>CM076684.1:126125913-127475913 GCA_038501925.1 Xenopus petersii
ACATTGCCAGTAAATTTGTAATACTAGTCCTGACCCTGGCTGGTATTTTATTGGCTTTTTTTGGATTTTTTATACTCTGAATTCGACTCGAATTCAACTATCTGCCACCGAAAATTGCTGTTTAAGTCATTGGGAGAGGTCCACGGATCAATTTTGAGTTGCCTTCCTGACATTCGGAGAAAAAACTTGAGTAGAGTTTTTAAAGTTCGAATTTAAAAAAAACTCACATGAATTCGAAAATTTTACTTTTTGTAACTGTGCCTCTAAATATCAACAATGACACTTGCCACAGATACGATGAAGTGCGAGGAGCATGTCTAGGCTGCAAGTACCTTTAATCAATGGTGTCAATACGCGAAACATTAGTGTCCATTTTTTGGTGTTGCTGCTTCAGTTATGGCTGATCCCTGATATCTCTGCAGCTATAAGGGGCCGATTCACTATGGGTCGAATATCGAGGGTTAATTAACCCTCGATATTCGACTAGGAAATAAAATCGTTCGACTTCGAATATCGAAGTCGAACGATTTAGCGCAAATCCTGCGATCGATCGATCGAAGGATTTTTCATTCGATCGAACGATTAAATCCTTCGAATCGAACGATTCGAAGGATTTTAATCCAACGATCGAAGGAAAATCCTTCGATCAAAAAATCTCAGGCAAGCCTATGGGGACCTTCCCCATAGGCTAACATTGACTTCGGTAGCTTTTAGCTGCCGAAGTAGGGGGTCGAAGTTTTTCTTAAAGAGACAGTTCTTCGACTATCGAATGGTCGAATAGTCGAACGATTTTTAGTTCGAATCGTTCGATTTTCGTAGTCGAAGGTCGAAGTAGCCCATTTGATGGTCGAAGTAGCCCAAAAAAACTTCGAAATTCGAAGTTTTTTTAATTCGAACCCTTCACTCGAATTTAGTGAATCGGCCCCTAAGTGTCAGTTATTTAAAAAAAGTCTAAATCTTATATCTCTATTTTAATTGTTTATTGTCTTGACTTTTACATCACAACTAAACTGTTTTAATGGGGAAAAAATAGTAACCACTGTCTTCTTGTCCCTCTTCCTTTACTAACTATTCTATTTTCTCTATTACAGAACCTTCAATAGATGAAATGAAAGAATACTGCCCTGCACCATAGATAGAAGACACAGTAAATATCCAAGAGGGACCTGTCATCCTTGCATAGTACTGGCTCTACTGGCAAACAATACTCGTATTCCAGTCTCTTATTCAAATCAATGCATGGTTGCTAGGGGAATTTGGACCCTATCAAACTGGAGAGCTGCTGAATAAAAAGCTAAATAAATCAAAAAACCCAAATAATAATAATAACAAAGTCAGAGTTTTTGTCCGATAATCAGAAAAAGTCGAGCTTTTGAGGCGACAATTTGATAAAGTCGAGTTTTTGAAGCGTCAGTTGCACGATTTGAATTGACGCTCGATTTTGTCCCAATGTTTTGTCATTATTGATTTATAAATGAGTTCAAGGGAAGGGAGTTTGGTCGACTTTCTTATCATAAAAAAATTAGATTAATTTGGGTTTTAGTAAATAACCCCCTAAAAGTTAATTTAAAGGTGAAAAACTCCTTTCAGCAACACCCGGTGGCCGGGCAATGGAAATGCAGCTAATTTCTGAAATTGGTCTACGAGCCAAGCTAAATTATTTTCTTGAAACTAGGGGATTTATTGTAATTTATGTATATAAAGTGTATTATTTCATGTGTATTTATATCCACACCGCTTTCAAATGCGAGGGATGAGGGGTGCTGGCACTTCTTAATATTGATATCACATGTTCATTAGCAGCTTTGCTGGTGGGGGGTATGTGGTTATTTAAACAGTTGCTGTATACAGTGATTTCAGTTTGTTTTCCCTTTCTATGTCACCACATTAGTACATTTATATATCTATCAATCATTACTATGAGAGAAGGGGAGCAGGAACAAAATAGCGTTCCCATTATCCAGAATGCTCTGGACCTAGAGTTTTCCAGATAATGGGTCTTTCTGTAATTTGGATCCCCATACCTTAAAGGGATACTGTCGTGGGAAAAAATTTTTTTTTCAAAACGCATCAGTTAATAGTGCTGCTCCAGCAAAATTCTGCACTGAAATCCATTTCTCAAAAGAGCAAACAGATTTTTTTATATTCAATTTTGAAATCTGACATGGGGCTAGACATTTTGTCAATTTCCCAGCTGCCCCCAGTCATGTGACTTGTGCTGCTGTTTTTCCTTCTCAATGTAAATGAATGTGTCTCGGTGGGTTTTTACTATAGAGTGTTGTTGTTAGATCTACCAGACAGCTGTTATCTTGTGTTAGGGAGCTGCTATCTGGTTACCTTCCCATTGTTCTTTTGTTTGGCTGCTGGGGGGAAAAGGGAGGGGGGTGATATAACTCCAACTTGCAGTACAGCAGTAAAGAGTGATTGAAGTTTATCAAAGCACAAGTCACATGACTTGGGGCAGCTGGGAAATTAACAATATGTCTAGCCCCATGTCAGATTTCAAAATTGAATATAAAAAAATCTGTTTGCTCTTTTGAGAAATGGATTTCAGTGCAGAATTCTGCTGGAGCAGCACTATTAACTGATTCATTTTGAAAAAAAATGTTTTTCCCATGACAGTATCCCTTTAAGTCTACCAATAATACACATTATATTAACCCAATAGGACTGTTTTGCTTTCAATTAGTATTCACTATATCTTAGTTGGGATCAAGTACAAGCTACTGTTTTATTATTACAGAGAAAAAAAATATAAATATAAAAAAAAAAAAAATTATTTAATTAAAATGGAATCTATGGGAGACAGCCTTCTTGTGATTTTTGGACTTTCTGGATAACAGATCCCATACTGTACTGCAGAATAGTGCGCTGAACCAAAAGTACCTTCTGCTTCTTTGGGAGTTTAGTCTTGGAGCAATATACAGGTATGGGATCCATTATTCAGGTATGGGATCAATTATCCAGAAACCAGTTATCCAGAAGGTTCCAAAATACGGAAAGGCCATTTTCCATAGACTCCATTTTATCCAAATTATCCAAATTTTTAAAAATTATTTCCATTTTCTCTGTAATAATAAAACAGTATCTTGTACTTGATCCCAACTAATATATAATTAATCCTTATTGGAAGCAAAAAAAATATTTTAATGTTTACATGATTTTCTAGTAGACTTAAGGTATAAACATCCAAATTACGGAAAGATCCTTTATCCGGAAAGCCCCGGGTCCTGAACATTCTGGATAGCAGGTCCCATACCTGTATAAATTCTGCTAAGTTTCTTTGAAAAGTAAAGGCAACAGCATTTAATCAAATTATTCATCCTTTCGCCTTTAATTGAACCACTTCAAGGTTCCTGGATTATTATTCTGTAAAAATAAATCTATAGAAATATCTTCCTTCTGAATAAAGGTCAGTTGGAAGGATTGTGGAAAGGAAGATGTATTCACATTACATAAGATGAGAAGTGCTCCTTCTGCATGTCTGATTTAAGCAGCTAAAACTCATTAGCTACAAGGAAAATGCTTCTGTGGTTGGTTTGATTGATTTTTATGGTACACTGTGATGCTATGGAAAAGCAGTAATGCTGTGTAATATCTCTCTGGATCAGTTCTGAAAGTCTGGACGTATAAGCTCAGTGCTAAAATGTATTACAAAGTATTACAGGTATGGTACCAGTTATCCAGAATTCTTGGGACCTGGTGCTTTCCAGATAACAGATCTTTCTGTAATTTGGATCTTCATACCTTAAGTCTACTAGAAAATCATGTAAACATTAAATAAACCCAATAGGCTGGTTTTGCCTCCAATAAGGATTAATTATATCTTAGTTGGGATCAAGTACAAGCTACTGTTTTATTATTACAGAGAAAAAGGAAATAATTTTTAAACATTTGGATGATATGGATAAAATGGAGTCTATGGGAGATGACCTTTGTGTAATTCGGACCTTTCTGGATAACGGGTTTTCGGATAACGGATAATACTCCAAGAAACTCCCAAAGATACAGAAGGTGCAGAAGAGCTGGTGACAGACAGGTCCCAAACTTCTAAATATATTACTGCTAAGGCATATTTAAATAATTTTTTGAAAACATATACTGTGACTTGAATAAATACTTGCACCTAGGACCTTTTATTTCAGCACTGCCAATTAAGAGCAAGGGACAGAACTCAATATTTAGTGCTGCTCTTCAACTGCCGCCAGCATCAAAGAAGTCAATCATAAATGGGGACCACAAAGGAGATCTCCCAATAATCCCTTAAAGGGATACTGTCATGGGAAAACATGTTTTTTTTCAAAATGCATCAGTTAATAGTGCTGCTCCAGCAGAATTCTGCACTGAAATCTTTCAAAACAGCAAACAGATTTTTTTATATTCAATTTTGAAATCTGACATGGGGCTAGACATATTGTCAGTTTCCTAGCTGCCACCAGTCATGCGACTTGTGCTCTGATAAACTTTAGTCACTCTTTACTGCTGTACTGCAAGTTGGAGTGATATCAACCCCCCCCCCAGCAGCCTAACAAAAGAACAATGGGAATGTAACCAGATAGCAGCTCCCTAACACAAGATAACAACTGCCTGGTAGATCTAAGAACAGCTCTCAATAGTAAAAGCCAAGTCTCACTGAGACTGATTCAGTTCACGCTAAGTAGGAGAAATAACATCCTGCCAGAAAGTAGTTCCATCCTAAAGTGCAGGAACAAGTCTCATGACTGGGGGCAGCTGGGAAACTGACAATATGTCTAGCCCCATGTCAGATTTCAAAATTGAATGTAAAAAAAATCTGTTTGCTCTTTTGAGAATTGGATTTCAGCGCAGAATTCTGCTGGACCAGCGCTATTAACTGATGCGTTTTGAATTAAATTATGTTAACATCACAATATATAGTAAACAATACCATCTAAATTATCCATATACATCACCTGGTTTATATTTTACCCTTGTCATCTGTGATAATTGTTGTTATAGTAGTAATCCATGAAAGAATCTGGCCTTCTGCCTTGTTTCCCCAGTCCCTTTCTTGTTCTTCTCTTGTTCTTCTCTTTCTTACAGTTCTGAGGATAACTGATGTTCTTCTGCCTTTCACTATTGACCTGTTCTACGTCAACCCCCCACAGAGAGGCCTTTCACTGCCCTCCTGCTTATGCTCAGCAATTATAGTTGCTTCTGTTGATGGAAGGTAACAGGTCTATCTGGAAGCCCAGCCTCATGTGGATAATCTGGGAAAATGTTTTTGTTCCCTGGGATAATTGTCCCATTAGTGCATGACGGCTGCAGGGTTATTTGCAAGAATAAACTATAGGGATGATGGTTTATTGAACATTAGCATGGTTTGCCTTGAAAGCCTTGTGGTTATCCAGCTTTTCCAGCAATTCCATCTTCCTGAACAAAACCTGTAGAGCCACGAGATGCCCATCCTTGTTACTTATAGTAAAGGCTATCAGTATAAAGTAAGCATGATGCCAAAAGAATCCTCTTGCAGGGGTATGCATGGCAGGTTAGACTCAGAATACTACTTTGCTCAGAAACATAAAGCAGCATCTCATAGTCTCTAAGATACTGAAGAGAGATTGTGCAAGCCAAGACCATGATGAGGGGTATTTGCTATGACATTGTCCCCTGCTCCAGGTCGTTCAAGAGGTTGCCTTGAACCTCCAGGAGAACCATAGTCATGAGACCCATATAAAGTGCAGCTGATCAATGGGGATGGTCCTTGGACAATGCTCTTGCCAGTACCAACAGAAGAACATCCTAGGAATGAGCATCATAATTGTATGTAAAGAAACATACCCTACATTGTTCCATGCTTTATCTACTTAGTGAATCCTCCAATGAATGTTAAGTTTAACCTGCATCTGAAAGGTCCTGGTTGGATTGTACTGTGGCCATTGGGCTATCCCTGTTTGTGCATAAACAAAGCTCATGGTTTTGCTTCTCATCATGTGCACAAGTATCTTGGTTCCGTCTAAACTAAATTCCACATGAGATACAGCCTCTGGAGGTTGACCTCAAAGAACACATGGTATTTACCTACCGCTCAAGCTGTTGTTACATTGTGGCCGTTACTAATAAATGTCTTGCCCTTTAGTATTCGTAGCCTTCTGTACACCCTGAGTGCCTTACACAGCTTGTAGATCCTGGAGGAATAACATTTTACTTCGGAGTCAACGGTAGTGCCAAATAGGGACGTCCATAAAGCGGTGTCACCATCACGACCTTAATTTGGTGAGTGTGTTTTTTGCACAGTAGTGGATTTAGTTTAGACTCAGGGAGTTGTTTTTGTCTATATATATATATATATATATATATATATATATATATATATATATATATATATACACAAATTGGATTCTGTATGTATTTATTGTACAGTTTATATTATCTAATTGCTGTAAAATATTTCCATGTAAATTATGTAAAAATTGTATGTTATAAATGCCCTATTTCTGTGCTTCTGTACCGAATATCATATTGCCGAAACGTAACCAGTTGATAGAGACACTCCCGCCTCTCTCTGTGTCCTGAAGGGTTCCTGTGTGACATGTCTAGTAACGCTCAGTCCATAAATAGGGGGCTTTCTGTTGATCAGTTATAAATTTTACACATATTTTTTTAATGTGATTAATATGACAAGGAAAAATATATATATATCTATATTAAATACTTTCTATTCATTTGTACAGTACATAATTTATTGTCAACTTTTAATAAAAAATGGTTGGTTCAATTCACAGGAAGTTTGATTTTTTTTTTTAATTGAAGCAAAACGACTGGATTAAGAAATGTATAAATGCAAATGTAATCAAGATATCTAGATAAAGGCCTTGCTTGTGTATAGAAATGTTGATACCTTGAAGCCACAACACTAATTGTCCTACTGCATTGGTCTCATCTACACCAAGTAAATCTCGGACCCTCTGACTTTCCTATTTTGATTCCATCGTTCTTTATTGTTTTTCTGCCACCTGGCCACTTTTCCCGGCCAAATAAGTAGTCCCTACTCTAGACCACACAGGGCAGCCTGAAATGAAGTGTAACAAATGTCATCTTGCACGATTATGAACACTTTTTTATGTAGTCTTAAATTTGTGGGAAGTCCACAAAGGTCTTTATTTTAAGTATGGTATGCCACTAATGGGCCTCATTTACACTGAGAACTGAGTTGACAGCTCCTTCCCAGTTCCGTTCTGGTTGTATAACGGCCAGGAGGAGGTTGGTGCCGGCTGGGAGGGCCTGGGGGTGCTACTTTATAAATTATTCCCCTACTTCAGTGATCCCCAACCAGTTGCTTGTTAGCAACATGTTGCTCATGAACTCCTTGGATGTTGCTCCCAGTGGCTTCAATGCATGTGCTTATTTTTTAATTCCTGATTTGGAGGCTAATTTTAGTTACATAAAAACCCAGTGAACTGCCAAACAGAGCCCCCTGTAGGCTGCCAGTCCACATATTATCTACCAAATGGGCAGTCACAGCCCTTATTTTGCACCAGTCAGCTTGTGTTGCTCCCCAACTCTTTTTACATCGTAAAGTTGCTTGCGGGTAAAAACGGTTGGGGATTCGCCCTACATCAATACCCCTCATCCTTTCTATACATACGGCAAATCTCACAGCACCAAGACAGAGATACATACGGCCTGGTGCCCTGTGGCTCCCTCTGGTGAAGATACCAGGGCCAGTGATCTCCAACCAGTGGCTCATGAGCAACATGTTACTCACCAACCCCTTGGATGTTGCTCCCAGTGGCCTCAAAGCAGGTGCTTATTATTGATTTCCAGGCTTGGAGGCAAGTTTTGGTAAAAAACAGGTGTACTGCCAAACAGAGCCTCCTGTAAGCTGCCAGTCCACATAAAGACTACAGAATAGCCAATCATAGCCCTTATTGGGCACTCAGGAACTTTTTGCATGCTTTTGTGCTCCCCAATTTAACATCTGAATCTGGCTCATGGGTAAAAATAGCTTGGGGACCCCTGCACCAGGGCTTCACCATGATAAAACAAAAAGATTTCTCTAAACTAATATGTCTATGAAGATTCTTATTCATCCAGGTCATGATATTTATAGTATCTAGTAGAATTAAGTCAATTTAGAGTTTTTTTCCTTCAAGTAAAAAAAACTCTAAATGTCCAGTTGCCTTTGACTTAGTTCTACTAGATACTCTGAACTAAATGGCATACCCAATAACATACATAAACACCTTATATTAAAGTTCTGAATCACTGTGATGTGCATAACCATCACTAACCCCTATGGGTACCGGCTCAGTGACCCTGATTATTCAGGGATGTTATTCCTATAAGTATTCATCCTCACAGACTTTATCGATAAGGAGTAAGGACTTATGTGACCGAATTTCATCTTTTTATTCAAAGCCAGAGGTTAGTATATTTAGTTATGTCCTGTTGGGAGGGGGGCAGATATTCTTTCTTTCTTGTTTTATTATATAGAGTCAGCTCATTGGCTGATCATTCAAGCAAGGAGTAAGTGTGGACAGGTGCTCTATCATTTAGTGATAAATGGGGTATAGATGGGACCCCTGGTGACTGTAGTAGGCTGCCAATGACACGGGGGGGTGTCTATTAGAAATGAACAATTAACACCCCCTAACTCACAGCTGAGGTTGGTCTCAACTCCATACTGTAATCTCTCAGGAGACATCCCAGGTGCCCAGATGATATGTTGCTCAGCAAGTGGCCTCAGCTGCTAAGAGTCAAGGGGCAAAGTATTTGTGTAGGGTTTTGTGACCACTTCTGTGTGGGACATGATACATTGCTGCTTCACTTCATTCTGTGTCTCCCATTACACGGGGCTGCTCTTATCCTTATATAGGGCTGAAATATTAAAGGGGAACTGTCAAATTCTGATTATGTGCAAATATCTATAAACCCTTCATTTTTACCCTTTAGTTATTCCCCCCTGCAATTTTACCACTACTTTCAGGGTTAAGCCCGTGGTTCTGCTGAAATTACAGTACAATGGGTTAATACATATAACCTGCCCGGCGTAGAAAACTCCAAGCTCTGATACAAGGTCACACAATTGATGGAAGCACCTATAAGCAATAACAAAGATACCACACCAAGAATTAATTCTTATTAAAATAGATTTAATTTAGTAGAGTAAGCGATCCTGCCTTTTGGAAAACCTGCCCTTTTTGTAAAAGGACAGGACTGTTTTTTTTTTACAGGAAGGAAATGGAGACACATGAGAACCAGAACAATTGCAAAGGACCCTGGAATACCAGTGAAATGACCCTTTAAGGACACATGATGTAACAGAGGCTGCAGAACATATCTAACCCCCTATGCTCACCTCCTAAATTGTTTTCATGACTTGGGTTATTATGTTATTCCAGAAGTATTAACCCGAGTAAAGGAAGGACACTGTTTTAACAAAGTGAGAGGTCATTTTACAGAGTTAATGAGTGGGTCAAGGGGATAGAAAGGTTGGGAGAGACACATAGAAGCTGAATAACTGAAATTTAAGCTTTTATTGTGGACGCACAATAAAAGATTCAATTGCAGTAATTCTGCTTCTGTACGTGTCTCCCAACTTACATAATGTAATGATATCACCAAAAGGATGTCAGTGACGGAGCATCCAGGGAACCACCACAAACACTTTTTTTCATTAAATCAGGGGCTAATAGGTGCACCTTCAACTTATGGGAAGTGGAAAGGTGCAATGGCTTAAGCTGGCCATACACAAGCCAATAATAGCTGCTGAATTGGCTGCTCCAGACCTAGCCGGCTTATTGGTTAATATATGGAGTTCTTCTAGCTTGCCC
The DNA here is from genome assembly GCA_038501925.1 of Xenopus petersii. NCBI lineage: Eukaryota > Metazoa > Chordata > Amphibia > Anura > Pipidae > Xenopus > Xenopus petersii. Next base: position 126,135,708 of record CM076684.1, read on the forward strand.
AATCAATGTCTGGCCAAAAAAATCATCTAGATATCTATTGGGCAGGTCAGAAAATGCCATTGGATAAGGACAGCATTGGTGGTTTGAGGTCAAAGGGTCTCTCAAGGCCCCCCATTTTGGGTCATCCCAATGTAGTGCAGGGTGTTTTAGGCCAAATCGAATAAAGATACCCTCCTTTGGGTCTTTTAATACTTGCCCTCCTCTCCTTTGTATCTTTACTGTAAGAACCCGCCCAACTCAGGAGGTGATACAGAAAGCACCAAGAAGGATCAACTACAAATTAAAAATCAGAGTGGAAAGAGTAGGGGTGAGGTCGCGCTTAGATCAAAGGAAATTGTCAGCTGCACCTGTTTAAAGTGGGTCCACTTGTCCACGTAGAATGAAAATGGGTAGAGAGAAAAGGTGCGCTAAAAAACCAGTGCTTCTGTCATAGAAACCTAATAAAGACAAAAACAATCCCAATGGTGTAGTAGTCCCTTATTAAGTTAGAATGTTGAACTAATCAGATCTACTCACAAAGGTCTTGTAATTAAAAAGTGGATCGTAAATTGGTGACGAAAGGTATCCGTTTTCTTATGTCCACACCTAGGGAATAAGTTAAAGATAGTGCAGTATTGTTGTGTTCCCTCTTTTTGTATAGTAGTTGTCCGCACTTACCAATGAGATGCGTTAAAGGAGCGGGTATTACATCTGCCGACAATTCCAAGTTGTATCTTTGCTAGGAACGTGCTGCCTGATTCAGATAAAGTGCTGTTTGATCTGGCCTCTTGTTCGTGAACGCTACGCCTGCTGTGGGTAAAAGCCGTAATAGTGTAACACTGTGTGGATAGAGATGGATACTGCGGTCAGACCGCGCTTACCCCTGTTTGCCGATTGTAAGCGTAGAGTTGTTCTTTAGGAGCAGGCGATCTTCACTTTCATTGATTCGGCAGCTTACGTTCAGAAGGGCGAAGGGGCGCTTGTGATGCAAATGGCTACTTCAGCGGTTCAGTCCACGTGGCGGACGCCAAGGGGAAAATAGGTTTACAATACTGGCTATCAATTTGTCTTCAGGTTAGGATGAATTCAACACGGGGAAGGTTGAAACAATAAATTGAATTCATCCTAACCTGAAGACAAATTGATAGCCAGTATTGTAAACCTATTTTCCCCTTGGCGTCCGCCACGTGGACTGAACCGCTGAAGTAGCCATTTGCATCACAAGCGCCCCTTCGCCCTTCTGAACGTAAGCTGCCGAATCAATGAAAGTGAAGATCGCCTGCTCCTAAAGAACAACTCTACGCTTACAATCGGCAAACAGGGGTAAGCGCGGTCTGACCGCAGTATCCATCTCTATCCACACAGTGTTACACTATTACGGCTTTTACCCACAGCAGGCGTAGCGTTCACGAACAAGAGGCCAGATCAAACAGCACTTTATCCGAATCAGGCAGCACGTTCCTAGCAAAGATACAACTTGGAATTGTCGGCAGATGTAATACCCGCTCCTTTAACGCATCTCATTGGTAAGTGCGGACAACTACTATACAAAAAGAGGGAACACAACAATACTGCACTATCTTTAACTTATTCCCTAGGTGTGGACATAAGAAAACGGATACCTTTCGTCACCAATTTACGATCCACTTTTTATTACAAGACCTTTGTGAGTAGATCTGATTAGTTCAACATTCTAACTTAATAAGGGACTACTACACCATTGGGATTGTTTTTGTCTTTATTAGGTTTCTATGACAGAAGCACTGGTTTTTTAGCGCACCTTTTCTCTCTACCCATTTACAAATTAAAAATACTACTATAAGGTTAAAGTTTTCTTTCCAGTGACTACTTTTGATACTTTCTATGGAATTTTTCAGCGCCTACATTATAAATCACCAGCGCTGCACTACAGATATAAGGCTTACCTATACAGTGCAGCACCAACATAGTAAATTAAATGTAATTATTGCAGTTCACAATCGCATCTGACATTCTCCAAAACAAGTATAATATTCATGAATATCAGTTGCCAGTCCAGTTGCCAGTCATCCCTTATTTCCAGTAACCCCTGGTTTGGAATCCCTGTCCCCGGAAATGTACCTGATTTTTTTAAAAACCGATTGCCTTTTACACATTTACTTGAAATGTACTGGATTTTCCATTTATCAGAATTAATTGAAATACAGGTATGGGATTGGTGAACCAGAAACCCTTTATCCAGAAAGCTCCGCATTACAGAAAGGCCATCTCCCATAGATTACATTTAATCAAAATAATCCAGATTTTTTAAAATAATTTTCTTTTTCTCTGTAATAATAAAACAGTAGCTTGTACTTGATCCCAACTAAGATATACTTAATCCTTACTGGAAGCAAAACCAGCCTATTGGGTTTATTTAATGTTTACATGATTTTCAGGTAGACTTAAGGGGTCATTTATCAAAATCCAAAAATATCTCATTATTTTCTGAAAGCTACACCACCCAAATTTTTCCCCTTTTTTTATCTATACATTTTTCCCGAAATATTCCCTGTGCAAGAAAAAAAACTCCAAAAAATTTAGAAAAATTCATATCGAACAAATTCTTTTGCATCTGATGCCCGAAATCTTCTGATTATTGCACGAAACCCAGCGCACATTAGGATATCTTCCAGACTTCTCCCATTGACATACATGAACTCGGCAGGTCTGAGTTGAAGTTCTTTTTTATTCTGACTTTTAACACCCTCTGGGTTTAATAAATTCCAAAAAATACAAGTTTTTGGCATTCTGACTTTAATTAATAACCCCCTTAATGTATGAAGATTCAAATTACAGAAAGATCCATTATCCTGAGAAATCCGGATAACAGGTTCCATACCTGAACTAGTTTTAAAGCTCCTAATTTGTAACATCAAAATCTATTTTGTTGTTGTTGCTGTATCATCGTTTCAAGGTTCTTATTAAAGATCGATGGCTGGATAACATGGCAGTGTAAAATGCAGGAGGTCTGTTACTAAATCTAAGAGTTTGGTTAAACGAATGGTAAATCAAGTCTGTTTTCCCCCTTGTCGTATTATAAACATCTGTTCTTCCCAGAATTGGCAATAAAGGCAGTTACTAGTAACGACTTCAGCACCACACCCATTGGACAGTGCACTCGGCCCTAAAATCAGCCGGCAGCTGGGGGATAACCTTAGGGGATAATGTGACACATTTTACTCAGGGTCCCTTTGCTCAAATCAAGTCTGGCAGAGCATGTAGACACTTCACATTGGATTATCAGGGAACGAGCTTCAATTCCAGCAGAGATTCAGCAACAATGGCAGAGAGGAGCAGCAGGGAGAAAGTCAATGGAGAGAGCAACAACTTCTTTTCTACACTGGGCTCAGGGAGCCCCAAACCCAGGCAGAAATATGGGGGGATGTTCTGCAATGTGGAGGGCGCTTTTGAAAATAAAACCATCAATTTTGACTCTCTCAGTGTCGGCAAGAAAAATGGCAGAAAGGTGGAAATGAACAAGTCAAGTCCTGAATCGGATAGTGGGAGCGACTGTGGCAGTCTCAGCAGCCTGGACAGACAAGCAACTGACAATGTGGAAATCCAGGGGTCCACCAAGCTTAACTCGGGGGATGCAACACATCAGGTAATGAGTCTCTCGCTCAATGGCCAATCACTTCCATTCAATTGAATAGAGACAACGTTAATATTGATATTTGGCTTCAAGCCGATACAAATTTTCCAAGGACAGGATTCCTGTTTGTCTGGTAGAAATAAAAATTTACTGGGATTGAAATTATGTTGTGATCACGTGACCGGGCATCTTTTGGTAAGTTAAGAGTAGAGATTCTAAATGCCTTACTTTACATAAACCTTGATTGGGTCCCTGCCCTGTTTATGGTAGGTTTCCATGAGCAATCTTAAAGAAGTGACATGTCCTGCTGCAACAATAATAGTAATTAAAATACGGTGAGTAAACTGGGGTCTATAGTAAAGATACAGTATCCCAAATTTGAGCCCCCTGAGAAAAATGGTTAAGAAACTCTGATATAAAGGATAATGTCAGAAGAAGAGGCACAACAGCAAAAAATAATTTATAGTAAGTGTTCCTTTAACTGTCACCTATGTACTGCTAAGTGTACTAATTGTGCAATTTACCTTTTTTGCCCAGAAACAGACTTTATGTATGAGATGCTGCTTAATGTTCTTCTGGGTTACATGGCTACCAGATGCAGAGCCATTAGTCACTGTGTCATCATTAGTCTGAGAGATGTTTTATCTATTCACACTTTGGGATTATGGGACGGGGAGTCAGGTTAAGGGTCAATGAAAAGCTCAAAATCACAATATAATACAGATATATATTACAGAGATAGATAGATAGATAGATAGATAGATAGATAGATAGATAGATAGATAGATAGATAGATAGATAGATAGATAGATAGATAGATAATTGGTAGATATGACTGATGCAAAAAAACATTAACAGGGGAATGTAATAAAAGTCGCAAAGAGCAAAACAATTCGCACCAATAAGACTAAAAATCCACATCTCGCAATGTAATATTGTTCCTTAAACTGTTATTGAATTGCGAATTTTAATTGCGCATTGCGAATTTTAATTGCGCACTCATAAGAAGTGCTTGAAGGTGTCGTAATCTTTTGGAGCAAACATAACGACTTTTTCAGTAAGAAGTTTTATTACATTGACTGTGCATTGGCGCAAACTATAAAATTCGCAAACGGTCTTTCACTGTCGGAAGTGGTCACTAAACAGTTTCCGGGCTCGCAAAAGCTATATTAAATTCGCACAAAGCAAAATTTGTTCGCACAAAGGCATAACTTTTCACATTGCGAATAGTTTTTCCGTTAGCGATTTTTATTACATTTCCCTGTAAATCAGATAAATAGATGGATAGCAACAAAGATGGACAGACAGAAAGAAAAAAGACAAGATATAGTCAGATTTTTAGATAAATAGATGATGATAGGTAGATTGATAGTGAGACAGATGGATAACTAGACTTATAGCCAGAAACATAGACAAACAGGCAGATAGATGCATAGACAAATAAACAAATACTCCAAATACTCCAATTAATAAAAATAACCTATACTGGGTCATATTGAGAAATACTAATAGATAGATAGATATGGATAGATGATAGATAAGATATGGATAGATGATAGATAGATAGATAGATAGATAGATAGATAGATAGATAGATAGATAGATAGATAGATAGATAGATAGATAGATAGATAGATAGAAAGATAGATAGATAACAATTTTTATTCTGGAACCCATTTGTTAAATTATTGTAAAGCACTGGGTCACTTGCTGGCACTATATAAATAAATGATGATGATGATGGGTATAGTGAGTGAAATATCTTACACAGTATATTACATTGGTCCAGGTCACATCAATATGTGATCCCAATAAAAAAGTAATGGTGCATGTTTCTCTATAAATAAATGATAATAAACTGAAATTATGCTAATAAAACACAATATTGAATGATAATACAGGCACTTCATATTAGTATGGCCTGCAGTAACTCATTAGTAGTATTGATCTACAATGGTCCCTGGTTTGGATATTGGATAATTGCACTTTACATGAATAACAGAGCCCAGAAATGTTTTTCTTACCAGGTTCAAATAACAGATAAAGATGTTTCTAAACATATACACATACACATATATATATATATATATATATATATATATATATATATATATATATATATATATATATATATATGATTTCTGGACCAGCACTCCCTATGCAGTGCAGTGTTTTTATTATGCACACATTATACAGAAGTTCAGTTTTTCTAAGGATCTATATATATATATATATGTGTGGGTGTGTTTATGTTAATGATTTAATAAATTATTCACCAAGGACGCTCCTTTTGCCTAGAAGATGTATTAGAGCTCACTCTATTAAAATCACCAGACATCATGTCTCTCTACATGCAGGATCTGTGCAAAAGGCAGTTATTTTGTTAGATTTTGTTTATACTGGAATCAGTTATTTGAGTGAGCTCTAATTCATCTGCTAGGAAAGTAAGCCCCCCTATAAGATATATTGGATCTAACTGTCAATGAATAAATATCTGACGCCCAACTCCTGCATGAAGAGAGAATGAAGAGAAACAGATGCTGAGAGAGGAATAGTGAATATAAACTTGATTATTTCAGAAACAATGCAGACTATTAAATTGATTGTATTTACTGTAGAACGTTTCTTATTTCAGTATGAGGAAGTCTATATTAAATTTTTATTTTCACTATAGTTCCCCTTTAAAGCTATCATGGGGATCCTGAGAATTGCAATTGAACCAGAGGTGGAGGGCCACAGGGTCACATGCTCCTATCAGCCAGTTGTCCCCTCTGTGGTTGGTGGCCCTACCTCTCTCTGCCCTGTATGTGCTCTATGAATCCCCAATGTATTGTGACAGCAGCTGGACTGAAACAGATGCAGGTTTTGGCAGTGAGAAGGTTAATCATGCCTCCTAAGCCTTGGCACCTGCAGGGTCACTCGGAAGCTGCCATTTGTGTCTGGAGGGGGTGAGTTTGAGTTGCCACATGGCATGCAGCCTGAGCTCCCTTCTCTACTATTGTCTGCCCTGGGCTGGGGGAGCTAGAGCAGTCCCTTTGCTTTGCTTCCAGCAGTTACAGGAGGATGGAGCGATCATTATAATGAAGGACTGAGATCTTCCAGGGCAGGGGGAGCCAATGAGCCTTCTACATCTCCAACATCACACACACATACTAAAAGGGCCAGATGGGGGGGGGCGCAGTCCCCACCCCCATCTGAAAGGCAAGCACAATAAGGCTGCATCTGCTGGGAGCTGCCTGCCGGACCAACATGTCCTACCAAGGCAAGAAGAGCATCCCTCGGCTCACGGTAAGAGGAGAGGGGTCGGATTCTTTGGCAGGGCTTGGGGGGTCGTACATCGATATCATATCAGATTAGGGCCATGGACACTGGGAGCCAAAATGGGAGCAGGTACCTAGAACTGATCGACCTTCATGATACCCACAGGCACTGATATAGGGGAGCTGATGCCTGCAGCAATAATACATGGCCATTGGCAAGACTGGCACTGAGAGGGGTATTTGTTATGTAAGAAGAATCATTGATGATGTATAGGTGAGCCTGGAGAAATATTCCTGAAGTTATTTATATCACCCTGAGCCCCTCAATATACAGTACTGCCTGGGTACAAACGGCATTTCTCCATTCCCGACTATAAACCTGCAGTGCCCCCAAAACAAAGTGAGAATTGGGTATCGAGTTTAAATTCCCCACAGCGCTGCTCTAATTGGTGCACATTGGAGAAACCCACCAGTGATGATGAGACTCTCTGTCCCTTCTCTGTAATGACACCAGAATATTGTACTGTGGATGCTCTAGTCCTTGCCGCTTGTTGTTAAACCACAGCTCCCAGCATGCCACTGACAACTGGAGGCTGTAGAAGGGCTGCTGGGAAATGCAGTTCAACAAGACACGGCAGGGGGGGGAGGTGCATAAAAGGACGACTCTCTGCTCTAAGGGATTAAAGTGATACCATGAGTTAGTATATGTTGGCAGCCGGCTAATGAAACTGGGTCATGGGCTTTATTCTCAAATTCAAACAAATATGTTAATTTCTCGGATTCTTGTATCTTTAATGGAAAAAATGTAGAAATTGAGGGTTTTCAGAGCTGTAGGGCAGATACATTATTAACTGTTTTCCTGCCTAATGATTTAACAACACAGTCAAAAATTTTCAGCTGCCCCCTGGTACTGCACACTCATTAACCCTTTGTGTGTCCTTTCTCCAGTACTGTCCTGTTGGGGGGTGAGATCAATACTTTCAGTGAGGAATAACCTCCAGTAACATTACTCATCTGAACTGATATTCTATTTATATCCCTTTAATGTAAGACGCGAGAGTCTTGGCCTGCTCTGCTGTGTCTTTGTTGATCAGCTCTGATTGGGGGAGACATGGAGTCTGTTGAATAAACAAACCCCCACCCAGTCAGTGTCAGGTCCATTGTTCCAGTAGAGCTGTGGCTCATACATATTCATGACTTGCAGACTCAATGAGTATTAGATGAAAATACATTTTTATGTTCCAAGCTTTTAACTGTATATTGGTGTATTTACTGGGTATTAGTGATAAGATATTAGTCTAGAGATGATTAAAGCATTTTGTAACTTGCCCTTTATTCAGGTCCTACTCAATAGCTATACATAACCTGTAAAATTATAGCTATGAGTAGGACCTGAATAAAGGGCAAGTTACAAAATGCTTTAATCATCTCTAGATATATCTTATCACTAATACCCAGCTATATTCACACAATATTACAGTTAAAAGCTTGGAACCCTAAAAATGTATTCTTCATCTAATACTCATTGAGTCTGCAAGTCATGAATATGTATGAGCCACAGCTCTACTGGAACAATGGACCTGACACAGACTGCGTTGTTTATCATTTAAAGGGACAGTCACGCAGCTTAGCTATAAGAGCACTAATGTTACAGCTTGTCTGCAGCGATGAATGTCTTTTGAGAGCAGTGCTTAGAGCAACACTGGCCAGTGCCAGGGGCAGTAGTCGCACCAAGATCATTTTGGTGGTGTTTTTGACCTTTAATATATATATATGTTTATTAGAAGCTCCTTCTGAGTTTCATTGTCTTTATCTGGTTATGCCTGTGTCCAATAGAAACACATTTTTCACTGCGGGTATTTATTTTCAGGAAATTTATAAAATTGTCAGATTTCTGCCTTTTTCTCACATTTAAAGGCAAACTATCATTGTGTTATGTTTTCTAAAACTGTACATGTTCCCAACTCTATGAGTGAATGAGATTGGAAGTATAATAGTATATGATGTCCGAACCCATGAGTTCTGTGTGAGGGGGTCTGGCTGCAAATATGGAACGGGGGATATACGATTACAAAGTAACGAAGCGAAAGAGGACACTCTGTTGCCATGTATAGGCTTTGTACTTTTTAAAATCCCTTTTAAAAGCTCTACACTAGTCCCTGATGAATGAAATTCCCCATGCAGCCTCTAACAGGCCTCTCCTTGCCCCAGCCCTAAAGACAATAGGCTGCCTGTGTCCTGTGTCCCATAATTAGAGATCTGAGGACAAAGACAGTGGTCCCTGGGGAAAACCATTGCAATCAGCCATTAACATGGAAGAGGCTGCTGCTTGTGAACTTTAAATACCAGACCTTTTAAATACCCTATACCAGACCTTTTATATTGTACATAGAGAGCAAGCGCAAAATCAAATTAGCGATTTCATGAAGTTTGTAGGTTTTGTGGGGGTTTTTTGCATTTCAGAAATTTACCCGAATACAGGTATAGGATCCAGTATCCAGTTTCGTTTCCCAGAGGTGCAATATATGGAAAGATCCCTTATCCAGAAAACCCCAGGTCCTTAGCATTCTTGATAACAGGTCTAGTGATGGGCGAATTTCTCCTGAAAAATCTGCGAAAAAAATTGTGAAAAAATCATAAAGATTGCAAATTGACACCTGCGTCGAATTTTGGACGCACGTCCGAAAAGTCGACTGTGTCAATTTTGATGCTGCCGTTAAAGTCAATGGACTTCCGAATAGTGTTGACGCACTCCAGAATTTTTTGACGCCCACTCCCGTCATGGGAGATTCGCAAATTTTTCCGCTGGTGGCGAAACAAGGAAATTCGCTGCAAATTTGTGCCAGGCAAATTTATTCACCCATCACTAAACAGGTCCCATACTTGTATAACATTTTGCATAACTAAAGAAAATGTCATTATAATCAATGTATTCAAAAACAGTATCTGTCATCCCTCTTCTATTTCCTGCACTGCTGGTCCTGGCTACATAAACCGCTGAAACAAAGCAGCTTTCATACTGTATATGGATTATAATAGCCAGGAAGATTCTGGTAATGGGGCGTCTGTAGGATATAAAATGAGATTTTATGGCCCATGAACAAAGGAGGGGGAGGTCAGGTGCAAGGGGAAAGCACATTATGTGGCATCAATGAGAAATGTAATCAAGGGCTTTTATTTGCAATCAGCTCAATAGCCAGATGGAACAGTGGGGTTTTTCAATTGTGATATGCATGGCAATGGAGTTCCATATAGTCTACTAATTAAAAATAATATTGTGTATCTTTGTTCACTGTTTTTACAGCATAAGGCTAATATTACACACAGTGGGGCTCATTTATCAACACAGGGCAAATCTGCCCATGGGCAGTTACCTATAGCAACCAATCGGTGATTAGCTTTTTAAAGCCAGCTGCAAGTAGAACAATGAATACAGCAATTTGATTGGTTGCAATGGGTTACTGCCCATGGGCAAATTTGCCCAGTGTTGATAAATGACCCCCAGTGTTTTCACTGACCATAGTAGGGCTATAATAGGAATTATGGTAAATAATGACTAAAGCTGGCCATACATAGGGAGATCTGCTCATTTGGCAACGTCGCTAAAGAGCAGATCTCTCCTGATATGACCACCTTGAGGTGGACAGTATTGGGCTGAATGAGAAGAATATGGGCAGTCAGATCGAGGGCCCCATCAACAAACCGATGCAGTCCTCAATCCAATGGCATTTTTAAACCCGCCCCAATTGACATTTAAGCCAGATATCGATTGGGGAAGCTCGTCATAGGGTCCCATCCGCTGCCCAATAATCTGCCAATTTAATCTGTCAGAAGTTTATATCTGCCCATGTATGGGGCCTTAATGCGATTCTATAATATGTATCTTATTATTTTTAGGCACAGCTCAAATACTGTAGGTGCTCATGGGTGGGTGAAAGTATCAGGTTGTAGTTGTGGGCTAGCAGCGAGCAATCTGACCAATGACACCCTTGGACTGTGTTTCCCAAGCTGTAAGAAGAAATGGAGCATTGTTGGGAGAGGGTGCTCTGCCTAAAGTGTAGTTAGGGGGCCTGTATGTTCTTCAAAATTCTTTTGGATGCTTAGTATGAAAGCCAAAAAGTATTATTTGGGGGTGAATCCAAATTTTAAATGCAGTTGGAACTATGGCTGAAACATGTTTTCTCATTCCAGTAATCTTGTTATGTGCTAAGAGGGTCCTCACTCACAAGTCTGAAAACCATTGCCATAAGAAGTCTCCACTGGTGGAAGTAGACTGATGGATAGAAACAGACTTATCTATAATAGGTCATTGCTTTTTTGATAGTCAACCTCTAAAAAACCAGTACTTGAGGATGTCCATCTGTCCTGCATGCAAAAAGAATTATTTTATAATGCCAAATATTCCACTTGCAGACAGAGTACAAATAGAAGAAATAAATATCACTGTTTTCCTCTGGCAACACTATAAGATATACAGTGCATATTTTGTGTAGTGAACCGTGAAATAGCATAGTGCAAGTACTTGAAGGGAAGAATGTGGCCTCTTTATTGCATTCATTGTGCCGTTTAATATTCTGTTTGGATCAGGTTCCACTCTATCCACTACTGTTGCTGCACAGAGAGGAAACCAGGGAAGGGATTGGTGGCACACATCCAAATATATGTGGTGTATATTAATTTTATAAGTGTGGACTAATTGTCTAATGCAGTAAACCTTGGCAGATAGTATGAGCATTGTTCAGGGTCTCACTCACAAAGCCAGACCAGCTCAGAATACAGTTCTACGTATCTGCACCTGTAGTAGCATGGGCCAGAAATCCAGAACAGGAGGTGGAGAAGCCATTCCTCAAGCTTCTTCTTCCTCCATATCTAGAAATATCTAAGTCCACTAATGTGGATTTAGTGCTATCCCAAAGCACACTTATCTGAGATGTACCTTAATGCCAACCCGACCTACCTTCTGTTAGAGGGCCTAAATCACATTGGTAGCATGTGATACCCTATCCAGATCCAGGCATAATAATGGAGAAATAATCTCTGGGAAAGAGCACAGTACTAAACACAGCCCAAAGAGTTGCCCTACAGAACATTCTAGTACAGATGAGGCTGATTATCTATCTGTCACTAGAGCATATATTGTGCACCCTATAGACGTGGACCCAACGCAATTATAATATACTTTCTAAATAGTATCAACATTCTTGCCTCTTCCTAGTTAGACAGTATTTTTCAATTAAAATATTTCACAAAATATTAATTTGTTTTCTCATTTTAACAGGAGCTCCATTAGATACTGTAGGTGCTATGTTGGTGCTCCAAAAAACATTTAGCATCAAACTTTCTTTAAAAGCATAGAACAAATACCATTAGGAAACGCAATAACATTACCATGATGTGTACAAACTCCTAATGCACTTTATACTTTCTTTTAGCAATTCATCAGTAGGTGCTGTAGGTGCTGTAGGTGCTGTAGGTGCTGTAGGTGCTGTAGGTGCTAGCCTAATTGTTCCCAGGTTGGGCTTTGTGAACTTTTTCAGTAATGACTTCCGCTGGTCATTGGGCATGAAAACCTTGGATGTTTAATAACCTATGCATGAACGCAACATTTTGCCTTTCTCAAGAAACTTGTAGTAGCCTATCCATTCTCTTCTTTCATTATTCTATATTCCCTTCTGTAGTGAAGACTAACTGCCATGCTCTTTCTTTAGCTTGCAGGGCCATTGCAAACCATTTCCATGCAATTAAATTATAGTCAGTGTTGCTTAAAACTAGATACAAATGTATTATTTTCAAGGTGCACTGAGGTAGACACTAGTTGACTCAGTTATAAGCCAACTGCTGTAGTGACCCAAATTCTTCAAAACAGGTCAGCCCAAGAGCAAATTGCCATCATCCCTAACAGCCTCGCTTGTGTCTGATTGTACATTGTCATATCAATCTGTGCAAGCATTGCTGGCTTGGTGGCTATTTAGATAATCTCATCAGAAGTTCAGGGAGGTTGCTCAGATACAGAATTGGAATGTTTAGGACAAGCAAGCCTTGCCTGCCATTGGTACTTTAGAAACTGTTAGAAGGTGTATTATGTGTGTATATATTTCTCTCTTAACTATTTAGTCTTCTGTGGACAGGTATGGGATCCATTATCCAGTAACCTTTTTAGCCAGAAATCTCCAAATTAAGGAGGCCATCTTCTATAGACTCCAAACTATAATAATTAATCCTTACTGAAGCAAAATCAGCCTATTGGGTTTATTTAATGTTTTCATGATTTTCTAGTATGAACATTCAAATATTCAAAAATACCTGTAATAATATATCTTTGCAGAACCATTCATCAGCAGAACCAATTGGGTTGGGCGCCTAGGTTTATTGCTTGAAGGTTCATGGGACTAAGTCAATCGATGACCATAGAAAACCATTACATCCTCTTCTAGCCATCTACAAATATCATTCTCTACTCTCACAGCTGACGTACAGTTGGTCTTCTGCCACTCCAGCTCTATCATTTATTCATTTGTTTTGCCAGCCTTGTGCATTAGCTGACCGATTCATTAATCTTATAACTTTGTTCTTCTGCAGAGTGACCGACTGTTAATAAAAGGTGGGAAGATTGTGAACGATGATCAGTCCTTCCCCGCTGATATATATATTGAAGATGGTTTAATAAAGTGAGTATCTGTGTCCTTAGCAATATTGCAATGCCTCTTAAGGTGGCCATACACTCTACAATTACGATCTTTCCCACAACCATTGGTCATACGAAACATCTTCCATCTGCTTTACTAACAGTAAGAGCTGAATCGTTCGATAAAAAAACAAAAAGAATTCTTTAGCTCTATTTGATGATTCAGCCTTAATGTTATGATGTTCGGGCACATCAACAAGACAACTGATATCCAAGGCTTTTTACTGATATCAGTCTCCTTGTCTCCCACCACACATGCACAGATTATCATACAAAATAAATATTGGTGCGTGTATGGCCACCTTAACAGTGGCTGATGTTCTGGTGCCTTCAAAAATTTTCCAGCCAGCCAAGTCTTCTGCCGATATCAGTCGGTTGTCTCCTGCCATACACACACCTCATATCATACAAAAATTTGTTTCATATAAAATTATTGGTGCATCTATGGCCCCCTTATAGTATATCTGTAGACTTCTTATACTGGACAAAGCCACCAGCTGAACAAACAAATCGAATTGAACAGACCAAGTTACAAGCTGAACCAACCACGTCATCAGATGGTGAACCTTTAAGACAACAGAATTGTTTGCAATGATTCATTATTTTTTTTATACATTTCTTATATTTTTATTCAGGCAAATTGGAGAGAATCTAATTGTTCCTGGTGGGGTGAAAACCATTGATGCCCATGGGTTGCTGGTTATACCCGGAGGGATAGATGTTCATACAAGGCTACAGATGCCGGTTATGGGGATGACCAGCGCTGATGATTTCTTCCAAGGAACAAAAGCTGCACTTGCCGGAGGCACCACCATGATAAGTATGTACCACAACATATATAATGTGGTATGATTAATATCCTTAAACGTTTCTTCAACTTATGTTCCTGGAGCTATAATGCTATATTTGCATGTTTAGGGGGCCTATTTATTAAACCTCTTTATTTTTTTTCCACGAAAACTATTTGTGGAAAAATAAAAAGTTACATTATTAGAGATTTATTATACCACAAAGCTGCTAAAAATCAAAATTCGAAAATACTCCATCTCAAACCTGTAGAGGTCATGTAGAAGACAATAGCAGATGTCCCTGAAGTTGTTTCTCGGCATCTTGACATGCGATGGATAGTCCAATAAAGTAGGGGTTTTCGTCTGATAAAGTCGAGTTTTCGCAGCAACAATTCGATAAAATCAGATATTCAGAGCGGCAATTGTACAATATAAATTGACGCTCGATTTTGATGCTGCGTTTTTTCAATCTGACTTTTTCAAGAAAAATTATTGATAAACGAGTTCAATTCGTGGAAGGGACTTTGGTCAACTTTGTTTGAAGAAAAAAATGAGATTAATTTGAGTTTTATTAAATAGGCCCCTAGGTATTAAAATACCCACCCTGACTGAATCGCACCCTTTGTTTTTCCATAATCAATGAGATTCTTATTGATTTTAAGTAGTCATGAGCAAATCTGACTCATTTTGTTTAGACAAAAATGTATGAACCGGCGAAAATTTGCCAAAATGCATTGTCTAAAGCAGTGATCCCCAACATGTTGCTCTCCAACCCCTTGGATGTTGCTCCCAGTGGCCTCAAATCAGGTGCTTATTTTTGAGGCAAATTTTGGTTGTATAAAAACCAGGTGTACTTCCAAACAGAGCCTTAATATACAGTAGGTTGACAATCCACATAGGGGCAACCAAATGGCCAATCACATCCCAAGAACATTTCTCATGCTAGTGTTGCTCCCCAACTCCTTTTAATTCTGAATGTTGCTCACGGGTTCAAAAGGTTGGGTATCCCTGGTCTAAAGTCTATGAGTGACAAAAAATTTCACCCATGAGAGTCTATGGGCATTATTTTCGCAGTGAAGCTTGGTGAAAATTGGGATAATGGTGAAAATCTTCTGTACACTAACTAGCTTCATACCTGTCCTTCTAGTTGACCATGTCTTCCCTAACTCTGGAATGAACCTGGTACAAGCCTACGACCAGTGGAGAGAATGGGCTGATGGCAGTGTGTGCTGTGATTATTCCCTTCATGTAGATATTACCCACTGGCACGAGAGCCTGAAAGAAGAGTTAGAGGCATTAGTGAAGGATAAAGGTAAGTTGGTTGGAATACAGACACTTAGGGTCCGATTCAATAACGTGCAAATTTTCGCCAGCGTCAGCTTCGCAATCCTCGCACCACTTTGCCAGGCGCAAATGCGATACGAATACGCTAATTCACTAGAATGCAAAGTTTAGTCCCAGGCATCGAACGCTGGCGATTTTTCACTAGCGTTACTTCGGCTGTGCGAGCATTTCATTTGTGCCTACCGGAAAATTCGATAGTGATCTTGCGCTTTTGTCGAATTGCATACGGCGGGAAATTTAAAGTTGCATGGAGTTTTATTATAAATGGTTTTTTATATATGTTTTATTATAAATGGTGCAAAGTTACCACTTTTTATTAAACATGTCCAGGGAAAAATAATAAAGACAAGAGAATTAATATAAGAGCCCACTGTAAAACTAACATGTTATGAAATGTCTGGAGAAAACCAGTTACCCAAAAAAAAGTCTAAGTTAAGACCTGTGCAGCCGATTCAGTGAAGCGAAAATAAGCCTGGTGATAGGGTCTGTTTTGCTAGCGAATTGGCACTTGCGGTGTATTGTTGGTGTATTGGCAATGTCCCTGCTGGTGGCAACGCTAGCGAATTGTTCGCTCTTTAGTAAATCTGCTCTATAGACTACAGCATAGGTGCAGATTGCAAGCTTGTGGCACTAAAGGTTCCCTGTATCCTTGTAATATTACTGGATAAAGATACATAGCCAGGCACTACAGTGTGATGATGTCCTTTTTATAACCTGTCCTTCCTTCTAAGGTGTTATATGCCAACCATGCTAATATTAACGGGGTGGGTCACCTGTAAGTTAACTTTTAGTATGTTATAGATTGACCAATTCTAAGCAACTTTTCATTGGGTTTTTGTTATTCAGTTTTTTTCATAGTTTTTTTAATTATTTGCCTTCTCCTTCTGACTCTTTTCAGTTTTCAAATGGGGGTCACTGACCCCATCAAAAAAAAAAAACAAATGCTGTGTAAGGCTACAAATGTATTGCTATTGCTACTTTTTATTGCTCCTCTTTCTAGTCAGGCCTCTCCTATTCTATTCCAGTCTTCTATTGAAATCAATGCATGGTTGCTAGGGTGATTTGGACCCTAGCAACAAGATGACTGAAACCGCAAAATAAACCCCAAAAGCAAATTGTATCACACAGGGGCAAATTCACTAAGATGCGAAGTTGCGCCAGGCGTAACTTCGCCGCACTTCGCCACACTTTGCCAGGCATATTTTCGCCAGCGCACCGCAAATTCACTAAAATCTGAAGTTGCGCACAGGGGTAGCGTAAGTTTTCGAAATTGCACTAGCGTTAATTCGCCAAGCGAAGCGAAGTTTCGCTAGCGATGGTTCATTTGCATACGGTGCCAAATTCAAATTTCAATGGAGGAACACGTATCAGCACTACAAATGCCTAGAAAACCTTCAAAACATCAAATAAAAATGTTATTTTGCCCTACACATGTGCCCACTGTCTAGGTAAGTTGCCATGAGTCAGGAAATGTAGGGGGGAAGGAGGGGAGCCCCAAAAATATTTTCGATCTTTTTCAGCCTATCACCCATCATGTAGAAAACACGCCAGCGTTTTTTGGGACTTAGAAAAAATTTTGACTTTTTTTGAAACAATCCCTATCTACTCTATTGCGCTTCGCCAGGTCTGAGGTGGCGAAGGAAGTCTAGCGTAAAAGGTAGCGTTCAGTACACTGCGCAAGTTAGTGAATTTGCGTAGTTACGCCGGTAGCGAAAATTCGCCTGGCGTAAGGGTGCGAAGTAACACTAGCGAAACTACGCCTGCGTTCGTTAGTGAACTTGCGCAGTAACGAAAAATGCCAAACGCTAGCGAATTAACACTAGCGTTCGGCGCTTACTGAATTTGCGCCTAAGTCTCTTTGAAGGACAAGAGATAGAAGTGCTGAATTTTTATTGTTGTTGCTGTTGAAAACCCTATTTATGAGTGTGGTTTATTTTGTAAAAATGGACACTGGATTTTCTGCTTTGTTTATACTGGGGTTCAAGGTGCACCAGCTGTATAAGGAGCAGCACTTGGTTTTCTGCAATTTGCCAACAAGTTAATGCACATTAGGACCCTGTTGTTGTTTTTACAACTCTTAAAGGAACAGTTCAGTGTGAAAATAAAAACTGTGTAAATAGATAGGTTGTGCAAAATAAAAAATGTTTCTAATATAGTTAGTTAGCCAAAAATGTAATATATAAAGGCTGGAGTGAACAGTTGTCTAATAAAACAGCCAGAATCCAACTTCCTGCTTTTCAGCTCTATAACTCTGAGTTAGTCAGTGACTTGAAGGGGGGCCACATGGTACATTTCTGTTCAGTGAGTTTGTAATTGATCCTCAGCATTCAGCTCAGATTCAAAAGCAACAGAAATGACCCATGTGGCCCCCCCTCAAGTCTCTGATTGGTTACTGCCTGGTAACCAGGGTAACCAGTCAGTGTAAACCAAGAGAGCTGAAAAGCAGGATGCAGTGTTTTGATTGACATGTTATACATCAAATCACTGCAGCCTTTATACATTACATTTTTGGCTAACTAACTATATTAGAAACATTTTTTATTTTGCACAGCCTATCTATTTACCCAGCTTTTATTTTTACACTGAACAATTCCTTTAATTCAGAATAATGTCACTAATTATATTCTTCATTTCCCCAATGAGCTCAAAAGCATTTTCAGGATGGAACTATAAACTGAATTTACACCTAAGTACAGCTTTAATACCCTATTTTTGCATTTTTTATGCCACTTTGAAATGAGATGAATACCTTTAGCAGACAGGTATTATGTAATAAGCCTCATTATTCAAGGAATTCTTTTAATAGCTACTAAAAAATGTTTTTCATGCATATTAATGAGCTTTTTTGGTATAACGTCACCATAGCAATGGAGGTAAAATGCAGATCTAACCCCCAACGATTATTAGCAGGACACAGCACTGCAGTAGAGCTTTGCTTGAACAAAGCTGGAAGGATAGTATTTTATATAATTAGAAGCAATGTCCTAGTAATTAGCGGCAGGAGGTATTTAATGAAAAATACCTTCTGAGTTATTGGAAGGAGGATTGTTCCTTGTGAAATGTATCAGGTTTCTGGAAGTGCAATGTTATTTCATTGGTATGCAGGGGATGGTATTAAAGGAACTGGAAAAGGTTTCTTTCTAAGCGGCTTAAGCTCTTGAATTTAAATAATAGAGCAGGCTTGTGTGGTGTCCAATAATAATTAGTAATATGAACCAGAGTTTGATTTTGTACATGACCCTAACAGCATATATTGGCATAAATTAAATACAAAATCAAGAATAGAAGTGTAGCAGAGCTGTGCATGGAGGAAGAGTGTGGAAGGTTTTCAACTGTTGCTCCAAATTAATGTCTTGGATGTTTTGGTGCACAAGCTCAATGTGTCATTCGTTCTTTGTATTTAGTTGTCCAGTCTGCCCAGTCTGCCCAGAAGCAATGAGCCCACCACGTATATGGAGAACTGTAGTAAGAGACCCAGGACCTCATTTACTACTTCCACTGCCAAAAGTGCAGAAGTACTGAGAGATGCAAAATAACCTGCATGACACCTATGTGGCTCCATCCCTCCCAGTTTGGCAGAGCTGTATTCATGGGAAGCAGGGTTGTAACTACAGAGAAAGCAGACCCTGTGGTTGCACAGGGGCCCAGGAGTGTAGGGGCCCAGTGAGGCCCAAATTAATGAGCAATTTCTATGTATCTTGGTAGAATAAGCCAACATATGATTATTTTTTAGCCCTACATTGAATTTGCTGCAGGACCCAGTAAGATCTACTTACACCACTTTGGGGAAGACACATTTTTGTTCAGAATGCAGATGTGCAAAAAACACGGGGATTTGCACATATTTTTTGCACTTTGTGTCATGCCCTGCACTTTGTAAATGAACATTACAAACTTTATGTGTGAATAGTAACCCATAGCAACCAACCAGTGTTTGTTTTCAGTCGCATGACCCGTAAATGCCGATTAGCTGATTTCTATCAGTGTGACTAGTCATGTAAACCTGATAGTCCTTGTTTCACTGGAAAAAGCAGAGACCATAATATTTCCTTTAATATGTTGCTCACGGGCCTTAGAGCTGTTAAGTTGCTTTTTATAGTAGGTAAGAAGTGACCCTTTGGCATTCTAGTAGTGGTGAAGATCAAAAGACTGATGTTATTTTAGTTATCAGGGTCTTGCTCAAAGGGATTTGGGATCATGGAGACACCTCCTAAACTTGGCAAAGGGTGCAAGTGTTGTAGATGCAGATACTAATGTCAACTATAAACACCGGGAAGATTTACACCTGGGCAGTAACCTATGGTGACCAATCAGATGTTTGGTGCCATTGTTCTACCTTTAGCTGGATGAAAAAGGCTAATTACTGATTGGTAATTACCCAGGTGCTTATGTGTATTTAAAGCAGCCACCAGTAGTGATTGGAGAATAAATTCGCCTGGCACAAATTCGCTGCGAATTTCCACGTTCCACTGCCAGCGAATAAATTCACAAAACTCACACGAAAATTTGCTGGTGTCAAAAAATTATGGACGGGCCTCTGAAAGGTCGATCGCGTCAAAATCACCGTGCGTCAACACTATTCAGACGTCCATTGACTTTAACACCAGTGTCAAAATTGATGCGAGTGACTTTTCGGACCAGCGTCCAATATTTACGTGGGCGTCAATTTTCGAGTTTCACGAATTTTTTGTAAATAAGAAATTCGCCCATCACTAGCCACCAGCTGTCCCCCACTCTTTAAATAAGACCCCCATTGTCTGCATGTTCCAGATGCTTGAACTTATGAACAAACCAGAAACTTACTCCATCAGGGAGATCATGATCTAGGCTTTACTTCCTTTATTTCCATGGACTAATGTCTTCAAAAAACTAAAACTGGATTATAATCTCCTGAATAATTTAGATGAGGTCTCTAGTAAGACTCTTCTTGACTAACAATTCAATCATTAAATGGAACTTTTTCTTTTGAAGGTGTCAACTCGTTTCTTGTCTATATGGCCTACAAAGACCAATACCAGTGCACAGACGCAGAGGTAAATGATATGCACAATACTTGTCTTGGTTACAGATTTACTGACTATAACGATCTTACAATCCACCTGCTGTATTCACAGATGTATGAAATATTCAGCATTATCAGAGACCTAGGAGCAATAGCCCAAGTGCATGCAGAAAATGGGGACATTATTCAGGAGGTAAGTCACATGATGCTATTTCAAAGGTTCCTCGACCACTGCCAGGTATTTGTTTTTGGGGGTAGCATGCTCTTCTTAAAAACACTTGAGCCATCATAATGAGACCCACGCTTGAGATGAGGATTTACTTTTTTTTTATTCTACTACTACAATATACTTGGGCCCCATAAAGGGCAGCTATACTAAATTAGTTGACTTTAGGGGTCTACCAATGTACTGGTGAGAAATTGGTTTGGTCTTAACTCTCATAACTTAGGCTTCCAGCCAATTGTCCTTTTTAGAAAGCAACAAAGTCTTCAGTAGAAGTAGGAATCAGAGAGATGCAATGATAAGCCCTGTACATATGGGAACATCTGTCAGTTCACCCCGACAGGTAAATGGGTTTATCACCGACCTCATGAGCTGCAAAGGATATGATAAGGAGTAGATGAGTGGCTCCTGCAGCTTTAATTGCTTATGCTTCAGCCTGCTGCCATTAAACATCCAAAAAAAAAAAAGTCATAATATAAGGGTCGTAATATAATGGGGGTGGCTGCAATATCTTGATAAAGGGACCGTTTGATCCCCAACATTTATCTAAGGGGATTTATAGAAGGTGTAATTGTAATATATAAGTGTATTCAGTAGGGATGCACCGAATCCACTATTTTGGATTCGGCCGAACCCCCGAATCCTTTGTGAAAGATTCGGCCGAATACCGAACCGAATCCGAACCCTAATTTGCATATGCAAATTAGGGGTGGGAAGGGGGAAACATTTTTTACTTCCTTGTTTTCTGACAAAAAGTCACGTGATTTCCCTCCCACCCCTAATTTGCATATGCAAATTAGGGTTCGGATTCGGTTCGGCCAGGCAGAAGGATTCGGCCGAATCCGAATCCTGCTGAAAAAGGCCGAATCCTGGCCGAATCCCGAACCGAATCCTGGATTCGGTGCATCCCTAGTATTCAGTCATGAAGGAGTTCAATGTACATATAAAGTCATAAGTCTGAAGGCCAAGTGCTTTTAAACAGGTCAAGGATTCCAAGACGACTTTGAAAACTCAGGGGGGGGGGTTATATTATTTGTTATAATAATGTGACACAAGTTACATCACTAAGCATCGTTAATATAGTGAATAAAATACCCCCTCTTGTAAATTATAAGGATATAATAAGTTACCAAGGAGTTTCATGACCATATAAAAACACGAGGCTGAAGGTGACTTCTAATATCCTCATATTTTGCAACTGGGGGTCCTTTATTTATTATAATACACAAGTTTCAGTGAGTCATGTGACAGAAATGACATCAGAACTCACCGTTTATAAGGATATAATTTACAAGATATTCATGGCTTTTGTGTATTATATAGTGAATAAAGTACCCTCTCTTGTAAAATATAAGGATATTATAAGTTACCGAGCAGTTTCATGACCATTTAAAAGCAGGCGTCTGAGGTAACTTCTAATATCCTTATATAACTTTATTATACTACACAAGTTTCAGTCATGTGACAGAAATGACATCACTAAGCTCCGATTATAACCAATGACATCACTAAGCACCACTTATATAGTGTACCCCTTTTGTAAGATATAAGGATATTATAAGTTACCGAGGAGTTCCATGACCATATAAAAACATGAGGCCGAAGGCCATGGTCATGAGGAACTCCTCATATTTTGGATATTAGAAGTTACCTCGGAGTTTCATGACCTGTATAAAAAATATTCGGATTTGTGTTTTTATATGGTCATGAAACTCCACTGTAACTTATAATATCCTTATATTTTACAAGAGGGGGTACTTTATTCACTATATATAATAAACACCAGGCATGGATAGCCTGTATATTATATCCTTATAATTGGTGCTTAGTGATGTCATTGGTTATAATCGGAGCTTAGTGATGTCATTTCTGTCACATGACTGAAACTTGTGTATTATAATAAATAATACACAAAAAATATGAGGATATTAGAAGTTACCTCGGCCTCGTGTCATGAAACTCCTCGGTAACTTATAATATCCTTATATTTTACAAGAGGGGGTACTTTATTCACTATATAATTTACAGAATATTCATGATTCATAACATGGTTAAATAAGCAGCTGGAATTGATGAGCTTAGAAGTTGCAAGCCTTACGTTGTTTGAGGGGGTTTAGTAGATCTGGCCCAGAGATGTTCCAGGAATGGACCAAACAAATGTGATGTTCCATTTACCGAAGCAATTTATATTCACATAGTTGTTTATTTTGCACAGGAGCAAAAGCGCATGTTGGAATGTGGCATCACTGGGCCTGAGGGTCATGTACTCAGCCACCCTGAAGAGGTAATGAACTTACTCACATGTTATTCATTGTCCCGGCCTTATATTTAGAGCAAGGCGCCTGAGCTCAGACACATGCGTCTCACCTGCTTCCTTTATTCTTGGCAGGTGGAAGCGGAGGCAGCGTTCCGTGCGATAACAATCGCTAAGCAGGCCAACTGCCCCCTATACATCACCAAGGTTATGAGCAGAGGAGCTGCAGATGTGATTGCCCGAGCCAAGAGAAAAGGTATAAATACAAACAGCCGATTTAAAAGTCAGGCTGGGTGACAGTTTGATATAAATCCGAGTAATTAAATCTCCCACAGTCATTAAATCTAAGGCTAGTTGAGGTTTACCATTTGCCAGGGTCGCTCAGGCTTAAAACCTGACGTTGCTTTAACTCATTTATTAGGGGTTAATATTCTAAGCTTGAAAACTAAAAAAAAAAAGATTAATTTAAAATGTATTATGGGTGATGCAAATGATTTAATGTGGGTGAAAAGTAATTGCTTGTGTATTAATGGGCATTCCTGTGTCACCATAAAAACTATTGAATTACCATCAGTAAGCGAATAGACTGTCTGTCTCTCTCAGTCTGTCCCTTGCTGTTCTCTGCACTGCTGGTTCTGACTCTATTATAGTCAGCTGCTTAACATGCAATGTATTATTGGACTCTTGGCTTGAACCAGCAGTGCAGAAGGGACAGACAGATGCTTCAATAGCAATTACAAATAACTTTAAAACCACTGAAAATTGTACATTCATGAAAAGTTGCTTAGTAGTGATGGGCGAATAAATTTGCCAGGCGTAAATTTGCAGCAATTTTTCGCATTTCACCGCCAGCAAATAATTTCACAAAACTGCCTTGAAAACTCGTCGGCATCAAAAAATTTTGGACGTGCGTCAGAAAAGTCGCTTGTGTGAAAACCGTCGCGCATCAACACTATACGGAAGCCCATTGACTTTAACGCCCGCTTCAAAATTGACGCGAGTGTCAAAATTCTAGTTTTGCTAATTTTTTGCCAACAAATTCACCCATCACTATTGCTTAGAATCAAAAGACTTTTTTTTAAAGGGGAAGGTTGCATCCCCTTACAAGTCGAAAGAAGATAAATGGCATTAGGGGATTTTTAATGCTATCAATACTTAGGGGCAGATTTATCAAGGGTCGAATTTCAAAGTAAAAAAATACTTCGAAATTCGACCATCGAATTAAAATACTTCGAATTCCAATATCAAATTCGAACTTTTTTCATCTAATTTGTGTATTCTGTTGTGGAAGTAAAATCGTTCGATCAAACTATTAAATACTTAGAATCGAACGATTCGAACGATTTTACCGTACGATCGAACGATTTTACTTTGACTAAAAAAAAAAACGTAGAAAAATGCTGTAGGAGGTCCCCATAGGCTAACATAGCACTTCGGCAGGTTTATTTTGGCGAAGTATTGAAGTCGAAGTTTTTTTAAAAAAATATTATAACTATTTTACTTCGAATAGAATTCAAAGTAAATTCGAAGTCGTAGTATCCTATTCGATGGTCGAAGTATCCAAAAAATTACTTTGAATTTGGAATTTTTTTACTTGGAAAATTCCCTCAAATTCACTTCAACCCTTGATAAATCTGCCCCTTAGTAATTTGTAATCTGTATGTAACTTAGGGGCCGATTCACGAAGGGTCGAATATCGAGGGTTAATTAACCCTCGATATTCGACTGGGAATTAAAATCGTACGACTTCGAATATCGTCGAACGATTTTGCTCAAATCCTGCGATCGAACGATTCGAAGGATTTTAATCCATCGATCGAACGAAAATCCTTCGATCAAAAAATCACAGGCAAGCCTATGGGGACCTTCCCCATAGGCTAACATTGACTTCGGTAGCTTTTAGCTGCCGAAGTAGGGGGTCGAAGTTTTTTTTAAAGGGACAGTACTTCGACTATCGAATGGTCGAATAGTCGAACGATTTTTACTTCTAATCGTTCGAATCGTTCGAATTCAATCGAATTCGATCGAATTTAACCAATTCGATGGTCGAAGTACCCAAAAAATACTTCGAAATTCGAATTTTTTTTTATTCGAATCCTTCACCCGAAATTCGTGAATCGGCCCCTAAGTATCTGTACAACGGTTACGTATATATATATATATGTATATATGAAACCTCAATTTTACATCCCCTGATTTTATAGTTTGTACCTTTTTTTTTTGTGGTCCCACAAAATAATGCATAATGCATTTCCCTGACTTTACATTTTCCTGGATTTTACATTTTCCTGGATTTTACATCATTTTTTTCTGGTCCCCTGAAAAACGTAAAATGGGTGTTGTATAGGATCTGTTATCTGGAAACCCATTATACAGAAAGCTCCAAATCACAGGAAGGCCATCTCTCGTAGACTCTATTATAAACAAATAATTAAGATTTTTTAAAATGACTCTGACCTTTTTCTCTGTAATAATAAAACAGGAGCTTGTACTTTATCCCAACTAAGATATAATTAATCCTTATTGAGGCAAAAAATCTTATTGTGTCTATTTAATGCTTTAATGATTTTTAGAAGACTTTAAGTATGGAGATTCAAATTACAGAAGGACCCCTTATTTGGAAAACCCCAAGGATTCTGGATAACAGATCCCATACCTGTATATAAAACTCAGATTACCCCAACCACATGCTTTGCTCTGAGTTTCTCTAGGAACCAACCCAACAGTTATGAACCTCAGTTAAACATTATTCTAACAGTTAATTTTAAGGTGAAGACCTGATTAAAGGGGATGTGATAAATTCAGAGACACCACATAACCTCTGCAGGTACATTAGCAAAGATATGACACTTTGTTGTATTGTAGGTATCGTTGTGTATGGGGAGACGCTCCCAGCCAGCATTGGCACAGACGGAACTCATTACTGGAGCAAAAACTGGGCAAAAGCTGCAGCCTACGTGACCTCCCCTCCGATTAGCCCCGACCCCTCAACTCCCGACCATCTCACTTCATTACTCTCATGGTAAGTTTGAGTCATTGGGTCCTGGTGGGTAATTTAGTTGACTACGGCTGTGAGCTTAGCTGGGTGGGAATTGTGTATTAGTAACAGGGACATGAATGGGATTCAATTATTACCCAACACAAATGTTAACGGAATCTCATTGTGTATTTCTTATTTATAGCATTTGTATCTTTCACATCAGCTACCGACCTCCTCCCAGAAATCTTTGCCTCTTCCTCATTGTACAGACATTCCTTCTGTCCTTGCCTGTGTATCAGGGGCTTCCACACTGAAATGTATATTGTCAGTAACATAATTGGTGATAATAAATGGCAGTACATGTAGCCAAGGGCACGGTTAGCACAGTGGCTCGGTGGGTAGCACTGGGGGTCCTGAATATGATTTCACCCATGTATGTTCTACCTGTTTCTTTGTGGGTTTCCTCAGGGTACCTCAATGGTCTACCACAATCCAAAAACGTACAGGCAGGTTAACTGACTGCCTATAGTGTGTGTAAATGTCATTGGGACCAGGCTGCTATAAGGTGCCATAGAAAGTCAGTATTTAGTGGCCTGTGGGGCTTTTTGGGCCTCTGTGTGGGCTGATTGGGCCTCTATGTACCTTAAATGTCAGGGCCTATTTTAATTCTCAGTCCGGACCTGATTGGGACCTTAGATTGTAAGTAGGGATGGGCGAATTTTTTCACCTTGTTTTGCCGCAAAAATTACGGGCATAGACTTGTATGGTGTCCTACGTCAAAAAAAAAGACGCGCGTCGCCGTGAGACAAAGACTTTAGTAGGCGCCAGCGACGTTTCGCCAGCAGCAAATTTTTGGTGAAATGAAACGGGTCAAATTCGCCCATCCCTAAAGTAAGCTCCACTGGGGCACCATATAAATAACTGTGGGCAGCACATACGCTTTGCATCCTGGGAACCAAAATGTTTTTGATCCTCGAGGAGGTAAAATGCAGAACACAATATGTGGCCCTAAATTTGCTGTTGAATGAATCTCCCACCAGCATCACTCTCTTTTAAAGCTGAAGTTTAGGGAGGGAGGAGGTACTTGAAATAGCTTTCCCCCAGCCCATTGACTTGAATTGGAAATTCCTAGTACTTCACTAGAGCGCCCATGTGCCTTAACTTGTCATGGACACATTTTTTCTTCTGCCATGGATCCGTGGCAAAATTCCAAATTTTGCCATCTGAAAATCCTTTCAATGAAACTGCAAAAAAATTAGCCACAGAAAAATTTGCCAAGAAAAAACATCCATTGATTTTTTTTTTTTGGACCAAAAAAGTCGCCATGAGAAAAAACGCCCATTGACTTTAATCCGTTTGGACAAAAAAGTCGCCATAAGAAAAAATGGCCAATGACATAATGCATTTGGAGAAAGAAAAATTGCTGCGCACCTAAAAAACGGCAATTGACTTCAATGTGATTTGCAAATTTTTAGCCGTTTCATGAATTTTAGCTAATTTTTCAGTGAAACGGGACAGATTCGCTCCTTGCTAGCCATTACAGAATGTGTTTTACTTAATGCTTAATGCTCCATCTAGTGGCAGAATGCAAATTCTAGTTAAAATAAACATATTTGTAAGTTATTAAAGGGGCGGTTCAAATCAGTTAAATAAGCTGCTGTGTAGCAAAGGGGGCAGCCATTCAAAGGAGAAAAGGCTCAGGTTACACAGCAGATAAACTCTGTAGAACATAATGGTGTTATCTGTTATCCACTATTTAACCTGTGCCATATAGACTTTTTTTCAATTTACACCATTGCTACACCGCAGCTTATTTATATAAACAATAGTGTTTCTGATAAGCAAACACACCAGTTTTATCAGTGTAGGGCAACACTACATGATCTTTTCATTACTTTAAAACACTTTAATTTTTTGGTGTTACTTTTCCTTTAA
Source organism: Xenopus petersii (assembly GCA_038501925.1). Classification (NCBI taxonomy): domain Eukaryota; kingdom Metazoa; phylum Chordata; class Amphibia; order Anura; family Pipidae; genus Xenopus; species Xenopus petersii. Next base: position 126,163,771 of record CM076684.1, read on the forward strand.
GATAATTGCATCTGTGCCTCGTATGATATCAAGGCAAAGTATCATGTATTTATGCTCTTGCCTTGAGGTTAACATAATTATTATAGATCCGATTTGATTTTATGTACAATAGAAACCTGGGATACCTTTGGCCAATTATAATATTCTGTTTGTCCTTGATTTCATACAGTGGCGATCTTCAAGTGACGGGAAGCGCCCACTGCACCTTTACGACAGCGCAGAAGGCCGTAGGAAAGGACAACTTCACCCTGATTCCTGAAGGAACAAATGGAATAGAAGAAAGAATGACAATCATTTGGGATAAATGTGTGGTAAGAGAGGAAATAATTAAAGGGGCACTGAACCCAACTGTAAAGATGTCCCACTTCACCCCCTTAGTTCTCTGTAGAAGTTGATGAAAAATGCAATTGAACATGAAAAACAAATGATATTGAGCAATATTGCTTTAAGAGTACAACCTTGATTTTGCTGGACTACTGTTCCCAGCATGCTTTATTCATACCTCCTAACTGTCCCGTTTGGAGCAGGACAGTCCCGATTTTGACAGCTCAACACGCAGATACTAAAATGTCCCGACTTTCTCTTTGATCTCCTGCACTAAACAGCCAGAAATAGATACAGAGTTTCTAACTTAATTGGCTTTTGGCAGAGAGCCCAGAACAGCCACCAGGTGCACAAAGATACTTTTGTAACAATTTTGAGATAAGCAAATAAGTAATTGTAACAATTAAGATAAAAATGTCTCTTGGGAGAAGTTAGACTCACAGCTTAAAGGGCAATTCACCTTCATTAGCAAAACTGTAATAAATGGAAAAAAAACTCCCTTTTCCCCAGCAGCTGAACAGTGGGAATGTAACAAGATAACAGCTCCCTGTAAGATATGAGAATAGAAATCAACAGTAAAAATCCAACTGCGACACATTCAGTTACATTGAGTAGGAGAAACAACAGCCTGCCAGAAAGCAGTTCCATCCTAAAGTGCTGGCTCTTTCTGAAAGCACATGACCAGGCAAAATGACCTGAGATGCACCTACACACCAATATTACAAAACAAACTATACCATAAAAATCATAACAGAATCCCTTTAATGTGCACTTACTGGGACCTACAGTACATGCAAAATATAATTGCCCTGTGTCTCCAAATCTGTCTTTCCAGGTCAGGCTCCTAAACTTCAAAAGCCTGTTCTAGTCAAAAAGCGTCAGTGGTGAAGTGGTGAAAGAACCAATAACATGTTCGATGTTTTTTTTCTAAGCTCCATACATTTCATGACACAAGGATGCACAACTGGCCCTGTTATTAAAGGATTAGTAACACCAAAAGAAAATTAAGTACTTTAAAGTAATTAAAATAAAACATACTGTTAAAACTGGTGTGTTTGCTTTAGAAACTCTACTATAGTGTATATAACAAGCTGCTGTGTAGCCATGGGGGCAGCCATTCAAAGCTGAAAAAGGAAAAATGGCACTTGTAACAAAGCATATAACAGATAAGCTCTGTAGTATACAATGGGGTTCTACTGAGCTTAACTGCTATCTACTGTGTATCCTGTGCTTGATTGGCTGCCCCCATGGCTACACGCAGCTTGTTTATATAAACTATAGTAGTACTTATTTGTTATCTACTGTGTATCCTGTGCTTGAATGGCTGCCCCCATGGCTACACGCAGCTTGTTTATATAAACTATAGTAGTACTTATTTGTTATCTACTGTGTATCCTGTGCTTGAATGGCTGACCCCTTGGCTACCCAGCAGCTTGTTTATAAAAACTATATTAGTAGTTATCTGTTATCTACTTTGTATCCTGTGCTTGAATGGCTGCCCCCATGGCTACACAGCAGCTTGTTTATATAAACTAAAGTAGTACTTATCTGTTATCTACTGTGTATCCTGTGCTTGAATGGCTGCCCCCATGGCTACACGCAGCTTGTTTATATAAACTATAGTAGTACTTATCTGTTATCTACTATGTATCCTGTGCTTGAATGGCTGCCCCCATGGCTACACAGCAGCTTGTTTATATAAACTATAGTAGTACTTATCTGTTAACTACTGTGTATCCTGTGCTTGAATGGCTGCCCCCATGGCTACACAGCAGCTTGTTTATATACTATATAACTATAGTAGTGTTTCTGAAGTAAACACACCAATTTTACCAATGCATGGAAACAGTATATTATAGTCATTCCTTTAAAACAGTCATTTTTAGATGTCCCTTAATAAGGGAATAATATACGACTCCCAACATCCCACTGATTTCCACTCCACAAAATGAGTTCTGTCTATTGTTGAAATGACAGTTCCATTTCAGCAGCCTCTCAGGGGCTGTGGGTCCTGCAGAACTCACCTATGTGTTGCTCTTACAACCGTACAGTTTTCCATTAATTTACCAGTCTCTTTCCTTACGACCCTTTTTCAGACTTCTGGCAAAATGGACGAGAATGCATTTGTGGCTGTGACCAGCACCAACGCTGCAAAACTCTTTAACTTGTATCCCAGAAAGGGAAGGATCGCCGCAGGTTCAGATGCTGATTTAATCATCTGGAATCCCAAAACGGCAAAAATCATCTCCGCAAAGACCCACAATGTGGTAAAGTTAACTAAGTGCCTGTTGTCATCCTATAAAAAAAAAAAAACATCCATATTTTAAATCATGATCACCGGGGTAATTCATTCGTGATGAGCAAATCTGCCCCGTTTTGTTCCAATGAAAAATTCGTAAAACTCCAAAAAATGGTCGTCAAAATTTTTTTTTATGCACGACCATTTTTACTATTTTTTCTCATTCCAAATGCATTAAAGTAAATGGGTGTTTTTTCTTATGGCGACTTTTTTGTCCAAATGCATTAAAGTCAATGGGCATCAAAAAAATTTTACGCATGCAACTTTTTTGTGAATTTCTCTTTTTTTTTTTTTTACGGAAAATTTGTCAATGGCCGTCAAATAAATAATATTTGATATTTTAATATTCATATTTTTACTCGCAGTACAATTTTTTCTCACTCCAGATGCATTAAAGTCAATGGGTGTTTTTTCTTATGGCGACTTTTATGTCTCAGCGACAATTTTGTCTTGGTGACTTTTTTGTCTCTTCAACTTTTCAGGCTGTGGAGCTGAACATATTTGAAGGGATGGAATGTTTTGGTGCCCCAGAGGTTGTGATCAGTCAAGGAAGGATTGTACTGGAAGATGGGAATCTCCGTGTGAGCCAGGGATCCGGACGTTTTGTACCCAGGAAAACATTCCCCGATTATGTGTACAAGAGGATCAAAGCTAGAAACAGGGTAGGCACACATCATTTCGGGGATTATTTACTAAACTCGATCTTTTTCTGGTCAAGGTTTTTTGGGCAAAAATTACTTTTTAGAGGAAAAAAAAATTGAATTTTTCGAGATTTATTATACCCCAAAGCTGCAAAAAGTCAGAATCGAAAACCTGTCGAGGTCATGTATAAGTAAATGGCAGATGTCCCTTTTACAATTTGAAGATATTTCGATCTGCTCTGGGTTTCATCCGGTAATCCAAAAATGTTGGGTGATAGCCCGAAAAAATCAAGCCATTCCGGAGGCAAATCCAAAAAATTTGGCTTTTTGCTCGATTTTGTCGAGTTTTTTCCCGACCTGACTTTTTTGAGTTATTGTATTGAAAAATAAGATAGAATCGTGGATGAGAGTTTGGTCAAGCTTGGTTTAATAAAAATGTGAGCTACATTTTGAGTTTGGTTAAATAACCCCCTTCATGTAACTCTCTATATTTGTGCATTATTATAAACCAACCGTACACACACATACTAGCTTATATCAGCCAATGAATGGACAGAGCTGTGTCTTTCTCTCTCATGCTATTTCCTGTTCCTGTTCCAGCTGCATTATTTCCTGTCAGGTGATCAGTGATTGTCACGGAGCATCACATAATGGTGGCTCAAGGGAAAAGATGTAAAAGGATCATATTTACTGTTGTTGCAAAGATTTTTTGATAGGTCAGTTATTAGGATATCAATGATCCCTGATTTCAAATATATCCCGCAAATTTTAAAAAAACAATTTGAATCATTTAAAATGTTTTTTTTAATGGTAACCAATAGACTCGCCTTTGTAAATGTTATCATTTGTAGGAACGTGAATATTTCATATCTCATAGGCCATTAACTGTTGGTAGGCTTAATTATTCAGAATGGGTGGGGTTTCTGCCTCTGTGTAAATGGCTAGAAACTGTTTTCCAAGTACATGGCATTACAAACCATTAAATGATGATGTTCAAGCTGAAGGAGCTATCATGGTGCATAATCATAAAATAGTTACATGACAGCAGAAAGCCTATTGCAGAGAGATGTCTGATCTCAGAGGTCCCTCCTTCTTTTGCCTGAGCACTTATAGGGAACACAGTTATAGGGATGTAGCGAACTTGTTCGCCGGCGAACTTCGACTGTTCGCGTCCGCCGCAAGTTTGCGAACGTCGCGCGACGTTCGCCAATAGGCGTTCGCGTCAAAATCGTTCGACCATTCGACCATTCGATCGCTAAAATCGAACGATTTTCGTTCGAATCGAACGATCTAAGCCATTGGATTGAATGAAATCATTTGATCCAATGGCTTCGATCGTTCGATTCGAACGGAAATCGTTCGATCGAACGATTAAAATCCTTCGATCGTTCGAATCGAACGATTTTCGGATGTTCGAAGTTCGCGAACTGTTCGCGAACTGTTCGCATTTTTTGCCGGTGTTCGCGAACGGCATTCGCAAACACATACTCGGCAGTTCGCTACATCCCTACACAGTTATCCCACTATCACTCATATTAGTGGCAGCCCCCCACCAGCCCACTAAATACTGACTGTCTATGGCACCTTATAGCAGCCCCTCTGCCATTTGCCAGAACTCACATATTGCCAGTCCGGGCCTGGCAGTGGTTCCCAAACCTGTCCTCATGCTCAGATCACAGCAGGCCCAGACTGGCAATCTGTGAGTTCTGGCAAATGCCAGAGGGGCTGCTATAAGGTGCCATAGAAAGTCAGTATTTAGTGGGCTGGTGGGCTGTTTGGACTTCTGTGTGGGCTGATTGGGCCTCTGTGTACCTGAAATGCCAGGGCCTATTTTAATTCTCAGTCCGGACCTGGATCACAGTACATGTTTTCTGGATAACCAGATTCCAGTTGCCAAGGTGGATCAGTCCTAGTTGTTTGGGGAATCTGTCAACTGGCCTATCCAATAGTGCTGTTTTGGAATATCCAGAAAACATAGTCAGAGGACATTTTGGCCAGGGTTGGACTGGGCCAGCGGGACACTGGGTAAAAACCCAGACCCACACTCTTCTGCAACCCCGCATTGCCCTGGATCTTCCCGATAATGGCCCTGATCATGGCCTCAACTATAAAACAGGTGCATACAGGGGGAGGATAGGGTTGCCACATTTTCTGGAAAAAAATACCGGACAGCCTATATATTTATCTTTTTTCCCAATTAATAACATTGAGATTGACCATAATTTTTACCGGCTATGCCGGTAAAATACTGGCCAGGTGGCAACCCTAAGGGAGGACCTTTAATGGGGTGCGGCTGGGGGCCTGGAGGGGGTTGGCGAGAGCCCCAGTGGGTCTCAGACCCTCCAGTTCAACACTGGGTTTGGAAGCCACTATATAACGGTATTAGAAACGGGTTGAGCTTGTTGGAAAGATGTTCTATGTAGAGGTAGAATACTGGGGTTTGTTTTTATTCAGTTCTCTCTGAGCTCTGTATTTGTACACACAGACACCAGAACATACAACATTGACACAATAACTGTGACTGTTCGTTTGAGATTATTGTAATATAAATCAACTGTATTTGGTCAGTCTGATCCAGAAATCTGATTTGGTCCAGATTAAATAAGTTGTATGATCTACAGTAAATTAGTTGAAACTCTTGGCCCTGATATGTACTACCAGAGGGGAAAATATACTGATGAATGACAAAACCCTCATGCCAGTTCTGAAACCAATAGTATACATCTATGTGTATATATATATATATATATATATATATATATATATATATATATATATATATATATGTAATCTAAAGGTGCACACCGTTTACAAATGAGAATACCTGGGTGCCTGCCAGTTTGGAGTAAATGCAAAAGTAGAAAATAGCGACACTCACAGGTTTTTTAAAGTTGCAAAAAACAAAAAAAGATGTTTATTGTGGCTCAACGTTTCGATCCCCCACAGGGATCTTCGTCAGGAGTGTACAAACAAACATTCAGACATCCCATAATACCCCTGAATTTAAACCCACGCTCCTACATACAACGGCGGTTCAGGACACGCAGGGAGCAGCGTTACCTGTGGCCGCCTGTTATATAATTTGACTCGGGTTGCCAGATGACGGGTCCTAGGCAACGGGTGGCTATACAGAGGCTCACTGCGCTAGTGCGCACACCCACCACTACTAGCCGATGCGATTGGAGGCCAGACAATGGCTGTGGATTGGACCGGGTCCGGATTGGCTGTGAAGGACCTGTAGAAGCCTATGATTGGCTAAGGACGTGCAGGCACAGGAGCGTGTTTTTTTCTGGCACAGCGATAGTGTATTCTGATCAGATACTCACCTGCTATTAAGCATTTTATTCTTCACACGCACCTTTGCGCACTGGTTGTCCTCCTCCCCTCTCCTTTCTATATATTTCACGAGTTTGTCCTTTACATACAATAGCTGACTGACAGCTACCACGGTTGCCTAGCAACAGGTCTTGGCGCCATTTTATGGGACGTGGGTTTAAATTCAGGGGTATTATGGGTTGTTTGAATGTTTGTTTGTACACTCCTGACGAAGATCCCTGTGGGGGATCGAAACGTTGAGTCACAATAAACATCTTTTTTTGTTTTTTTGCAACTTTAAAAAACCTGTGAGTGTCGCTATTTTCTACTTTTATATATATATATATATATTTTTTTTTTTTATATTTTTATTATATATATATATATATATATATATATATATATATATATATATATATATGCAATTTTTTATTTTACTAAATTTTTTATTTTACTAATTACTGTAATGAAACAGATATATTTGCCTTTTAATATGTCCTCATATTCAGTATAAAATAATCAACTGTTCAGGCAGGGTGTCCTTAGCAGTCCCCATGCATAAGACATTCTAGTAGTCATCCCTAATGTGACGGATAGGCTGTGATAGCTACTACAGCCCCGCAGCTCTGCTGTCTCTAGGTAATCAGGTTGTATTAATGTTAGACACAGAGCAAAAACAAATTTCCAGTCTAGTTCATCCATTACCCCCTATCGAATCAGAAAGCTTTCCTGCTCTGAGCAGTAAATGCCTGTTTGTAGCATCTCTACAATATTCCATAAATTATCTTAAAAATCAATGCTTAATTATTAGGGATGGGCGAATTTTTTTGCCTTGTTTTGCTGCGGAAATGACGCCCATAGACTTGTATAGACCAAAAAAAAAAAAATGATGCACGTCAAAAAAAAATTTGACAACATTTTTTTGACGCCCATAGACTTTAATGGGCGTCGGCGACATTTCGCCGGCGGTGAATTTTTGGCGAAACGGGTCAAATTCGCCCATCCCTATTAATTATAGAAAACAATGTATTCTAGATATTAATAGTAACAGCCTCTACTTTAATGTGACTATAATAGAGCATGCTAGTATGTACAGTAGCAGTAGTATTAATTTTATACATTCAGGATCATAGCTTCTAGTTCAGTGGTTTGGTATCCCTGTTTTACAGTTCAGACTCAGATCCATTGTTTTTATTATGATGCTGCTGGTGGTGTCAGGAGGGTTCAATATACACTGAAAAGGGGGTGATGCTATACAATTTGCAGAAGCTGGTCTAGAATCCTTAGGCAACCAATCAAAAACTAGCATATATCAGTCAGCTGTATGAAAACAATATGGTTATATTCTTATGGTTTTGAAGACTTGATTTATAGTTTTAAATTTTTTTACATTACCCCTTATGAGTGTAGATGAGTATATATAGTGAATAAAGTAACCCCTCTCGTACAATATATAGTGAATAAAGTACCCCCTCTTGTAAAATATAAGGATATTATAAGTTATTGAGAAGTTCCATGACCATACGGCTGTTTTTATAGTGTTTTTATACAGATCATGGAAATCGGAGGTGATTTCTGATATCTTCAAATTTTGCAACAGGGGGAACTTTATTTATTATAAGACACAACTTTCAGTGAGTCATGTGATAGAAATGACATCACTAAGTTCTGTTTATAACCGATGACATCACTAAGCACCGTTTATATAGTGAATAAAGTACATCCTCTTGTAAATTATAAGGATATTATACGTTGCCGAGGAGTTTCATGACCATATAAAAACATGAGGCCGAAACACAAGTTTCAGTGAGTCATGCGACAGAAATGACATCACTACTCACTTTTTATAACTGATGACATCAGCACTCACCGTTTATAAGGATATTGTTTACAAGATATTCATGGCTTTTGTGTATTATAAAGATATAATACACAAAAGCCATAATTATATTATGGGGCCGATTCACGAAGGGTCGAATATCGAGGCTTAATTAACCCTCGATATTCGACTGGGAATTTAAATCCTTTGAATTCGAATATCGAATTCGAAGGATTTAGCGCTAAAAATTCGATCGATCGAAGGATTTTTCATTCGATCGAACGATTAAATCCTTCGAATCGAACGATTCGAAGGATTTTAATCCAACGATCGAAGGAAAATCCTTCGATCAAAAATCCCAGGCAAGCCTATGGGAACCTTCCCCATAGGCTAACATTGACTTCGGTAGCTTTTAGCTGCCGAAGTAGGTGGTCGAAGTTTTTCTTAAAGGGACAGTACTTCGACTATCGAATGGTCGAATAGTCGAACGATTTTTACTTCTAATCGTTCGAATCGTTGGAATTCGATCGAATTCGATAGAATTTAACCAATTCGATGGTCGAAGTACCCAAAAAATACTTCGAAATTCGAATTTTTTTTATTCTAACCCTTCACCCGAATTTCGTGAATCGGCCCCTATATGTTAATTTAGTGAGCCTCAGCACCCATTACTCCTATTATTTTGCAAGGTGCAGCTCACTAAGGAACGTCATATCTGCATTGAATGTCATACCTGCTATTGGCCAGATGTTAAACTTAAGTTTCCCATTGAGCTTTGCACCCACTCTTCCTGATAAATTACATATCATTGGGGGGCATGTAAGAGAATGTCAATGCCCTGCCCACGTGGCACTTTTAATGAAGTAGATGCAGCTTACACGTAGGTGCAATTTTGGCACCTGTATAAGGGCATAGCTTGCATCTAACATTTGGCAGTCACTTCTCAATGTTCTTTCTTCTCCATTGATTGATTCTTTTTTTATGTTGTATTTCCATCTTATCTCATTCTCAAGCTGTGCTCACTGTAACCCAAAATGGTTCAAAAGAAGCCGTTTGCCCAAAAGCACGTTCAGAATAAAGTATCGCTTGCAGGGAACAAGTCTGTAGCCTCAGAGATAATCGTTTCAAGAACTATAACAGTTTGAATGTATGTTACCTTAATGTCATATTGAAAGAACTCACAGTGGGATTGAGTTGGGAGTGAAACTAGGACATCTCTTTTCTAGTATACTCATCAGTCATTCTAATATATTCCAATGGGGAAACATTAAAAAAAAGAATATTCCATCTCGCATGCAGAGAGCCGGCAGCAACAATTACACAAACATCATTTATTTTTCCTTTCTGAAGCTTGGATATATTTCTTTATGATGGTCTGGACATAGTCAATTACAGGATATGATTTATTTGGCTTCCAGCTAGCAGAAATACGTGGCGTTCCGAGGGGCTTGTACGATGGACCTGTCCACGATGTCACGATTAGCACCAAGTCAGCAGCACCCACGCCAGCTTCCAGAATAACTTGTCCTGGAAAGATTCAAATAGGACCAGCTCGGAACTTACATCACTCTGGATTCAGTTTGTCAGGTGAGAACTTTGATGACTATGATTGTCCAACACTGAAAGCTCCAACACTGCTCTTAGCAAACAACTGGTTTGAGATCTTTATGGAGGGATGTCATAATAGTCCCAAAGTTTTCCACATGTCCAGTAATGAGTTAAAGGGGTTGTTCACCTTCAAATAACTAATTGTTTTCAGATAGATCACCAGAAATAATGACTTTTTCCAATTTCTTTCTATTTTCTATGTGTCATCGTTTTTCTAATATTGAAGTGTAAAGTGTCATTTTTCCACCTTCTAAACCAGCCCTGGGAGGGGTGGGTCGCCGACCCTGTAAACTGTTCTAAACCGATACATTTGGTTGATACATTTCTTGTGTTTGTCCCAGCTGAGCAGAATCTCTGGGTTACGTTACAGGCAGCTGTTAGAATTGAAACGATCATTGCTAATATTTTGGAGAAGCTTCTGAGAAATGTATAAATTTAGCAAAATCATGAAAAATCAATGATTTTTTTTATATAAAATCTGACTTTTAAAAAAATCACACATTTTTCAGAATTTATTAAACCCCAAAGATGGAAAAGTCTGAATCAGAAAATCCGGCATCTCAGACCTCAGGAAGTCAATGGGAGAAGTCCCAATGATTTTTTGATGTGTGCTGCGTTTCGTGCAATATCCCCAAATTTTTTGGCCTAAAATCTGAGATTTCGGGTGAAATATATGAAAAAATTGTTAAAATCGCATGAAAAATCAAAAAATAAATGAAAATCTAATTTTTCAAGTTTTTTGGGAAAGTGTATTAATAAATAAGCTGCAAAAAAAAACTTGTGCGGATTTGTTCTGAGTTTTTTTTCAGAAAATATTGAGATAAATTCGGACTTTGATAAATAATACCTTAAATGTAAAATTATAACAGTTTAGGGTCTGCACCTGAATTACTGAACTGCCAGACTCAAACACCAGAGACAGGGACATTCAACTTTAAACTTAGATTTTGGAAAAACTGTAAAAATAAATAATGGAAATTAATTGTAAAAAGTCTTTCTTCTGGGGGACAATCTGAAAACAACTGAACTGAAAGAAAGGGGCAAATGCATCAAGGGTCGAATATCGAGGGTTAATTAACCCTCCATATTCGACTGGGGAATGAAAATCCTTCGACTTCGAAGTCGAAGGATTTTGCGCAAATACTTTGATCGAACGATCAAAGGAATAATCGTTAGATCGAACGATTAAATCCTTCGAATCGAACGATTCGAAGAATTTTAATCCAACAATCGAAGGATTATCCTTCGACCAAAAAAAGTTAGCCAAGCCTATGGGGACCTTCCCCATAGGCTAATAGTTCGGTAGCTTTTAGGTGGCGAACTAGGGGGTCGAAGTTTTTTCTTAAAGAGACAGTACTTCGACTATCGAATGGTCGAATAGTCGAACGATTTTTAGTTCGAATCGTTCGATTCGAAGTCGAAGTCGTAGTCGACGGTCGAAGTAGCCCATTCGATGGTTGAAGTAGCCGAAAAAACACCTTGAAATTCGAAGCATTTTTTCTTCTATTCCTTCACTCGAACTTAATGAATGGGCCCAAGTGTTTGGAAGGTGAACAACCCCTTTAATACAACAGATAGGATTCTTCTCTTGATTTATCCAATATCTGAGGCATTATGTGTTTGTGTCATATGAAGAGAATAAGGATTCCTTTATTGATGAAAGACCTTCAGTAGCACAGGTCTGTCCAGAGTATGTGTAGAGTAAAATAAAAATATGTTTCTCCGTGCTGCATAAAGCATGATGTGGGGACATGGGAGCAAAGCTCAGAAAAACTCCTGTACATGATGGAGCAGAAAGCAAATCACAAGGAGTCATGTTTCTATTCATCTGTTCTATATCCCAGAGCTAAGAGGGAGTTTTCCAGAGCAGATGCTTATTTTTGGATCAGAATCCTTGTAGTCTCTTTAGAGAAGACCTGGATGCAGCCAGATTGTAGTTTTCTCTATAAAATCACTAGCTGAAGATAATACTGTTTAATCAATGATATCGATCTCATGAACCCATTTCTGTTTGATTGACTGGTCACTCACCGGTGCTAAACTTGTACCCCAGCTGTTGCTAAGGGCTCAGGGCTCTAGAAGAGAAACCTTTCCCTATTTGTTTATATATTTCATCAGATCTCCTTGAAGTCAAAGGCTATTCAGCACAAAGAATCTGTTTGCATTAAGGGCAGGGGCACACAAAGTTACTGGGAGAGATTAGTCGCCCATCGACAAACTGATTCTTCTTCGGGCGACTAATCTCCCCGAACTGCCTACCTGCCAGCTAGAATCGAAATCGCCAGCGGGATGGCACTCGCAGCGCTTTGTTCTCTGTAGTCACCCGAAGATTCCTTGTGAAAAAAGTGGGAAGGTTTTTCGCCCGAAGAAGACTGAATTTAACTAAATCTCCCCAAATCTTGGCGTATTCCCTTACCTTAAGGATAGTCACTGGGGCTAGCATCAAAGTAGTAGCAATGTTTACATCTGTATATTGTGATAAAGGGGGATACATCAAGGGCTCATTTTCTAACAAGAGTGCATATTGGCACCAGATTATCCATTATAACTTTCATTAATCCAACTCTAGATCAAAGCTTATTTCTAAGTGGTTGTTTCAGGTTACTGCTCTGCTAAAAGATTCATTCTATTGGAAAAAATGGGCCCTCTAGAGATCTTATGCACTCACTTCATTGTACATGTAAATCATTGGCATTCAGCCTCTTTAGCACTTTAAGAGAAAGGGGTTCATTTAATATTATGTCTGTAATAGTATAACAGTAGCTTGTACTTGATCCAAATAGTGGTGGGCGAATAAATTAGTCAGGAGTGAATTTGCGGCGAATTTTTTCGCTGCCGGCAAATAAATTCACGAAACTCCAGCAAAAATTCGGTGGCAAATAAATGTGGACACGCAACGAAAAAGTCACTTGTGTCAAAACCGTTACACATCAACAATATTCGGACGCCCATTGACTATAACGCCGTGTTCAAAATTGACGTGAACGTCAACATTTACTCTAATTTAAGTGGGCGTCAAAATTTGAGTTTCTCAAATGTTTTCCCATTTTGCTGGAAACGGGAGCATTTCGCCCATCACTAGATCCAAACTAAGATATAATTAATCCTTATTGGAAGCAAAACCAGCCTATTGGGTTTATTTAATGTTTACATGATTTTCTAGTAGAATTAAGGTAGGAATATCCAAATTACAGAAAGATCCCTTATCTGGAAAACACCAGGTCCTGAGCATTCTGGATAACAGGTCCCATACCTGTATTTAGTGCTAAGAATGAAACTCATTTACAGTGACTCCTTCGATTGTCTTCTACTAAAATCCAATGAGATTTCTTTATGTGCAGATGCATCTATGGGTGGTCATACACAGGGAAGCCCAGGTAAGCTCTCCGACCAATTGGCCCATGGCTGAACAGGTGGAGAGTGAACAAGGTGTCCTACTATTCTCAATAGTGATGGGCGAATTTTTTCGCCTTATTTCGCCCGCAAAAATGACGTCCATAGACTTGTATGGCCTTGTGCGTAAAAAAAAAAAAAAAACATGCGCGTCAAAAATAAACTTTAATGGGCATCTGCGATTTGCGATTTGCGTTTGGCAAAACGAAATGGGTCCAATTCGCCCATCCCTAATTCTGAACAACAAGAAGTGAAAAGGGCTGTGGTGGGGATAGGCAAACCACCAAACACATACCAAAAATGGTATGAACCGATATTATTTGTGTATGTAGGTTGCTTTGTCTAAATTTTTCAACTGGCCAGATTGGATCAGCCGCAATTTCACACATAGAACTGATTTCTTATTCCAATAAAAGTCAGTTGTCCAGGTCAAGTAACCCATATCAAAAGGCTGGTGGCATCATTGGTCAAACATCCGAAGGGCTATAGGCTATGGAATACTAGACCTGGTGCTTTTCCAATATTATCACACAACACCCCTACGGCTATGGATGCAAGCAGATAGATATCATTTTAGAACTGAGACTGCAGCTGCATCAGGTCACTAGTGTATCTGGAATCAAGAACTGGAATGAGCCATCTGCCCAATATATGACAATGGCCCTCCTTTTTTACTTTCATTAGGAAAGGAGAGGATACATTGTATCTAATGTCTCAAAGGTAGGTCAAATTCTATCTTGCCAACCATAATTACCTAAGCTTACACCGAGTGTATCACCATTCATTTGCTGTATGGAACTTTCTTATTTATGGAATATGAATGTAAGTACGTATGGTGCATGCCTTGTCACCTGTTACCAGGCAACTCCTTGGAGTCTCCATCTTATTATCTCTGTTTGCCTGTGTTTTGGTCACACCGGGGAAACATTCCATTGCTGCTGTATCGAGGTGCCTCTCGGACTGTGAAAACTATGAACCTTTTTATTTTATCGTTACAAATTGCATGAACACTGTTTTTGCGAGATCAAAATATTCATGGTTTCACGACAAACAGTTTTTTTTAATTATGGCCATAGACCAATTTAGAATGGCTTTCAGTCACAAGCATAGGAAGGCGACCATGTTTGCTGCTAGTGAGGGACCATGGACACATATGGTAGATCAACGGTATCCAAGCTGTGGGGCTGGTTTCCTTGGAGGTGCTTGGAGCATTGGTAGGCGAATTTCTCCCATTTCGATTTGCCGGAAATTGTGCGATGTTCCCGCAAAATTCACAAAACGGCAAAATATCGAGCAATTCGAACTTTTTCACGAAAAATCGGAAATTGGCACCGGCAAATTTTCACGGGAGATTTGCTAATTTATTTGCCGATGGCGAAACACATAAATTCGCAGCGAATTCGTGCCAGGTGAATTTATTCACCCATCAATAGTAGGGAAGGCTCAGCCTGAAGGCCATTTAGGGTGAGATTTGGTCTCCTTGATATACATGAAAGCCCAGCTTGAAGGCATTAGGGTAAGGTTTTTGGGTAAACATTAGTGATGGGCGAATAAATTTGGCAGATGTGAATTTGTGACGAAATTCCACATTTGGCCACTGGCGAATACATTTGTGAAGAAAATACGCTGGCAAAAAATCGCGTCAAAAACATTTGGACACGCGCCAGAATAGTCGCGTGCATAAAAATTGTTGCGCGGCAAAACGGCTTTATTGCATTTGGACAAAATAGGTGCACCTATAAAAATTCTCGCGGGTGCCGCAATAATTTTGATGCCCATTGCAAATTTTTTGCAGTTTACTGCGAAATTCACAAATTTTTCGGCAAAGTGAAACGGGACAAATTCACCCATCACTAGTAAACATTTACGGTATATGCTCTCCTAGACTATAACAATAACCGATACATACAGTTTATATTTCCTTTATTTCCATTTCATCAGCAAAGGAGGCCCCTGACTAAATGTTGAATCTTCAAGGGGACATCAATCCCAATTAAGTGCCAAGCTCCTGCCACCACCATTTTTTTTTAACTTATCTTCAATTTTGTCCCCAAATGATGTCACAAATCAGTCCATTCTGACCAAAGTTTTGTTTTGAATCTTTTGCAGGAACTCAAGAAGATGACCACATTCCAAGACGCACTACACAAAAAATAGTGGCGCCCCCTGGTGGCCGTTCTAATATTACCTCTCTCTCTTAGTATCGCCATGAAAAAAAACCTATAGCGCTGGATAGCAAAAGTAGTCTATATTTGTGGGAGAGACTGGAATGTGCATGATGATTATATGGAATGTGGTCCTTAATGAAATGTTTTTCTATTGACCGCTGCTCCCAAATCCTTGTGAAAGAGGGTTAGAAAGGGATTGGAGTAACCCGAAAGATAACAGTTCTGTAAAGTTGCCTCTATTTTGACTACGTCTAGGTCAAATTATTAGTGTATAATGTTATATTTGCAGCGATAGGCTCAGATCTAGGAATGGGATGATGGGAAAGACATTTTACATTGAACTGTCATAACTTTAACAGCTACATAAGGATTTTGTTTAAAAATCTTTTATGGTGGAAAGCCAAAGGCGTCATATCTGTTCTGTCTGAATAAAAAGGTGGTCTAACATTTATATATATATATATATATGGATTAGCACAGTATTCAATAGAGCCTCTTTATTTTTTGCTTTGTGTTCCAATAGCATTCAGGCATCCATAGCAGCACAGCTGATACAAATATGCATGACTGGCAGCTAGAAACAGACAGATAGATATAGTGCATCTTATTCCGTTTCTTACAAAGAACTAAGATCCATGAATTCCAGTTGGATTTAGCCCAAAGGCAAAGTTTGCCCCAGCCTGGCAATCGCTTACTATAATTTCACTAGAAGCAAAAAAGCAGCTAGCTGATTGGTTGCTCGGGTTTACTCCACAGGGACAAAAAGTCGCCCAAATATAATTTCTAGTTATTTTGTTTCTATCTTATAGACTACAAATGCTTGGGGAACTTTCTAACTACAATCAAAATATTCTGCATTGTTTCTGAAATAATCCAGTTTATCTTCACTATTCTTCTATCATCATCTATCATACTTTATTCTCTCTTCACGCAGCAGTTGGGTGTCAGATATTCATTGACATTTAGATCTAATGTATCTTATAGGGGGGCTTCCTTTCCTAGCAGATGTATTAGAGCTCGCTCAAATAACTGATTCCAGTACAAAGAAAATCTAACAAAATAACTGCTTTTTTTGCACAAATTCTGCATGTAGAGAGACATGGTGGGACATTCACTAAGAATCGTAGTTGCGCTGGCGACCACTTCGCCGCACTTTGCCAGGCGTATTTTCGGCAGCGCTCCGCAAATTCACTAAAATCCGAAGTTGCGCTCAGGGGTAGCGTAAGGTTGCGAAGTTGCGCTAGAGTTGATTCGCTAAGCAAAGCAAAGTTACGCTAGCGATGGTTAATTTGCATACGGCGCGTAATTCAAATTTCAATGGAGGTATATGTAGCAGCACTACACAAGCCTGGGAAACCTTCAAAACATCAAATAAATTTTTTATTTTGCCCTACACATGTGCCCACTGTATAGTTAAGTTGCCATGAGTCAGGAAATGTAGGGGGGAAGGAGAGGAGCCCCAAAAAAAATTTCGATTTTTTTCAGCCTATCACCCATAATATAGAAAAAATGCCAGCGTTTTTTTGGACTTAGAAAAAATTTTTACTTTTTTTGAAGCATTCCCTACACTGCGCGCTTTAGTGAATTTGCGTATTTACGTCCGTTGCGCAAATTCGCCAGGTTTAAGGGTGCGAAGTTACACTAGCGAAGTTACGCCAGCGTCCGTTAGTGAATTTGTAACGAAAATGCCCAACGCTAGCGAATTGAAGCTAGCGTTAGGCGCTTTGGCGCTTAGTGAATTTGCCCCGTCTGGTGATTTTAATAGAGTGAGCTCTAATACATCTTCTAGGCAAAAGGAGCCCCCCTATAAGATATATTGGATCTAACTGTCAATGAATATCTGACACCCAACTGCTGCATGAAGAGAGAATAACGAGCAACAGATGCTGAGAGAGTAATAGTGAACATAAACTTTGATTTCAGAAACAGTACAGACTTTTTTTATTGAATGTATTCAGAAAATTTCTTATTTCAGTGTGTTGAAGCTTATATAACATTTACATTTTCGTGATAGTTCCCCTTTAAGGTTTATTCAACTTGCAACTGATAAAATTGGGGTTATCATTACTTTTTTCTATGTATATGTACATGCAGTATTAAAAACCAACATCTCTGCAACCTTGTTTGATCATATTTAATCCTAAATTCTTACGTGCCATCAAATAAAACACATCTTTTCTACACGTGCACTGGGCCTGAATATACTGAATTTGGGTAGACTATATCCAGTTCCAGTTGTAAAAACTATCTGATTAGTGATGGGCGAATTTGGACTGTTTCTCCGAAAAATTTGCAAATTTCCCATGAAATTCGTGAAACTGCGAAAAATTCGTGAAACAGCGCTGGCGTCTCATTTTTGACGCCGGCATCCGTTTTTGACACCGGTATCCGTTTTTGATGCCAGCGTCCGTTTTTGGACACCGGCATCCATTTTTTTGGACGGCGGCGGCATCAAAAAAATGTGCCGGTTTCGCAAATTTATTCACCGGGGGTGAATCATGTGAATTTGCCTCGAATTCGCGCCTGGCGAATAAATTCGCCCATCACTATATCTGATGTGTAGTCTGAGGCTTCACTTATAAATGCTATGGAGACGTAAGAAGTCGATTCATATCTTCTGTAAATAGTCTTTGCATTGTAGGTAGGGATGCACCGAATCCAGGATTCGGTTCGGGATTCGGCCTTTTTCAGCAAGATTCGGATTCGGCCGAATCCTTCTGCCCAGCCTAACCGAATCCTAATTTGCATATGCAAATTAGGGGCGGGGAGGGAAATTGCGTCACTTTTTGTCAGAAAACAAGGAAGTAAAAAATGTTTTCCCCTTCCCACCCCTAATTTGCATATGCAAATTAGGGTTCGGTATTCGGGGGTTCGGCCGAATCCAAAAAAGTGGATTCGGTGCATCCCTAGGCTTCTTCTCAGAAAGGTAAACCTAAACCACCCTTCCAAAAACTCAGCCTTCAGGGAAAATCTAATCATCCCATTATTGATCTTTTTGTTGTTAGAGCCCTAATTTAAATTCCAACTATTCATGGACCATCTTTGCCAATTTTCTAATATACTATAAATCCATATAAATCTACATAAAGTCATGAATCTTGTTTAATACGGTCAAACTATGCATGTTTTTTTGTTGTTATGTTTCACTTTTACATTGCTTGGTTTACTGAGATCAATAAAGTTTATTGAAAACTATGAAAATGGTGTTTTTTTTTTAAATTTTCACAGTAGACAAGTGGTTTCCAAACTGAAGCTTAGAGGTTGAATTCAAACCACGAAAGGTATAACAGGCACTTAGAGACAGAACAGGCATAGTACAAGTACAAGCTCCAATTTACGGAAAGGCCGTCTCCCATAGGGGTAAATTTATCAAAGAGTGAAGTTCCGCAGCTCTCAATTCATTTCTATGGGATTTTGAAAGGCGTATTTATCAATGGGTGAAAGTGAAAGTTCACCCTTTGATAAATACGCCTATAAAAATCCCATAGAAATGAATGGAGAGTGGCGGAATTTCACTCTAGTGGCGGAACTTCACTATTAACTTCACTCTTTGATAAATATACCCCATAGACTCCATTTTATCCAAATAATCCAAATTTTTTAAAATTATTTTCTTTTCTCTGTAATAATAAAACAGTAGCTTGTACTTGATCCCAACTAAGATATAATTAATCCTTATTGGAAGCAAAATCAGCCTATTGGGTTTATTTAATATTAACTTGATTTTCTAGTAGACTGTGGGGCCGATTCATGAAGCTCGAGTGAAGGATTCGAATTAAAAAAACTTCGAATTTCGAAGTGTTTTTTGGGCTACTTTGACCATCGAATGGGCTACTTCGACCTTTGACTACTACTTCGACTTCGAATCTACGATTCGAACTAAAAATCATTCGACTATTCGACCATTCGATAGTCGAAGTACTGTCTCTTTAAGAAAAACTTCGACCCCCTACTTCGGCAGCTAAAAGCTACCGAAGTCAATGTTAGCCTATGGGGAAGGATATTCCTTCGATCGTTGGATTAAAATCCTTCGAATCATTCGATTCGAAGGATTTAATCGTTCGATCGAAGGAATAATCCTTCGATCGTTCGATCGCAGGATTTGCGCTAAATCGTTCGACTTCGATATTCGAAGTCGAACGATTTTAGTTCCTAGTCGAATATCGAGTAACTATAATTAACCCTCGATATTCGACCCTTCATACATCTGCCCCTTAAGGTATGAAGATCCAAATTACAGAAATATCAGTTATCCGGAAAACCCTAGGTCCCAAGCATTCTGGATAACAGGTCCCACACCTGTAAAAGAACTGAAAACATAATTTGAAATTAATGTAGGACACATCATGGCCTTATGAGTTTATTATCACCATTTCTTTTCTACTTTTATCTTTTCTAGTATCACAATTAATGATGTGCGAATTTCTCCCGTTTCGGCGAAAAAATTGCGCTAAATTTTTGACGCCAGCGACAGTTCTGACGCCGGCAACAATTTGACGTGCATTAAAGTCAATGGGCACCTTTAACTGTCACCGGCACCTGAATTGTCGCTGGCGGCGAAACGAAGAAATTCGCCTCAAATTCGCGCCTGGCGAAATTTGCCCATCCATAATCACAATTTCTTATATATCTTATCTATACATCTGTCTTTCATATCACAATCCAGAATCCCTAAAATCAATTAGTACGTTTTACAATTTATCGCCTTCAGAACCAAGAAACTTACGTTTTTTTGTGATGGCGTCGCTTCAATTCCATTTCTTACAGAATGGGAAAGAAACGTCACAATCCTTTCTAATCATCCTTTTATTATTCAACTTCTCATTCGAAGACGCGTTCAAACAGCTCATTCCTTTCTCGTTCATTCTTAACACATCAGTTAATACCCAGGTCTGTTTTTGTTTTTTGTTTTTAGAATTGTTTTATTGTTATAAAATAAAAGTTGTCTAACAAGTCGTTGTTCGTATTTGACGCAGCCTCAAGTGACGGTGTGTAATTTTGTTAATCAAAAAAAAGAAAAAGAAACATATTTTGATCCAGATTACCTTTCTTTTATATTGGTATATCATTTTATGTTCATGCATTAAAAAGTACATTCATGTAAAAATACAAATGCGTACAAGTTCCATTTACATTGAAGGAAAAATTAAATTTTTAAAAATGCAAGTTTTTAAGATTCACATTCAGTTAAAATTCTGAAGGTTTATCCTTCATATATTTATATATATATATAGTATTTTACATGACTGTTTGCAGCATTATTTTCACTTTCAGCAAATGAATTTTGACCATGTTAGACTTTCTCAGATATTGCAGTTCTGGAACTGATGCAGAAATTTATATTCCCAGTGCCCTTGGAGCTACTGGTGCCCATGTCTTAATTTCAATGCACAATTTATTAAAGGGATACTGTCATGGGAAAAAAAAATCAAAATTTTCAAAATTAATCAGTTAATAGTGCTGCTCCAGCAGATTTCTGCACTGAAATCCATTCCTCAAAAGAGCAAACAGATTTTTTTATATTCAATTTTGAAATCTGACATGGGGCTAGACATTTTGTCAATTTCCCAGCTGCCCCATGTCATGTGACTTGTGCCTGCACTTTAGGAGAGAAATGCTTTCTGGCAGGCTGCTGTTTTTCCTTTTCAATGTAACTGAATGTGTCTCAGTGGGACATGAGTTTTTACTATTGAGTGTTGTTCTTAGATCTACCAGGCAGCTGTTATCTTGTGTTAGGGAGCTGCTATCTGGTTACCTTCCCATTGTTCTTTTGTTTGGCTGCTGGGGGGGAAAGGAGGGGGTGATATCACTCCAACTTGCAGTACAGCAGTAAAAAGTGACTGAAGTTTATCAGAGCACAAGTCACATGACTTGGGGCAGCTGGGAAATTGACAAAATGTCTAGCCCCATGTCAGATTTCAAAATTTAATATAAAAAAATCTGTTTGCTCTTTTGAGAAATGGATTTCAGTGCAGAATTTTGCTGGAGCAGCACTATTAACTGATTCATTTTGAAAAAAATGTTTTTCCCATGACAGTATCCCTTTAAGGATGGTTAGTGGTAGGTGGGAATTTTTTTGTACCAAGGGCCAGTGTTTTCATCAGAATGTCAGAAATGTGTAGGTTCTAGGCTGGTGTATTCATTACAATACAACCGTAATACTCCTTTGCAAAAAGTTGAAGCATGCCTAGTGTCCATTACTTCCAGCAACTAAGGGGCAGATTCACTAACCGGCGAAAATTCGCCAGCGTCCACTTCGCACCCAGCACAACACTTCACAAGGTGAAAAATTGACTCAGGCTACACTAATTCACTAAGAGTTTTGTCTTGGGCGCTGATCGATGGCGACTTTTCGCTAGCGTTACTTCGGCAATGTAAGCATTTGAGTGAAGATACTATAGCGTTCATTTCTGCCTCGAGAAACTTCGCTAGGGATCTTGCGCTCAGGTCAATTTGCCTTGGGTGGGAAATTTAAAGTTGTATGGACGTCTTTTGCAGGCAATCAGGCTGAAAAAAAGGAAAAGACGCCAGTGTTGTTTTGGACTTTGATGCGTTTTCGGACCACAGAATATAATGTAAGTGACAAAAGATTGAGGAAGATCTAGCTACTTTAATGCACTTCGTCTGGTCTGAGGTGGCGAAGGCAACTCTGGCGAAAGAGGTAACGTTCAGTAAAATTCGCACTTTAGTGAATTTGCGGAGTAACGTCCATTCGCTAAACCGAATTCTCGCCTGGCGATAGAGTGCCAATAACTGCTAGCGCCTGTCTCTTTCGCTAGCGAATTGATGAATTGGCGATGTCTCTGCGGGCAGTAACGCTAGCGAATTGACGCTATTGTTAGCCAATTCGCTCTTTAGTAAATTTGCCCCTAAATCTTCATTGCTCAAGCAAATTATAGGTCTTTTATTTACACTATAACCTGACACACTTCTAAAGATAGCCAATCCAATGCTATTATAACATTAGCTTGAAAGGACACGCACTATATAATGATACTGTATAAGGTCTGGCAGATCACATGGGTGCAAAAGGAGTTAATACGAAAAATGAAAATGGAAACCGATTTCCATTCTTTCTTTTTGAGCATACAAATAGCCTTAGCAAAGGACGTCATTGCTACAGGGAATTTGAGTTCAACAACCCAGTTTTCGAGCGAAACCCACCATCATGTTTAACAAGGAGCTTCTGCCATTGACTTCTAGGGGGTTATTTACTAAACTCCGAATGCAAAAATCCCAAACAATTTGAGTATAAAATCAGACTTTGAAAAAATCATGAATTTTTCGGAATTTATTATACCCCGAGGATGGAAAAAGTCAGAATCAGAAAATCCGGCATCTCAGACTTGTCGAGGTTACATATAAGTCAGTAGGAAAAGTCCCAATTATTTTTTGATTTGCTCTGTGTTTCATGCAATACCTGAAGATTTCGAGTTTTCGGGAAAAAAGCATCCAAAATCTGAGTTTTTGGGTGGAAAATCCAAAAAAATTGTTAAATTCAGATTTTTTCCTGCAAACCACATTTTCGGGAAAACCTAATAATAAATACATTTGAAAAACCTGTACGGATGTAATTGGAGTTTTTGGCAGAACATGTTGAGATAAATTCAGACTTTGATAAATAAACCCATTACTGTACATGACTTTGAAAGGTTTTTACTGGAGTATTTTCAAATTTAAGCAATTTCCAGCTTCAGGTTATAATACATCTCAAAAAATTGGAGGTTTACCTCAAAAACCCCAAAAATTCAAAATTGAGTTGTTTTAACCTAAAAATTTGAGTTTTGAATGAAAAATACCCTTAAAAATCAAATTTGAGTTAAATACACCGTGATCTTTAATAAATCTGCCCTTAAATCTATATATATATCTAGAATATGGCGTGATGTACTTCTCAGTCTCTCTATCCCACGATCATTTGGAACTTCCATCAAAGATTTGACTAATTAAAATAAAAAAAGTTTCATACTTCATTTTTTTGATGGAAAGAAAAGGTTCAAAACCCTATATGAAGTTTATTTGCTCTCCTTTTGAGTTTGTTCCATAAAATGATTTACAGCAGAAAAAGAGTGTCACACCCTGGTGGTTTCTCGTTAAAATAGGTTTTACTTTTGTTAGTATTACAAAACTACCCGTTTTTATAAAAGCAGCTTCTAAAATGATATTGCTCCATGCTAACTCTGTGTCATCTTTGTTCTTACTGAAGCATAAGGGTAAGGACACACTGGACGATTTGTCGCCAACGTTTTAAAAAAGTAAATCGCGGCGCCAAGACGATCGTCTTTTTTGAAAAGACGATTCACAGCGACTATTGGCACAGAGTGATTTGTATCCCATTACTCTATGTGGTACGTGCTCCACCCAAACCGTTTGTGCTTCCCGCTGTAACCTGGCGTCTTGGCGTTCTTGCGTCATTGCGTTCGCATTGTAAGGGTAAGGACACACTGGACGATTTGTCGCCAACGTTTTTAAAAAGCAAATCGCGGCGACATATCGCTAGTTTTGTCTCTGAACAAAACCAAATGAAAGACGCCAGCTCCTGTGCCCACAGCGCGTTTGTGAATCGCCTGTAGCTCCAAAAAGCACTGAGACCCTTTTCCGAGCGATTTATCAGAAATAGCATGTACTTAGAAAAGCACTGAAATCTCCTAGACACGCACACACATACAGATAAGTAGCAGCAATTGTATTCAAATTACAATGCGAACGCAATGACGCAAGAACGCAAAGACGCCAGGTTACAGCGGGAAGCACAAACCGTTTCCGGTTTGGGTGAAGCACGTACCACATAGAGTAATGGGATACAAATCGCTCTGTGAAAATAGTCGATGTGAATCGTCTGTTCAAAAAAGACGATCGTCTTGTCGCCGCGATTTACTTTTTAAAAACGTTGGCGACAAATCGTCCAGTGTGTCCTTACCCTAATGCAAGATTATCCACGCTGTGGGTAATTATCTGATCTTTCAGAACCATGTTTGTAAAGCAGAAGAAATCCTTGGAAGAAAACCTAGTTTTGCTTCTGAATTTTTGATTTTTACGAAAGACCCTGAAAACAAGGATGTGGAACTACGTTAAAGTTGAGGAGACGCTCTCCTTCGTATGTCACATGAAGCTCCAAGTAACCTAGGATAGAAACCCAGTTTTGCTCCAAATATTTCCATTTCCGTGGGATACCTTATACCCATTCTGCACTATGTCAATGGACGCAAATAAGGGTAAAACCAGGAATTAGTTGGGATCTGATCAGCAACTGCCTGGCTGTGATTTCAAATCCAGTGGGTAAGCTTTAGTAACAGGGTATTCCATGAAAATTAAAGCATTTGGAGTGAAACTGGGTTTCCTTCCAGTGCAGGGCAAAATATTACTAAGGCAAACTAAGGTAGAGTTTCATCTCTATTAACTCACCTACAACAACCAGGGCTGTCATAAGGATTAATTGGGCTGTCCGGCAGCAGTTGGTTTTTTTCAGAAGACAGAATCAAGACATTTTTAAAATAATTATCTGCTCTATTGACCAATATCTGCAACATCGCACTCTCAAATAAACTTTATTTCCAAGCCATGGACCCCTATCTTCCTGCAATGGAATGGCAACAACCTACATCAGTTGTACTATACTGCAGTATCAAAAATGCCCTTGTAAATACTCTTGGGCTAGATAATATCATTTTGGCAATTGGCTGTGGTTGAGCAGGTCTGAGAATGTCAGAAGGATGATACCATCCCAATAGATCTTAGAACAGTTTTATTTCTAGTCTCATCGGTCAGGTAAATAACCAGCCATGTAAAATAAATGGGCCAGTTAAATGTATAAGTAGAAAACGGTGCTGTCTTAATAAGTGGAGCTGTGCCAACAAACAAACAAAGTTGCACTCTTCTGGAGGAAAGGAAAGAAGTTCTTTAAAGACATCAGTTGCTGTTCATCAATGTGGCTCCAGATTGCCATAGAAACTGAAGATAAAAATCCAGAAAAAAAAAGCAGTTTTTTATCGATAGAGTAAGAAGATACCTGGCACCATGCTTATGTATAGAGAGCAGCACATTCATGAGTTCTTAAGCTGAGTCTTTCCAAAGAAAGAGCTTCTAGTTGCTGCTGGCAGTGGATGAGCAAACTGACCCACACATGTTGAGAGGGGCGTTTTCTGGTTCAGCGTCCCCTTCCCTTTCAACCTCTGCTTCTGCCTCGTCAGTGGACTCCAGGCCTGATACCGAGGGAGTCCGAACACTGGGGATCTTCTTCAGTCTGCCCAAAAGAAAAGTCATTGGAATTATTGCTACTGGTTCTTTTTAACTATGGAAGATTCTTCTGGATTTTCATTTTCTGGAAGCAGTTTAAGGACAAGGTACTGCCAAAAGCAAATACATTTTCTCAGTACACATACACATTACATTTCATGCCTAAAAAAAAAAATAGACAGCTTCTGAAACATATGAACTATAAGTGCAGGGATCCCTTGGTAGGAGGATGTTGCCCAGGGAGACTTTAAACAAAAACATTTGTTGGTTTCTATTGAGATAAACAAATAGTGGATATATTATCATTACAATTTAACAGTAGGGGGCAGATTTACTATGGGTCGAATATCGAGGGTTAATTAACCCTCGATATTCGACTAGGAATTGAAATCCTTCGAATTCGAATATCGAATTCGAAGGATTTAGCGCAGGAAATTTGATCGATCGAAGGATTATTCATTCGATCGAACGATTAAATCCTTCGAATCGAACGATTCAAAGGATTTTAATCCATCGATCGAAGGAATATCCTTCGATGAAAAAAACTTAGGCAAGCCTATGGGGACCTTCCCCATAGGCTAACATTGACTTCGGTAGCTTTTAGCTGCCGAACTAGGGGGTCGAATTTTTTTTAAAGAGACAGTACTTCGACTATCGAATGGTCGAATAGTCGAACGATTTTTAGTTCGAATCGTTCGATAGTCGTAGTCGAATGTCGAAGTAGCCCATTCGATGGTCGAAGTAGCCCAAAAAAAACTTCGAAATTCGAAGTTTTTTTAATTCGAATCCTTCACTCGAATTTAGTAAATCTGCCCCTAGGTGTTTAAATGCACAACTCCTGCAATGTTGATATTCTTCTTCTCAGTGTCTGTTGTCTTGTTCTTAAAGGGATACTGTCATGGGGAGAAATTTTTTTTTTCAAAATGAATCAGTTAATAGTGCTGCTCCAGCAGAATTCTGCACTGAAATTAATTTCTCAAAAGAGCAAACAGATTTTTTTATATTCAATTTTGAAATATGACATGGGGCTAGACATATTGTCAATTTCCCAGCTGCCCCAAGTCATGTGACTTGTGCTCTGATAAACTTCAGTCACTCTTTACTGTTGTACTGCAAGTTGGAGTGATATCACCCCTCCCTTTCCCCCCCCCAGCAGCCAAACAAAAGAACAATGGGAAGGTAACCAGCAGCTCCCTAACACAAGATAACAGCTGCCTGGTAGATCTAAGAACAACACTCAATAGTAAAAACCCATGTCTCATTGAGACACATTCAGTTACATTGCGAAGGAAAAACAGCAGCCTGCCAGAAAGCATTTCTCTCCTAAAGTGCAGGCACAAGTCACATGACCAGGCGCAGCTGGAAAATTGACAATATATCTAGCCCCATGTCAGATTTCAAAATTGAATATAAAAAAATCTGTTTGCTCTTTTGAGAAATGGATTTCAGTGCAGAATTCTGCTGGAGTAGCGCTATTAACTGATGTGTTTTGAAAAAAACATGTTTTCCGATGACAAGATCCCTTTAAGTCTTGTCTTCCTCATTAATATTATTTGCCTTTTAATTTGATTATGTTAACGCTCTCCAGATAATGCTTTTACATTTCCTTATTCCTAATGGCAGCCACTCACAAAACATCTGCTCTATTTCTCCTAACAGATAATGCCATTATCATTAGATGTGTTCTGGTACCAGGAAACATATTATTCTATTTGCAGGCTATATTGGATGTGCAACCAAGTCAGTATTGAACAATGTTTTATAATAGACAGAATGAAATGAAGCAGCTTTTGGAAAATAAGGCCATGATTTCTGATCTCATCGGCAGCTTTAAAAGATGAAGAAAGCCTGTTTTTCCTTAGGCCAGTGTTTCTCTTCAGTAAAGCCGTTCCAGTAATCCCTCAGAAGATTAAACCAGATCTGGACCTGATTTGGTCATTCACATGCTAAGCCAAATTGGGCTGATCCAATTGTTGGTCTTAGAGTCAACTATTGCATCATCCAGTGGGGTCTATGATGACCCATCAGATGAGGACTGCATCTACATGTTGATGCATTCCCTGTCTGGCCAGATTTTCAAATCATTTTGCCCTGACCCTTTTGGCCTGACAAAATATTGGACTATCAATGGAAGGATGAAACCACAAAGAGCAAAATCATTACTCTAAAATAAAAAAAACATAATGATGTAAAAATCTTGTAGAACATAAAGTAGAACTACTATAAAAGAGTACAATTCCTGAGTGAACTATTTCCCATTCTGTTAGAACTTACTTTTCACGATTAAAAATGACAAATTCCTGTTGTAATGCATCCAGGCATTCTTGCAGGTAGTCATCCTGGAGAGAAGAAAAATTCAAGAAACACATTTTAAAAAAAGCAGTGTCTGCAGTCGGACTCACTTCTAGGTCAGTAAAATCATTTAAAAGGTAACTCAGCTGTCACACGCTGACCTGAAAATCTGATTAAGGGTAAATTGTGCTTTGAGAACGGTCTGCAAAAAAATTAGCTTTAAAAATTAGCTTTAAAAAGGTACATTGTTGGCATTGTTACTGCTGATATCAAGGTGACTTAGGGCAATACGGACTATGGAGTACCATATCATCTCAGTGCTTTCTACAGGATTCTGATTAGTACAGAAAATACGGCATAAATATGGTATATTTCTGTACAAGCAAAACTAAGCCAGATGTTTGTGCTATGGAGAGTAGTGGTGTGCAGGTTTGGTTACTCGTAGGCTGAACATCAGTTGGGGCGGTGAAATTTGGCCAACTATTGATGCTTAGGGTTGGGTGGAGGTCATACTGGGGAAGTACACTCCTCCATCTCTCTACTACTACAAAGCTTCCCTGTCTTGGAACCAGTGGTACACACGGAAGTAGCACACAAAACAAGAAATTGTGTGTACGGGTAGGGTGTGGGTTCTATTATGGCAATATTTTGTGGGTTGAGTGTTGGTTAAGGTTTTGCTCGATAGGGTCAGGTTCAGGTTGAGTTTTTGCTGACCAGCACAACATGGAGAGTGCTACGATAGCTGGCCACACCCCACACCACTGTCATTGGAGGCGCCCTTTCTGGCTTCTTAGGGTAAGGTCACACTGGGCGTTTCAGGGGGGTTTAATTGCCCGCCTTGTCTTTGCGGCGACCAATCTCCCCGAATGCCTTCCCTCACTCTTGCACTGACTAAAATGAAAAATTGCCGGCGCTAAGCACACACTGCGATTCATTTTCCGAAGTTGCCCGAAGTTTCCTTGTGTGTGCTTAGCGCCAGTGATTTTTCATTTTAGCCAGCGCAAGAGTGAGGGAAGGCGTTCGGGGAGATTGGTCGCAGCAAAGACCAGGCGACTAAATCTCACTGAAATGCCCAGTGTGACCTTACTCTTAAAAGGACAACAGAAGAGCTATGGAGCTGATAAGAAAGTCTAAGGACAGCCATAAACCATGGCAAGGTCAGCTAGCAATCCCTAATATAAGGATTAGAAAATAAAAGTAAAATGATAACAAATGTCTCTTTATACATATCTATTAGAAAAATACAAAGAAAAGATAACAACTAAGGAGTACAGTGGCCATACTGCATCAAGCCCCATAGTCATAAACCACCAGCATGGACCAATAGTACCATACCTAAAAATCTATATATGCATAATAAAGTATAGATGGGGTCATATTTAGAAAATAAAAACTAGGCATATCCGATAGACTCCAGTAAATCAAACTTACTGACTGTGAGCTGTCTTTACTGTTATCCCTGGACTTGTTCTTGGCAAGTCTTTTCTTCTTTTTATGCAGTGGCCTGGACTCCAATATCATTTCTTCAAGCTCAAATGTGGGATCACAATGTAACCGGCCTTTCTGTAAAGACACAAACGACTCATTCATGGTCACACTCATCAGGGCAAATGCAACACCAAAAATCCAATTAGGCTTCTGACTTTCTGATAAATATTTTTTTTCCAAAAGGATTCATTTCTAGCAATTAAACATTACAAATTTAAACCTCTAGACGGAACTCACTTTAAATAGTTGCCGCTATTTTGAGTTTGGAATAACTACAGGGCAAATTTTATTAGAATTCAAGATTTTTTTGCTGTGATTCATAAAAAAAATTCACCAAACTCAAGCTTTTGAGATGTATCCGTTTTGAAAAAAACTTCATCCACTAAACCTTGGTGAGTTGCTGTTTAAGCCAACAGAGGTATATTTTTAACATTCAATCTATTTTGTCGAGTTTTTGTTAAATAGATTTGTAAAAAAGAATGGGTTTTGGTTGCTAACAAGGCAAGATCTTTTCAATTAAAATTATTTTGGAAATATGTTACAAAAGACAAAAAAATGTTTTTTATCAGTTTTGTTTTTTCTTTAAATTCCAATTTGAAAATGGACACATCGGCTTCCCCATGTGGTGACACAAATCAAACTAGATCCAGCGGAAACTATGGGTCATTTAGGAAGGATATTTTTAGCTGTTTTTGTTGCGGTTTCCTCAGCCTCCCAAATTATGGCAATAAGGTGATATCAGTCAAGGCCCAATAGTCCTGCTACACTCCCAGGCAGCTCAGCAGTTGTAGGGTCCACATCCAGTGTTGGACTGGCCCACCGGGATACCAGGAAAACTCCCGATGGGCCCAGGTGTCAGTGGCCCTCATGCTGCTAAACTTTTGGCTTATTTCATGGCTATTCCCTATTTCTATGTGAACAAAGAGGCTAAATAGATGGAATAATTGCTTATAGCAGGGGTGTCCAAACTGCGGCCCGAGGGCCAAATGCGGCACAGGATGCATGTGAATGCGGCCCAGCTTGGTTCCCAAGGAAACGTCATGTCGCAAAGGATATAGGAGGAGGGGGGACTCTGCCCATTGCCCAGTTAGTAATAATAATATAATAATAAGTCTTATTTAATATCTAGGTTTCCCATATTCCAGTGTATAGCTCCATCTGGTTATCCAACTGGCATTGTAGTTCTTTTCTGTGTATTTCCTTTTCTTTTACAAATCAAACGTGTTTGTTTATTTCATGTGTGGCCCCAGACAATTTTTCTTTTTCCAATGTGGCCCTGCGAGCCAAAAGTTTGGACACCCCTGGCTTATAGTATAAAGAAAACAGACTAGGCGAATAGAGGTTGACTGAGGAGATGAAGAATATTAGTACTGAGAGTAGTCCCCTGGTCTAAGGTTTTATGGTGGGTCCCTGGTCTACGATTTTTGGGTGGGCCCCTGGTGTACCAGTCTGACACTGTCCACATCCCCTGTTATTATGCCACTGATGAGAGTCCTTACTATTTAAGAGATCTGTAGACCCACTGCATCTAACATAAGGGTCATTTATAAACACTGGGCACATTTGCACCTGGGCAGTTACCCATGGTTAATGTTTGCCTTCATTGTTCTACTTGTGGCTGGTTGAATAAAGTTAACCCTTGACTGGTCGCTATGGATTACTGCCGAGGTGAAAATTCACTCAATCAGCCCCTTCCTGAAGCCATATCTCCTGAGTTTTGAAGACTTCTCAGTAGGTATAGCCAAGACAAATGGAAATACATAATTGCATTTTAGATCATCAAGAAGAAGCCATGCACAGAAGCTCTAGAAGGAGTCACATTTTACGAGATGCCTAGGACACACAGAAGTAGCAGAAACAACATCTGTGAAATAATTGTAACACCTTAACGATCATTCAGGAATTAAGGGGGGTTTTACCTGAAATCTGTAGAGTAATATGTAACGTTGCTGGCCACAAAACAAGAGGTCCTGGGTCCAATAACTTGGGACATGATTGTAACTGATACATGTAGCAATTGTCCTAGGTTTCTTGGAATACTTCCAAAAACAGGGCAATCATTTATCTTGGGGGTGATAGTCTGTGACAATGTGATTTTTCCTTAACAAAACACGAACAACAAACACGTTGCAATTACTTACATTGGGAACAAAACCTGGCTCCACTCTTTTTTCAAGTATGTCTTCCCAAACTGTGTCCGCAAGAAAGTTTGAATTCTGAATATCCAGAAGACAAGAACAACGATTTTCGGGGTTGACCGTCAATAACTGGAGGAGAAGAGGGGCAGAATACAAAAGTGGAAAATCACTAAAAGCATTTGTAATATTTTAGCAGTTTTCTGGCGGGCACATTAAAGGCTCATTACTCCCTTATTTTCCTGTAGAATTATGCTTAGTGCAGAGGAATACCTATGCTGTCATTTTTAGTTGTACAGGTATGGGACCTGTTACCTGGATAAGGGATCTTTCTGTAAAGTAAGTCTACTAAAAATCTTTTAAACATTAAATAAACCCAATAGGCTGGTTTTGCTTCCAATAAGGTTTAATTATGTCTTAGTTGGGATCGAGTACAAGCTTCTGTTTTATTATCACTGAGAAAAAAAATTTCGATTGTTTTTATAAAATGGAGGCAGCGTCCCATAATTCGGAGCTTTCTGGATAAAGGGTTTCCAGATAATGGATCCCATACCGGTATCTGGAATGCCTGCTACCTGATGTTTCTGTTATTAGAAGCACTGGAACTAAGAAGTAAAACTATACCCCCAAAATGAATACTTGAGCAACAGATAGTTTATATTAAATGAAGTGGCATATTAAAGACTCCAAAGAACATATATATATATATATATTTAAGTAAATATTGCCCTTTTACATCTCTTGCCTTGAACCACCATTTTGTGATGGTCTGTGTGCTGCCTCAGAGATCACCTGACCAGAAATACTGCAGCTCTAACTGTAACAGGAAGAAGTGAGGAAGCAAAACACAGAATTCTGTCTGTTAATTGGCTCATGTGACCTAACAAGTATGGTTTGTTTGTGTGCACCGTGAATCGTACCATCCCAGGGGATGGCCCATATTTTTTAAAAATGGCAGTTTTCTATTTAGGATTGCTCAATGGCACATACTACTAAAAATGTATATTATTATGAAAATGGTTTATTTACATGAAGCAGGGTTTTACACATGAGCTGTTTTATGCAATATCTTTTTATAGAGACCTACATTGTTTGAGGGGTATAGTTTTTCTTTAACTTCATTTATCTATCTATCTATCTATCTATCTATCTATCTATCTATCTATCTATCTATCTATCTATCTATCTATCTATCTATCTGCTATCCCTACTTTACCATACATACAATGTTCCCAGCAGATGGCACTAGTGAAACAGACAAAACTTGTCTGAATAGTAAAAAAAAAATTGAAAATCCAAACACTTTTTCCAATTGTCTCCCCAAATGTATATTTGTATGCAGCTCATATTCCTTTTTTGTATAAAAGCTTCAGCATTTCTTAAAACAGATCAAGAATTTTTATCATGTATGAGGGGAGGCTACATGTTATTAAAGTAACAGAGAATGGTGTTGGAGCAAATCATCACAATTTACTTTTCAGTTCTGACGTCTGACAGGAGTTTCAGATTGGGGCCATCACAGAGCTCCACCAAAATACCATGTTTCCTGCCACAAACATTCCGCGTAATATCAGTTATTTTCTGCTTTTAAAGGAGTGAAACGTCCAAGCTCAAGTCAATGATACAGAGCCGAGTACATAAAATATGAATCTTGAATAGGATACATGGCACAAATGATATTTTACTTCTATTACTTGGAAAATAAAAACATCCATCAAAACAGTCACTGAAAAAAGCAAAATAATAAAAAAAATTGCCAGCAATTACAAGCCAAGTGAAACTTGTTCTGATCAGTTTGCAACCTGAACTATTCTGTTGGGTTGACCTCCCAAAGTATAATTGCAATGACATTACATAGCAGTGACAAATGTATACAGTGCTATTTATCATGCCCCATCTCAGTGGAGCTTACAATCTAATGTAAATGTCTCAGGTCTAGTTACCCACAGCAACCAATCAGATGTTTGATTTCCAACAGGGGACCAGTAAATTCTGAGTGGTTGCTATAGGTTACTGAACATTACATTATGTCATCGCATTTCCTATAACTTTAACAGAACACTTGGGGGGTTATTTATTAAACCTCATATTTTGCTGGTCGGCTTTTCAGGGCAAAGCTCAAATTTCTTCTAAATTCTAAATTTAGTATACCCCGATGCCCAAATCTGAAATCCTCTCTCAGACCTGTTAAAGGGGACCCGTCACCCCAAAAAATTATTCAAATTCCTATTTTATCACATTAGTCAAGCAAAATGAACTTTAACTACACTGTATAAATTATTTGAATCTTGTTTCCTTCAGTCTGGGAATTCAAAATGATAGCAAGCAGGCAGCAGCCATTTTGGGGACACTGTTATTAAGACAAGCCTTGCATCATCTCAGAATCTTGTTTGTGCACCAGAATGGGGGACCTGATGTCCATTTCTATGCACTAGCTACAGAATTAAATGTTAAAGAGAACGGGGGAATGTGGGGAGAGCAGTGACAACTAGGAAGTGCTGAATGGAAAGTGAAAGTAATTGTCTGCCCCGCCTCTATGCCCATGGCATAGAGGAGGGGCAGACAATATTTGATTGACAGCTGAGATTTTTAAATGAGCTTACAACGGCCATGAATGCTTTAATAAAAAATAGAAATTGGATTTCATGTTTAATTTGAAAAGGACTTTTATTATACAGATTTTTGTGTCTGGGTGACAGGTCCACTTTAAGGTCAATTTAACGTTTTCGTGGTCTTTGGTGGGTTTTGCCAGAAAATCAAACTTTTTCATGGTTTTGGGGACAAAACTAGATTTTTTAAATCAAATAAATGTATTAATAAATAAGGAAAAATAGGGCATGGGAGTTTGGTAGATCTTTTTTTTATTGGGACAACAAGATAAATTTGGATTTTAGTAAATAACCCCCATAGAGTCAACAATTTGATTAAAACCCTACAGATTAATTTTTACTATGTTATAGGTTATCCATTGTTTTGTATTATTGTGTATTATTTGCCTTATAGTTTTTGTATTATTTGCCAACTCCAGGGCTATATCCATGGCTAGTGTGATACTTAACTCTGCAATTAGTATAGCTATTAGTATATATAGTTTATGTGAGTGTATGGAGGGGTCAATGTGATTGTGTGGACGCTGGGTTTTATTTGGAGGTTGGACTGTGGTCCTTTTTCAACCCAATTTAACGATGTAACTCTTCCCAGCTTTAAGATGGGGGTCACTGACCCTTTCAGCTAAAAACCTACCGCACTGTGAGGCTAAAGTTTTATTGTTATTGAAATTTTGTATGATTTATCTTTATCGTCAGTCCCTCTCCTTTTGATTTTCCAGTCTCTCTTTCTATCCAGTGCCTGGTTGCTAGCTTAAATTGATCCCTAGTTACCAGATAGCTGCTGAAATGCCAAACAAGGCACTAAATAATTTAAAAAAAACACACAAATAAAAAAATGAAAACCAATTGCAGAATATCACTCTCTGCATCATGCCAAAAGTTAATTTAAAGGTGAACAACCCCTTTAAATGCAATTTTGCCAATATATGATGGCTGCTGGCAAGTACAGTCAGAAATGCATGGGTTAAATCATACGGCCAGTCTCTAGTCTCACAATTGTAGAAACATAAATATGTAGATTTTATCATCATAATTTGAATTATCCTTGATGATTCCGATATCATTACATGGTGTGTAACCACCAGAGAACTACAAGGTGTGTTTGCAGTTTATATATATTCATATTGAAGGGATATTGTTTTGTTATTCAGGAGCTGGTGGCAATTCCCACTTATTTCATTAAGAGATGAGTAATTATGGAGCTAATAGAATACAATGTTTTGCTGACGTCTGTTATATAGTAAGTGCAGTGAGACAGCTGTACCATGATTATGTGGGGGGATTATGGGCCTGCACGTAGGATAAGTGGGGGCTGCATTGATATTGCCACTTGTAACATATTTTATGTTTAGTCACAGACACTCACTGTTACGTTGCCTCTCGCACTCGCATTGTTTTCTGACTCACAATGTCTAGCGTGTTCCTTACAGTATAACACATTGAGAAGTGATGGTACAACAAAGATTACATTAACATTCTAGTAGAAACAGCAATATTGTGCTGTGCAGAAACCCACTAATTTGTGTTATTGTGGCTGCATAGTAGGGTCAGACTAGGGTATGCAAGGCCCACTGGGGTAGATACCCCAGCGACCCCCACACCCCCTCTAGGACCCCTCCCACCTGCCCACTCACTCACCATCAGCCCCTTCCCCCACTCCATTTATTCTTATTTTAGCCATGTTGGGTGAGGGCAGTGGGGAGTGACAGTAGAGGGCAGGTATGGATTGGGTCTGGGTAGTTGGGGCCAACTGGGTTTTTTCCCAGTGTCCCACTGGCCCAGTTCAATATTGTTAGGGATATATGTAGTACAAATGGAAAAGTTTCATGGAAGGTGTCAGTCCCCTTTAAAGGATAACTTTAGAAATGAAATATAAATATTACTGAATGTAATACAGAAACCTAAAGGTTCAGCAGCACTATAACAGTAATGAGCCATGGCTTATGTGTATAGAAAACGGATCCGTACACACACTGGTTAATGCGGTCTGGGGGGAAACCACCTTTTTTCAGCCACCAAACATTGAATGTTTGGTGGCTGAATAAAAGGGGATACTCCCCGACTGCATTAACCAGTGTGTGTGCGGATCCGTTTTCTATACATATGCATTGCTAAGGGAGCCGGTGGGGTCAACGGAAGAAACACACCACCAGTTGCAGGATTGGTTAACTACAGGTGTGCTGTAGGAGAAATTACATTTAAATTTTTCTTATCAGCAGCTCCCCATCTTGGATCTTGCTAAGCCATCGTTTAAGTGCCAGCGGCACTGCACATGCTCAGTGTGCTCTGGGCTGCTGCTGAGAAGCTAAGCATAGGGGTCCTGAAAAATCATGAAAGTGAGTTTATGGCTGTTATAGAAGAAAATGCGACAGGGCTACTTACTAATCAAGGTTTATCCTAAATTTTATATTGTATATATAATATTGTGAGTGGGTCCCTAAGTGTCAGCAGCACAGAGCATGTGCAGTGATTCAGCAGAAAAGAAGATGGGGAGCTACTGGGGCATCTTTGAAGACACAGATCTTTACTGCTAAAGGCCTGTGGTTGCCTTGGGCTGGTACAGAACCCAAAACATAAAGTGCAATGCCTCTAGTCTATTGATACAGATTAGTGGAGAAACAGCATAGCCACTATAATGGCAACACTAGAAAAAGGTACCCATGTAGCCTCAATGGGACAGATGTCTATGTTTTATTGCTCCAAATATTAAGTGACATTCAGCACCTAGGGGTCTACTTACCATTCTGTATAAAGTGGTGTGAGACATTACCAGTGATGTTGCTCAGCAACCAATCAGATCTTTGGTTTTGTTTTCTAACTGTTGAAATCTAAATGCTGATTGGCTGCTCATTGGGTTCCTTTTATACTTAGATCAAACTGAACATTACAGGACAGGGTGTGACGCCTTCATAACCAATGCTATCACAAAACAGACATCCAGTTGGGGACTTAGAGGTATGACTGTTCCTAGAGCCAACTGTTTTTTATGGATACATTGGCTTTTTTGTACATGTGCCCATTATTATCTGTATATATGTAAATACAAATACACAGGCATGCATATTTAGAATGGAGCTGTGATTCAGCTGACGTTGTTCCTATCAGTAGCAGAAAAGGTGATACATGGAGAAGGGAGAGGGCAGTACAGTTGTAGGACCTGTTTTCCAAAATGCTTGGGACCTGGAATTTTCTGGATAAGGGTTTTTTCCGTCATTTGGATCTCCATGTTATAAATCTACTATAAAAACAGCTAAACAATAATTAAACCCAATAGACTGGTTTTGCCTCCAAAAGGATTATTTATATCTACGTTAGGATCAAGTACAAAGTTCTGTTTTATTATTACAGAGAAAAGGGAAATCTTTTTGAAAAATGGGAGATATTTAAATGCAGTTTATGGGAGATGGCTTTCCCATAATTATGAGCTTTCTGGATAATGGGTTTCTGGATAACAGATCCCATACCTGTACTGAATTGCACATGCACAACGGATAGGAAGACGATAGATATGAAATGTTTAAAACAACTGACCACAAAGCCAGAAGGTGTATTCTAATTAACTTGCATTCTGTGACTTTAATATTTAATAGCATGAAGAATTAATTGTGCGGCATCTCTGGATTTATTTTGTGGCTGGGCATGGCAGAGAGGTGATGAAAGACAAAGAGCAGATAATTACCTTCCGTAATAAACCAATCATATCTTTTGACCAGACGGAGGAATACTGGACAGTAACGGTGCTAAATAGCTGGACTAATGTCTCAACGGGGCTACTGGAATGGATATCATAGGGTCTCTATGGAAAGAGGGGAAAACCACATCATTACATGTTGAAAAAAAATAATGTTCCCAAAAAAACAAGGTCTGAGTAAAATTCCTACCCATCCTCGGAGCATTTCGAATGCCATTATTCCTAAAGACCACCAGTCAACTTCAAACGAGTATCCCGTTCCGCCGTTGACAAATGACTGAAATATTTCAGGGGCTGACATAGAAAAACAGACAATTCGTGATTTAGTCAGTGTCTTGATATTTGTATCATAATATAGTGCACTGCTTGTGCTGGACAAATATATTGAAAGAATACATATAAAATTACCATTTTATCATAGCTAATAATAAATGAGATCAAATAAAAATTAGCTGTGTACAGTGATTTGTTTATTTTATTGGAAATGCCAGGCAAGAGATTTATCCATCTATCATTTATCTATTTATCTATCTCTCTTTATCTATCTATTATCTATCTATCTATCTATCATCTATCTATCTATCTATCTATCTATCTATCTATCTATCTATCTATCTATCTATATCTATCATCTATTTCATCTATCCATTTATCGTGCATCTATAATCTATCAACTCATCTATTGTATATCCATCATCTATCGATCTAGTTATTTATCATATATCAATATAATTATAATTTACCATCATCTATCCATCCATTATCTATCTATCTATCTATCTATCTATCTATCTATCTATCTATCTATCTATCTATCTATCTATCTATCTCTATTGTCTATCATCTATCCATTTATCTATTTATCATCTATCTTTCTATCATCTATCGATATAATATAAATTATCAATCATCTATCCATTATCTATATATCTGTCTATCACTATCATCTATTTCTCTATCTATTTATTGCTTATTGATCATATATCTATCTCTCTATCTTTCTATTATCTATCTATCCTTTATCATCTATTTATCCATCTAACGCTATCATATATTTTTCTATCTATCTATCTATCTATCTATCTATCTATCTATCTATCTATCTATCTATCTATCTATCATCTATCTATCATCTATCTATCATCTGCCTATCATATATCTATCCATCTATCTATTATCTTTCTGTATATCTATTATTTATCCATCATCTATCTATCCATCTATTAATCTATTCATCCATCATTTATATCGATGGGCGAATTTATTTGCCAAACGCAAATTCACGGCAAACTTGCGCGTTTCGCTGCTGGAGAATAAATTCGCCAGCGGCAAAGTTTTTTCGGCGCCGGCGCTGGAATCGACTCTGGCGACTAAATTGTCACAGACGACATTATCGAACGCCCATTTACTTTAATGGGCGCCAATGTCAACTTTGACCCCAGCGCCCATTTTGAAGCTGCCGTATTGTCGTCTGCGTTTTGCGAATTTTTCAGGACAAATTTGCCCATCACTAATCGATTTATTGATCATCTTTTCTGTCCATCTATCATTTAGCAATCATCTGTCTATCCATCTATCATTTAGTCATCATATATCTAGCCATCTTTTTTGAGTGAAAAAAAATCATTTTTCTAACTAGTGGGTGCTTTAATGCTAACTATCTAAGTTTAATCCATCAGCTCAAAGCTGATTCAAAGCAAATCAACAAAAATTATAGTTGACTACAAATCAAATAATTTCTTTGTTCTCCGTTTTCTTTTAAACATTCCAATTAAATAAATATTTATAATAGATAATAATACACAGAACTAACTCTATTTTGAGTTCGTCTGGGAGAAACAGAATGTCATTCTCATAAGGCGAGTATTTATCAGACCAAATTACCATAAAACACAGTGATTAATGTTTCATTAATTACTTTTGTACCATATTTTTCTATTTCAACATAATTTCGACAAGAATTACATTGAAATTATTTTTCAAAATGATGTTGCAATTTTTTTATCATCCAGTAGGGAATAAATAAATTCCAAGTCTGGAGCAAAGAACACATTTCAACAAAATAGTCTGGAAAAATACTTTCCATGCCTTTTTTGACCATTTGCGAATAAGGGGTCCATTATTGTGGTGGCATGAGCTAAGAACCAGTGATGCCACATGTGGTCGAAAGGAATGTTGATGTCACAATGATGTTGTATTTCATGATGAACCTAGCTTCCAGACAGCATAATCTGATAAGGAAGATTGGTGGTGACTGGCATCTCGGATATTAGCAAGGATTTCAGAAATTAAATATGGGCATTATAAAAGGTTTCTGTAATGGTCGGAAAATCTCTTTTAATATATTTATTAAATGCTGTACATCATATTACATTAAAATGCTTTATATTTAATCTGACAGATCTGGGCAGTAAAAAAATAACAATAAGCTTTCATTTAAAGCTGTAAAACATATTACATTTGTAGGGATGTGTAAAATAGCCACCCCTAATATTATGTGCAGGCAGTCCCTCAATGTTATGGACACCTATTTGGGTCCTAAAATACAGTTGGGAGGGGTACTGTTTGCTCTTTCTGCTCTAAGCTATGCCCCCTGCTACTTCTCACAGTGACCAGCAGATGGCACTGTGCTAGGATATAAAAGGCTCTGAAGCCATGCTTTCAGTGTCCATTTTGTGCTGGCTCTGACCTGAACAGGCAGGTAGAGCCCTGTGGAACCTAGACAGGTCAGGTCTAGTAAGAATAGGCTACTCACCATTATAGGTCACTCTAGGAGTGACAGATAGCCAGGTTATTTAACTGAGCAGCTCAAGGCTCCGACGAGGAGAGTCAGAGGGATTAAGATCCCGGGTACTAATAGCCCAGAAGTAGGGACTAAGTGTATAGGAACAGGGTAGATAGATTCCCCTCAGGTTCCACTTAGGGTAAAGGCTGAAAGCTGGGTGTACCTTTATTGCTGCTGAGCTTGTCTTCTTGTCTGTGGGGACTAATACTGACCATATGGTGCCTATTCAATGTGATGCTAAATCCTGTCATGCTCTATTGCATACTCCACTGAGGATTGTGTATGTTCAATAAACCAGTTCATGTTTAAGTTATAAGAACCACTGGCGCCCAATTATTATACCCTGAATCCAGTTACAGTTGCACTACACCCTGCCTCCACACCGTTGCGAGGGCTCACTCCCTAAGATTACAGGTCTCATCCGGGGGACATTTATTGGGAGTGGAGCTCAATAGTGGTGTACAATACACACAATTTACTATAGTGCTACACATTCTAACCCCCACACAATGCATATTCTTTCAATGCCCTTGGATGTCTGCATAGTGGATACAGTTCTGGCATTTCCCTTGGCGACATTGCATTTTATACTGCTTGGTCCCAAGCTCATAAACAGGTTATTTCTATGTTTCTTACCCATATAAGGTTTGGTCCCAGCTAAGGCTGTGGCTCTTTCACCGTCTTTGATAATTGTCGCCACGTTAAAATCTGTCAGATGAGTATGGCCTAGAGAAGCAGGGCAGAATACATCAAGAGCTAACCACTGTATTTAATATGCACATTTGTTATTCAGAACAACTTCATTTAGTTCACAAGGTAACACCGTGGAAATACTGATGAAGAAGGAGAAAAAAAGAATCATGAGTAAATTTAAGCAGCGCCATGCAAGGCTGCCTATGTGAACCCTTTCTTAACTCAATGAGAAAGTCTCTATTCCTTTATTAACCAAACCAAAAGATCTATAACTCCCAAGTGACAATCTCACCTGTCTTATCATTAATTCTGCATTTTATCTGCTCTGTGGCACCAGGCCAGGGGTATGTGAATATTAAATATAGCTATCTCAAAGTAGAGTTTTTTAAAGTACCCTTGGATGTCTGCCATCTGGTTGCTGGGCTCGGTCCAATTTTTTTTCCCTAATTTCTCCAAATATTTAATGAACCTAAAGACTTTTTTATTGTCTTGATGAGAGTTTCCTGAAATAACATTTTGATTTGTTTAAAGGGGATCAGAACCCAAGAACTGTTTTTACCTAATTAAAGAAGATATCATTGAAGTTGCCAACAAGCATTATTTATTAATTTTTAATTTATTGTATTAATGTTATGTATTTATTTTACATTTTCAAGTGATTTGAAAATGTAATCGCTATACGGAAAATTGTATAGCGGTAAAGTATGAGGTACAGAGGTAAGGTAAAAGTCAGAAGAGGACATGCAAATATAACATTCCTTTTTTCTGACCTTGCTCATCAAGAAGAATGTTGTCTGGTTTCACGTCCCTGCAACAAAGGAGAAACTAATTATGGCACTACTATCACTATAATATCAAGTCAATTAGAACACATGGAGCTCAAGGATGCACAAATAATGAACCAGTTACAGTGAATCTTATTTGCTTCACTAGACTCATTTTTAATAGACCAGTGTCAACTGATCAGTCAAATTGATTGACTATCTTAACTGATTCCTAAAAATGTTTGTCCAGTTCTAATAGGGAGTCCTTCAGGAAACCTACAGGACACCCAGTACCCAACATCTTATTTAAACCTGGTAATTCAACCCAGAATATTATGGGTCTCATTAAAAGCCCATCAACAACTATGTTATTCACATTGTGGCAATTACCAATATGCCAAAAACTTTTGTTGCTTATTTATATTTCACCCTGATATTACATTGGGATAGGAGTCAAAGAATATATGAACATTACCTCCAACTTCCAATTTTGCATTAGTGGTCACTGTATGTCAAGATCACCTGATCATTGTGGTCAAATGATGAACAACCTCCATGCATACATACCATAGAGAAGAACACACTGGTTTATTTGTATTTCCATTTACTCGTTAACTCATGTGTTTATGGCATGTAAGTCCAAGTGCCAACAATGAAAAATAAAAAAAGTCTCACATGTGCAAAAACAAAAGGTTGCATCAAATTTGTTTTATTACGGCTCAGTATCCAAGCAGAAGAAAAGCAGGCCCTCTCATTGCACACGATAGCTGATACAATATTTTTTTAAGAGCAGAAATGTGGAAAAGGAAAAAAGAGATTTGCTAAGAGAGAAGAGTTTCACATCCATACCTATGGATTATATGTTGACTCCTTAGATAATCTAAAGCTAACGCCATTTCACAGATATACATCTTAACAGTCTCTTCTGTAAACTGGACATTTTGCTGTAGATGGTATCGCAGATCCCCTCCCAGGAGAAGGTCGACCACCATAAACATGTCTTCTTCATCTTGGAATGAATACCTGTATAGAGAGCAGATACAACGTTGAAGCTGTAAATATGGCAGCAGTTTAGCACAGCTAACAAAAATGAAATAATTGAATCCCGAAGAGACTCTGTCAATGTTTATTACATTTAAGGTGTCCATAGATGTAACAAATACGATCTTTCTTGGAAAAGATCTTTCCAAGAAAGAACGTGCCTTTCAACACACATGTGTAGAGCTGAATTGTCAGATATACAGGTAGAAAACAATAGAATTCTACTTGTATCTGACGATTCAGCACTAACAATGTGCGATGTTAAATTTTCTAGATTTGTCCGTCCAGCCGGATCGACGAGCCGACCAACCAAGTCTTCTGCCAATATCGGTCGGCTCGTT
The DNA here is from genome assembly GCA_038501925.1 of Xenopus petersii. Classification (NCBI taxonomy): domain Eukaryota; kingdom Metazoa; phylum Chordata; class Amphibia; order Anura; family Pipidae; genus Xenopus; species Xenopus petersii. Next base: position 126,207,413 of record CM076684.1, read on the forward strand.
TCCCACCATACACACTGAATATTGTATGAAAATTCGTTTTGTACGATATTATCTGTGCGTCTTTGGCCACCTATGGCCATATGGCCTTCAGTGTTGTATTTCTTAGGTGATCCTCATTCATTCTTATATCTAACTAATAGTATATAATCAAACAAATGTTAAAACGGTTTGGGAATGAGTAAAAACATCAGCGGTGTCTCTTTGACACCTGTTAAGGGATGGGCGAAATCTTTCGCCTCGTTTCGCCGAAAAAATGACGCCCATAGACTTGTATGGAGACATGCGTCAAAAAGAAAGACGCGCGACAATTTTTTTTGACGCCCATAGACTTTAATGGGCGTCTGCGACATTTCGCCGGCGGCGAATTTTTGGCGAAACTAAACGGGTCAAATTCGCCCATCCCTGCCTGTTATTTTCATAACACAGAAATACAGAAAATGTTGCATGATTACTGGCCAGCTAAGAAACAAGACCAGTGAATTCTCCTTTTAGACATTTTAAATGGGTTATTGTTAAATGTTCTTGGTGCATAGCCATGTCTTAGAAAATCTCAAAGTATCTACATGGGGTCTGGGTGCACATGCCTCAGACCTACAGCTCAAGGTGGAGGTATAATACCAGGAAAAAAGAACGGCAGGCACTCACAGATCCCACAGGATAGGCAAAGTAAAAGAACTGCAGACTTTATTAGGCAAATATAGACAAAGTTTTATGCATTTTGTGCACTTAATCATAGGCTGAAAAAACACAGTTTGGTATATTGAATATATATACCCTAGACCCGTGATCCCCAGCCAGTAGCTCATGAGCAACATGTTGCCCACCAACCCAATTGGATGTTGCTCTCCGTGGCCTCAAAGCAGGTGCTTGTTTTTGAATTTCGGCCTCGAAAGCAAGTTTTAATTGCATAAAAACTGAGTATACTGCCAAGTAGAGTCTCCTGTAGGCTGCCAGTCTACACAGGGGCCAATCACAGCCCTTAAAAAAAATATATGTGTGTGTATATATATTTATATATATATATATATATATATAGTGGTTGTGGACAGCACTCCATTTTGGAACAATACCTGGGTGCACGGTAAAAAAAATATAAATAGAAAGAAAAACCAACAACACCAGGATTTTGCATGTAGTTGAAAAAGTGTCCCCAATGGGGACCGAAACATCACGTCGGATACATATGCAATAACACTTTTTCAACTACATGCAAAATTCTGGTGTTGCTGGTCTTTCTTTATATATATATATATAGTATACCTTTCTCAAGGACATGTGATATTCTGTATATATATATATATATATATATATATATATATATATATATACAGAATATCACATGTCCTTGAGAAAGGTCCCCATGTGCGACTGAAACGTAGGATAAGATGTGATATTCTGTAAAATAAATTAACATAGTTTCACCAAACTACAGAGAGTGCTGATCTTCTGTTCATATATTATTCTATTTTGGATCGTGCACCTCTGGCTTCATTCATTGGATTGAGTGCAGGCACTGTGGGACATAGATATATATATATATATATATATATATATATATATATATATATATATACAAAATCCAAAGCTTCTTTCTGCCTTTATGTTCTGAAAAATGGTTTATATTTTGAAAAAGAAATTATATAATCATTGTATAAAATGTTTTTCTTTTTTTGTTTCACAGGAATTACCTTGGGTATACCCCAATACTAAGGACTTGTTTTATTGTTCTCATTACAGAGGATCGAAATTTATGGACTATTATTACCCACGGACAATTATGGACAAATAAGACACAAAGGTACTATGTATACTTTTTGGTGTCATCACTTAATCGGGGGGGGGGGTGGAGTTGTTTGTTAACCTTCCCTTGAAATACTTCCTTGCACATCCTTTGTAAGTAGCACTTGATGAAGGGGCTTGTCCCTGAAACATTTGCTGGGATCTCACCTTAAATAAAAGAAAAATCTCAGATTTTATGCAGAAGTATTGAATTACGTGTGCCTTTGTTTTTATTCTTGTGCAATCATAGACTTTATTTAGCACCTCAAGAGACGTTTTCTTGTTTGTGTTGCTCCCTAACTCTTTTTACATTTGAATGTGGCTCATGGGTAAAAAAGGTTGGGGACCCCTGCCCTAGACCTACCAATCAAGAAGTCACATCAATCAACCAATAAAAAAATGTTTGATTAATGAGACTGTGGGTCTAGGGTATTTATTCAGTATACCATTAGTTTTTGTTCAGCCTATGATTAAGTGCACTAAACATGTAAGGCTTTGCTTATTTTTGCCTAATAAATTCTTTTACTTTGTCTGTCCTGTGGGATCTTTGAATGCCTGTCGTTCCTGTTCCCTGACATTTTAAATTGGCCTTAAATATATACAATCGAAACTGTTTGAAAATTAGAAACGACTTTACAAATAGCGGCTTTTGCCCCGTGAAAACAAAAGTCATGATTACATTTGATTGCGATTGTTTTCTCAATTGCTAGAAAACACAGACAAACTCACCTAAAACTGTGTGGGGAGAAAAACTGAAAAAATCTGAAAACATTGTTAAAAATCAATGTAGCTTGAATGTTGAAAATGTATCTCCTATTAACGTCTCTAGCAACTCACCCGATTTTAGGCGCAGAAAATGTAATTTAAATTTTTGTTGTTTGCTAAAATGTCAAAATTTCAGTGTAGAAGACTCAAATTTGAAATGACAAATGAAATTAGAGATTTCATTTTTGCAGTAATTTATTTAAAATATCGGGGAAAAGTGCGATCACCAATTTAAATAAATTTGCCCTTAGTGTTTAGAGATAAAGAAAGTAAAAAAATAGTATTCAACAGGAGAGAAAACAAAACATGCAGCAAAAAGAATTTGCTAATACATATTAGGTGGAAAAACTATACTTATATGAACATAAATTAATATCAGTAAACTGGATTTTATAATTCCATTGCTTGAAGAGAGTTCTCCTTCTAGAACTTACCAAAGATTTACTAAGAAGACATGTTCTATTTCTTGTAAGACCTCTAACTCTCTAAAGACATTTCGTACTTCATCCCGCTCAATGCACTGCTGTTTGTTCATATACTTCATAGCGTACATTGTTTCTGTGTCCTTCTTCTGTACAATGCAAACCTGAATTTTATCAAGAAAAAAAAAAATCAGTTAATATTCTAGGTTTCTAAACAATTGCGGAGTTTCTTGAAGCAGGGAAGGTCAACCAACGATTCATTAAAAGTGTTGTGAGAATTCGGTTAACTGAGACTGCTTGAGGTCAAAAAGATAAGCAAAGTTTATTTGACCTGAGCTGCATAGATTCTGAATAGTGATAGACGAATCTGTCCCGGACGCACGTCAATTTTTATACGCGTGACTATCTTGTCCAAATGCACTAAAGTCAATGGGCCACCGAATAATTTTGATGGGCGACAATTTTTATGCGAGCAACAATTTTTTTTGTCGTGGCGAGATCACGAATTTTAAAAAATCTGCTCCCCAGAGTCAGTGACACAACTAAAAACTTTCTGGGCCCTTCAGCTTCAGGAAGATATAGGGTTTTAATGATTTAGATTACAATTACACATCAGTTTTACACCCTGTTTGCAATATCTCTGTTTTTTTATTAAACCATTTTAAATGTTGGTATTTTTTAGCGATGCACCGAATCCACTTTTTTGGATTCTGCCGAACCCCCGAATCCTTTGTGAAAGATTCGGCCGAATAGCGAACCAAATCCGAAACCTAATTTGCTTATGCAAATTAGGGGTGGGAAGGGAAAAACATTTTCTACTTCCTTGTTTTCTGACAAAAAGTTACGCAATTTCCCTCCCCGCCCCTAATTTGCATATGTAAATTAGGGTTCCTATTCGGTTCGGCCTGGCAGAAGGATTCGGCCGAATCCAAATCCTGCTGAAAAAGGCAGAATCCTGGCCAAATCCCGAACTGAATCCTGGATTCGGTGCATCCCTAGTACTTTTTGCCAAGGACCCTTTCAAAATGAGACCAAAATGTAACTCATGTCGGAAGATCCAGTATAAATTGCAATGTGTTTTCATTTAGAACAAAGGGGCATGTTTACTAACATTGGAGATAAATATCTGGAGAGATTTCTGGAGATGTTGCCCATGGCAACCAATCAGCAATTAGATTTAAACAGCCACAGCCAAGTTAGAAAACAAAAGCAAAGATCTGATTGGTTGCTATGGGCAACATCTCCAGAAATCTCTCCAGATATTTATCTCCAATGTTAGTAAACATGCCCCTTTATGTTTAGGTGGATTCCTGGCAAATGCAGTTTCACTTCTAAGAGAATCAGGTCAATATTTTATTGACTTCTCGTATTACTTTTAAAAAAAAAAACCCCACTTAATTGCAAAATATAATTACACTAAGAATTCAGGACATTTTTACGTGTTCGGCTCCATGCTGGCAGAAAAGAATTTTAACACAAATGCATTTCTTTGCTTAAAGGAAAACTATACCTCCAAAATGAATACTTAAGCAACAGATAGTTTATATCAAATTGAATGACATATTAAAGAATCTTACCAAACTGGAATATATATTTACATAAATATTGCCCTTTTACATCTCTTGCCTTGAACCACCATTTCGTGACTCTATCTGTGCTGCCTCAGAGATCACCTGACCAGAAATACTACAACACTAACTGTAACAGGAAGAAGTGTGGAAGCAAAAGGCAGAACTCTGTCTGTTAATTGGCTCATGTGACCTTACATGTGGTTTGTATGTGTGCACAGTGAATCTTACGATCTCAGGGGGCGGCCCTTATTTTTTAAAATGGCAAATTTCTATTTATGATTACCCAATGGCACATACTACTAGAAAAGTATATTATTATGAAAATTGTTTATTTACATGAAGCAGGGTTTTACACATGAGCTGTTTTATGAAATATCTTTTTATAGAGACCTACATTGTTTGGGGGGTATAGTTTTCCTTTAATGGACTCGCGTATCTCTCAATACATTCTGTTAATGCAATCAATCAGCCAATGGAGACGTTACAATTAAAAAGATATTGGTGCATCTGTAAATATCACCTGCCTCAGAAACAATAATGGGAACAATGGGAGTAATATAACTTGATATTTTTGTTTTTAGATTGATTCATTTACTTATATGTCTTCCCCTGGAAAAAACAAGAACCATTTAATTACAAAGGGAAAAGAAAGTAGCAAAGACTCCAAAGTTAATCTTTTTATTCATCATCTGATATGTCTTAATATGGTACTACAATATAGGTGCAAACAAAGTGACCTTCATTATCAGTAACACCCAGGGGCTGATTTACTAAACTGTGACTTATTACGCAACAATACCGAATCCAAAAATATTCCAGCTAAATCTTGTTGAAATCATGTAGAAGTCAATGGCAGATGTCACATTTACAACTGGAAGATCTTTCTTTGCGTTGCGGTTTTTGAGGTTTTCAGGTGTTTTTGATGCTGGCTTTTGTGCGACAATACGAAAAAGTTGTAGTCATCGTCAAAAACTTTTCTGCAACATTTCTGATTGAGTTTGTCTTTTGATAAAGGTTTTTATCAAAAGATAAAACCTTTATCAAAACATTTGTGGAAATGAGTTTATTCGTGGTTTCAGAAAGCTTTAATACTACTAAAATTCAACCTTTAATAAATGAGCCTCCAGGATTGAATTATAAACGTCTTTGCTATTCCTCATAAAGCACATTGCACTATACTGTAAATGTTCTAAAATCAAGTCATATGTGGACCCACCGCAAGATCACATATGGCTGTCAGCTCATAGACTAGATCATTGGGCAGAACACAACTTTGCAACATTTGTGGCTGCTTAAATGTCACCTGACTGGTTGGATTCAATCCCACAAAAAAGAGGGACCTGTATAACATACAATTTATAACATACAGTATTTTTTGTCTGGACCAACAAACTGCTAAGTCAAGGAATGATGGTTCCTCCTTATGGCACATGGTATGCAAAGGGCCTTCAAATGGAACTTTTGTTCAGATAAAATGGGCAGCTAAGAAGTCTCTTTCAAATGCAAGATAAGAGAAGGTCTAATTCAAGTGAATTCAAAATGAAAATTAAATAAATGTAAAATGCATAGTGCATACAATGATTCAAGGGATATAGAAACAGAGGCATGCGTGGCTGGTTATAGCCTAAAAATGGCCGCACTTCAATTATAAAAATGCTCCTTCCTCCAACAAAGCTTAATTCTAAAAGATCCAAAGAGCAAACACTTATTGCACGTAAACCATTTGCAGCCCGTGTCAAAACACAGTTGTGGACGGTTTAATTATTCCCCTTTAAATAGTAATTTATAATATGTTGTGCCCTAATGATATCAGATTGTCACACAGGTCCAGAATGAAGCCATTGATCTGTGGTACCAGACCTTCAACTTTAGACACAATACTGATTTTGTTTCTTTTGTCATCCCTTGTCTTGAAGACCACTTTTAATTTATATTTAAAGGGATTCTGATATGACTTCTGCACTGACATCCATTTTTCAAAAGAGCAAATAGATTTTTTATATTTCATTTTAAAATCTGACATGGGCACGACATGCTGTCAATTTCTTAGATGACCTCAGTCATGTGCTCTGATAAACTTCAGTCACTCTGCTGCTATGCTGCAAGTTGGAGTGATATTACATCCTCAGCTTCTCATGACCCGGGGCAAGTTGGTTTATCTCCTGGCATCCCACAGATGGCTGCCTTGATTAATGTTTGGTCACTGTTGAGTCCATAATATCTGAGAAGAGAAAAGTCCTTTCCCTAATATACACAGCATTCATCCTTAAAACTGCTACAGAACATAGTATTCTGTGTGAAAATATATAAATATTTCATAGTTTCAAAAACAACAACAAAAAACAAAACAAAAATAAAAAAGAGTAGTATCTGAAGTATACTTAAAATAAAAATGATACAGAGGAGGAGGGGCAGCTTCATGCATCCAGCCTGGTGCTTAATGAGAACATGTTTTTTTTCTGTAATGTAATTTCTCCTGACTGCTGTGCCCAGAACAGTGTGAGCAGTAAGTTACCGCCTAGGAAAACATTCATTATTGCCCAGTGACAGATACTTAATATGAGCTTTACACTGCGAGTCAGCAATAAAACATTCTGTCAACAAATTAATTGAAAAAGAGCAGGATTTCAAGTTACACTGAGAGCAAATGCACCCGCTTGTAAACCCACAAAAAGGCATGGGATCACTTTACCCTTACGCTGACTGTATCAGGCAAGTCTATTAAATTATACATAGGAATCAGAAGACCGTTATTCTAGTATTGTTTCAGCTAAAAACTCCCTATAAAATAAGACGATAATATTTTGTCTTTGTCTGCTGCCTATAAAAATCAGATTTGAATATATTCCCTATAAAAAATACATCAATTCTGTTCATTGCATGAGCAGCTTATGGCACATTGTAGCTAAATTTTACCAAGGCAAAAGAATACATGTGATCTATAGTGATGGGCGAATTTATTCGCCAGGTGCGAATTCACCCGCGAAAACGCCCACGAAAATTCACGGCAAAAATTCGCCGCGTCAAAACGTTTTCGAAAAAACGGACGCGGGCGTCAAAAACGGGCACCGGCATCAAAAAACGGGTGCCGGCGTAAAAAACGAGACGCTGGCGCCGTTTGGCGAATTTTTCGCCGTTTCGCGCGAAATTCATGAATTTTTCGGCGAACCAAAACGGCGCAAATTTGCCCATCACTAGTGGTCTATTAAAGGAGATAGAACTATAATTTGGAGGGCACACACCCTAATTAATGCTGAGGTGCTAATCCCATGGAGACCGCCCAAATGAAGCCTCCTTGTACATAAATCCAAAAACAAAACATAAGGATTGCACACTCAAAAAGGCAAAAATGTATTTCATCAAAACACTTACATACAGTATCAGAAATTGGCCCTACGCGTTTCAACCACAGGAGTGGTCTTCATCAGGTGCAAAATCCATAAAGTACAAAAAGAGATATAAAAAGGCAGGCTGTCTATGTGAGTGTTTTGATTAAATAAAATTGTGACTTTTTATAATTGAGCGTGCAAGCCTCATGTTTTGTTTTTGGGTCTGTTAAAGGAGAATGAACATCATTCAACCAAGCTAGGAACCATAGATAGGCCTTCCCATTCCTGAACTGCACCACCGCGCACCTTAATTCAGCCCTACCTGTGCATAAAAAGTAGAGTAGCACAGTTAGTTTGGCTGGCAAAATCTCCAAAGTAGCTTCAAATTCACATGCTCAGTGTTGGAGATCACTCTATGATGGCCACCAAACCAGTTGTACTCCTCTGCTTTTTGGAAAGAGGTAGGACAAATAGGCATGACATGCAGTGATGTGGCTTGGAAAAGGGAAGGAAGGCTCCTCCAGGGGCAAATGACATTTGCCCTAATTTAAGACAAACAGTCAAATAATGGTAAGTCATTAGACATAAGTGACCAACTTTGAGGTTTGCTTTGACGAAGGACTATGGGTCAAATTTACTAAAGGGCAAAGTGACTAATGCGGGTGAAAAATTCACCAGCGTGACGTCATTTCGGTCACTGGCGTAACTTTGCTAGTGAAGGAGATAGACTCTAGCGGTACTTCGCTCCCTAACACCTGGTGAATTTTCGCTCTTGCGAATTAACGTAACTACGCAAATTCACTATGCAGATTTTAAAGAACATTACCTCTAGTGCCAGACTTGCCTTCGCCACCTCAGACCAGGCGAAGTCCATTAAGTAGATAGGAGTTCCTAAAAAAATTGTCCCAAAAAACGCTAGCGTCTTTTCCTTTTTTCAAGGTGAAAAAGTGCGAAGTGATGCGCTGTGAGCGAAGCCGTCGCTGGCGAATTTTCGGAGGTTAGTGAATTTGCCCCCTTATACTGCATTTATGGAGCAGACATGAGTAGTTGTATTGTATTTTGGAGCGTAAAGGCTTGCAGTCATTCTGGAAAGTACAAGGCAGGGTGCAAACGTGAATGAACTCTCCCAACAATACAGTTTAAAGGGATTCTATCACAGGAAAACATCTTTTTTCAAAACGCACCCCTAAATAGTGTTATCTATCTATCTGACATGGGGCTAGACATGTTGTCAGTTTCCTAGGTGACCTAAGTCATGGGACTTGTGCTCTGATAAACTTCAGTCACTCTTTAATGCTGCACTGCAGGTTGGAGTGATAACCCCCCCCCCCAGTCCTTTCAACCAGCAGCCCATCAGCAGAACAATGGGAAGGTAACCAGATAACAGCATCCTGACTCAAGATAACAGCTCCCTGGTAGATATGAGAATAGCACTCAATCCTAGTCCTACTGCGACTCCTTCAGTTACATTGAGTAGGAGAAAAAAAGACTTATCTGAAAGCAGTTCAATAGTGCAGCACTGACTCTATCTGACAGCACAGGATCAGGCAAAATGACCTGAAATGGTGGCTTCACACCAATATTACCACTGAAAAAATACACTTTTTGGTTCAGGAATGAAATTTTATATGGTAGAATTAATTATTTCCAGTGTAAACAGAAATGTAGAAATAAAAACGACAACAAAAAATCATGACAGAATCCCTTTAAATATACTTAAATACATCTATCTCTACTAGCATACATCTGTTAATATAATGTATGCATAACATTTTTAATTTCCCAGCTTGTATTTCGTTTCCCATTAACTATAGCAAAAAACAGCCCCATAATAATTTGCATCATTCCTGATACAATACAATGATGCAATATATACCAGTCTTTACATGACATGTCAATACAAGACCACAAGTCTTTTTAATGCTTCCAATAGCCGGATGATACATACTTTAAACTGAGCCTTCATATGACCCACAGATCTTTCAATCAATTGTATCCCTTATAGTAATGCCTATGCACAACTCTATGTGAAATAAATAAATAATAAATCTGCTCTTTGTTTGTTTATTGCATGAATATGTTTACATGTATCCCTACATAAACCAAAAGGGGAAAAGCAAACACAAGGTGAAACCAAATACAAAGGGACAAAGCAATCAAATTAATTGTGCCAGGGGTTCACTAAAAAAACTGCTGATTAGATACCCTTATTGGGGAGGGCAGTTGGCACTGGGATTGCTGCCACTGTGTGGGGTCCCCATAGGTTCAACCAGCCTAAGAACAACCCCAAGTCCCAACCCCAACAACCCCAAGGTCAAAACCAGTCTGGTGTTGGAAGTCTGATCCACCTGGCCAGTTTGTACTGACATTTTAGGAGAGAGAGAAACATGATTTTCTTCCCAGTATTCCTTCTGTTTTCCATGCAAATGACGGGCAGAAGAAGTAGGCTGTTTTCATATAAATTAAAAATCATCTAAGTGCTGTTGGCTCTCTTTCACCTTGACCCTGTACAACAGGCAATGAGCTTGCAGAAAGCATGAGGAGCAACACAACCCAGCAGGTCTGGAAGGTAAGTAGATGATTAGAATTTGCAGCACATGACTGATATTGCTGGGGAACTATACGGGCTAAGGCTTCTGAGAGCTTTATAAATGCAAATTAATTATTTCCTATGTTTAAGAAATAACCAAATTTAAGATTTCCGTCTACAGTACCAAACTGAGTTCTAATATATTAAGGCTTGAGATGCAAAGGCATACAAGTACATGTTCATCTTCCAGACTATAACCTCTAGATGGCAGTAATGTAAACCCAAAAGGTAGTTAGTCAAACACCTGGGTGATTCGAAACTGCTTGAGAGGGTTTTTTTTTAAAAATAACATTAGCAAGCAGTAAATCTTGGCACAGAATAGCTGGCAGGGAGCAGAGTTTAGTTTAGCCATTCAAGGACAATGCACATGTATAGTGATGAGCGAATAATTCGCCAGCCATGGATTTGCAGCAAATTTCGGAATTTCTCCATATGCAAATTTTATTCGCGAAACTGCTGCAAAAAATTTCCAGCAAAAACGCCTATTGACTTTAATGTATCTGGAGAAAAAAAATCACCATAAGAAAAAATGCTCATTGACTTGGGTGTAAAATGCCCACATACTTCAATGTGTTCTGCGAAAATTTGGCATTTCACAAATTTTTCCTCAATTTTGTGACTTTTTCAGCGAAGCAAAACAGGACAGATTCGCTCCTCACTACACATGTAATGTTATCGGGGACTCTTTTCTGTAACCTCCTGGCCTGGGTTACTGGCAGCAGCACCTGGTTCACATCTCTAATCTTATTAGGTTCTTAGTAACTTTAGGTCAGTTGTATCATCCATAGGAAAGCCATGGGCATAGGAGGTTCCACCAGGGCCACCAGGCACCTATGTCCCATATTATGTCCCATCCCAGTTATCCTATCCCAACCAAATATGAGGATGAATTTATCATTAATCAGATTAGTTGCTATGAGTTACAAGACCTGGTGGCAATTTGTATTACATTACAATAGATCCCATCTCTAATTATAATTTCTATAATCACTTCTAGTACTGGACGAGCGGACTCCCCGCTTTCTTTCCCCATGTTTCTAGAGCAAATATTTATATCTATAATGTCCCTACTATCATTTCTAATTGCCCAACTGCTGACTATATGGATGGGACTATCACGGAAATTCATTTCTCCTACGTGGCATATCGGTCAATTACTGATGTGGTTTCATCTCATCTCTTCTGTTTCTGATTACCTAGCCGCTGCCTGACCATAATTTCATCATCTTTAATTGACTTCAGCACAATAAGCTATTGTTTTTCCAAACCTTCTCATGCAGAAAATGTCCTCAGAAGAATAAATGACTTCAGAATGATCTCGGCCCCGTTTTTCATCCATCATCATCGCCCCTTTTTCAAGAGTTGCTTTGGCGGCAACGGGTCTTATGATAAATTGCCAACATCGACCCTAGAGTTGGTTGTTTCCTCAGGTATGGGATAACACATTACAAGCTGCCCTCGTTCAGAGTTAAATAAATCAATGAATCATGTAAAACTGTCATCAAAATAGGTTTTATTTGGTTTTAAACTTAAAATTATACAGCAGAGAATGCTGTCTAGATTTAAAAGAGAAGGAAAGGTAGCGCATCAAGTTGTTGTCTTGTTACTTCAAGTCAGTTGTCTCCTCCCCCTTTCCTGATGATGATGGCTGATGAAATACCAGGTGGCAATATACTTACCAGTAAATTTGTAAATATAATATATATATAATATAAATATATAATATATATAATCGAAATTTAATTTCACTCTGATCTGCCCCTTATCCTCCCCAATCTATTTCAATTTACCCTGCTACATCCAAATCTACACCTGATCCACAAATTTATATCACAGGTTTCACCCCTTTTGATCCTGCCCCAACCCCTATTTATCAAAGCCACATCCCTTTTATCACAACCCCACTCCTTTAAATCACAGCCCCACCCCCTTCAATCGCAGCCCCAATCCCTTTCATCTGGAATGGATTTTTTTGGGCAGAATGGTGGCAATCCTAGTGCAATACAGAAATCAGCAAATACGTTCAATACTACACATGTGCTCACCCAAGGCAAGCAGGGGATGCCTGGGACATTGAATCAATATGGAGGCACTCACAGGTACCGCACCGCAGGCTTGTACATTGTTTAAAGAAGAAGGGTGGTAGGATCACTTCTAGAACAACTGAAAGGGTATATACCAACTTGGCACCCCCCCCCCCCAGTGATTTGACCCTTCCTACTCCTTAAAGACATTTATCATCTGCACTTATTGTTTTCAGTGTGCTCATTATTATAATGGACAGAACACACTATTACTGGGAGCATCTATCAGTACAGCAGGCCGGAATTAAACACCTACCAATTGATGGGGATATTGACTTGATATCAAGAATATAGTCATTTATTTGACTTGACAATACACAGTATATATCCCCCCCATGTGACTCTTATATCTAAGAAGTGTCCCTAGTGGTTGAAGACAAGATGTAGGCCTTGTATGGGGCCTGAAAAGAATCCCTGCCCACTGTGAAAGAAAGACATACCCACTCATCCACCTACCACCAAACCTACTTTAAAGGGGATGTACAGGCAAAAAAAATTAAATACCATTTTTACTTTTTTTTAATGAAAAAGGAATCAATCTCCAATATACTTTAATTAAAAAATGTTTTTATAAGAAACCTCACTGTATGCAGTGAAATTTCCCCTTCGTTTTACTTGCTCTGACTGCTGTGGATAGGAACTTCAGACAGTCCCTAACAATCATACTTTCAAACAGCAGGGGAAGCCCCCTCCCACCTTACTTCCCTGAACTCGAGCAGCTTTTTGTTTGTTTCCCTGTAAAGCAGCCGGCGACTGTGTAGAGATTTGTATCCGCAGACCCAGTGCAGTCTGTATATTCTGATTATTAATCAGTCTTGCTGTATCAGGTTCTGTGGCAGATATTATTTTACTTGTGCTGTTTTGATAATTTATGACAATCCCTAAGCTTAACCTCCCAATTTATGCCCAGACCACACTGAGCAGGTGCACAGTCTTGGTCTTGCAAAGATTTTCAAACAAAGTTACAAGATGGTGACCCCTTGTGGCCAACTTTGAAAACATAAATAACATAAATCATTTGTTTAACTAGGCTTCTGATACATTAAGTTCATGTTTATGTTTAGTATACAAAATACAGCGCTTTAGTTCCCCTAAAGAAAAATAATTTCTAACATTTCATGACACTACATAACCTCCCAGCATTTTTTAGGACACAACATGACCTCCCAGTATTTTATGACACAGCTTGACGCTCCAGCATTTCAACAAATTCATAGTAAGACGATAAACATTAAGGGATAGTATTTATTTATAACATAGCAAAACTTCTGCTGGATTTCATATTGCCTTTTCACATACCCCTCAGAGTAGATCTTCCTCCACTGTAAGCATAGATTGTGTCTCGTTTTCTCTTGTCTCAGTTTCTCTAGGCCATCTGTAGCTATATAACCAGGGATGGGCGAATTTGACCCGTTTCGTTTCGCCAAAAATTTGCCGCCGGCAAAATGTCGCAGACGCTCATTAAAGTCTATGGGAGTCAAAAAAAATTGTCGCACGGTGAAATTATTTTGTCGCGCATCTTTTTTTTTGACGCACGTCTCCATACAAGTCTATGGGCGTCATTTTTCGGCGAAACGAGGCGAAAAAAACCGCCCATCCTTGTATATAACATTGTAGCTATATAACACAGTGTAATAACACACACACACACATATATATGAATTCATTGACCATTTTAATTACGTATCATTAGTATTCTACACCAAAATGAAGAAATAATATTTATAGAAGGGTCCACATCTTCATGTAGCAAGGAAAGGCCTGGTGTTATACTGACTATGATTCAGACTATTATTCTATGGTTCAATAAGGCAAGAAAACAAATCAATGAATGCATTAGTTGCTACTGTAGTGTTGCTGTGTAAATGCAGTCAGTTACAGCTAAATGTAGAATTTCCCCTCACCTAATCGGGTCAACACCCAAGAGAACTGGCTTCCATCTTCCGCTTCCATCGCTCACCAGTAAAACTGGATATAATCAAACGATTAAGCCAATATCTGTATCTTTTCATAATGAAAGGACCATGTCATCTGTCTTCACCGAGGACCAGATTCACTAAAAATCATCCTGAATCAATCGATTCCTGACAATCCGTAACAATTTGAAAATTGATCATTGGAAATAATGAATTTGTCGATGTAGAAGAGATATTTCTAAATATTTGATTGACTGAAATAACTGGAAAATCATGTTTCAGTATGGGAACTGTTACTTGGAAACCTGTTATCCGGAAAGTTCTGAATTATGGGAAGAGCATCACCCATAGAGTCCATTATAATCAAATGATTAAAATTTTTAAAAATGATTTCATTTTTCTCTGCAATTATAAAACAGAACCTTGTACTTGATCCAAACCAAGATAATATCTGATCCTTATTGGAGGCAAAACCAGCCTATTGGGTTTAATTCATGTTTACATAATTTTTAAGTAGACTAAATAGAGATCCAAATAATAAAAAGACTCCTTATCCAGAAAACCCCAGGTCCTGAGCATTCTGAATAACAGAGCAACACCTCTATATATATATATATATATATATATATATATATATATATATATATATATATATATATATATATATATATACACACACACATGGGATTCAACATTTCAGACTATTTGTCTATTGGGGGGTATGAGTCCCTGGGAGGACAGAACAATGTTAAATACCAATTTTGATCAATTCAGTTGACTTGGTTGGATCAAGTCTTTAAAAACCCTAATTAGTTTAATTTTTTGGGAAACCTGCATGAACATGTAGCTGATGCTACAGGGCTGATGATTAAATTCTGATGTTAATTGCACTGGTTTCTGTGCTGCCATGTAGTAATTATCTGTATTAATTACTAATCAGCCTTATATTGTGACATTTCTATTCTATGTGTACTGTATATTGTGAGTGGGTCCCTAAGCTCAGTAAGTGACAGCAGCACAGAGCATGTGCAGTGAATCAGCAGAAAAGAAGATGGGGAGCTACTGGGGCATCTTTGAAGACACAGATCTTTACTGCTAAATGGCTGGGGTTTCTTGGGCTGGTACAGAAGCACAAAACATAATGTAAAACATTTCTAGCTACTTCTTTAATTAAGTTTTGGTTCTCCTTTAAGGGATCTATTTCAGATTTCCACCCTACATTTCTTGGTTGTAAAAACAAAGAAAAGTCTTCAACCAACCTAGGGAAGTGTTTCCATGTCCGGCTGAGTTGCACTAACTTCATTTTATTTAAAATAACATTGGTGAAGCCCTTCTAACGGGATTTTCACGAATTGTCCATGACTGTCAGTTACGAACGCAAGTGCAGTGTGCAAAATGCCATATTGCCATTTTTGATGTTGCAGCATATGTTCCCCTAATTTCAGCCTCATGCTCCAAGTTGCATCTTCCCCAATTGCAGCCAATTTATCAAAAACAGATGCAATTCCTCTTGTATTTTGGTGCAAGTCAGGTGCCAGTTATATGTACCATTTTTAGAGTAGGGGATGTATCACTTCCTATTTTTTTCCCGCTATTTGAATCTGATTCGCCGGGTTCAGGTCTTTTAAATCTATTGATGCAACCCACTGTGGGGATGGCGCCCCGTGAGGTCCGGTGTGCTGACGAGGGGTAATTACAGGCTATGGGGCATTTACAGATGTTAACACCTGTGTGTGGGGCGGAGCAGAGAGGGGAGACTATGGAGAGTATGGGTTTTTATTAGCTGGGGGGTTGAATTCTCCTTTAGGTGCAAGTCACAGTTTCCCCAAGAGACCTGCTTATTAGTGATAAGCGGGCCGGCCCAAACCCCACAGGTTGGGTGGGTCAGACTGCCTCCCGTCTAAAAATCTTTGGGTCGGGTTGATCGCTCCCATCTGATCTCCCCCTCAGCGACGCCACACTTCCAGCTTCTGGCCGCTGAATTTATATTTTTATGGCCATCCTGGCACCCCAGGCAACCCTACCGGCCACTTTGTCCCCCGCCACAACAGTGCACAACAGCCCACAACCAAAGTCACATGTGTCCAGTAGCGAGAAACCGAGGACGTGCATTCACGGTCGTGCGCAAAGCACTTTGATTTTAAAGAGCGCACCCACTTGCCAGACTAGGGGTAGGCTGCATATGAGGAACATGCCTGCCCCCCCCCAAGCTCTACACCCTAGGCATGTGCCTCTTCTGCCTACCCCTAGTTCCGGACCTGGCCCCGCCCCTTTTGTGACATCACCACAGGACAGGAACAGGTCTATAAATAGATAGGACGGAGAGGGCTGGGTTCGGGTTGGGAGGGGTTGGGTTAGGATCGGGTGCAGGTTGAGGGAAACTCAACCCGAACATCACTACTGCTTATCTTACATAGTTGCAATTGTATCTTTGCTTATCTTAAATTGTCCCAAATGTATCTAAGTGCACCTGCCAAGTATTCTGGGCTCTCTGACAGAAGCCTCTTATTTAATTACATTTCAGAAACCCACTATCTTATTCTGGCTGTTCTCTGCAGGAGATCAAAGAGAAACTCGGGACATTTCACTAACAATCCGGGACAGCGGGTTGATCTATCAAAATCAGGACTGTCCCGCGAAAAACGGGACAGTTTGGAGGTATGCATTGGCAACCACGTGGAAGTGCAGGAGTGCGTTTGGACAGAAGTATACAAAGTTTAGGATGTTTTTCTACTCGGTTCACCTTGACACCTCCTTCCTATTTACCAATGCTTCCTTCAATATAATAACCGGTGTATTGATACAAAGCTCATTTGAATGGAAATAAGAGATTTTCTTTAGAACAGGTTTAAGCGGAAAAACACAACAAGTAAATGGAAAAACATTGAATTTAAAATTGCTCTTTGGCTATAATTAATTCCATTACTCAATGAAAAAAAACCAAGAGTATAACGAGCAGGCTCAGCAAATTCCTATTACTGGTACCTTCCTGTACATTTACATATCACCAGGCTTTCCGTGACCGTGCGAAACAGTAAGCGCGACTGTTATGAATTCAAGTATTGTGGGTTAATGAGAACTCACTGGGAAGCAACACGCAGTGTGTAAAGAATGAGAAGTAAAAGTAATTGTAAATATAAATTTTTAAACGAGCTTAGCTATATTGCATGTTAAAATATTCATGGTATATTACAGTTCCCATTTTCCCTGCATTGTTTAAAGCGTTCTTCACTTACGCCACTTCATAGCATAGTTTCAACTGAGGGACAAACCAGCTGCCCCCTTAAATATAGAAGCTCCCCTTTAAAGCTGGAAATACATCCCCATATCTTAGCAGCCTGAGAAAAAAATTGATGATAAATCTTTTGTGGGATTAACCCTGTATAGGAGAATACCTTTATATCATTCCATGGAACTTTATCATATAGGTTCCCCTCTGCTGGATTCCACTGATAATCCAACGCTGTGCTGAGCCCCATTTATTGACACCCACTTACTGACTCCGCCCTGCTGATCCCCACTGCCGCCAACATGCTGGACCCTTTTGATAGACCTCTTGCCTACCACTAGGGATGGCGCGAACTGTTCGCCGGCGAACTTGTTCGCGCGAACATCGGGTGTTCGCGCTCGCCGGAAGTTCGCGAACGTCGCGCGACGTTCGCCATTTTGGGTTCGCCATTGTTGGCGCTTTTTTTTGCCCTCTCACCCCAGACCAGCAGGTACATGGCAGCCAATCAGGAAGCTCTCCCCTGGACCACTCCCCTTCCCTATAAAAACCGAAGCCCTGCAGCGTTTTTTCACTCTGCCTGTGTGTGCTGAAGAGATAGTGTAGGGAGAGAGCTGCTGCCTGTTAGTGATTTCAGGGACAGTTGAAAGTTTGCTGGCTAGTAATCGTTTTGATACTGCTCTGTTATTGGAGGGACAGAAGTCTGCAGGGGTTTGAGGGACATTTAAGCTTAGGTAGCTTTGCTGGCTAGTAATCTACCTTCTACTGCAGTGCTCTGTATGTAGCTGCAGTGGGCAGCTGTCCTGCTTCTGATCTCATCTGCTGACTGCTGCAATAACAGTAGTCCTTGTAAGGACTGCTTTTATTTATTTTTTTGTTGTTTTACTACTACTACTACTACTACTACTACTACTATAAGAGCCCAGTGCTATTAGTCTAGCAGTGTTGGGGAGTGGGACTGGTGTGCTAATCTGCTGCTCCTAGTAGTTCAGCAGCACCAACTTTAATTTTTTTTTTTTAATATTCATTTTTTTTTTATTTTACTTTTTTTTATTTTACTACCGCTGTAGTAGTGTATAAGTTGACCTTTTAGGCATTATTTGCCCTGTAGGCATTTTTTGCCCAGTGTGTTATTCAACCAACTGCCATCTAGCTGTGTGACCTTGTTCACATTCTGTCTAAATATCCATAATATTACCGTCTCCAGAAAAAACACCGGAGTGACTTTTTTCAAGCAGCCATAATAAATTTTACGTAATCCGTATCCATCGCTGTAGTAGTGTATAAGTTGACCTTTTAGGCATTATTTGCCCTGTAGGCATTTTTTGCCCAGTGTGTTATTCAACCAACTGCCATCTAGCTGTGTGACCTTGTTCACATTCTGTCTAAATATCCATAATATTACCGTCTCCAGAAAAAACACCGGAGTGACTTTTTTCAAGCAGCCATAATAAATTTTACGTAATCCATATCCATCGCTGTAGTAGTGTATAAGTTGACATTTTAGGCATTATTTGCCCTGTAGGCATTTTTTGCCCAGTGTATTATTCAACCAACTGCCATCTAGCTGTGTGACCTTGTTCACATTCTGTCTAAATATCCATAATATTACCGTCTCCAGAAAAAACACCGGAGTGACTTTTTTCAAGCAGCCATAATAAATTTTACGAGATCCGTATCCACCGCTGTAGTAGTGTATACGTTGATCTTGTGGGCAGTATTTGCACAGTGTTTTCTTCAAACCGCCATCTAGCTGTGTGAGCTTGTTCACATTTTGTCTAAATATTGATAATATTATCGTCTCTAGAAAAACCACTTGAGTTACTTTTTTTCAAGCAGCATTCATATATTTTACGTAATCCGTATCCACCGCTGTGTATACGTTGATCTTGTGGGCAGTATTTGCACAGTGTTTTCTTCAAACCGCCATCTAGCTGTGTGAGCTTGTTCACATTTTGTCTAAATATTGATAATATTATCGTCTCTAGAAAAACCACTTGAGTTACTTTTTTTCAAGCAGCATTCATATATTTTACGTAATCCGTATCCACCGCTGTGTATACGTTGACCTTGTAGGCATTATTTGCACACTGTTTTCTTCAAACCGCCATCTAGCTGTGTGTATTATCGTTTCCAGAAAAACCAACTGAGTTTTTGTTGTTGTTGTTTTTTTAAAAATAATGCCAGGCAAAGGCAGGCCGCCACGCAGAGGCCGTGCTAGGGGCCGTGCTGCTATGCAATCCTGTGGCCCTAGCAAATTGCCCAGTTTTAAAAAGCCAATGACCCTGAACTCCCAAAATGCTGAAGAGGTAGTTGACTGGCTTACACAGCACACCCCATCCTCTACCGTTTCTAACTTTACCACAACATCCTCCTCATCCTCCACTGCTATGGCCACCCCACGTAACACTTCCTCCACCACCGGTGCCCCTTCTTCACTGGAGTCAGAGGAGTTATTTTCCCATGAGTTTCTTGAACTGAGTAATGCGCAACCATTATTGCCAGAAGAAGATGAAGGAGATGAGGACGTTACACCAGATTTAATTCTGGCAGAGAACACGACAGAGATGGACATAATGATGAGTGATGAGGAGGAGGTCCCCGCTGCTGCTTCCTTCTGTGATGTGTCAGAAGAAATTGATGCATCTGAGGAGAATGATGATGAGGAGATTGATGTTTTGTGGGTGCCTAGTAGAAGAGAGCAAGAGGAGGGTAGTTCAGATGGAGAGACGGAGAGTCAGAGAGGCAGTAGGAGAATAAGACTTAGAAGAAGCAGGGAGGACAGCCCGCAGGGATCAGTAGGGCAACAACATGTATCGGCACCTGTGTTCAGCCGGCCAACGCACCCGCCATTGCCGCCAATGCCGCCAACTTCTACTCTTACCGCCAGATCGCACACTTCCAAAAAGTCAGCAGTGTGGGATTTTTTTAATGTGTGTGCCTCTGACAAAAGCATTGTAATTTGCAATGAGTGCAGTCAGAAACTGAGCCTTGGTAAGCCCAACAGCCACATAGGTACAACTTCTATGTGAAGGCACATGAGCGGCAAGCACAAAGCACTTTGGGAGCAACACCTCAAAGGCAACAGGCAAACTAAAAGCCACACTCCTTCTGGTCCAGCATCTTACTGCTCTACCTCTGCTCTCCTTGACCCGTCTGAACCACCCTCCACTCCGCCTTCCACCTTGACCACCTGTTCCCATTCCCAGTCATCTGCCACCAGCCAAGTTTCTGTGAAGGCCATGTTTGAGCGTAAGAAGCCAATGTCTGACTGTCACCCCCTTGCCCGGCGTCTGACAGCTGGCTTGTCTGCACTCTTAGCCCACCAGCTTTTACCATACCAGCTGGTGGACTCTGAGGGCTTCCGCAAATTTGTAGCAATTGGGACACCGCAGTGGAAGGTACCCAGCCGCAATTTTTTTCTAAAAAGGGAATACCACACCTGTACCAACATGTGCAGAGCCAAGTTACCGCATCTCTGTCACTTAGTGTTGGGCCAAAGGTCCATATGACTACTGACGCATGGTCCTCCAAGCATGGTCAGGGCAGGTATGTCACCTACACTGCCCACTGGGTGAACTTGGTAATGGCTGGGAAGCAGGGAATGGGTAGCTCAACAACAACAACAGTGGAGTTGGTGTCACCGCCACGGATTGCACGCGGTTCTGCCACCACCTCTACTCCTCCATCGCTCTCTACCTCGTCTTCTTCCTCTTCTTCTTCTTACTCTGCTGCTGGGTCCTCCTTCTCCTCCTCCACACCTGTGCACCCCCAGCTCCCCCTAGGCTATTCGACGTGCCAGGTACGCCGTTGTCACGCTGTCTTGGGGATGACGTGCCTGGAAAGCAAAAACCATACCGGATCTGTACTCCTGTCATCTCTGCAGTCACAGGCCGATCGGTGGCTGACCCCACACCAACTGCAGATCGGAAAAGTGGTGTGTGACAATGGAAGCAATCTGTTGGCAGCGTTGAGACTGGGCAATTTAACACATGTGCCCTGCATGGCACATGTGTTAAATTTAATAGTCCAACGTTTTGTCTCCAAGTACCCAGGATTCCAGGACGTTCTCACCCAGTCCAGAAAGGTGTCGGCCCATTTCAGACGTTCCTACACAGCCATGGCACGCCTTGCTGACATTCAGCAGCGCTACAACATGCCAGTCAGGCGTTTGATTTCTGACAGCCAGACTCGCTGGAATTCAACGCTCCTTATGTTGGAACGTCTGCTGCAACAACAAAGGGCCGTCAACGAGTACCTTTTTGAACTGGGTGGTAGGACTGGATCTGCAGAGCTGGGGATTTTTTTCCCCCGTTACTGGGTGCTTATGCGCGATGCCTGCAGGCTCATGCGACCTTTTGAAGAGGTGACAAATATGGTCAGTCGCACCGAAGGCACCATCAGCGACCTAATACCCTTCGCTTTCTTCCTGGAGCGTGCCGTGCGATGAGTGACAGATGAGGCTGTAGACCAGCGTGACGAGGAGCTGGAAGCGCACGATTTCTGGTCGGAATCACCAGAACGAACCCAGGCACCTGCTGCAACGCAGGGAGAGGTGCCAGAAGTGGAGTCAGAGGAGGAAGGTGGCTTTGTGGAGGAGGAGGAGGAGGACCAACAGGAGCAGGCTTCCCAGGGGGCTAGTGGTGACCTTTTGGGGACCCCTGGTCTTGTACGTGGCTGGGGGGAGGAGACCGTGGATGATGCAGTCCTTGATAATGAGGAAGCGGAGATGGATAGCTCTGCATCCAACCTTGTGAGAATGGGGTCTTTCATGCTGTCATGCCTGTTGAAGGACCCCCGTATCAAGAGGCTTAAGGAGAAGGACCTGTACTGGGTCGCAACGCTACTAGACCCTCGGTACAAGCATAAAGTGTCAGAAATGTTACCAACATACCACAAGTCCGAAAAGATGCGGCATTTACAAACCAGCCTGCAAAACATGTTGTACAATGCTTTTAAGGGTGATGTCACTTCAGGAACTCATCAACATTCCAGGGGCAGAGGTGCCAGTAATCCTGCCACGAGCACACCTGCAAGGACAAAGCCCTTTGGCCGGTCTGTAACATCAGACATGCAAATGTTTTTCTGTCCAAGGCAGCGCCACAACCCTTCTGGATCCACCCTCAAAGAACGCCTCGACCGGCAGGTAGCGGACTACCTGGCATTAACTGCAGATATCGACACTCTGAGGAGCGATGAACCCCTGGACTACTGGGTGCGCAGGCTTGATCTGTGGCCAGAGCTGTCACAATTTGCCATGAACCTCTTGTCTTGCCCAGCCTCAAGTGTGCTCTCAGAAAGGACCTTCAGTGCAGCAGGAGGGATTGTAACTGAGAAGAGAACTCGCCTAGGTCACAAAAGTGTCGATTACCTGACCTTTATTAAAATGAATGAGGGGTGGATCTCGGAGGGTTACTGCACGCCGGAAGACTTGTTCTGACTTCTATGCAGCTGTCCTTCTCTTCAAGCCTCATGACTCCACACACAGCTGTCCTTTAGCGTCCTCCTCCCTCCGCCACCGTTACAAACTAGGGTGCAAACCCTACTGGTTTAATTTTTTCTGGCCTCTGTGCTTCAGTGGCTGCAACCAAAAAAACGGGGCAAACAATGTCTACAAGGTCAACGTATGGCGAAAAATGACTATTTTCAGCATTTATATGGCATATTTTTTCTGGCAACTGTGCTTCAGTGGCTGCGTCCAAAAAAATGCATATTTTCTGCATTTATATGGCATAATTTTTCTGGCCTCTGTGCTTCAGTGGCTGCAACCAAAAAAATTTATATTTTCAGCATTTATATGGCATAATTTTTCTGTCAACTGTGCTTCAGTGGCTGCGTCCAAAAAAATGCATATTTTCTGCATTTATATGGCATAATTTTTCTGGCCTCTGTGCTTCAGTGGCTGCAACCAAAAAAATTTATATTTTCAGCATTTATATGGCATAATTTTTCTGTCAACTGTGCTTCAGTGGCTGCGACCAAAAAAATGCATATTTTCTGCATTTATATGGCATAACTTTTCTGGCCTCTGTGCTTCAGTGGCTGCAACCAAAAAAATTTATATTTTCAGCATTTATATGGCATAATTTTTCTGGCAACTGTGCTTCAGTGGCTGCGACCAAAAAAATGACTATTTTCAGCATTTATATGGCATATTTTTTCTGGCCTCTGTGCTTCAGTGGCTGCGGCCAAAAAAACTGGGCAAACAATGCCTACAAGGTCAACGACGTTGACCTTGTAGGCATTGTTTGCCCAGTTTTTTTGGCCGCAGCCACTGAAGCACAGAGGCCAGAAAAAATATGCCATATAAATGCTGAAAATAGTCATTTTTTGCCATACGTTGACTCAACGTATATGGCAAAAAATGACTATTTTCAGCATTTATATGGCATATTTTTTCTGGCAACTGTGCTTCAGTGGCTGCGACCAAAAAAACTGGGCAAACAATGCCTACAAGGTCAACGTATGGCAAAAAATGACTATTTTCAGCATTTATATGGCATATTTTTTCTGGCAACTGTGCTTCAGTGGCTGCGTCCAAAAAAACTGGGCAAACAATGTCTACAAGGTCAACGTATGGCGAAAAATGACTATTTTCAGCATTTATATGGCATATTTTTTCTGGCAACTGTGCTTCAGTGGCTGCGTCCAAAAAAACTGGGCAAACAATGCCTACAAGGTCAACGTATGGCAGTTGTTTAAAGAGAACAGTAGATTACTAGCCAGCAAAGCTACCTAAGCTAAAATGTCCCTCAAATCCCTGCAGACTTCTGTCCCTCCAATACAGAGCAGTATCAAGCAGATTACTAGCCAGCAAACTTACTATCATCTGTCCCTGAAATCACTAACAGCTCTCCCCCTACACTATCTCTTCCAAGCACACACAGGCAGATTTTTCAGATACATTTTTGCCCTTGATCCCCCTCTGGCATGCCACTGTCCAGGTCGTTGCACCCTTTAAACAACTTTAAAATCATTTTTCTGGCCAGAAATGTCTTTTTTAGATGTTAAAGTTCGCCTTCCCATTGAAGTCTATGGGGTTCGCGAACCGTTCGCGAACCGCTCGCATTTTTGCGCAAGTTCGCGAATATGTTCGCGAACTTCTTTTCCGACGTTCGCTACATCCCTACCTACCACTGGCCACCCACCGCTTCCCTGCTGAGTTCCACTGCCCAAATTATACTCCTGTAAGAAGATGAAAAAGAATCCACATAGCCATCTTTGTTGAACTGTTTTTTCCAATATGCAGAAGGAAGAGCAAGGCAAACAGCACATGAGAGAATTAAATGTTTGGGGTATTCTGCTTGTGCGGATGTGGTTGAGTTAATGCTTTCAGGCTAAGGCTCAATCCATTTTCTACAGTGAACTTACTGGTATGTCTGGGGTTAATATGCTCATTATCCAGTTTTCTGAAGAAATTGTACCAGCATGTCTGGAGTTAATGTGCTCATAATCCATTTTCTGCAGTGATTGTACAACCATGTCTGGGGTTAATGTGCTCATACTCCATTTTTTTGCAGTGATCTTACTCGCATGCCTGGAGTTAATGTGCTCCTAATCCATTTTCTGCAGTGATCTTTCTGACATGTCTGGGTTTAATGGAGTGCTAATCCATTTCTGCAGTGATCTCACTGACATATCTGTGTTATTATGGCTACAGGGAATGGCAAAGGGTCCCAGAATGATGGCACCAGGCTAAGAGCTGCGTATTTTTTTTTTGAGCCCCAGGCTTCATTTTTACGCTTAGGCCCCCTGTTTTGTTGAGAAAGTCCTGCTTGTCTAATATATATATATATATATATATATATATATATATATTTATTTATTTATTTATATATATATATATATCAGGGGTGGAGGGGAGATGAAAGCTGTGAAGGGAGGTGGTTGAGGCTGCAGCAAAATGTGCGCTTATGTGTTGGTGGGCCCTAGGGGAGGAGGGCCCCGGTACCCCAGTACCCCAAATCTCATCAAAATGACTTTATAGCTAGGAGTTTTGTCTCAATCTAACTAGCATTTAGACTCATTTAGTCTATTCCCCATACACTGAACTAGGATAAAGCCCACCCTGATGCAGTAATTCCCAACAACCAATAAGATGTTTAGTTTTCATTGTATTATCTACAGAGAACCACAAAAATCTAACAGCTAATAGGTACCTAGGAGGTACTGAACCTGTGCCTTGTTCTTTCTTTGACTCGTGATCTACCATCTTTATTTGCACCTCTTCTTTCCTGTTGCCAGTTCAAAAGCAAATCTGTCTGCCATGTTGCCACGTGTTTTTTTTTTTTTTTTTTATAGCGAAGCTATTTCCATGCACTGGATATGTATTATAAAAGATTTCTTGCTTTGACCTAAATAAACGAAACCTTCCACAATGGAAATTTTATTTGCAGCATCTAAAGATAGAACGTACACTCAGGAATAGTGAGTAGCGAATCTGACCCGTTTCACCAAATGAATTGAAGTCAAAGGGAATTTTTTTCGTGCGACAATTTTCAAACCGCGTGACTTTTTTTTTTCACTAAACATTAGAGTCTATGGGGTATATTTATCAAAGAGTGAAGTTAGAGGTCCCCATAAGGGAATATTTATCAAAGAGTGGAGTTAGAGGTCGCCACTAGAGTGAAATTCCGCCACTCACCATTCATTTCTATGGGCAGATTTATCAAAGGATGAACTTTCACTTTCACCCTTTGATAAATACTCTTTTAAAAATCTCATAGAAATGAATGGAGAGTGGTGGAATTTCACTCTAGTGGACTGTGACGATCTTAAACTTCACTCTTTGATAAATATTCCCTTATGGGAGAACCACCCCTTTATATTGCCGAAGTTGAGGCAAATTTGCATTTTTGCAGAAGGTTTGTCAGACTTGACACTTTGCATTTTAGTAAATATGTCTGAAAACAATGCCCTTAAAGGGGACCTGTCACCCAGACAAAAAAAGCTATATAATAAAAGTAATTTTCATGTTTAACATGAAACCCAGATTCTTTTTTTTATTAACACACCCATGACTGATATAAACACGTTAAAAATTCTCAGATGTCAATCATATATTGTTGGCCCCTCCTCTATACCTTAGGCATAGAGGCAGGGCATGGCAATTACTTTCACTGTCTATTCTGCAAATGCTATATGTCTCTGCACTTCCCACATTCCCCTTCCTTCCTATGTGTAACCAGTGCATGGGCATCAGGTGCCCCATAGGGATGTCGCGGACTGTTCGCCGGCGAACTTGTTCGCGCGAACATCGGCTGTTCGCGTCCGCCGCAAGTTCGCGAACGTCGCGCGACGTTCGCCATTTTGGGTTCGCCTTACCTGGCGCTTTTTTTTGACCTCTCACCCCAGACCAGCAGATACATGGCAGCCAATCAGGAAGCTCTCCCTCCTGGACCACCCCCACACCCCCTGGACCACTCCCCTTCCATATATAAACTGAAGCCCTGCAGCGTTTTTTCATTCTGCCTGTGTGTGCTTGCAAGAGCTAGTGTAGGGAGAGAGCTGTTACTGATTTCACTGATTTCTTTGAGGGACAGATGATAGTAAGTTTGCTGGCTAGTAATCTACTTGATACTGCTCTGTATTGGAGGGACAGAAGTCTGCAGGGATTTGAGGGACATTTTAGGGTAGCTTTGCTGGCTAGTAATCTACCTTCTACTGCAGTGCTCTGTATGTAGCTGCCTGCTGTGGGCACTGATCTCTTCTGATCTCATCTGCTGACTGCTGTAATAACCCAATAGTCCTTGTAAGGACTGCTTTTATTTTCTTTTTTGTTTTTTTACTTTGCTAGTTGCTACTATAAGCCCAGTGCTATTAGTCTAGCAGTGTTGGGGAGTGGGACTGGTGTGCTACTGTGCTGCTCCTAGTAGTTCAGCAGCACCAACCCGAGAAAAATTTTTTTTTTAATATACATATATTTTTTTTTTCTTTTACTTATCTTACTGTTCTTTAACGTGTACAGTGCTGTTGCAGGCATTATTTGCTCAGTGTGTTCTTCATTTTCAAACAACAACCATCTAGCTGTGTGAGCTTGTTCACATTCTGTCTAAATATCAATAATAATACCGTCTCTAGAAACACCACCCGAGTGACGTTTTTCAGGCAGCAATAATATATTCCGTATCCACTGCTGTAGTAGTGTATACGTTAACCTTGTAGGCATTATTTGCTCATTGTGTTCTTCATTTTCAAACAACAACCATCTAGCTGTGTGAGCTTGTTCACATTCTGTCTAAATATCAATAATAGTACCGTCTCTAGAAACACCACCCGAGTGACGTTTTTCAGGCAGCAATAATATATTCCGTATCCACTGCTGTAGTAGTGTATACGTTGACCTTGTAGGCCTTGTTTGCCCAGTGTGTTCTTCTTCTTCATTTTCAAACAACTTCCATCTAGCTGTGTGAGCTTGTTCACATTCTGTCTAAATATCAATAATAATACCGTCTCTAGAAACACCACCCGAGTGACGTTTTTCAGGCAGCAATAATATATTCCGTACCCACTGCTGTAGTAGTGTATACGTTAACCTTGCAGGCATTATTTGCTCAGTGTGTTCTTCATTTTCAAACAACAACCATCTAGCTGTGTGAGCTTGTTCACATTCTGTCTAAATATCAATAATAATACCGTCTCTAGAAACACCACCCGAGTGACGTTTTTCAGGCAGCAATAATATATTCCGTATCCACTGCTGTAGTAGTGTATACGTTAACCTTGTAGGCATTATTTGCTCAGTGTGTTCTTCATTTTCAAACAACAACCATCTAGCTGTGTGAGCTTGTTCACATTCTGTCTAAATATCAATAATAGTACCGTCTCTAGAAACACCACCCGAGTGACGTTTTTCAGGCAGCAATAATATATTCCGTATCCACTGTATCTGACAAAAAAAAGATGTTTTAAAGCATTTTATTACACAGGTTTAGAAATGTAGTGTGATTTCTGCCCTTTACAGCACAAAACGCAGCGCTGTGTCAACAATGGATTTTTTAGAAACATTTTTGCCCTTGATCCCCCTCTGGCATGGCACTGTCCAGGTCGTTGCACCCTTTAAACAACTTTAAAATCATTTTTCTGGCCAGAAATGTCTTTTCTAGCTTTTAAAATTCGCCTTCCCATTGAAGTCTATGGGGTTCGCGACGTTCGCGAACCGTTCGCATTTTTGACGCAAGTTCGCGAATATGTTCGCGAACTTTTTTCCCGACGTTCGCTACATCCCTACTGCCCCATTCTGGCACATAAATAACACACAAAGCTTGCCTTAACACTTTTCCCAAAATGGCTGCTGCCTGCTTGCTGTGATTGTGAATTCCAAGACTAAAAAAAACAAGATTCAATTAATTTATTTAGTGTAAGTACAGTTTATTTTGCTCGACTAACACCAAAAAAAATAAGATGTGGAATTATTCCTTAGAGTGACAGGTCCCCTTTAAGGCACAAGAGTTGGATGCCACTTAATTAATTAGTAGCGGTGCCAGGATTTATGATTTGGCATCATTTGCTTTAACCGTTTTTCTCCTAAATGGAATTAATGTAAACTAAAAAAGCAAGGTGCTGGCACTCTGCAGCATGAGTATTAGTGCAACAGATTTAAGGGTTAACCAGTGAAACCTCTAGAAGGTTTTATTCTAGTACAGGTATAGGGTCTGTTATCCGGAAACCCGTTATCCAGATTTGCTATTAAACAAACAAAGGTCTATATGGAACATGGGGAAATTGAAAAAAATATATTATGTGAAAAGTCAGTTTAAGAACAGAATCACACCTGAGTTACCTGGCTGCCTTGACTTCTATCAGCAGTTCATGATATAACAGCTGATCTCAAGGGCAAGTTAAGAAAACCCACTATGATTTTTTGCCACAGGGCTGCTTAGTGCGGCTGCACCTTGTACTATGGATCGGAGAGAAAGGGAACATGTTAAATACAGAGTTCCTGATAGAACCTGGCAAGCCGGAGAACAGAAGGGGTGGATCAGCTGGTTACTGTGTGCTACAAACCCACATACAGCAGAAGCCAGGGAAGATTATGGGAGTCTAAAAATGCAGGTTTTGCCAAAGACTTAGTAATACACATCTACCCATTGCTGGCAGCCTGTAGGTGTGGAGTAGTCACAGCATTTGGCTCTGGTTATTTAACCCATCTTGGAATTTAAAGAAAAACTAAAGCCTAACTAAAGAAGTAATTAGAAATGTTGTACATTATATTTTGGGCTTCTGTACCAGCCCAAGGCAACCACAGGGCTTTAGCAGTAAAGATCTGTGTCTCCAAAGATGCCCCAGTAGCTCCCCGTCTTCTTTTCTGCTGATTCACTGCACATGCTCTGTGCTGTTGTCACTTACTGAGCTTAGGGACCCACTCACAATATACTGAATATATATCATATAAATGTCACAATATATTAATTCAGATTATGGTATATGGCTGCAGGTTTAAGTTCCCTTCAAAGGAGAAGGAAAGCTACCGAAGCAGTTTATTGCTAATAGATTAGCCACAATAGTGCAAGTTATAACACTATATTTATTCTGCAGAATACTTTACCATGCCTGAGTAAACAGCTCTAGAAGCTCTCTGTTTGTTTAGGATAGCAGCTGCCACATTAGCTTGGTGTGACATCACTTCCTGCCTGAGTCTCTCCCTGCTCACTCATAGCTCTGGGCTCAGATTACAGCAGGGAGGGGGGGAGGGAAGGGGAGGGAGAGAGGATCAAACTGAGCATGCTCAAGCCCAAGCCCTGGCGGTTAAAACTGAAAACAGGAAGTCTGATACAGAAGCCCATGAGTACACAATAGAAGGAAAGAAATGTGGTGTTTCTTTTGATAAAGGACTCAGAGCAGCATTACTTTGAGGGTTAACTGGTGTATTTATATAGACCTTTCTGATTAAGCTTACTTAATTTTAGCCTTTCTATCATGTACTGTCTCTTTAAAACTTCGACTTCAACCATTCGCCATCTAAAACCTGCCGAATTGCTGTTTTAGCCTACGGGGGACCTCATAGAACCCATATGGAGTCAATCGGTGGACTTTGAAAAATCAAAGTTTTTTTTTTCTAAAATACTTTGAATCAAATTCGATCGAATACAGACTATCCACCCGCAAAAAAAACTTAAATTCTTTGTAATACATTTTGGTTGGTCTTTTATAATTCCAATTTCGAAGTTATGGAAGTTCACAAATACTCCCATGACTTCGAAATTCGACCCTTGATAAATCTGCCCTTAGATAAACCCAATAGGCTGGTTTTGCTTCCAATAAGGATTAATTATATCTTAGTTGGGTTATTACAGTGAAAAAGGAAATAATTTTTAAACATTTTAAAGATGGCCTTTCCGTAATTCCGGGCTTTTAAGATAACGGATCCCATGCCTGAATACAATATCTATATCTGAGCATCACGATATGGCAGGATTTATTTCCCATGAATATGTGAGTATATTGATTGCTGCTCAGGCTAACTTACATTTTTACTCTATTATGCCATGTTATGAATGTCTAAATCCCTGCTTTTATCATACAGGTATGGGATCCATTATCCTGAAACCCGTAATCCAGAAAGCTATGAATTACGGAAAGGCTGTCTCCTATAGACTCCGTTACAATCAAGTAATCCAGATTTCTAAAAATGATTTCCTTTTTCTCTGTAATAATAAAACAGTAGCTTGTACTTGATCCCAACTAAGATATAATTAATCCTTATTGGAAGCAAAACAGTCTCATTGGCTTTAATTCACATTTAAATTATTTTTTAGTAGACTTAGGGGGCGATTCACTAAATTCGGGTGAAGGGTTAGAATAAAAAAAACTTCGAATTTCGAAGTTTTTTTGGGCTACTTCGACCATCGAATGGGCTACTTCGACCTTCGACTACGACCTTCGACTTCGAATCGAACGATTCGAACTAAAAATCGTTCGACTATTCGACCATTCGATAGTCGAAGTACTGTCCCTTTAAGAAAAACTTCGACCCCCTACTTCGGCAGCTAAAAGCTACCGAAGTCAATGTTAGCCTATGGGGAAGGTCCCCATAGGCTTGCCTGTGATTTTTTGATCGAAGGATTTTCCTTCGATCGTTGGATTAAAATCCTTCGAATCGTTCGATCGCAGGATTTGCGCTAAATCGTTCGACTTCGATATTCGAAGTCGTCCGATTTTAGTTCACAGTCGAATATCGAGGGTTAATTAACCCTCGATATTCGACCCATAGTGAATCGGCCTCTTAAGGTATGGAGATCCAAATTATGGAAAGATCTGTCATCCGTAAAACCCCAGGTCCCGAGCATTTTGTATTACAGGTCCCATACCTGTATAAGAAATTATAAAAATATTATAGTATACTATACTAAAGTAAAAAAACATGGATTCAGGAATTTTGAAACCACTTTAAAAACTATATAGCTTTTTTTTTTTTTTTTTACCTTATATAACCTCAAAAAGGTCAGACTGCAGAAGCAGCACATACAGTATTACTGCTTCAATTCCAACTGTTAAAAAACATTTAGTCTGGAGGTTGAATTTCAGAGGTTTGGGAGATTACTCGCAAGTGGAACGGCGGGATGCTAATTCCTTAATAACGACGGTCAAAAAAAAAATCCAAGCCGAAATAAATATGTTGCGGCAGGAATATTTTTCCATCTCTCATGATCCACTGACCCTATCAATTGACAGCGAGGCAGAAAATTGCAGAGTATTCTCTGATTCTTATTTTCAACGTAGGATCTTCTGAACCTAGAAACTATTATAGGGGAACAGGGCCGAAATGAGATTATTACAAATACAAAAAGCCAAGCCAAAGAAATAATAGCAATCTGCAAATGAAAATACATTCTGTATATCAATATGGCCTATTCTTTCTTTATTTACTCCCTTAAAGGAGAAGTAAATCTTAATAAAGAAGTAAGGAAGAGATGCTTGTATTTGTAATAATCTCATTTCGGCCCTGTTTCCCTATAATAGTTTCTAGGTTCAGAAGATCCTACGTTGAAAATAAGAATTAGAGAATACTCTGCAATTTTCTGCCTCGCTGTCAATTGATCTGGCTTCTGTAATACCCAAGGTGGCCATGGCCCTTTAGCAGCAAAAATCTGTGCCTATTAGAAATCCTCTAGTAGCTCCCCATCTTCTCATGACATGCTCTGGGCTGCTGCCAGTTACCTGAGCTTTGGGACTAAGAAGATCCAAGATGGCAGCTACCATGTTCAACTTTAAAGGCCTGGATCATTACTGCTATAGGGCTGCTGAACCTTTGAGCTGGTACAGTAAGTTCAGTACAGGCATGGGACCTGTTATCCAGAATTCTTGGGACCTGGGGTTTTCCGGATAATGGATCTTTCCGTTAATTAGATCTTCATAGCTTACGTCTACTAGAAAATCATGCATTAAAGGAAAACTATACCCCCAAAATGAATACTTAAGCAACAGATAGTTTATATCAAATTGAATGACATATTAAAGAATCTTACCAACTAGAATATATATTTACATAAATATTGCCCTTTTACATCTCTTGCCTTGAACCACCATTTCGTGACTCTATCTGTGCTGCCTCAGAGATCACCTGACCAGAAATACTACAACACTAACTGTAACAGGAAGAAGTGAGGAAGCAAAAGGCAGAACTCTGTCTGTTAATTGGCTCATGTGACCTTACATGTGGTTTGTATGTGTGCACAGTGAATCTTACGATCACAGGGGGCGGCCCTTATTTTTTAAAATGGCAATTTTCTATTTATGATTACCCAATGGCACATACTACTAAAAAAGTATATTATTATGATAATGGTTCATTTACATGAAGCAGGGTTTTACACATGAGCTGTTTTACTCAGTATCTTTTAATAGAGACCTACATTGTTTGGGGGGTATAGTTTTCCTTTAAGCATGAAATAAACTCAACGGGCTGTTTTTTATTTCAATAAGGATTAATTATATTTTAGTTGGGATCCAGTATAAGGTACTGCTTTATTATTACAGAGGAGTTTGGATTATTTGGATCAAATAGAATCTATGGGAGGCAGCCTTTCCGTAATTCAGTAAGAACTATAGAAAAATCACATGGCACTCACGTAGCAGTTGTGCTAATATTTTCAGTGCTTTATTGAGATCTCCAAACAACGTTCTCCCCCTTCCTCAGGTGTGCTTCCGTAATTCAGAGCTTTCTGGATAACAGGTTTCCGGATAATGGATTCCCATACCTGTATGTGAAATACACCATTTCTAGCCAGAATCATTTGTAAAGGGGTAGTTAATTTTTAGTATGTTATAGAATGGACAATACTTAGCAACTTTTCAATTTAATTTTTTTAATTATTTACCTTCTTCTTTTGATTCTTTCCAGGTTTCAAACGACCCCATCTAATAACAAATGCTCTGTAAGGCTGCAAATGTATTGTTATTGCTACTTTTTATTACTCCTCTTTCTATTCAGGCCTCTCCTATTCATATTCCAGTCTCTCATCCAAATCAGTGCATGGTTGCTACCAGATACCATGCTACCAGATGCAACCAGATTGCTGAAATTAAAACCGGAGAGCTGCTGAATATAAAGCTAAATAACTCAAAAATAGTGATGGGCGAATTTATTCACCAGGCGCGAATTCGCCGCGAATTTGCGCGATTCACCAGCGGTGAATACATTCTCGAAATGGCCATGAAAATTCGCCAGCGTCAAAAAAAATGTCGCCGGCGTCAAAAAACAGATGCAAATTTGCCCATCACTACTCAGAAACCACAAATAATAAAAAATGAAAACCAATTGCAAATTGTCTAATAATATAACTCTCTACATCATACTATAAGTTAACGCAGGTGAACAACCCCCTTTTAGTTATCCTTTATATGACAAAAGGTACGAAGGC
The DNA here is from genome assembly GCA_038501925.1 of Xenopus petersii. NCBI lineage: Eukaryota > Metazoa > Chordata > Amphibia > Anura > Pipidae > Xenopus > Xenopus petersii. The sequence continues at coordinate 126,241,957 of CM076684.1, forward strand.
ATATTCATATTGTTTCATGAGATAAATATGAATACATTTACATAATATAAGAAGAAAACACAATCTCTAAATGTGACATTGTGGTGTTGTATAACACGACACAACAAATTATCCTATTAGGCTGAACTTGTTAGGAAACTGTAGATCAGCACTTTAATCCATTAGAAACTCTGTAAGCAGCTCTTTGGCATATCCCAACTCATATACAGCTGAGCAAGTTCACATTGATTTGCAGATTGATTTGCAGATTTGTATTTCTGTGGTCCTTCAAAGTGATTTTCAGGTTCGCCCCTGCTCTTTGCATTAATAATGAATAATTCACAGGCCATAGATTAGGTTGCATTAGAAACATGTACAGAGGTAGGGTTTGTTTTGGCAGAGCAGTAACTTGGTTCTGGTAAAAGAATTATTCAGCGTTCCAGCTCAACGTACAAAGAGTAAGGCATTTTTATGTCTTAAAGGAAAACTAAACCCTAAAAATCAATATTGCTAAAAATTCCATATTCTATATAGTGAACTTATTGCACGAGGCTAAAGTTTCAGCTTGTCAATAGCAGCAATGATCCAGGACTTCAAACTTGTCACAGGGGGTCACCATCTTGGAAAGTGTCTGTGACACTCACATGCTCAGTGGGCTCTGATTGGCTGTTGAGAAGCTAAGCTTAGGGCTCGTCACTAATTATCCAGCAGAAAATGAGCTTCCCTGGCTGTAATATAAGCTGATGCTACAGGTTTGCTGATTATTAAATTCTGATGTTAATTGCACTGGTTTCTGTGCTGCCATGTAGTAATTATCTGTATTAATTACTAATCAGCCTTATATTGTGACATTTCTATTCTATGTGTACTGTATATTGTGAGTGGGTCCCTAAGCTCAGTAAGTGACAGCAGCACAGAGCATGTGCAGTGAATGAGCAGAAAAGAAGATGGGGAGCTACTGGGGCATCTTTGGAGACACAGATCTTTACTATTAAAGGACTGTGGTTGCCTTGGGCTGGTACAGAAGCACAAAACATAAAGTACAACATTTCTAGCTACTTCTTTAGTTAGGCTTTAGTTCTCCTTTAAGAATGTACAATTCTTAAAGGAGTCCCATTCTTATTAAAACATTTCAACACATTTCCAGCGTCATTTTTATTTAGACAGCTGTTCCTCATTTTCCTCTTACAAATAAAGAACTTTTACATCCCAGGAAAGTTTCAACGTCCTCGTCTGCCTCACACCAGGGAAAATGCATTGTTTGCTAAGCAGGACACAGAGCCTCATTCTGACAAAATGATGGATAAAAACATAACACTCTCCATGGCCATAAAAGTAATGAGATTTCAATAACACTCTTCTATTCGGATAAAATGCCCAGACGTCTAAGACCTTTCCGACAGTCTATAAATAGCCTGTTCCCAATTCCAAGGCAGCCAGTGATATTGCCTGAACCTTTCTGCCCAGATAAATTCACTATAAGGACCTCAAATGTTGTTGAAGTTTGTCCAAAAGGACATTTTAAAAAAGTTCTCCTACGTGTATTAAAAAATAGTCCTCCAGTGAAACCAGATTCCATTCCCATCAATTGAAGCACCAACAGTCTCTATTACAATGGAACAACCATTAGTCTCACAGTGAGACTGGCAAAAGGACCAAACTGTCTACATTTATCAGTTACTAAACAATTCCTGTACAAAATCATATATCCATCTACAGCTATAGTTCCAAATGGGACAATCAACCTTCTGTAAATATTTAAGTGAGACACATGACATTCAGGGCTGTATTTAGGTCTAGTGCCACCCTAGGAAGCAGCCCCAAAATATGCATGTGACATCATGTGCACAGGTGCATGACATCACTTCCAGCTACATCACTTCCAGTTGCCAATGCGCTAAGGCCTGTACCCCTCACCGCCCTAGTTATGCAAGTAAGTGTTCCATTGTGACCTGGGGGGGGGCAGGGTCATTCTTTCAAAAATGTATTTAATTATCCCCAAAAGCTGCCTAAGCACAGCCCTTTCAGCTCCTATATATATATATATATATATATATATATATATATATATATATATATATATATATATATATATAAGCCCTTGATGGCATCATAGAAAGTAAATACTAACCTGGAAACAGGATGTAAAATCCTCCACAGATGGTACTTTAGCCCAGACAGACTCCATAAAATTTATTAACCCGTATAGCAGGATTATCCCCATATGGAGGGAATGCGGTTTTATTAAAAAGAATAAGAGACATTAAAGGGAAAGGCACCCTGGTACTTGATGTTTGGGGAACGGCTCTAATGTGGAGATCGTCAAAAGCACCAAATTCCTTGGCGCCCACCAGGTGGAGAACCTCACCTGGTCCCACAACACCAGCTACTTAGCCAAGAAAACTCAACAGCGCCTCTACTTCCTGCGCAAGCTGAGGAAATCCTATCTCCCACCATCCATGCTCAAAACCTTCTACAGAGGGACTATCGAGAGAATCCTGAGCAGCTGTATCACTGTCTGGGAACTGCACTGTCATGGAGCCCCTGACCCTACAGAGGATAGTGAAGACAGCAGAGAAGATCATAGGTGTCTCTCTTTCATCCATCACAGACATTTACACCACTCGCTGCATCCGTAAAGCCACTAGCATTGTGGCTGATCCAACACACCCCTCACACTCACTGTTCACACACCTGCCATCTGGAAAAGGTCCCGAAGCATTAGAGCCCTCACTACCAGACTGTGTAACAGATTCTTCCCCCAAGCCATAAGGCTCCTGAATACTCAGGGACCATAAATAAATAGCCATTGGATACAATTGTTCTCTATGAGCACTTCTGCACTTTATCATGTTCTTTATCATGTTCTTACTACTATTATATCACAATGATACACCCATCATGTCTGACATTTAGCATTATTTACTTAACACAATACATCTGCTGAGTGTGCCCTGTCTTGTCCTGTCCCTGCACTGTGCTGTCCTGTCTTGCAGGAGTTGCATATTTTTGCACTTACATTTTTTGTCTGTTGTCCGATAAATCTATGTTGTTCTTAGAAGAACGTTGTTTCGTTTCACTGTGTACTGTACAAACATATATGGATGAAAAGACAATAAACTCTTGACTTGACTCTTGAATATGAAAAATTGGCAATTATATCATATTCAATGCCCGTTTGCTCATTGCTAGGAAATGGAAGCAAATTCAGGCCCCCAACATTAAACAAACAGCAACAGGAGTATCTTTAAATGGTTGGCTCAGTATACAAAGGAACAATATTGTTTACTCTTTATAATTCGTGTTAAGGTCTGTTCTACCTTTCTTTCCTTCTATCCTTCCTCTCTATTGATGTTAGTTCTGCTCATAATTTAGGAATGTTGTATATCTATGTAAAACTCCAATAACATTTTAGTTATTCAAAGAAAAATCCTTCAATGGAGTGGAGGTAAAATAATGATTGATGGAGAATGCTTCATCATACCCATTGTTATTAGGGTATTATAGCAAAACCCAACCATTAGTCTTATGCACAGGGACTGGAGGACCTCCGTTCCCTACTTCTTTCATCTTTGGGGTGAAGTTATCTGATAAAGGTGTTGGGAGGAAAGTGAAGAGTTGTTGGTCTCTACCTCCCGCCTCCTGCATTATTGCATGGGTTTTTTTTACTGATAGCAGACAGAAAACTGATGTTCTATTGATCTGTTTTATTAGTACATCTTCTTCTTTGGCGCAGTCTAGTGTGGGGGAGGGTAAATAATTGATCATCCAAAACTATTCTATTCCATAAAGTTCACTTTATATTTATATTTTTGCTGTTAAGGCCAGAACAAAGATAAAACAAGCTCTGTTTGCGTTGTGGAGGAGCAGGGACCTTTCAATTCATTCTTATCTTTGATAGGAATTAATTTCTATGTTTCCCCAAATCCCAAGGCGATAACACTCACAAACTCCTTAAGTGCATATTTGTTGCTTATTATAAGTGAAAGCTGATAGGCATTTCTCGTGCAATATCACTTACTACCATTTTAACAATGCACTCAAGAGTCAGCACTGATACTTGCATCAGTCATCGTCAGCATTTAATACCTGCTCCTCGGTGCCCGTGTATTGAAAGCCATAAAGCAAACACCACACAAACGGGACGTTGAAGAAAGCCATGCCGATGTAAAAAGATTATGCAAGTCCTGGATATATGAAAGTGTAACATTGGAAACTGGGAGTTTGAGGTGCCTATGACTAAGGGCGGTAAAATCCGAAACGCGTAGGGTCCTGACTTTATGGATTATGCTTCTGCCCATTATTTGAAAGTGGGAGTTTAAGGCTTGGATTAGGCTTGGAAAGGGTGAATGTAATCGTGGTTGGCTTAAATGTCATCATTTTTAATTGTTGAAGAGAAACTTACATAGGGGCACATTTACTAAGTTCAAGTGAAGGATTAGAATATAAAAAACTTCGAATTTCAATGATTTTTTTGGCTACTTCGACTTCGAATCGAACGATTCAAACTAAAAATCGTTTGACTATTCGACCATTCGATAATCGAAGTACTGTCTCTTTAAAAAAACCTTCGACCCCCCCTTCTTCGCCATCTAAAACCTACCGAGGTGCAATGTTAGCCTATGGGGAAGGTCCCCATAGGCTTTCCTAGGTTTTTTTGATTGAAAGAAAATCGTTCGATCGATGGATTAAAATCCTTTGAATCGTTGATTCGAAGGATTTAATCGTTTGCTCTAATGATTATTCCTTTGATTGTTCAATCAAAAGAATAGCGGTAAAAGAATATCGAAGTCGAAGGATTTTACTTCGATAGTCTAATATCGAGGGTTAATTAATCCTCCATATTTGACCAATAGTAAATGTGCCCCATAGTGTTGTAATTGTTGAAGCATTTACATATATAGTATGACTATAGACAAAGTAGTACTTAAAGGACAAGACAAGCTATTTAATCAAGTCTCCACTGTGGCATGCAGCTTCCATGGTTCTACCTGATCACTATAGTTGTTTCAAAATTCTTCTGTTTCATTCTGTTGTACCTCGTGAAGCGATTATCTGTAAATGGAGGTCACCATTTTCTTTTCCATGAGCTAAATCCTTAGCTTTGCTGGGTCAGTGCTTGGGAGCGTTCATTCTTTAGCAATACGAGGCGCACTCGCAAACTGTATTTCAATGCTAATTCAATGTTATGCGCATGCTACGCAGTCTTGGAGCAGGAGAGATGAATGATGGGAGATTTTTTTAACTTAAGCCAAGCTTTTTCCTACAACGGGGCACTTGATCCGATAAATTGATTGAAACAGAGAGGATCGAATAGCACTGATGTCAATGCCAGAGATATGCCTTTCCATGTAGGTTAACTCTTTAATAACCTTTCCTTGTCCTTTAATGGTGGACAAATGGTTGCAAACCTTGAGAAAAACCAAGGGTCATCCCACTCTTCTTAACCCTCCCTTTCCTCTCTGCCAGCAATGCCATTGTCCCCCATTTCATTACCTTGTGCTTACATTATTTTTACTTCTTTCCATTGGTTTATTTGCTTTCTTTTTATTTATATTTGCTTGTTCCCAGGGGAAGCAGACCCTGCAGGGGTGCCCAGGAGGTATAGGGTGTGCCACGAGGCCATAATTAATGATCAATCTCAACATATTTTGGTAAAACAGGACAACCTGTCGATTTCTTGGGGAGCCTTAAAATTAATTTGCTGTCGTGCCCAATCACATCTCTGCATTCAATGACTCTTTTTCACCTTTTGATCTGTTAAAGGTTTCAGTGTGACCTATATAATTTAAATTTCTGAAAATAAAATAATTAATAACAAAAGCTGGCCATGGGAGTAAATCACGGTGGTAGTGCTTCTAAGAAGAAGGATTAATGATATACCAGGGCAACATTTACCTTGGGTCTTGGTAATCCTCGACATTATGAAAGATCTTTAGTGCCACTATCTGTTACGTATGTGTGTATGTAAACAATGTTAGATAGTAATCAATACATGGATACGAGTGTTTGACTTTAATTTCTCCTTAGTAGGAGATGTAAGCTCCAGGAAGATTCCCTAAACAAGAAATATGCCCTCTCTGTACAAAGAATCTTGATATTGGGACCTAGAAGCTGTTTTGCAAAGAACAGGCAGTACAGACGCTCCATTCTACTGGTCCAGCTCACATATTGGAGAAGACTTTCCATAGGGAAGTGGCCCTGTGGAAAGGTATTTAACTGTGATTAGAATGTTACTCTGAGAAGGACACAGAGCAGGAAATATTCCTGCCTGTAGGAACTCTCAGAGGGGCTGGGGGTGCCGTCTACTAGTGATGTGCAGGTCGAGAAAACCTTGACCAGCAACCGACCATAACCCAACCCCCGAGAACCCGCACCCAAACCTAACCCCCCATAAGCTCCAACTTATATACTGGAGCCAACCCCACTGTGACCTGTTTTTCCAGTTTTGCGTAATTGAATGTTGACAGGCTGTGAGAATGTAATACAAACGTTTCTGTTTGTTGGTTCTAAAATAATCCAGTGTTTTCCATAGAGATGAGAGAATGTCCAGTTTGATTTCTTGGAGAAATATTTCCTCTCTGCTTTTCCAGAAAGGGAGAATGATGGAGCAATGCCACATGATAGGTTGTAGTATCCAAATTGCTCCACAATTTCTCCAACATAACTCAGAGGTGTTACCCAGTACATCTCTAAGGGGCAGATTCACTAACGGACAAATTTTGCTGTCTCAGGGCTAGGGATGCACCGAATCCAGGATTCGGTTCGGGATTCAGCCTTTTTCAGCAGGATTCGGATTCGGCTGAATCCTTCTGCCCGGCCATACCGAATCCAAGCCCTAATTTGCATATGCAAATTAGGGACGGAGAGGGAAAACTCATGACTTTTTGTCACAAAACAAGGAAGTAAAAAATGTTTTTTGCATAGGATTCGGGGGTTCGGCTGAATCCAAAATAGTGGATTCGGTGCATCCCTACTCAGGGCACCCCCCATAATTTGCCACAACCGGGCCCGGAGAAGGTGGTCAGGTGCAGCAAGGGCAGGGGCCCACGAGAGCCGGGGCCCACCAGGTTTTTTTTAGGTGTCCTGCCGTCCCAATCCAACCCTGATTGTACCAGATATTGATGAACATGGGGCATGAGCTCTTCTTACATTTATAATTCAGTATGTCTTCTATACACACACTAGAATGCAAGCTCTTGAGGGCAGGGGTCTCTTTGCTTTGTTCACTTTTTTCTTCATATCATTTTGTTATCCGAGTTACTACTCCCCTTCATATATTTCCGCCTAAGGAAACTCATAGAGGCTGAAAGACTCTTACCCTAAATAAAATATAAATAGAGGACAAAATTATACGAGAATATTTTCTGCTGGAACGGTTATAGAACAAATGCAGCACCTGGAAACTTGCCAAGCCTCATTTCCGAACCTCTCTTTGTGCACACAAGATAATGAATAACCGCTATACTTCTAATGTCAAATATTGATAAGAACGCAAATTACAAAAAAATCAAAGAATGCAAAGAAGTCAGAAAGTAAATGGCATAACCCACTCAAGGGAACATAATCCCGGCTACAGTCAGGGCTGAGGGATTACAATATGCTTTCAGAACTCACGCCATATGCTTTTTTTTTTATTATTACCGCGCTGGAAGTCTGTCAGAAACGGTGATATGTGCCGGTGCTCTCCACTCTCTAAAGGGGAAATATAAATAAATAAATGTATAATGGACTGAATTTCTCTGGAAGTCAGCCAAGCCTAAAGCAATATTGATGTTTTTCTTTTTCCTTCAAAAATTTTATTAAACGGCTTTATCCACCGCCATGCAATATAATGGTTCCGGCTTATTGTTGTGCTGGAAGAAATCAAATTCCCACCGGAGATTTCATCTCACATCAGTCAGGGGCACGCGGCTTATTGCGATGGAGTGAGGAAATACGGCTCTTAATTGAAACTGTAATTTCTGACCGGCTGTTGATGCATCGCTTTATATGGATTCACTTGCAAGATGAACTTTACAAGATGTAAAGTGACCAACGAGGCCTTAATTAGGTTGGCAAAATGGCTGGTATTTTCCAGGTCCATTCGGTTATACAAGTATGGGATCTGTTAAACAAAATGCTCGGAACCTGGGGCTTTCCGGAGAAGAGGTCTTAATAACTTAAACCTGCTTTACACCCAATAAGCTGGTTTTGCTTCCAATAAGGTTTAATTATATCTTAGTTGGGATCAAGTACAAACTACTGTTTTATTATTACAGAGAAAAAGCAAATAATGCTTGAAAATCTGAATTACTTGCTAGATAGATAGATAGATAGATAGATAGATAGATAGATAGATAGATAGATAGATAGATAGATAGATGATAGATAGATAGATAGATAGATAGATAGATAGATAGATAGATAGATGATAGATAGATAGATAGATAGATAGATAGATAGATAGATAGATAGATAGATAATAGAGATAGATAGATAGAGATAGATAGATAGATAGATAGATAGATGAGAGAGAGAGAGAGAGAGAGAGAGAGAGAGAGAGAGAGAGAGAGAGAGAGAGAGAGAGAGAGAGAGAGAGAGAGAGAGGAGAGAGAGAGAGAGAGATAATAGATAGATGATAGACAGATAGATAGATAGATAGATAGATAGATAGATAGATAGATAGATAGATAGATAGATAGAAAGAAAGATAGATCGATAAATAGATAGATAGATAGAGATAAATAGATAGATGATAGATAGATAGATAGATAGATAGATAGATAGATAGATAGATAGATAGATAGATAGATAGATAGATAGATAGATAGATAGATAGATAGATAGATAGATAGATAGATATAGATAGATAGAGATAGATAGATAGATAGATAGATAGATGAGAGAGAGAGAGAGAGAGAGAGAGAGAGGGAGAGAGAGAGAGAGAGAGAGAGATAATAGATAGATGATAGACAGATAGATAGATAGATAGATAGATAGATAGATAGATAGATAGATAGATAGAAAGAAAGATAGATCGATAAATAGATAGATAGATAGAGATAAATAGATAGATGATAGATAGATAGATAGATAGATAGATAGATAGATAGATGATAGATAGATAGATAGATAGATAGATAGATAGATAGATAGATAGATAGATAGATAGATAGATAGATAGATAGATATGAATTGCAGTTGGCCTGGATAATCATCCTTAACCTTGAAGGCAACTTTCTAAACATTTCCCACTGCACTAATGTTTTCTTTTAACAGCAAAAGCATTGTTCTACACTAATAATCTCATCAACTCCAGATCTGAATTCCCAGAAATCCCAAATTTAGATGCCCCAACAGATGTATTAATTTGCTGGTAATTGCAATCTATCAGCCCGGAATAAAAGATCCATCTCAGAGATACACAAGAGTTTGTTATATAAGGGGTCAGATAATCAAGTCATGTATTGAACTTAAATGCCCACCCACCCCCGTAATAACAGAGAGGAAATTATATCTTATTCCTGCGTGAACTAGATTATAGCATGCAACTGAACTTGTAAGCTCTCAATTAGTAATAATAAGTCATTTTACAAAGGCTAAGCTTGCTGCTTGTAACGGCTTCAATTTACTCCCTTTAGGTAAATAAAACATTGGGAACAGGCACAATGCAAGAACACAATTACGATGCTAATAATGGAAGCATTTTGGAATTGATATTAGATAAAACCAATTTCCTAAGCTTGCTCCATACTGGGTCACTTTGCTGTGAGGTTTTAGTCACCAAATATGTTTCTATGGAACAAGACACACAACAGGGTAAATGTCACTGCATAGATAACTAATATTCACATAACTACCTGTGGTCCAGCAAGCCAGTGACCAGTGTAAGAACTGGGGGGCACCAAGCACGTACCTCTTTTTTCGCCTACCCCTGGTTGCCTACCCACTGGTGCTCCTTGGGCGCTCTTCTCCGTACATGCTCCCCCACCCTGGGGAGGGGGGAAAGTGGCCGGCCTGGTTGCGTTGGGTGCCCAGCTAACTTGGCCCAGGCCTGCCATTGACAAAGGCTTATTTTGAATATTAAAGGAGAAGGAAAGCTCCAAGACAGTTTATTGCCAATAGAATAGCCACAATAGTGCAAGCTAGAACGCTATATTTATTCTGCAGAATACTTTACCATACCTGAGTAAACAGCTCTAGACACTGTCTCTGTTTGTTTAGGATAGAAGCGGCCATATATGCTTGGTGTGACATCACTTCCTGCCTGAGTCTCTCCCTGCTTACTAACAGCTCTGAGCTCAGATTACAGTAGGGATGGGAGGAGGGAGGGGGAGAGGAGCAAACTGAGCATGCTCAAGGCCGTGCCCTGGAGGTTTAAGCTGAAAACAGGAAGTCTGATACAGAAGCCCATGTATACACAATAAAAGCAAAGAAATTTGGTGTTTCTTTTGACAGAGGACTCAGAGCAGCATTACTTTGAGGGTTTACTGGTGTATTTATATAGACCTTTCTGATAAAGCTTACTTAATTTTAGCCTTTCCTTCTCCTTTAAAAAGTTATTATTTTATTAAAGTTGCCACTATTCTGAGTATCAAAACCTGGACCGCTATGTCACAGGGGCAGGATGGCGAGAGATGGGCCAGTGTAGAAATATTAATATTGTATACAGTTATTCCTGTTGCAGGGCTTACCTCCACTTCTATAAAGCTCTTTCTATCTCTGCATGCAAAATACAGTTGTAGTCTTTGTAAAAAAATACAACATAATGCCTTTATGTTTTCCTTTTCTGAGTCGGCACAAACAGCACAAAACTACAACGATAAGAACCAAAAACTTAGGTTAGTTTGCCTTTGCATGCCACAGTGTGAGACCTAGACTTTAGCAGATATTTTCATGCCTGCTGCAATGAGGAATTTAAATGAATTTTGCCTTCCAATATAAAGACTAGTAGACATATATTTATCCTGCACACAATAGCACCATGGCCTACTTTCTGAGATCTTTTAAAAGCGGGAGAATATTGTTCCCTGCTTGTGTAGTAGCAGTAACATGAAGCAGCTCTGGCTCTTTGATGCACTGGGATAACATAAGGGCAGATCATAAAAGGAAGGTGAAAACCAAGAACCTTTCCCACATTCAAAAGGGACGCAGCAGGGTGGATTTACTTCCATCAACAGACGCTTCAAAGCAAGCTTTGGGATCCTACGTGTTGCTGAAGCCCGAGGCGATCCTTTAATCCGCAATCACGAATCATGACATTTATTTAAGCTTTTGACTCTAAAAAACCAAAAGTTCTTGAAACAGAGCGGAGAATACAATAGAACTAAGGACATGATAGACTTATTAAATAACCTTAAACTGTAATTAGTATACTGGCAAATATCTCATTGCATTCCTCTTATGTACCTGACGTTTCTAGACTTAGGATACAACCTCAAGTTCTTCTGATGACCCCAAAGTTAAACAAGTGTTCAGAGAGCAGTTTATACAGCCACTGCACGATGGTACTAAAGAAGGACTATGTGGGAATACAGATCCTATAGTAGTCTACTCTTTTAGTAAAGGCAATAAATGGCGGTTGTATGGCATCTTTCTCCAATGGGGTAGTTGTTGGAGAAGCAACCATGCTTTGAGATGAATTTAATCTCACTCAACCCCTTTTTAGATCTCCATTTTATACTCTAATTCTAATTTCTATTTTCTAATTTTTTTTTTACATCAACATATCATGCGCATTTTATTTTTTAAAATAGGGAGTAGCTCAGCTTTGGCATCCCATTAACAAAAATGTATTCCCACTCTTCTCACTTCCATCCTATACCATGAACTGAAAGAAAGAGCTACTGTAGGCCCCTCTATACCAGTTTATTCCATTTACAGAGATTAGGTAGAAAAAGCATCATATACAGGTATGGGACCTGTTATGCAGAATGCTCGGGACCTGGGGTTTTCCAGATAATGGATCTTTCCGTAATTTGGGTCTTCATGCCTTAAGTTTACTAGAAATTCATTTAAACATTAAATAAACCCAATAGGCTGGTTTTGCTTCCAATAAGGATTAATTATATCTTAGTTGGGATCAAGTACATGGTACTGTTTTATTATTACAGAGAAACAGGAAATCATTTTTAAAAATTTGGATTATTTGGATAAAATGGAGTCTATGGGAGCCATTCCATAATTTGGAGACCTTTCCCTATCAAAAGGATTATTAGTTCAGTTACCTTTGAATTTTATGTGCCAGTTTCTTTGAAGATTCATCCAGTTTTTCATGCTGCACTTCTGAAGAGTTATGTTCAAAATCCATTCCAAGGTTGTTACACCACTACACCTCCACCAATTTTGCGTTAGTGCGCAGAGGATGGATAGTACTTAATGGTGAGGTGAACCTCACAGTAGTAGCTAGTGTGAGGATAAAACTTGTTATAGGAGTGAGAATTAGGCTCAGGCGTTTAGTTTTTCAAACTTTTACAAAATTTTATTTGAGTTTCTCATTAAACAAGCTAAATGACTTGTAAGCTATTCTACTGTACCTCCAAACCTTCAAATATCCTCTAGAAAATAACTGTTGGTGGCCAAATTATTGAGAGATCTACTGGAAGGGTGTGAGATCAGTGTGTCCAACCCTGACAGGACCATGTTTAAAGGGAAACTAGCGCAAAAATTAAATGTTGGGTAGCACCTCCCATCTAGTATAGAAAACAGTAGATGGTGTGCAGGGTCAAGTAAGTAATTCACATGTGAGAAAAAGAAAAAAGAACTGACCCATGCAGGGCTGCCATCAGGGGGGCACAGGGGATACAAGTGTACTGGGCCTGAAGGGGGGCCTGGCAGTGCTGAACTTTTGAAAGAGCCGGGCCCCTCTTGACAGCGCCGGAGCCCAAAGCCTTGCCGCCCTCCTTCCGAAGTCCTGAATGCGGAAGTGCCAAAATGCCGAAAGTCTAGAATGCGGAAGCGCCGAAAAGCTGAAGTCCCAAAGTGGCAAAAAGACCTGAAGCCACGAAAATAGCCGAAGTCCCGAAGCGGTGAAAAGACCCGAAGTCAAGAAAACAGACGAAATTGAAGTCCTGAAGCGGTAAAATGACCCAAAGTCATGAAAGGAGGCGAAGTTGAAGCCCTGAAGCCACAAGTTCAATTCGTCTGAACACCAATGTGTGTGTATTTTTTTTAATCCCCTGGCCACCAATGTATTATTTTAATACTCTATAGGCCCCTGCCACCAATGTTTTTTTTAAAAATATTCTTTTTTTTAACTTGTAAGGGGGGCCCTGGCAGGGCCGCCATCAGGAGGGGACAGGGGGGACAAGTGTACCGGGCCCGGGCATGAAGGGGGGCCCGGCAGCGCTGCATTTTTTGAAGATCCGGGCCCCCCTTACGAGCGCCCGAGCCGTACGTCTTGCCTCTGTGCTGCCGAATGCGGAAGTGCCGAAAAGCCGAAGCCGATGCGCCGAAAAGACCCGAAGTCACGGAAAAAGCCGAAGTCACGAAGCGCCGAAAAGACACGAAGTCACGAAAACAGCCGAAGCCGAAGTCCTGAAGCAGCGCAAAGACCCGAAGTCACGAAAACAGCCGAAGCCGAAGTCCTGAAGCAGTGAAAAGACCCGAAGTCACGAAAGGAGGTGAAGTTGAAGTACTGAAGCCGTGAGTTCAATTCTACTGAACACCAGTTTGTGTATTTTTTTTTTTTTAATCTCCTGGCCACCAATGTATTATTTTAATATTCTATAGGCCCCTGCAACCAATCTTTTTTTTTTAAAACATGTTTTTTTGGGGCCCCAATTTTTTTTTTAACTCGTAAGGGGCCCCTTGCCACCATTGTTTTTTTAAAAAAAAAAAAAATAATAATTTTCTTTTTGGTGGCCCTAAATTTTTTTAACTTGTAAGGGGGCCCCTGCCACCAGTTTTTTTTTTTTTTTTTTCAAAAAAAAATTATTTTTTTTTTAAATTTTTTTTTGGGGCCCCAATTTGTTTTTAACTTATAAGGGGGCCCCTGCCGCCAATGTTTTTTTTTTTTTCAAAAAAATTTTTTTTTTTTTTAAATTTTTTTTTGGGGCCCCAATTTGTTTTTTGGGGCCCCAATTTGTTTTTAACTTGTAAGGGGGCCCCTGCCACCAGTTTTTTTTTTCAAATTTTTTTTTGGGGCCCCAATTTGTTTTTAACTTATAAGGGGGCCCCTGCCACCAATGTTTGTTTATTTTTTAGTTTTTTTTACATTTTTTTTGTTGGGGCCCCAAGTTTTTTTTAACTTATAAGGGGGCCCCTGCCACCAATGTTTTTTTTAAAAAAAAAAAATTTTAATTTTTTTTTTTTTGGGGCCCCAATTTTTTATAAGGGGGCCCTGACCATCAATAGCTTTTTACAACTTGTGTGGGGGGGGGTTACTTTTTTAGCGCTGATGTCTGTGTGGTCTTTTAACTGCGATGTGGAGTGGGTGGGAAATGGGGTGGAGCTTGGTCGTCAGTGTGGGCGGGGCACAGGGGGGCCCCAAAAATTTTGTTGTACGGGGCCCCGTGATTTCTAATGGCGGCCCTGGGCCCTGGTCACCAATAGCTTTTTATACTTTGTGTGTGTGGGGGTTACCTTTTTTAGCGCTGATGTCTGTGTGGTCTTTTAACTGTGATTTAGAGTGGGCGGGATCTGGGGTATCTGGGGTGGGGCTTGAGGGCCGGGGTGGGCGGTGCCCCAAAAATGTTGTTGTATGGGGCCCCGTCGATCATACTGTGCCGAAGGCACTGTTAGGCAATTGATTAGCGGTTGGAGTGCACTGCCCCTAGATCCAATTAGAACACCAACCCATTTACCCACAGCACATCCCCTCCTGGATCATGGATAGTTTCCCCTTATGACAGATAATGACAAACTGATTATCTATTAGTATCCGTCCTGCCTGTGGACTGTATTGTTCAGCAATTAATTAGCGGTTGAAGAGCACTGCCTCCAACCCTTTCACCTACAGAACATCACCTCATGGATCGTGGATAGTTGCCCCTTATTCTAAGTCTAATTCGGCACTCTGCCTAACCAGCACTAAAATTGCACCTGACGGGTTTTACCTGCAACTTGTGGGCTTTGACAACTTCTAATTAATTGCTGAACAGTACAATCCACAGGCGGGACACATTGGAGTTACAGATTTAGGATTATTGGCTGCTGGTTGGAAGGAGTTAAGAGCTACAAATACTTCAAGTTAAGTTTACACTGTCAGCATGGAAGAAATCCATTTTTAATTCTTCAGCCCACACAGAAGTATAGAAATAGCTTTTGTAAACCTGTAGATTTTACTGTACACTGTAAATCCTGAGGGCTGCAACTTTCCCTCCGAGTGTCTTTATCTCACCGCTGAAGAGTAAAAAGTGTGTGGGAGTGGAGATGGGTAAAATTACTCTAAAATATGTTACTATCTTTATCTGTCTTTATCTGACAAATTCCCAGGCACTAGAAAGACTAGATACCCAGGCTGAGCAGTGAGAAAATACTGTAAATATATAGTGATTGGGGGTTGGAGCTGAGGCCGGCCAATAGCCGTGAAGGAAACACAGAAAACAAAGAGCTTTTCAGCCAGGGAAAATAAAATCATCTTCTTGAAGAGGGAACTCAAAGAAAGTTCACATTGATGTTATCTTTTGAAATAGTTTCATGCCCACAGGCTACATTAAGACACTAGTTTGGATGAAATATCACCATGGTGTTCCCAGTTGCACTTTGAATAAACTTAAGTACAAGATGTGTCTATCATTTTTAGAGTGACGGTTGTGGCACTTCTGGAGCAACCATTCAAAATGGCATTTGTTTTGAAACCAGGCACAAGTCCAGGGGACTGACTTAACCCTGTGTTGAGTTACCCCTAGGTCCAGGGTGGCAGTAGACCTCTGTTACCGCTGCGGAGCACTGATCAAAGCATTCTTGGAGTCTGGTAGGTTAATATCAATGTGTCGGCTTTATTTATGTGCTTTTACCAGTATGGCAGTAGCCCCAGGGTTTCCCAGCATCAATAGATTAGAATTGTTTATCATTCATTAGTGCCCTGGTTCCAGCTTCAGCTCTCAAATGAACTGCTCTGTAGTAACGCCAATGCACATGAATGGTGTCAGACCATAGTGGTTGAAGATTTCATAAATATGGCACTTCATTCTGATATATAGGCATATTCACAGTAAGAACATAATTGACATAATAATGGCAGTCTACTCTGAAAAAAATTAAGGAAATAATGAATTATTATGGAATATGTCTCCAGTCCTGGACTCTGGACCTATCCAGGAAAGAAAGAGTACTACCACGCTGTTTAGTTAGAGTCCTGAACGAGGACCTGTTTGGCGTTCTGCGCTATCCTTCTAACTAGAGAAAGGCTGGTAAATCTTATCTAGAAAAGACTGAGTCATGAAGAAGAGCTCCCTCTACTGTCTCTACTGATTGTTGGAGAATAAAGATGATTATAAAGACTGCAGTATGGCATTTTATTTTAGAGAGAGAGAGCGCATACAGTGATACAGTATACAGTACAGTGCTGCTTATAAAGTAGGCAACTACTACATTCCCATTTATTTATTTTGCTATTTTTATTTTGAAATTTATTTCGAATTGTTGTTTGCATATATATAGCACCTCATATAAATACTTCATTAACATATAACTAGGGATATGTTCCATTTACTGGGAATTAGCAAAGGGGATGTGAGCCAAAAAAAAAAAAAGCTAATTTAACATTTAATTGGCTTTATCTGCTGATACAGAGGAAATTACATTTTGTTTGATATCCAAGTCAACAAAAAACCCCATGAAGTCTAACGATATTTTTTTTCCATAACCAGCCAGAAGGTAGATCTGTACAGATACATGAATTGGGTTTTGAGTTGAAAATGATCAGTCCCTGAGATTATTACCAGCCCTTGCATCATTCATCTCTCCAACTAAAAATGCTCGAGTGTTTATTGATGGAGAACAGCCATGGTCCATGTGAAGCCATGGTCCATGCCAACCACCAGCTGTCCAGAATCAGACAGGTCACTGAGCATACTGATCCCTGTGTGCTGCATTGTTACCAAACTCTCTGGAAAACATCAGATGATATTAAATCAACAGAAAAATGTTAAATATCCCTGATATACACAAACAAGTGATGCCATCTATTTATAAGAAGGATCTAGACCTCATGCCCAGACTTTTATCATCATGAGGTCTTATTTATTGGTAGCCTAACTCACCTAATGAGTTGCAATGGAAAATTTAAATTTTTGGCATTAAACTGAAAGAAAAGACATTTGAATTAACAATGCAGATGCTCAGAAGTAACCAAAAGGTCTGTTAGTGGAACGGTTTGAGGACAATGTCGCCCTGCTGTCAGGCTCAGATTTGTGGAAAGGCCACCTATGCCCGGGCCTGGGGTGGCAGGTTTTCTGGGGGGCAGCATGCTGCCCAACCACACCCAAATTGGTTCAAAAACACTGGGGATGTGCTGGAGATACAATAATTTTTCATTGCTCCGGTCCAGATGATGTTAATATGCATGAATAAAGGGGAGGGGACAGGGGCGACAAATGGCAGTGGGCCTGGTGGCACACAATATGTAAATCTGGCCCTGTCTGCTGTTATCTAAAGAGAATTATACCCCTGAACCATGTAGGTCTCTATAAAAATATATTGCCTAAAATAGCTCATATAAATTAAGGATGCACCGAATCCACTATTTTGGATTCGGCCGAACCCCCGAATCCTTCATGAAAGATTCGGCCGAATACCGAACCGAATCCAAACCCTAATTTGCACCAAACTGAATCCTGCTGAAAAAGGCCGAATCCCGAAATTAATCCTGGATTCAGTGCATCCCTAATATAAATATAAATAGACCATTTTCATAAAATATACTTTTTTAGTAGTATGTGCCATTGCGTAATCCTAAATAGAAAATTGTCATTTTAAAGGGATTTTGTCATGATTTTTATGGTTTACTTTTTTTTTTTTTTTTACACTGTTTACATTGCAAATTATTCACTCTAGCATTTAAAATTGTATTTTTTAACCAACAAATGTTGTAGCTCCCACCCTTCCCAGCTATAGTTAGGTGATCCCACTTGTGGCCAATAAAAGGGCAGCCAAGTATGGGAGTTTTAACCTTGAAAGCAGCAAGTAAGTTGCAGGTAAAACTTAGTCCCTGTGTAAAATGTACAATGAAGCAATAGAATTCTTAATGAATCAGATACAAGTTGAGTGTAGGACTGGCCAGATATGGGATGACTTTGACATAGTTGGCCAGCTTAAATATATTGCAATATTTGGACAAACAATCCCTGTTTTGTTTAAGGGTAAGGCCAGACGAGGAGATTCGGGGAGATTTTGTCGCCTGGCTACTTATCGCCACGTCTTTTGTGCGACTATCTCCCCGAACTGCCTCAGCGTTTTTTCCCCATAGGCTACAGCACAAAATCGCCTGTGCTAATGCACATGCGGCGATGCGTTTTCAATAGTCGCCCAAAGTTGCCTCAATGAGGCGCGTGTGCATTAGCGCAGGCGACTTTTCATTCTAGCCTATGGGGAAAAAATGCTGAGGCAGTTCGGGGAGATAGTCGAGGAAAAGACGTGGCGATAAGTCACCAGGCGCCAAAATCTCCCCGAATCTCCTCGTCTGGCCTTACCCTAAAGGGTAAGCCCAGGGTGCACTGTCACGTGTCACTTGGGTCATGCCAAATGGAAAATAATGTCCCAACAATGCACAGGAGTAATAGGGCTGATCCCATAAGACTTATACTATGTACAGACAGATACCATAAATCAATGCCAACATAAAAATCTGCCTGTACTAAGCGCAAGTCAGCAAGAAAATTAAAGGTTACATGTCCCTTTCATGCTTAAAGTAAGATCATTATCAATACTCACCAACAATTGGAAAAATCTGAATGAATGAATATAACGTTACGGTGAATACTGATACACAATACAATATAAAATGAAAGTCTAAATATAATTTTAAACACATTATGCATAACTGTTTGTGCTTTCTCTCATCCTTATAGGTTTCCCTCCATGAACAGTTAGAGGCCGGGTATTTAAATAACAATGTCATCAATGCACTTAAGGAAACTGGTATTTAAGACGTCCATGTTGGTGCAGATCTGTCCGCATCCCTCACTTTGGTCTCAACAGTGTGTCTAGTAGTCACTGCTGTACAATTAGGCCAGAGTACATTTAAATGACTCATTGAATAAATTATAGGTTAAGAATATTGACATCACATTGCAGCATTTATAAAGCCCCTACGGGGTAAAATAAAGTCACCCGACCTGGTTAAACTGATGGAACTTGTAACCTGCGGAGCTATTTAAAAAACACTTATTTGCAACAGGTGTTCTAAAGTATCCAGCGTAAACATGGTGGGTCCTTAAAGGCAAAGTGCTTTTTTTTATCATCGTTCTTTGTCAGGGTTAAATAATGATGACATGTAAGTGCAGTTTTAATGTGGAATTTAAACTGCAAGATATCAGAGTGGTCTGGTTGCTGTGAGGAGGGTGAGGTCAGGTCTATAGACAAACCCCGGGAGGTGGCACTGCTGGATGTGCAGTCTTACTTGAAGTCTATTTAGCTATGGGCCATGGAAAATGCTCTAAGTTGTAAATGCAGTATTTCCCAAAGACAAGGATAGGACTTTTAAATTATGACTTTGCCTGCAGCCTGCTAAACATCTCATATTTCCCCTAAAGTTCATTTACTAGCATGATTGCCGTTACACAAGAACAAGCTGATGCACTATTAAAGAAGCTAGCAGTAGGTTCAAAGCTGAACCTCCTAACCCTATATCCAACATACTGTGTATCACTCATGCTCAAGGGGAAGTGCACCAAGCTAGAGAAACAAAAACGTTTGGAGGTCGGATAATAGGTAAGGGGGAATAAGAATCAACTCTAGATGATAGCAGTGATGATAGATCTCCTATAGGGTTATAGACCAGACAGTGAAACTAGGCTTTGCAAATTCATGAAGGTCCCAATGAAAGGAGAATTGAACAAGGTAGAAAGCAAAAGGGAGAACAGAACAGAAAGAATGAGAGGCTAAGAAAAACAACAGAACAAGGTTATCTGAGTGGATTAGGAGAGAATCATAAGGGTTGTGGGAGACAAAAGAAACAAAAGGAAATCAAAATACCAATTGGAGATAGAGGAAAGTGGTAAACAGAAGACAATGGAAAAGGCAAAAGAGTGAAGGGTAAAGGGAAAAAGTGCTAAAGGATGGAGAGATGAAGAAGAGTGGGAAGAGTGGGAAGAGCAGATAGAACAAAATTAGATGAATGGAGAAAGAGAATGAGAGAAAATATGGGAAAATAGAAGAGGAAAAAAAGGTTTATAGGGGTTATTTACTAAAATCCGAATTTATCCCATATTTTATTTAAAAAAAAAAACAACCAAACTCCCATGCCCGATTTTAGCTTATTTATTGAAGTTTAAAAAAAACGATATAATCGGATCGCAAAAAAAAAAAACAGATAAAATCGATGGGGAACATTCGGATCATACACATTTTTTTACGTTTTTGCTGGAAAACCCAGTAAAAGTTGGATTTTTAGGCTAAACCCAGCGCAAATCACAGTAGATTCAAATAGAGATCGGTGCCTCTCCCATTGACTTATAAACGGCCTTGACTGGTCTGAGATGTTGGAGTTTCAGATTCAGGCGTTTTGCAGCATCGGGGTTTAATATATCACAAAAAATTCCACGAAACTTCACAAATTCTCTAGTGAATTTTGAGTTTTAACCATTCGGACTTTAATAAATAACTCTCCTATGTGTAAGAGAGAAAGGAAATAAGAAAAGAAAGCAGAACAAATAATAGTAGAGGTGGGGAGAATATGGGAGAATGATGGGATGGATTGTTGATAAAGGTGAAGAAACAATGACAGAGAAGAAAAAAAGAGTGCCCCCCCTAAACTATGCATTGTACACTAATATCAATTTACAAAAGAATCTCTTCTTTCCAACAGCAAACACATAGTTAAGTCCCAATATTTATTGTGCTACAAAAAGCCGATCTATCGTAGCTTGTAAAATGGACAATTATCACCCTAGGCCAGCTGCAAGCGGTTACACATTCCAGCAACCCATTACTTTGTTGACGTACGTGTGTAGTTCATTTCTGTTTTGTATGTCAATGGCCCAAATAACATAGACAGAAATCAAACAGTTCAGAGTATAATGCCTGTTTTACTGGGATATACAAGCCAATCTCTAAAGAGAATATTAAGCAAAAGAAGCTATTTTGGAACAAGACGGTGCTGGGGAGTCGATGGGCTGACAGACGTATAAAGAACCCTGAAGGCTTAGTGCACAGGTTTTCTGCAGTTCCCTTCAGGCACAAACCTCATATGATGGAAATGAAGGATATTCTTACTTATATAAATATAAATAAGATATATATATAGAGAGAGAGAAAGCACTCTCAGCAAACAAATTCATAACAATGGTCCACGGATTTTTATTATTCCACACCCATACAGAGTGGAGGGGCCCAGGAAAGAGGGGGCCCGACTAAGGGTTCTACTTCCTCTATAGTTCTAAGAAATCTCCTTTCCCCTAACAAACTCTTACCAACTCTGGTGTGAGCGGGTGGGTGGAAGATGGTTGGGTAGGGACTGCTGTCTGAAAATTTTTTTGCATGGGGAACTAAACGCAGCTGCTACATTGCTGATGTTAACCAAAAATATATGGACACTCCATCTAAAAATGACATGTCATCAGTTGAAACATTCAACACTGAGTTTCAGATTGTCTTCAGAAGCATTTTCAGGACAGAAACTATTCGTCGGGAGAAAATGGTTTTATGGGTATCAGTGGGAACAACTCAAACATCACCCTGTGTAAGTGCCAAGTGATAGCTTGAGTGGTATACCTCTCAATTACTCTGAAGCAATGGGAAAAGCATTTTCTAGAATTATAAATAGTAATGGGCGAATTTGCGCCGTTTTGCTTCGCCGAAAAATTCGTGAATTTTGCACGAAATTCGCCAAACAGCCAAAAAATCGCGAAACGGCGCCGGCGTCTCGTTTTTGATGCTAGCGCCCATTTTTTATACACCGAATTTTCGCGGGCATTTCGCCAATTAATTCGCTGGCAGCGAATCGCGCAAATTTGCCGCAAATTTGAGCCTGGCGAATTAATTCGCCCATCACTAATTATAAATGGTATTTCACCATCTCGTCCCCTTGACCGAAAAGTCTGGTAATAGAACACTGCTTACCTAAAGACAACTGTGTACAATAACATTCTAGGTAATTCTGTGCTTCCAACCTTGTGGCAACATTTTTGGGAAGGCTCTTTTCAGCTGTTTCAGTACAATAATGTCCCTTTAAAGTGAGGTCTGTACAGAGCTGGGAGTGGAAGATCCCGAGAGACCCCTGACCTCAACCCAACTGAACATTTGTGGGATGAACTGAAACACAGGCAGAGAGTTACATCTGATTCCCAACATCAGTGTCAGTGTAAAGGTGGCCATACACTATAAGATCTGCTCGTTTGGCAAGTTTGCCAAACGAGTGGATCTTAAAGGGATTATGTCATGATTTTTATGACATTGTTTTATTTTCTAAATTAAACTGCAAATAATTCACTCTACACTATAAAATTTCATTCCTGAACCAAGTGTATTTTTTAGTTGTAATATTGGTGTGTAGGTGCATCTCAGGTCATTTTGCCTGGTCATGTGCTTTCAGAAAGAGCCAGCACTTTAGGATGGAACTGCTTTCTGGCAGGCTGTTGTTTCTCCTACTCAATGTAACTGAATGTGTCTCAGTGGGACCTGGATTTTACTATTGAGTGCTGTTCTTAGATCTACCAGGCAGCTGTTATCTTGTGTTAGGGGCTGTTATCTGGTTACCTTCCCATTGTTCTGTTGTTAGGCTGCTGGGGGAAAGGGAGGGGGTAATATCACTACAACTTGCAGTACAGCAGTAAAGAGTGACTGAAGTTTATCAGAGCACAAGTCACATGACTGGGGCAGCTGGGAAACTGACAATATGTCTAGCCCCATGTCAGATTTCAAAATTAAATATAAAAAAATCTGTTAGCTCTTTTGAGAAATGGATTTTAGTGCAGTGCTGGAGCAGCACTATTAACTGATGTGTTTTGGAAAAAAAAAATTCCCATGACAGTATCCCTTTAACCTGATATGCCCACCAAAGGCAGGGTGATAGTGGGCTAATCTGAGCGATCCACCCTAGGGCCAAATGATCGAAAACCAATGAAGAAAACGGCCTGGAACACTAAGAAAATTCAAACCTGGCTGATTGATATCTGGCCAATTTTTGGCATGATATTGATCAGGGTGACCCATAGGAACGCCCCATACACAAGCAGATAAGCTGCCGAATTGGTCTAAAGGATCAGCATACGCAACTAAATGTTGGGCAGGCAGATACTTTTGGCTATATACAGTATTTAATTCATCATTATGGCTTACTGGGCTAGGTAAAACTATGTAGTAACATAACTTCAATCTCTAATAGCAAACACCAAAAAAAAAAAAAGAGTCCTGTGTGGGTCCAGTTGTGCAGACCCATGCCCCACCCAGACCCACTTACTCAGAACCCAACCTGGATCCGCTGGCTCAATGGCCATCTATTGAGGGCACTGTCTCCACTGCTGGACCGGCCCACACTGCCTTTAACTTTAGCCTGACCTGGGACCTGCCCCCCCCCACTCTTTTTCTTTAAACTCACAATCACTCACAAGAGCATGCAGCGAGGGAGGGGGGTTGTGGTGAGGCCCAGCTGCAGATTATTTTGTCAATTGGTACCCAGGCAGGATACTTGCAGACCACCCGAATGGTCAGGAAACTGGGCTCTTTCTGCCCAAAACCTGACCACTTTGCTGGTATTCCAGCCCAATGCAGGACTCTACTCCAAGTAACTTTAATGTGCCAGAGTAGGTCCTGGGGCTCATTAACTAATAACAGACAACATTGCCACAGTTGTAGTAAGTCATAAAGACCAATATATATTTTTTCCTACACATTGACAGCCCATAATAAACTAGTCTCGCTCTTTCCATTCTGATGATCATACTTAAATTCATAATAAATAAATATATAAAGACCTACCTTGCCAAAGCTGCCTTTGCCAATCGCTCGTAGAATCTGAAAGTGATCCAGGTTCACTGGAAGAGAATAAAGTTTTGTTTAATTGAAAAAACTATCTTAACAAGTAAATGCATTACATATTGTGATACAGACCACTTTGTGGTTGGTCTAAATCAGTGGTGGACAGGCATTTTGGATTCAAGCCCCATTGGCCTCATAGAAATATCAAGTTTATCACTGTGGAATAGTGCGACTGAGTTTTATGTGATTGACCCTTTTGACTCTTATTGCTCCATCCCATAGTGGGTGGGGATTTTAGGATTGCAGGTGAGAGAGCATGAGATTCTTTGTATGCATTTTTCACAGTGAGCCCCCTATCTTGGATGGACTGTGTTCTCAAGGTAGCCTTGTTCACTAGTATCCTGCCCATGAGGTAGAGCCATCTGCGTGGTTATAAGAGCAATTCTTTGTTTTTCTGTGCTGTGGAGCAATATCTCTATGCCAGGGATACCCATCCTTTTGAACGTGTGAACAACATTCAGAAGTAAATGGAGTTGAGCATGAAAAATGTTCTTGGGGTGCCAAATAAGTGTTGTGATTGGCCATTTGGTAGCCCCTATGTGGATTGTCAATCTACAGTACATGATGCTCTGTTTGGCAGTACACCTGGTTTTTATACAACCAAAACTGACCTCCAAGCCAGGAATTCAAAAATAATCACCTGCATTGAGGCCACTGGGAGCAACATCCAAGGGGTTGGTGAGGACCATGTTGCTCATGAGCTACTGGTTGGGGATCACTGCTTTATGGTCACCCAATGGTAACTCCCTTTCACTCCCATTTACTCGCACTCATGTCATGTCGTACATTCCCAAGTCTATAAAAACTCTGTGATTCATTTGTTCAGATTTCTGACTCTTTGTAAGTTCAGAAACCACTGAGCTTGTGTCAAATAAACTTTGTCCTTTACCACAAGTCTCCTAAAACTGAATTTCCATGACACAGGTATAAACATCTGTTGTTATAGGTGCTTGTGCCTCTTTTTCCACCGGAAGAAAGGTTATTACCCTTCTTACACCACCCTATTCTGTTCTGCCCTTATCACTTACACCTGACTCTCTCTTAACTAATCTGTAGGTGACACATTCATTGCTTTGGGCCCTCCTATGCAAGCGAACCTATCTTTTTAGAAGTTCACCACTCCACATGGGCACATGGGAAATATATATAGCACTACCAGACACTGCTTTGATATCATGTAACTTTTTCCCCATAATTCAATAGGAAATCTTCAGAAGATTTTGCATGGAGGCCCAGTAGATAGTACTTTTGCCTTCCAGAGCTGGGGTCCTGAGTTGGGGAATTATCTGCAAGGAGATTGCATGTTCTCCCACATCTAAATGGGCTTCTTCTGCCTACTCTCATGTCCTTCCACACTACAGTCAGGTTATAGG
This sequence comes from Xenopus petersii, assembly GCA_038501925.1. Lineage (NCBI taxonomy): Eukaryota > Metazoa > Chordata > Amphibia > Anura > Pipidae > Xenopus > Xenopus petersii. The sequence continues at coordinate 126,267,432 of CM076684.1, forward strand.
TAATCCTGTTGTATGAACGTGATAGGAACCTTAGATTGTAAGCTCCACTGGGGCAGAAACTGAATAATAAACAATCTCTGTGAATATGTGTATAAAGATAAGTACAACACTTTACTGGTGGCTAAGTAGGCATATACAAATACCCCTGAGAATACTGGACAGTACATTTATTGCAGGCCCTCTATACTGTATATATCAGGCTGGTTGGCATTAAACAGGATCCTCTGTTTTGGAAGCACCAAGGTCTCCCAAAATGTATTGTATGAGCTCATGCAAGGGTAGAGTTTTCTATACACCAACATCAAGAATCTCTGCTACCTGCTTCTATGATAAATGAGCCCCAGAGGGAAGAACAAGTGCAAGTCAGCATATTTTTCAGAAGAAACTAATCCATGTAATATCCATTGTTTTTAGTTTATAGTTAACAATAGGCTCCAATTAGGAGCAAACCATTATTACATGTAAGTGTTAGTGCTACAAATGACTTCCTTCCCCAAAGTAGCCAACAACTTAAGGGCACAGAGATCCATACAAAACGGCCCAGATCTTAATGACCTTTCTGAGTGCATTACCAGCATAAAGGAGAAGACTAGCAATGATTAATGACCCCAGAAGTGCGGAGCTAAGCACATTTGTACATGATTATACATCAAAGTATGATCACGTCCATTATATAAAATAAATATCACATATCCATGGAGAATTATACTTACTGAAGCAGAAACATCTTACTTGGGAACAACACAAACTAGTCTCTATTACTCTTTCCACAACAGATGTGGTGATGAATGTAAGTCGTTACCAAATATCAGTCTACAGCAGGCAGATAAATTAAAGGAACACTAACACCAAAATATTAAAATGTTTTAAAGTAATGAAAATATCAAGTAGTGTTGCCCTGCACGAGTAAAACTGATCTGTTTGCTTCAGAAACACTACTATAGTTCCTATAAATTAGTCTTTTTTTCATGTTACTGTTCCTTTAAGTAATACATGTAGGAGGGCTAGAGATACCAATTCCTAGAGATACCAATTCCGTGTTATTTAGGGAGTAGGGAGTGATATTCTGAGACAATATGCAATTCATTTTTTATTATTTGTGGTTTTTGAGTTATTTAGCTTTTTTATTCAGCAGCTCTCCAGTTTGCAATTTCATCAATGTTGTTGCTAGGGTTCAAATTACCCTAGCAACCATGCAGTGATTTGAATAAGAGACTCTCTATCACTCTCTACATCATACTAAAAGTTGACTTGAAGGTGTACAACCCCTTTAAATAAACCCAATAGGCTGCTTTTGCTTCCAATAAGGATTAATTATATCTTAGCTGGGATCAAGTACAAGCGACTGTTTTATTATAACATAGAACAATGAAATAATGTTTAAACATTTGGATTATTTGGATAAACGGCCATCCGGTAATTCAGAGCTTTCTGGATAACAGGTTTCTACTACTGAGGCCTCCTCCCTCAGGCTCTCCAGCAACATCCACTCCTACAGCAAGTGGAGGGCTCAAAGAGACAGAACCACATGGTGATAACTCCCTCCTCCTAAATCTCAAGAGGCCCAACCCTATTCGGGATGAACCCTTTGGTGGGAGTGAAGGTGAGCAAACTGATGCCCTCCTATAAATACAACCAGAAGGTACAATAGATAACATACTCTGAGGTAGAAGACATTTTGGGCCAGATTTACTAAAGGGCGAAGTGACTAACGCTGGCGAAGATTCGACAATGTTGCCGTTTTCAGGGACTTCGCTGATTCACTAGTGGGCGCAGGCGTTACTTTGCTAGCGAAGGAAATAGACGATAGTGGTGATTCACACTCTATCGTCAGGCAAATTTTCGCTATGGCAAATGGACGTTACTCCGCAAATTCACTAAGATGCGGATTTTACTGAACATTACCTCTTTCGGCCGACTTGCCTTCGCCAGCTCAGACCAGACAAGTTGCACTGGAGTGCATAGATCTTCCTCAGTCTTCTGTTACTTACATCATATTTTTTAGTGGAAAGTAATGATGGGCGAATTTATTCGCCTGGTGGGAATTCGCGGCAAAGTTGCCTAATTCGCCGCCGGCAAAAAAAATTACGAAACGCCCAAAAAATGGTTGCCGTCATCAAAAATGGACGCCGGCGCCGCTTTGCAAATTTTTTGCAGTTTTGCAAATTTCGTGCGAAATTCGCTAATTTTTCGGTGAAGCGAAACGGCGCAAATTCACCCATCACTAGTGGAAAGAGTTTCTAAGTCCAAAAAACGCTGGCGTCTTTTCCTTTTTACAGAGTGTTAGCCTGCTAAAGTCCTTGAAATTGTTTTTGGGTAACTGGGTTCCCCCATACATTTTCTAACATATGGAACATTATACAGTGGGCTCATGTGTAGGGCATTATAATAACAACTCTATTTTCTTTCTTAAGGTTTCCTGGACTTGTGTAATGCAATGTATTTGCTGCAACATATACGTCCATTCAACTTTAAATTTCCCGTCATATGCAAATTATCCTGAGAGAAGACCTCTAACGAAGTTGCGCTAGGCAGAATTGAACGCTAACGCATCATCGATTTGATTTGCTCGCATTGCCGAAGTAACGCTAGCGAAAATTTGCACCCTGGGCGCAACTTTACATTTCAGTAAATTACCATTGTTTAAGCGAATTTTCACCTGGCGAAGTGTTGCAATGGCTTTGAAGCCGTCGCTGGCAAATTTTTGCCGCTTAGTAAATTTACCCCTTTAAGTTGGCATCTCCTTTATCGCACTCATAGTACATTATTTCCATGTGTTAAGGTTTATTTTCCTCTAGCTCTGGTACATTTCACCTTTTTTTTTGCAAATGAATACACTCAAAATAGAATCGTGCTCCCGTACAATCATAAAAGAGAAAATGCAACAACTTAAAGTGTTTTGTGATTAAACATTAAAAGCTTTTCTATTCTACCCTTTCTATTGCAAGCTGTTGTTTATTAGTAAGATGTGGATCAAGTAATAATTCATTTGTTTGTATTATAAACCTCAGTGTGGTACATCTGGTTGCACCTTCTGTGCACTTTCTCTCCCATAACCCTTTTTGTTTGAAACCTTGTGGGTTTTGTTTTTTTTAGGTAGAATGGGTTTCCCACACAAAACCCTAGCTGTCTCGAGCTTGAATTTTGTTTTCACGATCTGCAACAGTTTAATCACACTGTTCAGTCTTGTTTCTCTGAGATGGTCTTTGTGCTCGTCGCACAAGGACAGTCATTACTACGTTGCCAAATGCACCAAATGAGAGAAACATCCTTCTTTCCCAAGAACAAAAAGCAGAAATGAAGCTCATTAAAATGTCCACTATTCAATTGTGCCGTAATCAGGATCATTATGACATATATCTGCAGACTCGTGTATAGCTTTAACGTTACATGGTACTTAAACTCTCTTCTCAACAACAGGTTGCGATTTATACGGCCGCCCTGCATTCACACATGTACAGCATGTAGACATCTAAAGCTAAAGAGTTTATAGCTTGGATGGAATCTTCCCTGATGGTTTGACACCTGAGTAGGTGCACTTGGTATTTGCACTATTGGGCCTGGGTGCGGTAAAAAGATCCCTGGTCAAATGGGTGAGCACTGGTGGCCCCTAACATTAGTTATATTTGGTTTTGTACTTATGAACTCAAACCCCAGCTTAATGTTGACCTGAGTACAAGATATGTGGAAAGACATCTCGCTATGCATCCACTGGAAACGTGTACCACCATTAACATAAACAGAAGCATGGCACATGGGTTGGTACTGATACAAAACACTCATGCAGCCTGGGAACCCATCTGGAATGCAGTGATGTATTCCTGCTCCAAACAGAAATAAAAAAAACTTTTTGCACTGATCATAATTAACCCAATGCACCACTATGGCCTACATCATGGCTCACGAATGAAACCAATTTTTACCCTGCATGGGCCCACGTGCCAACAAACCCAGGGCACCTAAACTTTGAAGAATCCATTATTCTACTGCATCGCTATGGCAGCTCATAATTTCATAATGTTGAGAAACCCGCTTACACAAAAAAGTAAGTTAGGATTTTTGCAGCCAATCAACCTTAAAAAAAAGGAAAAGTCGCCAACGTTTTTTTAACGTTGGATTTTCAGCTCACAGGATATGATTTAAGTAACAGAAGATTGAGGAAGATCTCGCTGCTTTAAAGCACTTCCCCTGGTCTTAGGTGGCGAAGGCAACTCTGGCAAAAAAAAGTAAAGTTCAGAAAAAATCCGCATTTTAGTGAATTTGCGGAGTAACGTCCGTTCGCCAGAGTGTAAAGTAGCCTGGCAATAGAGTGCAAATGACTGCCAGTGACGGTCCAGTTTGCTAGCGAATTGACAATGTCCCTTCAGGTGACAAAGCTAGTGAAAAATTGCTAGCATTAGCCACTTCACTCTTTAGTAAATCTGCCCCTTAAAGTTTGTGAGTTCAGTCATGATTTCAATAACGACTAAAATCTGACCTTTGATAAATAAGCCCCTTAAGGTATGGAGATCCACATTATCCGGAAAACCCCAGGTCTCGAGCATCCTGGATAACGGTCCCATAATTTAATTTATCTTTGTACTGTCTAAGTGCATCATGTTCAGTTATTTAAAGCCTACGTCACTAAAACAGACTCAAGGCATCTCATGGCAGGTCGAATAAAATAAAACCGTCCTGTGTCCTGCGAGTATACGGTATAATGATTCATGTAGGTATGAGTTATGCTGTTTCCCGTTACACAGCCTGACGGAGATCTGGGGGAAAACAGAACAGCCTTGAATATAGTACAAGAACAAACAAGAACAAGGAAGGTCAGAACAGCGCTCATCCGGAGAAACAACCGTGAGACGAACGGGAATATTTCCAGAGAGAACAAAAGTGGGTATCGGTACAGACTCATCGTTTCTGCCCACTTCACCATTACAAATCGCATGACAATTACATGGCATTGAAGCTGGCACAATACGTTGTTTTCTGATGTGGAGGCTGAGCTACATAAGCTTTTAAAATCATTTTTTTTTTTTGCTGTTTACTGTTGAATTGGCACAAGGAAACATCTTTTGTTGTTTTCTATGTGCGCAAACAATACCCCGTGTGAAGCCATCGCTGGCAGGAGTCCTCTCTTCTCAGCAACGTTCCAGAGATAAAAACAGCACATATTATGTATATCTCTATATAAAACTCACAAGAAGCACAAATGGCAGATTGTCTGTATAGTTCAGCGCCCTGAACCTTTTTGGGAATGTTTACACCTACCCACATCATCCAATTTCCCTTGTAGGACCTGAAATCCCTCTACAACTGACAGATTTGTTGCCCATAGATAAAGTGGAAGAAGAAATCTTGACATCATTCGGGTCACGTTCAGCCAACTAAATGAGGCCAAAATAGTTGTCTTGGTTTAAATGAAATTATATAAAAAATACTTTAAGGCAAAAGACTGGATCTTTTTTGCACATCTAAGATCAAATCCTATAACAGCAACTCTACCTCCATCATCTCCAAGGAACTAGACACAAACTACTACAGGAAAATAAAACCACACTTCTGTTCACTTGTCTTCAACAGATATTCTCTAATGCACATTTTTAAGCCAATAAGGTTTTTCCCATTTATTATATCCAGGAACGGTCGACGTCCAATTCTGGAGCGCCGGCGCGCCACGTTAATTGGTCTCTAGGCTTGGTGGCCCAGTTTAAGATTGTCCGCAGCCTGGTTCTGGTTTAAGAAGGGGTTGGCTGGTGTTTAGCAAGTGAGGGAATACAGGGTTATGGGAGATAGCTCGTAGTACAAGTTGATCCAGGGACTAGTCCCATTGCCATTTTGGAGTCAGGAAGGAATTTTTCCCCCTCTGAGGCAAATTGGAGAGACTTCAAATGGGGTTTTTTGCCTTCCTCAGGATCAACTGGCAGTTAGGCAGGTTATATATAGACTTAAACGTTTGAACTTGATGGACGTGTATCTTTTTTACAGGCTAACTTACTATGTTACTATTTCTCTGTGATCAGTTACACATTCCCTATGTGCAAGTTTTGGAACCCCATTTGGCCTGCTAGAGACGCAATAAAAACACATCAAGGGCGGAATGGCAGGGCATGAGTGTGGAGTGGGGGGGGCGTCCACCTCTGGTTACACCACTGCCACAACACTCTACAAGTTCATCAAGGGTCTAGTTGCCAATCCAACCTAAGCTGTGAGAGTTTGGATTAAAAACTCAGTGCTTACTCATTTTTTGCAGACAATGCCACCAACCTATTTCTCTCAGTAGATGGTATCTGCCATTAGAATTGAAACATTCCTTGCTGTACTGATTGTGAAATCTCCCTTCCTCTAGATTCCCTGCTTCAAAATATTTCCACTTGTCCAGAACTGCTATCCTCCTGCTCTACAAGAAAGCAACTTTCCAGAGAATGCGTTTAAATACCGTGGGCTTGGAGCTCCGTTCATAGGAAGCAAAAAATAAAAACTGTTCGTTTAAGATTAAAATTAAAATTAAAAGCGACATTTAGCACAACTATTTCTGACACATTCATTGCTCGAAAAATAATTGAATTCACTTGAGCTCCAAAAATATTATGACAGTTTACCTAATGTATCGCTGACTGCCTCGCTAAAAAAAAAAAAAGGGAAATGCTATTGACAGACACAAAATTACTGGAGTGGGAATTAACGACAAAAGAATCCGTCGTCTGACTGCTTTAGCCTCTCTAGTGGGGTCCTACCTGAGAACAGCTTGACGCCTGCAAGTGCTGTCAAAAGGACTTTTTCAATTTGATGTACGTCAAACCTGTTCTCATTAGTGGCAAAAAGAGAGTGGAGAATGAGCCATGGAAGATAGATGCAATATTACTTAAAAAGATAAGGAGCTATTTTTCAGCAGGAGGTAAAGTTCCGTGCCCGCTGCGGGATGTGCCTGCCACTGATACATCGCTTACATCAATCTAATTGGAGTTCTCCGAGGTTCTTCTCCATTGATCTGGGCACAGAGGTCAAACAATGGTCCGTGCAGCTTTTGTACAATTCCCAGCTGGACCCTGCATGGGAGGCTGCATTTCTTTCATTACATCACACCAGAAAAGATTCAGAAATATTTTGCAATTTATTTAACCAACAAATTGTTGTTCTACCAAACACACAGTCTATTTTGATTTCAGGTGAGGACAAAACTGGCCCGTTATGCCTAGCAGAAAAAATTGCAAAACCATGGATACATTTGGGGAATTTTTGCCTTGTAGTCAATTAATGTTTATTTTGTTGGCCACAATTGTTGATGCATCAACAGCATTAGTTTTTTCTTACGCCTAGGGGCCGATTCACTAACTTCGAGTGAAGGATTCGAAGTAAAAAAAACTTCGAATTTCGAAGTGTTTTTTGGGCTACTTCAACCATCGAATGGGCTACTACGACCTTCGACTACGACTTAAAAAAATCGAACTATTCGAACTAAAAATCGTCGACCATTCGACCATTCGATAGTCGAAATACTGTCTCTTTAAGAGAAAACTTCGACCCCCTAGTTCGCCATCTAAAAGCTACCGAACTCAATGTTAGCCTATGAGGAAGGTCCCCATAGGCTTTCCTAAGTTTTTTTGATCGAAGGATATTCCTTCGATCGTTGGATTAAAATCCTTCGAATCGTTCGATACAAAGGATTTTATCGTTCGATAGAAAGGATTATTCCTTCGATTGTTCGATCGCACTATTTGCGCTACAAGGATTTTAATTCCCAGTCGAATATCGAGGGTTAATTAACCCTCGATATTCGACCCTTTGTGAATCGGCCCCTTAATGTATTGGAGTCCAAGGACGTTTTCTTCTTGCACCAAAGTCAACAAGCATTTTTCCTCACTCCAAATACACAGTCAATGGGCTGTTTTATTCTTGTCCCAAATGCATTGGAATTAATTGCCATTTTTTCTATAATTTATTTTTACACCAAATGCTTTGGATTCAAAGGACGTTTACTTCTTGCATCAAATGCATTGGGGTCAATGGACATTTTTTGCTGTGTTATTTCTAGCACTAAATGCATCTAGAGTATTTTCTCTTGTCAAATGCATTGGAATCAATGTGCATTTTTTTACTGTTTTTTTTATCATGCCAAATTCATTGGAATCAGTGGGTGTTTTTTCCTTGAGGCATTTGAGTCAATCTGGATTTTTTTTTCTTGCACCAAATGCATTGGAGTCAATAGGTATTTTTTTTTCTGGCAAAACAGAATATTAGAGCATATTCACGAAAGAAAAAGAATATGTGAAATAAGAGTAACAATTTGTACATTTGGTCACAATATACAGTATTGATGAGATTGTGATGAGATTTTCAATTTAAAGTGGTTGTTGGTAGTGATGGGCTAATCTGACCAGTTTTGCTTCACCGAAAATTTTGCAAAAGAGCGAAAATTCTCCAAAATCTATGGGCGACAACTTTTTTGACACTTGAGGCAGTGCGAAATGTTTTTTTGAAGCACAACAATTATTTTCACTCATTGGAATCTATGGGTCTCATTTTCGCACTGAAACTCTGAGAAAAATTTTGCTCATTGGTCTAAAAATTGTTTTTGCATAATGAAGAAAATGTAGTTGTAAGCAAGTTTCTAATATACATGTTAGGCTCTGCTGAGATTTGAGACAAGGGCCTTTGGGTTTCTGGCTCTGCACCTTAACCATTGGGCCAGGTGAGCATCCTGCAGAGTTGCCCACTATATTTTTACCTAGCCTTTGCAGCCCTAGCCCAGCAGCAGCCTGATTGGTGGTTTGGGGTCAGCCAATCAGGGCTGGCCCTGCCCTATATAAAGCCAGCCCTCCCCACACTCCTCGCCTGGGCATTGGTTACCATACTAGCACTATGGCATGGCCCCTTGCTAAGGGTGCCTGCTCTAGCCTCCTTCCTGTTCTGCCGTGCCTCGTCTTGTCTTGTCTGAACCCTTCCCTGTCTTGTCCTGTCTTGCTGTGAACCTTGTCTTCTTTACCTTGCCTTGATCTGCCTTGCCTTCCCCTTCCAGTTCTGCTCCAGTCCTGCTGTAAACCTTGTCTGTCTTGCCTTGCCTGTTCCTACTCCGGTTCCAGTTCTGCTTTGACCTTGATCTTGCTTTGCTATTCTGAATCTTGCTCTGCTCCTTGCTCCAATCCTGACCTTACCTTGACCTTTCCTTCTCCTGTCTGTATCTTGTCTGCCTAGCCTGATATTTATCCAGTCCGCCTGCTATCCAGTCCTCCTGCTATCCAGTCCTGCTGCTCCCGATCTCAAGTCTGCTCCCGAAACTAAGCCCACACCGTCCTGTTCTATCCTTCTAGTCCACTCCGTTCTCTTGATCTGATCTACGCCTGCACCGTCCAGGCCTAATCCAGTCTGCTCCTGTCTACACTGCTCCATCCTGCTCCTACCCAGATTGCTCCTGAACTGACTCCTTGTCCTCTTCACCTGTTCCAGTCTGATTCATCGCCCTCTTCACGCTGTTCCTGCCTTTCCCTTTGTGTTCTGTGGGCACAGCCAGTCACTGCCTAAAGGACTCACCTTCCTCCTCTATCCCCACAGTGCCCCCTACCTAGTCCTTGACTATACATTCATTATACATTATTACTGTTACTGCTACTGAAAGCAGTATCCGTCTCCTGCAATCCCCTTCTCTCCTTTGACTACTCACTACTTGCAACATTGAATTGTTAGTCAGCTCTCCTCTCTAACACACCAGTTGGTGGTGGGTGGTGATTACTTCATAGCTTTTGGGTTTAGGTAGAGATTGTGTGGAGAGTAGACAAGGTGATTTACTTTGTTCTCTGGACAAAGTTTTCAATTTAAAAAGCTGCCTCTCCCCATTCTGGTAGAAGGGAGGAAGCCATAAAACAAAAACTGTAGGAATTCTACAGGCGAAGGGACACAGCAGAGTAAAGTCCCCTTTGCAAGTGTCTCTTTCTGAAGTGCTGCAGGAGTTATCTTCTCATCTGGTGTGACTTCCACCAGCTTCCTCATTGGATAAATAGGAGATCGTTATCATAGACACCTTCTGCTCATTACATCATGTCCTCACCTCCTTCCCAGACAGCTCTTTATTTAGGGTTTCCATGACTTAACTGCCCCCTGACTATGAGTTGACTTCAGTGTGCCTCAACTGGGATGCTGGTGAGCTAAAGGCAGTACCACTCTAGGCCGGTTTTGATGCAGGATGCTTAGGCCCCTATCTGCTTCAAAATTACATAAATTAGGGATATCCAGCTTGTGCCCTACATCTACTGCTGGATGACAACTGCCAGCCGATGAGTTTACTTATGACCTCAAATACCAACTCATCCTCTATGAAATATGCATGAAGTTCTCCATAATTTTGTCTACATAGGCACAATTCAAAACACGTTACAATGAAATAGATAATAACATCATTGATGCATTTATTTTTTTCAATGGGAAAAAACAGACATATAAATTGCAATTAGCTCAGCTGCTATTGAACTTTGATTGCTTTTAATTTAAACGCAATCAATTAGCAATCAGCACAGATATGTTAATTGCAATTTTTTTTAAGTGTTTTTGCTTTTTGTTTTTCCCTTTAATCTGGGAAATCTCATACTCGTCATATTTTTGTGCATTGCCAGACATTTTTGGTTATCAGAATTCTAGTCACATGGGATATAAAGCAATTCACGGCCATGTCCAAAAATTGAATTGCTGATTCTCCTTCTTGTATTGTCTTCTCACTGTTGTGTTCCTTTGCCAATGAAAATGAGAGCGCTCTTCTTAATTAGTGCTCTGATTGCACATTAGACATTACACATAGAAGCATTAGACTCCAAAATCATGAATCAGGCAACAATAAATATAATTGCCTTGGCTGATTGCTCTGATCTGCATCTGGATTACACATTTACCAATGTACTGTCTGTTGGAAGTAGGAACAAAAAGTCCCTTATGGGAAATTACCGGGGTCACAAAACTTTATGGTGGGGGGGGGAGCTGAACATAAATAAATAAAAAAATCTCCACTTCAAGAGATTAAAAAGTATATGCATACAATATGATGGTTATTGACGATTTATACATTAAGGCTCAGTTTTGTGTAGGGCTTTGTGTAGAACCATCTGTATAATATGAGATTGGAGAAAATGAGTGATCCTTCTAGCTCTTGCTTGGCCTACAGTATAACCTCCAACTGAATGTCATTGAACAATAAGATTTTCAGTTATGAGCAAATCACGGATGACTGCTTCACATAGTTGCCCCATGTATAAAACCATTATTGGCTGAGAACAATAAAACTGCCGCTTACATTACAGGCATTCCCAATTTTTGGGCACAGAAGAACCTCTAGTCCATTGCATATCCTCGATAAGATAAGAAGTGACAGATTATATTATAGAGTAAAGGTTGCCATACACGGGCCGATTTAAGATGGCGATCCAGGTCCTTTAGACCTTTAGACATGCCGTGCATGGGGCCCTCCAATGTGCGCCCCCCAACCAATATCTTATCAAAAATTGCCCAAATGTTGATTGGGCAGGTTTGATTTTCCCATCTGATCGAGGACTGTATTGTCTAGTTGATACGATCCACATCCTGTGGGCATCTGTTCCCGTCACTGTAATCCGATTGTTTGGTCCTTGGGCAAAGGATTTAATTAGCTTGGTACCACCTGCCTTTGGTGGGCATATCTGGGGAAAGATCCACTTGTCTGGTGACCTCGCCAAACAAGCGAATCTTATAGTGTATATATAGTATATAGTTTGTCAGGGAGGTCCATCCGGTGGCTCTTTGTCTGTTGTAAAGTGAGAAGTCTCAATATCCCTAAGTGTTTTATGTTGGACAGGCCTAATTTAAGTGTCTTCTTCTCAAGCTATAAGGTCCAACCATCCTTTGTTGCACTGGGCACCTTCCTGTTTCACCAGTTTTGTGGCCTAAATCGTGTTCTTTACAATTCCAAGGCCAACCTGAGCAATTTAAAATAGTGATGTGCGTGTCGGGTTTTTTTCCCCGGGGAGAGCAGGAAGAAGAGCTCCACCTGGACCAACCTGCAACGGGAGGTGCAGGGGCGCTCCACCAATGAGGCGAGTTGAGACACTCGCCTCAGGCGGCAGCGCCCCCCTGGTTACCAGGGGCGGCAAAAATGCCGCTCCTGGTAACTAAGAGCCAAATTTCTGATTTTCAACCCGGAAATTCGGCTCTTCTAGTGCAGAGAGCGCAATTGCGCTCTCTGCACTAGCGTCGTGCAGCGCCCCGGGCCCCCTCCTGCGCAGAAAATGTGAGCGCCGTGAGGAGGGGTCGGGGCGGCAACGGAAGGCCGCCTCAGGCGGCATAAAGGCGCGGATCGGCGCTGGGGAGGTGCGAGGTTGGCCCGAACCTGCCCGACTCGCAGGTAAACCCGTGGGTCCCGCAGGTATTGGGCCGGCCCGCACATCAATAATTCAAATCTCCTTGCTAGTACTTGACTGGATCTGAAACTAGGGCCCAGTGCTACAAGTGCTGCTCACTATACCTCCCTATTACACTCTACAATGAGATTCGAAGAAAATGGTCCCAGCTTACAGCTTTCACTGCATAATGCAGACTGCACAATATATGGTGTATTATGGGTTACTATATTTAAATGAAAAATAATAACTACACAACACAAGTATGTGGAGTTACTTAACATATCTTGAATTGCTTTATTCTATGTTAAATTAGCATATAGTAACTGATTAGAATATTTTTGGACAGTTTTAGCAGAAATAAGAATGGTCATTAGTATGACTTGGAATTTACTTCCAAATGTTAGCTGGTTGCAAGTCGTTGTCCAGGCAGGGAGCCATGCCCCCAGGGTAAGGCAGTGTGGAGGATCAGCAAGGCAGAATCCAATGCTCAAATGTTGCCCTATGGCTGTGTTCTGCATGAGCTGTCTCACAAAAATGAGCAGGTCCTTGTGCTCATTATACCATTTCAGTAGAAGATTCCACTACAAGGCTCCCTGCAATTTATATCCAAAAACCCTCTCAAAAAAGAATTCCTCTTCCCTACTGGTTTGCCTTCAACAGTCGTTTTTTTCTGCTTTCAGACCTGTCTACCCTATTGTCTAATTTGAAAAAGATTTTTTGACATTAGCTTTTCCCTCGCCGAAGCCTATAGGGAATCGTATAGCAGCAAAATGTATTATAAATGATGTTTCCCTGAGAAGCGCATAAATGAACAATGACAACACAGCTGCAGCATTTGATGCTAGCCTCGCAAGCCATGCTGTAAACACATTTGTTTTCTGTCATGTATGACCAGATCTTACTAGACCATGGACAAGTTATTAAATAACTGAAGAATTAAAGGGTATTTATCTGTTCTAGTCAATGATGATTGACTATAGTCATTGAGATCTACAGGCAGTGATCTTTTTTGGTACAAGGCAGGTTTTCAGGTGTACCTTTCTTAATCAATGACTGTAGTAGTTCATTCCATTTATATAATGGAAAAGATTGTGTTTTTCTTAGGTTGAGAAGAGAAACCTATGTGTCAGGCAGAACGGGAACTATAGAAAGGTTGTATCTGTAAAATACAACTAAAGTCTAGAATTAAATAATGCTAGAAAAGCTATGTTTTGTATACTAAACATAAACATACACAGCACCAGAAGCCTAATTAAACAAATGATTTATGCTTTCAAAGTTGGCCGCAGGGGGCTGTCATCTTCTAACTATGTTAATCATCTTTGCAAGACCAAGACTAAGCACATGCTCAGTGGGGTCTGGGCTTCAGTTGGGAGGTTAAGCTTAGGTATGGTCATAAATAATTAAAACAGCACAAGTCAAATAATATCTGTCATAGAAGCAGATACAGCAAGACTGATTAATAATCAGCATATACAGACTGCACTGGGTCTGCGGATACAAATCTCTACATGGTCTCAGCTGCTCTAGAGGGAAACAAGCAAAGCTGCTCGAGTTCTGGAAACTAAGTTAGGGGGTGCCATTTGGAAGTATGATCATTTCCCTGCAGAGCAGATAGGGACCATTTGAAGTTTCCTATCCGCAGCTGTCAGAGCAAGTAAAACGAAGGGGGAACTTCACTGCATACAGTCAGGTTTCTTATAAAAACGGTACACATTTTTTAATTAAAGTATATTGGAGATAGGTTTCTTTTTCATTAAAGAAAGTAAAAATTATATTTTTTTGCCTTTACATCCCCTTTAACATTTGTTCCAGGAATATCCATGATAGTAACTAGTTATTCACCCTAATTAACATTTAGACCTGAATAAGGTCCCATGGGTGCAGCAGTTATATATCTTGGCAATTAATGTCATAGAGCGCTCCGAAATGACTATAGGTTTCTACAAAAGGCAGCAATGTTTCTAACAAAAAGCTGCAGGTTACCAGTCAGGCCCCATGCCCATTGCGTAACAGAACCTCCACCATCTTTAAACTTGGAAACAGAGTTTTCTTTTTATCTTTTCCAATGCATAAACCAGAAAAATGCTGGAAAACTATAAAACGACAGTTAATCTGTTGAAATTATTTCCTTCCATTGCTCAGAAATCCAGGATAAGGCTTATTACAGAAGATTAGCATTTTAGAACATTATTGTTGTGGCTGCAGAGCAAATAATCAGCTTTGTTCAACTCATTACATATCATATCTACTGTGACAAGGACCAAGGAAGTACAGTTTTAGTTCTGTAGCTACAGTAAAACCTTTGTTTTGAAATTCATTTTATCTGTAGGAGCCTGCTCTACAGTTAGTAAATATGAATCATTTCTTGTAAGGGTGATTACTCCTTGTAGATAGGACAGCATAAAGCTTATTTAGAATAGTAATGGTGCAACTATAATGTGAATGTTGGTGTCTGGCTTGTTCAAGAGGCATGGTATTAGTAGAAACCTATTCCATACATCTGGGTAGACTTTCTTATTTACAATATAATCAGCCTACTGCTCAACCAAACATCAGGTTCCATCTTCCTTCTCACAAATGTAGTTTACCAACCAGTCACAGGCACCATAAGTTGCATTATTATTCAATAAACAAGAGCTTTGAACTAGTCTTTCTAGTGTCATTCTTGGTCGAAGCTGGGCATTCCATATTAATGCTAACTAAAGAGAAAGGGGGTACATAGGACCGAAAAGTAAAGTCAACATAGTTGTCCATGTGCAACAGCCCCAAACCCTCAGCATAGGGAGCAATAATCCATACACAGTGACAAAATGGGTATTCAGGAACTCAGGGATTCCACAAGGGCCACAAAAGTAAACAGCCAAAAAAGTGATTATTTAAAGCTACATTAAAACAGTCAGCATCTTGCCCTACGCGTTTTGTGCCTTAGGTGCACTTAATCATAGGTTGATTCAGGAGTAATGACCCATGATAGATTTCGTTTGGATGCCCGGTTCAACACATGCTCAATCAAGTGGCAATTTAAGTACAGATATGGGATCCGTTATCCGGAAACCAGTTCTCCAGAAAGTTCTGAATTACAGAATGGATGTCTCTCACAGACTCCATTATAATCAAATAATCCAAATTTAAAAAAATGATATCCATTTTCTCTGTAATAATAAAACAGTAGCTTGTACTTGATCACAATTAAGATATAATTAATCCTTATTGGAAGAAAAACCAGTAGCTATGGGCTTATTCTCATGTTTCAGCGAAAAATGGTGAAAAATTACCGAAACTCGAATTTTGAAGCCTGCGTCAATTTTAACGCCTGCTTTAAAGTAAATGGGCGTCTGAATAGTCTTGATGTGCGGCGGTTTTAACACAAGCTACTTTTCCAACACGCGTCCACATTTTTTTGAAACTGGAGTTTTGAGAATTTATTCGCAGGTGGCGAAACACGGATGTTTGCCGCAAATTTCCACCTGCCTAATTTATTCGCCCATCACTAAAAACTAGCCTATTGGGTTTATTTAATGTTTACATGATTTTCAGTTGCCTTAAGATATGAAGATCCAAATTACAGAAAGATCCATTATCCAGAAAACACCAGGTCCCAAGCATTCTGGATAACAGGTCCCAAGCCTGTATAGTAAAAATGAATTAATCCTGCAGTCAGTCTGTGACTCCTGAGTATTTTAAGTAGCGCAATAAAATTGATATACTCACTAATAAAAAAAGTAATTATCTCAAAATCTATAAAAGAAAATCCACACATAAAACAGATTTATTAAACATTCACTACAGACAGGTGGCTTTTATCCCAATGACAGTTCCCCTTTAATTCAGAGTGCACATATGTTCACACTACTCAAAGCCTTTGACATTATAGTAGATCAAAGTGTAAAAATCAAAGATAAGATCCTGTATGGGAATTCTGTATGTGTAGGGTTATTCACCCAGGTGAGAGCAACCAACACGCTAAGGCTTTATCATTTTGCAGGTACAAAGGTTAACATTAGAAATTAGAGGATGCAGAGAAGAAGAAAAAAAGGGGACAGAGAAGAATAAGAAAAGATGGTGGAGACGAAGGTAAAGGAAAGAAGGTTGTGCCACATGCAAACTAACAAGATTGCAACAGGGAATTAAATGAAATATATCTACAGTTTAGGTTATACAGGTCATGGATAGTCATATAGGTTTCAAGACGTACAGTAGTAGCCGTAGTTTCTATGAGAGGTGCCTGCCTCCCCAATATTTATGCCTAGGGACTGATAACAGAACAGACCAGAGTTGATCTCAAACAAAGATAGACAATATGAAACACATTCTGGAAAATCAAAATAATAAAGGATTTAGTATTAAAAGTAGATGGCAACCTAGTACTGTATCTCCTCTGTCCATAATTGCTGCAAAAGGTCAACAGAAGCTTAGCATGCATAAAAAGGGCAATCGATTCCAGAAACACAAACATTAATCTGTCTCTATGAAATATGCCCCTATAGTCTAACTCAATGAGACAGCCACTTGCACTATTGCCAACAGCCCATAGGTTTCAGCATTCAGATATCCATTCCATCCACCAAGCTGGTCCTACACAGCTGGATGAAAAATCACTTGTATGAAATTGATCTTAATAGCAAAGCTGCTGACCCACTTAATGCAGAGAGCTTTCGAATCTGGCTGTGAGAGTCCAGGCACGCAGCATTGCTTAGCTGAAAGTCATGAGCGTCAGGTGATTGGAATGCTATAATTTAACATCAAGGACATAAACATACTGACTCATAATAACTTCAAACCACTGAGCAAGAAATGACATTCTGCAGTATTTGATGTATTGAAAAATCAAGCAAAATATGGATAAAGATATGGATATATATTGTGCTTTAGATCACCCAAAACAGACCACCATGATTCGAGTGCACATCAAATAATGTCCACCAGTAGGACACAAGCCCATAAAAGCTGCAAGTTAAGATGACAGAGAGAGTGAAGGTTTGGTAGTGGTCTGGCGATTTTAAGGCAGACCCTGGCACTCCAAATGATGTGAGTCCCTGGTTAAAGAAGGAAAGTATGTTTGCACTTGGGGGTGCCAAATGTTGGGCCCCCCAAGTGATTGTATTGACTTAGCTGAAACCCCGGGCTGGTGCCCATAAAACCCATAAAACCTGCAAGCAGGGCCGGAATTAGGGGTAGGCAGAGTAGGCACGTGCCTAGGGCAAAAGCTGGGGGGGCGCCAGGCACGTACCTGCTCTGTCACCTACCCCGTGTCCAGTCCCGTCTCTCCCAGACTGCCGAGTGTAACTTTTCCGAAAATGCACTTATGCGCATGCGCGCACGCCATTTTGCGCATACGCGCTGAGCGCAGTTTCGCGCGCTAAGCCGGCGCCGTGGCCCGCCAGGTTGCCTAGGGCGCCTGGCCCGGGTTGGCCCAGCTCTGCCTGCAAGTTAAGATGACAGAGAGAGTGAAGGCTTGGTAGTGGTCTGGTGATTTTAACTGAGAAGGAAAGCTACTGTAGAAGTTTATTGCCAATAGATTAGCCACAATAGTGCAAGCTAGAACACTATATTTATTCTGCAGAATGCTTTACCATACTTGAGTAAACAGCTCTTGAAGTATTCTCTATTTGTTTAGGATAGCAACTGCCATATTGACTTGGTGTGACATCACTTCCTGCCTGAGTCTCTCCCTGCTCGTTCATAGCTCTGGGCTCAGATTACAGCAGGGAGGGGGAGAGAAGCAAACTGAGCATGCTCAAGGCCGTGCCCTGGAGGTTTAAGCTGAAAACAGGAAGTCTGATACAGAAGTCCATGTGTACACAATAGAAGGAAAGAAATGTGTTTTTTCTTTTGGCAAAGGAGAGCAGCATTACTTTGAGGGTTTACTGGTGCATTTATATAGACCTTTCTTATAATGCTTACTTAATTTTAGCCTTTCCTTCTCCTTTAAGGCACACCCTGGCGCTCCAAATGATGCGAGTCCCTGGTTAAAGAAGGAAAGTCTGTTTGCATTTGGGGGTGCCAAATTTTAGGTACCCCCCAAGTGATTGTATTGACTTACCTGAAATTCCGGGCCAGTGCTCCTATCGGCAGAAAACTGCAGCAGCCCAGGGTTTTTCTAGCGAGCATCACGGAGAGACTGTCTTCCGTCTTCTTCTTTCTTCATATTTCCCCAGGCAACCGCAAGCGCAGTAGAAGGAAATAGCCAACTTTTAAGTTACAGTTTGGCTTTTCGTTTCACTACTTATGCACAACCACGCAAAGAAAGAGGAACAGGAAGAAGATCTCCCCATGGTGCTCGCTGGTATAACCCCGGGCCGGTGCAGTTTTTTGCTGATAGAAGCACCAGCCCGGGGTTTCAGCTAAATCAATACAATCACTTGGGGGGCCTAACATTTGGCACCCCCAAGTTCAAACAGACTTTCCTTCTTTAACCAGGGACTCACATCATTTGGAGCGCCAGGGTGTGCCTTAAAGGAGAAGGAAAGGCTAAAATTAAGTAAGCATTATAAGAAAGGTCTATATAAATGCACCAGTAAACCCTCAAAGTAATGCTGCTCTCCTTTGTCAAAAGAAAAAAACACATTTCTTTCCTTCTATTGTGTACACATGGGCTTCTGTATCAGACTTCCTGTTTTCAGCTTAAACCTCCAGGGCTAGGGCTTGAGCATGCTCAGTTTGCTCCTCTCTCCCTCACTGCTGTAATCTCATTTGGAGCGCCAGGTTGTGCCTTAAAATCACCAGACCACTACCAAACCTTCACTCTCTCTGTCATCTTAACTTGCAGCTTTTATGGGCTTTATGGGCACCAGCCCGGGGTTTCAGTTAAGTCAATACAATCACTTGGGGGGCCCAACATTTTCGCACCCCCAAGTGCAAAGAGACTTTCCTTCTCCTTTAGACAAAAGCCAACACCACATAAGGGGACTCACACCATTTTGGGAACCCAAAGTACTGGCAATTACCCTTGTAGGAATTGTCGTCACTTTAGTGCCATTATTCCAGGTAATTTTGTAACACACTGGCATTATGGTACCATATATGACCTAGAAGGTTTTTTTTACATGTGACACAAAGGATTTTGTTTACTGTATCAAATGCCTGTGTGGTTTGTATAATAGCTATAGCCTACCTGCCACCTTTTGTACATTCTAACCTCCTGCCTGCCCAACATCACTTTTTTGAAAGTGATAGAAGTAGAGGGGTTTTTGTTCTACACAAGTAAGTAATGTAATGCTTGAGAAAGCCAATGTTTTAAAGTTTTAGGACAGGATGCGAAGTGCAAAAAACATGGCAGTTTGCACCCATTTTTTGCACTTTGCATCCTGCCCTACACTAAATAAATGGCTCCTTTTAAATAAAGAAACTGAGCTTTATTATGGAACAATAATTGGTTTTTGGTGTTATTATTATGTAAGCCAAGATTATAACTACAGATCTCCATAAGCAACACCACAGTCATAATATGATTAAATGACTGGATGTTTTCTTATTAGAAAGTGAATTAGAACATAATACAGGGTTTTTCTTTTATGTGCAACAATATTAATGTTTAATTAGTCCTGTAGGCCACTTAACACATGCTATTCATGTTAATAATTCATATGGCTCATATCTGTCGTAGGGCAGGTTCATTTTTCATTTTCAGTTTTCATGTTGTACATTAATAGTAGGGATGCACTGAATCCACTATTTTGGATTTGGCCAAACCCCCGAATCGTTCACGAAAGATTTGTCCGAATACCGGACAGAATCCGAATCCTAATTTGCATATGTAGATTAGGGGTGGGAAGGGGAAAACATTTTTTTACTTCCTTGTTTTGTGGCAAAAAGTCACGTGATTTCCCTCCCACCCCTAATTTGCATATGCAAATTAGGATTCCGATTCAGTTCGGCCGGGCAGAAGGATTCGACCCAATCCTGCTGAAAAAGGCAGATTCCTGGGCAAATCCTGAACCTGGATTTGGTGCATCCATAATTAAAAGCTTTGCTGGTAGGATTTTCCCTGTTTCAGGAGTTTCCTGAATTAACTGAAATCCACAGTTGCATTTAGCATTAAAAGTGTATGCGGCATTTGCTCATGCTGAATTAACAAAATTCTTCCAATTGCCTTATTTTCTTCTCCTTCGCCTGCGGTGTGAGTTGTCCAAATCATTAATTTCCCTCCCACCCCTTGCAAATTGCCCTGGGGATTAGTGATTAGGCGGTGGTGCTACAGAGTTGTCACGAACCTCCATAGAACAAAATGGGTTTTTCAACTACTTAAAGCATCGGAACACACACTGACAAACTAATACAAGGATCTACTTTGATAAATATGTCAATTCATTGAACAATTTCCTGACTGTCAGTTAGTAAAAACATTGCACTGATGAGGGAGGAAATCTGCCCCTTCCTTATTACTTATTTACTTATTACTTGCAAGTAATAATGCCTTTATAGCTGTATAGATTATTAATTGGTACATTGTGTACATACAGAAAATAATTATTTATGCAGCATGGTAGAAAGAGTGGGCAAAATGTGCACAGCGTCGATGGTGGGTCGAAGCCAATTACTCCAAATCACTTAAATGATATTGACTTTCAACCATATGCGGCAATTCAATCATATGTGAGATGGGGGCATCCAAAATATTTTGTGCAGGAACTTCTAATGATTTCTATGGATATGTCATTGTGTTTTTTCCAGTCTCTGAACAATGAACATTGATGTTGATAAATAAATACAGAGTGGGCCATTGTGGAACATTCAAAAGAATAGGTCTATACAGGTCATGATATACAGAATTCAGTTCACTGAATGCCACTCCATTGAACTGAAGAAGCCACTCAGAAAAGAGTTAAAATGTATTTCAAGAATAGTTTCTTAAGACTTTTCTCCACTAGATAATTCCACTATAATATATTATTCTAGGGAAGGGGTCCAAAACCTTTTTAACCCGTGAGCCACATTCAAATGTAAAGAGAGTTGGGGGAGGGGCAACACAAGTATAAAAACAGTTCCTGGGGTGCCAAATAAAGGATATGATTAGCTATTTGGCAACCACTATGCGGATTGGCCAACTACAATGTTGTGTTTGGCCAGAAACCTGGTTTTATGCAACCAAAACTTACTTCCAAGCATGGAATTCAAAAATAAGCACCTGCTTTGATGTTGGTGAGCAATATGTTGCTCATGAACCACTAGTTGGGGACCACTGTTCTAGGGCATTGGTTGTCACACTGTGGGGCTTGAAGAAGTGATTGCAGGGGCCTATCTTGAAGTACAGTTAGGATAAGACTCGGGTATGGCTATTTACTCTACTGGATACTCCTAGAAGCATAGCCAGGAGATAAATCAAAGCAAATTTTCTTAGAACTCTGGTTAAATGACTGGTAACAAGAGTCTTTTCATATATCTGTAACCTTGTTTTGATCCAGTTGAGGTTCTGAATAGATGCTGGACCTCAAAGAAAGGTCTTAACCAAAAAAAAAGAATGAAAACCTCTGTTCTTCTTAAAGTTCAATGATCTGTATAAAGGCACAGTCTTGTGCCTGTATATGGTCATGGATCTACAACATGGGGTAAATCATTCACTATACATTTATCATACCTGTTTATATTATCATAACATTTACAAATTTACAGCATGAGATGTGTATAAGGAATAGAGAATCATTCACATAACATAAAGTTTGGGTTTTAATGATAGTTGCCACCAGGGAGAAGGTCTGGGGTTTCCATATCTACCAGCTTTTCTCCAACTCTGAATGGTTTCTTAATATTCTTACATCAGAATTCAGAAGATGGGAAGGTCTAATAGAGACAGTTGTGCTACTGACTGATCCACATGTTCTTCTATAAAAACTATCATAGAAGTTTGCGCTGTTAGGGGAAGGCCTTATGGCAGGTTTTGTGTTCACTAGTCTAGATACAAGGACAGAGATATCCCATTTCCATGTCCTGAGACTCTTGTTTCTAGAGACCCTGCAGCTGAATTACTCTCCAGCCCTAAAAGGAATTCTAGCACATGAGTATTTTATATTGTTATAATATTGTTATAATATGTTGGTTCACAAGAATTTCATCAGGTCATGTGAATGGGTCTAATTGCAGGTGGCAGTCTACATTTATTTTTGTTTCTTGATGATTAACTGAATGGTAAACTATAAAATATACCTACAGTTTGGCCATTTCCCTATGGACCAAACTATAACTATCATATATATTGCATCAATAACTTAAAGAGACAAGCAGATTATTTCATGTGTCTCCCATACCCCATGTACCTGTACAGACCAGACACCAAGTAGATAACAGCACATGGAAGAAGAGACAATCTGACCTGGAAGGGCTGAAGATAATATATCCCCCTATAGCTACACACCCTGCAAGGACGGTGGGAGTTTTAAGAGGGTAACAGACCAACTTGAAGGAATAGATTAATAACTAACAGGTGAATTGTAGCCAGAGGGGAAAACAACAGCTGGGATTGAGCAGAGAACAATGGAGGGTGGAAACAAGTGAGGAAAGCAAACAGGGAAGAAGGAGCAGAAAGAAACTGATGGAAAAGAAAGAGTGGGGGTAGGGTTGATAAGTACATGGAAAAGGGAGATTCCAGAAGACAAAATATGTAAAGAACTGTAGATTACAATAAGTTATGTACCCCCTAATCAAATCTAGGAGTTACGTGACCTCGGTCTACAGCCTTATGCCTTTTTATGGTCACATAACTCCTCCATCATTTCTAATACTGTATCTGTATAAATTACAGAACAGGGGACATTATCCACCATATAAATAACCTACAAAACAAAAACTGATTGCTTAAAAACTGGGGTTTCTGCCTGTCAGCAATCTTTCGGCAATATGTGCTGAGTCGGTTTGGATGTACGCCACTGCGCGAGAGCCGTCGTTTCAGAGCTCCTTTGTTTCAAAAAGCTGCTGTTTTTCCAAACTACAGTACATTTGGGAACATCGGTAATTAAAATAACAAAGTGGAATAGAAAATGTCCTCTCTAAATGTTAGCAAATTATGCAAATTGACATAATTCTTAATTAAACTATTATTAGAGCTGTACACAGAAGCCAGTTTGACATTATCCTCTTAAAATTCATGAAGATGATTTAAGATGTTTAGTATGTGACAGTCATCAACATCTTTCCAGTTCCATCTTTTTTACTGCAGACACCATAATCAACCAATATATTGAACCAGTGTGTGTGTGTGTCTGTATATATATATATATATATATATATATATATATATATATATATATATATATATATATATATATATATATATATATATATATATATATATACTGTTGAGATATATATATATATATATGCGTGTGTGTGTAGTTAATGATGTGCTATGATTAGTGACATCTACCGAACAGTAATAATGAACTCTGCAGAGCTAAGACTCAAACTCTATGGTCAATACTCTAATTCTAAGGTTCACAAACTCAAAGACCAAGACTTACAAACTCTAAAACCGATGATCACACATTTTAAGGCCAAGGCTCACAAACTCTAAGGCCAAGGCTCACAAACTCCAGGCTAAGTCTCATAAACTCTAAGGCCAGGTCTCATGAAATCTAAGGCCAAGAATCACAAACTCTAAGGCCAATGCTCACAAATTCTAAGGCCAATTCTCACAAACTCTACGGCCAAAGCTCACAAACTCTAAGGCCAGTTTTTACAAACTCTAAGGCCACGGCTCACAATCTAAGGCCAAGACTCACAAATACTAGGCTAAGTCTCAAAAACTCTAAGGCCAAGTCTCATGAACTCTAAGGCGAAGAATCACAAACTCTAAGGCCAATGCTCACAAATTCTAAGGCCAATTCTCACAAACTCTAGGGCCAATGCTCACAAACTTTAAAGCAAAGTCTCCTATTTTAAGGCCAAGTCTAATAAACTCTAAGGCCAAGTCTAGTAAATTCTAAGGCCAAGTCTCACAAATTCTAAGGCCAATTCTCACAAACTCTAATCCCAAGTCTTTAATTTTAAGACAAGGCTCAGAAACCATGTTATTGCAAGGTGGCCCAAAGCAGTGCATTCCTGGGCTCAGCTGTGATGGCAATGAGGATAACAGTGTGGGTAAATGGTTATTTAATCTACTGGGCACTGGGTCTACAATAACTGAGTCAATATGGTTATACCATTTATTTTATCTTTAACCTTTTTTTAAACTAAGGATTTCTTGACCATATGCTGTACTGCAACAACTGGGGATTGAACTGAAAATCTTGATTATTATAACACAAAAGGAAGCTATGGGAGCTGAGCTAGCAAGCCTGAGGGTTCCCACGAGGGTTGCACCAACAGGCCAGACTTGCACTGGTGAATGAGATGCAAATGCCATTCTGGAGGTGATGCAACTCCCACTCTTAAAAGGTGCATCCCTAGAAATGACGCTTTGCATACTGCACTTGCATTAATAAATGAACCCTAATAGCACCTTTATAAAAATTAGGGTAAAACCAAAAATTTACCTATAAATGAAATGGAAGCCTATACAAGCATCTTTACACACAAGGTAAGTGGAGGGAGGATTTATTCATATATTTTGGGGAAATTTTGCAGGGAATGTTTTTTTTTTACCTAAGTAATTTGTAAATGTGTTTTTTATGCTTTGCGGGGCTCTTTCCTCATACGTATTCAGAAAAAGCTTTTGATGTCTCCTGAAGATAAGATGCTTGTCTGTTAAATGACTAGCCTGGAAACTCTTGATATTGATCATTTCATTAACGTGCCCGTTATTTATCGAATCAGACACTAATCACAATTCTCTGCGCAATGTCAATCATCTCATTGCCAACACGGAGGCAAGACATTCACTGATTTCATCACAGAACCCGAAAAAGCTATTGTGCTACAGAATTGATCATTCTAAATTGGGAAAGCTTCTTTTTAATAGAGTCCCTAATGACACTTTGTGGAATTAACTCCTTTCCTCACTCCATTTGTGGGCAGTTGTGTCTCTTTGAATCTGTAACAGGACAAGTGTGGATGCTTTTATGCGGGTCACGAAACTCTAAGGTGACTTCCATATACATAAATGAATAATGCACCTAGTGCACATAGAGCAAATTATACACTATGCATTTCCCTAAGTCCATGGATAAAAACTACTTCATGAGTATTTACTGTAGGGCACATTATATCCCTTCCTCTTTGGCACCACGTCCAAGATAGGGGCGCTTATATTATGTGGGACGCGACACTGGTGTGGTGACATCATTGCATAGATATTTGATGTCATCACTCTACGCTTTGGAGTTAACATTTAAAATAAATAGATGCTGAGGACCTGGGTTCAATATAGGTCTTGCTTCTGTAAGTTCCTGTGTGTTACATTTACTATTTAATGGATTCCTGACGCTTCTGCTTTGTTCTTAATTATGCTAATTGCTGCCTGGCTCTGACTGTTGCCTGGATTTACAACATTGACGCTGGAGACAGGCCTGATTATGCCTGAACTCTGCCCGTCTTGACCTCCGCTAGCCTATCGATTACGCTTGAACTCTGCCTGCCTCAAACCCTGCTTTGCCTACCGACTACGCCTGACCTCCGCCTGTCCCAACTCAGCCTGTGTATTGAACCCGGCTTTTTCAACTAATAGCCTCCTCTATTTCTGGCTACACTTGGAGAGTTAATCTGGATTAGTAATCATCTCCTCGCGTATTGGCTCTGAGGAAAGAAGAATCCTGACAATGTCACACACATAAGATATTAGCGGGACTGTGGAAGGGTCACCGGTTTTGCAAACTTTAGGAGTTCGCTTTATATGCAAAAACAGATAATTTAGTATTTCAGTGGAACCTGAAGGGTCAGACTGGCTTGTCGGGATACCGGGAAAAAACCTGGTGGGCCCAAGTACTGATGATCCCCACCAACCACCCATCAGTGGTAATTGTTGGCAGCAGTGGTGATGGGGTGTGGTATTCACTGATGGAGGTGGCTGGGGTAATAGGCCCATGGCTCAGGTTTCCGACTAGTGGACTGTTTTTTTTATGTTGGACCAAATAATTAACTGACATTGTCTAATATTTCATATAATAGCTTACTTGTTAGGCAATGAAAAGCTGTAGAATCAAAACAACAAATAAATGTCCCCAATACTACTTTAAGTTTCTATTAAATGTTATCCATGCTTGTTCTATACACTATATTATCCTTTATAAAAAAAAATGTCCTCTGCTGTTTCACTGCTGCTGCCATGGCAACTCCAGGCAATTGTGTATAACCCACGATGCTGTCTGGTAGTACATTGCAGCTGCTCGTGTCAGAGTCCAAGGTGCAGTCTTACGGCAAAAAAGAGGATTTTGCATCTGTCCATACAACTTATTTACCTTGGTTCCTGAGTCACCGCTGCAAAATGTCCCTCTTTAGGTGACACTGACAGGACCATGTTCATCAGCTGAATAGCAAGTTCAGTGTGTTCCAAAAACAACACGCTCGAGCCTCCTACAAAAGCTTATATTCAGCTAAGAAGTTACAGTTCTCTGCTTTATTAAAATATAACTTTACTTGTGTATAACAAATGTATAACAATCTTCTTATTCTGCATACTATTTGTTATCATATTGATTTTTATGGTTTATTGTGAAAACCAAATAAAATATTTCAAGCAAAAACAAATGTATAACAAAAATATCAAGACATAATTATATGATAGATAAATAATTTGAATAAATTCATAATAAAAATATAAAATTGTATATGTAAAAAATCTTATTTTCTTTTAACACACCAGTTAAGAGTCTACATTCTCCTGCCCTAGATGCCATCAAGTCTGATTCAGACCATGAGAGCAATAGCACACGGATTAACTTAAAGGAATTCTGTCACGGGAAAACTTTTTTTTCCAAAATGCATCAGTTAATAGTGCTGCTCCAGCAGAAATCCGTTTTTCAAAAGAGCAAACAGATTTTTTTATATTTAATTTTGAAATCTGACATGGGGCTAGGAATGTTGTCAGTTTCCCAGGTGCCACCAGTCATGTGATAAACTTCAGTCACTCTTTACTGCTGTGCTGCAAGTTGGAGTGATATCAACCCCCACCCTTTTCCCCCAGAAGACCATAAGCAGAAAAATTGGAAGGTACCCAGATAACAGCTCCTTGACACAAGCTCGGTAGCTGTGAGAATACCACTCAATAGTAAAAATCCAAGTCCCATTGTGACTCCTTCAGTTATATTGAGTTGGAGAAACATTTGCTTATCTGAAAGCAGTTCCATTGTGAAGTGCTGGCTCTATCTGAAAGCATAGAATCAGGCACAATGACCTGAGATGGCTGACTACACCCCAATCTTACTAAAAACTATAATTCTATGGTAGAGTGAATTATTTGCAGTGTAAACAGTGTAATTTAGAAAGAAAAACTACATCATAAAAAAACACGTTAAAGGGGCTTTAATATAAAATGATTTTTGGATTCTCTACACAAAAATAAACAAATAAAGCCTAAAGTGTCCTGTTTACCACTCTGACCTGACAGCCATTGGTAATTATATTCTGATGGCCACTACCTTGCTCGCAAGGAATTTTTGGCACCTTCTTAACTGTCCTGAAAGTACAAACCTTTTTAACTTTGGTAACCATGATTTTTGTAGCTTAAGAGGCTGTGAAACATTGGCTGAAACCCCTTTTTCTACTGCCTGCTATGATACACAATGTTTCCTGCATTTTGTTTTCTAATTGAAGGCCTTCTTGTGTTGCCATGGCCTATTGTGACCATTTTCTCTAGAGAACAGGTATTGGGAGTTATGCAGAAACTGTATTTTATTACTTTCATTATTTGTATATAATATTCATTATTTACTATTATTTATTATTTTAGAAATTGTCTATCTAATTTTGTTTTTATTATGTTTATTCAATTTTATTAGGCCTTCCCCTATTAATCTTCCAGTCTGTTATTCCAATCACTGTCTGGTTGCTAGGGAAGTCACTAGATAATGCTTTTAGTTCCAAGCTGGAGAGCTGCCAAATAAAACATTAGATAAATGAAAGAATAAAATTTAAATAAAAATGCAAAAATATCACTCTCTACAGCATATATTTGCCACTACTCTTTAGTAGAATAACGTTTTTACTCTATAGATTTTTGACATACTTAACAAATGCTGGGATTTATCATTTAGCCTTTTCCTAATTTCCCTAGTTCCTCAATCCACAGTACCATAGTCAAACAATAAGGACTAACCCTAAGTATAACAAACCATACGAGGTAGCAGCAAATTTGGATACTACATAAATATGATGGTCATATCTCACATTTTAAAAAAACTATAACGTTTGAAAGGGAAATCCATAGTAGTAGACACTAAATAAGATGTTCTGTGAAGAACATTTATGACAGCGACTGCAGTTGTGGACATACAAAAATGAACATAGTTGTTGTGCATATTGATATGAGATTCTTGTGTCCGTAGAGAAGAGAAGAAGATGGCGCAGTGAACTCCGATGCCCTGAATCTGCAACGAGGGATAAGTAAAGAGTTAGGGGCATTTACCCAGGGTAGCACCTAGGCTTGCGGGGAGCAGGGAGGGGGGTCTATGTTGGGTAGGGCTGGTAGGTGATTGTAATAAACAGGGTTTGGTTCTCCTGTAAGACACTCCTTGCACTTCTAAAAGCTGTGCTTAGTGTCTCTCCAACCTCCTTTTCCAAATCACATGCAAGTGCTCCAATTGATGCAGAAGAACCCATGGAAGCTATTGCCACCTTCAAGCTGGTGGTAATACCAGAGTTCAATAGACACAGCATACCTGTACCTAAAGAATCAAGTACAGTTGTAATTATGATGCATGGGGAATTATGAAATTCTTACTTAGCGAATGACAAGGGGTGGCTATAAGGCAAAATCTCAAATGTTCCTTCTTACAGAAGGTTCAGTGCTGGAAGTGCCACTGGCACACACACATAGTCACATATCAGATGGATATAGCCTAGGAATTCAATATTTTGGAAATCTTTGGTATGTATGTTACACTATTTTTGCTGGAAATCTCTCTGTGACCTGGTTAGCTTTGCTTAAACTAGAAAGAGATTAATAAAGGTCTGACTAAGATACAGTCAAAAGGTCTGGGTAGGCAGCAGTCTGAAACAAGTTAATGTAATCAGGCAAGAGGTCTAGGTAGGCATCAGGCAATACAAGTCTGTGATTTTAGACCAGGGTTCAAAACCAGAAGATTGAGTACAAAGGATAAGGGTTACGCAGAAAATGGTTCAATGAGCCAGCAATGAACAGCAGGAGGAGGATCCTGGCTGAAATAGGCCCTTGATGTCCAAAAACCTTGTGGGTAGTGATGGGCGAATTTATTCGGCAGGCGCAAATTCGCAGCTACATTTGCGCGATTCTCAAAACGGGCACGAAAATTCACTGGCGGACGCCGGCGTAAAAAAAAATAGACGGCGGCGTAAAAAACGGACGCTCTACTTCAACACATTTGGTTCCCTGGATTGCCCAGAACTTGCTCTTTGGACCTCTCCAAGGATTCGGGGGTTCAGCCAAATCCAAAATAGTGGATTCGGTGCATCCCTACCTTACATTACAGAAAGTCTCCTTTCACTGTCCTGTAATGGGTAAATTTGATTGAAGAAGTAATTCCCTTGTTTAAAATTGAGGGCATTCACAGTCTTTTAAGTAGTATGGAACTACTGGCTGGATAATGAAGGCGCGGTCTGCTATAACATTGTATAATGAAGAAGTGAGGTCTGTAGCTTATATTGTTTTTTGCCTTTTTTTCTTCCTTATTAGTTTGTTTACTTCATTGTCTTTTCGTTTTGTATTTCTTTATATGCTTAGTTGTTCTTTGCTTATAAAATCTCTGTACTCAGGCCCGTATTTGTGAGTAGGCCATAAATGCCCAGGCCAAGGGCAGCAAAAATTGAGGGGCAGCATCACCAATGGGGACCGGATGGGAGATTTTGACACCAGTTTGTATCTCCCGCCAACCTAGTCCCCAGTAGAAGACATTGCAATGGGTTATAATAAACAGAGCCGGCAGGGAAATAAGGTTGGTGTGAGAATTTTTGAGCAACGGGAGAGGGAGGGAGGTTGGGGGACAGACAGGGGGTCTGGTGCAAGTGGGGTGGCTAGGGGAGCAGCATCCTGAAATTCAGCCCTGTTTGGAATCATATCAATTTATATTATATTGTAGTCAGTTTGCTGTGTAATGAAATCAAATTAAAACATTTTAAATCTCTCAGCTTCAGTTTGGAGAAGCTACAAAATTAGTAGAAAGGTTAAATTGGTTAGAACAATGTATTAAATCTTTCTGAAATGAAAGAATTGCCTTTCTGGGACATGCAACATTTCTTATAGTGCATCGCACAAAAAACATCATTCATGGGGAAACAGTGCTATCAATTAACTAGAGAAGCAAGCAAGACTATAGGGAAAGAAAAACAGAAGCAAACATGACTATGGACGGAAGTCAAGATTTGGATTCAGAAGGAAAATATAAAATACAGGATTATGCAGAAGTAGAGAAAGCAAGCAATGCATCAGCATGGAAACAGGAGTCAAGAGTTCTTCAAGAATGGCCTCATATCTCCCAAAACTGATGTAGGGTTATAAAAGAATGATAGATAACCTGCTCAGTGTTTTATCAAGCGTTACTTCATCTGGTTTCCCCAGCTCAGAAGAATAAAGGAATAATGATGGAAAGGACTGGAGTTGAATTATGACAAGGAAGCTGATTAAACATTGTCTTCTGGTTGATGGACCAACAAAGATGCTGCCAGCTTCAGTTCCCCCCATATCTATTTCCCCCAATCTTAATGAATACCATAGCAGTGCAGGCAGCTCTGACTACAGGCATTGAGGGGAAACAGCCCTTCTCTATCCCTTTCTAAGCTTTTTTAATAACCGCCATAAAACAATCAAACATCCAGACTGTCAAATTCACAGTTGAGATCACACACTTAAAACAGATTGCCGTTGCGTTGAAGGCAATGCAGTTTTTCCCGGCAGAAATATGAAGCCAGAGTTGAAAGGGATCGGAGGCGAGGAAAGTAATAGCTGGCAGCCCTATCTGAGCTTGCTTTGTGCCTTCCCATGCAGATCTGCCCCCTTTGTACGATGCACAGCGACGTTCCACCCTGAATATTATAATTAAGATACAGAATGGCATTTTTAGGTCATAATCAAGAGTAAAAAAAAATGCCAGAGACATGAAATGTAACATACATACCATAATGCACTGTATTCTAGAGGGAATGCTCCCCAAACCAATCCCAGTGGTGAATGTAAAGGTAATTAGAGCATAAGTCTATGTTATAATAGATTTTACACCTGCCGACTCTGATCAAAGGAACCAAAACCCCTTCTATCAATGAGTTCTAGCTTCCATTTCTAATTTAAATTAAAGGGGTAATTTACCTTAAAATAAATGTTCAATTAGTCATCCACAAGGACTGATCCAATTGGCAGACAACCGACCCGTGCAGGGAACAAAAACCATGGCTTGTCCAATTGATATCCCAGGAATTATTACAAACGACTTTATTTATTTCCACTGCTACTATGAGTTTGTGGCCCCACTCAAAGTCAGGGCCTTGTTTTACCATCAATTTTATTTTCCTTTAAATAATATTGCTTCTATTACAGCAGGGGTGTCCAAAAGGTAGATCAGGATCTACCAGTAGACCTTTAGCTGGTGATCAGTAGATCTGAAGACTCTGCCAACAAACCGCTTGTCTATATTACCCCCCTATTTCATGCTTTTAATTCAGATGTTTATGTTAAGAGTACATAAGAAATAGTTGTTTGTAAAATATAGCAATATACAATTTCTCATAAATCAATATTTAAGTGATATTTGCCATGACATGAAATGCTTTTATGGATGTAGATCATAATGGGACATCATCATTAAAAGTAGACCTTGCATTAGTAAAGTATGGACACTCCTGTATTACAGGCATAACACTTGCATTAATATAGGGATGCACCAAATCCAGGATTTGGTTCGGGATTCGGCCAGGATTCAGCCTTTTTCAGCAGGATTCGGATTCGGCCGAATCCTTCCGGCCGAACCGAATCCGAACCCTAATTTGCATATGCTAATTAGGGGCGGGGAGGGAAATCACATGACTTTTTGTCAGAAAACAAGGAAGTAAAAAATGTTTTCCCCTTCCCAGCCCTAATTTGCAAATGCAAATTAGGGTTCGGATTCGGTTTGGTATTTGGCAAATCTTTCACGAAGGATTCGGGGGTTTCCGCCGAATCCAAAATAGTGGATTCAGTGCATCCCTACATTAATATAATTAAATACTTTTTGTACAAGTATAGGATTTGTTATCCAGAAAGCTCCAAATTACAGGAAGGCTATTTTAATAAAATAATTCAGATTTTTAAAAATGATTTCCTTTTTTTCTGTAAAACAGCACTTTGTACTTGATCGCAACTATTTAAATTTCAGACGTGCAAACTTTGACAGTATAAGGGCATCTCTGCAACATATTAAGTGGGAAATGCTTTTCACAGGGTTAAACACAGAACAAAAATGGGAAGTCTTTAAAATGCTGCTTAATAAATATACTTGTCAGTATATTCCACTTGTAAGCAAGGAACGTCGTTGCAAAGCAAAACCTTTTTGGTTCAATAGAAGCGTTGGTGTTGAGGTGGGTAAGAAAAGACGTGCTTTTAAAGCTTTCAAGTTAGCTGGTACAGCCCAAATATGTATAAGGTACAAGGAGGCCAATAAATCATGCAAAGAAGATATGAGGCAAGCTAAAATTTATATAGAAAAGGATATTGCAGCAAGCAGTAAAAAAAATCCAAAATAATTTTTTTTAATATGTTAATAGTAAAAATGAAGCAGGAAGGGTGGGTCCCTTACTATCAGAGGGGGGTCAGCTGGTTGATGAAAACAAAATAAAAGTGCAGATTCTGAACTCATATTTTTCATCTGTCTACAAAAATGAGGAACCAGTAAGTGAAGGTTTCCTTCTTTACAGTCCCAATTCTAGTAATACAACTAATGATGCATGGTTCACACATGAAGAAATTCAAAAGAGACTAGAACATGTTAAGATTAATTAGGTCTGGGGCCAGATGGTATTCATCCCAGGGTAATTAGCGAGCTTAGCTCTGTGATTGCCAAACTTCTTTACTTAATTTTTCAGGATTCATTGAGATCTGGCATAGTGCCAAGAGACTGACGAATTGCTAATGTGGTGCCTCTATTCAAAAAAGGATCCCGTTCTCAGCCTCAAAACTATAGGCCAGTTAGTCTGATGTCAGTGGTAGGAAAGCTTTTCGAAGGGTTAATAAAGGATAAGATACTGGACTTCATAGCAAACCATAATACTATGAGTTTGTGCCAGCATGATTTTATGCGTAAAATGGCAGTGGATGTGATTTACTTAGACTTTGCTAAAGCATTTGATACAGTGCCACACAGAAGGTTACTGGTTAAATAAAGGAATGTTGGCCTGGAACATAGAATTTGTACCTGGATAGAGAACTGGCTAAAAGATAGACTACAAAGAGTGGTGGTAAATGGAACATTTTCTAATTGGACCAGTGTTGTTAGTGGAGTACCGCAGGGCTCTGTACTAGGTCCCTTGCTTTTCAACTTGTTTATTAATGACCTGGAGGTGGCCATTGAAAGTACTGTTTCTATTTTTGCAGATGATACTAAATTGTGCAGAACTATAGGTTCCATGCAGGATGCTGCCACTTTGCAGAGTGATTTGTCTAAATTGGAAAACTGGGCAGAAAACTGGAGAATGAGGTTCAATGTTGATAAATGCAGGTTATGCACTTTGGCAAAAATAATATAAATGCAAGTTATACACTAAATGGCAGTGTGTTGGGAGTTTCCTTAAATGAGAAGGATCTTGGGGTCTTTGTAGATAACACGTTGTCTAATTCTGGGCAGTGTCATTCTGTGGCTACTAAAGCAAATAAAGTTCTGTCTTGCATAAAAAAGGGCATTAACTCAAGAGATGAAAACATAATTTTGCCTCTTTATAGGTCCCTGGTGAGGCCTCATCTGGAGTATGCAGTGCAGTTTTGGACTCCAGTCCTTAAGAGGGATATAAATGAGCTGGAGAGAGTGCAGAGACTAAGTGCAACTAAACTGGTTAGAGGGAGGGAAGAGTTAAATTATGAGGGGAGACTGTCAAGGTTGGGGTTGTTTTCTCTGGATAAAAGGCGCTTGCGAGGGGACACGATTACACTTTACAAGTACATTAGAGGACATTATAGACAAATAGCAGGGGACCTTTTTACCCATAAACTGGATCACTGTACCAGAGGCCTCCCCTTCAGACTAGAAGAAAAGAACTTTCATTTGAAGCAACGTAGGGGGTTCTTCACAGTCAGGACAGTGAGGTTGTGGAATGCACTGCCAGGTGATGTTGTGATGCTGATTCAGTTAATGACTATAAGAGGGACTTGGATTATTTCTTGGACAGACATAATATCAAAGGCTATTGTGATACTAAGCTCTATAGTTAATATAGGTATGGGTATATAGAATTTAATTAAAAGTAGGGAGGGGTGTATGTATGGGGCTGGGTTTTCATTTGGAGGGGTTGAACTTGATGGACTTTGTCTTTTTTCAACCCAATTTAATTATGTAACTATGTAACTAAGATATCATTTATCCTAATTGGAGGTAAAATAATTTTTATGGGTGTATGTAACGATTAAATGATTTTTTAGTAGCCATAAGGTATGGAGATCCACATTACGGAAAGACTGCTTATTGAGAAAACCGTAGGACCCAAGCATTCTAAATAACAGGTCCCATACCTGTACCACTTGCTATATTAACGGTGAATGTTCTGGCCAAATATTTATAAACGGATTTCCTAACCTCTTTGCACTTCAGCAGCTCCCAAAAAACGCTAAAAGGTTGGTAAAACAGAGTATAAGTGATGACGACTAAGCAATAATAGGATAAGCCGGGTTTTCCTAAACACTCTTAATGGTTGTTATAGAACTTAAAGGGGGGAGATTCCTCCCCAGTACTGTGAGTCATGCACAAGGCTGTGAGTACTGGAGAAAGAAACTGATGCCTGCGGCAGGTTCATCAGAATGCGAAGCAGAGATGATCAGTGAGAGAGCAGACATTTATATACGAGGAACATATAGTGCTATATAATTGAGCAATATAGTGCTGTATTAATCCCGAAACATTAGTAACAAGCTCCACACCAATTATACTGCATGAAACAATTTATTTTATAAGTCAAACTGATAATAAAAGGCACATACTTTATAAATTATATGAAAAACTGATCTTTTTGTTATATTATTACAGAGAAAAAGGAAATCATTTTAAAAAATGTTGCATCATCTGATTATAATGGAGTCTATGGGAGACGGCCTCCCCATAATTCTATAATCCTATACCTGAATATAATGAATTTATTATAATAAAATCACCAGCCGCTCCACCCCTAGTTCCATTATTCCTCTCACTTGTCTCCACTCGCATTTTGCCTTTTAGATTTCCCTTTCCTTCTTCACCTCTCAAATAAATGCTCTACAGTTTTTCCTTCTTTTCTCTGTCCCTCAAAATCGTTTCTGCACACCAGTATTGTCTTTGGATTTCCCTAGATCAAGTATAAATTATTATTATTATTATTATTGTCAAATCTATCACAGTACATGTACCTTGGGAAGCTTCCATACTGTATATAGCTAGGGCGAATACAGATCACTTGAGCAGCAGTGTGCATATACCATATCATTGAGTATGCAAACTATAGGTATGGGACCTGTTATTCAGAATGCTCGGGACCGGGAGTTTTCAGAAATTTGGATCTTCATACCTTAAGTCTACTAGAAAATGATGGATCAATTACAAGATACTGTTTTATTATTACAGAGAAAAAGGAAATCATTTTTAAAAATTTGGATTATTTGGATAAAATTGAGTCTTTGGGAGATGGCCTTCCCATAATTCAGAGTTTTTTGAAATACCTGTACATATCAGTATATCTTTATTTTCATAACTTTGTCCCAGCATGTAGAATAGGACTCTTATCTACTCATTCAAATGGATTTAAAAACTGCGGTCAACTGTATTTATCACAAAGTATGAAACAGCCATAGCCTACAGCAGGGGTCCCCAACCTTTTTTACCCATGAGCCACATTCAAATATAAAAAGTAGTGATGGGCGAATTTGCCCTGTTTGGCTTCCCGCAAAATTTGCGAAACGGTGAAAAATTTTCGAAACACGAATTTTGACGATCGTGCAATTTTCCCGTCAAAGTCAATGGGCGTCCAAATAATGTTGACGCGCAGTGGTTTTAACCCGAGTGACTTTTCCAACACGCATCCAAAAAATTTTTTTCAAGCCAGTGAAAATTCACCGCGAATTCGTGCCTGCCGAATTTATTTGCCCATCACTAATAAAAAGAGTTGGGGACCAACACAAGCATCAAAAAGTCTCTTGAGGTGCCAAATAAGGGCTGTGGTTAGTTATTTGGTAGCCCCTATGTGGAATGGCAGTCTACTCTACTTGGCACTATACTTAGTTATTATGCAATTAAAACTTGCCTCCAAGCCTGGAATTCAATAATAAGTCCCTGCTTTGAGGACACTGAGAGCAACATCCAAGGGGTTAGAGAGTAACATGTTGCTCACAAGCTACTGGTTGGGGACCACTGGCCTACAGTGTAGCTCAAGGGGAGCACATTGTTTTTTTGTGAAACCCTTCACATTAATTAGCAATTAAAACAGAGAGGAAGACAGTGCTGCGCAATATGTTGGCGCTCTAAAAAAATACCCGGAATAATCAGACAGGAAGTGGCCCATTGCTAAACAGTTAACGAATCAGTTAATAGAATGTAAATGGGAAGGGTAGAAACCTTGTTATTTATATTAGAAGAGGCAGAAATATGTAGAAAGCATGATTCAGCATCTAAGCTCGGAGTCCTCATTCACAGGTTATATTTAATTGCCTTTCAATACAATGGTTGGCCTGAAGAGACTAATGAATTGCATTACTATGACAGCAAATGAGTGGCTGTGAATTCATGTAGAGCTTACACATCACTGCCATTATGAGCGCACACAATGTGATTCGTGGATATGTCCAATTCCACCTATTTGTAGATGGCGGGACTTTGTATAGAGACTAGGGGGGAAATTTATCAAAGAGTGAAGTTCCGCCACTAGAGTGAAATTCCGCAGCTCTCAATTCATTTCTATGGGATTTTGAAAGGCGTATTTATCAATGGGTGAAGTGAAAGTTCACCCTTTGATAAATATGCCTATATAAATCCCATAGAAATGAATGGAGAGTGGTGGAATTTCACTCTAGTGGCGGAACTTCACTATTAACTTCACTCTTTGATAAATATACCCCTAGGGATGCACCGAATCCAGGATTTGGCTCGGGATTCGTCCAGGATTCGGCCTTTTTCAGCAGGATTCGGATTCGGCCGATTCCTTCTGCCCGGCCAAACTGAATCTGAATCCTAATTTGCATATGCAAATTAAGGGCGGGGAGGGAAATCGCAAAACAAGAAAGTAAAAAATGTTTTCCCCTTTCCACCCCTAATTTGCATATATAAATTAGGATTCAGTATTCGGCAAATCTCTCACTAAGGTTTCGGGGGTTCGGCCAAATCCACAAATTCGCAAATTTCCAGCAAAATTCGCAAAACGGTGGAAACTTTGCAAACGCAAATTTTGACGCCTGTGTCAATTCCGATGATCACGTCACTTTTGACACCAGCGTTAAAGTCAATGGGCGTCCAATCGACTTTTTTGGTAACGCTTCCAAAAACTTTTGACGCTGGAGTTTTGTGAATTTATTCGCTAACTTCGAAACGTGAAGTTTTTACGCGCTAGGTGAATTTATTCGTCTATCACTATATATTATACATTCACACGTGAAGCCTTTAGCTAATAAAGAACTTTTTTTTAAACGTATTTAGCTGTGTTGTCAGGTATTCCCTGCAAAAGAATTTACAGTATATTAATGCATTCAGCAGCCAATGACCTCTATGGAGAAGGAACTAAATATAAAGAAGCAAAGCTGAAGGGACGGCGCTGGAATCTTTATTTAGTTTATTTGATGTAGTTCCTGAAAACTAAACCTGTGCCCTCATTCATCTACCCAGCAGCTGAACACAGGAGCTGCTAAATAAAACCTGAATGCTGAGGACAAGGGCAGAATATAAAGAAGTGACGATATAAACCCAGCTATTATGGTTTTCAGGACTATGAAGGACCAACCTGAAGGAGCTCAGAATATCAACTATGCATGGCTGTAGAGCTTGGAGAATTGATTCCCCAGGGAGTGTGACACAGCAAGTGCAGCACAATTTAGCAGATTAGACGAGGAGGACACTATGATTTAAATTAAAGGGGACATAAACCCACACATCTTAAAGGGGTTGTTCACCTTTGTGTTAACTTTTCGTATGATGTAGAGAGTGGTATTCAGAGGCAATTTGCATTTGGTCTTCCTTTTTTATTATTTGTGGCTTTTGAGTTATTTAGCTTTTTATTCAGCAGCTCACGTTCTGCAATCTGGTTGATAGGGTCTGAATTACCATTCACTGATTTAAATAAGAGACTGGAATATAAATAGGAGAGGGCCTTCTAAAGAGGAGCAATAAAAAGTAGCAATAACTATACATGTGTAGACTTACAGAGCATTTGTTGTTAGATGGGGTCAGTGACCCCCATTTGAAAGCTGGAAACAGTCAGAAGAAAAAGGCAAATAATTGAAAAACTATGAAATATAAACAAATGGATTAGAATGGCCCGTTCTATAACATACTAATAGTTAACTTAAATGAGAACAACCCCTTTAATGTAAAACTGCTCTGAGCACTTCTGCAAGTTACATCATTTAGTTCTTACTGTTTCACAATATTAGCATTATGAATGTGTAACAGGAGCACCCATGCATGGATAAAGTGCAAGTTAATGATGCACGAAGTGTCTCCTAATGCATCTCTGTTCAGCTGTCATACTTACTACAATAGGAATTGAGCAGAGAAGTGCCAGGAGATTCTTCACACATCAGTGACTTAAAGGGCACTTGTTGGGTAAAAATGTTATCCCCAACCAAAGGTATGTGCTAATAGAGCCTGCATTCCGGTTTGGAATAACAGTATTTTTTTGAAAAATTCTCCCCACCAGCGCATGGCTACCCGCAGCTGTGTTCTGTCACTCACATGTGCATTACGCGCATGTGATGTCACACACATGCGCATAATGACCAATTTGGGGCAGCTTTTCATTATAGGACATGGCTGCTCACACCGGGAGCTCCCTCCTTGTGTGGGTAGCCTAGCGCTGGCGGACAGAACAGTAGGGGGCACTCCAGATAAACACTGACAATGAAGTATTGTTGTTTTACATTAGGGGGTTTATTTATCATAGGTTGAATTTTAGAGTTTTTTATACCTCGAATGAACTCACAAATGGTTTCTAATTTAAGAAAAAAACTTGAAAAAAATTTGATCAAAGGAAAACTTTACCCGTAAAATTAATATTTAAGCACAGTGTCGGACTGGAATGCCAGGGGCCCACTTGAAAACTTTAGATGGTGGGCCCACCGGTAAACCGTGACCATGGGCCCACTTTCCAAACTATTATTCCTCCTCTCTGAAGTCAACCTCTTTATTCTCCTAGTCGTTTATATCTACTTACTATACTTTATTATTATTATTACTATACTATACTTCCATTATTAAGCCTTTGTTTTAAAATAAAGGAATAGGGAATGGCTTAGACAGGGAATGTGCACTGATTAATTGGCCAGGTCAGTAGCACTTTCATTGTACCAAAATATATTATAATTTAGCCTTAGGAGTGCACCCACAACCTCCTCCCCCCCTTTTTTATATTTACATGAAGCAGGGTTTTACACATGAGCTGTTTTATGTAATATATTTTTATAGATATTTTTTTTTTTATAGATATATTTTTTTATTTTATATGTTTGGGGGGTATAGTTTTCCTTTAAGTGAGTTTGAGTTGCAAAACCCAAAAACTGGAATTGATCGAGTTTTCAGCTAGAAAACTCGAATCATTTGAATTGATCGTGTATTCGGGCAAACCCCTCTGAAAAAACTCCAACATCATGAAGGCTATTAACAGCTTCAAAACATTCAAGGGACCTCTGCCATTGACTCCTACATGACATTGACTGGTTTTAGATGGTGCATTTTTGGATTTGAGCTATTTCCAGGGTCGGGGTATAATAAATATCAAAAAACATTTTAAAAAAAAAACTTTTTTTTTTTACCAAAAAATAATCTTGAAAACTTGAATTTTCATGGAAAACACAACTTGATCCTTAATAAATAGCCCCTGGGTGAGGATAGGTACCGTATATACTCGTGTATAAGCCGACCCGTGTATAAGCCGAGGGACCTAATTTACCTAAAAAAACTGGAAAAATGTATTGACTCGTGTATAAGCCTAGGGGCCCCATGTCAGATTTCAAAATGTGAATGTGTAAATGTGTAATCATGTTTTATGGCATAGAAATCTATCTAAAACGATTTACCGTAAAAGAGTCAGAACTATTAGCTGGACAATTGCCACTTGTTTTCCCTGTGACCTCCCACCTGTCATGGCTGCTCAGAAGATCAATGAGGTGCTGCACCTAGGAAAGCAGAAAAAAGGTACCGTTCGCTCCTTCCGCGGCCCCAACACACCTCCCTCTCCCATAGCGCAGGACTGTCTGTGACTGTCTGTGTGACGCGCCGCCCGGAGCTCCTGGACCTGCTCCGGGCGGCAATCACACAGACAGTCCTGCGCTATGGGAGAGGGAGGTGTGTTGGGGCCGCGGAAGGAGCGTATCTGCGGCCGGTGAGGGATTGGCTACTGTTGCTACGGTATGACCCGCGTATAAGCCGAGGTCGAGTTTTTCAGCACATTTTGGGTGCTGAAAAACTCGGCTTATACGCGAGTATATACGGTATATCTCTCCTAAGTCCTGGCAAATCCATGGAGATATGAAAGGGTGACTGATTGGGTAAAATGGTTCTAAATAATTTTTATTGCAAAAAGTTAAACCCAAGGAGTCAGATGAACACTCTTAAAATAGCACCGTTACAATTTCTGACAAGGGGTTGAATGCAAGCAGTGATGGATTTATGGGGGTTGTTGCAGGTTTCTTTGCTCCAGGACA
This sequence comes from Xenopus petersii, assembly GCA_038501925.1. Taxonomy (NCBI): domain Eukaryota; kingdom Metazoa; phylum Chordata; class Amphibia; order Anura; family Pipidae; genus Xenopus; species Xenopus petersii. The sequence goes on from CM076684.1 coordinate 126,308,886, forward strand.
GGGTGCAGAGACCTCCAACAATTCATCTAGTCTAGTGGAAGGCAGGGGGCAAAGTGACAGCACCCATATTTTGCACTTTATATCCTGCCTTCCACGCCGTAACCCTATTGTCATGCCACCAGGGCCGGAATTAGGGGTAGGCAGAGTAGGCACGTGCCTAGGGCGCAAAGCTGGGGGGCGCCAGACACGTACCTGCTCTATCGCCTACCCCGTGTCTGGTCCCGTCTCTCCCAGACTGCTGAGTGAAACTTTCACAAATATGCGCCTCTGCGCATGCGCGAACACCATTTCGCACATGCGTGAACACCATTTCGTGCATGCGCACTGTAGTGAAGCTTTGAGTATGCGCGCTGGAGTGTAGTTTTGAGCATGCGCGGTTTTGAGCGCACTGAGCCGGCGCCGTGGCCCACCAGGTTGCCTAGGGCGCCTGGCCGGGTTAGCCCGGCTCTGCATGCCACAAAACTACCACCGAACCTACAATGTTATGATGGCTGCCGGGACCATGACCTTGTAATCTCTATTTTTGTGGAAAATATACAGATATAGGATCGATTATCTATATTACTTGGGGACTGGGGCCTATAATTTTGTAAGCGGGCCCGAAGGCACAGTAATAGTGTAGACCAAAGAGGAGACCAGACCAGGTTCGAGGTACAAAAGGGTTTATCCAAAGAATCGTCAAAATACAGGCAAAAGGTCAGACCAGGCAGAAGACAAGCAAAATCGAAGAACAGGCAGGAATCGGTACACAAGAATCAATAGATAATAACACCCAGGAACTCTGTAGCAGGAACCTATAGTTGGGCAAGGACTGGAAGGGGAAGTGAGTTTAAATAGTCCCAGGGTTGGCGCCAAATTTTGACGCGCTTGCGTCAGACGCAGACGCCAGCGTCCTCACGCTGACGTCTTGACGCCGGCGCCCGATTATGACGCCGGCGTCCGTTCCGTCGCCGACGACCAATCCTGGACTGGGAAGGAGATGAGGTCATAGACCTGTGCCCGGCAGGAGCCATGTGGAGAGGCAGGCGGTCGCCATCTTGGACGCCATCTTGGAGACTTGGAGTAGATTCCATTACAGTACCCCCCTCCTTAGGGGGGGCCTCAGGACCACCGAGTCTAGGGGAGAGAGGGAATAATTTATGGAACCTACGAACCAAGATGGGCGCATGGACATCCGAGCTCTTGACCCAGGAGCACTCTTCGGGACCGAACCCCTTCCACTCGATGAGATATTGAAGAGTGCCCCTGGAAAGACGAGAGTCCAAAATCCTCTTCACTTCGAATTCCTGGTGATCGTCAACCAGGACTGGAGCTGGGGGAGAAGAAGAAGAAAGAGACACAGCAGGCTTAAGGAGAGAGACATGGAAGACATTCGGGATCCGCATCTCTGGGGGGAGTTGAAGACGAACCGCCACCGGATTGATGATTTCAATGACAGGATAGGGACTGATGAATCTGGGACCAAGCTTTGGGGTAGGAATCTTCAGGCGGATGTTACGGGTGGAAAGCCAGACTTTATCACCAGGAGCATAGGGTGGAGCAGGAATCCTCTTCTTGTCGGCAAACCTCTTTTGGATCAGGGAGCTCTTTTGAAGATTAGAGGCAACAGCAGCCCAAATCGCCATCATGTGGGCAGCCTGGTCGTTGGCGGCAGGAACGTTGGTGAGGAGAAGATCCTGGGGAAACGCCAATGGATTCTGACCGTAGACACAGAAGAAAGGGGACTGATGAGAAGAAGAATGCAAGGCGTTGTTATGGGCGAACTCAGCCCAGGGAAGGAGATCCGACCAATCGTCTTGGCACAGGGAAACATGGCAGCGAAGATACTGTTCCAATGCCTGGTTCACTCTCTCAGCAGCTCCATTGGATTGCGGGTGATAGGCCGAAGAAAATTGTAAAGAAATGTTGAGAGCTTTGCATAAGGATCTCCAAAATCTAGAGACGAATTGTGAGCCACGGTCAGAGACGATCTCGGCAGGAAACCCATGGAGACGAAAAATATGATGGATGAAAAGCTTGGAAAGTTCAGGAGCAGAGGGAAGTTTGTGGAGGGGAATGAAATGAGCCATCTTGCTAAACCTGTCAACGACAACCCAGATGACAGTGTGACCGGAGGAGACAGGTAGATCCACAATAAAATCCATGGCAAGATGAGTCCAAGGACGAGATGGAATAGGTAATGGAAGAAGGAGACCTTTAGGGGGAGAATGTCCAGACTTGGAAATGGCACAGATGGTACAAGAAGAAACAAAGTCTTTGACATCTTTCCTCATGGATGGCCACCACACAAGGCGAGAAAGGAGTTCGGTAGTCTTCTCTACTCCGGGATGACCAGCCTGTTTAGAACTGTGAGCCTGGGATAGAATAGACTGGCGACAATCAGGAGGAACAAAGGCAACCCCTAGGGGAATATTGTCGGGAGCAGAAGCCTGAGCGGAAAGGATTTGTGAGGCCAAGGAGGGAAATAGGGCAGCGACGATCTTGGAGGAAGGCACAATGGGTTCAGGATCTTCGGAACAGGGAACTTCAGGAATAAAACTTCTAGACAAAGCATCAGCCTTTCTATTTCTAGAGCCAGGACGAAAGGTGATGACGAAGTTAAAACGGGAGAAGAACAGTGACCATCTGGCTTGTCGAGGATTCAAACGTTTGAGGGACTGGATAAATTCGAGGTTCTTATGGTCAGTAAAGATGGTCACGGGAATGGAGGATCCTTCCAATAAATGTCTCCACTCCTCCAGGGCGAGTTTCACTGCCAATAACTCACGATTCCCCACATCGTAGTTCTGCTCGGAGGAGGAAAACTTCTTAGAGAAGAAAGCACAGGGATGCAACTTCCCGTCCAAGGATGATCTCTGTGACAAGACAGCTCCAGCTCCTACATCTGAGGCGTCGACTTCGAGGAAGAAGGGAAGAAGAAGATCGGGGTGTCTGAGAATAGGTGCAGAAGAAAAGGCAGTTTTCAGGGATTCAAAGGCTTCCAGGGCTGGAGGAGGCCAATGCTGTGGTTTACCCCCTTTGCGGATGAGGGCCAGGATAGGAGAGATCTTGGAAGAGAAACCTTTAATAAATTGTCTGTAATAGTTGGCAAAGCCAATAAATCTCTGGATAGCCTTGACACTTGTGGGGAGGGGCCAATCAAGAATTGCTGACACCTTGGCTGGATCCATCTTGAAACCCTGCTGGGAAATGATGTACCCAAGGAATGGGATGGAGGACACTTCAAACAAACACTTTTCCAATTTAGCGAAGAGATTATTCTTTCTGAGACGAAGAAGAACTTCCCTCACTTGGGAGCGATGCTCGTGGAGATCTTTGGAAAAGACGAGAATGTCATCCAGATAGACAACAACACTTTGCCCCAACAGGTCTCTGAATATATCATTCACGAATTCTTGGAAGACCGCGGGGGCGTTACAAAGTCCAAATGGCATGACTAGATATTCATAATGCCCATCTCGGGTATTGAAGGCGGTCTTCCATTCGTCCCCTTCACGAACTCTAATGAGGTTATAAGCACCCCGAAGATCCAGCTTGGTGAAGATCTTGGCCCCTCTTAACTGATCGAAGAGTTCGGAAATTAGGGGGAGAGGGTAACGGTTTTTAATGGTGATTTTGTTTAACCCCCTATAGTCAATGCATGGTCGCAGACCTCCGTCCTTCTTTTCGACAAAGAAAAATCCAGCACCAGCAGGGGAAGAAGAAGGGCGGATGAAGCCTCTTTGGAGATTTTCCTGAATGTAGGTCTTCATGGCAGCCGTCTCAGAGGGGGAAAGAGGATAGGTGCGACCCCGGGGAGGCATGGAACCAGGAAGAAGTTCGACCGGACAGTCATAGGGTCGATGAGGAGGAAGGATCTCTGCAGAGCCCTTATTGAAGACATCAGCGAAATCTTGATAGATGGAGGGAAGGGTCAACTTGGAAGAAATAGAAGAAACCTTGATAAGGGGTACAGCAGGCAAACAGTTCTGTTGGCAATAGGGGCTCCAGCGGGAGACTTGAGCGGAGGACCAATCAATGACCGGATTATGGGTGCACAACCAGGGGAGCCCCAAAACGAGTGGAGTTGAAGGGCAGTCGATGAGTAGAAAGGCCAATCTCTCCAGATGCATGGTGCCCACTCTAAGAGAAAGTTCAACGGTGGTTTGAGAAATAATGGCCGAAGACAGAGGGCGGTCATCAATAGCCAAGACTAGCAGGGGAGAGGCCAAGGGTTGTAGGGGAACCGCATAGCGAGCAGCAAAAACTCTGTCCAAGAAATTTCCAGCAGCACCAGAGTCCAGGAAAGCTTGCACTGGGATCTTCTGGGAACCGAATTGGATCTGTGCCGGAAGAAGGAAGCGTTGAATAGAGGGTTGGGGAGAATGACAAACACCACCCAGATAGGTCTCCCCAAACCTACCTAGGTGCTGGCGTTTCCCGGCTTCACAGGACACTCATGGGCGAAGTGTGATTTGCCCCCACAATACAGGCATAGGCCGGCAGCCCTTCTCCGTAGCTTCTCCTGTTCGGAAAGACGAGCCCGTCCGATCTGCATGGGTTCCTCAGTAGATGGAGCAGAGGAAGCAGAAGCCGCAGGAGTAGGAGAGGGGAAAGCAGAAACCGGATTGAAGAGTAGAGGTCTCTGGAAGCGAGGAGCCAGGGTGGATTGGAACCGGGGATACCTCTTCGGACGCTCTCTGTCGAGCTCGAGTTGAAATTCCCTCTGTCGGGTGTCAACCTTTATAGCCAACGCCACCAGATCCTCCCACCGAGAAGGAATTTCCTGGGAGACCAAGTCGTTTTTGATCCGCATGGCTAGGCCGTTGTAGAAGGCGGCATGGTACCCATCGTTGTTCCAGGTGGTCTCCGCCACTAGGGTGCGGAACTCAATAGCGTACTCCGGAACAGAGCGAGTGCCTTGCTGGATCTGGAACAGGCGAGCAGAGGATGCCGTAGCTCGGCCAGGGGCATCAAAGACAACCCGAAGTTCACGGATGAAGGCACTGGCGTTGTCAATCAAGGGATCCCTCTTCTCCCACAAAGGTGATACCCACTCCAAAGCCTTCCCCTGTAGGCGAGTAATCATGTACCCCACTTTAGCTTGTTCGGATGCAAACTGACCTGGCAGCAGGGCGAACTGAATCTCGCACTGGTTGATGAAACCTCTGCATGCATCAGGATCGCCGCTGTAGAGGGGAGGCGCAGGAATGCGAGGTTCCGAAGACTGAAGTGGGCTTGCAGGAATGGCCACAGGGACCGGGGCCACAGGAGACAATGCCGACAACTTGTCCAGGATAGCTTCAAGAGCCTGACCGAAGTGTGACTGCTGGGCTTCGTAAGACTGCATGCGGGAAGCCAAACCGCGGATAGCGCCACCGACATCAGGTGGAGCTGGAGTCTCCTCCGAAGGGTCCATGGCCCAACTATACTGTAAGCGGGCCCGAAGGCACAGTAATAGTGTAGACCAAAGAGGAGACCAGACCAGGTTCGAGGTACAAAAGGGTTTATCCAAAGAATCGTCAAAATACAGGCAAAAGGTCAGACCAGGCAGAAGACAAGCAAAATCGAAGAACAGGCAGGAATCGGTACACAAGAATCAATAGATAATAACACCCAGGAACTCTGTAGCAGGAACCTATAGTTGGGCAAGGACTGGAAGGGGAAGTGAGTTTAAATAGTCCCAGGGTTGGCGCCAAATTTTGACGCGCTTGCGTCAGACGCAGACGCCAGCGTCCTCACGCTGACGTCTTGACGCCGGCGCCCGATTATGACGCCGGCGTCCGTTCCGTCGCCGACGACCAATCCTGGACTGGGAAGGAGATGAGGTCATAGACCTGTGCCCGGCAGGAGCCATGTGGAGAGGCAGGCGGTCGCCATCTTGGACGCCATCTTGGAGACTTGGAGTAGATTCCATTACAAATTTGGACCAATGTGTATCGAAGGAGAAATCACTGAGGGGTGCCAAGAAACGGAACCCCCAGTTATCGTTTACACTTACCTTATAGCCTGAGCCGGTGCTCCTGTTAGCAGAAACTGCCCCAGCCTTCTTCCTACTTCTTTCTTCACACGGGTGCAGATGCACAGTAGAGTGAAAAGCCGAAAACAAAAAACAGTTTTTTCACTCTGCACGTGCATCGGTCCCTGGGGTACCAAAGAAGGACAAAGTGGAAGAATTGGATCACTCTGTGGTGCACGCTGAGAAGAACCTCTGGCCGGTGCAATTTTCTGCTAACAGAAGCCCCTGTCTAGGGTATCAGGTAAATGAATACAATCACTGGGGGCTGCCTAACTTTTGGCACCTCCCCAGTGATTTCACCTTTCCATCTCCTTTAAAGCTACTAAAAATATTTAAGTATTATAAAAAAAAACAGGGAGATGTTGCCACGAATATGGCTTTATGTAAAGAAGGAACAAGGTACTGTCTAATTATTACAGAGCAAAGAAAAACAATTGCTTGCTTAACTAGGATGGGAACTAGGATGGGAAACGGTTTTGGAACATTCTTCATTTGCAAAAATCCCATATCTTTACATTAATGAGTGTGGATTCGTTTTTCCACACAAGCACCGTTTATGGCAATATAGGGACTAACCAAGGGAAGTGGTGAAACAGGACTTGGCATTCCTGGAGTGAATCTTATTGTTGCCTTATCAATGCATTTTTTTAGGCCAAACAATAAGGGGGCCATTTACTTAGCTCGAGTGAAGGAATAGAATAAAAAAAAACTTCAAAGTTCGAATGATTTTTTTGGCTTCTTCGACCATCGAATTGGCTACTTCGACCTTCGACTACGACTTCGAATCGAACTAAAAATCATTCGATCATTGGAAAATATTCGACCATTCGATAGTCGAAGTACTGTCTCTTTAAAAAATCTTCGACCCCCTACTTCGCCACCTAAAACCTACCGAAGTGTAATGTTAGCCTATGGGGAAGGTCTAATGTTTATGTAATGTTTTTTAGGTTGAAGAAAAATCGTTCGATCTAACTATTTCGATATTCAAAGTTGAAGGATTTATATTCGGCAGTCGAATATCGAGGGTTAATTAACCCTTGATATTCGACCATATGTAAATCTGCCCCTAAATGTAATTTTCTTTTGCCATTAATTGTCAGTACTATTTTTTTTTTTTAAAAATTATTTTCATACAGAAAGAAACAGAATTTCCACCGATAAAACATCCAGACTGCGTTCATGGGCCCCGAGGAAGAGACAAATCAATGGCGGAACTCATTTACGGCATTCGGATTCTCAGCGGCTCGACCATTTCACATTCTTTTATCATTTTTAAAAATGATTTGCTTCAAAATAATTCCCACCTTTGATGTATTCAGGGCTTATGTGTAGGCCATTGGGATCTCAGACAATAACTCTGATTTGACAAATCCCAGGAAATTGTTGAACGGAATCTATACAGAAAGCTTCTTTTTCAAGACATTTTATTGAATGGTGTTGCAAATATGACTTTCAACGTCTTAAATATCTGAGCAGAACGTCTGTTCCACTTTATAATGCCAAGAAAAACAGCACATAGTGTAAAAGTGCATTTCTTGCTAATGTTTTGCATTGTGTTTTACAGCGTTGTCTCTCACCCAAATTATTTTGCATGGCAGAATATGTCGGACTGATACAAACAAGGATATTTACATATAAAAGCTCTACTAAATAATCAGTCCAAGAAGAAAGAAATGTTTTCACGTCATAATGGGGCCTGGCCAAGCCTAGCGTTGTTATTTCCAAATTTCATAATAAAAACAAGTATTTGCTAAGGGACATTGACATCAAAAGAACAAACTTCCATTTGTGTTAGAACACAGTGTATATGTATATGAGTTGAATTGTAGGGCATCGTGTTCTATCTTTAAAGAAATATAATGTTTCTGTTTTTTATATTGCGGTAGCCTGGAGAAGAACAGAATTAAGAAGACATACTACTCTACTGGATCCAATGGATTAATTACTACTACTACTTAGAAAGTCCTACTACTCAGAAAGTCCTGGTTCTGTTCCAAATGCTCTTTGGGAGAAAGATTGCCCAGTTGGCCAAGGAATCTTGTGACCAGGTCTTGCCATAGGTTTTATACAGTGTAAAGACAGGAAGTGCTTGGATCTTCATCTTTGGTCTCTACTTGGTACTGGGGTGGACATGCTGGCAACCTTTAGCATAGGGCTCCAGTATCAAGCTTTGGATCCAAAAAAGACTAGCAAACTTGGAGAAGTTGGGGAGCAGGCCCAACCCCATGATCAAGGTAAAGGCAGTGAAGATCAGTATCAGCCATAACGCTCTCTTAGGAGTTGTAGGTAAGGCCAGCTGAGAAAGAGCAATATTGGAAATTACTGAGGAGCAGAAGTTTGAAGATAACAATCCAAGCCAACACCCCCTAAGCATAGGGACCACAGATTGTTAAGGGACTCAGGCTATTGTTATCCTTAAAGGAGAAGGAAAGTCTTTTTGCACTTGGGGGTGCCAAATGTTAGGTGATATTCTACGATAATTTCGCAATTGTAATGTTTTTTTCTGGATTTTGCTTTTCTTCCCATAATTAGATCGGAGATTTCTGGATAAGGGGTTTGCAGATAATGGAATAAAGAAACTTTAATGTAGAGCTTCACCCCGGCTAAAATAGTCACCTGAATTAAAATGGGGAAAATATATTTGTTAAAAAAATATACATACAAATTAGAATAAATGAGAACATAGATAGTATAGTTGCCAACAGATCCACATTCCATCCGAGTGAAATGAATATTAATTACCCTTAGTATCCTGCTATTCCAATACTTAATGCAAATCTTTCTTAAGGTATTTAATGAATTTGCAGATACGACCTCCCATCCCCCAGCAGGAAATTCTGGGCTTATTTGCTAAAGAGCAACAGTTTCTATTGCCAAAGCTAAAATCTCAGTATGGTCTTATATCTGGGTGTCACTGCGGAACAGATATTAGTTGAGGCTTTTGGGGGTGGATGGATGGGAGAGCCGTTGAGAGAAGACAGAACTATTTCTCACTGCCAGAATGTAATAGAAATTGGAATAATAAATAGCATTTACTTGATTATGTAATACACAAAGTTATTCATGTTGCCTAGATGATTTACATTTTATATTGTTTGAATTGACCTTAATTCAGTTGCTTGTGTGCAGAAGAAACTCAGCAAAACAATGCCGATTTCAGTGTGTTTATCTTGTGGAACAAAATAATCATGGAAGTGTCACAATACTAAGTACAACTATAAAAGAGAATTCTGTTTGCTCTATTCCTGTTTGTACTTATGCAGTGATGAGCGGCTCCACCACGGGAGAATTTTAATGAAGGCTAAGCCTCGCCAAAGCAAAACCAATGGATCCTGTAGCAGTATGGCGTATGGAGGTATCATACATGAAACTGGCACTGTATTTATAGTGCCATATGTTCTGGGGGCATTGTATATGAAATTGGCGCTGTATTTATTCTGCCATGTGTTCTGGAGTATTATACTCAGAACTGACCCTGGTGCTGCAGGAAAATGTTTTCTTTTCCGGAAAATGTGGTAACCCTATGTGGCAGGCGGAAGTGCTTCTCTCTTAAAAGATTTTAGCTGCCAGTTTGGCTCCTTCAGTCCGAGTCTGCAGCTTATCTGCTCCTGTATGGGCACTCCAACAGGCTTAATTGACTGATATCTGGCCAAAAAATGTCCAGATATTAATGGGACAGGTTTAAAATTCTTGTTGATGACCGCATCATCCAGTTTTAGACTGGGCCGGCAGAACACTCAGAAATAATCTGGTAGGCCCAGGCCTTCATGAGCCCTGCTGGCTCAGTCCCACTATCCCATCCTTGATCCCCACAGGACCCTGCTCCCCCACCCAGAGCTCTGGACCCAAAGTTTGTTCCCCTGCCCAGACTATCAGCCATAAAGTTAAGGAGGAGGGAGGCTAAGGGGAAGGGGTGCATATGGGGAGGCGAACGCCAGGAGGAGGGCCCTTGAGATCAGCCCCGGTGGCCGGTGGGCCCCATATGACTCAGTCCAACCCAGCCATTGGCTCATTGATGTGGTCATTGTCCCAACGGCCTGCATCCCTGTCACTGTGATTCAATCATTAGGCCCTATATTTGAGTAATGTGTTATGAGCCCTAATCCTACCCCTCTTCTTACATGCAGATATTGGTTATTTTCAATTTTGCTCCACATGGTGGCGTTACATACATACCACCTGCAGTCTGTTTGCCGCATGCCTACCAGAAGAAGAAGACCATCTAAGCAGCATTTGGAGGGTGAGCTGGGTCAATCTGCCTGTTGCATGCTGGGAACATTACATAATTCATAGATATGCCACAGGCTTTAGATGTCCTTTAATAAAGCAGCACTTTGCATATTATTCAGACTATAAGGGCTTTTAGTATAATTACCACCATATTAACTGACTTTCCAGTCCCGCTCACCCCAGGCTCAGAATCATACATCAAGGAGCCAATGATGCCGCCTTAGGCATAACTGTGGGTTGCACATATTATATATCAGCGGGGATGGTAAACAAATGAATTACTTATAAGTGATCGACATATTCCTATAATTCCAAGAAAAAGTGTTTCTTTATGTACAAAATTGTGTAGTTATTCAATGTGAAATCTTGAACTAAACCTTCCAGCTTACCTTGCAGCAATCAGATCACCAACTAGCCCAAAAAAAAAACCAAAACGGATACAAGTGCGTATTTGTGTGGATAGTTAACTGAAGCTTCAGGTAGTGCTGTAGTTGATGAACAATCTCAAATTGTCAACTCTAACCCATCCTCTCCCAACATGGACTAAACTCAACACGTTGTGCTGCCTTGTCTTATAAACCTGAGCCCCATCTCGCCCATGTCTAATGTCACCAAAGGAGACATCAAAGGCCTGAATCCAAATGGAGCTGAGCCACTGGAAGGGGCTGGGCCGGATGAGGAAGGCACTGGACTCACTGGTCATTGATCAAACCTTTCTGACCCAAAGATCCTACAGGTTTCTGGCTGGCCAGCACATCATTGTCATTGACCCTTTGTAAATAAAACAATAATAATATTCAAACCCAACAGAATATATGAGATCTCTGTATGCAGAGGAACACGTTTATATACTTATAATACACAAAAGCCATGAATATCCTGTAAATTATATCCTTATAAACAGTGAGTTCTGATGTCATCAGTTATAAACGGTGAGTTCTGATGTCATTTCTGTCACATGACTCACTGAAACTTGTGTATTATAATAAATAAAGTACCCCCAGTTGCAAAATATGAGGATATTAGAAGTTACCTCGAAGTTCCATGACCTTCGGCCTCGTGTTTTTATATGGTCATGAAACTCCTTGGTAACTTATAATATCCTTATATTTTACAAGAGGGGGTACTTTATTCACTATATAACATACATATATATATATACAATTTATATATTCATTAAATTAAATAATCCACTATAATATTCTTCATCAGGCAGTGATAACATTGCAAATTTCAATTGCCTATATTGCAACTGGAAAGCCCTGCTTACAGGAGGCAAGAAAAAAAGTCTTACCGGTACATTTAACTGGTGCAAAATATGTCATTGACAATGTTTTTTTCCCACAGACTGATATTGTACTATCTAGAAGGTTCTGCAACATGAACCCTCAGGCCAACCCTATCCACATGTCTTCAAGTATTAGTAGCAGTGATGGGCAAATTTGTCCCATCTCGCTTCGCCGGAAAATTTGCGAATTTACAGCGAAACATGAATTTTGATACCCGCGTCAATTTTGCCGCCGGCGTTACAGTCAATGTGCGTCCGAATAATGTTGACGCACAACGGTTTTGAAGCAAGCAATTATTTTTTTCAAACCATGGTATTTCACTGTGAAATTCACACCTAGGGAATTTATTCGCACCCTCACTAAGGGCGAGTTTGAGTATCCCTGCCCAGGAACGAGTGGTGAGTAGCAGCATGCAAGCAACGATGCGCTATCTGTAAAAAAAAGCATCTGCTGTCGAGCAAGCTGGGCCAAGATTAGTAAAGGGCGAATAAATTAGACTGGCACGAATTTGTGATGAATTTCCGCGTTCTGCGGCCGGCAAATAAAAAATCTTATACGCGCGTTGAAAAAGTTGCTTGCGTCAAAATCCGGGACAAATCCGCCCATCACTAGCCAAGATCACACATTATGCTGATTCAATTTCTTTCTGTTTCTTGCACTATCATAATATGTTCTTCCTCTTGAGATGATACCATCTCATTACCTGGTTTATTTTTTCCAGACGCACAACCTATTTGCGAGTTTTCATCTTGGCAGGAATTCCTTGGTGGGAAACACGCAGGGCCTGATTAAGCTCGGTTTGCATATGGATGTTGCAGCCTAAGGCATCAAAAATAGTTGATACGGATTATTGCTGGAGCCCCCCTGAGATCTACTAAGAGCATTCTGTAGAAAGAAATTGGATCAAAAAAATGTATTTTGTGGCGAGAACACTTCTGTGGTGCTATAATAATGATTTTCTTTGAAATGACAGGATGAAGTAGCCAAGTAAAAGAGGAAAGTGGTGTTGTTGTCCCATTAGAGTGCTCCTGATACTGCTCCAGAATCCAACACTGACCAGCCTGCTATTTTTGGCTGTTGATACAACTGTTATGTGACATGGGGCATCAAAACATTGGAAATCCCGATCACATTGGTAATACAAAACACTGCATTATGGGTAAACTAAATGGCAATTTGCATCCAAAATTTCACTTTGTATACTGTGCTTGCATTAATAAATGACACCTCCTGGACAAAAACTGCGAGAGTAGAAAAGCATGAAAATCCCTATGAACAGACGAAAACATAGCAGTGTTTCAGCCATAAATTGCAACAGTTATTCTAATACAGGAGTCCCCAACATTTTTAACCCTTGAACCACATTCCACTATAAAAAGAGTTGGGGAGCAACACAAGTATGAAAAAAGTTCCTATGAGTGGTAAATATGGCCTGTGGCTGGCTTTTTGGTAGCCCCTATGTGGACTGGCAGCCGACAGGAGACTCTGTTTGGCAGTACATCTGGTTTTTATACAACCAAAACTTACCTCCAAACCTGGAATTCAAAAATAAGCACTTGCTTTGAAGCCACTGGGAGCAGCATCCAAGAGATTGGTGAGCAACTGGTTTTGATGGAACCTGCTGTGGAAACCATGGAGCAATTGCAATTGGCAACCATGTGGGAGCCCAGGATTGTTTGGACGCAAGTACTTTAATGAATTACACCAATATGCACTCACCATTTAGCCCATTCTAGAGCACCCACAATTGCAAGAAACTTTCGTAGATGAACCTTTTGAAAATTCACTGTGATTTAGATGTTTCTCCCCACTGGAGAGTGAAGTCAGCTCTTAAACAAACCCAAAAATTCATCATTCAGTAACACACATTTGGATTAATGCCAATCTGGAGAACGGCTGCTATGAAGCTGATCAGGAATTTTGCAGGTTTTTATTCTGTCCTTATCAAGGCTCATTAGCAGTGAGGCCGGGATGGTGTAAGCGGATGTTGCTGAGGCAGAGAACATAATCAGGCATAACATAATAAGATCAGGCAGGGAAAAGGGACGTAAATGAATAAGAGACAGACTTAGGAGCCCTGCAGGGATAGGCATTTAGTACAACAAACATGATAGAAATTCATTCCTGTAACCAAGTAAAAGCAAAGATTATTTGAGCCTGTTATGGGGAGGGGGGTCGGACTTGAGTTGGTTACCTGAATCTCCTTCTTCCTTCCTAGACCTGACGTGTGACGTGGTACTGTCTCCATGGAAGTGCACGGAAAGTAGAAAGATCACTAAAACTCTTAGGGGCAAATTCACTAAGATTCGTAGTTGTGCCAGGCGTAACTTCGCCACACTTCGCCAGGTGTAGTTTCGCCAGCGATCCGCAAATTCACTAAAATCCGAAGCTGCGCTCAGGGTAAGCGTAAGGTTGCGAAGTTGCGCTAGCGTTGATTCGCTAAGCGAAGCGAAGTTACGCTAGTGATGGTTAATTTGCATACGGCGCCAAATTCAAATTTTAATGGAGCAATATGTACAATCACTACAAATGCCTGGGAAACCGTCAAAACATCAAATAGATTTTTTTTACCCTACAAATGTGCACACTGTATAGTTAAGTTGCCATGAGTTAGGAAATGTAGGGGGGAAGGAGGGGAGCCCCAAAAAAAATTTCGATCTTTTTCAGCCTATCACCCATAATATAGAAAAAACGCCAGCGTTTTTTGGGACTTAGAAAAATTTTTAACTTTTTTTGAAGCAATCCCTATCCACTCTATTGTGCTTCGCCTGGTCTGAGGTGGCGAAGGAAGTCTAGCGTAAAAGGTAGCGTTCAGTACAATGCGCGCGTTAGTGAATTTGCGTAGTTACGTCCGTTGCGCAAATTCACCAGGCGTAAGGGTGCGAAGTTACGCTAGCGAAGTTATGCCAGCATCCGTGAACAATATAATGCTTACCAACCCCTTTTATGTTGCTCATAGTGGCATCAAAGCAGCTGTGCATTTTTGAAATTGGAGACGAGGCATAAAGACATTACTTCAAAAAAGGGCCTCCTGAAGCTAAAAGTCCAAAACCAAAACCTTTTTTTCATGCTTGTATTGCTTACCAGCACTTTTTACATTTAAAAAAGTGTTTGAGGATACTTGTCGTACAATGTCTAGTTATAAAATGTTGGCAACTCTGTAAAACTATACATCTATAGTTTATTATTAAAAAGGCCAACATTGTTGAAGGGGGCATCACTTTTGCTGTTATCACTTTAAGATCATTGGGCTCTCAAACCTTACCCCTCTCCTGCCGCATGCTGGGCAAGTGGCCAAGAATTTAATGAAGAAGGGAGGCGGGGGGTTTAATGCTATAGAGAAAGCTGACCACGAGTTCCAGGTCCCCTGGGATCTGCTTCCTCTATAGTTATACCACTGGACTCATTAAATATAGCTAGTATAGCTACTGTAACAGTGCAATGTAAATTGGGTATAATTTACCATCCATTTACCATATTTTTTTCTACACAAAATTCAATTATGCCTGCAACAATCAGACACAAGATACCAGAGATGCAAAAGATTTATACCAATTAGTAAATTGTGCACAAATGGGCACAACTTACTCCTGGGAGGTAGCGGATAACTTACAGTTGTGTTATGGGTGAACACTTAAGGTGGCCACAGAGGTAGAGATCTCTCCCCGATATGCCCACATTGAGGTGGGCAATATCGGGCTGATCCGATCTTGGGCCGTAGGGCCCAACGATCAGATCATAATGCATCTGAAATGGGCGGTCAGATCGCGGACCGCAATCCGATGGGATTTTTTTAACCTGCCTGATCGATATCTAGTCGACTTTCGGGCAGATATAGATCAAGGAAGCCTGTTGGATTGCCCAACACACGGGCCAATAAGCTGCTTACTCAGTCTGTCGGCAGTTTTAATCGGCCCGTGTATGGGGCCTTTAGGGGGTTATTTATCAAAAGTTAGAATGTTAGAGTTTTTTTTTACCTAGAATGAACTCAAATGACCAAGAAACTCAAATGGTATCTTATTTAAGATAAAACTCGAATGGCAAAAACCTGAATGTGCGAGTTCGAGTCCCAGAACCTGAAAACTCGGATTGATCAAGTTTTCAGCAAAAAAAAAACTCGAATCGAGTATACTCCCAAATCCATCTGAAAAAAACTCAAACATCAAGCCGGCTGTTAACCTCTTTAAATGGTTCAAGGGACCTCTGCCATTGACTTCTGCATGACCTCGACAGGTTTTAGGTGGTGTATTTTTGGATTCAAGCTATTTCCAGGGTCGGGGTATAATAAATCTCGAATACTTAATTTCGAGGTTTTTTTAACCCGAGAAATTTGAGTTTTGACCCAAAAAAACCCTCCGATATTCGAATTTTCTTGGAGAAAAACAACTCAAACTTTAATATATGTGACCCTTGCACTCCCTTTAACTGCATATGATTCAACTGGTGAATGAGCAAACGCCTATAACACATAAATCGCACCTTGGTCTGTACTTTCCTTGCACCACCGCGAGTTATATAAATAAATGATGATGATGATGATGATGATGAGTTATGTCTTGTTTCTCATGCACCAGTGTAGGCGAAAACAGGCAAGAGGAATGTGAGTGGCATTTTCATGGGTGCAATTTTAGTGCCTAGTGATCGTTAGGATCATTCTGTGAGCAGCCACTTGCCTGATTGAAAGGACCTGGTGGAGCTCATAGGAACATAATATGGAATCACATTAAAGAATAAGAAGAGCTGAGAAGGTACCAGATGAGAGATTGGTTGAATATCTCCCTAAATGAAATACAAAGACTCAGTGCCTTGTTGGAGCTGTCATGACAATAAAGACATTCCTTGTAGATCTTCTAGGTCTTGGCCGCAACCATAACAGATCACATTTCCACTTGCAGAGACATGACCTGATTAAGACAATTATGATTTCATGTCAGATCAGAAAACACCAGTTATATTTAGATTTGGGTTGCAGGCACGTGTATTTGGCATTCGCACCTGAGCAACAGACGGAGCCCTCCCAATGCAGGATCTATGGAGGGACCCAAAAGGAATCTATACAGCTAGTGCCCCAACACTTCGCCTGCTAATTGGCAAATGTTTCTAGCAGACTCCTCGTTCTACAGAGTATGATGGAAAGATCAGCTCTTATTGGGAAACCTTAGATTCCAATGAAACTGCTCCCTCTTATGGCCAAATTATCATGTTAAATTGTAGAACATGTAGGTTTACTAAACAAGTACTGACTCACAGAACATACATTGTTTTCTGATTGCACAATTAGTTTAATAATATATTAGCATTTCTATAATTTAGGGCCAGACTAGACAGGACAGGACCAGGTTATAATTCCTTGAAGTCCAATTAAGCAGAGCGGGGCAGTGTATATTTTAATGATCTTGTTCCTCTCTCCTGCACCTCGTGACATTATTAACGATTCCAATTGTTTTACGGGTTAAAACACTGACTTTTTCTCGCTCTGTTGCCATGGCACCCAGGAAACCATTGCTACAGAGACAGTAACAAGCACAGTGGATTAATCCCGGCGAGGAATTTTCCGAGAGCCTTCCCATAGGTACAGAACAGCAGTTACAGGCAGCCGTGCATGTTATACATAGTGCAAAGTTTTCGAAAAGTTTAGTTACCCAGAGCAACCAATCAGCTGGTAGCATTTACAAGCCTGTTCTTTGAAAGCAAATATCCGATTGGTTTATATATCTAACTAGACCTGCGGTAAACGCTGATCTTTTTATTTTATTATGGTATTGTGTATTATGGTATTGTGAATGGATGTAAAGTTACTCAAGGTGACGGTCTGAGTAATGTTACAATTTAATTAATTTTTCTCTTTTTAGTGGTTCATGAGATATAAGCAGTTCTAGACTACTTATACTAGGCTTCCAGATCAGCCGTCCAATTTGTATGCACTCCTTATATAATCAGATTTACCCTGGAGTTGCTGACTCTGAGAGCATTAGCAGTCTCGTTTTTTGGGTTTAAATGCCCTTTTAGTCCATGTTTCTGAACCAGAATTCAATATGGCTAAATATTTTATCACTCAAGTGATTTCCCAGATAATTAGCTGCCTCTAACCCAGTGGTTCTCAAAGCGGGTCTTCCAAGGGACAGACTGGAGCAGTGGAAAGGAGCTCAGCCTGAAGGCCAGTTAGGGTGGGATTTGGGGATAACACTTGTTTGCTCCCTTATTTGCAGCTGAAAGCTCAGCTAAAATGTCATTTTGGGGGGAACACTCTTTTGCTCCCCCTGAGATATTCTTAGAACTATAAATGAATCACCAATAAAGCATTTTTCCAGTTTTTCTATAGCCTTGTTATGAGCCAAAGATGGCTCTGAACAAAGGTTGGTCTTTCAAGGGGAGGTTGAACCAAAAACTCTGATAACCACTGCACCCTTTTGGGCATCATTTAGATATAGTTTCAACACTGTGACTGCTCAGATTCATGTCTGTTGCCACACTCCCAGCTCTGCCTGATGTATCTAAGTGTAGGGATGTGTAAAATAGCCACCCTAGTTAAGCAAGCAGGCAAATCCTTAGTGTTCTAGACACCTAAATGGATCCTAATGGGGACTTGTGTCAATGCTCTGCTTTATGCTATGCCCCTTAGATTCTCAATACATTCTCAATAGTGACCAGTAGATGGCACTGTGCTAAAACCCTTTGTAGCCATGCTCTCACAGTCCATTTTGTGCTAGCTCAAGCCTGAGCAGGCAGGCACAGCTCTTGTGGAACCTAAATGAATCAGGCCTAGTAAGGATTAGGTTACTCATCTTAAGAGGTCACTCTAGGCGTGACAGATAGATAGGTTATCTAGTTGCGCATCTTAAGGCTCCTATGAGGAGAGTCAGAGGGATTAAGATCCCGGGTACTAATTGACCAGAAGTAGGGACTAAGTGCAAAGATTTAGGGATGTAGCGATTCCCCTGGGTTCCACCTCGGGAAAAGGCTGAAAGCTGGGTGTTCCTTCATTGCTGCAGTGTATGTTCTCTTCCCTGTGGGGATTAACCCTGACTAAAGGTGCTGTGAGTATATGCCTATCCACTGTTAATGTATGATCCTGCTTGCTCTTATGCACACTCCATGGAGGATTGAATTGTTCAATACATTTGTTCATGGTTAAGTTATAAGAATCACTGGCACCCAATTATTGCACCCTGCATCAGGTTACAGTTACCCTGCACCCTGCCTCCACACTGTTTGCGGGGACTCACTCCCTGAGATTAAAGGTCTCATCCAGAGCACAGTATTGGGAGTGGGGCTCATAGTTAGAGAATGGCGTACTCAATTTACTGTAGCAAGCTCTACATAAGATGGTTCAGGGAGAATTTTAAGCCTTTTTAGTTGTGTTATGCCGTTGGATATGCCACCTGTATCTAAGGTAATTTTGGGAGTGCTTATGGCCTTTTAATAACAGGTTCAACTATAATTTATGAACAGATTACAGAGTGCAGGAGATATTTCTTTATGAAACATGTCACCAATAGAGATGGCGCGAACTGTTCGCCGGCGAACTTGTTCGCGCGAACATCGGGTGTTCGCGCTCGCCGGAAGTTCGCGAACGTCGCGCGACGTTCGCCATTTTGGGTTCGCCATTGTTGGCGCTTTTTTTTGCCCTCTCACCCCAGACCAGCAGGTACATGGCAGCCAATCAGGAAGCTCTCCCCTGGACCACTCCCCTTCCCTATAAAAACCGAAGCCCTGCAGCGTTTTTTTCACTCTGCCTGTGTGTGCTGAAGAGATAGTGTAGGGAGAGAGCTGCTGCCTGTTAGTGATTTCAGGGACAGTTGAAAGTTTGCTGGCTAGTAATCGTTTTGATACTGCTCTGTTATTGGAGGGACAGAAGTCTGCAGGGGTTTGAGGGACATTTAAGCTTAGGTAGCTTTGCTGGCTAGTAATCTACCTTCTACTGCAGTGCTCTGTATGTAGCTGCAGTGGGCAGCTGTCCTGCTTCTGATCTCATCTGCTGACTGCTGCAATAACAGTAGTCCTTGTAAGGACTGCTTTTATTTATTTTTTTGTTCCAATACAGAGCAGTATCAAGCAGATTACTAGCCAGCAAACTTACTATCATCTGTCCCTGAAATCACTAACAGCTCTCCCCCTACACTATCTCTTCCAAGCACACACAGGCAGATTTTTCAGATACATTTTTGCCCTTGATCCCCCTCTGGCATGCCACTGTCCAGGTCGTTGCACCCTTTAAACAACTTTAAAATCATTTTTCTGGCCAGAAATGTCTTTTTTAGATGTTAAAGTTCGCCTTCCCATTGAAGTCTATGGGGTTCGCGAACCGTTCGCGAACCGCTCGCATTTTTGCGCAAGTTCGCGAATATGTTCGCGAACTTTTTTTCCGACGTTCGCTACATCCCTAGTCACCAACAGACAGGACCTCTCCAGTCTAGGAATAGGGACCTTTTATTAACATGTTGGTGGACTACTTGGTTGAGGCCTGAGAGGACCTGTTGGTTCAGAGTAGTCTTCCAGTTAATGTTCTTGTATACTGCCAACTTCCAAACTGCCACTTCCACCTTACAGTTGCTGGACCATTGACTTTACTTGGTGATTTAGCCCCATGCCGTCGAGCTCTGGATCCAGCATTTTTCTTAATTGTCTTTGCTGGTTTTGACCTCTGGCCTGTTATATTGGCTTCCTATTGTCTGCCTTGACCCAACTGACTTGTTCTCCATCTGCCTCTATCATTAGTCAGTTTACAGACTTTTTATTTTTTTCCTTAGGTTTGTTATCATTGTTTATCTGGTTGCCCATTAAAAGTTTAGTCATGTCTCTGGGTCTCTATGAAACTCTTGATATATCTCCTCTGGGCAATACAGCACCAAGGCTCCTACCTTTAAGTCTCACAATTATGGTCCATCCTTTTACTTTTTGATCTCATCTAAGCCAATAATACAAAGTCAATGTAGCGGGTATCTTGGAGTAAATATGTCAGTTTTCTGTTTTAGGTTTATAGTACAAATCCACAATCTGGACATAACTTGCATTGTAGCTCAGAGAATCATGGGAAAAAAAGAAAACCTTTAGAATTAAGCCACGGAGTATAATAAATAAACATTAATATAGGATGTTATTTTCTGAAGAAGCAGGTTTACCACACCAGTCATATAGAGCATAGACAGCCCAGCACATTCACGGGAATCACAATGTCTATTATACTTTGAGCATTTACATTTGCCAACCAGCAAGCTAAGTTCAGGGACATTTCAGCTTATTCTTTAGTCATACCATTTGCCATTAATCAGTGCACTGAATCAGTTATTACTGAAAGCAAAATAACACATACTGCACAATAGCAGGCAAGAACTGAATGAGCTCCTGAAAGCTAATAAACCTGCTTGTGTCCTTGAAGGGCCTCTGTACTTTTCTTGATAGAATGCATTTAGAGCAGGGTATACCTGTGCCGCCATTGTTTTATGATACCTCTCTGCCTTCAGGTTCAAGTGAGAGAATACTAAGCAAAATTCACAGGTTCACCTCAATTAGCCAGGGCTTAAAAGATCCTTATTTGCCTCAATAGAGCTGAAAATTAAAGTATAGGTAAACACTGTTTTACTACTCATATACTGTACATATTAATGCATACCATTGCTGGATTATTAATTACTTTAAATGCACAGTAAGATTTAGTATCTCAGTGTAAGACTGCCTATCTACACGTGTGAGCTTAGATATTTGGGCCGAGGCCTGGTACCAAAACCTCAATATTTGTGCTGATACACCAAAATCAAGGTTTTTTTTTCTTTTCAGGTGATACGATTGTTTTGGGGGAGATTTTTCTCAAGTTGAAGAGTTTGGATTTTGGTACTCAATTGAGTCTTTGGTGGATGATTTGGTGTCCAACAATGCATCCCAATTTTTTCTGTAATATTTACACAGGCTGGAAATCTGATAATGGCTGTTTACTATTTCTAGCAGATATCCAGCTCCAGATTAGATGAGCTCTAGCACATGGGTCCTTCTAGCAGCACTACACCATAGTGCTTACAATTTCTTTCTTTTAGGCAAAAACGGAACTATAGGGGGGCGGGCCCTGGTGCAGGACGCGCAGCCGGGCCCCCCGTCCCCCTCCGTACACCCGGAACTGGCCGGGAAACATGCGGCGGGCAGACTGCCGGGGGGCCCTGAGGGGGTGCGGGCCCTGGCCCGCTCGCACCCCCTGCTCCCCCGGTAGTTCTGCCCCTGCTTTTAGGGATGCACCGAATCCAGGATTTCGTTTTGTATTAGGCCTTCAGCAGGATTCGGCCAATCCATATGCAATCCACATCCGAATCCTAAAAATCATGTAACTCTTCTTCTTATTTCAACCTTCCTTGCTCTGATTTGCATATGTAAATTAGGGTACGGATTCATTTCGGTATTCAGCCAAATCTTCAGGATTCAGGGTATTGAGATCCAAATAATGGAAAAAACCCTTATATCATACACGTATTATCTAAAAAGAAGATTAGAAAATTACAGACAACCATAATAAGGTGCAAGGGTACAAGACTATGGGGCAGATTTACTTAGGGTCGAATATCGAGGGTTAATTAACCCTTGATATCCGACTGTCGAAGTTAAATCCTTCGACTGCGAATATCGAAGTCGAAGGATTTAACGCAATTCGTTCGATCGAACGATCAAAGGAAAAATCATTGGATCGAACGATTCGAATGATTTTAATCCATCGATCGAACAATTTTTCTTTGACCAAAAAAAGCTTAGAAAGCCTATGGGGACCTTCCCCATAGGCTAACGTTGAGGTTCGGTAGGTTTTAGGTGGCGAAGTTTTTTTTATTCTATTCCTTCACTCGTGCTAAGTAAATGTGCCCATATGTGTTTTTAAGAAGATTATGTAATTTCATAGTGACTTTCAATTTGCTTGTATTAGTAGAGGATATAATATTTCATGTTTCATGTGACATCACTGAGGGCTGAGAATAACTGAAGACAACCCTCAGCCACATATAAAAAATTAGAAGGAAAAGTTGACTTGGGGGCTTAGGGGGCCCAACCAAGAAGATGTTTGCTCTTGGGCACCCAGGAAGCACAATGTTAAACTGTTACAAGTGGCAATATGGTGGTTATCAGAAAACGGGTGCTTTAAGAAATGTCACTGTTTAATGGTTTCAGGTGGTTACAGGGGACAGCTCTGTCTTGTAAAACCAACACATACAATTGGATTAAAGATAATCTTCCGCTAGCCAAATCCAACAATACATCCCTCATTTTTTTGTAATATTTACACAGGCTGGAAATCTGATAATGGCTGTTTACTGTTTCTAGCAGATATCCAGCTCCAGGTTAGATGAGCGCTAGCACATGGGTCCTTCTAGCAGCTGATCAACACTACACCATAGTTAGGACATAGTGCTTACAATTTCTTCGGGATGCACCGAATCCAGGATTTGGTTTTGTATTCGGCCTTTTCAGAAGGATTTCAGCCATTCCATATGCATTCCACTTCCGAATCCTAAGAATCACGTGACTCTTCTTATTATTTCCACCTTCCATGCTCTGATTTGCATATGTAAATTAGAGTTCGGATTAATTTCGGTATTCAGACAAATCTTTCTCTAAAAGATTCAGGGTATGGAGATCCAAATACCCATATCCCATACCCATATTATATCATTATTCTCTTATATTATTAACTAGAAGAAGATTAATAAATTACAGACAACCATAGTGTGCAAGGGTACAAGACTATGTGTTTTTAAGAAGATTATGGAACTCCATGGTGACTTCTAATTAGGGATGCACCAAATCCAGGATTCATTTCGGGATTTGGCCTTTTTAGCAGGATTTGGATTTGGCCGAATCCTTCTGCCTGGCCGAACCAAATCCAAACCCTAATTTGCATATGTAAATTAGGGACAGGAAGGGAAATCACGTGACTTTTTTGTCACAAAACAAGGAAGTAAAAAATGTTTTCCCCTTCCCATCCCTAATTTGCATATGCAAATTATGGTTTGCATTCAGTTCGGTATTCAGCCGAATCTTTCGCAAAGGATTCGGGAGTTCGGCTGAATCCAAAAAAGTGGATTTGGTGCATCCCTACTTCTAATATGCTTGTATTAGTAGAGGATATAATATTTCATGTTTCATGTGACATCACTGAGGGCTGAGAAGAACTTATGACATCACTAAGCCATGTATAAAAAATTAGAATGAAAAGTTGGCTTGGGTGCTAAGGGGGCCCAACCAAGAAGACATTTGCTCTTGGGCACCCATGAAGCACAATGCTAGACTGCTACAAGTGGCAATATGAGGGTTATCAGAAAATGGGTGCCTTTGAATATAAGCCATGTCACTGTTTTATGGTTTCAGGGGGTTACAAGGAACAGCTCTGTCTTGTAAAACCAACAGAAACTCACATACCCCCTGTACAATTGGATTAAAGCTAATCTTCCACTATCAAAGCCTGCAATCAAAACATCTCACAATAAAACATAATTTCTTAAACATTTACACCAACAATTAGTTTTCCCCTACAGTTATTAATAAAAGAAAAATTAATCAAAGAAAAATGCTAGTAACCTATTTGCATATTAAGCACTGGATTAATTGGCGGTTCAGCTTGGGGGGGTGGATATACTGTTTAAATGTCTTTAGATCTCCATGGCAACAATATAGGGCCTGGAAATCTGAGGACAGCAGGCAATTGTGTAATTGCTGCCAATGCACACTTACAATAAATGCTGCAAGAGTCCTCGCTCAGAATGCACTGAAATGGTAACTGGTAATTACTCGCTATGCTGAAGGCTCATTCATACGCTCGCTAAGTTAAAGTTAAGGAATATTCTACAATGTCATCAAATAACCAATCATATGTCACCGCTGTGTCATATCTAGGTAGTGAGGCAAGGGTCTACTCATGCATAATAAATAAGTATTGCATGGGAGGAAGATGCATAAATGATGGAGATCTACATTTAACTGGGAAACGCCTCGGCCGAGTTATAAGCAAAAACTGCCTAGAGATGAAATAAAGGAAACGTTTTAATAATAAACTATTGGTGATACTTCCCTTACCAATTACAGGTGTTCCAAGATGGAGGGAAAGTGTTAAAGGGCAACTATACCCTCACATGTTCTAGTTATGCTTGGGAAAGGAGAAGGTATTCTTGGACAAGCACACTACAGTGATCTCAAGGTCTACTGTTATTTATGCATGAGTATATATATATATATATATATATATATATATATATCCTACCCCCCCATTCTTCTCTATCATCTATATGTTTCTCCCTCTGTCTCTATCTATTTATCTATCTATCTCTTTATCTAAGAACCCTACGTAAAGGTCCCCAGGATGGACTGAAACAGCAGAATCACAGTGTAATAAAAGTTGAATTCAGATTATAGAGGAGTGCCAGTCTATACTTCATTTGTGCTAAAAGCACATATATTATATATATATATATACACGTGTGTGTGTGTATATAAAACCTCCGGGACAATTCTAACCCCTCTGCTGCCCTGAGAAAGCTTTTGGGCGCTGTGTGCTGGAGCAGTTCCAGGGGGTCCATATCACTAGTGCAAGGAGCGCCATTGCGTTTTCTGACCCTGCTTAAAAAGAAAAAATGCTGATGCTAATCACACACGGCGATTTCCTTGTGAGGCAACTTCAGGCGACTTCAGAAAACGAACCGCCGCGTGTGATTAGCATCAGCATTTTTTCATTTTAAGCTGGCGCACAGTCAGGGAAGGCGTTTGGGGAGATGAGGCAATTAGTCGCCAGGCGACCAAATCTCCCCAAAATGCCCAGTGTGGACTTACCCTAAACTGTAAGAAATCCAAATAGTTTCACGAGAGGCATAAGTCTTAATATGTCATTAGGACAAGCTTAACGCTTTCCCAGTTGGGTCCGGGTGCACATGCCCCAGACCTTCAGCATAGGGGAGTACTTCACAACACTTCACATTAGGCAGGCACAAGGACACTTAATCATAGCCTATGATTAAGTGTCCTTGTGACACGAAACGCGTCAGGCGTTATTCTTCTCTTTTAGATGTGATGTAAAATAAAGTATTATATTTTATATATAATTTTTGCCTCTTGGAATCTACTTTCGTTGGATGTTCCGGATTGGTGCCTGCCTAATGTGAAGTGTTGTGAAGTACTACCCTAAACTGTACCCTGGATTAGTGACACCTAGGGGCAGATTTACATATGGTCAATATCGAGGGTTAATTAACCCTCGATATTCGACTGCCGAATGTAAATCCTTCGACTTCGAATATCGAAGTCGAAGGATTTACCGCAAATAGTTCGATCGAACGACCTCGGTAGGGTTTAGGTGGCGAAGTAGGGGGTCGAAGAGACAGTTATCGAATGGTCGAATAGTCAAACGATTTTTAGTTTGAAACGTTCGATTCGAAGTCACAGTCGAAGGTTGAAGTAGCCAATTCGATCGTCGAAGTAGCCAAAAGAAACATTCGAAATTCTAAGTTTTTTTTATTTTATTCCTTCACTCGAGCTAAGTTAATGGGCCCCCATGTGAATGTCAATGCGGGTTAGCTCCCTATATCATATACTGTACATTCATTTACATTGATTAATCAGTGAACTAACTACCTCTCAACACCATTCAGTAATTTAATACTTAAACTGCCACTAACATAACATTCTTCTCAATATCAGCTCTTTTCCCGACTTTCTCTATCTCTATTAGTTTTATTACTGGTTTTCATTGCTGAGATATTATTTTATTGTGTAAAAACACAAGAGGAAAGCTCAGTGTGAGCACTATTTAGGAATGTTTTCTTGTGGCTTATCTTCTCCTGCCTATACAAAACCAGCGTTAGTCATACATGATAAGTCAGGATAATTGCAGCTTAGATGCTATTTCTGGAGGAGATCTCAACATGCATCTTTGTTTTATTAAGTAAGGTAGTTTTGTAAATCAGTTTCTTTTTTCGAAGGCTGTATTTTATTAGGAGGAGAAAAGGAAAAGGGAGATGGACAGTACCAATATAGAACTTAAAACACCAACATCTGCTGATAAATCTTTTTTTACATTATTGTCAGTTTTGTTCAAAAATACATTTCCAAAGGTCTATTAAGTTCAACTTCTCAACCAACTCAACTCATCCACTCTTGACCAAGTCAGCAACCTACTTTCCCAGTTGATACCTGATTTCGATAATCAATTCTCAAACTTCAGAGACGCGCGTCAAGCAAAATGATTGCTTGCATTACAGGCAATATTTTGCATATATATTTTTGATACAAATTTTAATGGACGAATAAAGTATTTGAATTTTTACATCTGACTCTATGGGGTGCTCCATGCTACACACAGGAATACTTGGTTTTGATGCTAACCAGAGCAACTTTACATGCGCAGCACACAAGTCTAGTGCTAATTTAGTTTGATAATGATCAGGAATGCCAAAAAAGAATGATCTTGGACCACACCAGCCCACTGGGTGCAGCCTGGTCAATATTACCCCCCCCCCCCCATGTAATCTGAACCTTTGTCTAGGTGGCAAATGTTCATTCAGGTCAATAAAACCCACCACTTGGATGGTCCCTTCTCTGGTGACCTTCTTGCCAAACAGATCTTGAGATTACTAGTATACAACCACCCTCCGTTCAGTCCTTCTTGTGACTGTATAGTTAACAGGAGTCCACTAAGAAGGGGGGTTATCTAATATTCTAAATATCTACTGTACCTTGCAAGGACAAAACATGGAGTAGCTTCAATATCACTGTTGCTCTGTTTAGCTCAAAAAAATAAAAACCAGAATCAAAAAGTTTGTTCTACACAAGAACTATTTATTGCACGTATGTTGAACAAGGGGGTGTACTGTGGGCAAACATCTAGAACAGCTCAACGTGCCATTAGCTTAATAGCCACCAGGGGAGTCTGGTAGATATCAAGACTATTTTCTGAATTCAACAACTTTTACCAAAAAGACTGAAGGACAGCAACCTGCCCAAAACTAAGGAGTACACAGAGAACTAAATCAACTCTGGAATGTGGATGTCACCTTAAACCAGCATTAATCAGACTTTTTCAGTTTAGTTTAGTTGCCTTAAACAATATATTGTCAGCAAACCAAGTGTATGTGCCTAATTCAGAGTCATTAAAAAAATCATCTACCTCAGCAAAACAAATTGATTTATTTTTCCCATCCCCTTCTGATAGAAATATGAGACACAGTCTTATCTGACTCACTAGATATAGTGATAGGCGAATTTGGGATGTTTTGCTTCACCGATAAATTCACTAATTTCCAGCGAAACGGCGAAAAATTTGCAAAACGGGAATTCGCCGCAAATTCTTGCCTGGCGAATATAGTCGCCCATCACTAACTATATACAGTATTTCTACTGAAAATCATTTGGAGTCAAGAGTACAATAGGCATGGCAGTATCATCTCTTGTGGGTTCAGCAGAGTAGTAAAGACTTGAGAGTGAATGAAGAATGGATCTCCACTGATGCTTAAAACAAGTAACATTAAACTGTAAGATACATAATCCTAGAAACCTGTATTGATTGTGCAAATTTTGCTGAGACTAAACAGGTAAAAACATTCTTCTTACCTTTAAAGTTTAAGAGATTCATTTCTTTGTTATAAATAGGGATTCAGTTTGGGATTAGGCCAGGGTTAGACCTTTTTCAGCAGGATTCGGATTCTGCAAAATCCTTTTGCCCGTCTGAACCGAATCCTAATTTGCATATGCAAATTAGGGGTGGGGAGGGAAATGACTTGACTTTTTATCGCAAAACAAGAAAGTAAAAAATGTTTTCCCCTTCCCACCCCTAATTTGCATGTGCAAATTAGGATTCGGTTCGGTATTCAGACAAATATTTTGCAAAGAATTTGGGGGTTCGGCCGAATCCAAAATAGTGGATTCGGTACATCCCTAGTTACAAATGTCTGAAACATAACTTTAAGTAGAACAAAAGCCGAGCATTAACCATAGCACCTTACGCAGGGACCCATTCCTGAAACCCCACCAAGGAGGCATCACCAGAATCTCATTCATGTATTGGGGTGCAAGTGCTCCTGGTCAGTGATCATTTCCATCGAGCAGGGCACAGGACTGTAAAGTGGCTTTTTAATAATGTTTCCACTTTTCTTTGCTGTAATCATATTACAAACAAAACCCATTAAAAAAAAAAAAACAACCAAAGATGTCAATTTGGATCCAAACTGCTCTGCGTTTGGCCTGCCACTTCCCTGGCACTGCCCCTGTTCTACCCATGCCCTGCCTCATGCAGTGCTCCCTGTTCCACTGTTTCAGATGTTATCGGCAGGGTAGGAGTTGGGGGTCAGGGGCCCACCGGGGCTGCTGTTTCAGGGCCCCCCTACCCCTGCTGCAAACCCCGTTCTAGACCCCTGCTGCAGCCACAACCCCCGTTTAGCCTGGACGCGCATGCACATACCCTCTTTTGCTGTGACCGGCCAGAGAGGGTAGTGGGGGGCATCAAGGGCAGGGAGCAGTGGCCCAGTCTGACCCTGGTTATCATGTAGGGAAGCAACAAATCCTGGATTCAGTTAAAGATTCGACCGAATCCAAGCCTTTTTAAGCAGGATTTAGATTTGGCAGAATCCAAGAGCCTGGTGAAACCGAATCCAAGCCCTTAAAAAAACCATAAAATGTGCCACAGGTGCTGCACAGGCATGCCAGTTTTTACACAGGATTTGTGCGTGCCTCGTCATTTTCTGCTTGTGTCCTGGAAATTCTGGGTTTCGCATTTGGTTCACGATTTGGCCAGATCCAGAAGGAAGCATTCTGAATTTGCTCTAATCCAGAATAATATGGTTCGGCACACCCCAAATATCTGGAGAATTTGGGTGATGATTCTATGCATTTCAATGGAGAGCATAAATTAGGTTTCAGGTGCAAATTGCTGAGAGCGGGAGACAGAACTGTTACTTGGGACTAGGGTTACCACCTTTTCTGGAAAAAAATACCGGCCTTCCTATATATTTAATTTTTTTCCCTATTAATAACATTTGGATCAACCATCATTTTTACCGGCCAGGCCGGTAAAATACCTGTCAGGTGGCAACCCTACTTGGGACAGTAACGTAACTAGTGGGGGGCGGGCCCAAGTTCTGGACGTGCAGCTGGGCCCCCCCTATGTACGCTGCATACGCGGCTTCAGCGGTGCGCAAGCCCTGGTCCAATCGCACCCCCTACTCTAGTTCCGTCACTGACTTGGGAGACAGGAGGAATGGGCTTAAATCAAAGAAACTTCAAAACAAAAACAGGGGAGTTGACATTTTTAACACTGTATATTTTTTTCCTAAAGGATATAAAAGTGTCGTGGGATTCCTGTTGCATTAAACCAATTTTTATACATCGGTGTACGTTAAAAGCTCATTGCTTTTCTTTACCTGTCCTCAGCTCTGCTTTCTTACCTTTTTCACTCTCACTGTCACAAGCTACAAACCAATAAAATATGGGGCCTGAAATAAAGTCAGGGAATTGAATTAACCCTAGCATCTGCAAGATGGCAATGTGCCAGACGGAATTGCGGCCATTGCCTCGAAACGCGATTGATTTTGACAGTGGTGGGACAGACACATGGTGCTGAATTATTATCAATATCCCTTACTTACTATAACACAGCTGCGCATGCGCCCCATTTTCCAGATGTATTCACTATTAATTATCATGAATATAAGGTTGTGCTTTCTATAATATTATAAGCTTTCATGATTACTTGGATATCAGTAGGTATAGTGGTATCAGTATCACAATCATTGGTATTAATGTTCAGTCACCAGCTGACAGCCCCCCATCCAAAATATAAAAGCATTAGGATATGGAACACAATGATCTGAATATGATCAGTGTTCCTTGCCTTTACCAGTCAATTCAGGCCCTGGAAACATTAGGAAAGTAAAGCATTTGCTACTGAGCTCCATAGATCATGTGTGCAATAAGAATAGATTTCAATTTCTTTTGTATTTCGGTTTCAATTGCCCATATTTCCTAATGTCACAGAACTGCCGCAATAAAGTTTAACTACAAGACCTTGGAGCCCCATCTGGGATGACCTGACTAATGTGCCGCGGCTCGGGGATTGTGAAATCGGTGAAATCGTTGCTTTCAGATATTTGGACGTCAACAGAAAACCCAGGTGGCGTGAGACAGAAGCACAGAAGCACATATTTATCAGCCAAGGTAAGTGTCTTCAGATTACACAGAACCTTTCTGCTGCAATAAAAGAAATCCAATCAGAAACACCATGTATCCTGGATACAGGGTAAAAGTTTGCTCCATGGGGCATTTATTTTCTATCTGAGCTAGGACAATCAGTATGTTGCTGAATGGTTTCTTTGAGTCAATGGACTGCTACAATGATTAGATTATAGAAGTGGCTTATGAATGCAAGTGCAGTGTTCAAAGTGCAGTTTAGCATTTTTTTCCCATAATAAGCCCTTTTTCACCGATGTAACTACCATACAGCAGAACCCACAGATGAACCCGGGCCAGTCGTAAGGTCTGCTGTATAACTGCCTCCCCTGCATCTTGCAGTCTACCAGAAGGGGTAGGATGGGCGAATTTAACCCGTTTTGCTTTGCCAAAAATTTGCCGCCGGCGAAAATTCGCAAAAATGCATTAAAGTCTATGGTTGACAAATTTTTTTTTGACACGTGCCAAATTTTTTTGGATGCGCAATATTTTTTTTCTGCCGTTGACGTCTATGGGCGAAATACGGTGAAAAATTCGCTCATCCCTAAGGAGTATGGGTGTTTGGTGTGACTGGGGGGTAGGTAACAGATTTGGGAAAGAGGGGTGGCTAAGGGTGGTGGAATGGGGCCTGAACATTCTTTTTGATAGTGGAAGTCCAGGCCAGTATCATTACGCCAATGTTTTTTTTTTTTTTGCCATAATTCCTAGTGCTCTGAATTGCTCCAGATACATTTAAACCGATACATTTGTGCCTGTATATTGACACAAATTGCTAATTGTCTTTAGCTTTTTAAGAGAGGTGTCAGGTTCACTTCCAGATTGCGTTTCAAAGTGGCCTCTGATTCACTGTTGTACCTATTGATAGTGTCCCACATCAGGGTTGGATACCAGTGGTTACCTACATAATACTGTCAAAATAGACAGATTTCGGTCTGGAATCTGCAAGGGGAGTTGGGGACTATGCCGGTGTAATGTGTGCTGTTTAGTTGTAGGAACCGAATAATACAACATTAGTCTATGTTCCACATGTCCATATCTGATGTAACTAGGATCTTGCAGCACAAGGCAGGGGTGGTTCAAACAATTGCGTAGATAGATGCAAGAATGTGTGAGTCAGCTGGTTCCAGGTCTGACTGCAGTTTGGCAGGTCCAGGTCAGGAATGGGTCTACTAAACTAGGTGCACACAGGACTCTACATCTTGATGCAACCAGCCATGGTTATTCTGGAGCTACAGCAAGACCCAGGGTGCTGGTGGCTCCTAGGTTCCCCAATGTCAGTAGGCACTGTTGGACACTAATCAGAAGAGGCTGGATGGAGCCATTAGCAACCATATGGAAGTGCAGGAGCCATTTTTAGTACCTTCATTAATTGTATCATTGTGTCCTCTCCATTTAAGAGCAACCAATCTAAATGTGTCCATAAATTTCTTGCCTGAGTTGAGTTATGAAGAAAACGTGCACAAAATAATTAGATGGACATAAGTTCCCCAAAATATTCATTCACAGCAGAATAACACAGACCTACTGCCATAGGCCTGAGCAAGTGAGATATTATAAGTAAATGCATTGGATAGTGTTAAGGAAAGCATTGCCTGGTTGTGGTATTCAATGGAAGAAACACTCATGGCATAATGGCAGGTGTAATGACTGCAAATAGATCATGTTTCAACCAGGAAAAGTGCCCAGATCCTAGAATACTACTATGGTGGCCACAGAAGAGTACAAAAACATTCGGCCTGGACAACCTAGTAATGCACAAAAGCAGATTGGCTTTCACATAAATACAGGGGTAAGGTAACTCTTGAAGACAACTTAAGAAATGTGAAACTGATACCTTTCCTGGAAAATCAATACGTTGCAGTCTGTAAGGCAGCGATAATCAGATTTTTTTTCAGTTCGAGTTCCCCTTCTAGGGCGCATAACAAGGTTACAGATATAGCAACACAAGGGTAACAGCATTCAAGCAAGTGTAGCAAATACGTTTTCAACCCAAATTTCACCTTACTTGACCTTCACGCTGGGCTTTCTAGTACCTAAAAGAGCATGTAGTCATTCTCCACCAGATCTTCTTATAAGGATAGTCATACATGGTATATTTTAAAATAATTCACTGACAGCAGTGCTATGGCAAGAACTATGGTCAGATATGACTAGCATTAATATGTTTTCTGGATGGCAGCAGATTTGATATGATTGTAGGCTCAAGGGCCTAAAGATTAAATATGCCTGTTTGGCCAATCATTGAGCTCCAAAATAGGTCAAAGATCCATGTCTTTGATTATCTAACCTACATTGGCATAAACTGTTAAAGGGAGCTTATATAGCAACCCTACCTGTGACCCTTCAACCTGTACCCATATCCCAACCCAGAAATCCTACTCACAACCATTAAAAACCTTATGGTAACCCACTGCAAGAATCTTTATAAGGTTAAGGCCCGTCTTTTGGTCAGCATTTGGTCAGAGCCCTTTACATGTAGCTAAATAACAATAACGTTTAAGCAAGTGGCTAACGAGGGTGTCTGACAAAGCCTCCAGTTGAAAATCACTGAATCATTTATGGGTGTGATACCTGTCAATATATATTTATACACTGTATATTATATTATCCGGATACCCGTTATCCTGAAAGCTACGAATTACAGGATGGCCGTCTTCCATAGACTCTATTTTATACAAATAATCCACATTTTTAAAGAATATTTTATTTTTCTCTGTAATAATAAAATAGTAGCTTGTACGTGATCCAAACTGAGATATAATGAATCCTTATTGGAAGCAAAACCATCCTATTGGGTTCATTTCATTTTTACGTGATTTTCTAGCAGACTTAAGGTATAAAGATCCAATTTATGGAAAGATCCATTATCTGGAAACCCCCAGGTCCCAAGCATTCTAGATAACAGGTCCGATATGTCTCTATAACCTTTGATTTCCTTCCACTACAGTCAAGGCATTTATTCCTTAAAGCTTTTGAAAAGCATGCTCTTGCCGTACATCCAATTGATTTGCAAAAGGCTCCATGGCTTTACGTTAAACCGAACTGGCTAAATTGCCTCCACATTTAGATCCGTAACTTCTTCAGAAAGAAATACGTCTGTTCAACTGCCTGGAAAATTCCAACATTGTCTAACTGTCTGGTAGGCATTGTTCTCACATCTTAGATTGAAGGACATGTAATAGCTTTTGGTTCTTAAATAGCTTGCTATAGCACATACAGAATTCCAATGGCTCTAGTTAATGCAGTGCTGGGTTCTGATTCAGCTTTTTCCACCACACATTGATATGTGCCTGGTACTAGTTTTATGCCAATAAAATGGCAGTTTAGTCTTCAGATATATTTCAGACCAATTCATTCATACTGGCTAATTAGGCATTTATCGAACACCAAAAATGCCAAATAAATTGTGTATTTATCACTAGGGTTTAATAGCTTCCCTATAAATTGTAAACCAAAAAATACATGTGCAATTTCTCTGGACATTATTCTGGTTTGCCACTTGATGATATTCCCTTCCTGGCCCATTTAAAAAGCCTCAAATATGTATTGTATTCATTCAATATCTCAGTTAAATATGTCAAGACCGGTAAAAAACATTATTTCTCATGGAATGCTAAAGAACTTCTTTTGATTCAGAGCGAGAGAAAAACAGAAGCCGATGTCATTTTTGTAAAGATTTTGAATATTATTATCTTGACAATGTCATGTAAGCTTCATCTAAATATAACAGCAATGAATTTCATACAAGACACTGGGGTACATGTTGGGGGGGGATGTGGCTTGGAGGTACCCGTTGGGGAGGGGGTTCAATGGGGGGTTCACTAGTGTGGGAGGGGTGCTCTGTGGCTGGGGTGGTGGCCCTCGAGATGGCAGTCTTAGTGAGCCCAAGAAACCCCAGTCCAACACTGACTACAAAATGTAGTTACTATTTATCTCACCATGTGTACATGGGCTGCTATATATGAAAAGCTCAAATAGGTGAAGAAGATCCACAAATAGTAAATGCAGCAGCAAAGGTAGTTGTAAAATGTAAAAAGTATTTATTAGCACATGTGTAGCCTAATGCGTTTTGTGCCAAATGGGCACTTTCTCGAGAGCCTGTGAGTAAATGCCCATTTGGCATGAAACGTGTTAGGCTACACATGTCCTAATAAATAAGTTTTTTTGCATTTTACAACTCCCTTTGCTACTGCATTTACTATTTATGGACCTTCTTCACCTATTTTGCGTTTTCCAGTTTTTGGCAACCCTTGGATTGGGTTTTTTTGTGATGATATGGCATGGTGACATATTATTGGTAAACTTTACAACTATACTTACTCCAGAGGAGCAGTCATACAAGCCATCTTTGTTTACTTAATTTGCTATAAATGAAATTAACATTGCATTTTACTTGTCCTGGGGTATTATACATAAAATCGGCAATGCAGTTATACTAATAAGGGTCTTAAGGCAAAATATATGGAACAGGGAGTGCATTTATCCTGTGATTTATTTTAGAAAGCTTTATATTTGAAATAAGTACTGTATTTGTCCTGCTGTGTGTTCTGGGGTATTATACATGAAACTTGCACTGTATTTATTCTACCGTGTGTGCTGGGGGCAAAATACATGGGACAAACACTGCATTTATCCTGCCATGTGTTCTAGGATGCATTATATAGATATGAAATTGGTACTGTACATATCCTGTACTGTAAGTGTTCAGGGATATTATACATGGAATTGGCAATTGGATATTATGAAAGGACCTGAATATAAAACATCTTCAATTAACCTCCTCAAATACCAAATGTCCCCTCTGCCTATGGGAACAATCTCCAACTTTAGCTTTGCCTGATCTACCATTGCCTTTCAGACTCTCTGTACATAACCTCGATTTTCATCTCCTTCTTAAGACCCCCATACATGGGCCGATAAAAGCTGCCAACAGACCGAGGGCCATCCGACGGGCTTCCCCCCTCGATGGCCAGATCTCAATCGGGCAGGTTAAAAAATCCCGCATCTATGCGTCTATGTGGTCCCGCGATCCGACTAACTGTATTGGATCCATTATGATCCGATTGTTGGGCCCTAGGGCCCACGATCAGAATAGCCCGATATCGCCCACATAAATGTCGCCAAACGAGTGGTTCTCTACATCTATGGCCACCTTTAGCCTGTTTAACTACCTACAATGGGGTGTGGTCTAGCAATCCTAGGGGTGTGGTCTACATTATGATCTTTCCACAGCAAGGAAATTGTCCTAGATTTTATCATGGCATGTACAGACAGAAGCAAGAATTATACTGTAAGCCAACATATAAAGTACAATTGTAATTAAACACATGTTTACAAGAACAAATATTAGGGCATGAGGGCCTTTATACTCCCCACACTGTGTTGCCAGTCACTAGTTCTGTAGCTGATTGGAAGGCAGCCTTGCTGAACTGATACAAATCTTGTTGACAGTTTAAAATACACAAATTTCCTAAAGGACAAGTACTGGCTGCCAAGTGAACTGAAAAGGGGGCGTCAGATCAGAGAAAGATATTTAAAGAGGAAATTGCACATCAATCTGATGACCAACCAGCAGAAAGAAGAAGGGCATCTGTATGACACATATAAATTCTGCAGGGATGCCACATTCTTGTGTTTCCTGCTGTGAATGCTGGGAGTTGTAGTTTAAACAACTGAGGCCCTGTTCCTTCTGTTTCAGAAGGAACATAGCCAGTAAATAACTTTCTGCCATTACCAATGAGAATTGGCGCAGGACGGTCATGCCTAATAAAAGAAATCCTAGCTGCTACCAACTGATGCCACAATTGCACTGTATAGGTATGGGATTCGTTATCCGGAAACCCGTTATCCAGAAAGCTCCGAATTACAGAAAGGCCATCTCCCATAAATTTTTTAAAATGATTTCCTTTTTCTCTGTAATAATAAAACAGTATCTTGGACATGAGCCGAACTAAGATATAATGAATCCTTAACAGCCTATTGGGTTTAATGAATGTTTCCATGATTTTCTAGTAGATTTAGGGTAAGGGTACACCAGCAGATTCAGGGAGATTAGTCGCCCCCGCAACAAATTGCCTCTTCTTTGTGACGACAATCTCTCCGAACTGCCTTCCACTACCTTCCCGTCGGCTATAATGAAAAATCGTCAGGGGGATCATACTCACGGCGCTTCTTTTTCCGAAGTTGCCCGAAAATGCCTCACAAAGAAACTTCGGGAGACTTCAGAAAACAAAGGCAGTTCAGGGAGATTGTCGACCCGAACAAGAGCTGATTTGTCGTCGGGGCGACTAATCTCCCCGAATCTGCCCGTGTGCCCTTACCCGAAAGGTATGAAGATCCAAATTACGGAGATCCATTATCTGGAAAACCCGGCCATTCTGGATAACAGGTTCCGTACATATATAAGGTTCTATATAAGGTTCTTTAATGCCTATGCTGTACAGCATCTCTCGATGGTATGGACATGGGCAGTTTTGTCCCTTTAAGACGGCATTGAAAATAACTGGTGCTGTACAGAAGGGAAATTGTGAGAAGGAATCAACCCTTTATTCTGGGAACATGATAATATCTGAAAATTTAATAAGCCGGTTGCTATGAACCAAAGCCGGTCTATCAGCCAAGGCAAGTTGCTTTTCCATTGTCCTCAGAGGGGCCATAATGCTTTCCCTTTTATATGTAGTTATTTTTGTTTGTTTGCCTGTTTCTGCCTCTCTGATAATGGCCTTGTCTGTGTGATAATGGTTTTGCTATTATCTCTTCTGCTTTTGTTTCCTTTCAACAGAGCGATCACAAAGTGTAATAACCATACACGGCTAAACGTTAGCAACTCACACCAGAGGCCTTCAACCCCCCCAAAAAATGCCATTTAAACTGTCTTTTTCATAGGAAATGCTACAATGGAAGCCTCTGTCATTTCCCAACATATGCCTCATATCTGGCAGAAGGGATGCACAGCCTGACATTTAGTCTCCCGAATTAACTCGAAAGCACATTAGCCATCAAACCCAAACAAAATGTCAGCTTCCTGCAAGCAATCTGTATCTGCCTTGTCCATTGGGAACTGATAGAGCGGGGCTCACTAACCAGCTGAATCGCATCAGCAAAAAAACAACAACAAAAAAAACAAATCTTGATGTGGGCCCAGAAAAACACCAGCACTTTTTATGGAAATTACATCCGTCATTTCCTTACATAACACGATGTGCCTTTGATTTCCCAAAGCTGAGAAGAAAATGAGTTTCTGCATATCATTTGGCTCATTATGCGCGCTGGCAAATCACCCAGGCTGCTATTGACAATCTGCACTGCTGCAATCAGGTGAGACAAAGTCCAAACTGCCGGATGTCGGCCTTGTTATGCGCCCCTCGCTATGGAGGGAGAAGGGAATCGAGGTCTAATCACAGTATCTGTGGAGATTAAACTGTAAGATAAATTACAGTTAGGTTACTGACAGTTGTATAAGAAAGATTCTAACTGCCAGTATGTTTAACTTAATCACTCGCCTTTAGATGGTAAGTTCTTAGGATCAGGGTCAGCCAGTCCTATGTTTATTTTATAATTTATAAGGGCTTGGACTGATATATGCACAGTATGGCTCTATTACGAGCACACCAAATGGCGCAATGTGTTTCTTCACATAATGCAGTGTTTTTCCCAGACATTGTGGCCATTGTGGGATTGTGGTAAAAGCCAGAGGGGCTGCTGTAAGATGCCACAGACAGTCACTCCGGGCCGCCATCAGGGGGGCACAGTTGTCCCGGGTCTTAGGGGGGCCCAGCCATGCTTCAAGTTTAAAAGAGAGGACAGGGTTGCCAGGTCTAATTTTCAAAACAAGCCAAAGTCAGCTCCAAAACCAGCCCAAAACTAGCCAAGAGGCACTTCAAAAGTAGCCCAAAAATAGCACAATATGTTCAGTGAAAAAAAAGTCTAAAGATGGCCATACATGGATAGATCCGCTCGTGTGGCGATGTCACCATACGAGCGGATCTCCCTCCGATATGCCCACCTTGAGGGCCCTAGGGCCCAACGATCGAATCCTAGCGAACGCAAACGGGCGGTCGGATCGCGGGACCGCATCAACGAACAGATGCACCCGCAATCTGATGGGATTTTTAATCCCATCCGATCGAGATCTGGCCGACTTTTGGCCAGATCTCGATCAGGGAAGCCCGTCGGGGGGCCCCCATACACGGGCCAATAAGCCGCCAACCCGGTCTGTCTGCAGCTTTTATCGGCCTGTGTATGGCCACCTTAAGACAAGACATGAGATGTAGTTAGGTGCAGAGGAATGAAGGGCTTTATGCACTGGAATAAGCTGCAACTTAGTGCTTTTAATGAATGGAGACAATGTATATGAAGACTGCGTCCATATGTGCATTACTAAATTGAAATTTGATTGTTTTGAACCTACAACAGAATATGTCCTCATGAAAATGGTATATTTCCCCTTTAATTAGCCAGATAAAAGAAAAAAAAATCCTGCAGAGAATCCAACGCTTTTTACCCTTGTGTAATGAACCTGCTTATCTCCCGAGCTCTCATTAGTTCAACATCATTGACATTAGACCAATCCATAGTGTTGTAAAATAACAGCAGGTAATCGTGATTGCCTTGTTGCAGTGCTGAATGGCTAAACCAAAGATTAAAGTACTGGAGACGGGTGAATATGTTCATTAGCGTGCGTAGCGTGCAGTCACCAACATGAACTCTATATAAGTGTCCTGTGCACTCTCTCCCCAGAGTCACCCCAGAGCCACAACTTCCAAGGGTTCGTTATAGCCCCGAGCACTGCAGCAAGAATGGCATTAATATATAGAATGCAATGCTAAAAATACGCTCCAGAGGACACAGTGACACCAGCAGTGACAGGTCCTACACAGGAGCCCAATTTACCCCAGCAGTTCTCTAACTGCAATATATAATATGGATGATACCTATAATTAATTATGTTAAGAACATAACAGGAATGGATGATAAAAGGGTAACTGAGTTCTATTAACTCCTATAATAATAGGGATAATGGGATAATATAAAGAATATGGCATATATATATATAAATATCCACAGGAGGACTGAGGGTAGGACTCCACTGGTGATTTCCGCACAATCCCACATGTTGCACAAACACGCAGGTGTCACGTCGGATGTGACAGAAATAAGGTAAGAGATGGAAATGTCGGATGAAGTCGCAGCGTTGATCCGACTCGACACGATAAAGCGTCTGCATCCGACAGTCGTGTTGCGTTAGATCAACACTGCAACACCATCCAACAAGGCTATTACTTACCTTATTTCCGTCGCATCCGACGTGACACCTGCGGTTTGGGGAAACCTACCCTGAAATGTTGGTCAATGTACATGTGCAATTTATATAGACGAATTGATTAATGCAGGTCTCTTTTTTTTTTTTTGAATGCAAAGTTCTACCAGGCAATGAATTGATTAATGCAGGTCTCTTTTTTTTTAATAAAAAGTTCTACCAGGCAATGGTGTAATTGTACTTTAAATACACTGCTGATGTATGCTTTATATGGTTATATAAGGAATAAAGAAAGAAACAAGTCACCAGGCACAAGGCTGCAGGGTAGATTATTGTGACATCACAAATTAAAGGATGACATCAATACGCACCATTCATATTGATATACATTTACAGGTGATTAAAGGGGTTGCTCACCTTTAAACTAACCTTTAGTATGATGTAGAGAGTGACATTTTGAGACAATTTGCATCTGGGTTTTCATTTTTTATTATTTGTGGCTTTTGAGTTTTAGCAGCTCTCCAGTTTGCAATTTCAGCAATCCGGTTGCAAAGGGTCCAAACTCCCCTAGCAACCATGCATTGATATGAATGAGAGACTGGAATATGAATAGGAGAGGCCTGAATAGAAAGATTTAGATGAGTAATAAAAAGTAGCAATGACAATACATTTGTAAACTTACAGAGCATTTGTTTTATTTTTAAATGGGGCCAGTCAGTGATCCCCATTTGAAAGTTGTAAAGGATCAGAAGTCGAAGGCAAATAATTCAAAAACGATAAGAAAAGAATAAATGAACAACAGTTAACAAGTTGCTTAGAATTGGCAATCGATAACATACTAAAAGTTACCTTAAAGGTGAACTACCTCTTTAATGGCACTTGTGTATTAGAAAATGCATAAATAATAACAATGATTAATTCTTCCCAAATCTCACCCTAAGCAGCCCTCCGGCTAAGCACCCTCCCAACCAAGCTTCCAGGCCCTAATGGTGCCTGTTTATTCCTTTTCCCTAAATGCAAATAGCCTGACAGGACACAAAGCAGCCTCTTCCCTAGGGGTGTTGAAAATTTGCAAAATGTACCGGTATAGGATGCATTATCCAGAAACCCATTATCCAGAAAGCCCCAAATTATGAGATGGCAGTCTCACATAGACTAATTTTAATGAAATAATTCAAATTTGTAAAACTGATTTTCTTTTTCTCTGTAATAATTAGGGATGCACTGAATCCACCAATTTAGGTGGAATCCCGAATCCTTTATGAAAGATTTGGCCGAATAACGAACCAAATCCGAACCCTAATAAAACAGTAGCTTGTACTTGATCCAAATTAAGAAATAATGAATCCTTATTGGAGGCAAAACAATCCTATCGGGGTTATTTAAAGTTTAGATGATTTTTTAGTAGAATCAAGGTATGACCAAATCCAAATTATGGAAAGATCCCTTATCCAGGAAACCCTAGGTCCCTGATTGTTTGCCTTGGGTTACTGCATGTTGACCAGTATGTTCTAGGTTATGGCAAACGAAAGGATCTTTCAAAAAAAATGTACCGGTATAGGATCCATTATCCAGAAACCCATTATCCAGAAAGCCCCAAATTATGAGATGGCAGTCTCACATAGACTAATTTTAATGAAATAATTCAAATTTGTAAAACTGATTTTCTTTTTCTCTGTAATAATTAGGGATGCACTGAATCCACCAATTTAGGTGGAATCCCGAATCCTTTATGAAAGATTTGGCCGAATAACGAACCAAATCCGAACCCTAATAAAACAGTAGCATGTACTTGATCCAAATTAAGAAATAATGAATCCTTATTGGAGGCAAAACAATCCTATCGGGTTATTTAAAGTTTAGATGATTTTTTAGTAGAATCAAGGTATGACAATCCAAATTATGGAAAGATCCCTTATCCAGGAAACCCTAGGAAACCCTGATTGTTTGCCTTGGGTTACTGCATGTTGACCAGTATGTTCTAGGTTATGGCAAACGAAAGGATCTTTCAAAACCTACTTCCCTATATGTCCACTATAGAGTTTGGTTCATCTTTCATTTTTGTCTCCGATTTTAAAGCAGTTTAGCAAGTTCTTTTACCAAGCAATCATTTCATGAGATCACTAAATACCTTTAGGAGGGCTGAGTCATTGTAAATCTGCTGCACTTTCATTTGTTTGATATGAGATCACTTGATATTCAGTGCTGAAAATGCTTAATGCGCTCTTTTGAAAGGTTACTTACGCTAATAATATTCCTCTGTGTTCTACTTAAGTACATAGCGCTGACCATGGCAGAGCGGCAATTAAAGTCTAGCTAAGGGAAGACTAACAGCGCTGAAATGTAATTGCTTTCATATGGAAGCCCATGCTGTTGGATTCATAGTAATCGTATTTCTAGGCTGGCTATAGTAGAAGCTTAGAGGGGAACTGGATGTGCCTTACCAGTTTACTGTGCAAAATGCAAATCTGAATGATATAGATGGGGACACCAGGATACCAGGAGATCGCCAAGGCTTCAGAAGGTTCTCTAGTTTGACCTAAATCCCCTGAAAATCCTTAGGATCTGCTCCATTGCCCTAGGTGACCTTAAGAGTTACAAAGCTAGACTATCCAGCCAGTTACGATTTGCTATCCTTC
Source organism: Xenopus petersii (assembly GCA_038501925.1). Taxonomy (NCBI): domain Eukaryota; kingdom Metazoa; phylum Chordata; class Amphibia; order Anura; family Pipidae; genus Xenopus; species Xenopus petersii. The sequence continues at coordinate 126,351,477 of CM076684.1, forward strand.
TGAGCATGACAACCAGGATACCTGGAGATCTCCAAGGTTTCAAAGGGCCCTCTAGTCTGCTAACTAGTCTGCTCAGCCAGTTGACCTAAAGCCCCTGCAAATCCTTAGGATATGTTCCCTTTCCCGTGGTCACCTTAAAGGGATACTATCATGGGAAAAAACATTTTTTTCAAAATGAAACAGTTAATAGTGCTGATCCAGCAGAATTCTGCACTGAAATCCATTTCTCAAAAGAGCAAACAGATTTTTTTTATATTCAATTTTGAAATCTGACATGGGGATAGACATATTGTCAATTTCCCAGCTGCCCCAAGTCATGTGACTTTTGCTCTGATAAACTTCAATCACTCTTTACTGCTGTACTGCAAGTTCCGTCCACTTACAGTGCACAGTGACCATCACAAGACAGTTAGCAACTTTTGCCCTTCTTACACCAGGGCAAAAAAAGTACAAGTCAGTTAAAGGCATCCATGATTATTCACAGTTAACGAGAAACAGCAAATCATTTTGTTGATAGTCTTAGGGAGGGAACCCTAAATCATTTAGGGCTCCCTCATCCCTAAGACCATCAACAAAATGATCCATTGTAAGCAGCACCAGCACTGTCCTAGGCACACCCCATGACTGTTCCCTCTTTAACCCAATTTTGCACAATACAGCATATGTGTTGATTGGGTAGGGGGGAATAACCTGCACAAGTAAAGGAAGGGTCCCCACTTTGCAGCTCCACTGCTGGATTTTGTAATAGGTGAGTGATGGTGACCATCTGACTTACATATAAAATGGGACCAAAATGTTATTTTTCTATATAGGTGCCAGAGAGCTGCACTCCTGAAACTGCAGCCCTTGGCACAGGTCCCTGGGTATATATAAAATATGGTAATGATTTTAGACAGACATTTACAGCTGCAGCAAAAATCAATAAAAATATTTGTATTTCACCAAATTTACAGGAACATGGGCTTCTCACTAGCAAGAAGTGCGCATTATAAGATATTACTAAATGCATTAGTGCTATACATATAAATGACTAATCCAATTCCACATTAAAGTATTAAGTGTTCCCTACAGCAACGCTTAAACTGAAAGAGACCCCTCCAGAGCTGATCGGAGCAGCAATTGATGTGAGATGCTCGAACATATTAAATCCATCATAATAACACAGAAGTCATGACGAGTTTTAATGGGAGCCCCCTGTAAGGTTACGATGAAGGATTGTCCAAGGGAAAGTAGGCTTTTGACAGAAAAGGAATTAGAACTGTTGGAGCTGACGACTTTATTGGGTTTCGAGGGCTTCGGAGCAAAAGAGGATTTTAAAGCAAAGTCTCCAGCTCTCGGCTTCATCGTTACTGTGTCTGATTTCTTCAGACAGCACATTCCCAGCAGGCTGTTCGTTTAATTACCAGTTTTACCCTCTTAATTAAAGGTAGTTTCGTTCTCTCTTCCCATAAAAGTGTCTTAGAAAATCATAAAATACTCAATGCAACTGGATCTTTCTTTCTACTTTCTGTAATCAAAATGTTTTTTATGGTGATAGTTTTACCTGCTGAATCAGTGCAATGCCTTCCACAGTTCTTCTGGCTGTCTCACCTACAGGAACTTACACTGATCAGTGATCTCCACTCCCCAGCTATTGCTAATTCAGACAGCTAGAGAGACACAACAACTAGAGAAGCACAGCAACCAAAGAGTTGCAACAACCAAAGAGGCACAACAACTAGAGAGACAAAACAACTAGGGAGAAACAATAACTACAGAGGCACAACAACTAGGCAGACACAACAACTACAGAGGCAGAACAACTAGAGAAGCACAACTAGAGAGGCACAACAACTAGGGAGACACAACAACTACAGAGACACAACAACTAGGGAGACACAACAACTACAGAGGCACAATAACTAGGGAGGCAGAACAACTAGAGAAGCACAACTAGAGAGGCACAACTAGTGAAGCACAACAACTAGAGAGACACAACAACTAGAGAAGCACAACAACTAGAGAGACACAAGAACTACAGAGGCACAACAACTAGAGAAGCACGACAACTAGAGAGGCACAACAACTGGGGAGACACAACAACTAGGGAGACACAACAACTAAGAGGAACAACAACTCCAGAGGCACAACAACTAGAGAAGCACAACAACTAGAGAGGCACAACAACTAGGAAGGCACAAGAACTGCAGAGGCACAACAACTAGAGAAGCATGACAACTAGGGAGGCTTAACAACTAGAGAAACACAACAACTAGAGAGGCACAACAACTGGGGAGACACAACAACTAAGAGGCACAACAACTCCAGAGGCACAACAACTAGAGAAGCACAACAACTAGAGAGGCACAACAACTAGGAAGGCACAAGAACTGCAGAGGCACAACAACTAGAGAAGCACAACTACTATAGAGGCTTAACAACTAGAGAAACACAACAACTAGAGAGGCACAACAACTGGGGAGACACAACAACTAGGGAGACACAACAACTAAGAGGCACAACAACTCCAGAGGCACAACAACTAGAGAAGCACAACAACTAGAGAGGCACAACAACTAGGAAGGCACAAGAACTGCAGAGGCACAACAACTAGAGAAGCACAACAACTAGAGAGGCTTAACAACTAGAGAAGCACAACAACTAGAGAGTCACAACAACTGGGGAGACACAACAACTAGGTAGACACAACAACTAAGAGGCACAACAACTAAGAGGCACAACAACTAAAGAGGCACAACAACTAAAGAGGCAAAGAGGCCTGCAGAACCAGAGAACTTAAAATATGCACTAAGTTCTGCTGCATTTTAATCTTCAGTTAAAGATGCAAAAAAAAACATTTCATCTGCTCTGATTCCGTGTGCCCCTTGGGACTGGCAGAGTCTCCAGCATGCCGGACAGGCAGGTATCATCACTTTGTGACTGTAAGGGATACGTCTTTGAAATAATGAGCAAACACTAATGGAGCTATCTTCATTTCAATGGATATAGAGGGATTTTATTTGAGAAACTGAATTACACCAAAATGCTCTGGATGTTAAAGTGAATATACAGTATAACTGCATATTTAATGTAAAATGGTTTCCACTTTTGCAATTTACAACAATCTTTTTTTTTTTTTAAGATTTCACGATTTTAGAAATTTGTACATTGCTAATATGTAACTTCAGCGCCCTCTGCTGTGTGGTGGGTACAGGAAGCATCTCCTGACACTTTTCTGCTCAGTTCTATTGTTCAGTGCGGCAAGGGAGGAATAACTGAGAAGTGAAGCATCAGGAGAACCCTCCTGCCTCAGTAAATTAAGCTTTTGTTCCCCACCTAGATAGAACAGCAGAGGACACTCCTGTTACACATTCATAACATTATGAAATCTAAAAAAAAATATGTAAATTGCAAAAGTGCTCAGGATAAAACTCTGAGCAATTTCACATTAAAGGGATCCTGTCATGGGAAAACATGTTTTTTTTTCAAAATGCACCAGTTAATAGTGGGGACATATACTGAAGCTTATAACTTAAAGGGATAATGTCATGGGAAAAAAATGTTTTCCCAAAATGAATCAGTTAATAGTGCTACTCCAGCAGAATTCTGCACTGAAATCCATTTCTCAAAAGAGCAAACAAATTTTTTTATATTCAATTTTGAAATCTGACATGGGGCTAGACATATTTTCAATTTCCCAGCTGCCCCTGGTCATGTGACTTGTGCCTGCACTTGAGGAGATAAATGCTTTCTGGCAGGCTGCTGTTTTTCCTTCTCAATGTAATTGTGTCTCAGTGGGACATGGGTTTTTACTATTGAGTGTTGTTCTTAGATCTACCAGGCAGCTGTTATCTTGTGTTAGAGAGCTGCTATCTGGTTACCTTCCCATTGTTCTTTTGTTTGGCTGCTAGGGGGAAAGGGAGGGGGTGATATCACTCCAACTTGCAGTACAGCAGTAAAGAGTGATTGAAGGTTATCAGAGCACAAGTCACATGACTTGGGGCAGCTGGGAAATTGACAATATGTCTAGCCCCATGTCAGATTTCAAAATTGAATATAAAAAAATCTGTTTGCTCTTTTGAGAAATGGATTTCAGTGCAGAATTCTGCTGGAGCAGCACTATTAACTGATTCATTTTGGGAAAACATTTTTTTCCCATGACATTATCCCTTTAAGTTATAAGCTTCAGTATATGTCCCCTTTTTTTAAACGACATCCTGTGTGCACAGACTAAGGTAAATATATGACATATCCAACATCAAATTCCATCAAGTATGTACTGTATAAGCTGCCATACAGTATATTGTCCAAGTGTTAAACGGTATCCACATTAATCAAGAAATTTCCTGGAAGTACTAGAACTAATGATGTTCCCACCATCTGAAACTGAGTTTAATTTAAAGCTTCCAATTTTTGCCAGGGTTCTGTTATATAAAGGGTGGACAAGTAAACTGACAGTTAGTGGGGGCAGTGCTATTAAGAGTGAGCAATGAATCTCATGAGTGACTAATTACAATGTGATACCACTCTACCTCCAATGAAGCCGAGAACAGCAACAACCGGTACTTCGTGGCAGGCCGTTAATTACAAAATAAATAAGAGTTGTTTATTTTGAAAGAATGACATCGCCTGTGGCTTTTCAAATAATGACCGTGGCACATGGATCTGCTGAATAATATATGTAGGGCAGTTGCCCACAAGTTTAGGGTGCCCTGTTCATTACGGAAGGTTGAACACCTACGACTAAGTAAAAAACGCGTAAGGTGGGTCAGTAAGTACTATTTTAATAGGCTAATTTTAAAAAAAATTTACTTTTTGCAGATAGTAGTTCATGGGATAGTTTTGTTAAATGATTATTTGAGGAACTGGGGCTGAATCCTGGAACTCGTTTACCCTGTGTGGACTGGCAAATTAAACTCCCCCCCCCTTATTAAGGCAATTGTTTCCTTTGTATTCATTATTGAAGTTGGCAGGTTACATAGTTAAATCAGGATGAAAAAAGACAAAGTGCATCAAGTTCAAGCCCTCCAAATGAAAACCCAGCATCCATACACACACCCCTTCCTACTGTAACATTAATTATATATGCCCATACCTATACTAACTATAGAGCTTAGTATCACAATAGCCTTTGATATTATGTCTGTCCAAAAAATCATCCAAGTCCCTCTTATAGTCATTAACTGAATCAGCATCACAACATCACCCGGCAGTGCATTCCACAACCTCACTGTCCTGAATGTGAAGAACCCCCTACGTTGCTTCAAATGAAAGTTCTGTTCTTCTAGTCTAAAGGGGAGGCCTCTGGTACGGTGATCCACTTTATGGGTAAAAAGGTCCCCTGCAATTTGTCTATAATGTCCTCTAATGTACTTGTAAAGTGTAATCATGTCCCCTCGCAAGCGCCTTTTTTTCCCAGAGAAAACAACCCCAACCTTGACAGTCTCCCCTCATAATTTAAGTCTTCCATCCCTCTAACCAGTTTAGTTGCACTTAGTCTCTGCACTCTCTCCAGCTCATTTATATCCCTCTTAAGGACTGGAGTCCAAAACTGCACTGTATACTCCAGATGAGGCCTCACCAGGGACCTATAAAGAGGCAGAATTATGTTTTCATTCCTTGAGTTAAAGCCCTTTTTTATGCAAGACAGAACTTTATTTGCTTTAGTAGCCACAGAATGACACTGCCCAGAATTAAACAACATGTTATCTACAAAGACCCCAAGAAAAACTCCCAAAACACTGCCATTTAGTGTATAACTTGCATTTATATTATTATTGCCAAAGTGCATAACCTGCATTTATCAACATTGAACCTCATTTTCCAGTTTGCTGCCCAGTTTTCCAGTTTAGACAAATCACTGTGCAAAGTGGCAGCATCCTGTATGGAACCTATAGTTCTGCACAATTTTCCTCCGGCATTTGTAATGTATCGCTATAAAGCTAACCTCTAAAATTAGAAATAATTGCCAAAACCAAAGAACCTAGTTCCTGGCATTGTACATCAGCCTGTCCAGGGCAGCAGAGCTTTCACTTCATTCTGAAGCAGAACCATGCTCCATATAAAGGGCAGGTTCCATGTATTCAAAGGGTTGGACCAGCAAAAAACACTTTCCGTGCTGCACATAAAAACTTTTTAATTCCAGCATTAATAAATGATGTACATGGGTCTATGGAGTAAACGTGTAGAACCGGCTTTACCACATCTATATCATCCCTGTCTCTATCACACGATCATTTACCATCTGCTGCAGAACCTCTTTCTTGAAGGTTCTCTAACACACGTAGGAAGGTGATGGTAGACAAGAAGTTCTGCAGCAGCTGCAATGGAAATCCTCCACTGATGCAGCACTTTAAAAGATTAGACAAAAGGAACTAGGCACTGTCTGAGGAGTTGTTGTGAAACTGTAACCTTCCCCCCCAGCAGCTCCAGGAGTTGCAGTTGAAGAACAAGAGCTCTGGGATCAGAACTTGGACAGCTCCCCAAATCAAGAAACTGCAAATGGGTCAATGGCAGAAAAGGTGCAGAAGAAGTTGCTTCCTTCTCCTGGAGATCAGTGGGCACCTCTGTATTACACTCAAGTATTACACTTAGCTACATTAAATAGCACCCCCCGCACCCACTTACCATCCTCCTTTTCATCGAAAACCGGTCTCTTGGATGAAGTGTTGGCTCCCATCCTTTTCCTCCACTTATTCCAGTGAAACATTTGGGCAGAGGTCGAGATAGCATTCCCTATCCCGTGGCAACCCGAGGAGGAGAACCGCCGGTGCCTTTAGCCCACACCCTGCAGAGAGGAGGCAGATTCGCTCTTCTTTACGGACGATCGCTAGTAATCGCTCACATCCGCTCCTCCTTCATCCTGGTACCTGAGTCCGCTCAGCAGCAGGGCAGAGGTGGGCAGGGTGCGCTGGGAGGCTGTGGCTGCTGCATGTGGTGCCCGGCGCTTGCTGTCTGGAGCGGGGCTAAGCTACAACACTGGATGCGCTTCCAGCTACGGCGTTTAATTCTGATGCCTGGATCCTGAACGAGGCGTATTTACGCCACCTGCTGGCGCGCTCAACAATTGCAGCCTGTATGAGAGAGAGCGTACGCTGCTCTGAGCGTTTGTTTTCTGAATAAGGAACAACTTATAAATATATTATTAACATGAACAACTGATAAATATCTACTATGAACAACTTATTTGCAAATATAATTGCTCTAAAAACTACCTGTCTTGTCTGGCCGCTAATATTTCTGGCCGCTTGTGGTTCTGACAATCCAAACAGTGTAATAGAAACCAGCTGCTTAAAAAGATCCTGTCATCAGAAAACGTGTTTTTTTCAAAACACATCAGTTAATAGTGCTACTCCAGCAGAATTCTTCACTGAAATCCATTTCTCAAAAGAGCAAACAGATTTTTTTATATTCAATTTTGAAATCTGACATGGGGCTAGACATTTTGTCAATTTCCCAGCTGCCCCTGGTCATGTGACTTGTGTCTGCACTTTAGGAGAGAAATGCTTTCTGCTGCTGTTTTTCCTTCTCAATGTAACTGAATGTGTCTCAGTGAGACATGGGCTTTTACTATTGAGTGTTGTTCTTAGAACTACCAGACAGCTGTTATCTTGTGTTAGGGAGCTGCTATCTGGTTACCTTCCCATTGTTCTTTTGTTTGGCTGCTGGGGGGGGGGGGGAAAGGGAGGGGGTGATATCACTCCAACTTGCAGTACAGCAGTAAAGAGTGATTGAAGTTTATCAGAACAAGTCACATGACTTGGGGCAGCTGGGAAATTGACAATATGTCTAGCCCCGTGTCAAATATCAAAATTGAATATAAAAAAATCTGTTTGCTCTTTTGAGAAATGGATTTCAGTACAGAATTCTGCTGGAGCAGCACTATTAACTGATTCATTTTGGAATTTTTTTTTTTTTCCCATGACAGTATCCCTTTAAAGCAGAAGTAAACCATAACTAAAGAAGTAGCTAGAAATGTTGTACATTATGTTTTGTGCTTCTATAGCAGCCCAAGGCAACCACAGCCCTTTAGCAGTAAAGATACCCAACCAAACCATATCCTCCAGCTCTGCCACTTGCTGTAGCTGTAAGTATCTGGCAGCAAGCTGGGGAGATTTATTTTTTTTGCATGATTTTTTTTGTACTATATAGGCAGACAACGGCCTCCCCCCATAACGCTCCCCATAGACACGACGATTCTTCTTGCCGAACGACTGATTTTAGGGAAGTCCGACCAATCCTTCAAAATTATCGTGCGGTTAGTGGAAATCGAGCGATCGTACATCTTACGATTTTTTGGCCGACATCTGTCAGGAAATTGATCGGCCAGATCAAAAAATCTTTGTCGGTCCCAGTGCAAGCTATCTATATTTGCAGGGCCAAGCAGGCAGCTCCCCTTTGTTTTCCTGGCAAATTGGTCTTTTTAGTTGATGGTCAATTCGTACGATCGTTCCGAGAAAATCGTGGTCTCACGATAAGGATCTGATCTTTTAAAAATCTCAAGATCTATGGCCAGCTTAATGCTGCCACCCTAAGCCCTGACCCTTGGATGCATATATAGTAAATATGGCCCACTGGTAGCACTCACATAACAGGCAATGAGAGAAGGACACAGACAGAGAATTTTTTAGTATGAAGTGCTTAGCTTAAAGGGATGGTTCACCTTTGAGTTAACTTCAGTATGTTATAGTATGGCCTATTTTAAGCAACTTTTCAATTGGCCTTCATTTTTTCTTTTTTATACTTTTTGAATTATTTGCCTTCTTCTTCTGACCCTTTCCAGCTTTCAAATGGGGCCCCCATCTAAAAACAAAGGCTACACGTTTATTGTTATGACTACTTTTTATTGCTCGTTTTTCTATTCAGACCCTCTCCTATTCATATTCCAGTCTCTTATTAAAATCAACACATGGTTGCTAGGGTACTTTGGACCCTAGCAACCAGATTGCTGACATTGTAAACTGTAGAGCTGCTGAATAAGAAGCAAAATAACCACAAATAGTAAAAAATGAAAAAACAATTGCAAGTTTTCTCCGAATATCACGCTCTACATCATACTAAAAGTCGATTTAAAGGTGAACCACCCCTTTAACTTTAATTTAACTGAATTCAAAGCATTGGATATAGTAGGGAATGTACTATACATGTGTAATTAAGTGCTTTACCAGCATTTAAGGTGTGAGAGATGCACCATTGGGTGCTTTTCAGAGTAAATTTCGGCCCATTCAGTCTTCTGTAACTTGTCCCAAAGGTGCTACTGGCACAAAGGGCATTTTTTTCTGGCCTTACATTAAAGCTCTTCCCACAGGTACTTAATGGGGTTGAGGTTTGAAGACTGTGCCTTCGAGTCCAACTAAAACTTTATGTTTATTCTCCAAATAGGTTTAAGATTAGAAGTATGCTGCTTCAGATCCCCGCTGGCCACAGGGGATGGCAAGATGTTGCTGGTGATATTTCTGGGCAATTCCAGACAATGGTGCCATTCACCATAGCCTCCTCCACTGAGTGACTCCACGTTGTATTACATTTTGGTTCCTAATTCTATCAGACCATAACCAGCCCACTAGGCAGAAAGAGCTGGACAGTACTGGCCGCTATGATCAATAAACTGGCTCTGATCCTCAATCACAAATCTCAGTTGCAACTCCTTGCAACGCTAGATCAGTCATTTAAAAGGTTATTTCACATTTAAAGGGGTTATTTACCTTTAAATTCAATTTTAGTATGATGCAGAGAGTGATATTCTGTGACTAAATACAATTTCTTTTCATTTTTTATTATTTGCCGAGTTATTCAGCTTTTTATTCAGCAGTTTTCCAGTTTGCTGTTTCAGCAGCCTGTTTGCTAGGGTCCGAATTACCGGTACCCCAGCAACCATTCATTCATTTGAATGGACAATGAATAGGAGAGGTCTGAATAGAAAGATGAGGAATACAAAAGAGCAATAACAATACATATATAGCTTTACAGAGGAGTTGTTCTTAAGAAGGGGTCAGTGACCCCCATTTGAAAACTGGTAAGAGTCAGTAGAAGAAAGCAAATAATTCAAAAACGATAAAAAAGAAAAAAATGAAGGCCAATTGAAAAGTTGCTTAGAATTAGCCATTCTATAACATACTAAAGGTTATCTTAAAGTGGACCTGTTACCCAGACATAAAAAGGATGTATAATAAATGTCCTTTTCAAATTACTTTTTTACTAAAGCATTCATAGCTGTTGTAAACTCATTTAAAAATCTCAGCTGTCAATCAAATATTGTCTGCCCCTCCTCCATGCCTAGGCAATTACTTTCACTTTCCATTCAGCACTTCCCAGATGTCACTGCTCTCCCCACATTCCCCCGTTCTCTTCCCCATTTAATTGTGTAACCATTGCATGGGAATGGACATCAGGTCCACAGTTCTGGTGCACAAACAAAATTTTGAGATGATGCAAGGCTTGTCTTTAGTCCAAATATGATTTTTCTTCAGCACACCACTTACTGTTTTTCAGGGAGCATCCACTCCCAAGCTGCCTCCAAGTCAGCCAAATTCCTTATCTTGAATAACAGGATATGAAGCACACCATCCTCAGGCTTTGCCTTTAAAACATTTTATTTCAGCGGAATTTCACACTGAAATACAATGTTTTAAAGACAGGGCTTGTCTTTAGAACAGTGTCAACAAAATAGCCCCTGCCTGCTTGCTATAATTATTAATTCCCAGATGGAAGGATACAAGATTTAAATGATTTTTACAGTGTGATTAAAGTTCATTTAGCTTGAAAAACATGATAAAATAGGATCTGGAATTATTTTCTTGGGTCCCCTTTAAATGTAAACCACCTCTTTATGATTTTTTTTCCCTTCCAATTCTGCCCTTTGCTCTCAACTGGCATTGTGCTGATAAAACACAGTGCGCTCATTTAAACTGCTGCCCTATTCGTGTTTTCGTTGAGTTTCTGACCCATTATTCTCTAGCGTTGGATAAATAAAAGCAGATGGCTATGGCTAGGGTGACTGAAGTCTGGCACTGTTTCTTCTCAAGCAACACAAGCGTTAATATTGCATTGAGTGTTAAGCATATACATCTGGGAAGATGAACCTGCAGTTCTCCATCTGAAACCGACATAATTGCCCCACTGAATCTAATTTATTTCAGTGTTTTTATTCTCCTATAAAACACAGTGTGGGAGTAACGGAACACACACTCATATAGATGTGCACGTCAGCGGCTTCACCCATGTTTGGCCAGAGGCCTATTAGGTTGACGTTTCCTTGACATTTCTTGGCATATCTTACCCATGTTGAGGTCAGTGTCAGCTCACAGCACAGAAGGCTCCCATCTTGCATGTGAAATGCAGAAAGCATAAATCAAGGGCTTTCCAAATGAGACAATGTCAGAGAGAGCTGAAGCCTGAGCACTGGAGGAAAACACTGACTAGTGTGTGAGTAGAGCAGAAAGAAGATGGTCAAGAAGCAGAAAAGAGAAGGGGGAACTGTCATTGAAGATTCTGTGAGCTGATGCTCTTGGGCAATCAGTATATATCATCCCCCCCATTAAAAACACCACTGAAAAAATTGTTCCATAGACACCCAGTTTCACAGCACCCTCTTGTGTCTGGTCACCCAGTTCCACTGTTGCTTCCTGTGCTTAAAGAAGAACAAAATCACTGGGGGTCTCTTACTTCTTACACAGGGCCTGCACTTCCCTCTTTAAAAACTGCACCAGGCAGGATTATTTTCCTGTGAGCACCACAGTGTTTTGATATGCCAGGCATTCCCTGAGCCTATTAAAACGGGGACAGAAATTGATGTTCTGTGCAGGCCCGGATTTGTGGAAAGGCCACAAAGGCCCAGGCCTAGGGTGGCAGGATTTTAGGGGCGGCATGCTACCCAACCACACCCACATTGATTCAGAAACAATGGGGTAGCGCAGGAGATTTGATAGTTTTTAAAATTTCCTGTGCGCCAATCCCCATTGCTCTGGTTCCGATGATGCAAATTTGATTGAATAAAAGGGAGGGGACGGGGCAACGAACGACAGCAGGCCTAGGGGCACCTGCTATGTAAATCCGGCCCTGGTTTTGATTGTGAATGTGCTCATCCAGGGAGGTGCGGGGGATGCCCAGGACATTAAAACAATATGGGGGCAAGACACTCACAGGAATGTTCCCAGGGCAAGTGCATTTTTTGGAAGAAGAGGAGCAAAGGCCTGGAATAGGAAATATGCAACTAGAATCACTAGGGGCGTCTCAACAACTTGCCACCCCACAGTGATTCTACCTTTTGTTCTCTAGTACCATCCATTGTACCTTCCTGTACTTTAGTTCCCACTGCTAATATACCTCTAGCCTGAGCACCTACTGTACTTCCACTGTACCTTCTGTAAGCACCCAACTTCCATTGTACTTACCCTATTGTCTGCCTGATGTATTATGTGTGTATGCATGTATTGAATGTATTGTAATATATGGACAAACAAAAAGGGGAGGGCATTTTTAGTAGCTTAATGCACAAAATGTTTCAATGTTCTCAATGTAAAGGTATGGGACCTGTTATCCAGAATGCTTGGGACCTGTGGGTTTTCCAGATAATGGATCTTTCTGGAATTTGCAGCCCCGGTGGGCCCCCAAGGCTCCAGTCCGACCCTGAACCCAACAGACTGTTTTTTTGCTTCCAATAAGGTTTAACTATATATTAGTTTGGATCAAGTACAAGCTACTGTTTTATTATTACAGAGAAAAAGGAAATCATTCTTGCAAATTTGGATTATTTGGATTAAATGGAGTATATGGGAGATGGTCACTCTGTAATTGGGAGCTTTCTGGATAACAGATCCCATACCTGTACTTATTATGGGTCAGTGCTGAGGAATGCTTTTCTTTGTATGACTTTTGTGGTGTTAGCCACATTGCACCCCCCACTTATAGTAGCGTAACTTTCTTTTTTTGCTATAGTTTATACAGGAGCAGTGGCCGGCTCCATGTTGTAGCTACCATCATTCCCAGCTACAGTCAGGTGATCCCAGCTCTGGCCAATAAAAAGGGCAATCACTTGGAATAAATGTATCCTGAAGCAATAGAATCAGGTTAAAGTAAGTGTATGACTGGCAAGAGCGGGGATGACTTTCATGTAGTTGGACAGTTGAATATACTACAGTATATAGACTAACGATCCCTGTTTTGTTTAAGTGGGAGGAATTTTTTAGTAGACTCATGCACAAAATATCTTAATGTCAGTGATCACAGGGTCACTGTTACACTAGTGTTTCTGTATATCTGTAACCTTGTTATGAACTAAGGGGACCCAGGCTGAAGGCCAATTATAGTGAGTACATATGTTTCACCTTTGGTATTATTATAACTATAGCAAGGTGACTGTTTATATAGCTAAAGAATTGCACAGTTAAAGGGGTCAATACAATGTGGGACCCTGAACGCCAGGTTTGAACCCAAAATATATGAAAGTCCTCAAAGAAAGAATTGGGCAGCGCTGGAGAAAACTAAGATTTAAGTATTGAATAGAAGCCTTATGTCATGAGAAAAGAAGTCCACTATAAAGCTTAACATAATCTACACTGCCAAACAGTGGTGTAACTAGATATTACTGGGCTCCCCAGCAAATTATTTTTCAGGCCCCAAAATGTCTAGAGGCTGACCTGTTTTACTTATATTTATTGAAATTGTATGTGAATTATGAATCATGGGGCCCCTATACCTCATGCCCCCCCCCCCCCCCGCTATCAAAGGTACCTGGACACAGGGCCTCCAACAACTAGTCAGTAGTAGTTCATATAAATAGTAAAAATGATAAATGTGCTGTTAAGTCAGTCTTTTAATTGGGGGTCAGTGACTTCCTTCAACTTAAACCCTAAACACCCACCCACCTGCCCCTGTTCCCCTTCTCTGACCCTTACTTGATGTGTACGTTTAATACATTTCTTTGAAAGTAAAGTAAGATTTTGCATAAGTTACATATATTGCAAACGTGTATGGGACCCCAGTGATGTTGCTGTGGGGCCCTATAACTAGTCATTCCACTGCTGAAAATTTAATGTAGGAGACACTCATATAATTCAGTAAATACCCCCTAAAATAAATAGCTGATGTTATTCTATAATAAGTAGAACATCACTGGGGCCCTACAACTAGTCATTCCACTGCTGAAAACTTAATGTAGGAGACACTCATATAATTCAGCAAATAGCCCCTAATATAAATAGCTGGTGTTTCTCTGTAATAAGTAGATCATATAAATAGTTCCATTAATTAAAGTGCTAACAAGTCAGTCTTTTAATTGGGGGTCAGTGGCAGAGCCGGGCCAAGCCGGCCTGGGCTTGAATCGTCATAAATTATCAAAACAGCACAAGTCAAATAATATCTGCCAGAAGTTGATACAGCAAGACTGATTAATAATCAGAATAGGCAGACTGCATGTGTTGTCATGTAATCTAATGTGGATTTTATTGTTTTTGTATTGTTTAATACAAACTTTCTCCAATTCTGCAGAACCAGTGACTGCAGCAAAATAATCGACAAGCCAATATGGGCAGCAGGACCGCCATCAGAAATCGCAGGGCCCCAAACGACAAAATTTCCTGGGCCCCCTGGGCTGCGCCAACCGCAAGCCCCACCTACAGGTCCACTCTCCCCACCACACAGTAAAAAAACAAAAAACATATTGGTGGCTAGGGTTCCCACATGTTAATAAAAAATAAAAAGATATTGGTGGCCAGGGTCCCTCCATTAAAAAATATTGGTGGCTAGGACCCCACATGAGAAAAAAAATTGGTGGCCAGGCCCCCCCCCCACATTATAATAAAATTGGTGGCCAGGGCCCCTTAAACGTCCATGCCTTCCCGAAGTCAGCAGCTCTCAGAAAGATGGTGGGCCAGGCTAATCAAGTAAGTGTGGCGTGGCTGGGCCCCCCTTACCCTCGGGGCCCCCTACAATTCTCCCCCCTGTCCCCCCCAATGGCTGCCCTGTGGAGCAGGCACTCAATGAAGGTAAACTTCCACCAGGCAATAGTTCAAAGTGAACTGAGTTTATTGTGTCCACAGCCTGACGCATTTCGTGTCATAAACACTTAATCATAGGCTCAGCAAATTAATCCTCCAAATACAATCCCAGTTTAAATCTGGCTCCATGATCTCTGTCCCTGCAGCTGGAGTTGGAAACAGTAAAGGGGATGTAAAGGCAAAAATAAAATTCAATACAAATCTCTATACAGTCGCCGACTGCTCTACAGGGAAACAAACAAAGCTGTAAGGAGTAAGGCGGGGGCTCCCCCTGCTGTTCATAAGTAAATTGTTTCCCTGCAGAGCATTTAGGGACTGTCTGACAATTCCCATCTAAAGCAGTAAATGAAGGGGGAATTTCACTGCATACAGTCAGGTTTCTTATAAAAACGGTAGACATTTTTAATTAAAGTATATTGGAGATAGGTTTCTTTTTCATTGAAGAAAGTAAAAATCGGATTTTATTTTTTTGCCTTTACAGACCCTTTAAATTATTCTCCTTTTTATTAATCCCAGAACACTCAAGGCATGGTGGGAATTGAAACCTTGGCTGGATCAGACTACCAATATGATGTTTCAGTGGAATAAGAAGTCAGAGAAAGCCTTATAAAGACTGTATTTGATTTAATTATGTAAAACTCAGTTTTATTCAATTTGTGGGTGAATATGCCCTTTAATACTGGCGTTACGGATATCAAATTCAGTTTGAATAAATACCTGAATGAACAAGTGCCTTATAATCCTAGGGCTGCACGTAGGAGAGGAACAGAAGTTACTTTTCTTTCTTCTAACCACAGTTTTCTGTTTATTTTGTGTTTCTGCCAGGCGTGTGATTGGCATTCTACATGCAAAACAAACAAAAAATGCACATACGTTATTATGTCAGCAGCATAAAGTAAACTCACGCTGCAGAAATGGAAGAGGAGGCAGCAAAGCAGAAACAATAAAGCTGTGAATAAAAGAGACTGTATTAACTATAGCTCAGAGGAGAACAGATGGGTCAGCAAGACCTTGCCTTCCCATAATGCATTGTTAGAAAATCTATTCTTCTACCAAATTCATATTTAGCCGTCATCTGAAGAGTACATTGCTTCCTGACTTCCAGCTCATCTTGGAAAGAACAAAGAGGAGAGGTGAATATATAACTCTCATATTTTTTCTGTTCACTTGTACAAAGGTGCTAAAAGAGAGAGAAAGCAAGCATTAACCATAGGGTCCCATTGCAAGCCCCCTTCCGCTGTCCCCAACCAAACCTTGGAGACCTACCAGAAAGACCCTGCAAATGCAGAGCAGCGCATTTGATGACTGCCATGTCTGGCTGGTCGTGTTCCTGTCCCCTGCATTTTGGCTGCAATGGAGAGAAGGGAACAGGAAGTGAGGCGACCAGACACGGCAGCCACCATTCCCACTGCACTGCACCTTCAAACAGCAGGGCTGTTCTGAGAGGACCTTCTAGGGTGCAGTTGGGGACAGAGGAATTGTGCCTGAACAGGGGCCTTATGGTTAATGTGTGGGTTTCATTCTCCTTTAAAGGTCACCTATCACAGAAATTGTGTGTTCACCCAAAGTTCCAACTCTGGATGGGGGAAATAATAGTATATTTTAGAAATAAGTGCCCTTGCTGTGCATCGGGAGCTCCTTCCCAGTGCAGATGGCCATGCTGGGACACATGCATAATGAACAAGTGAGCTCAATATGCGCATGAGTTGCCCAATACCCGTGTAATTTGCATATTGCGTGAGCTGCGACACTTGCTTGTTATGCGCATGTGTCAGCCCCAGCATGGCCGCCCTCCACACTGGGATTGAGCTTTTGATGTAGAGGACATAGCACTCATTGGAGACCGATTTTGGAAAAAATAATAAAGCTTCCCCCATCCAAGTTAAATCTTTAAAAAGCTGGCAGGGAGTTGTTTCCTTTGTCTTGCTAAGCTTCCTTAGCTCACTTACTCTTCTAAATAATCCAGTTAAAGTTAAAGGGATCCTGTCATCGGAAAACATGTTTTTTTCAAAACACATCAGTTAATAGTGCTACTCCGGCAGAATTCTGCACTGGAATCCATTTCTCAAAAGAGCAAATAGATTTTTTTATATTCAATTTTGAAATCTGACATGGGGCTAGACATTTTGTCAATTTCCCAGCTGCCCCTGGTCATGTGACTTGTGCCTGCACTTTAGGAGAGAAATGCTTTCTGGCAGGCTGCTGTTTTTCCTTCTCAATGTAATTGAATGTGTCTCAGTGAGACATGGGTTTTTACTATTGAGTGCTGTTCTTAGATCTACCAGGCAGCTGTTATCTTGTGTTAGGGAGCTGCTATCTTGTTACCTTCCCATTGTTCTTTTGTTTGGCTGCTGGGGGGGAAAAGGGAGGGGGGAGAATATCAGTCCAACTTGCAGTACAGCAGTAAAGAGTGATTGAAGTTTATCAGAGCACTTGGGGCAGCTGGGAAATTGACAATATGTCTAGCCCCATGTCAGATTTCAAAACTGAATATAAAAAAAACTGTTTGCTCTTTTGAGAAATGGATTTCAGTGCAGAATTCTGCTGGATCAGCACTATTAACTGGTTCATTTAGAATTTTTTTCCCCCCCATGACAGTATCCCTTTAATGACATTGGTCTTATATTAGACAACAGAGAAAAGCCAATCCAATGTTTTCTGTTTCCCAAATCTGCGCACTGACAGTCACGGGATCAGCTCATCACTAGTGATGGGCCAATTTATTAGTCGGGCATGGATTTGCTGCAAATTTCCGGATTTCTACAACGGCGAATATTTTCATGAAACTGCAGAGAAAATTCAAGTGGGAAAATTTGCTCGACAAAAAAATTGGCACTCGCAAAATTCTTGCACGTCAAAATTATTCGAATGCCCATTCACGTTAATGCGTTTCGGCAAAAGAGTTGGGCGTGTAAAAATTGTTGTGCGCATAAAAATTGTCGCGCGTCAACATTATTTGGACACTCTGTGACTTTAATGCATTTGGACAAGAAAGTCGCAAATTTCTCAGCAAAACAGGACAGATTCACTCATCACTACTCATCGGCACACACATCGGAATTTGACGGAAACACTTTTTGTTTTGTTTTTTTGGTCCCGAAATCCTCTGTGTGTGTGTGTGCTGACAGGCTGATCCGTGCCATTATCCTAAGGGCTCAGAGTTCCCCAGTGATGGGAAAAAATGGCTTTTATAGAGAATTTCATATAATTGTCCTCTGAATGATCTGCTGTACAGTATTCTAGACTCTCAGTCATAAAGTGTGGCAGAACTACTGCTTTGTAAGAGAAAGGAAAGAGACTTCTTAACGTCCTTATTGAAGTTAACCATTCACATGACTGACGCTAAGCTCTCATTTCACCCAGTGGCACGGAGCTGGAAATCATAAGTTCCCCCGAGAGTTCCATCGCCTGCCTTGTATATATTTGCAAAGATTAATCATGTCCTCTACAAAGCACGTCCTGCTGCACTGATTTCTGACTCCCGCAGGATGGTCTTATATAAGAAATCCTGTAAAGGAGAGAGATGTGCACGGCACGTGAATAGATTCCAAATGGGTCAGAGAAAGAAAATGGCACAGCCGAGCATGCTCTTTTTATTATAGCAAAGTCACTTGGGAAATGGTGCCCTTCACATTGAACATAGCCCTATAATTAATTTCAGTATTTTCATTTCTATCTTTAGGAAAATGTACCCCATTCATGAGATGGGTTTATTGCCTGTTTATTTCCCCGAAACATGCAGCAAAATACATAGAATTACTAAATTGATTGATCTCTGCTCTAAATTGTTGCATACATATGGACACACATCTCTCTGCAAAGAGGAAGAAAGTACAGAAACTCATTATACAAAGGCTTCTCTGTGAACGTGGGCAACATTGTAACATTTCTGGACCCCTTCATTAGGGTGGGTTCTAGGCTTAGTTTGCCTGTTGGGTAATCTAGACATGGGCAGACCCACATCCCTATGATTTTCAGTTGAAACAAAGGGATATTTTGAATGAAAACCTGATATTTTGTGGAGACTTTCTTTTTTCTTGTGATGTTAATCCACTGTCATGGCTGCCGTTACATTTTGGCACACCTCCACCTCATGTGAACATAAATCAGTTATTTATTACCTGCTTTATTGTATTCACGTTCTCCTGCTTAAGTTCTATCACTAATCTCTTGGGTATGTGAGGGCCCACCTATGTAATCTTTGCCCTGGGCCTACAGGTACCATACAGCAGCCCCGACACACACCCAAACTGGCATCTAAATTGATAAACTTTTTAGTCTGTGGAGGGACATTGAAATGTATTTTGTCAGTTCTGGTGCAGAGATGAGTTTGTCACTGAAGGTGTTGTGGCTTATTTGGCACCCTACATTTCCAATGTCACCCCAAGTTCTATTTGCTCCTCTATCCATATCACCTCATTGTTAGGGTTGCCACCTCACCCATATCAGTTCCAGACTGGCAATCTGTGGATTCTGGCAAATGCCAGGGGGCTGCTGTAAGATGCCATTGACAATCACTATTTAGGGCTCGCAGGGGGCCATTTGGGCATCTATGTACAGCCCTAGGCAACCTGGCAGGTCGCCGCACCTAATAGGCGTGCTCACACAAAGGACGCACACACCGGTCAGATCGCAAGAGTGGACCGGACTAGGGGTAGGAGGCAGAGACAGGAGGAGGCCCATTAATCATTATGCAAATTTATCACATTAGACCAAATCTGCACAGGGTTCCCTACCCCCTTATTTATTAATACATTTTCCTAAAAATGTCCTGTGTGGGAAAAAAAACACAAAAAGTTTGTGAAAAATTCAGATCGTACACATTTTCCACACGAAAACTCAGACTTTTTGAGACTTTTTGCCTGAAAACCACAAAATCTTTGGATTATTGCACGAAACCCAGTTTATATACAACCTCAGCAGTTCCGAGATGCCGGATTTTCGGATTCAGACTTTTTCCATCCTCGGGGTATAATAAATCCTGAAAAAGTTCAAATTTTAAAGTAAAAAAAAACACGAATTGTTCAAGTTTTTGGCATCCGGACAATAAATAACCCCCTTAGTGTCTGGCGCTGCCCCAACTTTGTACCTTAGGCATACCTCCCAATGGTCCCATTTGAGCGGGACAGTCCCGCTTTTGACAGCTCAACCAGCTGTCACGGATTTGTACTGATAAGTCCCGAGTTTCTCTTTGATCTGCTGCACTGAACAGCCAGAAACAAAGTTTCTAACTTTATTGGGTCTTGGCAGACAGCCCAGAATAGATACTTAACATAGTTTTGTAACAGTTTGATAAGATAAGAACGAAGACTCACAAATTAAAGAGCAATTCACCTTCATTTGTAAAACTGTAATAACATATAAAAACCACAGAAATGTGTTCAAACTTTCATAACCTGTCAAATTATGTAAACTCAACATGGTAATTAGGGGGTTTGGCACAAAATGGGCATGTCCAAAAAAATTTGGGGCTCTACTTGAGCTAAATCTTTTTGTGCCACTTTCTGTTTCCTAAATTTTGGGAGGTATGCCTTAGGCACGTGCCTACTCTGCCTAACCCTAGTTCCGGCCCTGTCTATGTACATTAAAGAGGATGAAAAGCCAAAAAACATTATTGCATCTACAGCTTGTAAACCTAAAAAGAAGCATATTTGCAATGTACTTGTATTAGATCTTGTGCGACTGAATTCAGTTTGCCCCTCACCCCCCAGTGAATTCAGCTGAACGAGATGGTTATTTTATAGAAACTGTATTGACTTTCTAATAGAAGTACATTGCAACAGGGGGGTAACTACAGACATGGTTGCCACCTTTTAGTTCTGGCCCCCACCGGCGGGTCATTTAGAGGGTGGGGACGGGCCAGAGAGGGGCGGGGTTATGGAGTTTCGCCAGTAAGGGACTGCAGCCCTTGGATTAGGTGAGCGGGGGAGAGGGACGGGCCAGCAGTGGAATCAAAAGGATAATAAATTTACAGGCTAATACATTGAATGTAAATTTGTAATACCGGCCTTGGCTGGTATTTTACCAGTTAGGCTGATGAAATACCAGGCAGGTGGCAACCCTAACTTCAGAGGAAGCAGACCCTGCAGCTGCAGGGGGGTGGCAGGAGCTATAAGGGCCCCATGAGGCTCTAATTCATTTACAATTTCAATAAATATTGCTAAAACAGGTCAATCTCTAGACATTTTGGGGCCTGAAAAATAATTTGCTGTGGCCCAGTAATATCTTGTTACACTATTGATTGCATATATGCTTCTCTTTAGGTTTAGAAGCTATAGATGCAGTATTGTTTGTGCCTTTACATCCCATTTAAATGCCAGGGCCGATTTCGAATCCCAGTCCAGACCTAACACCTCTTAGGGCCCTTACACACGGGCGGTTTTACCTGCACTCCCCTGTGTTGCGATTTCTTCCGTTGAGCAGCAGGGGAGCGTAGGAGTAGACGCAGTCAATTATTTTGAAGGGGGCAAACGCAGGTGGGGCACAGCATTTTCTTTGCATTTCACCTGTGTGCGGCGCAAAAATAAAGACTTTTTGTACTACTTAAAACCTGGGCTCCTGGATTCTACTGACTGATTGATTTTGGCGTTCTGGAGTGTTGCCTGCCGTTATTCAAGTTTTGTATGTTGCTCTCCTTTGCTGAAGGTCTGGGGCATGAGCACCCGGACCCATAGTGGAAAGCGGTAAGCTTGCCCCTTTATTCAAAGAATTCATGCTTCCTATGGCTTTAATTTTATGAATGCGGCGCATACATGAGTCTGTGTGAGTACAGCCCCATTGACAATAATTGAGTTAATTGATCTTTCAATCGGTCGTCAGTGTCAAGTAGGGTAGCCACCTTTTTTTAAAAAATTTACCGGCGTGCCGTAAAAAGGGGCGGAGCCATGTGTAAATGGGCGGACTGTGATGTAAAAGGGGCAGAAGACTAAGGAGAGGTAAGTTTCTGCCAGAGGGCCATGGGCTTTTGTTAACGGTATTACAAATTACCGGCAGCTACATTGCCGGTTGCCTGCTGCAGATTTGCTAATACAAGCTGTGGGCTGACTATAATGTGGCTGGTATTACTGGGGGTGAGACTCTGAGGTGGGAGCCCTAGCCTGGGTCACGATGGCCTATACCAGAAATTACCACCAACTCTTTTTGTCTCCCCCATTTTTTTGTTCGTTTCAGAGCCCTTTTTACCCACATAGCACAATCCCACACCATTCTATTGGCAAAAGCCTGAAATCATCGTCCTACACTGAGAATATCTCCATTTCTGAAGGATGATTGTATCAAGGGGCCGGGCTTTTTCCCAGTACAAAAAAAACCTGCTGTATTTACAGTGAACCCTGCTGAGGGCAAAGTGGTTAAGGGTTCCTACATGTATTTCCCCTGACAAACGAGACTGAGGCACCAGCGTTCCGCTTTTTTGAGAGTTTGGGCCCTGCGGGAACCTGTAACAGCCTGTCGGTTGCCTTAGCAACGCGTTGTTGTGCCTGTAGGATGCGATGAAATAGCGCGGTGTGGAAGGCAGAAAAGCCGACTTGGAGGGAGCCCGGTTGGAATGGACAGACTGTTTGTCTTGGCACTAAAAAGAGGGCGAGCAGCGCCCTACAAGGTATATCGTGTGCTCTCAACTAATGTACCAATATAAAGCAGTGCCCAGCTGGAGCAGGAGGAAGAGAAGAGGAGGAGGAGGAGGTCACCTTCACAGCAAACTATATAGTCTTGTATTATTAGCATGTCAGACTTAGAATTGTTCTCCATTTACACAAGCAAAATACATCTGTGATAATAGTCACTGCTTATTACATGAACTTATTCATATGTAACCAGATTCTCCCTCTTTTTTCCCTTAGGGGCAACACACACCTAAATATTATTTAAAGGGTTGGTTTACCTTTAAGTTAACTTTTAGATTGGCTAATTCTAAGCAATCATGAGACTTGTTCTTCTGACTCTTTCCAGTTCTCAAATGGGGGTCACTGACCCCATCTTAAAGAACAAAAGCTCTGTAAGGCAACACGTGAATTATTATTGCTACTTTGTATTACTCATTTATCTATCCAGGCCTCTCCTATCCATATTCCAGTCTCTTATTCAAATCAATGCATGGTTGCTAGGGTAATATGGACCCTAGCAACCAAATTGCTGAAATTGCCAACTGCAGAACTGGTGAATAATAAGCTAGTTAACTCAAAAGCAAATAGAAAAAAAGGCTGGCACATTCTGGACCACACTCCTCAGGTTGATGCAGTAAAAAAAAGTATTTATTTCTGCAAAAAAAAATCACAACAAAAGCCTTACGTGTTTCGTGCCTTAGAGGCACTTAATCATAGACTAAACAAACATTACAACATGTGGTCATATTTAGATGAAAAAGAACCAATCACCACCATGTATTCACCTGCCAATTAGAAGAAGGGGCAGTAGTTGGAAACGGACCAATCAGACACATGTTTAGAAAGGCCAATCCAAAACATGATAATAAATAGGGTATATCTAACAATGTATACACATATATATATATATATATATATATATATATATATATATATATATATCATGTTTTGGATTGGCCTTTCTAAACATGATTGGTCCGTTTCCAACTACTGCCCCTTCTTCTAATTGGCAGGTGGATACAAGGTGGTGATTGGTTCTTTTTAATTTAAATATGACCACATGTTGTAATGTTTGTTTACCCTACTTTTTTTTTTTTTTTTTTACTGCATCAACCTGTGGAGTGTGGTTCAGAATGTGCCAGCATTTCTTTGCCTCCCTGAGCTGAAAGTCTGTGGCTTGAGCACCTGAACCCCCCATTGATTTGGGTAAGTCTACCCCAATTTACACTATGTTCGACACTGAATGCCCTTTTTTGTAAATCATATTTTTGTGTAATTAACTTAAAACCCACAAATAATAAAAAACGAATACCAGTTGCAAATTGTCTCAGAATATCACTGTCTACATCATAGTAAAAGTTAGTTTAAAGGTGAACAATCCCTTTAACTTGTGCAGAATGACTAAGATTTGTGTTAATAATGTATTCGTCCTATTCTCTTCATTTAAAAAAATCCAGTGTCGGGCCCTCGTGTAAAAATGTATGTAATTGGTCTTTGCCTTGCAATGAAGTGAATGGGATAAAAATTGGAGTCTGTTGGACATGTAAATACCTTATGGGCAGATCTCTCTAATCTGCTGCTTCTACATCAGTGAATAGCACATATACAGGCCAGCAGATTTCTTCTTCTCCCTATCCTTTACCCGGATGTCTCTCTCCTCTCCCAACTCATGGCAAGGTTACAGATATATGGAACTAATAGTCACCCTGTTATCGGGGGTGAACCGCCAATGAGGCGAGCTGAGGCGCTCGCCTCAGGCGGCATCGCCAGCTAGGTTTCCAGGGGTGGCAAAAAGCCGCTCCTGGTGCCTTTAAGAGCCGAATTTACGGTTTTTAAACTGGAAATTTGGCTTTACTAGGGCGAGAGAGCGCAATTGGTACCTACCCCCAGAAATGGAATCGGGCTGGGGGGGCGGCATTACTGGAGCCGCCTCAGGCGGCAATGTACACAGAGATGGCTCTGCCTGCTATAGTTCCAGGGGTACCTAGATGACAAATAAGCACTCACCCAAAAGCCTTCAGGCTGGGCCTCCTTAGCGTATAACAAGGTTACAGATGTATAGAAACACTAAAGACAGGTAACGGTGAACCTTTTATAGTTCTAGAGGTACCCAGGGCACAAATAAGCTCTCGCACAAAATGTCAACCTAACTGGCCTTCAGGCTGGGCCCCCTTAGCGTATAATAAGGTTACAGATATATAGAAACACAGTCACCCTGTTTTAGTTCCAGTGATACCCAGTAAATAAGCCCTCACCCTAAATCTTTACACCATTTGAACACCATTTGTTCATAATAGGATTACAATTGAATCACGTTGTAAACTGTTAAAAACCATAGTTCAAACATTATGCATAAAAACACTCCCCCCAGAAGCTAAATATAGGCCTTAAGGATTGGCTCTGCTATCTCATGACAATGTGACACGCCAAGTGGGCCAGCTTTCAAATGGGGTCACTGACCCCATCTAAAAACAAATGCTGTAAGGCTACATACTGTATTTATGACAAATTTATTGTTATTGCTATTTTGCGTTTTATTACTCATCTTTCATTAAGGCCCTCTCCCATTCATATCCCAGTCTCTTATTCAAATCAATGCATATTTCCTAGAGTAGTTTGGACCCTAGCAACCAGATTTAGGATTGGCTCTGCTACTTCATAACAATGTGACAAGCCAAGTGGTCCAGCTTTCAAATGGGGTCACTGACCCAATCTAAAAACAAATGCTGTAAGGCTACACATTTATTACAAATGTATTGTGATTGTTACTTTGCCTTTTATTGCTCATCTTTCTATTAAGGCCCTCTCCCATTCATATCCTAATCTCTTATTCAAATCAATGCATGGTTGATTAATTTGGACCCTAGCAACAAGATTTACAAAGAATTGCAAATTGAAGAGCTGGTGAAAAAAACGCTAAATAACTCAAACATCACAAATAATAAGAAATGAAAGCCATTTGCAAATTGTCTCAGAATATCACTCTCTACACCATACTAAAACATAATTCAAAGGTGAACAACCCATTTAATAGGCTCATTTCTGATTCTTGAATAATTTATTCTAAAGTAAAACAATGTCTTTTATTGTTCTTTGGTTTCTAGGAATTACTCTGTTTATAGCACCTGACTCAGACATTGTTATTGAGTAAATATAAGACATGCTTTGCAAAGCAGTAAACACCAATAAAATCAAAGTCATCGACAGCCAAACTGATGTTATAAAGAATTCTGAGCAACCAGAAAACCCTCATAGTTTACCGTCTTCTGCTTTATGTAATACACTGGACCTCAGTAAGAGAAAACTTTGTCATCTCCATGAAGATCTATATAAAGACACCCCGTTCATACAGGTACGTTGATGAATGATGCTTCAGTTGTGTGTTTTATTACGATAAAGTCTATCCCTGATAGTAGATTAAAACCTTAAGGTGGGAGTGAAAGTATTTATTATAGGGATGCACCGAATCCACTATTTTGGATTCGGCCTAACCCCCGAATCCTCCGTGAAAGATTCGGCCGAATACCGAACCGAATCCAAACCCTAATTTGCATATGTTAATTAGGGGTGGGAAGGGGAAAACATTTTTTACTTCCTTGTTTTCTGACAAAGTCACGATTTTCCCTCCCAGCGCCTAATTTGCATATGCAAATTAGAATTTGGATTTGATTCGGCCGGATCCGAATCCTGCTGAAAAAGGCAGAATCCCGAACCGAATCCTGGCTTCGGTGCATCCCTAATTTATTATGATGCATAGGGCTGCTGTATTTTGGAAGCAGTTCAGCAGCCCTAAGAACTTAAGCAAACTAAATAAGAATACCTTGGTCTAGAAAATTAGTTTACTTTGAAATAATATTAGTATTCACAGTTTTTAAATTTTCTTACAGAAACCTTTAGATACATTTAGGGACAGATTTATTAAGGACCAAGATTTCAAGGTTATTTTTTTGGTCAACAAATCTATTTCTTCGAGTTCAGAAAAACTAAATTGTTAAAAAAAAAAATCAAATCTTTCGAGATTTATTATACCCCAACCCTGGAAATAGCTCACATCTGAAAATAAACCATCTAAAACTTGTCAAGGTCATGTAGGAGTCAATGGCAGAGGTCTCTTGAACCATTTAAAGATGTTAATGTTCATCTTCATGAGTTTTTTCTGAGGGATTTGCATGAAAATTCAATAAATTTGTGGGGTTTTTTCATGGAAAAGTCGATCAATTCGAGTTTTCAGGTTGTTAACCCTGAACTTGCTGGTTCGAGTCTTTTCCATTTGCGTTTTTTCCTTAATAAGATACCATTGGAGTTGTAAGTTTATTCGAGGTGTAAAAAACTTTAAAATTAGAGTGAGCTGGCATCACAGTGCAAGCCATGGGGCAAAGAGTACCCATTAGTTGGTAAATAAGGCCTAGTGCCTTTTTCCATAGTAGATTAGAGCATAATGTACCTTCATCAGTATAATGTATAAAGCCTCTGCAGTGTAAAATAAATGGGCAGTGTGTTGTTTGAGCCAAAGCAATGCTTTCATTGTATCACTGTTACTGGATATATTTTCTCCATTTGGTTGTGTTTGATAAATATAAAAACAGTTTCTTTAGTTAAAACTCTCTGATAAATACATTGCTTTCTTGCAAAATAATTTTTATTTAACCTGTTTATATTTATTTTCTTTACAGAATATCCATTTAGAATGGAATGCACTCTCCTCGGTTCCTGAGAACCTTTTCATAAAACTGCCATGTTTAGTTTGGTTAGATCTTCGGTATAACCAGATCACAAGTTTACCTGCTACCATCGGAGAACACAGGTACAGAGCTACACTATTAAAGTGATATTGGTTTAAATACTGTAGATGTCTGTTTCCAGAAAATCCACAGCTTTTCAGATTTACATTATTAGAGGGTATGGAGGGAATTCTATGCAGCATCTTAAAGGGGTGATTCACCTTTCAGTTAGCTTTTAGTATGTTATAGAATGGCCAATTCTAAGCAACTTTTCAGTTGGTCTTCATTATTTATTTTTATAGTTTTTTTTAATTATTTGCCTTTTTCTTCTGACTGTTTCCAGCTTTTAAAAGGGGGGTCACTGACCCCATCTAAAAACAAATGCTCTGCAATGCTACATATTTATTGTTATTGCTACTTTTTATTACTCCTCTTTTTATTCAGATCTTCCCCAAATAATTTTACAGTCTCTTATTCAGATCCGTGCATGGATGCTAGGTTAATTTGGACCCTAGCAACCAGATTGCTTAACTAGCAATCTGGAGAGCTGTTGAGTAAAAGCTAAATAACTCAAAAATCACAAATAATAAATATGAAAACCAGTTGCAAATTGCCTGAGAATATCACTCTCTTCATCATACTAAAAGTTAACTCAAAGGTGAACCACACCTTTAAATAGCTGGTATTTTTACCCCCAATGCTCCCTGGGATATTATTACTTTTCCTAGTTGAAGGTATAATAAATATACATAGCAAAAAACGATCAGCTGAGGGTTCATTGAAAGCTTATTTGCTAGAGGGATGCAAACAATGAGCTAGTCAGTGAATTGCTGGGCAAGTGAATTGGGGGCAAATTTCACATGCTAAGTAATGGGCAGGACATAGTATACACTTACACTCCTTGCAATTGTGTTCAATTTAATAGCACAGTAGGAACAGTTCAGTGTAAAAATAATAAAAACTGTGTAAATAGATAGGCTGTGCAAAATGAAAGATGTTTCTAATATAGTTAGTTAGACAAAAAAGTAATATATAAAGGCTGGAGTGACTGGATGTCTAACATAATAGACAGAACACTACTTGGCTTTTCAGCTCTCTGAGTTAGTTAGTCAGCGACTCGAAGGACATAACTGTTCAGTGAGTTTGCAATTGATCCTTAGCATGCAGCTCAGATTCAAAAGCAAATACCCCTCAAGTCTGATTGGTTATTGCCTGGTAACCAATCAGTGGAAACCAAGAGAGCTGCAAAGCAGGAAGTAGTGTTCTGGCTATGTTACACATCCAGTCACTTCAGCCTTTATACATTACATTTTTGGCTAACTAACTATATTAGAAACATTTATTTATTTATTTTGTTAGCTATCTGTTTAGCCAGTTTTTATTTTCATACTTAACAATTCCTTTAAAAATAGCTGAAAGCTGGTAGGTAGAAAAGAAAGCTCTCAACAAAGCTAAGTGAAGTATATATTGTGGAGTGCATGTGGGCTGGACATATAGAGCCAGGAGACAGAAGCTAGTGGCCTGTGTGCAGTAAAGCAAACAAATAATTATTTTATCCTCCTCCTTTTGTCCATCTCAAGGTCCATTCCCATTCTAAGCAATAGTTATAATGTGACATGCATGCATAGTTATAAGCGTATGCACCCATTATTCTTCCGCCACTCAACTAATATCTTTAATATATTAAAATGACTAGCATTATACGATGATGGTATCATAAAGCATTGTGTGTGAAAGCAAATTGATTATATTATTGTTTCTTCTTTTGGAAAGGCAACTGAAGTACCTACTTTTGGAGGGTAATCCATTAAAGGCTCTTCCTGTTGAACTTGGTAAGTAAGTGCAATAAATGACTGCCAATTACCCTTTTTCCATAGAAACGTTCTTTCAATTACACTAAACATTGAGAATTATGCAGAGGGATTTTATACTGGAAGCGTTGGTGTGATCCAGTCAGTATAAATCATGAATGAGTAATGTTGCTGTGGAGGCATACTTTTTATTGTGAAGAGGATATAGTGTCTATCAGCATAATCTGCCTCTGTGTGCTGTATAGTGCTCACACAGTATTTGTGAGTAATGTTTAAACTATTATGCCTATATTTCCCCTTTAATACATTCTATCTGATATATTTCCCCTTAAATATAATCTACTTGATATAGTTCCCTTAAATATAATCTACCTGATATATTTCCCCTTTAATATAATCTAATTGATATAGTTCCCCTTAAATATAATCTACCAGATATATTTCCCCTTTAATATAATCTACCTGATATATTTCCCCATGGCGATATTCTCCAAACAGCTGAGCACTGATATAATTTTGTTACGTAAATGATTAATTAGGGGTTTAATGACATTTATCATATCCAGTGCAGCTCGGCATTTTGGGAAAAGGCTATTTTTATCATAATTAATGGATGACTTAATCAAACCTGATGCCTGATTAATCATCTGAAAAACGTAATATGCATTTTTATTTGCTTTTCCTATTTATGCCTAGAACATAATAATTGCCTGTATATTGACACTCATTTTTCTCAGCTAAGTGAAGGCCCTTTATGTACAAAAAAGATATACGAAAGTTTGGAAGAAATTTGTATGTTTGTTTACTAACCTCTATGGTCAGTGTATGATTGGTGAAAATGTCATCATAAACCAGGGCAACAATACAAATAAGACTTCTGTATCATAAATTATATAAATATAACATATGTAACTGTTCTGAAATCAATAGGAATCACTAAGGCTAGGGCCACACCATACAGATCCACTCCCATGCTGCTCCTCTTCTGCCGCGCTGCTTGACCCTAGAAACATTACCTCCGCTCTGCTGCAAACAGACGCTGAGCATTTTGCACCGAAATGTGCCGCGTCTGTCTGCATCTGAGCGGAAATAATGTTTCCAGGCAGGCCGCGGGTCAAAATCGGTATAGTGTGGCCCTAGCCTAAGCTGTTTTTATGGCTAAAGGAATGAGCCCCTAACTTAATTGTACAGATATGGGACCTGTTATCCAGAATGCTCAGACCTGGTGTATTCCAGATAAGGAAATGTGTACCTCCATACCTTAAGTCTACTAAAAATAAATCCTTCAAACATTAAGGGGCAGATTTATCAAGGGTTGAAGTGAAAATTCGAACTTTCTAATTTTTTTATGGACAAAACTGTCAAATTCAATTTGAGTTTTTTTTTATAAAATTAAATTTTCGAGATTTATCATACACTGGTCCTTTAAGAACTCAAATTAGACTATTCACCACCTAAAGCCTGCCAAATTGCTGTTTTAGCGTATGGAAGATGTCCTGGGATAAATTTGGAGTTGTTTGCAGCCTTCCTGAGTTTCGAGTTTTTTGCGCAGAAAAAAAACTCGAATCAAGTTTTCGGGTCCACTGTTTTAATCTGAACTGAAAAAAAGTTGTTTTTTTTTTAAATAAATTTCGATTGGTCGAAATTCGCGTTCATGGGAGTTTATGGACTCGAAATTCGACCCTAGATAAATCTGCCTCCAAATAAATCTAACAGGATTGTTTTTCCACCAATAAGGATTCATTATATCTTTTGGGATCAAATATATGGTAGTTTTACTACTACAGAGGAAAAGGAAATACTTTTTAAAAATTGGAATTATTACATTAAAATGCAGTCTATGGGAGATAATACATAATTCCATAATTCTGAGATTTCTGGATAACAAGTTTCCAGATAACAAATACCATACCTGTATATAAATAAATTATTACATTGGTGTCATTGACATGTTAGTGAGCAAATATCAAGAGGAATGGGGACATGGTGGTTTTATTGTCTCAGACACAGCAGATTTGTATTCATTTTTGGCCAGACTGGATTAAATCAGACAAGTCCACCCTATTAACAAAGCTTGGGCGTAAGACTGATACAGTATTGCTAGAGGTGATTAACATTATGCATTACATACAGTATATAACAACATGGAGCATAATCGTAAAGGTCCAGTAACATCAAAAAATGAAATAGTTTTAAAGTAATAAATATAATTCATTGTTGTCCTGCACTGGTAAAACTGGTGTGTTTGCTTCAGAAACACTTTTTTTTATATAAATAAGCTGCTGTGTAGCAATGGGGGCAGCCATTCAAAGGAGAAAAGGCTCAGGTTACACAGCAGATATTAGATAAACTCTGTAGAACATAATGGTGTTATCTGTTATCCACTATTTACCTTTGCCATATAGACTTTTTTCAGTTTCTACGATTGCTACACAGTAGCTTGTTTATATGAACAATAGTAGTGTTTCTGAAGCAAATACATCCGTTTCACCAGTGCAGGGCAACACTACATTATATTTTCATTACTTTAAAACACTTTAATGTTTTTGGTGTTACTGTTCCTTTAAATGGCATTGGGCTTCTGGCTGTGGGACGTGACACACTAACCTTACCTTCGCAAACTATTAAAAGGTTTACTCAAGGTTTTATCTGGCCTTAAATAGTAACTGAGGTTGAAAAAAGACACTTGTCATTTAAATTAACCTTATGTAGTGCTATATAAAAATATGGATGGATGGATAGATACAAATATAGGTAGATACATAGATAGGCTTTATCTGGCCTTTAACAGATTGAAGGAGGCGCAAATATATATCTTATATTATGGGGAGGTGGCTCTCTTCTAAATGCCTGCTCTCCTAACCCAACGCTTAATGGTATCTTTGGAAGAGATCATGCTAAATAAAGAGAAATGCAGGTATGGTCTTTCTCCCCCCCCCCCAAAGATTCTTTTTTTCACTTGGTTAGGACACTGCCTTGACGGGGCACGTCAGCTTCTGCATACTTTGTAACTAAGTGTCTCTTTTTACTAGAGTTACAGTTCAGTTGTGCAAAGATAGGTTTTCCCAGGGGGCTATATGTTGGAGTGCTGGGGTTAAATTTTTGAATAGAGAGAGAGAGAGAGATACAAGAGTCCTCTGCACTCAACCCATTAACAATATATTTAAGACAGAGATTTTGTGCATACAGCTATTAAAAAATGCTTTACCCTTTAAACAAAACAGGGATTGTTTGTCCATATATTGCAATATATTTAAGCTGGCCAACTACATCCCATATCTGGCCAGTCCTACGCTCAATTTTCATCTGATTCATTAAGCATTCTATTGCTTCATAGTCCCTTTGTAAATTGTTTGATATATATAAATATTATAATATATATATATATATATATATATATATATATATATATATATATATATAGTGAATAAAGTAAATAAAGTACCCCTCTTGTAAAATATTAGAATGTTATAAGTTACCGAGGAGTTTCATGACCATATAAAAACATGAGGCCCAAGGCCAAGAGTTTTTATAAAGGTCCTGGAACTTTGAGGTAACTTCTTGTCACGGCCGGCACCCAATACCAGAACAGGTGCCAAGTACCCTGGTCTCGGCTCGGCTTCACCAGTAGTGTGACCACTGTTGGGCTTAGGGAGGAGCCCTCAGCTTACTTGGGTGCCACCTGGACTTAACGAGGGGTACAAGGCGAGATGTTCTGGCTAGCAGAGGGGCACGGCAGGTAGATAGTCTTTTAGGCCAAAGGTCACGGTACAAATGGAGCAGGCAAGAGAATCGTCAGACAGGCAGGGTCGAGGCAGGCAGATATCAAGAATCGTCAGGCAGGCAAGGGTCAAACCGGGTAATCAAACTGATGGGGTCAGGCAGAGAGAGTAGTCGACTCCCATAACGTCAAAAATCAAATAAAAAAACACCAACTGAAATGTATTTAAAAAATTGAAGTTTATTTTTTGCAATTAAATAAGCTGTATTAGATTGTTTGAATCGACGTAAGATCAAATTCGATTCACAGTATTTTTTGAAAAAAAAAAAACATATAGGTTCTAGGAGTTCTCCTATAGGCTAAAACAGCAATTCGGCAGGTTTTAGATGGCGAATGGTCGAAGTTTTTAAGAGCCAGTACATGATAATTTTCAATATATTCGAATTTTCACACATTTTTTTTTCAAATCGAATTTTGAAGTACACAAAAATAGCTTGAAATTCTAATTTTTTACTTCTAATTTTCACTTTGACCTGTGATAAATCTGCCCCCAAAAAGTCTTACCTGCACTCCACAATTTAGGACAATTGAGCCCGGTGCCGTATTCAAATAATTCCATGAAGAACAGGTGCCCACCAGGAACTCTTTTCATAAAATAAAAATATTCCTTTATTTGTTACAGTTCAAAAGTTCTTTTAGGCGAATGTTTCTGTCTCCACCTAAGACCTTTATCAAGACCCTGATATAGTAGTTGAGGTTGAAAAAAAGACATTTAAGTTAACCTTATTATGTAGTGCTATATAAAAAAGATGGATAGATACATACATACATACATACATACATACATACATACATACATACATTTTGTCAAAATATCTAAAAGAGGCTGTACATTTTCTTTAAAATCTATTTTTCTCACCCTTCTAGCTTGCTCACCATAAATGTAAGTAATCTAATGGTAGGCTCCAACACTGAGTAACAGTAGGTGCCGTTATAGAACTCTTTCAAACACTTTTATAATCCCAATCAAGCCACTCAAAGATGCATGCCAAGTCCATTTGCTGAGAGATGACTGTTGACGGCTGCATTCTCCCTACTTGCTGTAGGTTGTTAAGATTAATTGCAGCCATTTTTCAGTGCTGCTGAGCATGAATGTTTGGTAATGCATTGTGGCAATTGTAGTCGAGTGTACACAACCTCACTAATGGCTGCTTATCTGCATCTCATTCATACTGTGACTGTGTTACAATATTGTCTGCTCTTTGTTTTGGGAAGGCTGAGCGGTTACTTTGCAGCAGTTTGAAAGGCTACGAGTGAGTTATATAACACGGAACTTGCTTTCAATGCGGTGTAATGACTCCAGCCCCTTTAGCTTTCCTTCTCAAAATCAAAACAAAATTACACTGTGCTGTACAAGGCAATGGAATTGCACAAGATTACTGCTGATTACTCATATATACCCATAATATTCACAATTCAAAGCTTTTTTTTTTATCAGTGAACTGGAGGAAGCATTCCTTCTTGTTAAAGGACAAGTACACCTATTTATATAACACAGGTCCTCCCTCTCCTCTCATGAGCCGCACTACAGTGGACCTCCAATACTGCCTTGTTTGCCATAACTGTTAAAGGACCAGTAACAGCAAAAAAAATTGTTAGTATGCTACGAAAAAAAAGACCCCAAGACATACCGGTATTAAATCTAAAGTCGCTATTCTTTATTAAGCAATAAATGAGGCAAATTGGAGAATTTTTTTTAGAAAATATTTGCTGTTTTTGGTCCTTTAATAATACCCAGAATAGCACAGCAAGGACATCACCTGCCATCTCTAGGTTTTACCAATTGAAATACCAAGCCCACTATATTTCAAAAACAACAGAAATCTGAAAATTTAAACATTTCAAATAGCCTAAGAATATTTCTGCATATGTTATACTACAACTTTATTGTAAGGTGAACAAGAGCTTAAAGGAAAACTAAACCCAAAAAATTGAATATGGTTAAAAATGGCATATTCTACCTGTACATCCTGAACTTATTGCACCAGCCTAAAGTTTCAGCTTGTCAATAGCAACAATGATCCAGGACTTAAAACTTGTCACAGGGGGTCACCATCTTGGAAAGTGTCTGTGACACTCACATGCTCAGTGGGCTCTGAGCAGCTGTTGAGAAGCTAAGCTTAGGGCTCGTCACTAATTATCCAGCAGAAAATGAGCTTCCCCTGTAATATAAGCTGATGCTACAGGGCTGATTATTAAATTCTGATGCTAATTGCACTGGTTTCTGTGCTGCCATGTAGTAATTATCTGTATTAATAACTAATCAGCCTTATATTGTGACATTTCTATGTGTACTGTATATTGTGAGTGGGTCCCTAAGCTCAGTAAGTGACAGCAGCACAGAGCATGTGCAGTGAATCAGCAGAAAAGAAGATGGGGAGCTACTGGGGCATCTTTGGAGACACAGATCTTTACTGTTAAAAGGCTGTGGTTGCCTTGAAGCCCAAAACATCATGTAAAACTTTTCTGCCTAGTGCTTTAGTTAAGCTTTAGTTCTCCTTTAAATATGAATGAAGTAAAAGTATGAAGAATTTACTGCTAAATACATGTACCTGTACTGCTTTAAAGGCACTAAAAAAAACCACTGAATTTCTGTATTAAATCAGGTGATCTGCCTACATTGAAAGCGTTAAATCTAAGAAACTGTCCTCTTGAGTTTCCGCCCGAAGATGTTGTACACAAAGGACTTGAATCGATTTTATCATTTTTGCGACAAGCAAGAAGAGGAATCCTGTGCTCTGAAGCAACTGAGGCAGGTACAGTATGGCTGCACTGTATTGTCTTTGTATGTAATACAACTTTATGCAGGTCACCGCTGTTCTCTAATGAGACCACAAAACTCCTCCCGGCAATGAAACAGTACTCTGCGCAACACGAAAACAATTCAGGGACTAGTCCGATTGCCATTTTGGAGTCAAGAAGGAACTTTTTCCCCTCTGAGGCAAATTGGAGAGGCTTCAGATGGGGTTTTTTGCCTTCCTCTGGATCAACTGCAGTTAGTCAGGTTAAAAAAAGTTAAAAGGTTGAACTTGATGGACGTGTGTCTTTTTTCAACCTAACTTACTATGTTACTAATTTATATGTATCCTATTTATCATTAGACTTCACACTTGGAGGCACAATTATCAAAGGTCGAATTTCGAATTTTATGTGAGATTTTTTAAAACTCCCCAAAACTCCCATAAATTCTAAATTCGACCAATCGAAATTTATTATTAATCAAATTTTTTAACCTCGGACGAATTGGAACGACCCGAAAAATCGAATCGAAGTCGATCAAGTTCAATTCCAGTTTTTTCTCAGAAAAGAACATGAATGCTGCACAAATCTCCAAATTGATCCCTGGACCTCTCCCATTGACTTAAACAGCAATTTGGTTGGTTTTAGGTGGCGAATAGTCGAATTAGAGTTCTTAAAGGCCCAGAGTATGATAAATCTCGAAAATTGAATTTGAATTTTTTTAAAACTCGAATAACTCCCTAGTCGAATTTGACAGTTTTAACCATAAAAAAAATCCAATTCAAATTTTTAATACGACCCTTGACAAATCGATTTCTTGTTTTTTTTTTTTTAATAAAACTACTTATTGCACTGGCTCACAGAGTATTGCTACTGACACCAAAGCAATGCAAGTTTTATGATACATCTGATAAGAGTTTGTCCTTTGTATTAATCTTCCCCTGCCTGTCAATCAATCATTCACTACCATATGTGTAGAAGATGAACATGTTAATATGTAAGGCCAACATAAGGAAAGCTATTTACCTGTACATAACTAATAAACAATACACTAGCTTTCTTGAGGAAGTTAGTGTTCAGGTACCAGATGTTCCACTCTGGATCTCTGTGTTCCCTCTATGCTGTGCAAACACAAATTCTGTGTATGGTGCTTACAACTAATTTTCAAGGGGTTGTTCACCTTCCAACACTTTTTTTCTGTTCAGTTGGTTTCAGAAGGTTCACCAGAAATAAAGACTTTTTCCAATTACTTTCTATTTTCTATGTGTGACCTTTCTAAGGGCTCTTACTCATGAGCGTTTTTACCTGCACTCCCCTGCGTTCCGTTTTTCGGCGTTCAGCCGCAGGGGAGCGCAGGAATAGACGCATTTCATTTTTTCAAATGGGGCTGTACTCACACAGGCGCATGTAGGCGCCGAATGCAGGAAAAATGCAGCATGTTGCGTCTCAACCTGCGTTCGGCGCCTACATGCGCCTGTGTGAGTACAGGCCCATTTGAAAAAATGAAATGCGTCTATTCCTGCGCTCCCCTGCGGCTGAACGCCGAAAAACGGAGCGCAGGTAAAAACACTAATGAGTAAGAGCCCTAATATTGAAGTGTAAAGTATCATTTTTCACCTTCTAAAGAAGCTCTGGGAAGGGGGGGGGGGTTCACTGTTCTAAATGAATACATTTTAGTTGATCAATTTCTTATCTTTGTCCCTGCTGAACAGAATCCCTGAGTTTCATTAGAGGGGAACTCCACAAAAACATAACTTGAGCTTTTTGAAAAGTAAACATAATTTTTAAAAATACACTTTTTTACAAACTTTTTCATTAAAGTGGACCTGTCACCCAGACACAAAAATCTGTACAATAAAAGTCCTTTTCAAATTAAACATGAAATCCAATTTCTATTTTTTATTTAAGCTTTCATAGCTGTTGTAAGCTCATTTAAAAATTTCAGCTGTCAATCAAATATTGTCTGCCCCTCCTCTATGCCCGTGGCATAGAGGCGGGGCAGACAATTACTTTCACTTTCAATTCAGCACTTCTTAGATGTCACTGCTCTCCCCACATTACCCCACTTCTCTTTACCATATAATTGTGTAGCCAGGGCATGGGAATGGAGTGGACATCGGGTCCCCCATTCTGGTGCACAAACAAGATTCTGAGGTGATGCAAGGCTTGTCTTAATAACAGTGTCTACAAAATGGCTGCTGCCTGCTTGCTATAATTTTGAAATCCCAGACTGAAGGAAACAAGATTTAAATAATTTATATAGTGTAATAAAAGTTAATTTTCCTTGACTAATCTGATAAAATAGGATTTTGAATAATTTTTATGGGTGACGGGTCCCCTTTAAGGAAAAAAACGATGAATACTGGTGGGGTGGGAATAACTGAAACATAAGAGCTGCAGCCCTGCAGAAGTTAGTAAAGAGTTAACAATCAGTGCTATAGAAAGGGTCAGCTGCACGGGCTTCCTCCAGCTATCTAACTAATTAACTAATCTAATTGCCACACAGATGCTACCAGGTTTTAAGATCACATTCAATTGAGTAAAACTCCCAGTATCTGCATTACCTTGCTTCCCTCTTTCCTTCTGCAATTCTGTTAACCTTTTCTCTCCCCAAATGTATAAATCCTACTTCCTCTGCAATTTTTTAACTTCTTGTACATTTTGTTTTCCTTACTAGTGAAGTCTCTCTTCTCTACTAAACTCAATGCAGGTTCCGTTAACGTGTTTCCTTCTGCTGCTGCTCCTTATCTGAAGCACCTTCTAACCCCACCAGGTCTGGACTGAGATTCAAAATAGGCCCTGGCATTTCAGCTACACAGAGGCCCAAACAGCACTTCACCAGCCCAATAAATAGTGCCTGTCTATGGCAACTTACAGCAGCCCCTCTGGCATTTGCCAGAACCCACAGATTGCCAGTCCAGGTCTGAACCCCACCTCCCCCGCCGCATATTCCTACTTTCACTCTCCAGTCTGTCGCTGAAACCATGTTCACTGTCAGAAAACTTGCAGAACAAACTGCAGGCTTCTTTTAATAACATTTTTAACAGTGCAGAGTGATTGGACTAGCCTGAATCTTTCCATACAGCCCAAAACTTTAATCAGAGAAGTATGCAGTTCAAAGCAGGGGGGGAAACACCAATGGGGCGAGTTGAGCCACTCGCCTCCGGCGGCAGCGCCCCCGCTGGTTGCCAGATGCTGCAAAAATGCCGCTCCTGGTAACTAAGAGACGAATTTCCGGTTTTCAACCGGGGGAATTCAGCTCTTCTAGTGCAGAGAGCGCAATTACGCTCTCTGCACTAGCGACGTGCACTGACCCCCTTCAGCACTGAAAAGGTGAGCGCCGTGAGGAGGGGTTAGGCGGCAAAGGAAGGCCACCTCAGGTGGCGAAAAGGCAAGGATCGCCGCTGGTTCAAAGCGATTTTTCCTTTTACCACAACAGAGGGAGGAAGCTGGGGCCCACCGGGATTTTCCCCGGTAGGCCAGTCTGACCCTGATCAACAGCCATCTGTCCTCAGCCTGCATCCTCCAAACCCCTGCACACGTGATTTCAATAAGGAAAGGAACATCACAGTGCAATGCATTGTGGGTTATGTAGTTCCTGCATGCTGTCTGTAAGCTGAGGAGAAGTTGTTACAATTTGTAACATCAGTGTTTTAGTCCCTCCTTTCAAATGATGCAGAAAGAGAAGAACTGCTAAACAGCTGGATCTTAGCATAGAAAATGGCATTTATTTATACTTTTTGAAGAACCGGTAACTGTGATGGGTATATTAGGGGTTTCTGTGTTATGTGGGCCTCATTATCAAATTTTGGTTTGGAAGACGGAGTTCCCCTTTAAAAGCAGCTGTTAGAATTGATACAATAGTTACTTATACTCCAGAGATGCTGCTGATAAATGGATCAACTAAATGTTGCAAAAATGTAACCGTTCAGAATCTGCACCTGAATTACTGAGCTGCCAGACTCAAACAACAGAGATATTAAAACATTAAACTATAAAATAAATAAAAGATGGAAAGTGGTTGGATGAAGTCTTTATTTCTGGTGAACAATCTGAAAACAACTGAACTAAAAAAAAGTGTTGGAAGGTGAGCAACCCCTTTAAGTGAAAAAAACATACTTTTATGCTTATTTTGACCCAACTTCTTCTCTGTACACAGTTTTAAAAAGTGCACATAAAAATGATTTAAACCCAATAGGATTGTTTCGTCTAAAATAAGGATTAATTATATCTTAGTTTGGATCAAATACAAGATACCATTTTATTATCACAGAGAAAAGGGAAATCATTTTTAAAAATTTTAATTATTTGGATAAAATTAAGTCTATGGGAGATGGCTTTTCTGTAATTCTGAGTTTTCTGGATAACGGGTTTACAGATAACGGATCCTCTACCTGTGGTACGGGAAGCAATGAAGGGCTGATTCCTTCATCTGTGTGACATTCTGTGCCCTACCACTTTCACCAGACAGCAAGCAGTTGTATCTATTTATCTAGCAATCTACCTTCTATATAGTTATCTTTTGTTTCATAGTTATTTATATCTGCCTATCCACTATAAATGTATCAATTCATATCAATCTATATCTATGTTTTCATATTGGCCTATACATATGTGTATATATTACAGTGTAAGCTCCTCTGGGGCAGAGACTGATATGATTGATGTATAATCTCTGTAAAGTGCTGGAGGATGTGTGGGTGCTGTATAAAATAAGAATAATAGACACTAAAGGGAAGAAGATATTGCCATTATTAGAGGAATTGCTTCTTTTCTGCAGTTAATTCTTTACTGATTGATGGTGGTTCGTGGGTATAGAGCTATATCTATCTATCCATCTATCTATCTGTCTATCTATATCTGTCTGTCTATCATTCTATATATCTATATATCTATCATCTATATCATTCTTTCTATCTTTATCTATGTTATCATCTATAGCATTCTATCTATTTAGCTATCATCTATCTACCTATATAATTCTATCCATCTATTTATTTATCTATCTATTTGATATCTATATCATTCTATCTATCATCTATTTCTATCTATCTGTATCGCTCTCACTTTATATCTTTCCCACACACACACACACACACACACACACGAGAGACCTGGTGTTTCCGGATAACAGATCTTTCTATAATTTGGATCTTCATACCTTAAGTCTACTAGAAAACCATGTAAACATTAAACCTAATAGGCTGATTTTGCCTCCAATGAAGATTAATTATATCTTAGTTTGGATCAAGTACAAGGTACTGTTTTATTATTACAGAGAAAAAGGGAATCATTTTTAAAAATCTGGATTATTTGATTATAATTGAGTCTATGGGAGACGGCCTTTCATTAATTCAGACCATTCTGGATAATCAGTTTCCGGATAACATATCCAGTACCTGTATATACAAAGTACAGTTAGTGGCAGATTTAGCAAAATGTGAGTTTAGATTTAAATAAATAAAAACTCACCCACGTTCTGTTCATTCCCATGCGATTTTTGGAAGCGTATTTATCAACTGGTGAGTTCACCCACTGATGAATATGCTTCTAACAATCCCATAGGAATGAATAGAAAGTGGGTGAGTTTTTCTTTATTTAAATCTAAACTCACCTGTTGATAAATCTACCCCTTAGTGTATTTTTTATGTTAGATAGTTATTTAGATTGGAAAAAGACACGTCCATTAAGTTCAGTCTCTGTGCTGAAATAAAACCTGCCTAACTACCAGTTCGTGAGGGGGTTGTTGCTTTCATGCGCCCTCCCCACCAAATGATTAAGATGGATATTTTTGGAATACGGATAACACTGAAGCAGACATCAGATACACACACACACATTCACAACACCCATGAAACGCATCCCTGTAACAGGCTGGGGAACGTGCACAAAAGATCAATTCAGAGAGGCAGTTTCTGTATAAATAAACTCAGGGCTTCGTCCAGAACTGAATGGCTTTGATTTATGCTCCAGTGGATCAGGATGTTCTGCTGGGACTGATAAAGGGAAGAAAAGCTCAATTCCATATTCCCTGTCAAAATACCAATACAAGATGGAGAAGGGGATATGCTAGTAAGCCAGGACCACAAATTGTGTTCTCATGCAGTTTATGATGGATAATGAATAATTGAATAAGGTGAATAATACATTCTAAACCAATTCTTTTGGGTCACAAAGCAGAGTCCCAAAGCCCCTTGTGAAAAAGGTTAAGAAACCAGCAAAATGTACTGCAAGGAACGACCATAAGAGGGCATTCCTGTACTGTAACCACTCTCTCTGGTTATAGATATGCCATTCAACCAAGCACTATAATATTAAAGGACCAGTAACATCAAAAAATGAAATTGTTTTAAAGTAATAAAAATATAATGCAGTGTTGCCCTGCAGTAGTAAAACTGTTGTGTTTGCTTCAGAAACACTACTATTGTTTATATAAATAAGCTGCTGTGTAGCCATGGGGGCAGTTATTCAAAGGAGAAAAGGCTCAAGTTACACAGCAGATAACAGATACTGTTGATACTCTGTAGAACATTATGTTATCTGTTATCCATTACATATCCTGTGCCACATAGCCGTTTTTCAATTACCGCCATTGCTATTCAGCAGCTTGATTGTATGAACTATAGTAGTGTTTCTGAAGCAAACACATCAGTTTTAACAGTGCAGGGTCAACACTACATGATATTTTCATTACTTTAAAACACTTTCAGTTTTTGGTGTTACTGTTCCTTTAAACCAGCATGTTCAAAGTTAGGCATTTTTTGTGTTTTTTCATCATTTTTATTGGGTTTTCCAAAGCACAAAATATGTTTCATTT
Source organism: Xenopus petersii (assembly GCA_038501925.1). NCBI lineage: Eukaryota > Metazoa > Chordata > Amphibia > Anura > Pipidae > Xenopus > Xenopus petersii. The sequence continues at coordinate 126,393,925 of CM076684.1, forward strand.
AACAGATCGTGTTAAAGGAACAGTAGCATCAAAAAATGCAATTGTTTTCAAGTAATAACAATATAATGCAGTGTTGCCCGGCACTGGTTAAACTGGTGTGTTTGTGTCAACACTACTATTGTTCTAAATAAGCTGCTGTGTAGCAATTGGGGCAGCTATTCATAGGAGAAAAGGCTCAGGTTACACAGCAGATAAGCTCTGTAGAACATAATGGTGTTATCTGTTATCCACTATTTAACCTGTGCCATATAGACTTTTTTCTATTTCCCCCATTGCTACACAGCAGCTTGTTTATATGAACTATAGTAGTGTTTCTGAAGCAAACAGATCGGTTTTACCAGTGCATAGCAACAGTAAATTATATTTTCATTACTTTAAAACACTTTCATTTTTTTGGTGTTATTGTTCCTTTAATAAATCTGGTTATATGCCATAGCAACCATACACTATAATATTAAACCAGCATGTCCAAAGGTAGGCAGTTTTTTTTAATTTTATCATTTTTATTGGTTTTCCAAAGCAGGAAAGATTTTCATTTTGCGTTTAGAAATAGAACTGTTAAACTGCTGGATTTCAGCATAGCAAATGGCATTTATTCATACTTCTTGAAGAAACCGGTAACTGATACGTATATTCGGGGTTTCTGTGTTATGTGGGCCTCTTTATCAAATTTTGGTTTGGAAGCCGGAGTTCCCCTTTAAATAAACCGAACCAACATAACACCAAACCTTGCATGGTGGATTTACAAAATCAAAATGCTCTATAATGACAAAAAGCCGCTGAAGTGGCACAATAAGTAAAATAGTTCAATCAGGTGCAAAACGTAAAAAGCTTAAAAAGCTCCAAAATTTTAGATCAAAATAAAGAGACCAATTATCAATAAACCTGAGTTTTAGATGTGGTTCTACTGATCTGGTTTCCATGGCCTTTTGCCAACATAGCTGATTTAATTATGCTAAAATATCTTTTATAGAGGGGGGAAAACTCTAAAATATAATGGGGAGTTTTTTTGCAGACATTGTGCTTGTTTTCAAAATTAAAAGAAAAGTATCTACTTTATTTTGCTACAATTGTCCACAGTGTTGGTTCAAAGTTGCATCTCTGATATAAGGGTTAATATACAAACCATGAACTGGGAGAGACATACAGGTGTCCCCTACCCTCCCCCCCTTTCCTTTCTAATGGATCATTCTGACTCTCAGTTAGGGTGCTCCATCAGACCCCTGGTTCAACTAAGCCAAGTAAAGGAGCAGGATGGGCAAATATCCAAATCCCCTGCTACAAGTGATGTGCAACTAAACATTAAGGAGCGGATTTATCAAGGGTCGAATTTTGAATTCATGGTATTTTAAAACTCCCATGAACTTGAAATTCAACCAATCGAAATTTATTAAAAAAAAATAATTTTGGTGAATAGGATCGACCCGAAAACTTGAATTGAATTGGAATCTAATTCAATTTGACTTTTAAAAACTCAATTTGAGGGGTTTTTTTTCAAAAAAACTCTGTCAGGAAGGCAGCAAACAACTTGATCCCTGGATGTCTTCCATTGACTAAAGGTGGCCATACACGGATAGATCCGCTCGTTTGGCGATGTCGCCAAATGAGCGGATCTCCCTTCGATATGCCCACCTTGAGGTGGGCAATATCGGGCAGATCCGATCGTGGGCCCTAGGGCCCAACGATCGGATTCTAGCATTCACAAACGGGCGGTCGGATCGCGAGACCGCATCAACGAACAGATGCGGGCGCGATCCGACGGGGTTTTTAAACCCATCCGATTGAGATCTGGCCGACTTTCGGCCAGATCTCGATCGGGGAAGCCCGTCGGGGGCTCCCATACATGGGCCAATAAGCTGCCGACACGGTCTGTCGGCAGCTTTTATCGGCCCGTGTATGGCCACCTTTAAACAGCAATTCGGCAGGTTTTAGGTGGCGAATAGTCTAATTCAAGTTCTTAAAGGGCCAGAGTATGACACATCTCGAAAATCTAATTTGAATTTTTTTTAAAAAACTCTTAATTGAATTTTAACAATTCCCTAATCGAATTTGACAGTTTTGTCCATAAAACTCGAAAATTCGAAATTCAAATTTTCAATTTGACCTTTGATAAATCTGCCCACAAGGGTGCAGCATTGTTCTGCTTAGTGATGTAGCACCATCTTTCCCAAAATGGTAGCAAGAGACCAGTGGCAGAAATGATAAACCTTTTATAACTCCTCGGTTCAACATCATGAGACTACAAACAAAGTGGTGCTTACAAATCACACAGTACGTTTGAAAGTGTCATAAACCCAACAAATCTGATCAAAGCAAGTCTGAACTGAGGCTGAAAATAGACTCTGGCACAAAGAGCCTCATATATATCATTGGTCAGTATCAGCTGACAGCAGCTCCTCTAATGAGTTTATAGATTTCCAGTCATAGCAAAGACATGGTTCGTTACATTTATTTTTATTTTGCTAATGCCTATACAGCTACAACATGTTGCAGGGCTGCTACATTTACATTTATAATTCATGCCCTTGGCAAAATATGCTTGGAATTGCCTCTCTGCAGACTGTTAACCCCTGTATAATATAGTGTCTTTGCCTTGGTATTTGGCTTATAATAACTGTTTTGGTTTTGATGCTCTAGAAATGCCTGCTGTTGAAAAACTGAGCTTACAAGATGTAGTGAGGTCCAGCTTGGAGGCATCAGAAGAATGGGAAAGCAACGATGAAAGGCTGCGATTTGAAATGCTCAAAAATAGACTTAAAGAGGAAGAAATGAATGAAATTGCAGAAGGTCGGACAATCGATCTTCCATCTATTACCCAGGAGGCATCTCGATTAATAAAAAGAAACAAATGGAACTTTATAACTGATCCAAGGTCTATAACATACTATTTATTATGCCATTTTAGATTAGGGTTGCCATCTTTTAATGACATTTCCACCGGCTGGTGGTGGGGGGCGGGAACAAAGGGACAGGAAGTGATGTAAAAGGGGGCATGTCGTGATGTAGAAAGGGGCGGGTTGTGCCATAAAGGGCGGAGCTAGAGCACGCAATTGGCCAGAAGGCAGCAAAAAGGTACATTTTGAGCGGATTAGGGATGGGCTGAGGGCTTTTGTAAGGAGTATTACAAATTTACCGGCCGCTACATTGCCAGTTAATTTGTAATACCGGCCCCGGCCTTGGCAGGTATTTTACCGGCCTAACATTTTGCTTCCCTAGGCCCAAGCCTTTATGGCCTTTACACAAATCTGGATGGATCTTAGTGACTGGAATTCCAGTCTGAAAAGCTGCATTTTAGGGATAAAAAGGAAATATCGGCTGGGTGGCAACCCTATTTTAGATGTACATTTCTTTTTATCCCTAAAATACAGCTTTTCGTACTGGAATTCCAGTCACTAAGATCCATCCAGATTTGTATAAAGGCTTGGGCCTAGGGTAGCAAAATGTTAGGGGTATCATGCTGCCTGCAGGTCGCATCCCTGATGGAACGCATTAACTGATAGCACTAGTAAGAAGGGAGGCAAATTGGGAACTGGCTGGGCAGAATATAGAACAGCCAATTTCAAGTGTAACTCCCTTCTTCCTGATACTAGCAGTCTGTGCATGGGTAGGCAGGGTGCAGGCAGAGGTGAGGGAATGGGGCCATAAAGGTGGCCATGCTCTCACTGATATTACCGCATGAAACTAATTTTTGTAAGATATTTGGTGCATGTATGGTGGGAGATGAGCCGACCAATATTGGCAGAAGAATATTAAGTCTGAAATATCAGGGTCTCCAAATATAAAAATCTAGGGGGGTGGTGGAAGCACTCTTAAGGCTAATACAAAATATATTTAAGTATAATGGAAGTGCTACTTACAATGCACTTCCCTGGGCCCCTGTCTCATAAGTAATTCAATATAAATGCAAATGCATATGTTTACAAAACAGGGGTTTTTAGTTACAAAGTTATGATCATAAAGTTGAAAAGCCACCATACCACGTCAAGGTAAACCCCATATGGCGGTCCCTAACTTACTTAACTCAGGTCACAATATAAAAAGATACTTCTCTGCATAATAGCATTACCTGTACACAATGTGTGTTGTGCATTGGTTTCAATCTGAAAGCTAAATCCTCCCCCGCCAGCAAGGGCTTTTAAGAGAGAGAGATTACTTAAACCAACGCCTATATTTAAAAGCATAGGACCACCATTAGTATAAAGGGGTGGGTATGGGGTGCTATTAAAAAACCACACTGAGCTGAGCCACAGCTTCAGGCAAACATACAAAAATCTAGGGGGGGTGGTGGTAAAGTGATAACTCAACGCAAAAAAGAAGAGGCCCAGGTGCACCGCCCTGAGCCCTCAACACAGGAACCGGACAAACCGAAAAATCTTTTGGAGCAGGCACTCAATGAAGGCAAACTTCCACCAGGCAATTAGTTTACTGAGAGTTTACTGTGTCCACAGCTTTATGCATTAATCGTAGCCTATGATTAAGTGTTTATGACACGAAACGCGTATTGAAACAAACGATCTTTCCTGGAAAGATTGCAATTGTTACGTGTATGGCCACCTTTAGGGGTAAACAAACTCAGTCCCTACTACTGCAAGACACAGCCAATGCAATAATATAGATGCAATGATTCCTCCCTTTTTAAACCTTGCACAAGTTGCATTGAATCACTATGGGAATCACTTGGGCAAACAGAAAAAAGCAGTTCTAAAAGCAACCCTGGACTTTATGAATAGTCAATAGCAAGTGTAAAGTACAAGCTCCTTGTGCCTAGAGTGCTTTACACTGCTCATTCAGTGTAGGTTACAAATAATAGGCCCTAAGGCATTGGTAGAAGCACTTCAGTATTTCATCACAAGCAGATTTGTGATTGTTTTTTGCTTCAATGACCTAGCTCATTAATAGTAGATGTAAAACTGCCTTTGCTAGTCATCTTATTGATCCGGTCCCACGGGTCACTGACTCCCATCATTTCCCCCACTCCCTATGAGTCTGTAAGATCTCTTTTAACTTGTAACATTGGTATTTTCAGTACACACACATACAGGGACACGCAGACAGAAAAATACAAATATTAATCATAATAAAATTACTCATCATGCACATTTTTTTTTTCTCTGCTGGAGTATCTCTTTTGCAGAGCTTAGAGACAAGTGTTTTGTGTCTTCAAACAGAAAATAGATTGATTTACCTGAGACTGCTGGGAGCTGAATTGCATCAAACAAAGACTTGTATGCTTGTTACCTTTTGCTCTGAGATTTATTTATTCTACTTCCATTATCATGGGCACAGATCTCACCGGGATACTTACTGTAAATATTTCCTTTTATTAAGGTGCCCAGCAGAGGACAGAGCGCTCGCAGCACAAAAGCGTGCAGAAGATAAGGAAAGACTTGCTGCAATCAATAAGAAGCTGAAGTATGGCTATGCTGTGGAAATGTGTTAGCGGGGTGGATGTAGAGTTTGTATCACAGGGAATTAAAGGGATTCTGTCATGATTTTTATGATGTAGTTTTTATTTCTAAATTACACTGTTTACACTGCAAATAATTCACTTTCCAATATAACATTTCATTCCTAAACCAGAAAGTGAATGTGTTCTTAGATGTACCAGGGATAGGGTTGCCACCTTTTATGGAAAAAAATACCGGCCTTCCTATATTTTTGTGGTTTTTCCCTATAAATAACATTGGCATCAAGTATAATTTGCTGTTATTTTGTGTTAGGGAGCTGCTGTCTGGTTACTTTCCCATTGTTCTGTTGTTAGGCTGCGGGGGGGAGGGGTGATATCACTCCAACTTGCAGTAAAGAGTGACTGAAGTTTATCAAAGCACAAGTCACATGACTGGGGGCAGATGGGAAACTGACAATATGTCTAGCTCCATGTCAGATTTCAAAATTAAATATTAAAAAATCTGTTTGTTCTTTTTAGAAATGGATTAAAATGCAGAATTTTGCTGGAGCAGCACTATTAACTGATGCTTTTTGGAAAAAAAAAAATTTCCCATAACAGTATAAATCCTCTAGCAAAAAGAGCGCTTGGCATATAGGGCATGGTCAGCCAAAATGGGCCATAAATTATTCTCGTCATGGGATAGGAGGGCTGATTCACTAAGTTTCTGTATACTGTGTGCTTTGTTATTGTAGCTTGTATTTGATTAAATGCATTTTGCACTGAGATTGAATTGAACAACAATTAAACATGCACGATAACTGTTTTCCTCTTTATCTTTTCTGAAGAGAACAAGACATTCTTAAAGACTGGCAAAAGCAGACAAAGAACATGCAAATTCAAAAAGAAAGAAATAGAAAAACACCAGAAAACCAGGTAAATAAAGAACAGAGTGAAAAATAGGAGTAATTAAAGGGGTGGTTCACCTTTGAAATAACTTTTAGTATGATGTACAGAGTGATATTCTGAGACTATTTGTGGTTTTTGAGTTATTTAGCTTTTTATTCAGCAGCTCTCCATGTTTCAATTTCAGCAATTTGGTTGCTAGGGTCCAAATTATTCTAGCAACCATGCACTAATTTGTATAAGAGACTGAATATGAATAGAAGAGGCCTGAATAGAAAGATGAGTATTAAAAATTAGGAACAAAAATACATTTGTAGCCTTACAGAGGATTTGCTTTTTTGATGGGGTCAGCGACGCCCATTTGAAAGCTGCAAAGAATCAGAAGAAAAAGGCAAGTAATTATTAAACCATAAAAAATAAATAATCAAAACCAATTAAGCATTGCTTAGAATGTTCTATAACATACTAAGTTACCTTAAAGGAGAAGGAAAGCTCCAAGACAATTTATTGCCAACAGATTAGCCACACTAGTGCAAGCTAGAATGCTGTATTTATTCTGCAGAATGCTTTCCCATACCTGAGTAAACGGCTCTAGACACTGTCTCTGTTTGTTAAGGATAGAAGCTGCCATATAACCTTGGTGTGACATCACTTCCTGCCTGAGTCTCTCCCTGCTCACTCATAGCTCTGGGCTCAGATTACAGAAGGGAGGAGCAAACTGAGCATGCTCAAGCCCTAGCCCTGGAGGTTTAAGCTGAAAACAGGAAGTCTGATACAGAAGCCCATGTGTACACAATAGAAGGAAAAAATGTGGTGTTTCTTTTGACAGAGGACTCAGAGCAACATTACTTTTAGGGTTTACTGGTGTATTTATATTGACCTTTCTGATAAAGCTTACTTAACTTTAGGCTTTCCTTCTCCTTTAAAGAGCACCTGTTGGGTAAAAATGTTATCCCCAACCTAAGGTGCGGGCTAATGGGCCCGCATTCCGGTTGGGGATAACAGTAGTTTTTAAGACAAAAAATGTCCCCCGCTAGCACTAGGCTACCTGCACTGGGAGGGAGCTTCCGGCGTGAGCAGCCATGTCTGATCACTTGCATGTGCCTAATAAAAGCTGCCCCGAATTGCTCATTATGCACATGTGACCGGACATGGCTGCTTGCACTGGGAGCTCCCCTCCCAGGGAACATTTTTTTTTTTTTAAAAAAACTACTGTTATAAGATTTTTACCGAATAGGTGCCCTTTAAAGGTAAACCACCACTTTAAAAGCATAATAGTTCTACATTAAAGGAATAGTTCAGTGTGAAAATAAAAACTGGGTAAATAGATAGGCTGTGCAAAATAAAAAATGTTTCTAATATAGTTAGTTAGCCAAAAATGTAATATATAAAGGCTGGCGTGAACAGATGTCTAATAAAACAGCCAGAATCCAACTTCCTGCTTTTCAGCTCTATAACTCTGAGTTAGTCAGCGACTTGAAGGGGGGCCACATGGTACATTTCTGTTCAGTGAGTTTGTAATTGATCCTCAGCATTCAGCTCAGATTCAAAAGCAACAGAAATGACCCATGTGGCCTCCACTCAAGTCTCTGATTGGTTACTGTCTGGTAGCCAGGGCAACCAGTCAGTGTAAACAAAGAGAGTTGAAAAGCAGGAAGTAGTGATCTGACTGACTTGTTATACATGAAATCACTCCAGCCTTTATACATTACATTTTTGGCTAACTAACTATATTAGAAACATTTTTTATATTGCACAGCCTATCTATTTACCCAGTTTTTATTTTTACACTGAACAATTCCTTTAAACGTCCCGAAGTTCGAATCGAATTCGATCAAACTCGATTCAAGCTTTTTCTCCAAAAAAACTCGAATGTCAGGAAGGCTGCAAACATCTCCAAATTGATCCCTGGACCTCTCCCATTGACTTAAACAGCAATTCCGCAGGATTTAGGTGGTGAATAGTCAAATTTGAATTCTTAAAAGGCCAGAGTATGATAAATATTGAAAATCAAATTTGGATAACTCCCTAGTCGAATATTTTACAAAAAATCCAAAAAATCGATTATTTAACGCTTACATGTTTTTCTAGTAGACGTAAGGCATGAAGCTCCAAATTACGAAAAGATCCGTTATCCGGCAAACCACAGGTCCCGAGCATTCTGTACTAGACTTCCACATCATTACTCCACATTGAGAATACAGTAAAAAAGACTGGTATCTTAACCCACAAACGTTGTCCGTCACTAGGGCTGACTGCAGATTTGTAGTGTAGAGGCAGCACACTCCTGGGTTTCTGAATAAATCGCTCGTCTCCAGACCAGAACATAAAACTATATACTTTATTTAAACAACATATTAATCATACTTAGCGTCTGAGGTCTGACGCGTTTCGTGATAGAACACTTCCTCAGAGATAACGGCTCGTTATACTAATTTATGGCTGGTGTCAGAACCCTTAAAGCATTTTTTTGTGAAGGAGGTTCAAGCTATAAAAGTGCCGGAGCTTTCTTCTTTACATGTACAGATTGAGTCTAATGCAGGGATTCTAAACCCCCACAAATAGGTCCCCATTATCCCGTCTAATTCAGTATTTCTCTTTCCTAGTGTGGACAATGGTGTGGTAATACAACTAAAACAATTCTTGGGTGACATCACTGTGCCAGTACTATGAGTAACCCAGCAGAGGGTGCCCTTGTATAATATGCGTGACAGCGGGATGGGTGAAGACCATTAAGATCACACTGGAAGAACTGCATTCCTTTTAATAATAATCTGGAAACATATATAGCATGACCACTGTTTTTTTAATTGCTTTTTTTTTTTTTTACAGAATTCAGAAATGCCTCACATTTTTAGCTCATTTATGAACTACAAATGTAGGAAATGTACTTGTTTAGCGCTGGTCAACAGATACTTTATTATTTGTAGTCAAGAAATCAGCATTGCCTTGTGGCATGTCACACATCTACCTAAACTATTTCACCTTGCTTAGATTTCTTTTCAGTTCCGTCTTTGTAATGTGCCTATGATATACTTATTCAGTGCCTTGCAAAACGATCTAAACCCTTGACCTATGTGTGGGATTGTGCCTGTCTGTTCTTCTTGTAATGTTTGGAATTTATTAAAATTGCATATTCCAGAAGTGTTATTGCCACCCAAGAGACAGCTCAAGAGTCAATAAAAATAAAGCACAGGGGTGCTCTCACTTTACTGCATCACTGCACTACAGGTTGTAACCACAGGCATACTTGACTTCAGGGTCGGACTGGGCCAGTGGGACACTGGGAAAAAACCCGGTGGGCCCAGGCTCCCTGCACTCTCTCTCTCTGAGCGATGACGCACTGTAAAGTGAGAGGAGAAGACTGCAGAGAGGACTTTGCTGCTGGAGGGCCTGGGGGATGGTGTGGAGGGCCCTGATGAGGCTGCAGACCCGGTGGGCCCTGGGCCCCCCAGTCTGACGCTGCTTGACTTGTCCTCAAAGCCCAGCAGCAGCGACCCAGCAGCCTGCTTCTAAAAATGCTCTTCTGCCCAGCACTACACAGCACTAATAGCTAGGGATGCACCGAATCCAGGATTCGGTTCGGGATTCAGCCAGGATTCGGCCTTTTACAGCAGGATTCGGATTCCACTGAATCCTTGTGTGTGGCCGAACTGAGTCCGAATCCTAATTTGCATATGTAAATTAGGTGTGGGAAGGGAAATCACGTGACTTTTCGTCTCCAAAACATGGAAGTAAAACATTCTTTTTGCACTTTTTCTTTCCCCGCCTAGAATGCAAATTAGGATTTGGTTCGGTATTCAGCTGAATCTTTTAACAAAATAGTGTATTCTGTACATCCCTACTAAAAGCCAATCTTTTGTAACAATTTTGATACTTTTGTAACAATTTTGAGATAAGCAAACAAGTAGGATAGGATAATTGGTCCCTTGAGACAAGTTAGACTCACAGCTTAAAGGGCAATTCACCTTCATTAACAAAACTGTAATAACTAATGAACTGCCAAATTAGGTAAAATGAACACAGTAATTAGGGGGTGTGGGCACAAAAATGGGCGTGGTCAAAAAAATTGACGCCCCACGTATGACAACTTTTTTTGTCCCTCTTTTTATTTCCAAAATGTTGTGAGATATGAAAAAATAATATACTGATTGCACTGCACAACTGGTGTGTTTGCTGCAGAAACTTTATATAAGCAGCTGCTATGGGGCAGCCATTCAACCCTGAAAAAGGAGAAAAGGCACATGATACTGAACAGGTAACAGATAAGCTCTGTAGTATGCAATTGAATTCTTCAGAACTTATATGTGATCCATTGTGTATCCTGTGCTTGAATGGCTGCCCCCATGGCTACACAACAGCTTGTTTATATAAACTATAATGTTTTTTTCTTGAGCAAACACACCAGTTCTACCAGTGCAGGGCAACAGTACATTATATTGTCATTCTTCTAAAACACTTTAGAGCTGCAGTATTTCTGGTCAGGTGATCTCCGAGGCACCACACAGACCATCACGAAATGGTGGCTCAAGGCAAGAGATGTAAAAGGGCAATATTTACTTAAATATATAGACCAGTTTGGCAAGATTCTTTAAAATGCCACTTAATATGATGTAAACTATCTGTTGCTTAAGTATTCATTTTGTGGGTATAGTTTTCCTTTAAATATATATGCCAGTGTGGTAAGTTTCATTAATATGCCACTTAATTTCTATCTGTTGCTTAAATATTCATTTTGAGGGTAAAGTTTTCCTTTAAATTCCGATGCAGAATGTACTTGTGTCTGTGCTGCCACGTAATGTGAATCTGAATTGATTACTAAATACTAATCATCCTTGTTGCGCTTTCTATCCACATCATCATTGTGATTTACCACCATATAATTTTTCATTGAATAGATACCCAAGGCTCTTCCTCCTTATGCAACCGATTTGGATCCAGTCCAGAGAAAGGATCACCGGGACAAGCAAAGGCCTCTTTCAGATGAAAAATCAAGAGTCGCGTCCGGAAAATTACAGAGGGAAACGGAGAAAGAAAGGTTTGTTTATTCAACAGGGACCATATTCATGATGTTGGTATACAAACCATGTCATCATAAGCCCTGTGGTACATCCTGAGGCACGCCTCATAGCTCATGGAATGCTTATGGCTAGTTATAGCCACAGCATCTGAGTGGAATATCCAAGCTGCCACAGCGCAACGCTCACTTCCGTACCTTATACAGTTATCCCTTTCAGACTGTAATTCTCACTCTCCAGTGTTTTTACTATTCAATATATATTTAAAGGTATACTGTCATGGGAAAAAACATTTTTTCAAAACGTTTCAGTTAATAGTGCTGCTCCAGCAGAATTCTGCACTGAAATCTGTTTCTCAAAAGAACAAACAGATTTTTTTATATTTAATTTTGAAATCTGACATGGTGCTAGACATATTGTCCGTTTCCCAGCTGCCCCAAGTCATGTGACTTGTGCTCTGATAAACCTCAGTCATTCTTTACTGCAAATTGGATTGATATCACCCCCTGCCTAACAGAACAGTGGGAAGTTAACTAGATAGCAGCTCCCTAACACAAGATAACAGCTGCCCGGTTAATCTAAGAACAGCACTCAATAGTAAAATCCAGGTCCCACTGAGACACATTCAGTTACATTGAGTAGGAGAAACAACAGCCTGCCAGAAAACAGTTCCATCCTAAAGTGCTGGCTCTTTCTGAAAGCACATGACCAGGCAAAATGACCTGAGACCTACACACCAATATTACAACTAAAAAATACACTTGCTGGATCAGGAGTGAAATTTTATATTGTAGAGTGAATTATTTGCAGTGTAAACAGTGTAATTTAGAAATAAAAACGACATCATAAAAATCATGACAGAATCCCTTTAACATCCCATGATATAAACCTGGTCGGCCCTGTTTGTAAATGACTAATTGGGTGTGTTGGAAAGCTAAAGGTTATTCAACAGGAACTAGGGAGCTTTCTAGATACTTAGAAAAGTATGATAAAATAAATTGTTTTCTGCACAGGGTCTCCAAAGATCACAGGCTGGATAACCGCATCAGACAGCATATCCAGACCATGAAACAAAGACGGAGCGTTCCACAGGCCACAGCATTGCAGGAAGTCATGGCAGCAAGGAAAGATTTGGAGGAGGCAAGTGTTTTACATTCAGGGCCACAGTTTGACAAGATGGTCCAATGGCAATGCAAATGCAAACATTACATAGTTCAGTGATGTCCAACCTGCAGCCCTCCAGCTGTTACTAAACTAAAACCCCAAGAATCCTGCCTCCTTGCCTACCATTTAGCATTCAGATTCATTGAGATTTTATGTTTTTAAAGTTCTGTTTACAGTCTCCTCCTGGTCTCCAGACCCTCGCGAAAAGGGCTGTGTATTCAGTTTCACTTGTACGTGTCAGCCCTTGCAGGCAGATCAGAACGGGATAGCAGATACATTTCACCAACACGTGAATAAACCATGTGCCTGAACTTGTCAGTCAAGCTGTAAACACCAGCCCGACAGTGCACAAGAAAAACCATAGCAAGATTTATCAAGGCTTGAAGTGAATATTCAAATTAAAAAAATTCGAATTTCAAGCAATTTTGTGTACTTCTACTATCGAATAGGCTAAAATTTGATTTGAAAAAAAATTTGACTATTCGAATATCGAAATATGTGCTGTCTATTTAGAACTTCGACTTCGACCATTCATGATCTAAAACCTGCCGAATTGCTGTTTAAGCCTATGGGGGAGACATTTGTTGAACTTTGAAAAATCAAAGTTTTTTGGATTCGATTCGATCCAATGCACTAAAACTTTGATTTGAACGATTCGAATACAGCCTATTCACCCGAACTTAAAAACTTTAATTTTTTTAATACATTTTGATTTGTCTTTTTTTTATTCAAAGTTATGGGGGGAAAACCTCCCATTACTTCGAAATTTAACCCTTGATAAATCTGCCCCTAAGGGTCAAATTGAAAATTCTAATTTTCAAAAAAAATGTTATGGTCAAAACTCTCAAATTTGAATTGTGAATTATCCAAACTAAATTTGAGTTATAATTCGAATTCAAATTTCGAGATTTATCGTACACTTTAAAAACTTGGATTCAACTATTCCCCACCTAAAACCTGCCAAGCTCATGTATAAGTCAATGGGAGAGGTCCAGGGACCAATTTGGACATGTTAGTAACCTTCCTGACATCGAATTCGATTTGAGTTTTTCGAGTCAGTAAAATTCATGCGAGTTTTAGACATTCGATCTTTTTTTATCAAATAACGCCCCAAATGAATTTCGAGTATATTCAAATTTAAAGGAGTATAAAAAAACTCACAGGAATTTGAAATTTGACCTTTGATAAAAGTGCCTCCCCATGTTACTTACCCTTGTGCGTAGGGTTGCATTCATGAATTATCCAAACTCGATTTGAGTTTTAATTCAAATTCAAATTCCTAGATTTATCGTACACTTTAAAAACTCGAATTCAACTATTCCCACTTAAAACCTGCCGAGCTCATGTATAAGTCAATGGGAGAGGTCCAGGGACCAATTTGGACATGTTAGTAACCTTCCTGACATCGAATTAGATTTGAGTTTTCGAGTCAGTAAAATTCATGCAAGTTTTAGACATTCGATTTTTTTTCATCAAATTGCCCCCCAATTGAATTTCGAGTATATTCAAATTTAAAGGAGTTTAAAAAACTCAAGGAATTTGAAATTTGACCTTTGATAAAAGTGCCTCCCCATGTTACTTACCCTTGTGAGTAGCGTTGCATTCATGAAAAGAACAATAATGCTACAATAATGCTACAGTGCTGGTGGATCCCAGTTGAGGATACATTCTTAAGGTGTTATATGGAAAGGACACCTTGCACAACTGCATATAATCAGGGCCGCCATCAGGGGGGCACAGGGGAGCACAGGGGTTACTGCTGTACCGGACCGGGCCTAATGGGGGGCTGGCTGTGCCGCACTTTTTGAAATAGCCGGGCCCCCCTTGACAGCGCCAAAGCTGCGCCACATCTGCTGTAGTCCCAAACCGATGAAGTCCCGAAGAGCCGAAGTTGAAGCCGGGAAAAGACCTGAAGTCACGAAAGGAGCCAAAGTTGAAGTACTGAAGCCATGAAAAGACCAAAGTCACGAAAGGAGCCGAGATTGAAGTCCTGAAGCTGCGAAAAGACCTGAAAATCACAAAAGGAGGCAAAGTTGAGGTCCCGAAGCCACAAAAAGACCAAAGTCATGAAAGGTGCCAAACTTGAAGTCCTGAAGCCACGAAAAGACCCGTAGTCACGAAAGGAGCCAAACTTGAAGTCCTGAAGCTGTGAAAGGAGCCAAAGTTGAAATCCTGAAGCCACGAAAAGACCGAAGTCACGAAAGGAGCCGAATTTGAAGTCCTGAGGCCGCGAAAAGACCCAAAGTCACAAAAGGAGGCAAAGTTGAAGTCCTGAAGCCACAAAAGGAGCTGAAGTTGAAGTCCTGAAGACACGAAAAGACCAAAGTCACGAAAGGAGCTGAGATTGAAGTCCTGAAGCTGCGAAAAGTCCCGAAAATCACAAAAGGAGGCAAAGTTGAAGTCCCGAAGCCACAAAAAGACCAAAGTCATGAAAGGTGCCAAACTTGAAGTCCTGAAGCCACGAAAAGACCCGAAGTCACGAAAGGAGTTGAGTTCTACTGAACACCAATGTGTGTTTTTTTTTAATTTTATTAAACCCCTGGCCACCAATGTATTATTTTAATACTCTATAGGCCCCTGCCACCAATTTTTTTTTTTCAAAAATATTCTCCGGGGCTCAATGTTTCTTTTTAACTTGTAAGAGGAGGCCCTGGCGCCAGTGTTTTCTTTTTAACTTATAGGGGGGCCCGGACCACCATTTTTTAAAAAAAAAAAAAACTTTTATGGGGGGCCCTGGCGCCACAGTTTTTTTTTTAACTTATAAGGGGGTTATGACGATCAATGGCTTTTTATAACTTGTGGGGGGGGATTTACAGTATTTAGCGCTGATGTCTGTGTGGTCTTTTAACTGTGGTGTGGGCGCGATCTGTGGGGGGGCTGGGTGGCCCCAAACATTTTATTGAACGGGGAGCGTGATTTCTAATGGCGGCCCCGCATATAACACAGACAGGATGTGCATGGGGCATTGTGCATGTGATTAGTGTTCTACAGTAAGTGGTCCACGGAAGGCGAAAAAAAGGAACAGTCTTGTTCAGAGTCTTTATTTCCCATTGTAAGCATCAGGCTTGTAGCAACACTATGCTCAATTTAAAGTATCCAGCAGCCATGATGTTCTGACAATAATCTTGAAAATCCGAGGCTACCCTGTAAGCCAATAAACGGAGAAACTGTCCAGTCCATCCAGTCATATGTTGTTAGTGTCTGGGTGTCAGCATTCCACAGGCGTGTAATATTTCCAATGATGCGTGTTATATGGTGAAGACATGAACTTGAAGTATCTTGTGACTCACACAAATATGCATTTCATACGGTAAACAGAGCCTGTTTAGATCATCACCGCAAGCAAATATTACTGACATTTTCTACACCCATTACAAGATGGATATGTTGCACCTTGGACCTTCAAATCCCATGGAGTATTTGTAATAATGAGTAATATGATAAGACCAGTGTCTTCTTGCATTTTTTGTATTATATAAAGTGCGAAAGACTTTAAACCTTAAAGGAGAAGGAAAGGCTAAAACTAAGTAAGCTTTATCAGAAAGGTCTATATAAATACACCAGTAAACCCTCAAAGTAATGCTGCTCTGAGTCCTCTGTCAAATGAATCACAGCATTTCTTTCCTTCTATTGTGTACTCATGGGCTTCTGTATCAGACTTCCTGTTTTCAGCTTAAACCTCCAGGGCTAGGGCTTGAGCATGCTCAGTTTTCTCCTCTCTCCCTCTCCTGTTTCCCCCCTCCCTGCTGTAATCTGAGCCCAGAGCTATGAGTGAGCAGGGAGATACTCGGGCAGGAAGTAATGTCACAACAAGCTAATATGGCAGCTGCTATCCTAAACAAAAAGAGAGAGCTTCTAGAGCTGTTTACTCAGGTTTGATAAGCATTCTACAGAATGAATATAGTGTTATAGCTTGCACTATTGTGGCTTATCTATTGGTGATAAACTACCTCAGTAGCTTTCCTTCTTCTTTAACCGGTGTATTTCTTAATTACAGGCTACAAAACTGCAGGCTGAGCTGTTACAGAGGAAGAAGGCGCAAGAGTTGGAATATCGGTTCAGTGCTTTTACCGGAGAAATCTCCCCCACTCCCTCTCCTCAAGGAAAGCCTCAGAACATCTTTGTAGCGCCTTTATAATACATAATTCACAAGAGTCGTGACTATCCTGTAGATTATATAGTGAATAAAGTACCCCCTATTGTAAAATATAAGGATATTATAAGTCACCGAGGCGTTCCATGACCATATAAAAGTACGAAGCCAAAGGCCGAGTGTTTTTATACAGTTTATGGAACTCCGAGGTTACTTCTAATATCCTCATATTATATGACAAGGGGTACCTTATATATTATAATACACAAGTTTTAGTGAGCCATGTGACAAAAATGACATCACTACTCACTGTTCATAACTGATGACATCACTAGTCAACATTTATAAGGATATAATTTATAAGATATTTATGGCTTTTGCGTATAATATCCTTATAAACAGTGTTTAGTGATGTCATCAGTGCTTGATGATATAATATGCACACACCTATTCTTCTTAGGTTGAGTTACAATTTTCTTATTGAATCTGGTTTCTTTCATAATTTCATTGTTTTAATTGTTATTAAACAATGTTATACTGTGTGTGCTTTTAGCAAGATTTTCTGTGAACAACCCCTTCTGTGTCAAACAACAATGTTAGCAGTTGTTTAGTCTTCTTTAGCGCATGACAAGTTACAGATACAGGTATGGGACCTGTTATCCAGAATGATTGGGACCTGGGGTTTTCCAGATTACGGATCTTTCCGAAAACTGGATCTTTATACCTTAAGTCTACTAGAAAATTGTGTAAACATTAAATAAACCCAATAGGCTTGTTTTGCTTCCAATAAGGATTAATTATATTTTAGTTGGGATCAAGTACAAGCTACTGTTTTATTATTACAGAGAAAAAGGAAATTTTAAAAAAATTTGGATTATTTGGAAAAAATGGAGTCTATGGGAGACCTTTCTGTAATTCGTAGCCTTGTGGGTAATGGGTTTCTGGATAACGGATCCCATACCTGTATAGGAAAACATTGCTGTATAAGCCACAGTTCCAAAAAGATCTAGGGGTAAATGAGTGTCCAACTGCAAATCTCCTCATTAATGACCTTCCAGTTGGGACAGCAAATAATCAATATCCTCAAATCTCATCTTAAAAGACCTTCAGGATGACCCCCCTCTCCACTGCTCAAACTCTCATTATGGGGATCAGCTACTCAGTTCACTTTATTGTGCTTAGTACATAATAAGAGAAATCTTTCTTTCCTATTATGGTGAAAAGAGGTGGGTGAATTTGACCAGTTTTGCTTCGCTGCAAATTCGCTGAAATTTGTTAGTCTATTTGCACACTTGATGAGCGACATTTTTTTTCTACCATTGGAGTCTATGGGCATCCTTTCCGCTGCGAAAATCGGCAAAAAAAATGTGCTCATCCCTAATGGTGAGTACCATTGTGGCCTTGTTCGGGTTGGCCACATGCCTGTGATATCAGGCCACAGCTCACTGATGCAACCTGGGGCTGATCTTGGTGTCAGGAAAAATGCAGGCTGAGAATCATCACTACACTGGCATCTGCCGTCTTCCTTACCTGCACCCGGAACCATAATGTCAACTCAGGTGCAGGCACAAGCAGTGGAATTCAGCTCTGAAAGGAAAAGGCAGATGCCAGTGTAGGTGATTTTGCTGTGGTGTGTAGTTCTACTCTTAGAACAGGAAAATCATAGGTCCAATTTATATCAGAAATATTTACCGTGCTCTCATCCCAGAAAACCTGCCAGTCCAAGGGGTTATCAATCTTTAGTAGAGTAAATCAAAAATGGGAAGAGACTCGCTATTAGTGAAAAAGTAACCCAAACAGTATTTCAATTAAAAAATCTTTATTAGGACTTGCATTAGCCTAACGCATTTTTTGCCACGTTGGGCACTTACTCATACTGCCCACCTTAGCACGAAACGCGTTAGGCTAATGCATATCCTAATTAAGATTTTTTAATTTTAAATACTTTTTGGGCTACTTTTTCACTAATAGTGAGTCCCTTCCCATTTTTGGCTTTTCATGCCAGTGTAGGGCTGATTCTCGGTCTGTGGTTTTCATCTGCCCATGAATTAGCCCCGTGCAAGACCACACAATCTTTGGCTACTTGTAACACATTAAGAGGCGTATGTAAAGGGGAGTAAGTATCATTTCTGCCCATAATACAATGGCAGCTTAGGTAGGGCTAAACCAGCAACATACCAAATACACGTTACCAGCAGCCACAACTGCATTTGGACTAAGTTTGAAAAGGTTTTTTTACAGACAATGCAGCATTTTTACCCACAATCCCAACTTCGATGCAGCACGTTCAGAGTATCGTGACAGCTATTGCACCCATTGCATCAAAAGAGACACAATTGAACTTGTATTTTGTTGCACAATTGGGTCAAGTTGCATCTAGCGTTTGCAGAGTGAATTTGCGTCATTTACAGAGCGCACATTCAAAATGACATTTTCATCCAATATGCAGGGCGCAAGTCTGGAGTGCCTTATAAAGCAAAACTTTAACCCTAAAATGAATACTTGAGCAACAGATAGTTTATATATATATATATATATATATATATATATATATATATATATATATATATATATATATACATACATATATATAGCAAAATTAGTAAATAAACCGCACAACCAGGGCTTTAGTAAAGTGTGAAAAAAACAAAAATTATTTTATTTTCGACGTTTCGGCTCTTAACTTAAGCCGTCTTCAGGAGGTTTAAGTTAAGAGCCGAAACGTCGAAATTAAATAATTTTTGTTTTTTTCACACTTTACTAAAGCCCTGGTTGTGCGGTTTATTTACTAATTTTGCTATCTATGATTTAACCAGCACCTAGGCATTTACTAACACTTGGGAGTGCTCCAGATTGCAATCTTTTATATATATATATATATATATATATATATATATATATATATATATATTTAAGTAAATATTGCCCTTTAAAGGGGTTGTTTACCTTTAAATTAAATTTTATGATGTAGAGAGTGACATTCTGAGACAATTTGCAATTGGTTTTCATTTTTTATTATTTGTGGCTTTTGAGTTATTTGGTTTTATATTCAGTAGCTCTCCAGTTTGCAATTTCAGCTGTCTGGTTGCTAGGATACAAATAATCCTAGCAACCATGCATCAATTTAACGGAGTTACTGGAATATGAATAGGAGAGGCCTTAATAGAAAGATGAGTAATAAAAAGTAGCAATAACCAATATATTTGGAGTGTTTCAGAGCATTTGATGTTTAAATGGGTCAGTGACCCCCATTTGAAAGCTGGAGAGAGTCAGAAAGGCAATTAATTCAAAAACTATAAATAATGAAGACCAATTGAAATGTTGCTTAGAATTGGCCATTCTATAAAATACTAAGGGCACATTTACTATGGATCGAAGTAAAATCCTTCGACATCGAAGTCGAAGGATTTACCGCATTTCATTGGATCGAACGATCTAAGGAAAAATCGGTAGAGATTAAATCCTTCTAATCGAACGATTCGAAGGATTTTAATCCATCGATCGAACGATTTTCCTTCAATCAGAAATTACTAGGAAAGCCTATGGGGAAGGTCCCCATAGGCTAACATTGGTGCTCGGTAGGTTTTAGGTGGTGACGTAGGTAGTCAAAGTTTTTTTTAAAGAGACAGTACTTCGACCATCGAATGGTCGAATAGACAAACGATTTTTAGTTAGAATTGTTTGATTCAAAGTCGTAGTTGTAGCCAATTCGATGGTCGAAGTAGCCAAAAAAAACCTTCGAAATTCAGCGTTTTTTTCATTCTAATCCTTCACTCGAGCTAAGTAAATGTGCCCCTAAAAGTTAACTTGAAGGTGAACCACCCCTTTAAGTCTACTAAATAATAATTTAAACATGAATAACACCCAACAGGATTGTTTTGCTTCCAATAAGGATTAATTATATCCTAGATGGGATCAAGTACAAGATACTGTTTTATTATTAGAGAAAAAGCTTTTAAAATTAAAATTATTTGCTCAAAATGGAGCGTATGAGACATGTCCTTCCTGTAATTTGGAGCTTTATGTCTAACGGTTTTCTGGAAAACGGATCCCTTACCTGTATCTTTTGGTAACAGAAACCCTAACACATGATACAGTATTTATAAAGGGCTATGTTTGGTGTGATAGTATCCATTAAAGGCATACCATGAGGCTACAAATGCAGTACTAATTGTGGTACAGATATGGTATCCGTTATCCGGAAACCAATTATCCAGAAAAGATAATAGACTCCATTTTATCCAAATAATCCACATTTTTAAAATTGATTTCCTTTTTCTCTGTAATAATAAAACAGTAGCTTGTACCTGATCCCAACTAAGATATAATTAACCCTTATTGGAGGCAAAACCAGCCTATTGGGTTTATTTAATATTTACATGATTTTCTAGTAGACTTAAGGTGTGAAGATCCAAATTATGGAAAGATCCGTTACCCGGAAAGCCCCAGGTCCCGAGCATTCTGGAAAACGGGTCCAATACCTGTACCTTCGCTTTAATGTGTATAGTGAAACAATTCTTCCCCGAGATAAAACGGAATTCTTGTAATTTACTCCTGAACATTCTGTCATTGTCACAAATGTATTATTGAGGCAGTCTATGTGCCTTTATTATATCCCGCACCTCCACTGAATTACACACTTCAAGGGGCATATTTATCAAGGGTCGAATTTGTAATTGAAAAAACTTCAAAATTCAAAAAGGCCAACCGAAATTCAGTCGAAGTTTTTTTTGGTCGAATAGGTCCGTTTTCGACGAACAGGTTCGTATTCGCATAATACGAATCGAAGGAATATCGCATTTGATCGAATTTGATTCCAAGTTTTTCCCAAAAAACACGTCGATTTTTCAAAGTGCACCAATTGACTCCGAATAGGTTTTAAGAGGTCCCCCATAGGCTAAAACAGCAATTCAACAGATTTTAGATGGCAAATGGTTGAATACATTTTATAAAGAGACAGTACATGATAAATTTCAATATTCAATTTTTTTTTTCAAATTTGAATCGAATTTGGACTATTCCCTAGTCAAAGTACAAAAATTTTTTAATTTTTTTCATTCGAAAATTCACCGCGACCTTTTGTAAATCTGCCCCCTAATATCTTATTGGCTTTCCTGGCTTCTTCCTTGAACCTCTCATAATGAACTTCAGCCCTCTGATCCGTTATTGTTTTTTTTTTGCTATATAACAACCCTGTCTTGGCTGCATTGCCTAAACCCAGCTGCTCTTAGACTGAACACTGTTACGTTTGCAATCCTCTCCTTCAGATTGAGGCCTTGCAATTGGTGAAGGAAAGGAGGCTGAACTGTAACACTCAAAACATACAGTGCCTGAAACCATGAAGTGTGTCAGTGGTTCTTGAACCAAATAAACTTTTTATTAAAGGAGAACTAAAACTTAACCAAAGAAGTAGCTAGAAGTGTTGTACAGTATGTTTTGGGCTTCTGTACCAGCCCAAGGCAACCACAGCCCTTTAGCAGTAAAGATCTGTGTCTCCAAAGATGCCCCAGTAGCTCCCCATCTTCTTTTCTGCTGATTCACTGCACATGCTCTGTGCTGCTGTCACTTACTGAGCTTAGGGACCCACTCACAATATACAGTACACATAGAATAGAAATGTCACAATATAAGGCTGATTAGTAATTAATACAGATAATTACTACATGGCAGCAGAGAAACCAGTGCAATTACCATCAGAATTTAATAATCAGCAAACCTGTAGCATCAGCTTATATTACAGGGAAAGCTCATTTTCTGCTGGATAATTAGTGACGAGCCCTAAGCTTAGCTTGTCAACAGCCAATCAGAGCCCACTGAGCATGTGAGTGTCACAGACACTTTCCAAGATGGTGACCCCCTGTGACAAGTTTGAAGTCCTGGATCATTGCTGCTATTGACAAGCTGAAACTTTAGCCTCGTGCAATAAGTTCACTACATAAAATATTGTATTTAATACATACTATGTATTTTATATACTCTCAGTCGTGTGGCTTGTGTTCTGATAAACTTCAATCACTCTTTACTGCTGTACTGCAACTTTGAATGATATCAACCCCCTCCCAGCAGCCAAACAAAAGAACAATGGGAAGGTAACCAGATAGCAGCTCCCTAACACAAGATAACAGCTGCCTGGTAGATCTAAGAACAGCACTCAATAGTAAAATCCAGGTCCCACTGAGACACATTCAGTTACATTGAGTAGGAGAAACAACAGCCTGCCAGAAAGCAGTTCCATCCTAAAGTGCTGGCTCTTTCTGAAAGCACATGACCTCCTGGGCCCCCTCTAGTCTGGTGAAGGGGCAAATCTGTCCCATTTTGCTTCATGGAAAATTTTGAAAAAGGTGTAATTAGACTTTTTTTTCACTGCTTATATTGTGCTATTTTTAGGGCTACGTTTGAAGTGCCTCTTGGCTAGTTTTGGTCTGGCCAATGTACATTTTGTTACATGGACACATCAAATGTACAACAAAACAAATGTACAACAAAACAAATGTACAACAAAACAGTGCTGCTGTTAATAAGGTCTCTAGGTGATCCCCATGATAAGCTTCTTTGCAGCACTTTCCCTTAGAGGGACCTCAAGATTTAAGTGGAAGAGTGAAAAATATAACACACCGTAAATAAGTAAATGCAACTACACACACTTAACAATACAGACTCACAAACGTCGACTTATTGCAACAAAAACGGACTGTGTTATTTAAAGGGTGACTGATTAGAAGCTGTATTAGTAGGGTAACGGCATTATTGGGTATCACAGCCTCGCTAACGTTCTCCGGCTCTTTCCCCGGACCCCCCTAGTGACGCTACAATCGCCGTCTGTCCTAACGTGACGCCACAAAAGCGAGAGAGGGGGCGGGGAACCGGGGGAGGAGGAATGGGTGAAGGGGCGGGGAATCCAGTCGTGACGTAAGCGTTGTCCCAAAGCCGCTGAGAAGAGACGGACGAGAGAAAGAAGGGGGCGCTGTGCGGCGAGTCGGACCCGTTGTTAAGGGAGTCTCAAGGCCGGCGCTAGAGCTGGCGGCAGCCGGAAAGCCAAGCGAGCATGGAGGCCGCGGCCGGGCCGGAGCTGCAGGTCGGCTCGATGGTATCGGTCCTGGTGGAGCAGATGGTGAACGACACTCTGGTGGTGACACTGAGCTCCGGGGAGAAGCGATACAGCGGGATCCTGCTGGACTGTACCAAGAAGTAAGAGTCACTCTCATATAGCAGGGTCCCCGGCAGCAGCAGCACTACTACTTGCTTCTACTCACTACTACTTGCTTCTACTCACTACTACTTGCTTCTACTCACTACTACTCTCCACCACTACTCACTACTACTCTCCACCACCACTCATTAATACTCTCCACCACTACTCATTACTACTCTCCACCACTACTCATTACTACTCTCCACCACTACTCATTACTACTCTCCACCACTACTCATTACTACTCTCTACTACTCTTTTATACTCTCTTCTACCCTTTACTACTTTTTATACTCTGTACTACTCTCTGCTACTCACTTCTACCCTTTACTACTCTCTGCTACTTCTTTTATACTCTCAACTACTCACTTCTACTCTCTGCTACTCACTTCTACTCTCTACTACACATTACTACTCACTTCTACTCTCTACTACCCTTTTATACTCTGTACTACTCTCTGCTACTCACTTCTACCCTTTACTACTCTATGCTACTTCTTTTATACTCTCTACTACTCACTTCTACTCTCTTCTACACATTACTACTCACTTCTACTCTCTGATACTTCTACTCTCTACTACACATTACTACTCACTTCTACTCTCTACTACCGTCTACTACTCTCTGCTACTCGCTACTACTACTTCCCACTTCTCTCTACTACTCTGTGTGTATGGTAGTTATTAGGGTGTCACAATGTCACCTATAATCCGACACACAAACTGGCTCACCTGCAGCTGCCAGGGAGGGTGCTGGGAGTTGCAGTTCAGCAGATGTGTTATAGTTGCCTCTCCTTGACTTTAATATTTGTAGTGTCTGTCTGATCCCTCTTGGCAACCATAAGGGTGCAACTGGACAAATGCTAGAGGTGGCACCCCAGGGTGCTGGGAGTTTTTAGCCCTATTGTACAGTAACCTGTGCAGCACCCATGCTGCAGACTTATGTCCTACTACCAGGACAGGGTTAAAAACTCCCAGCGATGTGCAGTGATTTACAGAAGCGGAATGCAAAACCCTAACCCAAAATAAAATCTATTGCGGTGTCCACAGCTCAACCCCAACCTTTGTTCCCATGTCACTTGTGGGTCTATACACAGACGTTCCTCATGGATCAGTTTCTGTGTACAACTCCCAGCAGTCACTTGGGGTTAATTTGGGCAAACAGCTTACACTCAATACACGTGCATCTTTACATTGATCCAAAAGACGCAGGGAGTGTACTTTCCCTTTAATCGTGGGCATGCAGGGATTACTCACTCCCGTGCAGCGTTCTGGATAAAGAAGCAACGTGCTCAGCTTCCAGCTCCCAAAAATCACGTGTAGAATACCCGGGTCATAAATAAATCAGCGCTTCTCACGCGCTTGTCTTGGACGTTGGCAGCATTTGGCCGAACTGATGTTGTTCTGGGAGTTGTAGTTCACCTGCATGTAAAGGCATGATGGTTTAGTGGCTGAGGCCTAATGTAAGAGTGGTTTTCAGTAAATGACAGTAAGGTGCATTCATTCCAGTTCCCCCAACTCCGGCTCGCCCCTTTAATTTGTTTATCCCTTTAATGCAACCCCTCATTTGAAAGCTGGAAAGGTTCAGAAGAAAAAGGCAAATAATAAAACTATAATAAAATAAAATAAAATAATGAAGGGCAATTGAAATGTTTCTTAGAACTGGCCATTCTATAATGTGCTAAAAGTTAACTTAAAGGTCAACCACTCCCGCATGCCCACAGTTAAAGGGAAAGTACACTCTCTGCATCTGTTGGATCAATGTAAAGATGTAAGTGTATTGAGTGCAAGCTGTTTGCCCAAATTAACCCTAAGTGACTAATGGGAGTTATAAACAGAAACAGATCCAAGAGGAATGTCTGTGTATAGACCCACAAGTGGCATGTGAACAAAGGTTGGGTTGAGCTGTGGGCACTGCAATAGATTTTGTTTTGGTTTGAGGTTTTGTATTCTGCTTCTGTAAATCACTGCACATCGCTGGGAGTTTTTAACCCTCTCCTGGTAGTAGGATATAAGTCTGTAGCATGGGTGCTGCACAGGTTACTGTACAATAGGGCTAAAAACTCCCAGCACCCTCAGGTGCCACCTCTCTCCTTGCTAGGGCTGCCACCTGGCCGGTATTTCACACACCTAGCCAGTAAAATACCAGCCAAGGCCGGGGCCAGTATTACAATTTTACCGTCAATGTATTAGCCGGTAAATTTGTAATCCCTATTGTTCCGCCCCTGTCCTGCCTCAGATCCGCCCCTACTCGCCTAATCCAAGGGCTCAGTCCTTCCTGGCGAAACCCTGCCCCGGAACATCATAACCCCGCCTCTGGACTAACAATCACTTCCCCTGACCGGCAGAACCCCACCCCTTTCTGGCCCGGCCTTACGTCACCGGCCCCTAGGGCCAGATTGAAAAGGTGGAAACCCTACTCCTTGCCCTTAGTATTTGTCCAGTTGCACCCTTATGGTTGCCAAGAGGGATCAGACAAACACTACAAATATTAAAGGAAAACTATACCCCCAAAATGAGCAGTTAAGCAACATATAGTTTATATCATATTAAGTCGTATATTAAAGAATCTTACCAAACTGGAATATATATTAAAATAAATCTTTCCCTTTTACATCTCTATCCTTGAACCACCATTTTGTGTTGGTCTCTGTGCTGCCTCAGTGCCTCAGAGATCACCTGACCAGAAACACTGCAGCTCTAACTGTAACAGGAAGTGTGGAAGCAAAAGACACAACTCTGTCTGTTAATTGGCTCATGTGACCTAACAAGTATGGTTTGTTGGTATGTTTGTGTGCACCGTGAATCCTATGATCCCAGGGGGCGGCCTTTATTTTTTTTGAAATGGCAATTTTCTGTTTATGATTACCCAATGGCACATACTACTAGAAAATTATATTATTATGAAAATGGTTTATTTACATGAAGCAGGATTTTACAAATGAGCTGTTTTATGCAATATCTTTTTATATACATTGTTTGGGGGTATAGTTTTCCTTTAAGTCAAGGAGAGGTTGTCTATGAAGTGGCTGAAAGCGGTTTGACCCCCATAGGTGCCCTGTGTAACAGCCTCAGGATTCAGCCTGCTCTGGTCTCCGCATGGTACAGGGGGTTGTGTGTGAGAAATAAAGGACAACTGTGCCATCAGTTTTGTATATCAAAGATAAATGTACTTTCCAGTTTATAGAGCACTGGACTGGGACTCTCTTCCCCCAGCATATAGGGGTCATTGTGAATAAATAGACCCTTCTGTACTTCAAAATCACAGTTTATTTTGTTAAATCCAGATTGGAAGCTCATGTATATGTCTATATATTCCTGTCAGTGCCTGAGGGCTAGGGCTGTCACCTTTTCTGGGAAAAAATACCGACCTATATTTTTATCTTTTTTCCCTATTAATAACATTGGGAAAAACATTTTTACCGGCCAGCTTGCTAAAACACCAGCCATATGGCAACCGTACTGAAGGGCTGCGGCCTGTAACATGGAAGTGATGTTTTGTTAGGAATAAAGAGGGACAGGGAAGGGCAGCTGGCAAGGCCTTTGGTATAATCAGCTTTAATGACTGGAAGCCTCACACTGTCATTAGGGGGAGGGGGGCGGGGTGCTTCCAAATTCTCTGCTCTCTTCCTTCCTTCCTCTCTCACAATACAGACACAGGGCCACGTTTAGAAATCATCACTGTAGGAAAATCTGCCATTTTTTTTTATTTATTTTTTTGTACCTTTTGACAGTTTGTTTGTTTTTTAAATTGTTGAAATTGCCATTTTGAATTTTATTTCCAAATTTCATCCCATTATCCTTTCAATCAATCGATAGATAGATATAGATATCATGTCGGCCTCTTTATAAGGAATCTTGTCATTTCAGTTAAAATCGTCTGTGAGCTTTCGGTTCCGCTCCACAACCTGGTGAAATGTACTAATTGCTGTGTAAGGGGAAACGTTGTTTGTTTTGTTTTTTTTTTTTTGTTTTGACAAAATTAGGGGAAATGACCTTACCTACATTTTCTACTTCTTCAATCGAATTGAATTGATTAGAAGGTCTAAAAATAATTGTACATATAATAAATATTAATTGTACATATAACCAAAATAATTTATGGTTTTAAAGGTTTTATTTCACCTTCGATTTTGACGGTTTATAAATGGGCTGTTATGTTCGGTTTTCAGTTCTGTTTTCTTTTGATTGTGTATATAGGCCTTAAAGGAGAACTAAAGCCTAAATAAAGAAGTAGCTAGAAATGTGGTACATTGTTTTGGGCTTCTGTACCAGCCCAAGACAGCCCTTTAGCAGTAAAGATCTGTGTCTCCAAAGTAGCTCCCCATCTTCTTTTCTGCTGATTCACTGCACATGCTCTGTGCTGCTGTCACTTACTGAGCTTAGGGACCCACTCACAATATACAGTACACATAGAATAGAAATGTCACAATATAAGGCTGATTAGTAATTAATACAGATAATTACTACATGGCAGCACAGAAACCAGTGCAATTAGCATCAGAATTTAATAATCAGCCCTGTAACATCAGCTTATATTACAGGGGAAGCTCATTTTCTGCTGGATAATTAGTGACGAGCCCTAAGCTTAGCTTCTCAACAGCTGCTCAGAGTCCACTGAGCATGTGAGTGTCACAGACACTTTCCAAGATGGTGACCCCCTGTGACAAGTTTAAAATCCTGGATCATTGCTGCTATTGACAATCTGTAACTTTATGTTGATGCAATAAGATTAGTATATAAAATATGGCATTTTTAACAATATTAATTTGTAGGGTTTACTTCTCCTTTAAAGGGCTCCTTCAACTGTGGGTTAACTTTTAGTATGATGTAGAGAGTGATATTCTGAAACAATTTACAATTGGTTTATTATTTGTGGTTTTTGAGTTATTTAGTTTTGTATTCAGCAGCACTCCAGTTTGCAATTTAATAAATCCAGTTGCTAGGCTCCAAATCACCCTAGCAACCATGCACTAATTTGACTAAGAGACTTGAATATGAATAGGAGAGGCCTGAATAGAAAGATGAGTAATAAAATGTAACAACAGCAATACATTTGTAGCCTTACAGAGCATTTGTTTTTTAGACAAGGTCATTGACCCCCGTTTGAAAGCTGGAAAGAGTCCAAATGCAAATAATCTAAAAACTATTTTAAAAACAAATGAAAGACCAATTACAAAGTTGCTTAGAATTAGCCATTATAGAACATACTAAAAGTTAACTTAAAAGCGAACCACCCTTTAATGTACTATTATGTGTACTTTCGTAGCAGCCACTTTTTAGGTCAGTCTAGCATAGGATGCGTTGAACCCTCCAATTCAGGATCCTACTTAAGGGGGGGTTCACCTTTAAGTTAACTTTTAGTATGTTATAGAATGGCCAATTCTAAGCAAATTTCTGATTTGTCTTCATTATTTATTTTTTTTATAGTTTTTTAATTATTTGCATTTTTATTCTGACTCTTTCCAGCTTTCAAAACCATCTAAAAACAAATGCTCTGTGAGGCTGCAACCATATTGTTATTGCTACTTTTTATTACTCATCTTTCTATCCAAACCCTCTCATATTCATATTCCAGTCTCTTATTCAAATCTGTGCATGGTTGCTAGGGTATTTTGAACCCTAGCAACCAGATTGCTAAAATGGCAAACTGGAGAGCTGCTGAATAAAAAGCTAAATAACTCAAAAAACACAAGTAATAATTAGGGATGTACCGAATCCAGGATTCGGTTCGGGATTCGGACGAATCCTTCTGCCCGGCCGAACCGAATACTAATTTGCATATGCAAATTAGGGTCAGGGAGGAAAATCGTTTAACTTTTTGTCATGAAACAAGGAAGTAAAAAATGTTTTCCCCTTCCCACCCCTAATTTGCATATGCAAATTCGGTTCGGTATTCAGCTG
Organism: Xenopus petersii; assembly: GCA_038501925.1. Lineage (NCBI taxonomy): Eukaryota > Metazoa > Chordata > Amphibia > Anura > Pipidae > Xenopus > Xenopus petersii. The sequence continues at coordinate 126,423,588 of CM076684.1, forward strand.
AATCTTTCACAAAGGATTCGGCCGAATCCAAAATAGGGGGTTCTGTGCATCCCTAGTAATAATAAATGAAAACCAATTGCAAATAGTCTAAAAATATCACTCTCTATATCATACTAAAGGTTAACTCAAAGGTGGACAACCCCTTTAACTGATTAGGCCGAATAGCTATCCCTCGTTGACATTGGAAAACGCCTGCAAACGGGTTTGGGGTTTGATTGAACCAGGCTCTTGGACTAGGCTGAATCTGAGTTTCGTTGCTTCCCTAAAAAGCAGAAACAAAAGCTGGCCACGGCCTGATACAACCACATTGGCCTGTTGAGGCTATCCTCTCCCTAGGCCCTAATTATGATCCAGTCATCAGTCCAAGGGCCCAAACTATCAGAAAGGCCCAGTATGTTGGTGGCCAAATTGTGTAAAGATATGCCCTTTGGCAAATTTGTCATAAAAGTGTAGCTTAACATGTATGTATATTAAGTGGCAGAAGGTTACTATCACATGGGGTGTTTGGACTTCTTGAAATTACAGTCAAAGCCCCCTTTACCCACCTGCACCCCCTTCCCATTCATTTGTACGGAATGTGTCGTAATAACCTTAAGGAAGAAAAGTTTCAAAAACAGTGGCATAAATATTTTTTGCAGGCATGATCAGAGAATTTGCAAATTATATGTGTATTTTTTTTTATCCCTCTAGATCTGGGTTGTTCTGTGTGCCGTCTGCTCCGTTTCCTAAGCACGATGAACCACCTATGGATATTGCTCCTGTTGGTGATCTTGAGCATCCACCAGCTGAAACTGCTCTTCAAGATGTTGGCCAACCTCCACCAAGCAACAATCCATGCCCTGCTCTCCTTCCACCACCAGGGATCGCTCCTTCTTATCCTCCTTACTTTGAAGGTGCCCCCTTACCTACGCCTTTATGGCTGAGGCACTCCTACAATCAGTGGGTCCCTCAGCCACCACCACGGACTATTAAAAAGACAAAAAGACGAATTTCAAGAAACCGAGACTCAGGAAGGCTCATAATGAGCACCATTCGGCTAAGGCCGCGTCAAGTGCTTTGCGAGAAATGCAAAAACACACTAAATTCAGAAGACACTGATAAAGATAAACAAAATGACTCTAAAAATAGTAAGAGGCTCAACAATGATGATAAAGACAAAAGTAAATCTCAGCCTAACTGTGAAGACCTAAAGACTACGAAAGATAAAAAGGAGGAACAAAGTACCTCTAAAGACTTGGTGCACAGGAGTCCAGTTATAAAGATTTCTTACAGTACACCACAAGGTAAAGGGGAAGTGGTTAAGATTCCATCACGTGTTCATGGCTCTATTGAGCCGTTTTGTCCAAACCAGACTCTACAAAATGGAAGCGCGGACCAAGAAATGCCAAAGGATCTTGATAGACATCATACACCCAGACGCTTGGTGGATAAATCAACAAGTAACCGGTTAGCTTCCATTCCAAAGTTAAAGCTACCTAAACCCTCACATTCCAGTCTGGAAGCGCCACCTCCTAAAATCAGATTAAAACCGCAAAGGGGCAGTGGCGGACAGAGTGTTTCTGTTTATAAGTCTGAGCTCATAGATGGGATCCATGATCTCCAAAACCAAAACAGCAGAGGGTCTGAAACGGATTCTTCTTCCTTTTATATGGATGACTCCAGAGAAAGAAGCTTTCATGATGTCTCCTTAGGGAGTTCAGGGGAAGATGATGACTTTAAGGGGTTTCCGCACACCAGAGAAGAGCATAACCTACATTTACTTAGGGCGTACCGGAAAAGAAAGGCCGATTCTTCTAGTGCTTCTTTATGTAGCAATGACAGTTTGGAGGAATCCAAATCCTCTTGTCTGGAACTTAAGGGCATGGAATTTTGTGACCTTCTTCCTGGGGATGACCTCTCTGTGTCGTCTTCCAAAGAGGAACAAAAAACGGTCCCACCTCTCACGGTCAGGCTGCACACTAAAAGCGTTTCGAACTGCATTACTGTAGAGGGAAAGACTGTTTCAGTGGGGGATATAGTATGGGGGAAAGTTCACGGTTTTCCATGGTGGCCTGCAAGGATTCTGAGTATTAACGTCAATCAAAAAGAAGATGGAGATCCATCTTGGCAAGAGGCGACCGTTTCATGGTTTGGGTCTCCGACAGTTTCTAGTTTATCGGTTTCAAAACTTTCCTCGTTCTCGGAATTCTTCAAACTGCGGTTTAACCGCAAGAAGAAAGGAGTGTACCGGAAAGCTATTGCTGAGGCTGCTAAAGCTACTGATCACCTGACTCCAGAAATTAGAGAACTGTTAATGCAGTGTGAAACGTAGCATTAGGACCTGTAGCAGGTGAGTAAATAGCAACTGTGCTTGGATGTATCTCTCTGTGGTTATTTTCGATTTATAGTATGTGCTTCTCCTGGGGCTTAAAGAAATGTGTCTCCAGGCTATGCTCCTCAGGTTCCCTTATGACATATGAAAGTCACCTTAAAGCAGAAGTAAACCCCCCTATAAGAAAAGCTGCTCCAACTGCACCTGTGGCAATACGGAGCTCCTTACATTTTTGGCAACTCTTGACTCCAAAATTTCTTCCGGCTCCACAACTCTGGGTCAAGCAGCATTATTTGTTTGTTCTGGTCGGCGTCTATGACTTTTCTCACTTCCACAATTGCACCATCATGTTAGGAAGGGGCATTCAGTTTGGACAGATGGATTTGGTGTTCAAGCTACGCTCCTGATGAAGGGATGGAGTGCCCCCCCCAAAAAAAATATTGTTTGTGTGGTTCACTGTCAGTTTCCATTTACTGCTCTACATGCATTTTTGGAAGTTGCCATATGTCTACGGCAGTAATCCCCCAACCAGTGATTTGCAAGCAACGTTGCTCACCAACCCATTGGTTGTTGCTCCTAGTAGCCTCAAAGCAGGTGCTTATTTTTGAATTCCTGGCTTGGAGAAGTTTTTGCTGCAAAAATAAACAGGTGTAATGCCAGATAGAGCCTCCTGTAATTTGTCAGTCCACATAGGCGATAAAAATAAGGGTCAATCGCAGCACCATTTGTGGTACCCCACAGGCTATTTGAAGCTTGTGTTGCTCCACAACTCTTTTTACATTTCAATGTGGCTCGTTGGTAAAAAATGTTATGGACCTCTGGTCTAGGGGATCAACTAACATGGGAATATATCTAAGGGTCATTGCAGCTGTATACTTCATTTGGTTTTTAAAGAAAAAGTAAACCCCTTATTAAAAAAAACCCAACCCCCTACCCTACATAGACCCCCCCCTCCTCTCCCCAGCCTAGCTGCTACCCCGCGCAAATGCCCCTAACTTTTTACTTACCCCTCGGTGCAGATTGAAGGCATCGTAGTTGACGGGCAACATCTTCTACTTTGGTCTTCTTCTGACGCTTCATTGATTTCCGTATCTTTGGCGCATGCGCAGTTGACAAAAACCCGAAGACTGCTCCAACTGCGCATGCGCTGATACGGAACTTACTTCCCAATGAAGGCTGAAGAGAAGAAGATGGCGCCCGTGAACTCCGATTCTGTGTATCTGCACCGAGGGCTAAGTAAAAAGTTAGGGGTAGCAGCTAGGCTGGGGGGGAGGGACTTCTATATAGGGTAGGGGGGTAGGGTTTTTTTTAATAAGGGTTTTACTTCTCCTTTAAGCTACCAGTGAGGAGGCAAACCTACCCAGAGGGTCTTCAGAACTGGTCAGACTGTTGGATCATCATCAGAATTGTGTTGTGTTCATTATATTAAAGGTAGTTTGTAAGGTGGACTTGCATTTATGATGAACGTGCTTACTAAGGACATTTTCTTTTTAATGAAATGCTTGAGATTTATTTGCAGGCAGACCCCTAGCTATGGGATTCTATAGGCTCTATAGTTGCAGGCTGAACCACTTTGACTTGTGGACATTTATAGTACAGGTCATGTTTAAAGAGGCCAATATGTGCCTGTTTTGAATAGAAGTATATTTGCCCAACTCTGTACATTAGCTGCTTTATGGACTGTTTGCTTTTAAAGGCACTGTCTGTTGGGGAATGTTGGGAGCTGTATTTCAAGATCTTGTTATGGCAACAAAAGTCACTAAAAAACAAGTCAGTTACTTAAGAGCAGGTCAAAATGAGCACTGTGCTTTTTCTGTGTATGATACCCCTACCCGTATAATTTTACATAACTGGTTAAAATGAGACATTAATATATGAGAATAAAAATTAAGAACAAAATGAAAACATTAATCAAACTTTGTCTGTAAGTTAGGATGGCCATACATGAGGCTATTGATTGGCAATTGGCAGCTAATTGGAACGTGTATTAGGTATTTTCACATCGAGTCAACAGCTTATTGGTCGTGTATGGGGCCAGTGAACTGGCCTGCCAAACTTATATCTGGCTGAAAATCAAGAGGTATGATTGTCCTCTCAGGACAAAGGTCACACCAGCACGTTTATACGACTCTCTCCCCGACTGTCTGCATTGATGAGAATTATGGACCAATAGTTTGCCTAAGAGCCAAACGATCAGATCAGTTCAATATCACTGAAAGTTCTGCTCATTTGGTGAGGTCACCAATAAAGGGATACTGTCATGGGAAAACGTTTTTTTTTTCAAAATGCATCAGTTAATACTTCTGTACTGAAATCAATTTTTCAAAAGAGCAAACAGATTTATTTATATTTAAATTTGAAATCTGACATGGAGCTAGACATTGTCGATTTCCCAGCTGCCCCCAGTCATGTGACTTGTGTTCTGAACTTTAATCTCTCTTTACTGCTGTACTGCAAGTTGGAGTGATATCGCCCCCTTCCTTCCCCCCCCTCAGCAGCCAAACAGAACAATGGGAAGGTACCAGATAACAGCTCCCTAAAGCTGGCCATAGACGCAAAGATCTGATCGTACAAATCGAGGATTCGTACGATTTTCGGGCCGTGTGTGGAGAGTCCCGACATTTTTCGTCCGGCGGAGATTGGTCGTTTGGTCGATCGGCCAGATTAAAAGATTTCTGTCGGCTGCGAGTAATATCTCTGCGTGTATTGCCAATCGTACGTTTTTCAGAGGGAGACGGTCACCAGCTTTGTCGGACATAACTTTCGTACGATTGCTGTCAGGGGCAGAACATCGGCTGATCTGTTCTTTTCTACTTTATTTAATCGGAATGGTTAGCGGCAGGTCGGGAGATGGGGAAGTCCGATCGTACGATGGTTAGTACGATCGGATCTTTGCGTCTGTGGCCATCTTAACACAAGATAACAGCTGCCTGGTAGATCTAAGAACAGCACTCAATAGTAAAAATCCAGGTCCCTCTGCGACACATTCAGTTACATTGAGTAGGAGAAACAACAGCCTGTCAGAAAGCTAAAAGTGCTGGCTCTTTCTGAAAGCACATGACCAAGCAAAATGACCTGAGATGCACCTACACACCAATATTACAACTAAAAAAATACACTTGCTGGTTCAGGAATTACATTTTATATTGTAGAGTGAATTATTTGCAGCGTAAACAGTGTAATTTAGAAATAAAAATCATGGCAGAATCCCTTTAAATTTACTGCTACCATATTGTTCTGCTGAAGGTAGGGTGCAATTAGTCGGAGATCACTCCTATAGCCTGCTAGACTGTGGACATGTTTAGGTGCTTTTTAGTAGTTACACAATGTTGTATATTCATATGAGGAAGGAGTCGGTGAAACTGTGTTAGTAAAGATGACAGTTGCAATAATTAGAAGGGGGTATCCACATACTTTTGGTCATGTAGTATAGATTTGCTGGTTTGGCCTGGTTGCCAGGCAAGCTTATCCGTTCCTGATTGGCCTAACAAGTGGTGGGTAAGGGTGGTGGCACACAGGGAGATTAGTCGCCAAGCGACAAATCTTCTCTACTGCGGGCGACTAATCACCCTGAAATGCCTTCCCGACTGCAAGAATGCAAATAGTTTTCTGAAGTCGCCCGAAGTTCACTCGGGACGCAACTTCTGAAAACTGAAGCTATACGTATGCCATCCCACCGGCAATTCACATTCTTGCCGGTGGTGGGAAGACATTTCGGGGAGATTAGCTGCCCTCAGTAAAGAAGACTTATCACTTTGTGACCAATCTCCCCATGCGCCACCACCCTAAAATGGGCTCAACCAAATATCATTGTGTGTTGGGGGTTCCAATCCAGAGCCATCAGCTGTGGAATTTTCTCCATGGTGCACAAAATCCTCTACCTTGTCAGGTTCAAATGGAACAAGACTCAAACCAGATATGAGACCACCTCCTACATTTAGTGACTTACTATTCCACCTTTTCCAGAAGACTCCCCCATCTAAAGCTCAAGTGAAAATACACTGGGCTAAGGCAGAATGAAAGGTGTGTCTCACTTATCAAAAATACCTGCAGTTACTGGGCAGACAAGCAAACAGACTACAATAAAACTCAGGAATTCAAGCCCAAGGTAAACATTTTTGTTAGGACTAGATCCTTATAACCCCTAATGCGCTTGCAGAATGTTAAATCCTAGACTTATAGATAGGTAACTGCCTTAGCAACAGATTTGCTCTGTCTGGTTGCCCTGGAACCTAGGCAAGCTGTTGTGCACACACGTGGCCATGGGCTGCTATGGAATTTATTTCCCAGTTAATCTCGCCCTGGGGGTGCATGTGTAGGGCAGCTGTTTAGATTAGCGACACAATTAACCTGTGTACCCAAATCTACACCTGTCGAGCATATGACCGTGGGCTTCTATGCTGAAATCCTTGTGTAACCGAAAGTAAAAGGCTGTAAGTGGGGCATACTGGGAGTTGAAGTTTAACAGCCGGAGAGCTGCATGATGGATATTTTTGCTAACTTTGCCTGGAGACACCTGAACACTGGTTAAATGCACAAAAATAAACAGCCGTGTGTGTAAGGGCCCAAAGTCAGTTGTGAAGCTGAAGGAAATTCGCAAGAGGTGACTCTTTCATACCTACTGTCTTTGGGCCTGTCAAAGCACCTCGAGGGTTGATGGAGGAATAAACCTGCAAAAAATAAGAACACAGAAGCTAAACCCAATGGATTACATTTAAAGGAGAATTTAACCCTGACCCAATCCCTATCCCCGCACCACCCATTGTAGTATAAGTGTCCTATCCAAAATGGAGCAAGATGGTGTCTCTCAACCCCGCTGCAGAACTCTGCATTTTTTTATAGCAGGTACACATATGAGTGCTTAGACTGTAATTAATCCTTTAATTAGATATAAAATTAAATGTTATGTAATTAGATTAACCAGTAGTACACAGCATGTTTTACCACCCATGTGGCTTAATACGATTACTGTCGGTCTATTTTTGACCAGTTATGTTTCTTACCTGTGAGCCTGTCATTGCCTTGGAGGACACGGGAATTCATATTTACTGGGGGTGCCAATTTGTTTTTAAATCTCTCATTTGGAACTCAGGACAGTGCTTTAGCTTGCTGAAAAATATACCACCCTAGGCAGTCTTTTGAGGAATCGCCCGTGTGCCATCTTGGAGCTTAAGGTGGCCATAGACATAACAATTACGATCTTTCTTCGTACACGCCAAACGAGAGGATCTCTCCCCGATATGCGGATCTCTCCCCGATTTGACCTAGGGCCCAACGATCGGATCCTAACGAATAGTAATGGTCGGTCGGATCGTGGGACCGCATCAACGAATAGATGCTGCCGCGATCCGACGGGATTTTTCATCTCGATCGGGGAAGCCCGTCAGGGGGCCCCATACACGGGCCAATAAACTGCCGACGCGGTCTGTCGGCAGCTTTTATCGGCCCGTGTATGGCCACCTTTACAAAAGATGTTTCCAAGAAACATAGTTTGTTTCAATACACACGTGTAGAGCTGAATCGTCCGCTATACAGACAGAAACAATAGAATTCTACCTCTATCTGATGATTCAGCACTAACAATGGCCGATGTTTGGGTTCAAAGGCGCCTGATCATAATTTTCAGTCCAGCCCAATCGACGAGCCAACAGATATCCAAGTCTTTTGCCGATATTGGTCAGCTCTTTTCCCACCATACACGCACCGAACATCGTATGAAAATGTATTTTGTACATTATTATCTGTCTATGGCCACCTTTAGAGTTCTATATCCTTCTGGTTTGGTTGTCTCAGAACTGGTTCATGTGCAGAATAGTAATATGGACAGGTCCCCTCTACTGTGCATGTGCTGGTAGCAAGGAACTATCAGAAAATTGCTGTGATAGGGTGTGTTTTTCCTAATGGTCCAGGGTTAGTGATTAGATTCATGGGAAAGGGGTGCAAATTGGCACCCCCCCTAGTGCTTGACTTTTTTTTGTTGTGCTTCTCTCAATGCAGTCTGTGCAACCATCTCATATTAGTAACATTTGTGCAGCATGTGACTATGCTCGAGTCCTGCATTGGGTCAGGTACCCGCGGAATACCCGCCATATGATTGGGACTCAAGAGGATTATTCATTTGCCCAGTGTGCAAGTGCCCCGCGGGTACCTGATCCTCTGCAGTGGGGGAGCTACAGGTGGCCAATGCAGGGGAAAAATGTGAAAAATCCAAGCATCCTGATGGATAAAACGTTCAATGTGACGTCACTTTCAGTCAATGTGACAAACTGCGGGAAGCGGGTTGGGTGAAAATTCTTGGAGTTGACAAGGCGGCTAAGCAGGTCAGGCTTGGGGAAAGCGGGTATAGGTTGGGTGCGGGTTTTAAAAAAACAGACCTGTGTAGGTCTCTGCTTTTCCTCCAGTCGTATCTTGGTTTGCCATGTTGAGACAGAAATCATGCATCATGGCATAGGTCAAAGATGAAGCCGGACAACGTGAAATGTGTGGTGCTAATACTTTAGATCACAGCTGTCCAACTGGCAGCCTGGGGGTCTAATTTGTGCAGCCCCTGCATTAAATGTAACTCCTTACTTTGTTTAAGCTTTAAAGCAGGAGTGTCCAAAAGGTAAATCAGGATCTACCAGTAGACCTTTAGTTGGTGATCTGAAGTCACTGTCAACAGCTTGACTAAATTACCCTTCTGTTTTATTCTTTTCATTCAGATATTTATGCTGTTAAAGCTACATAAGAAATAGTAATAGGTATAGGGCCTGTTATCCAAAATGCTCGGGACCTGGCATTTTCTGGATAATGGATCTTCATACCTAGTCTATTACAATATCATGTAAACATTAAATAAACCCAATAGGCTGGTTTTGCTTTATTTATTAATTATATCTTAGTTGGGATCAAGTACAAGCTACTGTTTTATTCTTTTTAAATTTGGTATATTTGGATAAAGTGGAGTCTACGGGAGACGGCCTTCCCATATTTCTGAGCTTTCTGTATAACTGGTTTCTGGATACCTGTAGTGCACATGGTCCTGATCGGATCGGTTACTTGTGTGGTCCTGACCGGTTTCCCTGTCTCCTGACCTACTCTGCCTGTGTGAGGAGAACTATTGGGGGTTTGTTAGCATTTGGAAATATTTGTTAGGGGGTCTCTAAGGTGTTTAAATATGTGCTGGGGGTTGCTGTGCTATTCACAGGGGAGGAAAAGGCATGTGGATTTAGGGGTATTTCTTTAAAATGACTTCATGAACTTTTTTCACTCATGAGTGATGTTCCTTCAGTGAGCCCCAACCATTTATTTGGTGTACTACCACCGTTACAGTGGATGTAAAGACAAAAAAATAAAATCCCATTTTTACTTTCTTTTACGAAAAAGAAACCTATTTCGAATATACTTTAATTAAAAAATGTGTACCGTTTTTATAAGAAACCTGACTGTATGCAGTGAAATTCCCCCTTTGTTTAACTTGCTGCGGATAGGAAACTTTAGACGGTCCCTAACTGCTGTGCAGGGAAACAATCATACTTTCAAATGACAGGGGGAGCTGGGGAGCCCCCCCCCCACCTTACTCTAGCAGCTTTGTTTGTGTTGATTTGTATCCACAGACCCAGTGCAGTCTGTATATTCTGATTATTAATCAGTCTTGCTGTATCCTTCCAACTGAAGCCCAGACCATACAGAGCATGTGCACAGTCTTGGTCTTGCAAAGATGTTTAACAAAGCTACAAGTTACACCCCCCTGCGCCAACTTTAAAAGCATAAATTATTTGTTTAATTCTTGTGCAGTATGTTCATGTTTATATTTAGTATACAAAATACCTAATTTCTAGTATTATTCTATTTTAGACTTAAGTCCCCTTTAATGTGGCTATGGCCTTAAGACCCAGTAACAAATCTCCTGTTCTTTGGGGTGACTAAATTGCCCAGAAGAACAGCTAGAATATAAATTGCCGGCGGGATGGCACTCTTGAGCGTTTTTTTTCCAAGGTTGTCCGGAGTTTCCTTGTGAGGCAACTTCGGGCGGCTTTGGAAAATGAAGAGCACAGATTGCCATCCCACCGGTGATTTACATTCTAGCCAGCGGGAGGCAGTTCGGGGAGATTAGTCACCCCAAAGAAGAGGCGATTTGTCGCTGGACAACTAATCTCCCAGAATCTGAACGTGTGTCTCTGCTCTAAAAGTTCTTGCGATAACATGGGTGTGGTTTAAATTGGGTGTGGTTTAAAACTGGCTTCCATTATCGGCCTTCTACCATGTAAGGCAGAGGGCACTGCTTTAGAGCAAACAAGGAAGATATATGCCACTAAAAAGGGTTAAGAAATTGCTCCCTGGGTGATAAGATTACATGTTAATGTTGCATCATATCCTCTCTTCAAATTAAACTGCTGACTCCAGGCTTAGTCACGGAACATTTTGTATTTTTATGCTTAGTCATTTCATTTGATTTATTGTTCTAGAGCCGCTGCAATGATCCAACACGAAAAAATACATCTCTCCCTCTTTTAAATGGATGCTTCTGTTATCAAATATCTGCCCCACTTAAGCTGGCCATAGACACAAAGATAAAGTCATACAAATGGAGGTTTGTGCGTTTTTCAGACCATGTGTGGGTCGTCCTGACATTTTTTTGTGCCATGGTGATTGCTCGGTTAGTCGATGGGACAGGTTTGAAGATTTCTGTCGGCTAACGATAATGTCTCTGTATGCGTTGCCTGTCTGACGATATCAATAGTGACTGTCTATTTGTCGGACATAACTTTTGTACGATTGCGGTCTGTCAATTCATGGCCAGGACATGGTCTGATTTGTTCTTTTTACTACTTTATTTAATCTGAATGGTTTGTAGCAGGTCGGCCTATTGGAATGAACAATTGTCTATCGTTTGTGGGAAGAAAATCTGTGGCCATCTTTTAGTTCTCAAGGTGTTGGGCGGGGCCCAGCCTAAAGAGAATATTTGGGTAGTATTGCCTTTTTCTACTCTAAATAGTGGCTGCCTGGAAGCCCAAGTCATTATGGTTGAGACAGTAGAGTATTCCTATGTTTATAACCTTATGGGCTAAACGTGGGCCTGTACAAACGTTGGGCCTGGAAGGGGCTTCTACTGGAGTCTGAAATCCATGGTTCTGTAAATATAAATCTGTATATATTAAACCAGCCAATTCCATTTGTGCTGCATCATTGTCCCACACCTGCCATCATCCACTCCACCTCCAACATCATCCGCTCCAGCCCTGACATCATTGGCCCCCGTCCAAATCTTCAGTATGACGAAGGTCACACCCTGAGGGTAACAGGACTGGGGTTCTGAGTTAGATTACGGTATGGGCAGGGAATTTGCATGGTCTCCGTGTGGCAGGGCAAACGTGACTATAACAACAAGCTGAGCCAGTAACCCTGTTCTAGAAATTACGGGAACCAAATAGGAACATATTTTTACCTCTTAATATTTCCAACAAACATGCAAAGAGAAATACAAATGATTTCTGAGCAGCTGCATAAGAAGGCCAGGGCTTAAGCTATAATTATATGTAATTTTTGTTGACTGCCTTTAAAACAAGCAATATCATTTATTACGCCCCCGTCTTAATGGATTTCTGCTGTGTATGTAGCTTTTTAATAGGACTGGGCATCGTGCATGCAAATGGCAGGTGTGTAAGGCCCCTGTCCTTTTACATAAATATTCTTTTACACTGACCACACACGTGTGTCCCTGTGTTCTGTGGCTTCTTCTAAACATGCATATCTTGAATTATTTGCTAGTTTATGATAAACCAATCACTTCAATACAGAACCTGGTGACATTCTTTATAAAATAATTATTTTACCAAGGGCTTCATAGAAGCTTTTATCAAAGATCATGATTTCTACTTTGGCTTTGTTCCACTGATCTTTTATGGGTATGAAATAATTTAGATTTAAAGGTGTGTGTGATATCAAGATTCAAGTAAACCTAAAGCTACAAAACTTCTATTGTTTTAGCGCTCCGTTCTTTTGTGTTTGAGAATTAACACGGATTTGGCCCATGTGATCAAATCTCATGGTAATCAGGCTTCCGTGTAATCTAATGGATTTCACTGTGGATAGTGGATTTTCTTTAAATATTTGATTTAGTTCAGAAGAAGCTGGATAAGGTCGTGGCTGCTTGGCATTGCTCCATAGCATCTTTTTCCTGGTTGGTCTGCCTTTAAAGGAGAAGGAAAGTCTTCTTGCACTTGGGGGTGCCAGATGTTAGACACCCCAAGTGATTGTATTTACTTACCTGAAACACCGGGCCGGTGCTCCTATCAGCAGAAAACTGCACCGGCCCTGGTTATTCCAGCAAGCACGACGGAGCGATCCTCTTCCGGCTTCTTCTTTCTTCAAATTTCCCAGGGCAGACGCATACGTAGTAGAACAAAATAGCCGACTTTTTTAGTTAAAGTTCGGCTTTTCGTTCTACTGCGAATGTGCAGCCGTGCAAAGAAACAGGAGGACGGTAAAGGATCGTTCCGTGGTGCTCACTGGAGCAACCCTGGGCCGGTGCAGTTTTCTGCTGATATGAGCACTGGCCCCGGGTTTCAGGGAAGTAAATACAATCACTTGGGGATGCCTAGCATTTGGCACCCCCAAGTGCAAGACGACTTTCCTTCTCCTTTAAAGCTAAACTTAAAATGAGCCCTATGCCTAATTTTATATATTGAGTTTAATGCATCAGCCTAGAATCAGCCCTGTGTCGAATTTCTTACCCTTCTCCTTTGTTAGGATTTCCTTCCTATTTAATTGATGGTTCAAATGTAGGCCATTCAGCTGGAAGGTCTTTACTCTCTGCCCTAATGAAGTGCCACACAGTGCCAACCTGTATTTTTGAATCAAAAAGAAAGGGGTCGCTGAGCAACATGTTGCTTATGAGCCACTGGTTGGGGGTCACTACCTTAGAAGGTCTTGGTTTTTTCTTTTAGAAGGGGTCAAAAATCTTTTTTTTTTTTTTATTATTTCCAGTATTTTCCAACCCAGTTTTTTAGGGATTCATCAAATCCGGGATTTCCCTTGAGATTCTGCAAAAAAGTGGCACTTTTGGCAGAAGATCAGAATTCAGCCTGCTTTTTCATTTTATTAGAATCGAATGTGAAGCCTTAACATCACGGGCACCTGAATGCGATCCAACTATGGATTCTGTACATCCGTGGTTCTGCCACTCTTAGGTTCATACCTGGTCTACAACCTCTGCTGCCTTTTTGCGTCACAGCTTCCTCCGTGGTACTCGAGTGTTCCGATTATCTGCTTTTAACTATGGGGTTAACTCCATTGGGGGAGGAAAATGATCAGACCTGGGCTTTCAGCAGTAATGCCAAGTGCCTCTGAGTTCCTGATTAGGCTGTCTAATTATGTTCTTTCTTAATATTGATTGCGGCCTTGCACTCTCCCAAGTGGTTTAATGGCACTGTCATCAATCACTCATATGCTTCTTGGCAGTGATGTGTCCCCCCCCCCCCTCTACTCCTTCCTATCTCTCCTTATATCCCTGATTTAATGCTTCTAATCAGATGTTGTGCTGTATAAATAACTGGAATGTGATTTTCTTTAGACCTTACATTTTCTGCCTGTACAGATGTGCTTTCAATGCAGTTGTCCCCGCGTGCTCAGCAGGAAGGTGTATTTTGGGTGTTGGTCCGTGCAGCTCCGTTAAATCTTACTCTTATTTCCCTGTCACTCGTTATAGGATCCAAGCTTCATTATTACAGCAGATGTCACTGATCATAAGCCCTGGATATCCCACAGTTCCAATCTTTTCAGCCTTTACCAGTTTAAAGCTGAAAATTGAACAGGTTGGTTGTCTAAGGCAGCGTCTTAACAACCCTTGTGCAATATAGTGTATGGTATGGCTTTATATTGTGTATGTGTCTTTTTGTGCTTTGTTTGAGTTACTGATGGAGACTATTACTTACCTGTGTATTTAGTGACTTCACTGTCTATGGAACATTTGTCTGCTATCGCTGCATTTGTTGGCAAGTAGCCCTTAGTGGGGGTAAGGTTTAGGATGACGCTAATCTCCAGTAAAATTTACTATGACTTTAAATTCAGGTTGTATCTGGTGTACTCTAATACAGTGAACCCCAACCAGTGGTTCATGAGCAACACTTTGCTCTCCAACCCATTTGATGTTGCTCCCAGGGGCCTCAAAGCAGGTTATCATGTAACTCCTTGTTTATAGGCAAGTTTTAAAGGCACAAAGTCCATGTGCACCACCAAACATAGCCTTCTGCAGGCTACCAATCCACATAGTGTTATCAAATACCAAATTAGTGCCCTTATTTGGCATTCCCTATGTTTTTCGTATGCTTAAGTTGCTCCCCAATTGCTTTCAACATTTCGTTGTGGCTCACCAATAAAATAAATTGGGGATCCCTGCTCTAAAAGATCCAGTCGTTTGGTGAGGTCAACCATTAAGCAGATCTGTGCCCAATTGGGCCATCTGTGAGCTGGACCAGATCGGCTCATCCAATTATTTGGCCCCTAGACCAATGATCAAATCATAGTAGAGGTCAGTGGAGACCCACTGGAAGAGGACTCTTATGTGTTGATGGATCCCTTTCCCACTAGTACTTCTTATCCTGTCTGTTCGATATCTGGCCAATTTTCATCCAAATATTGGTTGGGCAGGCAATAAAGAAGGCCCCGTTCACAGAACAGTAGGCAGCTGACACAGTCAAACTGGCCATACATGAAGAGATTCGCTCGTCTGGCGACATCACCAAATGAGCAGTTCTTACACTGATATGCCAACCAACAGCAGGGCTATATCGGGGTAAGCCAAACATTCGTCCCTGGGCTCCTTCAGTCGGCCGGCGGAAAAATTAAACCTTCCCGAACGATATCATGGCCATATATTGATTGGGAAGACCCGTCGGAAGCCCCCATACAAGGGCAGATAAAAATGACCACATTGGTCTAAAGGACGGATATTGGCAGCTTTATCTGCCCGTGTATAGCCACCTTCAAAACAGACCGTGTGTAATTTTTCTTTAAGCAAAATATTATTGACCTAGTTTGTGCAATCCAACAGAACACCGAGCATTCCAGCACTGCACATATAGGTGTGGCGTTGGTGGAAGGCTACGTCATTCTCAGCTGATCTGTTAATCAGTCTCCCGTAGGTAATTATGCAGAGTGATGTGGGAAAGTCCACATGCCAGTGAGGTGTGTCACATTAGAAGGCAGAATTACTGGCGTTCTCTCTATAACCTCTTTATCATAAGCTGTCTTTGAAAGTCCCCAGTGAAACATGTTAATCATATAAAATTGTGAATAGTGGCTGGACAAACCTGAAATGCTGGGGGGGTTTTTCGGGGGGTTTCTTGATTGGTTGTAGTATAGATCTGGTTTCTCCCAAAACAGGAGATCTGTTGTATGTATAGCATATGGTGTCAGTATTGCATAGCCACTGTAATTAAACTGTCAGTCCTTACTTGAAGGATTGCTCCAAATAACCTTCCTGGATCCGTATGAAGTACCATGGCGATGATTGTTGTTACTACAACATGGTTGAACCAACGGGGTGCAAGCCATTTGGCTAATTGCCTTCTGTTCTGTTCAGAGCCATTTGTGCTTTTGGCAACCCGAATGTCAGGTTCCAATTCAACTGACCAGTTGTAGAATTGAAGAAAAGGAGTGGTACTGACCAGTTTAGTTCATTTATCTGTTGATCCCTCAATGTGGCGCCTTCTTTTCAGTCTCCTTGTAATCTATTGATCTCCAGTAGAAAAAACCCTCTTTTGCAGATTTCTATATCATTTGACTTGAGGAACCATTGTAGCTCAGGCCATGAACAATATTGTACTGTATTGTCTCCCAGTCTATCTGAGCTCAAGTTGGTCAGATATTGTGCACCCATTTTTTTAAAACATGTGCGGCTAATGTGTGGGTCAGCCAAGGCTTTCCTTTTTTAAACCTCAGTAATGCTTCTCATTGTCATAAATGGAGGATCATGAGCTAAAGCTCAAGAAATATATTTTGTAGGACCTGAAGTGTTCTTCACATGTAACAAATCTTGGCCTTATTATAGGATATTTGTCCTTGACCAGAATGGCAGCCTATCTACCCCATTGCTGATACATAGTCAGATAATGTTTGCATTGGATAGTAAGTCTAACCAGCCTAGATTGCGTTGGGCTGTGTGGATTTTGAGCATGGATGGTCAATGGCCTCCTGAATAATTGGTCTAGGCCTGGATATTTGGAATTCGCTCAATGTTGGTGGCAAGGTTGGGTTTGCTTTGGAGAACTGGCCGAACTAGATCTTGATTGTCCATTTGAAGGACTCTATTGGTTTTGGAAGGTTGGCTTCACAAGGAGCAAATAAGCTGTTTACTATATCCACATGCTAAATAGACATCATTAACCTGAATTATTTTTGTTTTTCCTTAGATAAGGTCAGAACACAGCTGCTCCCTCCTCCTGAAAAACATCCTGACGTGTTCCCCCTGGAGACTCTTGCCATGCTACATCCTCGAGAGGAAGACGAGGCCATCTGTCACGCGGCGTCTGTCACCTGACCACCAGGTAGAACTCGTTGTACAAAACCAAATCGACATCATCCGCAAAAACCAAATCGATTTACATTTCTGATCGAGGAACCCAACAAACTCTCTATTTATTACTGAAAGAATTTCTACTTTTTTGTTAATATTAAAAACACACACGCACACCCTCTTGCTGCTGCTTAGTTTACAGGTAATAGACTAAAGCTACGATACGAAACTAATCGGAAGTATTTAATCCAAGGATACGACTGCAATAGGATTCTCATCGTAGGTCTCTTACAAGTGCTAATTATTAAACGTTACGGAGAAATCGTCAGACGCACCTTTGCTTCTTTCCCACTCACGTCTGTTTCCTGAGATCTTTGCCAAATTTTATAGTCCATCCCGCTGTAATGGCGGTTCTTGGTTATCGTAACTCTGGGCTAAACAACAAGATGAAGTTTGTATTTTCTACCAAGATATCGAGAGGTTTTCTTTTTGATCCCAGAAAATGGTTATTGGGTTTTAGCCACACTAAAAGGGAAAATATACCCTGGGGAGTAAGTTTTATCTTGCCGTTATATTTCCTTCAGCAGAAAACGAAGGGGGCTAATTTACTAGAATAGGTAATAAATTGTCCTGGTGCATTGACCCATAACAACCAATCAAAGCTTAGCTTTCATGCTCCAGTTTTTAGTAGACCGTTAAGAACTGTATGCTCATTGGTTGATCTATGTAGATACACTGGCACAGTTTAGCACCGATGCAAGTAAAGGAGCCTTCTGAGTGAAGACCTTTGTACATTCCGGGGCTCATTTACCAACAAAGGTGCTGTTTATGTGCGGGGCAGGGCATTTTGCCATCCAATGGAAAGCAGTGATGAACAATAGTTCAGGACCAAGACTTTTTGTTTCCAATGTCTGCATTTTTGTGTCCAATAAGAAGCTTCTCATTCAGATGTACCAAGAGCCACGACAGGGGCATTTTGTCCACCACCAATGGCAACCTTTGCTTTCTAAGCCTAAATAGACTACCCACCCAAGACTATTTGTTGATCGGTTGCTCTGGTGCAAAGCAGCACCTGTTTTTAGTAAATAAGTCCCTCCGCCTCCCAACATTTTCTATATATGTATGAGCAGGAGCTACCATATTGTTTGCAACACTCTTTATGACCATAAACGGAAGATAATGTGCTTTGCTAACGCTGAAGACACAGGTTTGGGATTGTCCATTCTGTAAAAATCACAGCTGTTCTCTGCATATAGCAATCCTTCGACATGTCATGGAAGATCCTTCTATAAGGCTGAACAGTGCTTATATTCATATAAACATATATTCATTGTTTATAGAGGAAATAAACAGACAGCCCCTACTTTTCGAAAGGGTATATTTAGCCTTTAATAAGATCAGCTGAAAGGAGTTGTTCCCCTTACATTGTATTTTTGTTATTGTGTAGATTGTGTAATTCTAAGACAGTTTGCACAGTTATTTATATTTTTCTGCAGTTGGGATTTAAACGGTTACCTGGTTGGAAGGGACTAATTAACCTAGCAACCAGGGGGCCATTTTGAACTCAAAACAGTAGAGAAACTGAATATAAAAATAAGCAAAAATAAAAAATAAGAATCACACTCCGAATGCTTTTTCTGTTGCAGTCAAGAAATTGGCAACATGGGAAAGTTAATAAATCAACTCTTCCGCAAAATATATATACTTAGGGATGCACCAAATCCAGGATTTGGTTCGGGATTCCGCCTTTTTCAGCAGCATTTGGCCGAACCGAATCCGATTCCTAATTTGCAAATGCAAATTAGGGGTGGGAGGGAAATCGTGTGACTTTGTCACAAAACAAGGAAGTAAAAACTGTTGTCCCCTTCCCACCCCTCATTTGCATATGCAAAATAGGACTTGTTCATTATTCGGCTGAATCTTTCACGAAGGATTTGGAGGTTTGGCCGAATCCAAAATAGTGAATTCGGTACATCCCTATATATAATGACGGCCAACTGACAGGTTGCTTGGAATAGTTCAATCTATACCATACTAAACAAAGGTAAATTCAGAGTTGAACTTCCCCTTCAGATTCAATGTGAAGTTATGGCATACAATTCCAAAGATAATCAAATACAGCAAAAAAAAAAAAAAAAAAATACTTTGGCTTTTTGATAAATTCTTCATTGGGTTTTTTTTTTTCCCCCCAAAATGTTTTGCTGGGATTCAAAATGAACAAGTTACTCGCCGATTCAGTAGGACTCCATTTATGCAATGTTGCAGAGAAATGCAATTTTTTTAAAGCCAGTTGAAATTGGATTTTTTTTTTTTTTTTTGTAATTTATTATTAAATAAATGTTTGTGCTGTTCTGCAACAAATCCACTGTGTCTGCCTTTTGATTTGAAGGAAACTAACCACAGAATGTATGGAGCTCAAATTAATCTCTATATATAACGTTGAGGAATAAAATCACAGCCCTTGTGGCTTTTTTTTCGTACAAAGCCCTGTGAGTGCGGTCTTTTTTCACTGTATATATATATATATATATATATATATATATATATATATATATATATATATATATATATATATATTTATTTTATATTTATATCTGTTATAGTGTTTTATATCTTTTTATAGTGTTCTACAACCAATAACCTCAAAAATGTATCCTTACATACCAGAGCTACGAATATCCTTCTAGTCTGTGCTTAGTGATGTCATCAGTTCTAACAGTGCTCTGTGATGTCATTTGTGTCACTTGACTGCCTCAAGCTTGTGTATTATTAAAAAAAAAAAACAAATTACCCTTTGTTGTATAATATATGCCTGTTAGTGTTCCATATGGTCACGGAACTCCTTTGTTTACAGTTGGATGGAAGTTATTCCCTTTATAAACCATTGTTAATTTGTTGTTTGCTGAAACGTGTGTATTAAATTTATGAGACCTGTTATCCAGAATGCTCAGGACCCAGGGTTTTCTGGATAACGGATGTTTCTGTAATCTGGATCTTCATACCTTAAGTCTACTAGAAAATCATGTAAACATTAAATAAACCCAATAGGCTGGTTTTGCTTCCAAAACATGGGCCAATAAAAGCTGCCGACAGACTGAGTTGACAGCTTATTGGCCCATGTGTCGCCATCCGACGGGCTTCCCAGATTGATATCTGGCTGAAAGACAGGCAGATCTCGATCTGGCAGGTTAGAAAATCCCGTTGGATTGCGGCCGCATCTGTGCGTTTATGGACCTAGAATTCATTCTGCGGAGATCTATATTGGCAGTAAAGAGGTCCATGTTCACGTAAATATTACGTGTGAGGCTAATGTGCTTATTTTGCAGAAATTAAAACCCCATTTACCTATAAGCTGGGTATAAGCTCACAGGCTAATAAAGTTTGGTAAATGTTCATCAGACCTGCAGGCATCTTCCTAAATGACACAGCTCACAACTGGGGCATAAAGGGAATGTTGCTAAATCCATTTGGCCAATGATACACCATTGTGTTTATACAGACGTCGGCAGAATGTTGTTAAAGGCCGTGGCACAGGGGAAATCGTTGATTGGACAAGGATCATGCAGCCCAATTGGCAAATTATGTGTCTGTCCATATAAAGTCCCATTTATATGACTGAGCATTGATCAGATTGATCTTCAAAAACAAGGACCGGGTCCTGCTGGGACCTCCATCTTGTAGGAAACATTTTAGTAGAGTAGTTATAAAATGCTGAGGCTCTGCCTGCTAGGCCTTCATCCCACAATCTGCTTTTTTTTCCCCTGTGGTATGTTATTTTGCAGGAACTGGCATGCCATCTATGCACTTGGCATGAAAGCATACAGGTGTAGATTGCAGCTAAAATACATTTGTGCCTGATTCAGCAGGGCATTGACTTTCTGCATCAAGTTTTCCCTGTCGATAGGGCACCGAGCAGAAATCACAGATGAAATATGGCAGTTCATTTCTTCACTAAAATGGCTGTAAATTTACACTAGTGCAGCTAACCATAGGAACTGTTTGCACTAGATAAGTGAAACCTAATATGAGGTTATGGGCTGCTATTATGTTCTTATATGAGCCCTATAACATTCAGCAATGAAGCTCAACCACTAATAAGTGAAAACAAGCACGAGCCCTCTGTCTGCCAACAGGGAGTTGTATGTTATACCAGCCTGAGGGCTGCTTGATATATCTACCAATTATAGTAATTGTATTAAATACAACCGGAGCTAAAAGGGAGACTTTATCCTGGTGTTTACAAGTAAAGAGAAAGTCTCTACAAATGTTGCTCGTCCAGATGAGAAAGTGTGAGCTGAATGCTACACGTGTTTTATTAGTCGCTGGGGGAATGTCCGTGTGTTGATGTCTATTGCTGTCCGCTGGGGTTATGCCAAGGTGCTGATGTCCAGTGTTGGCAAGTCAAAGGGAAATACTTCACATTTCCTCAGCAGGTGTCTCAGCTGATGACCATCATATCCAAAGTGTGCCAGTTCTTGGTTGTGAAAGAGAAAAAAATTCTGTGTCTGCAAATTCCCCCGGGAGCCCTCCAGACTTGGATGGATTATGTTCTCAAGCTAGCCTTGGTCATTAGTACCCTGGCCTTGAGGGCAGAACCACCTGCTTGGCTGTAAGAGCAGATCTTTGTTTCTCTGTGCTGTGGAGCAATATCTCTATGCTCTCCCATCCGTAACTCCCATTTTACAAGTCTATGAAATCTCTATGATTCCTTTGTTCAGGGTTCTGACTCTTCGTGAGTTGAGAATCCACTGAACTTTTGTCAAATAAACTTTTAATTCAAGTGGTCTCTATTAACAGAATTTCCTGACAGTTGCATGGTTACAATGGCCAGTGGATGTACACTTCTAGGGGTATAGACAAATATTCCGATAGATTAGGATATTTGTTACTCCTGATTCTAACTTGAGGTACCCATTGACTTGGGCTCTGCTTCCTACCACTCTTTGTGATCAGCCCACTGCTATGAGATTGCTGGGAGAGTCACGCATGACCATGGGCACCATTAGCATGTAGAGGTACCCAGTGGGAGCCGACTTACTGAATCCTGTTTGGAAGCAGTTGTTGGGGCACCTGATGCAAACTAGTTCTGCCTTGCTTCCAAATGACCATATGTTTTTGTCTTGGTGCATCATTTCCAGGATGTGTATCACATCTTTATTCTTTACTAGTGGGAACCTATTTTGGGAGCTGAGGATAGGCTGATTGACTTGTTTGATTGCCCAGTCTGTTCAGTGACATTCTTATTTTATGCAACGTATAGAGTTTGGCATTTTCTTCTTCAGTTCTGGAACAGCTTATTGGCTTTGCTTCTTATTATGGTTTGGGAGCTGTAATTACAGTAACTCAGTACAAGGCAGTTTTGTTAATCCCCATATGTTAGTAAATAGATGGGATTGCCATGAAAAACATTTAGTAAAATGTACCACTGTGGGGCATTTCTTTGATCCCCTCCGTGCAGAAGACGATCCTCACCCGCCGTAAACATTGATATTACGTTGGGTTTGGATTCCATAGGACCTTGATTTGAAGCAGCTTTTTCACCAGACACTTATGGAAATATCCTCCCCCTCTGAGTGGTTTCAGGAAGAACATAACCGCAAACAAATCCAATATGGCTGGACCTTACGTCCATAATGGAAAGTGATCTGCACATGCATGTAACATGGTGACTTTCTCTTACTATCCTATGGGAGACAATTAACTATATTGTATATAAGAACTGTGGGGAATAAAAAAGCCTGCTCCGCAGCTGGTATGTTGTAAGGCATACCCCCACAGGGGCAATTCACTCCATTTCTAGTCAATGGGGCTGCGTTCATGAACATTGTGAGCCGGAGTGGAAGACAATCCGTTCCAGTGTGTTGGTCCCAAACATCTATTAATAGAGAGTGGAGTAGCTGCTGAGTAGTGTAAACATGTAACAACTGGGATTTGCAGAGGCAACATGGAAGGTGTTCATTATTGGTTCAGTTGTTCTATTTGACAGCAGCCATTTTCTTTCTTATCATGGCATACTTATTTGGAAAGCACAACAACAAACAATGTTTCTTCTGTAGCTTCAGAGTCACAAAGAAGTATGTTAGATATTATGTTTTGGGTTCTGTATCAGCCATATATAGGAGATCTGTGTCTCTAAAGATGCCCCAGTAGCTCCCCATCTTCTTTTCTGCTGAATCACTGCACATGCTCTGGGCTGCTGTTTCTTAGCTGAGCTTAGTGATTGACTATATATTCACAATATAAAAGCCATGATACAAGGCTAATTAGTAATTCATTCACATTACATGGCACCTCAGAAACCAGTGCATTCTGCTTCAGAATTATCAGCCCTGTAGCATTAGCTGCTCCTTGACAATATCCGATGGCACCTATGCTCACTTTCTTAGCAGCCCATAGCACACTGAGCATGTGCAGTGCCACTGACAAGATGGCCTAACATGATCCAAGATGGGGAGCTCCTGTGGACAACTTTGAAGGCCTGGATCATTTTTGAAGGTTTCCGAATTTTTGTTTTGTGTATAAAATACAGTATTTCTAGCCATATTGATTTTAGTCTTTAGGTCTCTTTTAAGGTTTAGGATTCTAATCTTTTGAGGATTTGTAATTCAGCCGAATCCTAAAAAAATATATTGAGTTTGGCCAAATACTGAACCGAATACTGTACTCCGTACATCCCTTTTCTTCACAATGCATGTTCAGATTTGGTCGGCTAGTTTGGTCGTTAAGAACTGACTGTTGCAACCAGCCCTGAAAGGTTCCCTGCCCCACTTGCATTCATTTTAATTTCCTCTAGACCAGTGAACCCCAACCAGTGGCTTGTGAGAAACATTTTGTTCACCAACCCCTTGGCTGTTGCTCCCAGTAGCCTCAAAGGGTAGAGGAGCTTATCTTTGAATTTCAGGCTTGGAAGAAAGTTTTGCTTGCATAAAAAAACAGGTATACTGCCAAACAGCCTCCTGTATGCTGCCAGTCCACATAGGGACTATTATATAGCCAATCACAGCCCTTATTTGCCCAGCCAACTGTTTTTATGCTTGTGTTACTCCCCAATTCTTTATACAATTGGATGTGGCTCATGGGTAAAAATGTTTGGAGACCCCTGCTCTAGACTGTAACCAACCATAGGTTTCCCCCCAAACTTCCTTCCCGCTCTGATTCACCCTAGTTGATTAAAATTCTCAGCCTATAGCAGTTGCAGAGCCACCACCTAGACTGTAGGCTCTATGGGAGAGGAACCTCATTATTGTGACGGCATGAATTCTCCCTGATTGGGTATGTATGATCCAACATATTTGTCTGTGTCTGAAGCACTGTGTAACCCTTGTGGCTCTATAATGTAAACCAGGCATGGGCAATTTGTGACCCTATTTCTGTTGGCAGGATGTTTGAGATGTTGCTGAATGACAGGTTACAATCCTTGAAGCTAATGCCTGGTTGACTAAGGAATTCATTTTTCATTTTCCTATTTATTTCAAATTAGGAAGCTAATCAGGATCTCTATCCTCACTTATTCAACAGCACAGAAAGTTTCATCAGAAAAAGCTACTTGTATTATCTTTGCGTTGGTCAAACAGTTCCAGTTAAATATTAGATGTTTGTCTATAACTGTTTGACAATGAGTTGCAGTTCTGGAAGGAAAGTGGTTCTATAAACATTCGGGACAAACAAATGACCGAATCCGCCATCTTTAAATCATTCTCAGACAGGGCTTGTAACAGGAACTAAGCAGGACGCTTGACAAGATGCCAACCTTATGTCCTATTTAGGATCCTCTCTGTTCTAGAGACCCCTCCCTGGCTGTAAGGTACAGTCCCAGCCATTATGAATGGCCTTTGATGGCAGACAGTGACACATGATTTGAGATGTTCATACCAATTGTGAAATTCCTAGGTTAAATGTTCCAGACACCATTAAATTGATTCCTTATGAGATTAATGTCATGTGGTTTGACTGGACACAACATTCATGGGAAGCCGTTGATACTAAATTATCTGATTAATGTTTGTTATGAAACGAAGCAAAGAAACGAAAGACTAAAGACTGTTGGGATTGCAAACTCCCTGGTAACTAAGGGTGCTGGGAGTGCAAGGCTTCATGATTTAGTCTTTAAACAGGACTGTGTAGCTTTTCAATATATTGACTTGTCACTGGCTTTCAAGCCAGTTTCCATTATTGCCATGACATTGTCTTACAATCAATGTTGGGGGAGGGGGCTTAGTACCCATACTAACTGTACAAATTATTGAATGAGATTACAATCTGAAGAGCAAGTATTATTTGGGTACAGGAAGCCTATTTCCTTAGGTAGGATCTTTTCCAAAAGCAAATTGGGGTGATAATGAATGAGATGGAAAAGGGGCCTATTTTCATATTCTGCCATGTAAACCAATAGTTGAACTAAGCAGGCATTTTCCTGGACAACTAATGGAATAAAGACATAGTATGATACCTGGAAGGTCTTAAACATCACCTGATACTATATTTTATACCTTGCCCTAAAGGAAGTAATACAGAATATACCTTTTCATCTCTTAATTGATGTCCAAATACAAGGTAGGTCCATTGTCTTTTCATACCACAGCCGTGGCTCCATAACCAGAGAGGAATCATCCCAAGGCCAGAAAACAGCAATAAGAATACTCTTCCAAGCCTTTCAGTTGAAAGAAATAGTGATAGAATCCATCTAGAGATATATGTGAGAATAGGGTTGGGATGTCCCCACTGCCCATAAGGCATCTACAGTGTTAGAGCAATATTGATACAACAGGGCATGAGCCCAAAAACTCTACAACAACTGCAACAAATTCGCTCACACTAAGCAGCAAACTAATAAAACATGAAATTACGGCTTTCAAATTGTTGCGTTTCAAAAACAACTACCATTCCAAAACCAGGGAATTAAATGTTCTTCATACAAACCTCAAATTACAATGTTGACCAGGTCATTTTGTAATGTTTTTTCCCCCCTATCCTTGTTTGCTCATCTATTTTGAATTTCTCCAACCCGGAATTGAAAAAGCTACATTTCTCCAACCTGGAATTTAAAATGCAACCTGTTCGCACTGCACAAATATATCATAAGGTTGCTTGAAAGCCACTTCCCTCTACAGGATAAGACAGAGGAAAGACAAACAGATGTATTGTTAATGGAGCACTGGACACGAATGCTTCAATGACCCAAATGATGTAAGACTTGCTAATGTTACGTGGCTATATGGTTAAAATACAAAATGATTGTAATGATCTATGGTGAGGACCACGAGGGCCTGTGCCCACACTGAGTAATTTCTTGGAACTGTAGGAGGCGGGTCTGATCCTGAAGGCCTAAACCCACAAGAGTAATGTTGGATCTATACACCAGCAGCCCAGACCATGTGCAGTGAATCAGCAGAAAAGAAGATAGGGAGCTACTGGGGCATCTTTGAGGACACAGATCTTTACTGCTAAAGGGCCATGGTTGCCTTGGGCTGGTACAGAACCCTTAAAACAGTATGTGCAGCATGTCTACCCTACTTCTTTGTTAGGCTTTAGTTCTCCGTAAAGGCTGCTTAGAAGCATGTAAACATGAGAACACCCAAGAAGATAGTTCCGCCATCAATACGGATCTGTGCAGTCTTTGTTGCCCCCAGTTACAAGAACCGTCTTATTATTACAAAGAAAAAGCATCATTCAAAATTGAAGAACTGTTTGTTTACATAGGGGCCTATCAAAAATGGCATTCGCAATCTTGCAAGGAACACGGATGCCCAAGTTATTTTGAGCTCTGTTTTGTGTGTGTGTTCAAATTAGTGTGGTTGACCCTTCCTTCATTAATACATAGAGGGTCCATCTGAGAGAGAGTCACATGCAACTCTACCGGGAGTTGCAGGTTGTTGCAAATTGGGTCCACATTGTTAGGTTGGAACAAGGAAGGTCCTAAGTACCAGAGCATACCCCATTTTCTAAATAGCATTATGACTGCACAAATGTAAAGGGAGATTTTAGCATCCATGACCAGTATTGAGCTTCAAGTAATACATTTCACACACCTCACTTCAAAAACATCATACCTGCCATGAACTACAGTGGTGGAAGCATCATGTCATGGTATTGCAATTTATTAGCAACCCAAGCCCTATGTAACCCTGGAGGACAAAAGCATGTCCTACAATAGCTCAACCAAAGTCCTGACTGTGGCCCAATTTGAAAAATGTTATTGAGTGTCACCTGACCAGCCTGAATAACATGGAGCGAATCTTCCTAGGCCCAAATCACTCCTGAGTTTGTGCAATGTTGGTGCCTTAAAACATTTTGCTGCCTCTACAAAATATTGATATTTGGAGACTGAATACCTATACCTATTTCCGTTTTTTTTTTAAGGACTTTTTCCTTAAAGGGATCCTGTCATCGGAAAACATGTTTTTTTTCAAAACGCATCAGTTAATAGTGCTGCTCCAGCAGAATTCTGCACTGAAATCCATTTCTGAAAAGAGCAAACAGATCTTTTTATATTTCATTTTGAAATCTGACATGGGGCCTCCCTTTCCCCCCCAAAAAGATTTTTTTTATATTCAATTTTGAAATCTTACATGGGGCTAGACATTTTGTCAATTTCCCAGCTGTCCCAGGTCATGTGACTTGTGCCTGCACTTTAGGAGAGAAATGCTTTTTGGCAGGCTGCTGTTTTTCCTTCTCAATATAACTGAATGTGTCTCAGTGAGACATGGGTTTTTAGATCTACCAGGCAGCTGTTATCTTGTGTTAGGGAGTTGTTATCTGGTTACCTTCCCATTGTTCTTTTGTTTGGCTGCTGGGGGGGAGGGGGAAGGGAGGGTGTGATATCACTCCAACTTGCAGTACAGCAGTAAAGAGTGATTGAAGTTTATCAGAGCACAAGTCATATGACTTGGGGCAGCTGGGAAATTGACAATATGTCTAGCCCCATGTCAGATTTCAAAATTTAATATAAAAAAATCTGTTTGCTCTTTTGAGAAATGGATTTCAGTGCAGAATTCTGCTGGAGTAGCACTATTAACTGATGCGTTTTGAAAAAAAAAAAAAAAAATTTCCCATGACAGCATCCCTTTAAGATTACTTTCTAAATCAATGTCGCGCTTCATTTGCAACATTATAGTGTAGGATGTGTTATTCACTATATTGAATCGGTCAAGGGTGTGAGTACTTTTTCAAGGACTGTATATTAGTTTTTCTATTAAACATAAACTAACCAGTGCTAGAAAGAGACACTGTTCAATTGGACACATTGTTGGCTGAGTTCCACCTGGTCAGAAAGTGTTTGCTTTGGTATTGATGCAGCAAATTCCATATTCCTATACCCATATGGTACAAGTTAATGGATTCCAAATGATTTTGCTTTGAACACTATGAGCGTGTAAGATATATATGTGTAAATTCATTTGTACTCTTGTCCAGACCTGCAAAAGGAAAAGTCTAACCTGCATCCGTTCAGCGGTTCTTGATAGGCCACTCCTAGTTTACTCTACCTGGAGAGGATTCTGGGAATTATAGGGGCAGATTCACTAATGCTGGCGATTTTTCGCTAGCATTACTTCGGCAGTGTGAGCATTTCAAAGCAAAGATGCGCTAGCATTCGTTCGTTCCTAGCGAAAATTCGCTAGTGATCTTGCGCTTAGGTCAATTTGCATAGGGCGGGTAATTTAAAGTTGTATGGAGGTATTTATTATAAATGTTGGTGCAAAAGGTTTAAGTTGCCACTTTTTAATACAAACGTCCAGGGAACCTAATAAAGTCAAGAGAGTTAATATAATGCCCTACACTTGAGCCCACTGTAAAATGAATGTTCCATATTTTATGAAATGTCTGGAGAAAACCAAACAAAGTTTACGTTAGGACTTTTGCAGCCAATCCTGCCTAAAAAAAGGAAAAGTCGCAAGCGTTTTTGGAATTTTGAAGCATTTTCGGCAGACAGGATATGATGTAAGTGAAGATTGAGGAAGATCTAGCTACTTTTTAGCACTTCGTCTGGTCTGAGGTGGAGAAGTCAACTCTGGCGAAAGAGGTAACGTTCAGTAAAATCCCCACTTTTGGGCGATGGCGATGTCCCTGTGGATGCTAAACCTGGTATAAAGTCGCTATCGTTCAACACTTTGCCCTTTAGTGAATCTGCCCCCTAGTTGGAAGGGTTCAAGACCATGATTTATCTCTACTACTAAAGCTCTTAATGGGTGTTTCTCCAATTCAGTCATCAAGCTGCCACCCCCCAGCCCCCATCTTGTGTTCATTGGTGTTAATTTCTTCTCTATATCCATGTGAAGTGCCACTACCCTAAAGCACCCATTCCAGTGTAACAGCAGTACCGCTCCACTATTTGCCAGTTGCTCCCGTTGATCAATGTTCCTCCTCAATGTGCCTTGATAAAGATATAGGTAGAGCATTCATGAGTTTAGATACCATATTGTAGCGGAAATGTCCTTTACTGAGAAGCAGTTATTCTGATATAATTTACAGGTCAAAATGTTGACCTGGTTTGCAATTAGTTGGGAAAAGCATAGCAAATTACATCATGGGTTGTTCAGTTCTCCCCCTGTTCATATGGAGGTAGGTGGTAATTAATTAGTAGGGATGCACTGAAGCCACTATTTGAGATTCGACCAAATCCTTCATGAAAGATTCGGCCCAATACTGAACCGAATCTGAATGCTAATTTGCATATGGAAATTAGGGACAGGAAGGGAAAAAGTTACTTCTTTGTTTTGTGACAAAAAGTTAGTTATTTCCCTTCCCATATACAAATTAGGATTCTGATTCGGTTTGTCCAGGCACAAGGATTTGGCTGAATCCAAATCCTGCTGAAAAAGGTCGAATCCTGGCCAAATCCCGGACAGAATCCTGGATTCGGTGCATCCCTATAAATTAGCCATATTATCTCCTAGCCTATTGAAACCTTCCTTCTATTCCTATCTCCACCTCCTGGCTCTCTCATTCCTGCTCCCATTACTAAAGAAAAGTCACATGAGTCTGCTTAAAGGGATTCTGTCATGGAAAAACGTGTTTTTACAAAATGCATTCGTTTATAGCACTCCTCAAGCAAAGTTCTGCATTGGAATCAGGTTTTTTAAAAGAGAAAATATATATTTTTATATTTAATTTTAAAATATAACACTATAGGTTTTTAGTTTTCTAGGTGCTCCCAGTCATGTGACGTGCTCTAAAACTTCTGTCACGCTTAAATGTTGGAAAGCAAGTTGAAGTGATATCACTCCCTGCCCACAGCAGCCCATCAGCAGAACAATTTGAAGGTAACCAGATAACAGCTCCCTGACACAAGATAACAGCTCCCTGGTAGATCTAAGAACAGCACTCATTAGTAAAAGACCAGCCACGACATTGAGTAGAAGAAACAATAGCTTATCTGAAAGCAGTTCCATCCTGAAGTGCTGGCTCTTTCTGAAAGCACAGGATCTGACACAATGATCAGATGGCTGCCTACCCACCAATATTACAAAAAAAAATGTACACAGTGTAATTTAATAATAAAAACTACACCGTAAAAATCAAGACGAATTCCTTTAATTAAAAATGTACTTGATAAACAGAGTTGGCCCAAAAACATGCCTGGATATATGTGTCAGCAGGTAATAATTGCCATATTGTTTATTTTTTTAATGTTTTGCAGGAGTAAGTACTCCAAACACACTTTATGTGACCACCTGCTTGATCTTCCCACCACTGCAGGCTTCACTAATCAATCCAGCTATAGGAATATACATCATTTATGGGTTTTGTCTACAGTCAGCTGCTATTTGTCCCATTAGGAACACTACGAGGCCCATTTATCAAAGTCCGAATTTATCTCATTATTTTCTGAAAAAATACTCCGAATCCACACAGGTTTTTTTCCCCCTCGTTTATCAATACATTTTTCCCGAAAATTTCCTTTGCTGGGAGAAAAATCGTGAAAAAAAACAAATCATACAAATTTTTTAGATTTTTCCAACCCCAGCGCAGATCAAGATATCTTGGGACTTCTATTGACTTATATGTAACCTCGGCAGTTTTGAGATGCCAGATTTTCGCATTCTGACTTTTCCCATGCTCGGAGTATAATAAATCCTGAAAAAATCTATTTTTCTTTCCACTAAAAATTCTGATTTTATAGTAAAAAAAACACAAATTTTTCAGGTTTTTGGCATTCTGACTTTAACAAATATGCTAACAGGTTCAGGGGTCCTGCATATTCTGAACTAGCCTTGGGACATCCCTAGATCCTCAACCTTCCTGCAAAAGATTTACTCTTTTTGCTCCCAGAATAAAGGGGAAAAAAACTCCAATTCAAAAGGTATAGAGCACAATTCGGAGATTCAACCGTGGCAAAAATATTCTTTGACCTATACGTATGTACGTGACAGCTAGAAATGACTTTATCGCTGGGACACGGAGTCCACACGCTTGAATTCAGCATTAGCGCCAACCTGGGCAGCATTGTATGGAGCCAGCTTCCATCATGACGTTTCATATTTCCATATTCCTCTGGTGAGAGTGGGAACAGGAGTAGGTGTGAGGCTCAGAATAGATGGGAATGATGCACTGGAATCTGCTGCATGTATACTGGCAGTTAACCCTTTCCGTGGATTGCTAACTAGAGCAAGGTTACCAGTGTCACTCAATTGTGTTCCTTTTAGCATTTTAAGCTGAGATTCCACCATGGACATGTATATATCCTTATCACTATCACTTATTTGTGAAACAGATTTATTAAACATCAATTGAAATGCAGGTGCATGTTTCTAGCTGTGACACTTTCCCGTCATGTCTCTGTATAGATCTTTTAGATCTTTCACGCAACTGAGCTCAATTACAGTCTTTAATGTTAACAGTCAAGGCGTTTGACAACCCACTAGCTAGAGAATCACAGAATATGTTACACTTGGAACATTTTGCTTTAGAATTTATGAGCCCACATATCATTTTCAGTGTGTAGACGACGAGGGGCAATTCAGAGCTATTCGCCGCCGGTCCTCAAAACTAGAAATCTTTTCTGAATCACCTGTATCACCTGTCTGCCATTGCCCTGGTATATTAATTTCTAATCAAAACTATTAATATGCTTTTATTTATATAGTTCTGACATATTCCTCAGTTCTATATAGAGATTATACATCATTCACAGCGGTCGCTGCCCCAGTGGAGCTAACAATCTAATATCCCTATGGAACACACATGGGGAGATCAGGATCTATTTATTAAGTTGCATGTGGATTCTACTGGGAAGAGTTTAACTTTTGCCTAAAATTAGGTTGGATAAGCCTACATGCAGGACCACTTCTGTTGCCGACCCGATTAGAATGGAATCTGATAGAAATGCCTCTATCTGCCCCTATCTATATGGGGCTTTAGTTGTTATATTCATTTATGACATTTTGCTGCAAACTCTTCGGATTTCGGAGCCAGTGTTTAGACTTATTGTCTGCTTCCATGACCAAAGGCACTCAAGCAAATTCATGAAACTACAACATGACAACCACTACCCCTACCGGGTACATGTTCTCAAGCAGCTCCTCTTTTCTCAACATCACACATTGTTTTCAACACAAATAAAAATGGGGTGAGAGTGTTCCTTTTATAACCTTTGATGCTCCACTTCAAAGTCATTTCTTTATAACATGTATAATATTTTAAAGAAGTGACACTTGGGCAGAAGCTGGAAACACGTTCTGTTAATAAATTATTTTGTTCTGCATCTCTATGTTGTTTCATCCATGATTCAAAGCCAAATTAAATTATTTTGTTCTGCATCTCTATGTTGTTTCATCCATGATTCAAAGCCAATTGGGACCAAAATAAGGAAACAGCAATGATTAAGGTACTAAGGAACCAGTATCAAGTTTTATATAACAAACTTGTTGTGGCTTTCGGAGCTAAAGAAGATCTCTAATAAATGGTGTGTCCATACAACAAAGGGATCTCTAGGTGCAGCGAGGATCAAGGGCTCAAACTGGATTATGTGTTTGCAAGTCAGTTTATGTAGTATCGCCTCATATATTTTACTAATTGCAATAAATCTGTCCTCCAGGCTTTGCAGTGCACTTGTAGGGGCATTTATCCAAATCAGGACCTCGCCCTGTTTCATCAGTTAGTAAATATAAAATAGAGGTAATTTTAACCCGAGGATGCGAGTGCCAGAGCGCCCCACATGCTGCTCACCTAATGATGTTAATTTAGATGTATAATTGTGTAGGGGAGTTAATGGTAAATGTATCCCACCATTAAATCTGACAAGGAGAAGCTAAATTGATAGACCCAACAAAGTCACCTAATTTAGTACAGCTGCTAAGGTCATTCCCTTTATGGGGCCCAAGTATATTGTAGTACAATGCAGTAAAGTAAATCACAGATTCTTCACCTCAAGAGTGGGTCTCATAATGATAGGTGAAGTGTTTTAAAGAAGAGCATGCAAACCCTAAAACAAACATCTGGCACGGGCCTGAAGAACTTTTAGTGTAGTGCAGGGAATAGCTGGAGAGTTTTAGCAATAGTAGGTCCCTCAGTGTCTGTCAGAGGGTGGGGATTGCTGGGTGAAAATTAAGGGAGGAAGGAGATACTAATCTCCCTTGTATGACAGCAAATGACACCAGGGCCTAAGGTAGAGTCCTGCGTGGAACTAATTTCTAAGACCCGAACCGCAACCTGCATATTTACCCACTTTGATCCGCTACCCGACCCAGACCCGCAACTGCCTTATCCACAACCCGACCTGTAACCCACCATCAAACAGGAAGTGGTGGTGCTGCAAACAGGAAGTGGCGTCATCGAAAGTGGGCGGGACAGAAATATGTTTTGTAAAACTTTAAAAGGAGTAAAATATAGACAATATAACATAAGGTAAGAAATTTAGATGAGACCAGCAACCTGACCCGCAGCTATACCTGCACCTGAAAATTCTCCCCTCATTCCGCATGGTGCCTGCTTTTTTTGTGTGTAACCCGCAGGTACCCGACCCTCTGCAGGACTCCAGCCTAAGGATCCTCCCTAAGGTGAAAGCCTAGACCATTGTCATTTTTAGCAGCTGGGTCAGCTGTAAGGCAGATTGTGTGGGGCTCACCTTAAAAGGAAACTTGAACCCAATCAAGAAGTTTAGAAGAGTCAGCACATCAACCAGCACTCTGCTAGAGCAGGGACCACAGAGATAAAGCCAATAGTGTTGAGTTGAAACTGTTCTTCGGTGGCTCACCACCACAGGGTGGGTCTGGCGTGAATATGTAAGTGATAGCCTGTCCTGTCCTGTCTTTTGCCAAGCAACCATAATCCAAAGGTAGTAACCTTACTTGCAAGGTCAGGTTGGGTCTAAATTGGGAGAGGATGGGTCAGGTTTGAACTAAAGTCCAGGGATAGTGAGACTCTTATATACCACATCCAACGTAGATCCCTTAGCATGTGCTGGTGAACTGGACACCTTTGTAGGTCAGAAGGGCTCTGTGGAAGGAGAGTTCAGGAAGACGGGCCCCAAAATACCAACATGTCTTTGTAAGTCACTTTACTGTAAGAATCAAGACTTTTGAATATATCTATAGTAATAAGTCAACTTGAATTGGCTGTATTCTTTTGGTCCTACCACCAAAGTGCCGTATTTTCTTTCCCGGGTAACCATTGAGCTTTCTTGGGTGCTACTGATTTCTTGTCACTTGTTATTTATACCAGAGAAGGAGGCCAGGGCAGGCTTGCTGAGTGAGTCTTATTTTATGTGGATTCCTTGTCAACTACAATTTGTTTTGGGCAGGGGGACAAAACATTGCTTTTTTTTAACTAGAAATAGTGTCTTTCTGATTTAGTAGATGTGATGATATTTTAATGAGAAGATGCAGTAAAGCAGCGACCGAGGGCTGGAGGAAACAATAACAGTTAAAATTGTGCTGATTTCCTTCAGTAAAATGTAATCAATCTTTAAATTCCGAATGCTCCCCATGTATTATTCAGCACCGTAGGAGTACTGGGACCACAGGAGAATGAGTGATTTATTACCCAGTTAATGTAACATTAATTTAATAATTCCTCCCCTGCCCTGTTAACAACGAGGCTTCCAGCTAAATGGGGGCTTTCCAGAGGTTTAAATCCTTATTACATTTATTTATATCCTTATTCTAAAGAAAAATACCAGATGGATTTGTGTTTTCAACATAACAAGCCAAAACTAGTGTCTGTTTTTTACTGTATGTCCTACCTTTCCCACATAAAGTACAGGCATGGGATAAAGTTATCCGGAAACCCATTATCCAGAAAGTTCCAAATTACGGAAAGGACATTTCCCAATATATCCAAATGAGCAATTCAGGCGGCACCCCGGATAAGTTTGAAGAGGTGTATTGCAACATTAGGGTAACAGCATTGCCTAAGTGTTTCGGGAAATACTCCCTTAATCATAGGCATTGACATGATTTTTGTTTCCCGAAACACGTAAGGCTATGTTGTTACCCTAATGTTGCAATAAACTTCTTCAAACTTATCCGGAGTGCTGCCTAATTTGGATCTTTATTACGGTCCGGACACTGGTGGCTGAGCACACAGAGTTTGTAGAGCTGATTGGAGGGACATGGCGTGGTGGGGTGAGTCTTGAGCGGTCATATTCTAACTGACTACCATTTCCCATAGACTCCATTTTATCCAAATATTCCACATTTTTAAAAAATTACTTCCTTTTTCTCCGTAGTAATAAAACAGTACTTTGCGCTTAATCCAAACTAAGATATAATTAATCCTTATTGAAAGCAAAACCAGCCTATTGGCTTTATTTAATGTTTACATGATTTTCTAGTAGACTTGAGGTATGAAGATCCAAATTACGGAAATATCCGTTATCCATTAACCCCAGGTCCCAAGCATTCTGAATAACAGGTCCCATACCTGTATATACTGTATACCAAATATAAACACTCCACTTGCCAATGGGGGACAAGTTCTAATGCTGTCAATGTAATACCCGTATATTCTCTAGTTAAGAACCAATGCCTGCTCCAAGCCCTCAGCAAAACTTGAGTTTCCAAATTAACACAAATGTATTAATCATTTTACAGGAATGGGATCCATTATCCGGAAACCTGTTATTCAGAAAGCTCAGAAATACAGAATGGCCGTCTCCCATATTTTTATCAGATGATGCAAATTTTTAAAAATGATTTACTTTTTTCCTTGTAATAATAAAACAGTAGCTTGTACTTGATCCCAACTGAGATATAATTAATCCTTATTCAAGGCAAAACAATCCTATTTGGTTTTTTTAATGTTAAAATTTTTTTTAGTGGACTTAACATATGGAGATACAAATTATGGAAAGATACCTTATCCGGGTCCTGAGCATTTTGGATAACAGGTCCCATACCTGTTCTAATGAGTAATTGGATTAGGCCCACTTGCCTACATCAGTTTTGATCAACTCTCATGGACAATGCCATCATCATCATCATCATCAGCATCTCAATAACTTTCTCAACAAGAAGCAGACCTAGTTTTTGGCTAGAGACGTCATTGTGTAGCCACATAGTATCCCACACAGCTGCTTCCTAGGTCAGAAACTTTAATTCAGTACAATCATGTGGCTGTTGAGTAAGACTTGCTCCATCGGACGTCATTTTTAGGGCAATGGAAGAATGCTAAAATAGAATTTGTTTCACTGAATCACAACAGTTAGTATTAAGTCTTTCAGGCAAACTGATTTGAGTTATGTGACAAGTTGAAGTCACAGCCCTATGAGTAACATTCCAGCATCCACAGTGCATAGGTATGTGTGCTATTGGGTGTTTCCGATTTCAGAGAGACAGACCAAAGCATATGCCGACACTGAAGTATATAGGAGCATATCCACAGACTGTATGCCCGGTATGTCCTCCCTCTTTTAACTGTTTTGGCTGTGGCCCAAGCTTGGCCAAACTGCACAAATCCATCCAATCTGCACATGGATCAATACATGAAATGAAAGCCCTTTCTTGTTTCTGGTTGGTTGATGACAACTCTAATATGTTGTTGGGGACTCATTAAAAATCTGGTTGTCTATTTTGAGTGGAGTAGCTATGGCCATAGTATTAGATCATTGCCCTGGCAAGTTCAACAGTAACTGACCAAATTGGAAGACCTTTGCACTGCATATCTGTTCTCTGTTACAGCATTACAGTAAGTGATATGAATGGCACCAAAGGAATGGCAATGCCTCAGTGTATGTGGACTTTACTACAAGCACCAGACACTGTGTAGTCTGTAAAAGCATGCAAGGTCATAAAAGTAAAAAATAACTCAGAGAGCAGAAGAGTTTCTGAGCTAATTAAGCAATGAATGTCCTCTTTGTCTTTCAGCTAATGACACATATATGGGCTCATTTATAATTAGGTACAAAGTGGTGATGTGCAGGCTGGCCTGACATCCGCGGGTCCCCAACCTTTTTTACCCATGAGCCACATTTAAATTTACAAAAAGTTTGGGAGCAACACAAGCATGAAAATAATTCCAGAGTGTCAAGACCGCCGGGAGCGCGAGGAGTCGCGTCCGCTCCCGGCGGCGAAGAATCCAAAATGGCGGCGCCCAGGGAACCCACGTGGGTTCCGACGTCGGCGTTGTGACGCCAGCACGGCGCGACGGTCGCAGTCGCGCTGACGCTGGCGCAAGGGCGCCAAATTCAAAGTTAAAAGGACGCCTGAGGCGCCAAGATGGCGCCCGAAAATAGGATTCCGTTCCCTGATTGTTTCCTGGGTTTTCCTTGCTGTTTCCCTGCTTATATCTGCTTGATTCCCTGTTGTGACCCCTTGCCTGGACCTGGACTTCGCTGATACGCTGCCTGCCTTTGACCCCCTGCCTGGCCCTGGACTTTGTTTGTATTCCGCCTGTCTTTTGACCTGTGCTTGGACTTTGATTATTCCCTTGCCTAACCCCTGGATACCACGACCCTGATCCCTCCTGAGGGGCTTCCTCCTAGATCCGGACTACTCCCCAGAGGGGGCTCTCGGCTCCCTGACACAGAGGATGCCAAATAAGGGCTATGTGTTTTACGAACGGAGTCCCAAAGCCAGAACTAGCGCCAAGGTCCCGATCGCAGCTCACTCTTCTGCCTAGAACAACAACCTTTCCCTCCACTCTTAGGGATTCCACCAGGTCTTAACGAGGGAGAGAGTTTTGGGCATGCAAGAAAACCTAACGTTGTAACTGGGAACAAGGAGCGTGGTCAAGGGACAGGCCGGGTCGATACCAATCAGGGGAGGCAGTACAGATTCATTAAACGAGAGCGTAGTCAAGGTCGAAGGCCGAGTCAAACACACCAATATCGCAGTACAAAGCAGGATCCGAGGGAATAGTCAGTACATGGGCAAAGGTCAGTGCAGGCAGCAAACTAGACAAGGTCAGGGACAGGCAAAGTCAGGAACAGATCAGAACACTAGAACTTTGAAAATAGAACTTAAGTTGGGCAAGAAAAATTGGACGAGGCCCCTTTTAAACATTTAAAATTACAATATATATATATATATATATATAATGAAGTTCCAAGAACGGGTTGAATGTATATTTAACAAACTGGAATTCGGAGTTTATATTGTATCGTTTGATCTAGGAACTGGGCGGATTTACATTTTGTACGTTTTGTAAGTTAAGTTCCACTTTGTGGAAAGTAAACATTCTTTCCATTCATCTGGATCAGCAGTTCCTACTGCTGATACGATTTGGAAATCAGTTTCCAAGAAAGATTTTTGTAATGGGATTTCATCCTAAACAGCAGATTTTTATGTCCTGATTCATAGATAAGGATCCTTGATCAGGATTAATGTGAAGCTAAACAGTCATTATGTAGTAATGTTTATATTAGATTAGTGCCAGGAATATCTACTTCTTCTTTCTCCGTACAGGTGGCATCTCTTCTTCAGTCCTTTCTTGTAACGTTGGCCGCTACCTTCCTCTCTTTATTTCAACTTGATGTCTTGAGCCACTCCAACAGTTTTTGGGGGTCACTGCTTTAGGACAATGTGCTTTTTCATACCAAAGGTTTTAAATAATGCAAACACTCAGGGCCAAATGCTTAAAATTCCTCAAAGGTGTGACCTTAAGAGCCTGTTGAGGACTTGTCTCATGACGGCCTGCATAGTTGCCTACTAGGATCCTACCAGTAGAATAATTACTTACTGGGCCCCAATGCAAATTCAATTTAGGGGCCAAAGATATTATTAAGTTGACTTTTTCTACTATGATTTATTAAAATTTCTCATTAATTAGGACAGTGATCCCTAACCAGTGGCTCATGGACAACATGTTGCTCACCAACCCCTTGGATGTTGCTCTCAGTGGCCTCAAATAAACTGCTTATTTCTGAATTCCTAATTTCAAGTCAAATTTTGGTTGCATAAAAACCAGGGGTATTCCCAAACAGGCTACCAGTCCACATAGGGGCTACCAAATAGCCAATCAAAGCCCTCATTTTGTACCACCCAGGAACATTTTTCATGCTTGTGTTGCTCCTCAACTATTTTTACATCTGAATGTGGCTCACAGTTAAAAATCTGGTGATACCTGAATTAGGGCCTCACAGGGTCTTCCTTCTCTGTAGTAATACCCCTGCCTTCTATGATTGGACCCTCATTCAAATATCACCCAGCACAATACATATAGATCAACGATCTTCATTTGGTGACCTCAAAAAAGTCACAAGCCTACATAAAAGGTCAGCTCAGATCTCTTTATGAAACCCCAAGCATCTAAACCTAAAACCCTTTGAGAAATCCTTGATGTTACACTCCAAACAGTCTAACCATATTCACACCCATGAAGTTAGTGATGAATTGGCCAATATAAAATAAAAAAATAAAGGTTCCCTACTCAGATGAACCAGTTGTTACTGTTGAAACGGCTTCCACATTTCTCATGGTTGAAATCATTACTGTAAATGGCACGACTGGTTCTCAGCCAATGAACTGTAGATCTTCTTGAAACAAAAGAATGGAAAAAAGACAGCCCCCCCCCCCCTAGGGCGACCCCCAAGCATTTAAAATGGCCACATAATGTATGTTGGCTTTTTGTTTCAGCTGTTTCTTGTCTGGGGGCCATAGTAGCCTAAAGCTTTTTGTGTGCGGACACCTTATTTAAATTTAAATTGGAAGTTCTGCTACTGAATGCTAAGACTCCATGCGTTGCCTTTATTTTTCAAGGATAAGGCAAGTCAAGACCCCAGGGATATGTTCTGGGGCTATGGGGGTGGCATAAGCAAATTAACCAGTTGTGCTCTAGTTTGCATCAAACAAATGGATAATATCCACCATTATTCTTTGCTGAGTGGGTAACATTCCAAACTGATTGCTGGTAGACATGAAAATAGGCCGCTCATTCTAGACATTCCCTTGCTCACATGTATGCCACTGCACATTTCCATTCCCATCTGTTACCCTTCCCCTACTCCTGTGCAAATTTCTATGCAAGTCCCTTTCACAGCCAATATATCTGCAAGGCTGTTTGAACAAAGGCTTCCTTTCCATGGGATGGGTGGGAGGATGGGTGGACGGAGAGAGCTGCTGGTATAGGAACAGATGGGTGCTGGTAGGCAAAAATAAATAACAACTATTAGCAAAATAGTAACATAGTAAGTTAGGTTGAAAAAATACACACGTCTATCAAGTTCAACCTTTTTACTTTTTTTTAACCTACCTATCTGCCAGTTGAGCCAGAGAAAGGCATAAAAACCCATCTGAAGCCTCTCCAATTTGTCTCAGAGGGGGAAAAAATTCCTTCCTGACTCCAAAATGGCAATGGGACCAGTCCCTGGATCAACTTGTACTATGAGCTATCTCCCATAACCCTGTATTCCCTCACTTGCTAAACACCATCCAACCCCTTCTTAAAGCTATCTAATGTATCAGCCTGTACCACTGATTCAGGGAGACAATTCCACATCTTCACAGCTCTCACTGTAACAAACCCCTTCCCAATATTTAGCCTCTTTTCTTCTAATCGGAATGGGTGACCTCGTGTCAGCTGGAAAGACCTACTGGTAAATAAAGCATTAGAGAGATTATGATATATTAGAGATAATCTATATAAACCAAAAAAAAATAGTTGTAAGTGTGTTTAACCCTTTAACTGCCAGTGACCGTGAGAACTGTGCTTTTCCGGGGGGAGTGCCGCCTGGCAGTTAAAGGGTTAAACATTACTGAGCCTTATGGGGTATATCCCCTGCTTTGTATGTCACTGCTGTTCTGTTTGTATATAACTCTTAATTCAGGTTACTAGATAATGATCATTGCCATCTTTAAAGGAGTGGTTCCGTTAACGTTTAGTATGTTATAGAATGGCTTATTCTTAAATTTTTCTTTTTTATAGTTTTGTAATTATCTGCCTTATAGTTCTGATTCTTTCCAGCGTTCAAATGGGGGTCACTGACCCCATCTAAAAACAAATGCTCTGTAAGGCTACAAATGTTTTGTTTTTGCTACTTTTTATTACTCGTCTTTCTATTCAGGCCTCTCCTATTCATTTTCCTGTCTATCATCTAAATCAATGTATGGTTGCTATGGTAATTTGAACTCTAGCAACCAGATGGCTGAAATTGCAAACTGGAGAGCTGCCGAATAAAAATCGAAATAACTCAAAAACACAAATAATAAAAAAATGTAAACCAACTGCAAAATTGTCTCAGAATATCACTCTCTAAATCATACAAAACATGTGAAAGGTAAACAACCACTTTAAGCGGTGATATCACATCTATAATTACATCCATGATGTACTACGTGAGTGAGCTGTGTGGAATTACGACCTGCAAATATTTCATGGCTGCGAGTCACTGAAGGGAAGTTCCACCGGCCTGAAGGATTTACAGCAGCTGTTTTAATTGTCGGGTCCTTCGTTTAGATGGAAGTGTATTATGAACTGTCATATGGTCCAAGGCCTGTCTGTGAGTTACAGTTTGCTTTATATCTGCTGCAAAACGGGTTAAAAGGAATTTAACTGATGTTGAATCATTAAAGGAGAACTAAACCCCCCTCCAAAAAGAAAAACCCTTATCTACTACCCTAGATAATCCCCCACCCTGCTTTCCATCCACATAGTTCATTACACCTGAAGGTATACCCAATATATTACTGACATACCGGTGCAGAGTAAAGCATCGGAGCTCATGGGAGCCATTTTCCGGATCTTCTATCTTCTTCGGGTTCTTGTGAGGACTCACCCTGGTGGTCTAGAGGCCACGCCTTCGGGGGAGACGCCCGCTGCAGAGATGTTTCTTCTTCCATCGCCAGTTCAACTACGGCACGTGCGGTACGTACATTTTCAGGTTTTGCTGTGCCGCGAATGTCAAGGCGTCATCCCAATGGTACGTATTTAAAATATTTAAAGGGGCTCTATGCACAAACTCATTTCCCATTGTTAGGTCTAATTTGTTAGTATCTTGGTGCAATTTTGCTCTTCTTTGATTCCTGTTTTGACCCTTGCCTGCCTGACCATTCTGAACTCTGCCAAATCTGACCCTTGCCTGCCTGACTACTCTGAACTCTGATTATCCTGACCCTTGCCTGCCTGCCTGCCTGACTATTCTGATTCTACCAATATTGACCCTTGCCTGCCTGACTATCCTTGAACTCTGGCCGCACCGACCCGGCCTGTCTGACTGTGTTTTGTCTATTCCAAGAACTGTGCCTTCCGTCCAAACACTCTATAGCGACCGTGCCCCTTTGCTTGTCCAGAACTTTTGCTTGGCTCCTCTTTTATTAAGACCTGGCGGCATCCAATTAGCGGAGGGCTCCTCCCGAAGTGAAAGGCAGCTGCTACAGGCAGAAGCGGAGCCGGGACCAGGGAGCCTAGCACTTGTTCTGGATTTAGGGTGCAGATCGTGACTGTTCTCTTCCTTCCCTTCGGCAATTCATGGCACTTTTGGTGCAAGCACAGTTGCTATGATCAGGAAGACTGCTCCAAATGCCCCAGCTCCCCCGCCCCCCCCGAAAGAAGCCACTTCTTTGCTTTCTTGGATTCTGACAACATGGGAACCAACCTGCACAAAATACTAAAGCGGTCTTTTACGACTACAAGTGCAGTGAGCACAGTGCGATTTAGAGAGCAATAGCCATGTTTTTCCCAATAATTAGGGTTGCCACCTGTCCGGTTTTGACCTGGACAGATCAGTTTTTGGAAGGGCTATATAGAAAAAATATATATTTTTAGAAAAAAACCTCCTGCCCATTATGGGATTTAAGGTGGTCATACACGGGCAGATTAAAGCTGCTGATATTGGCCCTTTAGTCCGATTCAGCATCTTATCTGATTCTCCCCAAAGGATATCTGGCCAAAATTCAGGCATATATTGATTGGGCATATTGATTTGTATTTTCCTGCTATTGAGGACCGTATCAGATAACTGCCGGAGCCCATTGCCATAGTTATAATCCAATCATGTGGCCCTAGGGCCGAACCATCAGATTAACCCATTATTACCCTGCAGGTGGTGGGCCAAACAAGCGGATCTTATAGTGTATGGCCACCTTTAGTTATGACTGAAAGTGAGCCAGGGGGAGAGGGTTAACAATGTCACATGCAAAATTCAGTGTGTGTTTTTATGTGGAAATCCAGCTATTTTGGTTCTTCAATGAAAGCCTTCTGGACTTCCTCAATGGTCACTCAATATAGGAACATTAATGAGCCTCCTGTACAGGCATGTCAACCAGTTCCCTTAACTGGTCACCTGCAGTAACAGGTCCATCACCCACTATAATTTGCACCCAAAGCTCCATTGAAATTGTCAATCAGAGTCCAATATAAGTCACATTCACCCAACACAGCGGGTCAGTTTTGGCCATTGCCACAAAATATGTTTCACCAATGGGCAGAAAACTGACAGCGTGAAGTTATTCAAAATACAATTTTTTCCATTTTATTTTTTGCACAGGTTATCAAAATTTTCCCTCGAAATGCCATTCTGGCTACAGAGGGATTTATATGGAAACAAATAATTATAGGCATCCTGAAGGATTCTGGCCAAATAACCCATCTGTCGTCTTGAAGATCAAAGACTCTTTTGTTTGGCATCGAGTCAAAGCCATTTTTCTGTCTCTGCTTGAAATGAGCTTGTATGAAAAGTGTTGATAATCTTGGTCTGGCTTGAAAAGCAAAGGTCTGCATCTGCAATGTGTATGCGACCCATAAATTTCAATATTGGAATTTTCAAATTGGTTCAAGCCTACAAAAAAAACAGAAAAGGCCTGAGTTGCAGTCAGTGCTCTGGTTACATTTATTCCTTTA
Source organism: Xenopus petersii (assembly GCA_038501925.1). Classification (NCBI taxonomy): domain Eukaryota; kingdom Metazoa; phylum Chordata; class Amphibia; order Anura; family Pipidae; genus Xenopus; species Xenopus petersii. The sequence continues at coordinate 126,467,606 of CM076684.1, forward strand.
TTAAGTGTTTCATAAAATATTTGAAAAGTAAATACTGGTTTTATGGTAGGTTTGAGTGAACATTTACCCTAGCCATGGGCCCTAAGAGGGGCTTCTTTTATAATAGCTATGGCTCCCAAGGTGGGTTCTATGATGCTCCAGCACTTATCACTATGGTTTGCATCCAGGGCCAGATTTGCCCTGAGGGCGCCCAGAGGCCTGTGTCCTCCGTCGTCCCCTCCCTCTCTCAAAATAGCGCGCATGCTCTGACAAAAAACTGCGTATGCGGCTGGGCGACATGCCGCCCCTTAATTGATACCGCCCTAGGCCCAGGCCTATGCGCTTTGCCGCAAATCCAGGCCTGCTTGCATCCCAGCATCAGCAATGGTATGTTCCACAGGCAGCACTTTTAGTAGAGGTATTCTATTATCCAAAATGCTTGGGACCTGGGGTTTTCCTGATAATGGTTCTTTCAGTAGTTTGGATCTTCCTACCTTAATAAATCTGAAGGAAAGGGTCTCCAAATAGTAAGTGATTTCTCACTACATAATGGAAGATGCACAGGTGCGCTGCCCTAAACCCTCAGCATGGGGAGCAGACAAACCAAAAATTCTTTGGAGCAGGCACTCGATAAAGGCAATCTTCCACCAGGCAGTTGATTCAAAGTGAAGTAGTTTATTGTGTCCACAGCCTTACATGTTTCGTGTTACTAACACTTAGTCATAGGCTCAAGAGTCATAGAGCGTTTGTAACACGAAACGCGTAAGGCTGTGGACACAATAAACCATTTCACTTTGAATCAACTGCCTGGTGGAAGATTGCCTTTATTGAATGCCTGCTCCAAAGAATTTTCAGTTTTTCATACCTTAAGTCTATTAGAAAATCATATAAACATGAAATAAACCCAATAGGCTGGTTTTGCCTCCAATAAGAATTAATTATATCTTAGCTGGGATCAAGTACAAGCTACTGTTTTATTATTACAGAGAAAAAGGAAATCATTTTTAAAAATGATGAGATTAAATGATGTTAAAGTTACTTTTAAATGTAATTGCTATTGGAAGCAGTATCTGTATGGCTGTTTATTATCTCCGCACTCCTGGCTCTGACTCCTGAAGCAGTATTTCAGGTCAGCTGACCACATTAATAAGAATACATTACCTTGTACTTGATCCAAACTAAGATATAATAAATCTTTATTGGAAGCAAAACCAGCCTATAGGGTTTATTTAATGTTTATATGATTTTCTAGTAGACTTAGGGCAGAGACACACGTGGAGATTCGGGGAGATTTAGTCGGCCGGCAACAAATCGCCTCTTCTTCGGGGGACTAATCTCCCGAAACTGCCTTGCCTCCGCCTAGAATCGAAATCGCTGGTGGGAAGGCACTCGGAGCGATTTGTTTTCCAGAGTTGCCTGAAGTTGCCTCAAGAGGAAACTTCGGGTGATTTCGGAAAACAAAGCGATCCGAGTGCCTCCTGCCTGTGATTTTGATTCAATCCGGAGGGAAGGCAGCTCGAGGAGATTAGTCGCCCAAAAATGAGGCTATGTGTCGCCTGGCGACTAATCTCCCGAATTTCCATGTGTGTCTCTGCCGTTAAGGTGTAACGATTATGGCAAGATCCGTTATCTGGAAAACCCAAGGTCCCGAGCCTTCTGAATAACAGGTCCCATAGCTGCACAAGGTACTATTTTATTATTACAGAGAAAAAGGAAAACATTTAGATGAATAGTGATTTAGATGAATGCATATTGTTGCCAGGGGGGGTAAACAATGGTTGGCATTTTGGCGAATCTAATAGCTTCACAGCTTTGCAGGAATCTCTGCCATACTGGATTTCAGCCAGACATTACTCACTGGATATAGATAGAGCTTCCAGAAAAGGCATGTGAGCAATGCAAAAAAAGACCAAAGTGTTTGTCGTGATTTGTGGTTTTTGAGTTATTTTGTTATTTATTTAGCATCTCTTCAGTTTGCAATTTCAACAATTTGGTTTCTAGGGTCCAAATTACCCTAGCCACCATGTATTGATTTGAATAATCTGCAATAACAATAAATGTGTGCATTACAGAGCCTTTATTCTTTACATGAAAGCTGGAAAAAAAAACAGAAGACGGAGACAAACAATTAAATAAACTATATAGAAAAAAGAAGACAAACTGAAAAGTTGCTTAGAATTAGCCATGCTAATAGTTAACTTAAAGGCGAACAACTCCTTTAAACACTAGTCTTCTTTGCTTTTCATCCTTTGCTGCCCATTCCATGAAACTGGTAAGAAGTGGTACTGCATGTAACAAAACTATTTTGCTTAAAGGAGAATTAAGCCTAACTAAAGAAGTAGCTAGAAATGTTGTAAATTATGTTTTGGTCTTCTGTACCAGCCCAAGGCAACCACAGCCCTTTAGCAGTAAAGATCTGTGTCTCCAAAGATGCCCCAGTAGCTCCCCATCTTCTTTTCTGCTGATTCACTGCACATGCTCTGTGCTGCTGTCACTTACTGAGCTTAGGGACCCACTCACAATATACAGTACACATAGAATAGAAATGTCACAATATAAGGCTGATTAGTAATTAATACAGATAATTACTATATGGCAGCACAGAAACCAGTGCAATTAGCATCAGAATTTAATAATCAGCCCTGTAGCATCAGCTTATATTACAGGGGAACCTCATTTTCTGCTGGATAATTAGTGACGAGCCCTAAGCTTAGCTTCTCAACAGCTGCTCAGAGCCCACTGAGCATGTGAGCTATCACTCTAACACATTGCTGAATTCTATCTACAATCATCATGCGAGTGACAATAATTGGGATACAAATTCACTGCTGGCACTGGGATTTATCATTTACCCATGGTAAAGCTGGTGCAACACTGGTGCATTAGTACAAGTGCAGCAGTGTGCAAAGAAAAGTGCAAAACTCCACACATACATATAAAAGTGACTTCTTGCATGTTACATTGTATGTGTTGCTCCCTCCTTTATTTGAAGAGCAAATCAAGAGCTTTATGTTCATCGATGTTGTGAGTTTAACTTCTTGAATGTCATGGGGTTAGAATTTATCACTGGGGCTGGATATTCTTTGCACATAGAAGATATAGATCTGTACACAGTCCTATTAATTTCCATTGGCTCCTCTCCCAGAACAGCCAACCCACACCCAAAATACAAAGATGTTTTCAGCGCATTCTTCTGTCTGTTAAAGGCAGGGCGAGCACTGTGGACATTAGAATTTGGGCTGGGAAAGACGGAGACCTGTCCTGATCATTTACACCAGGGCCTGGAATGTTTAGGATATAACTGGGGCAAAACTCTAAACCATGCAGGCTGAATTATACAGTTGTAGTGATTTTTTAATTGTATGGTCATTGGCCCCCTTGATTTGGCAGGTTTTTATCACGTTAAAGGAAAACTATACCCCCGAACAATGTAGGTCTCTATAAAAAAATATTGCATAAAACAGCCGATATGTAAAACCCTGCTTCATGTAAATAAACCATTTTCATAATAATATAATTTTTTAGTAGTATGTGCCATTGGGTAATCATAAATAGAAAACTGCCATTTTAAAAAATAAGGGCCATCCCCTGGGACCGTAGGATTCACGGTGCGCACAAACATACCAAACAAACCAAACATGTTAGGTCACATGAGCCAATTAACAGACAGATTTCTGTCTTTTGCTTCCACATTTCTTCCTGTTACAGTTAGAGTTGTATTATTTCTGGTCAGGTGATCTCTGAGGCAGCACACAGACCATCACGAAATGGTGGCTCAAGGCAAGAGATGTAAAAGGGCAATATTTACTTATATATACATTCCAGTTTAGTAAGATTCTTTGATATGCCACTTAATATAATATAAACTATCTGTTCCTTTAATATTAATTTTGGGGTAAAGTTTTCCTTTAAACCAAAACCTGGAAACACCCATGATCACTTTAGTTTTGTGAGTTGTGGGTCAACACAGAAATGCACCAGGAGTGGGACAATGTTGTTATTGTAATTACTGTTATATATGGTTTAACCACCAGGTTGGAAAGGGGAATGCCCCCCAGAAGAGGGAATACATTGATATGGTGAGAGGTTGTGGAAGAGTAGAGAGATGAGCAGCTGTGGCTCCAACAAGGAGGAAGGGAGGGGCCTAGTGAACAGGCCCAGATTTGTGGAAAGGCCACCAAGGCCCGGGCCTAGGGGCGGCATGCTGCCCAACCACACCCACATTGGTTCAAATACTCTGGGGATGCACGGGAAATACAATTTTTTCTAAATTTCCCGTGAGCCAATCTCCATTGCTTTGGTCCCGATGATGAAAAAGGGGAGGAGACAGGGGCAACGAACAGCAGTGGGCCTGGGGCGCCCGCTATGTAAATCTGGCCTCAAAAATAAGCCTGACCCCTCTGCTTAAAGACAGCCACAAGAAGCATCCCTGATAGGAAAGGAGGAGCAGGGAGTAGGCTGGAGGCTGGGGCCCAATGGCATGGGAAAACGTTAACCTAGAAATGTGTATTAACGGCAATATTGGTGTGATATCTGTAAATGGTGAACAGTGCTCGTGGCTGACAATAAACCTGTTCCTGAGTTCAACAAAAGTGGAGATCTCCAGTTTATTCAATGCACAAATGGTACCAGTTACTGAGAAATGTGATTGTGGTGGGGGGAGGGGAAAGGAAGGGGACACCACGTAACAAGCCAATATTGACCTGTGTATAGCTAGAATACGAGTGAACATCCTCCTCATCTAAACAGACAAAGAATGGCCAAACACAGCTGAGATCATAGCAAAACCCACTGCAATAAGAAGAATAATTCAAGTCGCAAAGGAAACGTTTTATTAGCACAGGATAGCAATAACAACAACAGCTAGATGCACAGTACATTTAATATTCTGTAGCTAAAGACTATAAACCACTATTAAAAAAAATCAAATGGGGTTACTTAAAGGTATACTGTCATGGGAAAACATGTTTTGTTTTGTTTTTTCAAAACGCATCAGTTAATAGTGCTGATCCAGCAGAATTCTGCACTGAAATCCATTTCTGAAAAGAGCAAACAGATCTTTTTATATTTCATTTTGAAATCTGACATGGGGCTAGACATATTGTCAGTTTCCCAGCTGTCCCCAGTCATGTGACTTGTGCTCTGATAAACTTCAGTCTCTCTTTACTGCTGTACTGCAAGTTTGAGTGATATCACCCCCTCCCTTTCCCCCCCAGCAGCCTAACAACAGAACAATGGGAAGGTAACCAGATCTCTAACACAAGATAACAGCTCCCTGGTAGATCTAAGAACAGCACTCAATAGTAAAATCCAGGTCCCAATGTGACACATTCAGTTACATTGAGTAGGAGAAACAACAGCCTGCCAGAAAGCAGTTCCAGCCTAAAGTGCTGGCTCTTTCTGAAAGCACATGACCAGGCAAAATGACCTGAGATGCACCTACACACTAGGGATGCACCAAATCCACTATTTTTGATTCGACTGAACCCCCAAATTCACCAAAAAAAAGGAACTGAACCGAATCCGGATTTGCTTATATGCAAATTAGGGGTGGGAAGGGGAAAACTTTTTTTACTTCCTTGTTTTGTGACAAAAAGTCACGCGATTTCCCTCCCCTAATTTTCATATGCAAATTAGGATTTAGTTCAGCTTGCCAGAAGGATTCGGCCGAATTCGAATGCTGCTGAAAAAGGCCGAATCCCGAACCGAATCCTGGATTCGGTGCATCCCTACTACACACCAATATTACAACTAAAAAAAAATACACTTGCTGGTTCAGGGATGAAATTTTATATGGTACAGTGAATTATTTGCAGTGTAAACGGTGTCATTTAGAAATAAAAAAGACATCATTAAAATCATGACCGAATCCCTTTAAACAGGAAAATGCTGACGCTCAAAAGACAAATCTCCCTGTCGGCCACTGCCCTAAAAGTCAGGGCTTTGTGATATTTCTGAAGTCAATGACTCACTGGAACATTCTATTACTGGATGGACTGAGCCAGTTTAATTTGTACGGATTGAAAACCCTGGATGCAGTTTTGAACCATTGTAAGAAAATAATACTTGAATTTCTACAGCTGACAATAATGTTTAATTTGTTCTATTTTCAGGAGTGTTACGTAGCTGGTCTCAGACTGGGGGAGGTGTGGCCCACCAGAAAACTGAACAAAGGGGCCCACCACTTATTGGAGGTAATTTACTATGAGCCCACGCAGAAATGCAAAAGCACTAAGGGGCACTGGTGCACAGAGCTCTGCCTGTGATCTGGCTAAATGTCTCCCACTGACAGCCTCTAATGAATACATCACTGCCAATAGCAGGCCGCACTGTAGTCATGGGGGTTCTGTATGCGGGTATCTGTTCTCCGAAACACAGCCCAGCAGTTTGAACTCGCAGCACTGTCAGTGATGTCTATGTGCCTCTGATTTGTCCGTCCCTCATGAGGTCCAGACCACATACAGGTCTTTTTGCTCCAATATGGAGTCTGTTCTGTACAGTGCAGGGCACATTTGCAAAAAAAGAACATTGTATAAATGAGGCCTCATCTAGTTCTGCTAGAAGTCAGTTAATGTGCCATTGCTGTGTTCAGTTCTAGTGAAATCTATCACTAAATTCTTATAATATGAGGATCAAATGTACGGCATTGTGAGTGGAATGCAGTTGTGCAACAAAGTCTGCTATGCAATGTGTCAGTGTTGTGCCGTGCAAGGGTTACAGCTGACTTCCAAGAAATCCTGGCGCTTACAGTATACATCATAAATGACTGTGTATGGGGGTTAGTGTGGACCAGTTCCTATAATCCATTATGCTAATTGCAAAGAACTATACAGCTAGTTGATTCATCATCCTCATGTTTGATGGAAATGTGAATATTCATGAGCACTTCTTCTCTTTGTTCTGTCTGAAGCACCAGTCTTTCAATTCAATTCAATTCAATGCACCAAAAAGACCTGCATTAGTGGGATGTGCTATAAATAGGTTGTATGCTCCTTGACTTCTGACTTGGGCATTACAAGTATACTAGGGAGAGATGGTGCCTATAGTAACAGTGGATAATAGTCTCTGGGAAGGGAGTGTGACTGTGGGATAGCAGGTATAGTAGGGAGAGATGGTGCCTATAGTAACAGTGGGATACTAGTCTCTGGGAAGGGAGTGTGACTGTGGGATAGCAGGTATAGTAGGGAGAGATGGTGTCTATAGTAACAGTGGATAATAGTCTCTGGGAAGGGAGTGTGACTGTGGGATAGCAGGTATAGTAGGGAGAGATGGTGTCTATAGTAACAGTGGATAATAGTCTCTGGGAAGGGAGTGTGACTGTGGGATAGCAGGTATAGTAGGGAGAGATGGTGCCTATAGTAACAGTGGATAATAGTCTCTGGGAAGGGAGTGTGACTGTGGGATAGCAGGTATAGTAGGGAGAGATGGTGTCTATAGTAACAGTGGATAATAGTCTCTGGGAAGGGAGTGTGACTGTGGGATAGCAGGTATAGTAGGGAGAGATGGTGTCTATAGTAACAGTGGATAATAGTCTCTGGGAAGGGAGTGTGACTGTGGGATAGCAGGTATAGTAGGGAGAGATGGTGTCTATAGTAACAGTGGGATAATAGTCTCTGGGAAGGGAGTGTGACTGTGGGATAGCAGGTATAGTAGGGAGAGATGGTGCCTATAATAACAGTGGATAATAGTCTCTGGGAAGGGAGTGTGACTGTGGGATAGCAGTTATAGTAGGGAGAGATGGTGCCTATAGTAACAGTGGATAATAGTCTCTGGGAAGGGAGTGTGACTGTGGGATAGCAGGTATAGTAGGGAGAGATGGTGTCTATAGTAACAGTGGATAATAGTCTCTGGGAAGGGAGTGTGACTGTGGGATAGCAGGTATAGTAGGGAGAGATGGTGCCTATAATAACAGTGGATAATAGTCTCTGGGAAGGGAGTGTGACTGTGGGATAGCAGTTATAGTAGGGAGAGATGGTGCCTATAGTAACAGTGGATAATAGCCTCTGGGAAGGGAGTGTGACTGTGGGATAGCAGGTATAGTAGGGAGAGATGGTGCCTATAGTAACAGTGGGATAATAGTCTCTGGGAAGGGAGTGTGACTGTGGGATAGCAGGTATAGTAGGGAGAGATGGTGCCTATAGTAACAGTGGGATAATAGTCTCTGGGAAGGGAGTGTGACTGTGGATAGCAGGTATAGTAGGGAGAGATGGTGTCTATAGTAACAGTGGGATAATAGTCTCTGGGAAGGGAGTGTGACTGTGGTATAGCAGGTATAGTAGGAAAAGATGGGCCTGAAGAAGTAGGGAAATAGTGGAAAGAGTAGGGAAAATAGATTCTTGACAATATGTCAGGCAGCTGTTAACTCTTGGTAACACATATCTTATGTACAACCGCATGAATATCAGTATTAACCTTCAGTAACACTAGGCCATTTATTGATTTCATAGTCATTGTGCACAGATATCCTTACTACATTGTTCTATGGCTTTATGATTAATTATACATATTTCAGTAGAGTATATCTGATCCCACCATGGGGGACGCCAGTAGCCTTTACAAAATGTATCTGTTGAGCACTTCTTTCTCCACCCAGGACAATATAAATACTAAAAATACAGCACACTGGTGTCATTGCGCTCAGCCCTGACTTTTTTACTCTTCATGTTAATTACTCTGCTGTAAATCCTTCTCTGATTATATAAATGTGCATTCCAATAAAGGAAAAATATACCTCTTACTGGTACTGTATTTGTGTGAATGATGAAGATCTTATTGAACTTGTCAGGTATCTCCTGATGAGATCCGTGTATCAAACAACAAACATTTTGGGGGGCTCCAGACCTTACTGGTCTAAAATCCCCTGGCTCAAACCAAGATGGGTGGGTCAGTGCTAGTATGTAAAAAGATTGCAGCTTGATGATTTTGGTCTGCTCGGAGTTGGGAGCAGGTGGGTTGAAGTAGGAAGCCCTATACAAATAGGACAATAGCTGGTAATATATCATTGCTATGGGATGATGCCTCTCTGGTCACTATGGATGAGCCATTTTTTATATTTATATTCCAACATTCCACACCAGGACAGGCTAAAAACTTATAAGGAATTTTCAGAAGCTCACAACATACTTACAGAATCTGTCCTTGCTGCAGTTCATTCATTACAGTTGATTCACACTTGGCAGTGACACACACTTTCAGAAAACAGAGACCACTGTTAAAAGCAAAATGGCACCACCCTATACTAATGGAATTCACTGCACAACTAGAACGGGATTTCCTGTCCAGCTGAAGCACTAAACCTTTGCCCTATTTCCGCTACATTCATGATATACTGGTGGTCTCAGTTGTCCCTGAACAGGGCATAACTGAATTCCATAAATGTTTCAGTCTTGGTAACCACCACTCCGATAACGGATTTAACAATACAAATATCCCTTTTTTCAGGAGCTAAGAGACTGCCCAACACGCATCATCCCAAACATATCAGGAACTCGTTGTCTACAGTCGGATTTATAGGTACAATCACATACAGTATGCTTTGATACAGTGGGGAACCTGCATCTCAACTCCCTAAAGAGGATTTTTTTGGAGATACCATCCAACAGTGATTGACAATCACATTCATAGAATCACAATTGGAACCACATTTTTCCTTCTATGGAATGTCAACCTAAAGAAGTGATAAAGAATACAATTCTATGTATTCATATTCCCCCGAGGAGACTTAAATGGATTATGTTCTCAAACTAGCCTTGGTCACTAGTACCCTGACCTTGAGGGCAGAGCCACCTGCTTGGCTGTAAGAGCAGTTCTTTTTATTTCTGTGCTGTGAAGTAATATCTCTATGCTCTCCAACCTATGCCTCCCTCTATAAAAATGTCTTTGTTCAGGGCTCTTTCTATTTGTGAGTTCAGAATCCACTGAGCTTGTGTTAGATACACTTTGGGGCCCATTTATTAAACCTTGCTTTTTTCTGGTCGAGGTTTTCAGGGGAAAACGAAATTATTTTGTGGAAAAGAATAAAACTTGAATTTTTTGAGATTTATCATAGCTGCTTAAATCCAAATTGAAAATTGTCCATCTCAAACCGGTCGTGGTCATGTAGAAGTCAATAATCCGTGTTTCAGTCTGATAACCAGGAAAAGTTGAGTTTTCGCAGCGAAAATTAGATTAAATCAAGTTTTCATAACGTCAATCGTACAATGCGAATGGACGCTCAATTTTGTCGCTCAGATTTTTTCAAGACAAATTATTGATAAATGAGTTCAATTCATGGAAGGTAGTTTGGTCAACTCATAAAAAACTGAGAATAATTAGAGTTTTAGTAAATCAGCCCCATAGTCTTTGCCTTAAGTAGTCTCCAGTAGCTGAATTTCCCTTACAGAAGGGACATTAGAAACTAAAGAGCTGCCATACACAAAGCAAAAAAAAGAATGAAAGTTTTTTCCTTCGGTCTAAACGTGGTAACTGTTTTTTTTTTTTTACTTTTTAACTCCATTTCAATTACAGAATAGTTTTTCACATGGTGGCATCTTCTAGGGCAGTGATCCCCAACCAGTAGCTCATGAGCAACATGTTGCTCTCCAACCCCTTGGATGTTGCTCCCAGTGGCCTCAAAGCAGGTGCTTATTTTTTTAATTTCAAGCTTGGAGGTAAGTTTTAGTTGTATAAAACCAGATGAACTGCCAAACAGGGCCTCCTGTAGGCTGCCAGTCCGCTTATGGGCTAACAAATAGCAAATTACAGCCCTTATTTGGCACTCACAGGAATATTTTTCATGTTTGTGTTGCTCCCCAACTCTTTTTTAGAATGTTGCTCACGTGTAAAAAAGGTTGAGGATCCCTGTTCTAGGGGCTTCATCTTTTAGTTATTGATCCCTTGGCTTAATCCTGGCTCCATCTTTTCAGTTCCATAGGTTTTTACACAGAAGAGTTAAGCTCCATTTGTTCTTTGAGCTTGACCTATTATTTAGAACAGCAGTTCTTGACTCACGTGAACATGATTGTTAATCTAATAATGTAAAAATTTGCTGTTGCTGATAAATTAGTTTGTTCAGTCTGCAGTGCCTAGGAACCGTATCATATGTACACAGTTGTACCTTGTCTCTAAAGAAGGCAAGCGGAGGTCGAAAGCCACATTTCATTGATTGCTTCGAATTATCAATATTTGCTTTTACACTACATTTTCATGGATGGGTCCTAATGCACCTCTAGAGAGTAGCAAAGTAAGTATAAAGGTATTCCACCTGATTGAAAGACAAGTCTGTAGCCTCCCTTACAGTAGGATTTTCATTATGGTCCTAATAGGATTGTGAAAACCCTTTAAATCAATGTGTGGTGGATTCTGGAGGACACAGCTAGAACAACATTCAAAAATTTTTAATGAACGGCAGCCGTATTATTATATTATATTTATAAAGTGCTTACGTATTCTGCCATATTGTAGACATATGCCAATACCTTTCATGCATTAATCATCTCTTAAACCAGTGGTTGTAAGACTATTTTGATTAAGCCCCACCACCTCCAAATAACAAGGTTACAGATAAAAACATTGTGAAATGAGCCATTTAGAAACAGTCCCACAAATATCAAGGGAAGAAATGTGTTCACCTCAAAACCCAGCCTAACTGACCTTCAGTTTGGACAAGTATCTTGTACGTAGGAAATCTCCCCAAATGTTGTCCATATCAGTTTTCAGTCCAAGACCACAAGCACCGATTTTTATGCTGATGGCACTTGGGTTGGCACCTTTGACTTCCACTAAAACCAAATAAGTGGGCGGCGGGATGATGGCATCAGGGGTGGGGCTGTGATATATGGGGTGTGGTTATGCTATTTGGGGATGTGCTTGTGCTTCAGAGGTGGTTATTGGCCAGATTAATGTTTGAGTTTGCAACCCAGACAATTGTGACCCAAACAATCCTAAGAGAAATCGAACTGTTCGAGTCAAAACCAGGTGGCAACCCTAGATGGCACATGGAAGACAGAGATGCCAGTCTGGATCTGTGGTTACCCGGGGGAATCTTGGCTGCCATTGCCATGCCCTTTCCCCACCACATTCCACCCTGGCCCACCCCCTGCCATACTTCCTACTGCTTTGGATGTTATCAGAGGACTTTGGATGACAATTCTATACATTTCAATGGAGCAGGTTAGGTTCTGGGTTACTGACATGTTACTGAAGGAGACCCGGGGAGAAGCGCTTAAATCAAGATGTCTCCCAACAAATATGGGGGAGCATGGGTGTCTGTAGAAAATTTTCCTGGGTAGGGCTAGTAAGCTAATATCACACAGGGTAACATCCCACTGAAGATGAACCTAATCATAACAATGCAGAAGTATAAAAAACATTTTGCATTGTTTAACTAAACTTACAATTTTTTGCTGCACCTGCATAATTCAGCCAGAGATGAAGTGCACAAAACCACCTTTCTTCCATTTTCCATTAATGTAAAAGGGAACCACCAAAGGCCCACCAGGGATTCCACCACAGGGGCCTCCATCCTCCACCCCCCTCCAGGCCCCCCTGCCTCTGCCACAACCCCCCTACAGACCCCCTACCTCAATCGCAACCCCCCCTCCAGGCCCCCACGCATACCTGTCTTGTAGTTTGGCTCGATTGGTGCTGGAGAGGTATGAGATCAGGGGGCAGCAAAGGCTGAAAACAGGTGCAGGTATGGGGTGGCAGGGTTTTTACTTGGTGTCTTGCCGGCCCAGTCCGTCCCTACACCTGACTTAGTCCGACCCTACACCAGTACTTGGGTTTTCAGCCCAAACTTCCTGTAGATGTTCTGTCACATAAGTTAATAGGAGGCAGAAGGGGTACATTGAGCAGGTACTGTTACAATAAAGTGGGCAGCAGGGAGGACTGTATCCTTTTTAAAGGAATACCCATAACAAAACCAATAGCTACAATATATTTATCATCTGCAAACCTCACATGATACAAGAGATATATTATGGTTTATTGTTATTGCAACCTTTCCATCACAAGTAAGAAACCATAGACAGAGAGCTCCTATATTGCCAGTAATTCTGAGCAGAAGCAGGTTTTATGTGAGACATTCATTTATATTGCATATAAAACATGTTGCCAAACTCCCCAGCAGAACTCACATGTTCCGTGCTCAGTACAGCCTACACACAGTCATTATTTCTGTCTAATTTTAGCTCCTTAAACTCCAACTTCTCTGGACTTGACTGTTAGTTTCTGCTTCTTTTTTAAGGCATATTTCACAAGGGTGTATCTCAATGCAGTATAAACCAATGGGCTTATTCTCCTGTACGGTATAGACTGGGCTGTAGCCCCAAAGATTCTGTTAAATAAAAACTCCCAGCACTCCCTGTTCAACACGGTTCTGAGGGCTGTACGTTACCCATTCCTGTTAGAGATTTCATGGTGTATGCATACATTTCCATATAGCACTTGGATATACATATAATGAATATCAGTAGACCATGACAAAATTATGTTTTACATTTATTACCTCCTTATCAGGATTCAGAACACCATTGTGTTGAAGCATGAAGTATCTGCATTCAATGACAATGGGGTCCTACAGCAAATTCTTTATCAGAGACCTAAATCTTTGTTTCACACAAACATCATGCTAAAATTGTGTCTCCAATGGGCCCTCTGATGCCCCTGTAGATAAAGCTCTTATGCCCCTGGAAATAGAGCTGGCTCTTTTGTAACACCCCTGTCTCTAACTATATACACAAGTTGCATGGTTTCCTTGTTTCTCTAAATGTGTCTCTATCTCTCCTAGCAAAATCTAAAATGGCCATACAAGGAATATTTTTTAGGCTGAAGTTCACCCATTGGGCTTTACTTTTTCCAACAGAACAACATATTTAGGGTGTTGGCACTCAGGGAGATTAGCCGGCTGGATGGCATACGAAACGTTTGAAGGAACCTTCAGACAACTTCTGAAAACCTAAGTGTCAAGTATACCATCTTGCCCATGATTCACATTCTTGTCAGCAGGAAGGCATTTCGGGGAGATTAGTCATCCGCAGTAGCGAAGATTTATGGTGACCAAACCCCCCCCCTGCCACCACCCTTAGAGTGAGAAGAGTCATTGAGTCTCTGGTCTGTAGTTAGAACTAGTGAAGGAGCTTTCAAAAATCAGGTCTCCTCACTCTTAATTTGGTTATGTGGTATCTCTTTTTGCAGACACTCCTTTGCTTAGTGCCCTGACACTTCCAATTCCTGTCTATTAGTAACAGTTGATGGCCATACACGATAAGATCTGCTTGTTTGGTGAGGTCCCCAAACGAGCGGATCTTTCCCTGATATGCCCAATAATGGCAGGGCGATATCGGGCCTAGGGCCGAATGATCAGATTACAACTAAGAGAATGGGCGCCGATGGGTCATAAGACTGCATCAGTTAAGGTGGCCATACACGGGCCGATAAAAGCTGCCCACAGACCGAGTCGGCAGCTTATTGGCCTGTGTATGGTGCCCCCCAACAGGTTTTCCTGATCGAGATCTGTCCGAAAGTCAGCCAGATCTCGATCGGATGGGACTAAAAATCCCGTCGGATCACAGCCGCATCTGTTCGTTGATGCAATCCCACGATCCGACCGCCCATAAAGCCACCGTAGGATCTGATCGTTGGGCCCTAGGGCCCACGATCGGATCTGCCCGATATTGCCCACCTCAAGGTGGACATATCGGAGAGAGATCCGCTCATTTGGCGACATCGCCAAACGAGCGGATCTCTCCGTGTATGGCTGCCCTTAGCAGGAAAAATCAAACCTGCCCGATACATATCAGCCCGATTTTTGGCCTGATATTGATCAGGGGAACCCAGTGGATGCCCCCACACACGGGCAGATAAGATACCAAATCCATTTAGAAGACCAATATCTGCAGCTTTAATCTGCCTGTGTATGGCAACCTTAGTCCAGCATGATAATCCTTTGAACCATGGCATATGAGGTGCTTTCTCCACTGGAGTTTTCAAGCCACTGGAGAGGTACCAAAAGCAGGCATTAGTGCCTGACACATCTTGTACTTGTATATTTTGGCCTAAAATGCCTTAATGTGTTACTGGAGAACCTCCTGTACCAACGGTATCTAGTGGTTCCCAATACAGTCAACAGTAGACAGCAGGGGTGCTTTTGGGTGCTTATACTCCAGCAGCCAAAAGCTCTTTTTACCATCAGCCTTTACAATAGAACAGCTTGAAGCTGAAGCCTAGATTGTGGTTGTGGTCTGGACCAAATAATTCAGTTATGGCAAACGAAAGGCTTAATGTGGCCATACATGGGCAGATCTGCTCGTTTGGAGAGGTTAGGATCATGAACACTGGTAGGTAAATGCTGTAAATCTTTCAGGTCTCAAAAATGAAAAACTCACCGGTTTAGGGAAGGGGTCCTGGTGCACCGCCCTGAACCTTCAGCTGAGGGAGCGGATAACCGTATAAAGAAATTGAGCAGGCACTTTCAAGGACCAATCTTCCTGGCAGACTTTTCAATTAAAAAGTATTTAATTTATTGGAGTGCACTAGGACACAGCCTAACGCGTTTCATTTCAATAGGACACGAGCCTATGATTAAGTATCCTATCGATATGAAACGTGGGCGCTCCCAACAAGTGGATCTTGCACCAATATGCTCACCTTGAGTTAGGGTTGCCACCTTTTCTGGATAAAAATACCGGCCTTCCTAAATTCTTGCCATTTCTTCCTGTTAATAACATTGGCATCAAGCATAATTTTTACCAGCCAGGCTGGTAACCCTACCTTGAGTGGACGATATCAGGCTGATCCGATCATGGGCCCTAGGGCCCAACGACCAGATCATAAAGCCAGGAATGCAGGCGGTAGGATGGAGATCACCAAACTCCATACTAAATAGGGGCAAATTTACTTACCTTCAAAGTTGCGGCTGCATCAGCTTCGCCGCACTTCACCAGGGCGCCGCTAATTCACTAAAATCCAATGTTGCACTCAGGGAAGAGAAAGCTAGCGAAGTTGCGCTAGCATTAATTTGTCAAGCAAAGCGAAGTTACACTAGCGATGCCTAATTTGCATACGGCGCCAAGTTAAAGTACAATGGACGTATATGTAGCTACAAATACATTACACTACACAAGGCTGGGAAAGCTTCATTAAATAAAATAGAGTTGTTATTTTGCCCTATACATGTTCCCAGTGTATAGTTTCGGTGCCATATGTTAAGAAATGTAGGGGGGAAGGAGGGTATCCCCAAAAAAATTTACGATCTTTTTTCAGCCTATCACCCTTAAAAAAGTAATAGACGCCAGCGTTTTTCGGGACTTAGAAAAAATGTAAACTTTTTTTGAAGCAATCCCTATCTACTCTATTGCACTTCGCCTGGTCTGAGGTGGCGAAGGCAAGTCTGTCGCAAGAGGTAACGTTCAGTAAAATGCGCAAGTTAGTGAATTAGCGTAGTTACGTCCCTTCACCATAGCGCAACTTTGCCTGGTGTTAGGGTGAAAAGTAGCACTAGAGTAGGTCCACTTCACTAGAGAATTTACGCCAGCGCCTGTTAGTAAATCGGCAAAATAACTAAATGACGTCACGCTGGCAAATTTTCGCTAGCGTTAGCCACTTTAGTAAATTTGCCCCTAAAAGTTAATTGTCAACAAACAGTTCAAGTAGATGGAATGTTCCGAGAACTCAAGCTACTGTTTCAGATTTTGCTGTTTATTAAGGGAAAATAAGCACAAGATCCATTGTGCATTAACAGGATCAAACACCTCCTCAGCTCTGTATATACTCCCCTGCCATCCCAAACAGGCTGGCACTTTGCACTGGGCATTTCAGGTGTAACGATATCAATCTTGGTACTGTACAAACATCTGTGAAGCATTATATGCCTACAAATATGCAAATAGATAAATATCCTGGAACGTACATAATGAGCGTTTCCGGTACATTTGCTCTGGGTACAATGTAATAATGGGAGTCTTGTTAAGCAAATCATTTTATTTGTAGTGATTGCAGTTTCCCGTCAAACTGGTTTCTAAGTCTGCACCGTCTGACGTGTAATTGCTGCTAAGGCACTCACAGAAAGTTGATATTTCATATGAAGTTGCCCAAAGCCAATAGCATCTGCTGCATATCTGGGCTCTACGTAACGTTCCCGTGTGGTTATACTGTTTCCACAAAGAGCCCTTAGATGAAATTCTCCAGCCTTGAAGAAGAATTCCTTTGTACAAATGCTCAGCTCAGCATTTTTTAGATATTTCCTTGGATGAGCAGCATGCAGATACATTTTTCAGCTACAGTAGAAGAACTTTAATAGAGGGGAGGTAGTATGGACATTGATGGAGGAGCTGAAAACTGAAGAGCGTGGGCTGGGTGGCACCTGGTCCAGACTGGCATTCAAGCTAGGCCCAAACAGCCCCCACAGGCCCAATATATAATCAATGGCATTTTCCAGAATCCAAAAATTGCCAGACCAGGCCTGGGTGGCACTGTGACTTAATACTTTGCCCTTCTACCTTGAAATTCCTGGGTGCTGAATGTTATTATAATGAGAGCACTAATCCAAATGCAAACTCTTTCTGTTGAAGAATAATCTTAGAATTCTGTATTGATTGTTTTAACTGGATTAAAGGACAGTGCTTTTTTTGCACTATAGTTCATACATCAATATATGCTCAGTACCTATGTCAATATGTACCAAAGGATCTCCCAGTTCGCCCCAGTCTGTAAAAAATTCCCATAAGCCCTTTCTTACTTCCTCCATAGGCCTGTATAACCTCTATGTAACCACTACATGTGGTTTATTTGGCACATAGAATGTTAATTGGGTGGTTCTGTACATAGGTCAGTTTCACAGAACCCTTGTGCCCCCTTTTGGACCACATAAAGAGAAGTGTGGGGCAGCAGACCCAATGCACTCCTGAACATCTCCTGCAGCTTTTACTTTGGCTGCCAATGGGTTTTGGGAGTTGCCACAGTTGAAACATTACATACCTTCCAACATTTGCCTATGTGAAAATCCCGAGTGACTCCATTATACTGGCTGCAGCTGTCTGTGAGCCTACCTCCAGCTCCATAGTCCGTACTGACTTCATTACCCTAGCTCCAGCTCCGGATTGACTATAATTGTCTAGCTCAGTCTCTATTAGCTTAGATACAGTTCCAGACCAATGCCATTTTCCTAGCTCTATGTCTTGATTAGCCTAACTCATGCTCCATACTAATTTCATTAGCTTAACTCTAGCATCAAAGTGACTAGTTCCAACTCTTCACTTACTACATTATCCTAGCTCCAGCTCTCCATCATCCTAGCTCAGGCTCTGGGCAAGCTGTATTAGGTTAGCTCCAGTTGCAGACTGATGCCATTATCCTAGCTCCATGTCTTGATTAGCCTAACTCAAGTTCCATACTAACTTCACTAACCTAAAGCTGGCCATAGACATAGAGATATAAATCGTACGAATCCTCGATTCGTACGATTTTCGGACTGCGTGGAGTGTCCCATTTTTCGTGCCAAGTTCCATCTTTCTGTCATCCTAGCTCAGTATTAGGTTAGCTCCAGTTTCATACTGATGCCATTATACTTGCTCTGTTCTTCATTAGCCTAGCTCAAGCTCCATACTAACTTCATTCGCCTAGCATCAGAGTGACTCTGTTACCCTAGTTCCAAATCCAAGCTGACTCCATTATCCTCGCTTCAGTTCTATTATTCTAGCTCCAGCTCTATTATCCTAGCTCCAGCTTTATTAGCCTTACTCCAACTCTCTATTGCCTAACTCCTACTTCAGTAATTTAATATCTAGCTGCAAGTGCTTAGCAGCCGGAATCCTTCTATATTTCATATGTTGCTCTATCATATGGAATACATTTAATTGTGCAACTCTCTAAGAAACAAGCAGTGCAGATGTAATCTATCTGTGTATTGAGTTAATTCATGCTAACAGACACACCCTTCGCTTTCTAGCAGTCTGTAGCCATGTCAGCATTCCAGGATTTAAACATATGGAGAAAAAATAAACATAGCCCTAATAAGAACTCAGCAGCCTGTGGTTTTAAGTCATGCAGAAATGTAAGCTCTTTTGACAAGGGAACCTGAGGCACCATAGGCCACTGACTGCTCCCTATCTCTCTGGACACAGTTCTTTTCAAGCATGTCAGTAGCCGTGGATTTAAAGCAAAAGCAACTAATTAATAACATAGCGCTGTTGTGCCTAAACCAAAGAGGGGGATCATCTCTGCTGATTAAAGGTCGACACTTTCCTGGAAATTTGCATAATTATAGATTTAGGGAGTTTTTGCTTGAGCCTGATATTCTCAGAATGTTAATGTGCACATACATGCAACCTGTTTTTCAGCATTTCAGTTACTCACAGCTAGCCGTGCCACATGATATCCATTACACGTATGTACCACTATAACATGGCACGCCCTGCCGGGTGCAAAAAACACCACGATGGCCATTTATAATCCTGTGTCCAACAACGGTCACACGTAAGCTCTTGAAATCAGCATATGGTTCAGTATATAGTAGTCTGAACTTTGTTTTTATCCTAGAGTCACCAGTAAATTCTATTATTATTGTTATTATTATTAAAAATAATATCCTTCATTTATATAGCACTGACATATCCCATGGCCCTATACCGTTGTACTATACAGTACAGGTATGGGACCTGTTATCCAGAATGCTCGGGACCTGGGGTTTTCCGGATAACAGATCTTTCCATAATTTCGGTCTTCAAGCCTTAAGCCTACTAGAAATTTATTTAAACATTATATAAATCCAATAGGCTGGCTTTGCTTCCAATAAGGATTAATTATATCTTAGTTGGGATCAAGTACAAGTGACTGTTTTATTATTACAGAGAAAAAGGAAATTATTTTTAATAATTTGGATTATGTGGATAAAATGGAGTCTATGGGAGACAGCCATTCCTTAATTTGGAGCTTTCTGGATATCGGGTTTCCAGATAAGGGATCATATACCTGTATATATATTATTTTTAATTGATCATTATTATTATTATTATTAATAATAATATCCTTCATTTATATAGCACTGACATATTCAACTGGCCTTTACCTTTGTGCAAAATAAATGAAGGATATTAATAATAATATACATCAGCCCCTGCCCCAATAGAGCTTCTATAGGGACCTTAGAGTGTAAGCTCCACAAGCACAGTGGAATATGTTGGTGCTATATAAGTAAAGGATTATAATACAGTAATGTTTTGCAACCTTATAATAATTCTTGTGGACCCTGAATAAATGACCAACAAACATTCTGACCTCTGCCTCTGGAGGATGGAGTGCTGTTGTACAATGTAGGGCATGCTTGGCTTAGCAGATAGATTGATTGGTTGCCAGACCTTCTTGAAAGAGCAATAACAGTTCATTGAACAAGAATACAATTGGGTTTTCCCAGCCCATTCAATAGTAACATAACTAAGATATAGATTAGGCCAATTGCAATACCAGTTTTCCATCAAGGCTCTGCTGGGATTGGCTTATGGGTCTACGCATTGCTTACTCTTATTTCCAGCTCTTGGAGTTGTTGGTTCTTCATAGATCAGTCATGGTGGTACATTATTAGCCTCCCTGGTGAAGCACAGACCTACTGGTTACTCTATGTCTATGAAATGCTTCAGACAGCACTGAAACCCTTACACTGGCCCAAAACAGGCAAGACTTTAGACTTCCACCCTTCTCCCAAGAGTGACCCCTGCCCAGGGGTGGTTCACCTTTAAGTTAACTTTTAGTATGTTTTAGAATGGCCAATTCTAACAACAAATGGCCTTTTTTTATAGTTGAATTATTTGCCTTCTTCCTTTGACTCTTTCCAGCTTTCAAATGGGGGTCACTGCCCCCAACTAAAATCAAAGGCCCTCTAAGGCTACACATGGATTGTTATTGCTACTTTTTGTTACTTATCTTTCTAGTCAGGCCTCTCCTATTCGTATTCCAGTCTCTTATTCAAACTAATGGTTGCTGGGGTAATTTGGACCCTAGCAACCAGATTGCTGATATTGTAAGCTGGAGAGCTGCTGAATAAAATGCTAAAGTCACACACAAAACACAAATAATAAAAAATGAAAACCAATTGCAAATTGTCTCAGAAAATCACTTTCTACGTCCCACTTAAAGGGATACTGTCATGCGAAAATCCATTTCTCAAAAGAGCACACATTTTTTTTATATTCAGTTTTGAAATCTGACATGGGGCTAGACATATTGTCAATTTCCCAGCTGCCCCAAGTCATGTGACTTGTGCTCTGATAAACTTCAGTCACTCTTTACTGCTGTACTGCAAGTTGGAGTAATATCACCCCCCCCCCAGCAGCCAAACAAAAGAACAGGGTAGGTAACCAGATTGCAGTTCCCTAAAACAAGATAACAGCTGCCTGGTAGATCTAAGAACAACACTCAATAGTAAAAATCCATGTCTCACTGAGACACATTCAGTTACATTGAGAAGGAAAAACAGCAGCCTGCCAGAAAGCATTTCTCTCCTTAAGTGCAGGCACAAGTCACATGACCAGGGGCAGCTGGGAAATTGACAAAATGTCTAGCCCCATGTCAGATTTCAAAATTGAATATAAAAAAAACTGTGTGCTCTTTTGAGAAATGGATTTCAATGCAGAATTCTTCTGGAGCAGCCCTATTAACTGATTAATTTTGAAAAAAAAAATCTCCCCATGACAGTATCCCTTTAACGTAAATTTAAAGAGGAACAAGCCTTTAATCCTGCCCAACACATGGAACAATCAGCTGTGGTCAAATGGGATTAAAACACATTGGGGTTGCCCTATGCTTCTTTGCTATCTCTTATCCCAGGGAAAAACTCATATTTAAGTGACTCATATCCATTACACTTGGATATCTAATTTACGCCATCCCTATATACACAAGCATGATATTATTTTACCTCTCACTATGACTGTTTCATTAAAGTCTTGGGCTAAGATTTAACGGTCTGCAGCTCTCGTTTATGATTAGTCTTGGGCAACATGGCTCTCTATTTAATAAATATCCTCCCTATAAGGGTATCCCACAGAATGAATGATTAAAGAGCAGTAATAATACCTCTGCTCACTTGGCAGTCGAAGGAAAAGTCTCTCTCTTTGAACCTAATCCAAACATCACATTGCTGCTTTAGTATTAGAGCCGGTGTAACTGTATGTGTTACTGTGGGAAGATCAATGCAAGAGCGCCATCTTAGGGCCATTCCGGGGCTCATAGTTGATGCCAATCTCTGCACAATGAAAACTCCAGCCGCCTATCAGGATTTTGTTATTATAAAATTAGAATTGAGCTTTTCTTCCCTTTATCAGTCCCAGCAGAACATCCTGATCCAGCGGCACATAAATCAAAGCCATTCAATTCTGGACGGAGCCCTGAGTTTATTTATACAGAAAAAGTCTCTCTGAATTGATCTTTTGTGCACGTTCCCCAGCCTGTTACAGGGATGCGTTTCATGGGTTTTGTGCAAAGTCCAAACACATTGCATAAGTCTCACTCGCTCAAAAGGCCAACATGTCTTCATCTTCTTTCTGCTCCTTGTTTGCCACAAATACACATCTTTATTATTTAATGTGCAGGGAGAAGAAAAACATGTCCCCCCCACCACACACACTCCTTAATGACTTAATATAAAGGGTAAATAAAAAAGCATTTTTTTTTCTTGCAAGTGTTGCATGTGATACCATGATCAGCATTGCTACCTAGAAACATTTCCAACCATGGACCTGTGTGTAAGCATTTGTCTACGAGTAATATACAGGTCTGCCACTTGTTATGCAGAATTCTTGGGATCTAGCGGGACCTAGGGTTTTCCGGATAAGGGATAGTTCTGTAATTTGGATCTCCATATTTTAAGTCTACTAAGCAGTGGCGTAACAATAGAGGAAGCAGAACCTGCAGTCGCAGGGAGCCCGGACTCTGGGGTCTGCTTCCTCTATAGCTAATAGAAAAACCCCTCCCCCCCAGCCGCTCTTTTACCTCCGTCGAGGAAGGGGTGCAAGTCGGGCTGGAATGGGTGCAGTCGGGCATGTAGTGGGCGGGGCAGATGCAAGATGGGAAGTGTGCGAGAGGATGGGGATCGGAGTGCGAAAGACCCCTCTGAAGATTTTTTTTTTTGCAGAGGGCCCGGCACACTCTAGTTACGCCACTGCTACTAAGGAGACATCTAAACTTTCATTTAACCCAATGGCATTGCTTTGTATTTAGTAAGGATTAATCATGTTCAAGGTACTGTTATTATTACAGGCATGGGACCTGTTATCCAGAATGCTTTCTGTAATTTGGCTCTTCATACCTTTAAAGAATAGTTCAGTGTAAAAATAAAAACTGGGTAAATAGATAGGCTGTGCAAAATAAAAAATGTTTCTAATATAGGTAGTTACCCAAAAATGTAATGTATAAAGGCTGGAGTGACTGGATGTGTAACATAATAGACAGAACACTACTTCCTTCTTTTTAGCTCTCTAACTCTGAGTTAGTCTGTGACTGTAAGGGGGGCCACATGGGACATAACTGTTCAGGGAGTTTGCAATTGATCCTCAGATTCAAAAGCAAAAGTTGTGGCCCATATGCCCCCCCTCAGGTCACTGATTGGCTACTGCCTTGTAGCCAATCAGTGGAAACCAAGATAGCTGCAAAGCAGGAAGTAGTGTTCTGGCTATTATGTTAGACATCCAGTCACTCCAGCCTTTATACATTACATTTTTGGCTAACTAACTATATTAGAAACTTTTTTATTTTGCACAGCCTGTCTATTTACCCAGTTTTTAATTTTACACTGAACAATTCCTTTAAGTCTACTAGAAAACCATTTAAACATTAAAGGAATTGTTCAGTGTAAAAATAAAAACAGGCTAAATAGATAGGCTGTGCAAAATAAAAAATGTTTCTAATAGAGTTAGTTAGCTATAAATGTAATGTATAAAGGCTGGAGTGATTTGATGTATAACATGTCAGTCAGACACTACTTCCTGCTTTTCAGCTCTCTTGGGTTACACTGACTTGTTACCCTGGTTACCAGGCAGTAACCAATCAGAGACATGAGGGGGGGCCACATGCGTCATATCTGTTGCTTTTGAATCTGAGCTGAATGCTGAGGATCAATTACAAACTCACTGAACAGAAATGTACCATGTGGCCCCCCTTCAAGTCGCTGACTAACTCAGAGTTATAGGGGCATGTTTACTAACATTGGAGATAAATATCTGGAGAGATTTCTGGAGATGTTGCCCATAGCAACCAATCAGATCTTTGCTTTTGTTTTCTAACTTGGCTGTGGCTGTTTAAATCTAATTGCTGATTGGTTGCCATGGGCAACATCTCCAGAAATCTCTCCATATATTTATCTCCAATGTTAGTAAACATGCCCCATAGAGCTGAAAAGCAGGAAGTTGGATTCTGGCTGTTTTATTAGACATCTGTTCACTCCAGCCTTTATACATTACATTTTTGGCTAACTAACTATATTAGAAACATTTTTTATTTTGCACAGCCTATCTGTCTATTTAGCCTGTTTTTATTTTCACACTGAACTATTCCTTTAAATAAACCCAATAGGCTGGTTTTGCTTCCAATAAGGATTAATTATATCTTAGTTGGGATGAAGTACAAGTTACTGTTTTATTATTACAGAGAAAAAGGAAATCAGTTTTGCAAATGTGGATTATTTGGATAAAATGGAGCATAAGGGAGATGGCCTTTCCGTAATTCAGAGCTTTCTGGATAGCGGGTTTCCAGATAATGAATCCCATGGCAGGTTTTGTCAACAGGAGCAGCAGACTTGCACCCAAAGAATCCCACGCATCAGCATTTTCATGGTGAGTTCCAGAAATAATGCAATTCATATTGCGCACATTTGCATTCATTTTGACACATTGGGCAAAGTTGCAGCAATCGCATCGATGCAGGAAAAAAAACCCTTTGCGTTGTGGGTAGAAAACATGGCGAATTGCATTTTGCACTTTTAAAGTTACACTTCATGATAGCTGCCATATTCCTCTACCATGCCTCCCAATATTTCGGAAATGGAGAGACAAAAGAATTTATTTTGGCCACACCCATATTATTGACACACCCTAATTACCATGTTCATTTTACAAAATTTGGCAGGTTTTCAAAGTTTGAACACATTTGTCTGGATTTTATGTGTTTTGCTAATGAAGGTGATTTGCCCTTTAAGTCAGAGTTTCCCCCAGAGACCTGCTTATCTTAAATTGTTATAATGGTTTCTTTGCTTATCTTAAATTATTACAAAAGTATCTAAGTGCACCTGCCACATATTCTGGGCTCTCTGACAAAGCCAATTAAGTTCTTTTTGAAGAGCTGTATCTTTTTCTGGCAGTTCAGCGCAGGAGATCAAATAGAAAGTCAGGACATTTCAGTAACAAAGCCAGGACTGCGGGTTGAGCAGTCAAAATCGGGACTGTACCGCGAAAAATGGGACAATTGGGATGCTGTTCTGCTTTATGTGGGACTATGGGGATAGGGAGTTCATTTAGGTTTGCCATGTTCTGCTTTTAAAATGTGGCATATAAACAACCTGTTCATATTCAATAACTGGCCCAGGAACATTCAATTGCCTCTGATTTATAGGTCAGATATTCCTGTTCTGTTGGTGATCCTCAAAATAAAATAAAACATGTGGATAGAAGAAAAGGAAGGAAAAAAGGGCAATAAAATTCCAAGTATTTACAGGCTGAGCAAGTGAAATGCTGTCAAACTCTGCCATCTTGTGGTTAATGGACGTAGCAAAAACATTTTACCAGTCATAAAATATATTTAATTTAAACTGTTCTGTGATTCCTTACGTTTTATCATACAATCAGAAAAGAAAAGCAAAATATAAGTGGCTCACCAAATTTCATCGCTATTATATTTCTCTTTAATGTCTGGAGTCACAGCAAACTGTTGAAATCTTGATTGATTTGATTTGGAAAATCCCCAAAAAACCCATTTTACAATTAAATGTTGTCAATTGACAAAAAATATATATTTTGCATTAACACATTAAACATTTCTATGTCACACAGGGACTGTGTATTACAAGCTACTACAGGTATGGGACCTGTTATCAGAATGCTTGGGAAAACCAGGATTTACCAGATAACGGATCTTTCTGTAATTTGGATCTTCATACCTTAAGTTGACTAGAAAATCCCATAAACATTAAATAAATCCAATAGGCTGGTTTTGCTTCCAATAAGGATTAATTATATCTTAGTTGGGATCAAGTACAAGCAACTGTTTTATTATTACAGAGAAAAAGGAAATCATTTTGAAAAATTTGGATTATTTGGATAGAATGTAGTCTATGAAAGACAGCCTTTCCATAATTCGGCTTTTCCTGGATATTGGGTTTTCAGATAAAGGATCATATCCGTTTCATACATATATATATACTGTATATATATAACTGGTGTCAGAAGCACAAAACACAGACACAAAACACACAAAGCACAAAACTCACAGCCCTAATGAGGAATAAATAAATATAAAATGCTGAGTTGTCTTTCCCCCTCTTTTTCTTTAGGATGAAACCAACCCTCGAGCCCTCAATGCCTGATGCCAACTGTTGTGGATACATAATGGCACGGGCAGGACTCTGAATGGAGACATTCAGTCTGACAATCTTGGTGGTCTTAGGGGTGCAAATAAAAACAACCAGCAGCCCAGAAAAAGAAAACGAATGGAACTTTTATGTTTTATAGCACCATGTAGAAGAACATTTAAAGGGGTGGTTCACCTTTAAGCTCAATTTTAGTACATTATAGAATGGCTAATTTTAAGCATCTTTTCAGCTGGCCTTCCTTTTTTCTTTTTTATAGTTTTTGCATCATAGCGATAGTTATAGTTCTGACTGTTTCCAGCTCTCAAAGGAGGTCACTGACCCCCATCTACAAGAAGGGGCAGATTTACATAGGGTCGAATATCGAGGGTTAATTAACCCTCGATATTCGACCATCGAAGTTAAATCCTTCGATTTAGCGAAAAAAGTTTGATCGAACGGTAAAATCCTTCGAATCGTTCAATTCGAAGGATTTCAATCCATCGATCGAACGATTTTTCTTCAACCTAAAAACACTAAAAAGCCTATGGGGACCTTCCCCATAGGCTTACATTGACTTCGGTAGGTTTTAGGTGGCGAACTAGGGGGTCGAAGTTTTTTCTTAAAGAGACAGTACTTCGACTTTCGAATGGTCGAATAGTCAAACGATTTTTAGTTCGAATCGATTGATTCAAAGTCGAAGGTCAAAGTAGCCCATTCGATGGTTGAAGTAGCCAAAAAAATCATTCGAAATTCAACGTTTTTTTCCTCTATTCCTTCACTCAAGCTAAGTAAATGGACCCCCAAATGTTCTATAAAGTTACACATTTATAGTTATTGCTACTTCTTATTACTCATCTTTCTATTTAGGCCTCTCCTGTTCATATTCCAGTCTCTTATTTAAATCAATGCATGGTTTCTAGGGTAATTTGGAGCCTAGCAACCACATTGCTGAAACTTCAAACTGGAGAGCTGCTGAATAAAAAGCTAAATAATTCAAAAAACCACAAATAATAAAAAAATTAAAACCAATTGCAAACTGTCTTAGAACATCACTCTCTTCTTTAAAAGGGCGACTTTGTCCCGGTTCGTTTTGATGAAAAAAATTAGCAAAATGGTGAAAAAATTCACGAAACACAAATTTTTTCATGCCCGAGTCACTTCTGACCCCTGCAACAATTTTTGGGCGTCCAAATACTGTTGACACACGACGGATTTGATGCGATCGACTTTTCTGACGTGCCTCCAAATTTTTTTTACTTTTTTTTTTTGGCATTTCCAAGGCAGTTTCATGAATTTATTCGCCGGCAGCGAAACGCGAATGTATTCAGATTTATTCGTCCATCAATAGTGAACCACCCATTTAAATCCCTGAAATCTGTTCCCAGTTATAAAGCAAGGCTGCACTGCTGTATATCGACTGAAACAGTTAATTGTCATTCTAAAAAGAACTAAAGTAAATAACATTTCAAATGGCTGCTTTAATCAATGTTTCCCTCTAATTCCAGAGAAAAACAAAATCTTTCTATAACCTTTAGTTTAGAAAGTTATACTTTCGGTTGCCATTCAATAACCGGCTGCTAAGCGCACAGAGGCAATTAAACCCGAATAGCCAGTTTGATTTATTTGGTGGATCACAATAGAATAGCTGTGCTGAGCCTTTGTGCCCCTTCTATTTATAATACTAAGTGTGTACCTGGTGAGCGCACTACACAAATCACCTCTCCATACAAACAATGAACGAGGAAGTGTCCTGCTGCCGCCAGAATTGTTCCAAACAAGTACAAGGCCATTACCAGAAAAGCCTTTTATATATTTTAGACCAATTAATTCCAAAAAAGCCGCATTAAGTATTTTTTGAGGTTGGTTTGAGTGCAACCAATTATGTGTTATCCACAGGACAAGGGAAGACATTTCTGGAGAACCAACTGCCTGTTTTATAGATGACGTGATATGGAGTACGGATATGGGTCGTTAGCTTTTAAGAAAATGTTGGACTACGGTGAAGACCTAAATTCATGGAACATTGTGCCGGTTTGATCTGCAGCCTGTCCTACTGAGAATAGCTAATAACTGTTCTACACAAGGCTTATATACGACTATTAATGTGGTGCACCCAATGCTTGCAGAAGATGTTAATTTACACAAAATTTGTTAGCGCTGTTTGTAAACCATTGGCACTGAGAATATTAGTTGTTACTAGGGATGTGCCAAATCCAGGATCGGTTTAGGATACGGCCTTTTTCAGCAGGATTCAGATTTGGCCAAATCTTTGTGCTTGGCCAAACCGAATCCGAATCCTGATTTGCATTTGTAAATTGGGGGAAGGGAAATCACGTGACTTTTTGTCACAAAACAATTTAAAAAAATGTTTCTAAGTTGTTCTTACTCGCCCCTAATTTGCATATTCAAATTAGGAGTTAGATTCAGTTTGGTATTCGGCCAAATCTTTCATAAAGGATTCGGCCGAATCCCAAAAAGTGGATTTGGTGCATCACTAGTCGTTACATAGCCTTTATGTTCTTTTAGCGAGATACCCCTCCTGACACAAACCCACAACTGCCCAAAATAAAGATAAAAAAGAGGAAGGAAAAAGTTAGTCTTTTTAGTTGTGTTGCCGGTCCTGCTTCAGTCTCTCAACTGTAAAGTTACTTGACCGTTCCGTCCCCTCTGCCTGACGCGTTTCGCTGGACCAATCAGCTTCCTCAGAGGCATCAACGCGTCAGTCAGAGGGGGCGGACCGGCGAGCTGCAGGGGAAAGTCATGAGGGAGAAGGAGACGCCCGGATCCGGATCCAACTGGGCGACCTGTCAGAAAGCTTGTTTTTGGGTGTTTTTAAAAATTGAAAAGAAATGTGAGTAAAACATATTTTTATGTTTTAAGCTTTATTAAAACAATATTACACTATAGAAGCCTTGTTTTCTATGTGAGAGCATTTGGAGTAATCACGTATGCATGCCTCAAGGATCGGATGGTCCTTTAAAGGGAAAGCAAATGGAAAATTCTTTTGTGGTCTGAAAAAGTAAAATAACTTGTCAAGGGGAAATACAGTAGTATACTTAAGCACCGTTTCCCCACTCCACCACATGGTGTCCATTCGGATTATTTTGAAAATACTACACAATATTTTGCTTTTTGTTTTTGTTGTTTGTTTTCTCCGTTGCCAGAGGCGCTGATCCGTTTTTTTTTTTGCCAAGTATCTTTTTCCCCAAAGCCTAGTCTACTAATCTTTTTCCTCAGGATGGTGAAATTGCCAACATGGTGGGGCCATGAAAAAAGGTGGCACTGTGCAGGATTAAGAGGGGGAGAGAAGAATGATCTAAAACAGAGATCCCTAACCAGTGGCCCGTGTGTAACATGTTCCTCACCAACCCATTTGATGTTGCTCCCAGTGGCCACAAAGCAGGTGCTTATTGTTGAATTCTAGGCTTGGAGGTAAGTTTTGGTTGCATTTAAACAAAGTGTACTGCCAAACAGAGTCTCCTGTAGGCTGCCAGTCCACCTAGGGGCTACCAAATAGCCAATTACAGCTCATAACTGGCTCTCCATGAACCTTTCGCATACTTATGATGCTCTACAACTTCTTTTACTTTGGCATTTTGCTCACGGGTAAGAAAGGATGGAGACCCCCTACTCTAAAATACCCAGGGATATTTTTTGAGCTCAGAGATAATGTAAATCAATGTAGGCAACATGCTTATTGCAGTGTGTTTAACCCAAGCTTTCAGGTAGGACAACCCACTGTTCTGTAGGAGAACCTTCATTCAAATTAAGCACTTGCAGTTTAGGTAAGGTAGCAGTGTCACTCTCAACTACCAAGTGGAAAGTTAGAATAAAAAAGAGTTTGTGAGGGGATATTGACTAGACAGAACTATATGACATTCAGAAATGTCTCTGAGCATTATCTGCCAAGGGTTTCTTTGTTTTTTGTGCTGGAACTATCTTTGGTTATGCCATGCAAGACATGGTGGCTATTTTACTCACACTTTACTCACACTTTACACACACCAATCTTGGTCTGCGAAGCCCTGAGACCTCTGTGATGGTTTAGGGAGGAAATGTTACTTGGTTGGCAAATCAGTCAAGCAATGTTATCTTTAATATTAACTCATAACTAAATCATACAGTAGAACAGTACGCAACATTCGTTCTCATTTTAGGGACAAAGATGCAGATATTTGCAGGCACCCAACTGAGTCCAAGGTCTCAAAATGAGTGATTTACTAGCATGGATGCCAAATTGTAGTGGTGCAGTTATACATAGTAGCCCAGAAATTTAGCATTTATGTTAGTAAATTAGTCCCATTGTTTAAAGTAGTAGCATCTCAATGTATCCATTTCAGTATCACACTCACCGCTGTTTTTCATGCTAGCTCTCACCAATTTGTCCATTATCTTCCCAGTGGTACAAAGAGCAGGGCACATCTGAGCCTTTAAAGAAGTTGACGACCTTTAAATTAATCCTTAGTATAACATAGACATTGATATTCTGAGACAATTTTCAATTGGTTTACTTTTTTTTTGTTCAGCAGCTCTCCAGTTTTGAAATTTAACATCTGGTTGTTTGCAGGGTTGGACCGAGGGGACCTGGGGTCCACCGGGACTGCTGTCTCAGTGAGACCCCTCCAGGTCCCCAGCCACAACCCCTCCCCCCCGCCGCTAAAGCTCCCCATAGACGCGACGATTCTTCTTGCTGAACCACCGATTTTAGGAAAGTCCGACCAATCCTTCGAAATTATAGTGCGGTTAGTGGGATTCAAACAATCGTACATCTTACGATTTTTCGGCCGACATCTGTCAGGAAATTGATCTGCCAGGTTAAAAAATCTTTGTCGGTCCCAGTGCAATGTATCTATGTTTGCAGAGCCAAGCAGGCAGCTCCCCTTTGTTTTCCTGGCAAATTGGTCTTTTTAGTTGATGGACAATTCGTACGATCATTCCAAGAAGATCGTGGTCTCACGATGAGGATCTGATCTTTTAAAAATCTCAACATCTATGGCCAGCTTAACACGCACTCACCTGTTTTTTTGCCATAAAAGGTAGGTCAGGGATAGGAACACTGGATTTGGGCAGGAAGCAGGTCCAGGCCCGGATTTATGTAGATGCCACAAAGGCCCAGGCCTAGGGCACAGAATATTAGGGGCGGCATGCCGCCAAGCTGCCTCCCAGGGAGCAGCTCCCCAGTGCTCTGGTGCAGACGAGCATGCACACTCGCACCGGAAGGGGGTAAGTGGGCGGGTCCTAGGACTGATCGGCTTCAGGGCGCCCACCCACTAAATCCGTCAGGGCTGGTGGGGTGTTTAGTGATGTTATCGGTTATAATCGGAGCTTAGTGATATAGTTTCTGTCACATGACTCACTGAAACATATTGTGTATTATAATAAATAAAGTACCCCTGTAAAATATGAGGATATTAGAATTCACCTTGAAATTCCATGGCCTGTGTTTTTATATGGTCATTCAGCTCCTTGGTAACTTATAATATCCTTATATTTTACAAGAAGGGGTACTTTATTCACTATATATCTGTTCTGTTGTAGCACTTTATGCAAACAGTCTATATAGTGCAGGAACTACAGGTGAGCCAGGGTTATCACTGAGGGAGTGCTATCAGCATTTTTCATTTTCAATTATCACACCCACAGATGCACAGAGGACATATGAATGCAGGCGGACTAAACGAAGCTAGAAGCCGCTCTTGAATTTTGAAAATGAAGCTCTGATATGAAACACTATGTTTTCAGAGTGAATTAGGAACATATGTACCCAGGAGAAACCATATAAACCATATTCAGATATGAGAAGAACATACAAGTTCCTTGTAGGATATGCCTAGGTCGGAATTGATCTCACAACCATAGCAGAAATACTAAGCACAGATCCACCATGTTGCCCACTTTTTAGCTTGTCTGTATCTCTAGGTGCATTTATAATGAAACAACTTCAGCTAATGCAGATGTAGCAGCCGATACATTGACCTTTATCAGCTACAGCTTGACAATGGCCTTCCAGCCCACACAAACCTTTTCCACCCACTGACACTAGGAACATAAACTATTTTACTCCAATTATCCAACAATTGTGAGTTGAATATCCACTGACTGTCATTGACTTTGCTATTGTATGTGACTAATCTTGCTAACATGCAAAATAAATTCAATGTGAGTTGCCTTTAAATATATTCCAACAGGGAGTTTCCCGGCAGATACATTCAGTACATAGAACTCTTACCTCCTTCCTTTTATTATACATTCAGAAAGAAACCGCTGCTTTGTTTCTTGTGATGTAATAAATAGCAGTGGAGAGACTGTTCATCAGGAAGACTAATTATAAGGCTTCACATTCCCGCAGCTCTCAACATATGACCATGTTCAGAAAAAAAGCAAGTCTAGAGCCTGCGATATCTAGGTTACTTGTGCAATCCAATATTGGTTGGGATTTTACTGTAAATGGCTTCATGCTTCTTAAAGAGCTCCATCCTATATTCCTCTTGTGAACTTCTACCATCATTCTGTCTCTGTGTATATATCTGTACTCAAGTGCTACACAGTGTTGTACATTTTTACAATACAGTAGCAGAGCAAACAGGGAGAAGAAACATTGCACTTAATAAATATAAATATACAACTCCAAAAACATATAGGCAGGTGACTTGGCTCCGGATACAATCAGTCATAGCGTGTGTGAATGTGATAGGAACCTAAAGCTGTAAGCTCCACTGTCGCAGAGATGGATATGGGCTGACTCTGTGAAGCCCTTGTGGAATATGTCAGTGTTATATAAAAATAATAATAATAATTTACACTTACAAAAAGTGCCAAGGTTGAGAGAACACAGGAGGTCCCCTGCCCCATACAAACTATGTGACCTTGTTCAGTATTATATCAATGTTGTCAAGGATCTTTGTTTTACTGTATGTTACTATTTCATATAAATAGGAAAATTATCTTAAATATGTCAGACTTGGACCATCCCACTTTTTTGCATCAATCAGGTACAGACTCCTTTACTTTTCCATTCATTGTATAGGCAGCCCCACCTTGTATCTGACTGCAGGCTGAACAGAGGTGCCATACACTGTACAGCTGCTTTTCCATTGTACCAATCATTTTGGTTCTCTGGCAGAAATCTGACATGGTGCTCGACATATTGTCAGTTTCCCAGGTGCCCCCAGTCATGTTCCACCTATATATTTGGAAGGGTTTTTTTTTTACAGTGAGAGCTGTGAACATGTGGAATTCTCTCCCTGAATCAGTTGTACAGGCTGATACATTAGATAGCTTTAAGAAGGGGTTGGATGGCTTTTTAGCAAGTGAGGGAATACAGGGTTATGGGAGATAGCTCATAGTACAAGTTGATCCAGGGACTAGTCCCATTGCATCTTGGAGTCAGGAAGGAATTTATCCCCCTCTGAGGCAAATTGGAGAGGCTTCAAGTGTGTTTTTTTACCTTCCTCTGAATCAACTAGCAGTTAGGCAGCTTAAAATAGAGTTAAAAGGTTGAACTTGATAGACTTGTGTCTCTTTTTCATCCTAACTTACTATGTTGCTATGTATTAGCACGTGTTATTGTGTTAGGACCACTTCTGAAAGATCTCCCAGAGGTCCTTCTTGCTGCACCCTGTTCCTTTCATTTCTTGGCTCTTTCTTCTTTTTCTATAACTCTGCCTATTAAAAATGCCCTTGTTTGTGGTTGCCCACCTGCTCTTCTCTTTGTTGCGATGATCTCAGTGTCAGCAGATTATTCAAAGTACAAAATAGCTTTGAATGTGTTTGGATAATTCCTCTCAATTAGGAATATGCTTTGAATACATCATTTAAGGATGCTGAATTGGCAATGATGTCCTACTGTTTCTTGGCATCTTGTACGCCTTTCCATTCCTTGCTGTACACTGTTGGGCATGGATACTGGTAAAACCAAAAGGCCAATAGCAATTGCAGACAAGATACAGGGTGGATTTATCTTAGAAGATGGTAAAAGAGGTTCAGATCTATAAGATGACAAGATATTTGGCTCAGAAAGTGTCCAGGTAGCAGGCAGAAGGTTAGACAACCATTAGGAACCTACCAAATATTGCGGGAGCCCAAAAAAAAACCCCATGTGCCACTGCAGATTGTGAATTATTTCCATTCTAGGGAACCAGCCATTTGTCAGAAATGTAAAGTTTACTATTCAAACAGGTTCTCAACAAAATGAAGTGTGTGATGTGCTCTCCACACAGTCTGCATTGTGCTCTTTCATTTATCTCGCATGCTCTGCCGCCCTTATTAGCTCTTATTGTTTTTAACCACCGGCAGCATATGTTGCTTAAATCTCCCATGTTTGGAAGAGATAAACATGAGCTATATTTAGAGCGCAGGGATTTACTGAGAGAATTGCTCATGTGGGGCACAGTACATAATAGATAATCGCTCTGTATCCAGAACTCAACTTTTCCGCTTCATCTAATCATTTCACCTGCCTGCGCCATGCAGCTATAGCAAACACTACTTGTTTTGATCTAGTAGGAGCAAAATAGAATTTAAAGTAGGGATGCACCGAATCCACTATTTTGGATTCGGCCGAACCCCCGAATCCTTTGTGAAAGATTTGGCCGAATACCGAACCGAATCCGAACCATAATTTGCATATGCAAATTAGGGGTGGGAACTGAAAAATAATGTAACTTCCTTGTTTTGTGACGAAAAGTCACGCAATTTCCCTCGCCATCCCTAATTTGCATATGCAAATTAGGATTCGGATTCGGTTCGGCCGGGCAGAAGGATTCGGCCGAATCCGAATCCTGCTGAAAAAGGCCGAATCCTGGCCGAATCCCGAACCGAATCCTGGATTCGGTGCATCCCTAATTTAAAGACAGGCGTTAAAGGGGAAAAATACCTCCTTTTGATACATATGTTCATGTTAAAGTAGATAAATCTCAGCAAAGAGACATTTTATGTAATGAAAAGGGATTGCAGAGGGTCACCAACCCCAAAACTAGAAACATGGAATGAGAGTTTCTCATTACAATTTGTGGCACTGCTACAGCTCTAGTACTAGGTCCCCTTTACAGGGGAATTTACAGACATACTCAGGGGGTAAATGTGTCTTACACCAACGGCAAATGTTGCCTAAATAAAATGAATTTGCCCCTTCTCACAAGCTGCACTCCAAAATAACTCACTCTTACCGCCCCTGTGGCCTATAAGGGATATGTATTTCCACCATATGATATGCCAGAAAAATCAATATTTTGAGCTAAGGTGATTGAATTAACCTATTTTGTATAGAGAATCAGTGGTGAAGTCATGACCAGGCAAAGGAATAGTAAAATGCCCAGGGTTCCAATGGAATAAATTGGTTCAGACTCAGAGGCCTCTTTATCACTAGTGATAGGCGAATTTGTCCCATTTCGCTTCGCCACGAATTTTGCAAACGGGGAAAAAATTAGTGAAAAACTTTTTGACGCTAGCGTCAAAGTTGACACCGGTGCCCATTAAAGGCAATGGATGTATGCTATCCGTCACCGGCATTGAATAAAACGTTGACGCCGAAACACACGACTTCACGCCTAGGTTCTATGGTCTCGATAGAGGGGGTCTGGGGAAATAAATGAAGTATAATATTATTCAAACAAATCAAATATAAGAAATCTTGCACAATCCAATTGAGAATGTTTTACCGCAGCATGGAGGCCATGTTAGCTGCCATTTGCTACTGCATTTATATACTGCAACTTATCTGATATTATTTTCGTGAAACTAGAGCCCACCCCACACTCTCTCTGAATTATAAGCTGTAGACAGAGAGAATCAGAGCCTTGGGGAGCTAAATAATCAATGGCTCAAAGAAAAGCCAACAAAGAATGGCAGTGTTTGAACAAGATTCCAACAAACACAGTGCAGAAATAACATGATAAAAGGAGAGATTTGTTTGAATAATATTTAATGGTTTACTTATATGGTGGGATGATCCTTCAGCTTTCTCACAAAAAGCAACAATAGTGGCATACTGTATGAATTTTAGCTAAATTTAGGACACAAAGCATCAAGTCACAGGAGTCATGAATGCTCTGGTTGAAAGATAGGGCTTCTAGTAGCAGTTATCTAAATAAAAAGATAGGGATTATTTCTCATGTTTGAAGGACATATTATGTTTAAATCATGATGCAACACAAAGAAACCTATAGAACCCTACAGCAGACTGGGGCCAATAAAAATCCCTTATAAGACCATGGGCCTCTAGGTGGACAGCCCTGCCTTATACACTAAGAATAAATGATACTGTTTGTTTTTCCCCTACAATGAAGTGTATTTATGAGCATAGTTAAATGCTAAACACAGATAAAATTAAACATGTTCAAAGATCCATTGCATGGTATACATGCCCACTATTTTTGGACTTCTGCCTCATCTTTCAAGGTTTGTTCTAGGACAGCTCTGCTCCTAGGGTTGCCACTGGGCCGGTATTTTACAGGCCTGGCCGGTAAAAATTATGGTTGATACCAATGTTATTAATAGGGGAAATATATATATATATGAAAGCCGGTATTTTTTTCCAGAAAAGGTGGCAACCCTATCTGCTCCCCAAAAGTGAGGTGTCAAAAATCCAGAACCCCATAGGTTTTTTGGTAAACCTATGGGGCCAAAAGTCAGTAAAGTGCCTGTGATGCAACCTTCTTATTCTCATAATAATGTCTAAAAATGTTCAGGAATCAACATTTCTGGCAGAAAAGGACTTGGTCTGGGATTAATAGGGTGTGGTCTGGGCACAACAGGGAATGACTAATAATCATTCTGATTTATATCTGGTGAAGTGGACATCTCTGGACTATGTTGTGAGGGGTCTTATGTGTAGATAGGGGTTCAATTCATTTAGCCATAATTTTTTATTTTTTAATTTTCCGCCTTCTAATTCTACCACTTTTCAGCCTGTCTGTTACTGGGGTCACTGACCAGCACCCAAAAAACAGACACACAAGCAGATATTGTCACTGGATACAAAGTTTTGTATGATGATGGTTCGGTGTATTAAGGGCAGATATCATGGATCCATGGAGATTAATCATGTGTGTGTCCATATTATGCATTCTTATATTCAGGGCTTGTTGTAGAGATACAAACAATACAATGTTTATAGCAAGTCAAAATATTGCTCATATAAAAAAAAACAAGGGTTGGTAAATTGACCCCTAAAAGTTAATCCCAAAGGCTTTAATGATTTGACCAGCTAAGCCAAAAATGACTTGCATATTGACGCTTTGTAGAAATAAAAGTGTAAATCCAGAAACATCAGATAATCTACTGTGCCAACTCAGACTGAACTCTACAGCCAATTGGGTAAGAAGCATAAAAAATGACTTCATTTAAATCTATAAAGAAAAATCACAATGTAAATGAGATTCTGAAAGTGTGATCAGTGCACATCTGGCGTGACAAGTTGCTATGGTTAAAACGGAAAAAAAACATTATTAAAGGCACACAAGTGTTATTTTAGTCCTAGGCATGACTAATGCATTGTGGGAAATAAAGAGTGTGAATGTCTTCAGCTCTAGATATATACTTATATTATGGGTAGAGATGGCGCGAACTGTTCACCGGCGAACTTGTTCGCGCGAACATCGGGTGTTCGCGCTCGCCGGAAGTTCGCGAACGTCGCGCGACGTTCGCCATTTTGGGTTCGCCATTGTTGGCGCTTTTTTTTGCCCTCTCACCCCAGACCAGCAGGTACATGGCAGCCAATCAGGAAGCTCTCCCCTGGACCACTCCCCTTCCCTAAAAAACCGAAGCCCTGCAGCGTTTTTTTCACTCTGCCTGTGTGTGCTGAAGAGATAGTGTAGGGAGAGAGCTGCTGCCTGTTAGTGATTTCAGGGACAGTTGAAAGTTTGCTGGCTAGTAATCGTGTTGATACTGCTCTGTTATTGGAGGGACAGAAGTCTGCAGGGGTTTGAGGGACATTTAAGCTTAGGTAGCTTTGCTGGCTAGTAATCTACCTTCTACTGCAGTGCTCTGTATGTAGCTGCAGTGGGCAGCTGTCCTGCTTCTGATCTCATCTGCTGACTGCTGCAATAACAGTAGTCCTTGTAAGGACTGCTTTTATTTATTTTTTTGTTCCAATACAGAGCAGTATCAAGCAGATTACTAGCCAGCAAACTTACTATCATCTGTCCCTGAAATCACTAACAGCTCTCCCCCTACACTATCTCTTCCAAGCACACACAGGCAGATTTTTCAGATACATTTTTGCCCTTGATCCCCCTCTGGCATGCCACTGTCCAGGTCGTTGCACCCTTTAAACAACTTTAAAATCATTTTTCTGGCCAGAAATGTCTTTTTTAGATGTTAAAGTTCGCCTTCCCATTGAAGTCTATGGGGTTCGCGAACCGCTCGCATTTTTGCGCAAGTTCGCGAATATGTTCGCGAACTTTTTTTCCGACGTTCGCTACATCCCTAATTATGGGTGAGTGCACAGGATCTATTTTTATTTGATTGCTGTGGTTTGTCAAACTTTTTTCAGTTCAAGCTCCAACTTGAAGATTAAAACTTTAGTCTCGTACCTCTCACCCTTGGGTCATTTTCCACCTGCAGGGCTCCCTTCTCTGCAGCTACAATTGCCACGATTGCCAAATCCAGTGCACAGAGACAGGTGTGTGTCCCATGAATTCAGTGCTGTCTGTGTTCAGCAGCCCTGTATTCATGAGTGGTGGGTGGGGAGGCACTTAGGGATTCCCCCCTTCCATCCCATAACTGCCACCTAACTTGCACATTATTTATATGAACTACTGTAACTAGGTAGCACTGGCAGGTGCAGAGCCCTGTACTTACCGTGTAATCTGGCCATTCTCCCCAATTTTCAATGTAACTGGTCTTCACAACTGCCTATGATTAAGTATCCTGTTGATACGAAACGCGTTAGGTTGTGTCCTAGTGCTCTCCAATAAATAAATACTTTTTAACTAAAAAGTCTGCCTGGAAGATTGGTTCCTAGAAGTGCCTGTTCAGTTTCTACACATGGCCTTCACAACTGACCAATGTTTGTAGTAGTGGTGTTTGTTTGTTGTACAAGTGGTGAGCAGATTACCCAATGGCACAAACTACAAAAAAGTATATATTTATGAAAATTCTGAGCTGTTTTATGCAATATATTATTATAGAGACCTAAATTGTTCAGGGTATTGTTTTCCTTTAAATCTTTTCCTTTATCTTCTTGACAATTTGTTGGGCTCAAACCTACAATAATATCTATGATACAGACATAATATGTTACTTCATTGACCTACAGCTCCTCATTCTGAGCCCAAACGGGTACTTACTCCTGATTTTCCCATGGACATTACTGTTTAAATCCTTTCTTACACCCACTGAAATAATGTGTTCTTTGATTTTTATCCCTTGTAATTACTGTAAACAATCTTAATTATGTAATAGTGCGGCAAAAAATATGTTCCATCCGCTCAGGCACCAGAGCTTCTGAATCTTTGAACACTGCAAAACATGTTTTAGTTATTCATTATCTGTTCCTTATAAGAGGGATTCTCACAAGAAAGTGGGTTATTTTCAGCATGGAGAAATGTCTCTGTTAATTTAGAGATGTATCACAAAGTTATTCAGTATCAGAAGGCTTCTTTCTATCTACTCATAAGGAAATTTATACAGGGGGAGCCCTGTCAGTTGTGGCAGATGGAGGGATTATTATAGCCATTCTCACAAACAAAAACAACCCAATGCTGTTATAATAGATAGTATATCGGCTGCTATGTATTATTAAACCAGCAGATGGCAACCTATAACTATTATATTTGCTATACTCAATAATCCAGTTTTGGTAGGTTGTTCCAGAGTAAATGGGGGTAATAACGAGAAGAAAATGTGTAGGTAGGGCATCCCAGTTGCCTCAGGTTCATCTGGGGTTGGGGCACAAATGGAAGGGGTGCAAGCGAGCAGTGGTAGTAGGGAGCAAGTGGAAGCTTGTGTGCCAATACTAATTGGCCCAGCTCTGGTAACCAGCTTTGAAGTGGGCAAGACTAGAGTCACAGGTCAATCAGATCATTGAAACATAGGGCTAGGTGTGCCAATGGCCAATGGGCATTGACTTTGAATGTGCTCTGGTACTGACTGTTACAAACTTATTAAAGACGCATGTGTATAAAGACATGGAAGCATGCAGCTTCACATGGAACATTCTGCTGCTTCCTTTAGATCAGGGATCCCCAATCTTTTTTTTACTTGCGAGCCACATTCAAAAAACTTCAAAGAGTTGGAGAGCAACACAAGTTCCTGAAGGTGCAAATTATGGGCTGTGATTGACTAATGGTAGACTCTATGTGAACTGGCAGCCTACATGAGGTTTTGGTTGGCAGTACACCTCAACCAAAAAATTGTCTCCAAACCAGGAATTGTATGTATGTATGTATGTTCTTTACAATGCATTAAAGTGCAATATATAAAAGTACAATATATAAAAAGTACACACAGTGAGGACAAGTCTCGTAATAGATATATACATATGCACAGGACACAGACCTTATATAAGGACATCAAGCTTAAGTGCTATGTGGTTAGAGACACATAAGGAAGGATGTCCCTGCCCCATAGAGCTTACAGTCTAAGACTGTGAGCATCTGCTTTGAGGCCACTGGGAGCAACATAAAAGGGGTTGGTGAGCAACATGTTGCACGCAAGCCACTGGTTGGTGATCACTGCTCTAGGTCATCTAGAAGCTATATGAAAAGTATTTATATTTACAAAAAGGCTGAGCTTAATTAAAGAGAAATTACAATGTAAATATGCATCAATAATCAATTTGGCATTTCTCAGTTGAACCATGTATGGGCTATCATTCTTGACCAATGTCCTTGACAAATGAAAGAATAACATCAATGTACAGGCTCCCTGTTTGATATGAACTTTCAGCTCAACATGTGTTTGGGTGAGTTGCCTGGTACCCTAGTTCTGCATAACAAAAAACAACCTACAAAACATAACAGTGAGCAGTCTACCGGATCTTAAGGGAAGGCTTAGTTACACGAGATCCACACAGGCAACTGAGGGTATCATGTCATTTAATGGACAACGCAAATGCCATCTGAGCCTGATATGGTTAGCACGGGGAGGAATGGCCGTGTAAACAGATTAATGAGCCATCTGTTCGGTCCCTTTCAGAAAATGCTGACAGATTAATTATTATCAATCAGCTTTGAGTTTTGTTAATGGCACCCTGTTGACAAGAATAGTTGGATTTATTTAGAGCAGAGAGAAAAACATGGAGACTGTGGTATGTTTAGTATCAGGGGAAATAAACATTGTGTTTTCTCTGAGTAGAATGATTTAACTATGGGCTTGACAGATAACACTGAAAAAAACAACTTCAGAAACCATAGGAGCCTTCATTGAGGGCCAAAGAAGGTCCTACTTCTGAACATCTTCTCATATAAATTCCCATTGGGTCCCATACCCAGACAGCAACTATTGAATTATAGATATCATAATGCTGAAAGATTGAAAGGCTCTGTAACCTACAATGGGGCAACAATATTTCAATAACCAGATTTCTCAACAACAATCCAAAGTAAAAAGTGGCCTGCAGTGGTCCAGTTCCTCAACTCACTCTTGGAAGCAGATGACTGACTAATTTGGTGAGTAACAAAGTAGTCTGCTTCCCACAAAGAAGAGCTCCATCTAAAAGCTCCAGGTGCACCTAAACACATGGTTGAAACAGAGACCAGTCATTGCATTTACATTTGCATTGCATTTTGTGTATGTATCTTTTTCATTTCTATGGCCTTACTCTTACTCTAAAACGATTTTGTATGCCTAGTACCACACCCTTTGATGCATAAAAGACATTAAACTTGTTGAATATGCCTGTGAGCACTCATTGCTCTACTCTATACTCCATCTACCTAAACTACATTCTGGCAACCTTGAGACCCAATTGACTACAATTTCAGTTGTATCTTGGAAAATAAGGGACTTCAACTTAAAATACAAATGCAATCTGATGTTGAACTTTAAGTTTGCCTCCAGTTATACTCATTCTCCAAGAAGTGCACAATTGGAACCTAAAACTGCTTATGCTTAATAAACCTTTGGTAAGGTTATCCTTTTTTTCAATCCCCACCACACATTCTTATTAGTAAGGAAATGCACCTCTTTTAAAATGAGCAAGATATAACCAACCATTTGGTCACACATGGCCTACTGGCAAATAAACTCATTAACTATTATGACCCACCTTCTTTTACAATTAGAAGGTAAAAGAAGGAAAGCTGTGCCCTAAATTGTCTCTACTGAGTGAAGCTTTAATTTGGAAGTTTTGGGATATTTATTTTCAGTAGACAATTTATCCCTATACAAAATTATGGGAATTGGGAAGGTCTTCTCTTGTTATCCATTCTATTTGCCCTAGCACCTGAGCCAATGGCAGTTTAATCAAGTCCCAACAGATCTCATCCATGGTGTGGCCATCAACATGATATCTGTATTTGCACATATATTTGGTAGGTCCACATAAATCACTGATTGACTGGGTAAAATAATTCAAGGAATAATTTTTCATCCTGACCCATGGTGGTGCTGTCACCATAATCACCATAACCTCACTTGAGTCCTGGCCCAGGCATTAACTGAAGGCTTCAACCTGCCTTCCTCTACCTAAAACAATGCCGATGCTATTGCTTTGCTGCACGTAGAGGGGGTCAGAGTCAAGATGCTGCAGGTAAAAATTATATGTATTATCTATGGCTTTTTGGGAAGCCCGGTTTAAAGCACCCGAATCTAGTTCTAAGAACTGCTATGAACTCCTTCTGGGCTCATTAAAGTAGGAAAACCCTCCCTGTATTCATTGCCAAACAAAGATATTTGTGACATAACAATATCTCTTTTTCACTTATGACTTAGAACATCTCTTGCAGGCATGCCCTATATGGGTCAGTATAAATAGCTGATAGACATCAACATTCTTTGAAATCACATGAGCGGTCTTTGAAAAATAAGAATGTACATTGTTGACTTCCATCAAATGGCACAACCGACGTAAAGGGATATAAAGGATCATTGTGCATGAAAGACATAGGCAAACAGCTAAAGATTTTGTAGACTGGCCCACAAATGTGCTAATTACTGATCAAAATTACAATGTAATTCTCCTACCGCACACCTGTAGTTCACCAATCCTGCAAGCTGGTGGTGCGTTCCTTCCGTTGACCCGGCCGGGTCACTTAACAAACAATGTGTAAAAGAAACTGATCTGCACACACACCGATTGATGCAGTCGGGGAATATCCCCTTTTATTCAGCCACCAAACATGTTTGATGTTTGGTGGCTGAATAAAAGGGGATATTCCCCGACTGCATTAATCGGTGTGTGTGCGGATCTGTTTCTTTTACACATTAATTATTGATCAAGACCATAGGGAGATAGAGGTAATTCCTATAGCACAAAGTCCTCAGCTGTAACCAAGACCTAATAATTTACCGCCACCAGTTACCCAGAGAGGATGACATAGAAAAAAAGACACTAAGGGGCACATTTACCTAGGGTTGAATATCGAGGGTTAATTAACCCTCGATATTCGACTGCTGAATTGAAATTCTTTGACTTCGAATATCGAAGTCGAAGGATTTAGCGCAATTCGTTCGAACGATTTAATCCTTTGAATTGAACGATTCGAAGGATTTTAATCCAT
The DNA here is from genome assembly GCA_038501925.1 of Xenopus petersii. Classification (NCBI taxonomy): domain Eukaryota; kingdom Metazoa; phylum Chordata; class Amphibia; order Anura; family Pipidae; genus Xenopus; species Xenopus petersii. The sequence goes on from CM076684.1 coordinate 126,511,778, forward strand.
CGATCAAAGGATTATCCTTCGATCAGAAAAACCTTGGAAAGCCTATGGGGACCTTCCCAATAGGCTAACATTGGCCTCGGTAGGTTTTAGGTGGTGAACTAGGGGGTCGAAGTTTTTTTTAAAGAGACAGTACTTCGACTATAGTATGGTCGAATAGTCAAACCATTCGAAGGTCGTAGTCGAAGGTCGAAGTAGCCAAAAAAAACATTTGAAATTCGAACTACTTTTCCTCTATTTTCCTCTATTCCTTCACTCGAACTAAGTAAATGGGCTGGAGGCTGCTCTCAATATTTTCAAACATATTCTAAAAACTAAACACCCATCCCTGCTATTCCCACCACATCTTGTGCTTCATCCTGATGCCAAACTGTAAATGGAAACCCAAATGGCAGCCACAACAGTTGCAATGGGCATGTAAAGTAAACCATGGCCAACTTTTACCTGTACTGACCCTAGCTTGTTTTTGACCACTCTTTGGATCTTGATCCTTTTAATTAAATCCTGGCAGCGGAGGGCTCCTCCCGAAGGCAAAGGTGGCTGCTATAGGCAGAAGAGTGAGCCGAGAGGGGGACCTTGGGGTTTACTCTGGGTTTTGGAATACCCTACGTTACACACAATTAGATACCTACCAACAGCTATGGCATAGCCTCAAATCAATGCAATGCAGATTAACAAATACAATTTATTTAACATAAAAAGGGCTTACAAAGATAACCGATTGTAGAATTTCTAAGCATACAAAGATGGGGAGGGAGTTCCAGTGGTGAAAAGCAGCAAGGCAAGGTTCTCCGTGTTCTTAAATTGCTGAATCAATCCAGTATGCCTGGAACCAATTCTAAGACAGGGTAGCCAATATGCAGAGTATAATTCATGACTAATTACCTCCTCCCAGTCCCAGGGACCTTTGCTTACCCCTTTGGTGGTACAGAATTTAGGAATGAACTGTTATAAAGTACCCGTATCAGGGGCATGCCTTGATGGGTTTCACTGACTGTCTTGTACTGCCTGCAGGGAATATATATTTTGATAAAGATACGGGGCTTGTGGCAGTTCTGCATGCTGGGAGAACTACAGCTCCAGCCAGAGCATAGGGGTAGTTAGTAGTGAATAGCGAATTTATTCGCCAGGCGTGAATTTCTGGCGAATTCCAGCATTTCACTGCCAGTGAATAAAGTTGCAAAGTGGCCGGCATCAATTCATTTAATGGGCACTGGAGTCAACTTTGACGCCGCCGTCCGTTTCGCAAATTTTTCGGCCGTTTTGCAAATTTCACTAGAAATTCGCGAATTTCGTGGGGAAGAAAAACGGGACACATTCGCACATCACTAGTAGTGAATTCTCTCTAGAAACACAGGTTTAGCAAATATTCTGTAGGATCACAAAAGGAGCAGTTTCATAGACACCTCGCAAACTGTACCTCTTAATAAATGACCCCTGCTGTCTTTATCTGCTGTTGCCTTTAAAAGATAAGTAATATACAATAGAAACCTAGGATCTCGTATTCAGAAACCCATTATCCAGAGACGCCTTTTTTAAGAAATTCATTTTTCTTGACTCGTTTAATTTTTCTCTGTAATAATACAATATTACCTAGTCCCTAAGCAGCTTGAATCCATATGGGTGGGATAAGGGTTTTGCTGAGTTTATTTAATGTTTAAATCTTGTCTAGTTGCCTTAAGGGATAATGCTTCACTTTTGCTCCAAGTTAACATTCTGATCAGTTAAGGAGCAGTGGGTAGAGGAGGCTCACTGTATATTTTGTATATGGAGCAATATCCTTTCTACATAAATATAATGTGACTTTTTTTTTTCTTTGTGACCACAAAACTGTTATAATTTTTTTTAAATGTATTCCCAAAATTATTATATGAATATAAAAAGTCCCTGGCACCGTAACAGCGAATTTATAAGAACACATCCCGATTACTCATTACATTACCTCCCTTTATATTTATATTTTCAGACATTGGCAGGAAACCCATACCAGCTACAAAGGGGATATCCAAACTCCATTGCTCTAGAAGCTCTAATGTTAATTGTATATATTTTGTATTTTTATAGCCGGAACTTTTCTCAGCGTGATCTACATATGTTGAATATATTGTACGGGTATGGGATCTGGAAACCCGTTATCCAGAAAGCTCCAAAATAGGGTAAGGCCATCTCCCATAGACTAAATTTTATCCAAATAATTAAATTTTTTTAAAAATGATTTCCTTTATCTCTGTTTTAATAAAATAGCACCTTTTATTTCATCCAAACTAAGATATAATTAATCCTTATTGGAAGCAAAACCAGCCTATTGGGTTTATTTAATTTAGTAAACTTACGGTATGGAGATACAAATTAAGGTAAGATCCATTATCTGGACAACCCCGGGTCCCAAGCATTCTGGATAACAGGTTCCATATCTGTACTATCTTTATGATCCACAGAGTCAGCAATTTGCTTGCCCTCCATGATGGAACAACATTGCCTTATGGCTACTGTGTAACAATAAAGGTAGTAGACCCCAAGCCTGGAGGGGCTGGGACTATGATGATAAGGGGCCACAAACAGGTGGTAATTACAATGCTCCATCTTGCGCCCACTACCACTCACAAAACTGTGTTTCTGAATGACACATACATTGGGGTGTGAGTTAGGGGATGACTATGTGCTGCTCCCAGCCCACTACATAATGGTGAGCAAAATAATGTACAAATACACAAATAATTCTAATAAATATATATATATATATATATATATATATATATATATAAAAGTATAGGACTTTTTATCTAGAATGCTCGGGACCTGGGGTTTTCTGTAATTTGGATCTTCATGCCTTGTCTACTAGAAAATCATGTAAACATTAAATAAACCCAATAGGCTGGGTTTGCTTCCGATAAGGATTAATTATATCTTAGTTGGGATCAAGTACAAGTGATTTTATTATTACAGAGAAAAAGAAAACAATTTTTAAAAATGCGGATTATTTGGATAAAATGGAATCTGTGGGAGTCGGCCACTGCGTAATTCGGAGCTTTCTGGATAACGGGTTTCCAGATAATGGATCCCATACCTGTATTTACAAAGTCTCCTGAACAAAATGCTTCATTAAAATGCATTTGTTATTGGATATATGTCACAGTTCTCACATTTTGTTAGCAGAGTTTATTCTTAGAGCTGTGTCCCTGCTCTGTGTACTTCCTGCGAAAGCTGAAGTTTATGTGATAAAACGTATTTCGCACATTATCACAAGTGCAATTGTGCCATCGCACTACTTCCCCCCTCTCCTTTCGGCACTTATAATAGCACTTTCTGGTTTCTTTTCCATATATGTGGATACAAGCGACACTCAAGTATCACTGAAGAAGTTTTAGAAGAAAATGAGGTGGCAAGGTCATTCTTCCAATTCTCATCCCTGGATTTTTTTGCCAAGATGAAGACCCTGCAGGGTAGAAGGCGCTGGGGTTTTTCACTGGTGTAAATGAAATGTTGATATTTGTCCATAGGAGTATGCGGTTATATTTCTTTGTGATACTCTATAGTGTTGCCCAATGGGTGCTCTCTTTGTTTGTATTCCTAATCTTCACCATAATTAGCCTTCAGCAGGGTCAGACTGGGGGACCCGGAGCGCACTGGGACTCCTGTCCAGGGCCCCCTACTGCGATGCCGTGCATGTGCAAAATGAGCTGCAAATAATTTTTTTATGGCCAGGAGATCAGGAGAGGGGGTCTGGCCTGGGGGCCCATGAGGACCGGGGCCCACCGGGTTTTTTCCCGCTGTTCTGCTGGGCCAGTCCAATCCTGGCCTTCAGGCTCAGCACCTCTGCCCTTACTCAAAGCCGCTACAAGGGTGTTTTTATTTCATAGTCCTACATACATGACCATGACCTTGCATCTGTACTCTTTGGGGACCAACCAGCATGAGAGTCCCCTATAAACCTCCAACCACCCACCTGCCTCATTTTTGGTAGGATCACATCATCGCTAAATGAAGTGCAGGTGCTTTGACATTTACCAAAAGCCAAGAATCCTTTAAAAAACAGACATTTCCACCCATAAAACCGTTACAGTTTCTGGAACTAACCCTGCCCCAAACAAAGCTGTAAAACAAAATGTAATAACACACACGGCTCTGTTCAGAGTTTATTATGGGTCACGTCTCTATGTAATCTATTTCTCTTATTTTTATTAAAGGCTCGTAGGAGGGTGACATCAGTTTCTCTAAAGGCTTTAAATATCTGCATTGTGAAATAATAGGAATTATTGTGGGTCCCTGAGCCTCCTGCTTTGTGTAGTGCAGGTGGCTGAATCCCCGAATCCTTGGTGAAAGATTCAGCCGAATACTGAACCAAATCCGAATCCTAATTTGCATATGCAAATTAGGCTCAGGAAAGGAAAAGGTGGAAATAAATCTTTTTTTGTGACGAAAAGTCACGTGATTTCCTTACCTGCCCCTAAATTACATATGCAAATTAGGATTCGGATTTGGTTCGGCCGAATCTGAATCCTGCTGAAAAAGGCCAAATCCTGGCCGAATCCCGAACCGAATGCTGGATTCGGTGCATCCCTAGTATTTGTCGAACAACTAGTTGTTTTCAGTTAGATCACCAGAAATAACAAATTTTTCCAATGACTTTCTATTTTCTATGTGTATTGAAGTGTAAAGTGTTATTTTTCACCTTCTAAAGCAGCTCTGGGGGGGTCGCCGACCCTATAAACTGTTCTAACTTGATACATTTAATTGATACATTTCTTGTCTTTGTCCCTGCTGAGCAGAATCCCTGAGTTTCATTACAGACAGCTGTTAGAATTGATACAATAGTTGCTAATACTCCACAGATACTGCTGAGAAATGGATCCACTAAATGTTGCAAAATTGTAACAGTTCAGAATCTGCCCTTGAATTACTGAGCTGTCAGACTCAAACACCAGTGACACGAACATTCAACTTTAAATCTAAGGGCTCTTACACACGGCCGTTCCGACCTGCGCTCCCCTGCATTCCGTTTTTTGGCGTTCAGCCGCAGGGGAGCGCAGGAATAGACGCAAGTCATTATTTGAAATGGGGCTGTACTCACTCAGGCGCGTGTAGGCGCCGAACGCAGGAAAAATGCAGCATGTTGCGTCTGAACCTGCGTTCGGCGCCTACACGCGCCTGAGTGAGTACAGCCCCATTTCAAATAATTACTTGCGTCTATTCCTGCGCTCCCCTGCGGCTGAACGCCAAAAAACGGAACGCAGGGGAGCGCAGGTCGGAACGGCCGTGTGTAAGAGCCCTTAGATTTGGAAAAAAAAAACAGTAAAAAATAAATAATGGAAAGTAATTGAAAAAGTCTTTATTTCTGAAGAACAATCTGAAAACAACTGAAGTGAAAAAAGTGTTTGGAAAATGAACAACCCATTTAATAATTATAACTCAAAAGCAGTATTGATTTATTAAGTTTTTGGTTTAGCAAAATCCAAACGCCATGGATTAGGAATCTACCTATCACATCTGGCAGACTGAGCTATTTATACAACTGAAATGTTCTTTTTCCTCTTTGAATCCCTACTATAGCAGCGAAATTATTTTGTCTCCGAGAGTGCCTGGCCAGTGGAGAATTTCCTCATTAATCTCAATAAATAGGAACACCTTCTATACTAAACAACACTGTCACATTTTGTGGAGGTAGTCTGAAGAAGGAGCACAACAAAGTATTAGCTAGAGCATCTTTCGTGCATGTATCCATGGAAACTGAATCAATGCTCTTGTTGCAGTTCATTTTTTCGTTACACAATAGAAATGTTAATTGATTTTTTTTTTATTTATTTATTTATTTATTTATTTTAGGAGGGTGATGTATAGTGGAAGGAATGTATTCCTAGGTTTTCCTGGTGCAGCCTGAAGCATTGGAATAAACAACATCAGTTTAGTGAATACTTGATGACGACTGCAAAAGAGAATTGGTGCTGCGGGAAAGACCATTTGATGAAATAGGTGTGCAGTACAGCATTATGGCACACACACCCCATATTGTCACTGCACATCAATTGGGGACCTCTGTACTCCCTGGTCCCTCAGCAACTACACATCTCTGCTGTTAGAACCCAAGGACCTGGAGCAAGTGAAGACTATGGTTGTGCTAAAGCCAAGAGCAATGCACTTCCTCTGATGGAAGGATTTTATGAGGTTGGCAAATATATGCAATCATTTGCATTGCCCACTAATTCCTTATTGCACATAAAATGTGGAACCCTTCACCCCATAATTATATAAAACATCTCCCATTTCCAAGTGTAATGCCCCCACAATATATTTACTCATGTATGATGGACTTTGCCTGCACAGCCATCACATTCTACTCAAGAAATGATTGTTGTCAGGGACTCAGGGAGGCACTCAGGGAGGCCCAATTATTTAAGGAAAACTATACCCCCCCAACAATATAGGTCTCTATAAAAAAGATATTGCATAAAACAGCTCATGGGGTAAATTTATCAAAGAGTGAAGTTCCGCCACTAGAGTGAAATTCCGCAGCTCTCTATTCATTTCTATGGGATGTTGAAAAGCGTATTTATCAATGGGTGAAAGTGAAATTTCACCCTTTGATAAATACGCCTTTAAAAACCCCATAGAAATGAATGAGAAGTGGCGGAATTTCACTCTAGTGGCAGAACTTCACTATTAACTTCACTCTTTGATAAATATACCCCTATGTGTTAAACCCTGCTTCATGTAAATAAACCATTTTCATAATAATATCCTTTTTAAGTAGAATGTGCTATTGAGTAATCCTAAATAGAAAATTGTCATTCTATAAATAAGGGCCACCCCCTGGGATAGTAGGAATCACAGTGCACACAAACATACCATACATGTTAGGACACATGAGCCAATTAACAGACAGAGTTGTGTTTTTTCCTTTACTACTTCTTCCTGCTACAGTTAGAGCTGCAGTATTTCTGGTCAGGTGATCTCTGAGGCAGCACACAGACCATCATGAAATGTTGGTTCCAGGCAAGAGATGTAAAAGGGCAATAATTACTTAAATATATATTCCAGTTTGGTAAGATTCTTTAGTATGCCACTTAATATGATATAAACTATCTGTTGCTTAAATATTCATTTTGGGGGTAAAGTTTTCCTTCAAAGGTTGAATTTTAGTGGTTTTAGAACTTTTTGAAACCACGATTAAACTCATTTTCTCTGAAACCACAAATGCCATGAAAGTTACTAAAAGATCCCGATATAAAAAGCACAAATGGAGAAAAATGCTTAATGATCCAAATAAAAATACAAAAAGCTCTGTAAGCTCTAAAAATCCTATTTTTTTTGGAAAAGGTACAGCTTGATTGAAGATACTTGTGGAAAAAATCTCAAATACCTTGAATTTGTGAGTTAAAAAAAACTTGAAAATCTCAAATTAAAAAAAAGACAACTCCTACATGAACGTACTCGATTTTATATGCCGAAGTTTTACATTCAAGTTTTTAGAGTTCATTTGCGCTCAATAAATACCAAACATTCCAATTTTTTGAAAATTTAACTCGACTCTGTTATTTTTTTGTCCAAAAATATCAAATTGTGGCAAAAATGGAAAATCCAACATTGATAAATCAGCTCCTAAGTCTACTAGAAAAACATTTAAACCTTAAATAAACCCAATAGGCTGGTTTTGCTTCCAATAAAGATTAATTATATCTTAGTTGGGATCAAGTACAAGGTACTGTTTTATTATTACAGAGAAAAAGGAAATCATTTTTAAAAATCTGGATTATTTCATTATAATGAAGTCTATGGGAGACGGCCTTTACATAAAACCTGTATATGTATTATATTATAATTTAATAGTCTACCATATTACTCCTGTAATAAATATTCTTGTGCAGATGGAGCGGTTCTCTGTTTTTCCCTTTCCTTCCTTTTTGCTTAAATACTTCAATTTTCCTTCTTTCTTTGTTTTGATCTCCTTTAACAGTATATTTTCTTCACTTTTTTCCTTTCTTATACTTTTCTAATTTCTTTCTTTTTTTGAAAATAAGTAAATTCCCAAATTCCAGGAATGAGCATTCTTGGACATTTGCACTGGAATTTGGGAATTTACTTATTCTCACAAAAAGAAAGATTATAAAAGCATAAGTGAGTAGTGTTGAGTCATATCATATGATATATAGCTGCTGGAGAGCAACAGAGAAACTTAATGAATGAGGGTTTAAGTTGGGTCCAACTCATGTGCCTCATCCCCACAAGGTCACATTAAGGTGAGCTACGTGATTCTGCAACATTGCGCTTCGTTTTTTTTAAAATTTATTTATTTTACTAATGTGTAATTATATTTAAACCATCGAGTTTCTCATTGTGCTATCAAGGCCTATTTAGTAAAACTTGCACATATGAAGTCTAGCCGGTGGAATACCTGTGCTAGTTTGTTCTGCCTCCCATCATTCCAAGATATGGTTTAGAGCACAAAATTATCTCTGTTTCCAAGGGAAGGTTGAAATGTTCTCATCCATATGTATGTGATGTGTATGGGTTTGTTAAAAGCTTGTTTTATATGTAAATTGTGGTGTAATGAGATCAAAATTAATTAGCCTGTTATAAATAATCCTAGTCATGGTATGTTAGTTTATCTAATGTTAACTTGTATCATTTATCCGTTCTTTACACCGTGAGTCCCCAACCTTTGTAAACAGTGAGCCACATTCAAATGTAAAAAGAGTCGGGGAGCAACATAAGCATGAAAAATGTTCCTGGATGGTGCAACATAAGCTATTCCTGCGACTCCAGCGTGCAGCGTCAACGAGCAACCTCAGCGCATGACGGATGATGTAATCATGCACATTTTGACGCAAAAATTCACCTATAAAAGAGGATTTCAGCCATTGCCCGATTATAGGTACAATTCTGTTGTGTTCCTGGGTGTTACTATTCTTATTCTGAACTTCTGATCTTGACATTGCCTGTATCCCGATTACGAAACGTCACTGCCTGTACCGACTTTTTTCCTGGCTACTCTTCTTCTTGACCCTTCTGTACCGTGAACTGTGTATATATCTGCAACTGTGTATATATCCTCCTTGGTCTGCAACTAAAAAACTGGGCCTTTGGGCCCTAACAGCAACATCCAAGTGGTTGTTGAGTAATATGTTCCCCATGAGCCACAGGTTGGGGATCACTGCTTTACAATGAATTATAACAATGGGGAAGAATTCTCTGACCATTAACATCAGGGACCTCCACTGAATAGTGATGGGGGTCAACATCAGATCATGCACTATGGCCTATGGAAGCTTATCAGACAAAGACCATATAACATACATATGGCCACCATTACTGTTGAATGACAAGTTCCAACACCCTTCCAACAATATTTTACTGTCTGTGGTTGATGGAATTGCTCTATCATGAACTACGTACTACTCAACACTCTTCCTACCTACAACTGCTGCTCTGTGAGGCCTTGCTTAATCACCATTCAAACTCAAGGCCATAGCTCATGCTTTCATAACATTCCTCCACAGCAGATGTCTTGCAAGACCAGGGAAGAGACCATGAGGATTGCAGCACTCACCAGTGTAGCCGGGCATCTAAATCGTGGAGAGTATGGATCAGTTAAAAATGAATATTAACAATATGTACATATTCATCATGGAGAGCGGAGATGAAAATTCATTTGGGAGTCTAAAAATATCTTTCTCATTATCAGCAAGAAATTATCATTATCTTTCGGAGGCTAAAATCACTTGAGAATTCCAAAATTATCTTCAGTTTTATGAAGTTTGTGACGCACAAGGAAACTTTGTAAGTAATAACTCTTGCTTGAAGGGAGCACCCTGATCAGTTCCAGACAGGAGTCCTTAATCTGTTCATAGAAACTCCCATAGAGATTCCAAATCCCAAATACATATAGCCATCGTGCCAAAGTATTAAACTTGAAAAGCAGTCTGTGTGTGCTACAACTTGTGCATTTATAAAAGAAAAGCATGTGACCCAAATGTAACCATTTATTTTGTTTTAAGTCATTTTACCAGATCATCTATGGGTCCTCATCAGTTTAGAAGCAACAGTATGTACGATTCACAGGCAGAGCTCCTTCTTCAACTATGAGGACTGACATGGTTGGATACATCTGACATCAAACTGACTAACAATGAGATCAGGAATACTCCCGGTGGTCCTGCTTTTCACTCAATAATATCAGGTTTTGTGCTTGGATCTGACTGTTTTATATAAAGGAAACAGATGGAGGGATGGGAACAGAAAAACAGAATAAGATAGGTGAGAATGAAAGAATGAAAAGAGGAAATGAAAACAAAAAGCCAAAAAGCGGCCAGCAGAAAGCAGAAGAGAGAAACAGAATAAGGAAGAAGTAGGGGACAGAGAAGAAGGTGTAGAATGCTAACACAGAGTAAGAACAAGGTCAATGGGCTAGGACCCACACAGGTTGGGTTACAATGTTCTTGTTGTCAATCACATCCAAGGAGCCTGGGAGCAGAAGTGAGGAGGCCAAACATGGTGTCCTCCAAACCCACTACTCAGCTCCCCAGTTTGGCTGCAGGTACAAGGAAGCCACTGGCTTTTAATCAGTGGGTGGATATGATTGAGTAGGGGACACAGTGAACTATCCAGGGAGTCTAGCAGTTAAATGATGCTTTAGTTCCTCTTTAAATGGCATGTAAAGGCAAAAAAAAATAAAATTCCATTTTTACTTTCTTCAATGAAAAAGAAACCTATCTCCAATATACTTTAACTGTATGCAGTGAAATTCTCCCTTCATTTACTGCTGTGGATAGGAATTGTCAGACAGTCCCTTACTGCTCTGCAGGGAAACAATCATACTTATGAACAGCAGGGGGAGCCACCGCCTTACTTCCCAGCCATGCAGAACTCAAGCATTATTATTATTTTTTTTCTGTAGAGCAGTCGGCGACTATGTAGATTGGATTTTATATTTGCCTTTACATCCCCTTTACTGTTTCTAATGGAGCCAGATTTAAACAGATAAACTGGTATTCTAGTTGAAGGATTATTTTGCTGCAGCCACTGGTTCTGCAGAGTTGGAGAAAGTTTGTATTAAACAATACAAAAACTATAAAATCCACATTAGATTACATGACAACACAGTATCCAGTGCAGTCTGCATATTCTGATTATTAATCAATCTTGCTGTATCGGCTTCTGGCAGATATTATTTGACTTGTGCTGTTTCGATAATTTATGACGATCCCTAAGCAGCCCAGACCACACTGAGCATGTGCACAGTCTTGGTCTTGCAAAGATGTTTAACAAAGTTTCAAGATGGTGACCCCCTGTGGCAAACCTTGAAAGCATAAATCATTTGTTTGATTAGGCTTGTGGTGCAGTAAGTTCATATTTATTTTTAGTATACAAAATACAGCATTTCTAGCCTTATTCTATTTTAGACTTTACTTCCCCTTTAAGTGGGAACAGTTAATGATCCAACCCAAATGACAGAACATCCTCTATGAACCTTCACCAGGCAACTGACAGTATTAGTTAACGTTGTGTATATCCTGAGTGTAAACTGATGCCATAAATGGGTCTGTATATAGATTAAGTGCAAACTGACAATATACTGAGTAAATCCTGGATACAAACTGACACCATTGCTGACAGATTGTAGAGGCCAGACACGCTGTGACACGTAACAGAATTATATTAAGAAAATATGTGTCAGTCTCATTACTTCTCTTATTCTATAAATGTTTACTTAAAGTGCATGTAAAGGCAAAAAATAAAATCCCATTTTAACTTTCTTTGATGAAAAAGAAACCTATCTCCAATATACTTTAATTAAAAAAGCTGTACCATTTTTATAAGAAACCTGTATGAGACTGTAAGACTGTATGCAGTGAAATTCTCCCTTCATTTACTGCTGTGGATAGGAATGGTCAGAAATCCAAGTACTGGAGGGCTCCTCCAGATTCGAAAAACAGCGGTTATAGTAGAAAGTGTGAGCCCAGGCCAGGACCTTGGGGTTTGTTCTAAGTTTGATATTTCTTACGTAACACCTACCTATTCAGTTGAACTGAAGAAGCCACTCGGGTGTTGAAACATTTTCAAGAAAACTCTAAAATGTTAATTTGCCTTAAGTTGACTTAATTCCACTAGATACTGTCAGCCATTCAGCTTTCAGATAATACATTTTCACCATAAACATCACCCTAATTGACCTTAAACATGGGCTTTCTGGTGTATTTAAGACATCCAATAGGAATAAGTCACAGATCTCTGTCTAAGTGGTCTTCAGGCAGATCCCCCCATACACTGCTCCAGCCTCCCAGGCAGTCAAGCCCCTGACTTGTGAACCACTGTTATTTTCCACAAGTCCTTCTGCTTCATAAATCATGAAGTAAACAGTGTTACAGTTGCAGTAGATATAATTAAAGGCTCTGGTACAAACTACCTCTCCCCATTTCCATGAAATGAAAAGAGCACCAGATGCAGCAATTAAGTCTGCCCCATTTAGTTTAAGAATATATAATAAATGAGCTGACCCTTTCCTGTGCCTGCAACTAAACAAAAATGTTAGGTTTTTGCAAGAGCCACATTGTGTTATATTTCACTTTTTATTTTCACTTTTTTGTTTCTTCCTTCTCAGCTTGCCTTTTCTTTCCAGCAGCTTGAATCCTTTTTTATATCAGCTTTGCTCATGATACATTATGATACATTATATCCCTACTATACCTCCTATCCCACAGTCACACTCCCTTCCCAGAGACTATTATCCCACTGTTACTATAGGCACTATCTCTCCCTACTATACCTGCTATCCCACAGTCACACTCCCTTCCCAGAGACTATTATCCACTGTTACTCAGGGCCGCCATTAGAAATCACGGGGCCCCGTACAACAAAATTTTTGGGGCCCCCTGGGCCCCGCCCACACTGACGACCAAGCTCCACCCCATTTCCCGCCCACTCCACATCGCAGTTAAAAGACCACACAGACATCAGCGCTAAAAAAGTACACAAGTTGTAAAAAGCTATTGATGGTCAGGGCCCCCTTATAAAAAATTGGGGCCCCAAAAAAAAAAAAATTAAAATTTTTTTTTTTAAAAAAAAACATTGGTGGCAGGGGCCCCCTTATAAGTTAAAAAAAACTTGGGGCCCCAACAAAAAAAATGTAAAAAAAACTAAAAAATAAACAAACATTGGCGGCAGGGGCCCCCTTATAAGTTAAAAACAAATTGGGGCCCCAAAAAAAAATTTGAAAAAAAAAAAAATTTTTTAAAAAAAAAAAAAAACATTGGCGGCAGGGGCCCCCTTACAAGTTAAAAACAAATTGGGGCCCCAAAAAAAAATTTGAAAAAAAAAAAAAAAATTTTTTTGAAAAAAAAAAAAAAAACATTGGCGGCAGGGGCCCCCTTATAAGTTAAAAACAAATTGGGGCCCCAAAAAAAAATTTGAAAAAAAAAAAATTTTTTTGAAAAAAAAAAAAAACATTGGCGTCAGGGGCCCCCTTACAAGTTAAAAACAAATTGGGGCCCCAAAAAAAATTTAAAAAAAAAAAAAAAATTTTTTTGAAAAAAAAAAAAAACATTGGCGTCAGGGGCCCCTTACGAGTTAAAAAAAAAATTGGGGCCCCAAAAAAACATGTTTTAAAAAAAAAGATTGGTTGCAGGGGCCTATAGAATATTAAAATAATACATTGGTGGCCAGGAGATTAAAAAAAAAAAAAAATACACAAACTGGTGTTCAGTAGAATTGAACTCACGGCTTCAGTACTTCAACTTCACCTCCTTTCGTGACTTCGGGTCTTTTCACTGCTTCAGGACTTCGGCTTCGGCTGTTTTTGTGACTTCGGGTCTTTGCGCTGCTTCAGGACTTCGGCTTCGGCTGTTTTCGTGACTTCGGGTCTTTGCGCTGCTTCAGGACTTCGGCTTCGGCTGTTTTCGTGACTTCGGGTCTTTTCGGCGCTTCGTGACTTCGGCTTTTTCCGTGACTTCGGGTCTTTTCGGCGCATCGGCTTCGGCTTTTCGGCACTTCCGCATTCGGCAGCACAGAGGCAAGACGTACGGCTCGGGCGCTCGTAAGGGGGGCCCGGATCTTCAAAAAATGCAGCGCTGCCGGGCCCCCCTTCATGCCCGGGCCCGGTACGCTTGTCCCCCCTGTCCCCCCCTGATGGCGGCCCTGCTGTTACTATAGGCACCATCTCTCCCTACTATACCTGCTATCCCACAGTCACACTCCCTTCCCAGAGACTATTATCCACTGTTACTATAGGCACCATCTCTCCCTACTATACCTGCTATCCCACAGTCACACTCCCTTCCCAGAGACTATTATCCCACTGTTACTATAGACACCATCTCTCCCTACTATACCTGCTATCCCACAGTCACACTCCCTTCCCAGAGACTATTATCCCACTGTTACTATAGGCACCATCTCTCCCTACTATACCTGCTATCCCACAGTCACACTCCCTTCCCAGAGACTATTATCCACTGTTACTATAGGCACCATCTCTCCCTACTATACCTGCTATCCCACAGTCACACTCCCTTCCCAGAGACTATTATCCCACTGTTACTATAGACACCATCTCTCCCTACTATACCTGCTATCCCACAGTCACACTCCCTTCCCAGAGACTATTATCCACTGTTACTATAGGCACCATCTCTCCCTACTATACCTGCTATCCCACAGTCACACTCCCTTCCCAGAGACTATTATCCACTGTTACTATAGGCACCATCTCTCCCTACTATACCTGCTATCCCACAGTCACACTCCCTTCCCAGAGACTATTATCCCACTGTTACTATAGACACCATCTCTCCCTACTATACCTGCTATCCCACAGTCACACTCCCTTCCCAGAGACTATTATCCACTGTTACTATAGGCACCATCTCTCCCTACTATACCTGCTATCCCACAGTCACACTCCCTTCCCAGAGACTATTATCCACTGTTACTATAGGCACCATCTCTCCCTACTATACCTGCTATCCCACAGTCACACTCCCTTCCCAGAGACTATTATCCCACTGTTACTATAGACACCATCTCTCCCTACTATACCTGCTATCCCACAGTCACACTCCCTTCCCAGAGACTATTATCCACTGTTACTATAGGCACCATCTCTCCCTACTATACCTGCTATCCCACAGTCACACTCCCTTCCCAGAGACTATTATCCACTGTTACTATAGGCACCATCTCTCCCTACTATACCTGCTATCCCACAGTCACACTCCCTTCCCAGAGACTATTATCCACTGTTACTATAGGCACCATCTCTCCCTACTATACCTGCTATCCCACAGTCACACTCCCTTCCCAGAGACTATTATCCCACTGTTACTATAGGCACCATCTCTCCCTACTATACCTGCTATCCCACAGTCACACTCCCTTCCCAGAGACTATTATCCACTGTTACTATAGGCACCATCTCTCCCTACTATACCTGCTATCCCACAGTCACACTCCCTTCCCAGAGACTATTATCCCACTGTTACTATAGACACCATCTCTCCCTACTATACCTGCTATCCCACAGTCACACTCCCTTCCCAGAGACTATTATCCACTGTTACTATAGGCACCATCTCTCCCTACTATACCTGCTATCCCACAGTCACACTCCCTTCCCAGAGACTATTATCCACTGTTACTATAGGCACCATCTCTCCCTACTATACCTGCTATCCCACAGTCACACTCCCTTCCCAGAGACTATTATCCACTGTTACTATAGGCACCATCTCTCCCTACTATACCTGCTATCCCACAGTCACACTCCCTTCCCAGAGACTATTATCCACTGTTACTATAGGCACCATCTCTCCCTACTATACCTGCTATCCCACAGTCACACTCCCTTCCCAGAGACTATTATCCCACTGTTACTATAGACACCATCTCTCCCTACTATACCTGCTATCCCACAGTCACACTCCCTTCCCAGAGACTATTATCCACTGTTACTATAGGCACCATCTCTCCCTACTATACCTGCTATCCCACAGTCACACTCCCTTCCCAGAGACTATTATCCACTGTTACTATAGGCACCATCTCTCCCTACTATACCTGCTATCCCACAGTCACACTCCCTTCCCAGAGACTATTATCCACTGTTACTATAGGCACCATCTCTCCCTACTATACCTGCTATCCCACAGTCACACTCCCTTCCCAGAGACTATTATCCACTGTTACTATAGGCACCATCTCTCCCTACTATACCTGCTATCCCACAGTCACACTCCCTTCCCAGAGACTATTATCCACTGTTACTATAGACACCATCTCTCCCTACTATACCTGCTATCCCACAGTCACACTCCCTTCCCAGAGACTATTATACCACTGTTACTATAGACACCATCTCTCCCTACGATACCAGACCAAGTCTGGCACAGTGTGCCCTATATTGGATATGTTTTTTATTAACAAACTTGTTTGAAAGTGCATTTGCTTCTGAGAAGCCCATTCTGGGTCTGCACTATGTATAATGTGCTTCTGTCATGTTAAAAGGCTTTTTAACATTCAAGCTGGAAAGTCACTGTGACATATGACATTGACCATAATAATCTGTCAAGTGTTTAACTCAATTCACTGAGCAGAACAGCCTTATACATGTGATGAGGTGTCCTGTCCCTTTAATGGTCAGAAAAGCAGAATAATATGTTGTGTAACTGTAGGGATTGCAGAGGTTCTGACCTCACAAAGGAGGCCCAAAAGTATATGTATATATACACCTTTTCGCAAAATTAAGAAAATAAATACATTCTGCCTCTTCTTTTAATTTACAAAATCCATACAGTTTCTAATAATAGAGCAGAGAATTGTTGCTGCTGAACAAAAAGATAAATAATTCAAAATAATCCCTTTAAGTTGAATAGAGAGAGAAGAAAAATACCCTAGAATTTCCAACAACAAAGTAACCTTTAGAAGTGAAGAAGGGATATATTTTGAAGAAGTATGTGGAATTTTTTTTAAACTTTTCACCCTAGATAAAGACAATTGTTCAAAAACTTGAAAAGAAGCAGAAAATAATAATGCTTCATGAAAATCCTTTTTGACCTCCACATTCAGAATGCAATTATTATCAGGCATAGAAATTGATTTCATCTAATTATATTTATTGAGTTCAAGGTTTAATTAGCAACAGATATTAAGGCATATTCCTGGGAGCTTTTGCGTTACAAAAGAGGGCAGTGGAAGTAAAGTAGAACAGGCAGTGCAAAGGCAGCTCCCTACTAATGCATTGTTTTATTAAAGGTCTATAATAAATACTGCCTGTTGATCAATTTTAAGACCAGGTTTTTAGACCAGATGTTGGTCTAGTACAGGGGTCCCCAACCTGCAGCGCCGGATTTCGATGACGGGCGCCCCTAGGCCGTGCGGTCTGACCAGGCGGCCACGCGGTCCTAGCGCCCACCTCACCTCCCCTTCACAGCGCGCCGGCGAAAAAACGCCGGTGCAGCTGCTTTAATTCAATGGGGACGCACATGTCCCCATAATGCGGCTGGGCGGCATGCCGCCCCTATTTTTTTGCCGCCCTAGGCCCGGGCTTATACGGCCTTGCCGCAAATCTGGGCCTGCCAACCTGTATTACCCATGAGTCACGTTCAAATGTGAAAAGAGTTGGAGAGCAACACAAGTATAAGGCGCTCCGGGAGACTGGCGCGTGCCCCTACCTTGAATCGCACTGGCTCCTGGAGTCTCTCTTGTGCTATGTGTGTCTGTACGCTAGCGCTAAAGAGACTCTGGGAGCAGACACGCTTCAAGGTAGGGGCTCGCGCTGGTCTCCTAGAGCCCCTTACAACAAGCCTGAAAAAAGTTCCTGGGATGCCAAATAAGGACTGTGCATGGTCTGTATATGGAGAGCCTACAGGAGACTCAGTTTGACAGTACACCTGTAGTGTTTTTTTATAATTCTATTTCTTTACCTGGAATGCCATGCGGTTGACCATGTGGTCAGCACACAGTGAGCAATATATAAGAACCTTAGGTCAAGTGTAGGGATGTAGCGAACGTCGGAAAAAAAGTTCGCGAACATATTCGCGAACTTGCGCAAAAATGCGAGCGGTTCGCGAACGGTTCGCGAACCCCATAGACTTCAATGGGAAGGCGAACTTTAACATCTAAAAAAGACATTTCTGGCCAGAAAAATGATTTTAAAGTTGTTTAAAGGGTGCAACGACCTGGACAGTGGCATGCCAGAGGGGGATCAAGGGCAAAAATGTATCTGAAAAATCTGCCTGTGTGTGCTTGGAAGAGATAGTGTAGGGGGAGAGCTGTTAGTGATTTCAGGGACAGATGATAGTAAGTTTGCTGGCTAGTAATCTGCTTGATACTGCTCTGTATTGGAGGGACAGAAGTCTGCAGGGATTTGAGGGACATTTTAGCTTAGGTAGCTTTGCTGGCTAGTAATCTACTGTTCTCTTTAAACAACTGCCATACGTTGACCTTGTAGGCATTGTTTGCCCAGTTTTTTTGGACGCAGCCACTGAAGCACAGTTGCCAGAAAAAATATGCCATATAAATGCTGAAAATAGTAATTTTTCGCCATACGTTGACCTTGTAGACATTGTTTGCCCAGTTTTTTTTGGACGCAGCCACTGAAGCACAGTTGCCAGAAAAAATATGCCATATAAATGCTGAAAATAGTAATTTTTCGCCATACGTTGACCTTGTAGACATTGTTTGCCCAGTTTTTTTGGTCGCAGCCACTGAAGCACAGTTGACAGAAAAATTATGCCATATAAATGCTGAAAATATAAATTTTTTTGGTTGCAGCCACTGAAGCACAGAGGCCAGAAAAATTATGCCATATAAATGCAGAAAATATGCATTTTTTTGGACGCAGCCACTGAAGCACAGTTGCCAGAAAAAATATGCCATATAAATGCTGAAAATAGTCATTTTTCGCCATACGTTGACCTTGTAGACATTGTTTGCCCAGTTTTTTTGGTTGCAGCCACTGAAGCACAGAGGCCAGAAAAAATTAAACCAGTAGGGTTTGCACCCTAGTTTGTAACGGTGGCGGAGGGAGGAGGACGCTAAAGGACAGCTGTGTGTGGAGTCATGAGGCTTGAAGAGAAGGACAGCTGCATAGAAGTCAGAACAAGTCTTCCGGCGTGCAGTAACCCTCCGAGATCCACCCCTCATTCATTTTAATAAAGGTCAGGTAATCGACACTTTTGTGACCTAGGCGAGTTCTCTTCTCAGTTACAATCCCTCCTGCTGCACTGAAGGTCCTTTCTGAGAGCACACTTGAGGCTGGGCAAGACAAGAGGTTCATGGCAAATTGTGACAGCTCTGGCCACAGATCAAGCCTGCGCACCCAGTAGTCCAGGGGTTCATCGCTCCTCAGAGTGTCGATATCTGCAGTTAATGCCAGGTAGTCCGCTACCTGCCGGTCGAGGCGTTCTTTGAGGGTGGATCCAGAAGGGTTGTGGCGCTGCCTTGGACAGAAAAACATTTGCATGTCTGACGTTACAGACCGGCCAAAGGGCTTTGTCCTTGCAGGTGTGCTCGTGGCAGGATTACTGGCACCTCTGCCCCTGGAATGTTGATGAGTTCCTGAAGTGACATCACCCTTAAAAGCATTGTACAACATGTTTTGCAGGCTGGTTTGTAAATGCCGCATCTTTTCGGACTTGTGGTATGTTGGTAACATTTCTGACACTTTATGCTTGTACCGAGGGTCTAGTAGCGTTGCGACCCAGTACAGGTCCTTCTCCTTAAGCCTCTTGATACGGGGGTCCTTCAGCAGGCATGACAGCATGAAAGACCCCATTCTCACAAGGTTGGATGCAGAGCTATCCATCTCCGCTTCCTCATTATCAAGGACTGCATCATCCACGGTCTCCTCCCCCCAGCTACGTACAAGACCAGGGGTCCCCAAAAGGTCACCACTAGCCCCCTGGGAAGCCTGCTCCTGTTGGTCCTCCTCCTCCTCCTCCACAAAGCCACCTTCCTCCTCTGACTCCACTTGTGGCACCTCTCCCTGCGTTGCAGCAGGTGCCTGGGTTCGTTCTGGTGATTCCGACCATAAATCGTGCGCTTCCAGCTCCTCGTCACGCTGGTCTACAGCCTCATCTGTCACTCGTCGCACGGCACGCTCCAGGAAGAAAGCGAAGGGTATTAGGTCGCTGATGGTGCCTTCGGTGCGACTGACCATATTTGTCACCTCTTCAAAAGGTCGCATGAGCCTGCAGGCATCGCGCATAAGCACCCAGTAACGGGGGAAAAAAATCCCCAGCTCTGCAGATCCAGTCCTACCACCCAGTTCAAAAAGGTACTCGTTGACGGCCCTTTGTTGTTGCAGCAGACGTTCCAACATAAGGAGCGTTGAATTCCAGCGAGTCTGGCTGTCAGAAATCAAACGCCTGACTGGCATGTTGTAGCGCTGCTGAATGTCAGCAAGGCGTGCCATGGCTGTGTAGGAACGTCTGAAATGGGCCGACACCTTTCTGGACTGGGTGAGAACGTCCTGGAATCCTGGGTACTTGGAGACAAAACGTTGGACTATTAAATTTAACACATGTGCCATGCAGGGCACATGTGTTAAATTTCCCAGTCTCAACGCTGCCAACAGATTGCTTCCATTGTCACACACCACTTTTCCGATCTGCAGTTGGTGTGGGGTCAGCCACCGATCGGCCTGTGACTGCAGAGATGACAGGAGTACAGATCCGGTATGGTTTTTGCTTTCCAGGCACGTCATCCCCAAGACAGCGTGACAACGGCGTACCTGGCACGTCGAATAGCCTAGGGGGAGCTGGGGGTGCACAGGTGTGGAGGAGGAGAAGGAGGACCCAGCAGCAGAGTAAGAAGAAGAAGAGGAAGAAGACGAGGTAGAGAGCGATGGAGGAGTAGAGGTGGTGGCAGAACCGCGTGCAATCCGTGGCGGTGACACCAACTCCACTGTTGTTGTTGTTGAGCTACCCATTCCCTGCTTCCCATTCCCAGCCATTACCAAGTTCACCCAGTGGGCAGTGTAGGTGACATACCTGCCCTGACCATGCTTGGAGGACCATGCGTCAGTAGTCATATGGACCTTTGGCCCAACACTAAGTGACAGAGATGCGGTAACTTGGCTCTGCACATGTTGGTACAGGTGTGGTATTCCCTTTTTAGAAAAAAAATTGCGGCTGGGTACCTTCCACTGCGGTGTCCCAATTGCTACAAATTTGCGGAAGGCCTCAGAGTCCACCAGCTGGTATGGTAAAAGCTGGCGGGCTAAGAGTGCAGACAAGCCAGCTGTCAGACGCCGGGCAAGGGGGTGACAGTCAGACATTGGCTTCTTACGCTCAAACATGGCCTTCACAGAAACTTGGCTGGTGGCAGATGACTGGGAATGGGAACAGGTGGTCAAGGTGGAAGGCGGAGTGGAGGGTGGTTCAGATGGGTCAAGGAGAGCAGAGGTAGAGCAGTAAGATGCTGGACCAGAAGGAGTGTGGCTTTTAGTTTGCCTGTTGCCTTTGAGGTGTTGCTCCCAAAGTGCTTTGTGCTTGCCGCTCATGTGCCTTCGCATAGAAGTTGTACCTATGTGGCTGTTGGGCTTACCAAGGCTCAGTTTCTGACTGCACTCATTGCAAATTACAATGCTTTTGTCAGAGGCACACACATTAAAAAAATCCCACACTGCTGACTTTTTGGAAGTGTGCGATCTGGCGGTAACAGTAGAAGTTGGCGGCATTGGCGGCAATGGCGGGTGCGTTGGCCGGCTGAACACAGGTGCCGATACATGTTGTTGCCCTACTGATCCCTGCGGGCTGTCCTCCCTGCTTCTTCTAAGTCTTATTCTCCTACTGCCTCTCTGACTCTCCGTCTCTCCATCTGAACTACCCTCCTCTTGCTCTCTTCTACTAGGCACCCACAAAACATCAATCTCCTCATCATCATTCTCCTCAGATGCATCAATTTCTTCTGACACATCACAGAAGGAAGCAGCAGCGGGGACCTCCTCCTCATCACTCATCATTATGTCCATCTCTGTCGTGTTCTCTGCCAGAATTAAATCTGGTGTAACGTCCTCATCTCCTTCATCTTCTTCTGGCAATAATGGTTGCGCATTACTCAGTTCAAGAAACTCATGGGAAAATAACTCCTCTGACTCCAGTGAAGAAGGGGCACCGGTGGTGGAGGAAGTGTTACGTGGGGTGGCCATAGCAGTGGAGGATGAGGAGGATGTTGTGGTAAAGTTAGAAACGGTAGAGGATGGGGTGTGCTGTGTAAGCCAGTCAACTACCTCTTCAGCATTTTGGGAGTTCAGGGTCATTGGCTTTTTAAAACTGGGCAATTTGCTAGGGCCACAGGATTGCATAGCAGCACGGCCCCTAGCACGGCCTCTGCGTGGCGGCCTGCCTTTGCCTGGCATTATTTTTAAAAAAACAACAACAACAAAAACTCAGCTGGTTTTTCTGGAAACGATAATACACACAGCTAGATGGCAGTTTGAAGAAAACAGTGTGCAAATAATGCCTACAAGGTCAACGTATACACAGCGGTGGATACGGATTACGTAAAATATAAGAATGCTGCTTGAAAAAAAGTAACTCAAGTGGTTTTTCTAGAGACGATAATATTATCAATATTTAGACAAAATGTGAACAAGCTCACACAGCTAGATGGCGGTTTGAAGAAAACACTGTGCAAATAATGCCTACAAGGTCAACGTATACACTACTACAGCGGTGGATACGGATTACGTAAAATATATTATGGCTGCTTGAAAAAAGTCACTCCGGTGTTTTTTCTGGAGACGGTAATATTATGGATATTTAGACAGAATGTGAACAAGGTCACACAGCTAGATGGCAGTTGGTTGAATAACACACTGGGCAAAAAATGCCTACAGGGCAAATAATGCCTAAAAGGTCAACTTATACACTACTACAGCCGTAGTAAAATAAAAAAAAGTAAAATAAAAAAAAAATGAATATTAAAAAAAAAAAATTACAGTTGGTGCTGCTGAACTACTAGGAGCAGCAGATTAGCACACCAGTCCCACTCCCCAACACTGCTAGACTAATAGCACTGGGCTCTTATAGTAGTAGTAGTAGTAGTAGTAGTAGTAGTAGTAGTAAAACAACAAAAAAATAAATAAAAGCAGTCCTTACAAGGACTACTGTTATTGCAGCAGTCAGCAGATGAGATCAGAAGCAGGACAGCTGCCCACTGCAGCTACATACAGAGCACTGCAGTAGAAGGTAGATTACTAGCCAGCAAAGCTACCTAAGCTTAAATGTCCCTCAAACCCCTGCAGACTTCTGTCCCTCCAATAACAGAGCAGTATCAAAACGTTTACTAGCCAGCAAACTTTCAACTGTCCCTGAAATCACTAACAGGCAGCAGCTCTCTCCCTACACTATCTCTTCAGCACACACAGGCAGAGTGAAAAAACGCTGCAGGGCTTCGGTTTTTATAGGGAAGGGGAGTGGTCCAGGGGAGAGCTTCCTGATTGGCTGCCATGTACCTGCTGGTCTGGGGTGAGAGGGCAAAAAAAAGCGCCAACAATGGCGAACCCAAAATGGCGAACGTCGCGCGACGTTCGCGAACTTCCGGCGAGCGCGAACACCCGATGTTCGCGCGAACAAGTTCGCCGGCGAACAGTTCGCGCCATCTCTAGTCAAGTGACAAAAATACCCCTTCGAAGAGAGGATGACACTGATTGTATTTTGTGGGCAGTTTGTTACATCAGGTACTATAATAATATAATACAAAATAATAAAATAATAAAATAATACCTTGTTTTTACTGCCTGATCCATGGCCTCTTTCATAATTGGGCAAGAGAGTCATTTGCCCTTGGCCCACCAGAATTGGTGTCCCCATATCAACCATTTCAGCTGCAATTATTGAAAACACTATGGGGTATATTTAGTTAGAGATCGACACAGTGAAATTCCGCCACTCTCCATTAATTTCTATGAAAGGCGTATTTATCAAAGGATGAACTTCCACTTTCACCCATGGATACATTTTTAAAAATTCCATAGAAATGAATGGAGAGTGGAGGAATTTCACTCTAGAGGACTGTGGCAATCTTTAACTTCACTTTTCGATAAATATACACCTATGGATCCTGTGGCAATGCATGGTCATTACAGCACTTTTGGGGGCTGATTCACTAAGGGTCGAATTTCGAAGTTAAAAATACTTCGAAATTCGACCCTCGAATTGAAATCCTTCGACTTCGAATATCGAAGTCGAAGGATTTAGCGCTAATCCTGCGATCGATCGATCGAAAGATTTTTCGTTCGATCGAACGATTAAATCCTTCGAATCGAACGATTCGAAGGATTTTAATCAAACGATCGAAGGAAAATCCTTCGATCAAAAAAAGCTTAGCAAGCCTATGGGGACCTTCCCCATAGGCTAACATTGACTTCGGTAGGTTTTATCTGCCGAAGTAGGGGGTCGAAGTTTTTTTTAAAGGGCAAGTACTTCGACTATCGAATGGTCGAACGATTTTTACTTCGAATCGTTCGATTTCGTTCGACTTCGATCTAATTCGATCGAATTTAACCAATTCGATGGTCGAAGTACCCAAAAAATACTTCGAAATTCGAAGTATTTTTCATTCGAACCCTTCACTCGAGCTGAGTGAATCGGCCCCAAAGTGTTAAGAAGGGACAGTGCATTTTTATACACAAATTTGTTGAGAAGCGAGGGCAGCTGGGATCAGAGAGGAAGCAGACCCTGCAGTTGCAGGGGACCCAGGAATGTAAAGGGCCATGCAAGGCCCTAATCAGTGAGCAATTTCTCTATATCTTGGTAGAATTGGTCAACTTAGCTAAAATTATTGGGGCCCTTAATTGGATTTGCTGTGGCACACGTGCAGTGGAGGGGGTGACGTGACCGGCCATGTTGCCTGGGGCGCCCGGCCAGTCTGGCCCAGCCCTGGCAATAGGCAACCCGGCCAGCCAGGGGTCTGCTTCCTCTGTAGCTACACCCCTGGCATAGTCAAAGATGAATGCTAAATACAAGACCCCCGGCACGCCGGCATCCTACCACCTATTCAACAACCTACCAGAATAAACTGCTGCAGTCCTAAAGTTTTATCCAGAAACAACTCTCAAAGGGGACATTTACCTTGAAATTAAGTTTTCATATGATGGGGGAAATTCACTAAACGGCGAAGTGACTAACGTTAGCGAAAATTCGCCAGCGTTGAGTCATTTCGGGACTTCGCCGATTTACGGGCGCAGGTGTAACTTCGCTAGCGAAGGAGATAGACTCTCGCGCTACTTCGCACTCTTACGACAGGCGAAAGAGCGTTACTTCACAAAGTCACTAAGATGCTCCTTTTACTCAATGTTACCAGACTTGCCTTCGCCAGCTCAGACCAGGCGAAGTGCAATGGAATGTATAGGGCTTCTTCAGTTTTTAGTTGAAAAATTTTCTAAGTCCTAAAAAACATTAGCATATTTTACTTTTTCAGGGTGAAAGGCTGCAAAAGTCCGTAAAAATGTTTTGGGTACCCGGGCTCCCCCATACATTTCCTAACATATGGCAGTGTAAACTATACACTGGGTTCATGTGTAGGGCAATATAACAACTTTATTTTATTTTATTAAGGTTTCCCGGGCTTGTGTAATGTAATATATTTGCTGCAACATATACGTCCGTTCAACTTTAACTTCCCGCCGTATGCAAATTAGGCAACACTAGCGCAACTTCGCTTCTTCGGTGCAGTAACGCTAGCGCAACTTCAACAGAGTTCGGCGCCCAGGACGCAACTTCGGATTTTAGTGAATTAGCGTTGTCCTGGCGAATCTACGCCTGGTAATGTGTTGCGATGTGAGCGAAGCCGGCGCTGGTGAATTTCCACAGGTTAGTGAATTTGCCCCGATGTATCTCAGCATGTCTGCATCATAATAAAAGTTTATTGTAATATGCTCCCCCCCCCATAACAGCTCCAAAATACCACCTGGTTTATTTAAACTGTAATGGAATGTGGTTGTGTCCATGTGACTGACAGTCAGGATTTAAAAGTGACAGATTGAAATTCTCTAGTCAAACAATACTATGAGACGTTTCTCCTCGAGTTTATTCTGAATATTTATTTAGTGATTGATGACGGCAGCAGAGGTTGTGGTGAGCTAAATATCGAATCTACCGAAGGCACTTGGCATCATTTGACCCTGTTGGGCTGCTTGGTTTATAAAACGTAAAAAATGAGGTATTTATTTATTCAGTTGATTATTTTCCAGTTTTTCATGGATTAATATGTTGACGGCTGTCGTGACATTTCAGAACAATTATTTGCCAGACAGCCGATTCCAGGATCCAGTTTGAGCGAAGGGGACGCACGCACTGGAAGTTATTATTTTATTTCCTAATCTCTGGCAGAGCACCAGCCTGTGAATTAAACAGAGCTACTTGTAAATATTTCACAACGCTCTCTATGTAACCGGCCTACTTCTCTCCGTATTTCTCCAGAGTTCTGCAGAACCAAGGGCAGGGGTCATATATTGGCACACATAGAACATTATTTTTTATTCCCACTAAATACTTGGAGGGGTCACAGTGGAGAGCAGATTATCAGTATATTTCTCCTTCCCAAAAAAACGAAAAAACATTTAGCTTTGGTTTTTGAAATGTATTTATAAACAGCAACATATTCACAGTGGTGCAATGGGCAAAAGACACAGCCATCTT
Organism: Xenopus petersii; assembly: GCA_038501925.1. Lineage (NCBI taxonomy): Eukaryota > Metazoa > Chordata > Amphibia > Anura > Pipidae > Xenopus > Xenopus petersii. Next base: position 126,538,408 of record CM076684.1, read on the forward strand.
TGCTTTCTTTAACAAGAGTTTCAGACAGGCAGAGGGAGGTAGAAAGGGACAAGGAGCATTGGAAAAGAAAAATAAGTTTGTGGTATTCTGTTTGTACAAGTGTAGGCGAGGAAATGCTTTCATTCTATCCATTTCTGCAGTGATCTTACTGGCATGTCTGTGGTTAATGGAGTGTTCGTTGGCTATTTCTGCAGTGATCTTAATGGTATGTCCCGAGGGGTTTTATATTCTTTATGGTCATGGTATTTGGAGAACTGTGGCTAAAAGTTGGGTAGGATCAGGATTTCATTATGGCCCTCTTTCTAGTTTTTAATTGTTGGGAGGTATGTGTAGAAGGGGTTAGAAATTATTATCCTTGGAACAGCAGCTGCCAAACAGTAGAGCTTTATTATATTGTAGCCCTCTTGCTCAGCTGAGCCCTTTCTGGAAGAGTCTGGAGGAAATTGCTGAAATGTATATTTAGGTGCTTTGACAGAGAATAGAAAAGAAGAAATGGGCTCCAGTGGTTCTTAACCATAAACTTTGTTCAGAAATGGTTGAGGCAATAGATAAAGTAGTACAGAGACAGGCAAAGGCAATGCACTCATATACTTGATTATGAGATCTCTTTTAAAGGGTTCACAAATAGCAATTGCCCTATGATCCAAAGATGTAGGGCCCCACAGTGCAGCAGTTGAAGGAAGAGTGGGCAACGATATATACAGTAAGTAAAGCGAGGTGGAGAAAGTAAGCGATGATGGCAATGGTGCACGGGATAATAGATATATTAGGATAATATGGTAATTGTATGGTGACAGTACTAATGATATATCTGTGCTGCTTATAAAGTTCAGGTGACCCTAAAGATGCCTCCCTGTGTATTGGTTGAGGGACATACAAAGACCTTTTCCCCCTACCCTGATCAGAATGAACTTATTCCAGGGTCATTTTATGATCTACCTGCACTGGGTGAGTAGGATGGTTTGTTTTCCAAGTCAATAGCAGAATGATATGACCGACCAATCATAGGGAAATCTGCACGGACCCCCACCACCAGCCACATGGTCAATTTTTATGTCCTTGGGTTTGCTCATCAGTCCATAATCCCCTACTGGTTGTAATTGCCTGAAGTGGAATTAGGAGCAGTTTCATTCTTGAAAGACATGTAATGGACGATGGCTTTTTTTTTTGCCTCAAGTAAGCATTATAGCAGATCCTGTGCAGGAAGGGAGAACATATAAATTGTTGTGTGTGTGTATTATGTTTAAATGCTGCACTCAGCATACCACAGAAGCAGAATATTCAAGATACATGAAACCAGTGTTTGTCAAACCTTTTTAGTTTAACCTTCACTTGAAGGTCTAACCTTTGGACAAGGAACTACTTGAAGTTCAAATCTGTGGTGGGGGCCCTCCTTAGCTCATAAAAATGGGTACAGATACAGGAATATATCAGTGTATCATTCATTCAGTCATTGTTGCAAGCATACTTAGGAAAGCAAGTATTTATTCCAAGAACATTCCAATCTAACTGAACATAAAGCTGGTCATTCAGGTGTTTCTAGGTGAGCAAATAGCCATTCTCTTTAAGTTGCACTCTAAATGGTCTTCAGGTTTAGGCCCCCTGTAATTTCTCCAAGTTCCCCTGGAATCCCAAGCTGAAATAGTTGTGTTTTGCTTTTAACAAAATAACTTTTTTAGTAAGAAGAGTTTCTTTATATACACTGGCCACTGGCACATATTATAAAACACCTTTAGCAAGTTGCTAAATTCAGTGGTTCACACAAAAAAATAAGTGCAAAAGGAAAATTGCTCCCCCAAAGGAAATTGACATTTTTTTCCATTACCAACTTTAATACACTTCCCCAATCGAGTTCAGTTTTTGAGCATCTGACTCACATACCAGCCTTTATAATGCAGCTGTGCTTACAAAGTTACAAAGTGGCAAAGTTTGAATCAGCTGCAGTAACCCATAGCAAGATATTTACATTCAAACCGGAGGCCATACTGATTAGTTGTATGGGTACTAGACCTGGATTAGACTTTGTAAATTAATTTATATGTCTGGCATTTGTGAAGCGCCACCACAGGAGAAGGCCTCATCCACAGCCTCATGTAGTTTTTGCTTCCTTGATTGAATTTTCCAACCAATCCAACTGATATTGAGCCAAGCTCTGACATGATAACCAGTGTCAGGCTGGCCCACCGGGATAGCAGGAAAACTCCCGGTATGCCCAGGTGTCAGTGGGCCCTCTTGCTTCTAACCATTTAGCCTATATCATGGTCATTCTCTATTTCTTTATGGGAAAAAAGAGGCTAAATAATGGAGAAATAGAGTATAGTAAGTAGATATAAAAGACTAGGAGAATAAAGAAGTTGATTTAGGAGAGGAGGAATAATAGTCTGAAAAGTGGCCCCACTGTCTAAGGTTTTCTGGTGGGCTTCTGGCATCCCAGTCTGCTGATAACTGTCAGGTAGACTGTAGTTTTGGCACTATACTTAAGTCCACCAGCTGCTGACTTGATCAGTAATGACTAAGCAGGCAGATCATATCTGTTGTATGGCCAGATACATTTTCAGGGGCATAGTTCTCTCTGGAGAACTACAGTGAGCTCTATTTTCACTTTTTGACAAATATACCGCTTAAGCCAGGGGTCCCCAACCTTTTATTTTTACCCTTGAGCCACATTCAAATGTAAAAAAGCTTTTTGGAGCAACACAAGTATGAAAAAAATGTCCATGGGAATTCCAAATACGGTCTGTGATTGGCTATTTAGTTTGCGGACTGACAGCGTACAGGAGACTCTGTTTGGCAGTATACTTTTTTTGCAACCAAAACTTGCCTCCAAGCCTGGAATTCAATTATTGGCATCTGCTTTGAGGCCACTGGGAGTGAACCCCAAGGGAAGGGGTTGGTGAGTGACATGTTGCTCATGAGCCACTCGTTGGGGATCACTGCCTTAGGCTAATGGCATGTTGGTTGTCATTGGGTAAGGTACCCTAGCAATGCAAAAGCTGACTATATTTTTATTGTTATACCTATTTTTGATTATTGTATACTTTTCTATGAAAGCTCTGCCCTATTCATCTTCATTCATCCAGTTGGATGCTGGAGCAAGTAAACCTGGCAGTCAGGTAGCTCCATTTCATATGTATGAATAGAAATATCCTCACGGCAAGCTGTGCTATCAAATTTTATAGGCTACCTAAATAGTGTTTAAAATGGAAAATAAACGGGAGATAAGTCTTATTTTATCTCCCATTAAGAATATCAATATTGGATCGGATGAACCTCCAGGAAACAGGATCATCAAGTGCTCGTACGAAAGAAATTCCGGTTACCATTAATCATACCTTGTCGTTAAATTACACGCATTTAGTTCTTAAATATCATTGGCAGTCTGCCTGCCAGGGAAGGGGGCTGATGGATCTTGCCTGTGGAGTTATACATTACATAGGACTTAGCTGTAATACTATCATTTCCCCAGATTATACTGATATTCCTTATTAAATGTAAAGTATTTATAGCCGCTCATGAAGATTCCTTCCATTGTTGTGCGTCTGACACAGGGGTTAATGTGTTGTCACACCAGGAAATGGCACGGGTTTTCAGTCTTCCAACCTCACAGCTGTTTTTACTTTGTATGAATTTCTTTAAATAGCAACAAAATGCAAAGTTTTTCATGTCAGAGGTTATATTTAGCACAGTCAAATATGTGGATGATGGGGGGGGAGGAATCCTTAAAGCAACACTAAACCCAGTGGGTGGCATGGAAACCAGAATGGATTATTTACTAGCTGACACAAAGAAATAGAAATAGATGAGTGACAGAGATACTGACAGGGGTTTGGGTTTAATTCGTAAGTTTGTGGTTATACAATATCCTGTGTTTAAATTGTTATGTATAATATAACAGCGCCAGTCCAGAAATAACCATACTATTAAAGAGTTCATGGTATAAACGGAGCCGCCTTTAGTAATTGTGGTTGGATCAGATTGTATTGCCATGCCATCAAATCAGGCCCATCACTATTTGCTTACTTGTCCCTACCCCCTTAAAATAACAGGTCCCGCTGTATTCCTAATCATATCTTTTAATACTACTGCAACGCCCTACTATCTGGCCATCACCTCTCCCCACTACAGCCAAAAAAGGGGCAAATTTACTAAAGGGTGAAGTGACTAACCCTGGTGAAAGTTCAATAACGTGACGGTACTTCACGGATTCACTAACGGGCGCAGGCGTAACTTCACTAGCGAAAGAGACTGATGCTGGCGCTCATTCACACTCAATCGCCAGGCGAAGTTGTGCTCTGGTGAAGGGACGTAACTGCGCAAATTCAGTAAGATGCGGATTTTACTGAACGTTACCAGACTTGCCTTCGCCACCTCAGACCAGGCGAAGTGCAATAAAGTAGATAGGAGTTCCTCAAAATTTAGTTGAAGTCCCAAAAAAACGCTGGCGTCTTTTCTTTTTTTCAGGGGATAGGCTGCAAAAGAGAATATTTTTTTGGGGGGGTAACCGGCTTCCCCCCTACATTTCCTAACATATGGCACATAAACTATACACTGGGCTCATGTGTAGGGCATTATAACAACTTTATTTTCTTTTATTAAGCTTCCCTGGACTTGTGTAATGTAATGTATTTGCTGCAACATATATGTCCATTCAACTTTAACTTCCTTCCGTGTGCAAATTAGCCAAAGCTAGCGCAACTTCACTCTGCTTGCCGAATTAACGCTAGTGCAACTTCGCTGGCGTTGTCTGAGCGAATTTTTGCCTGCCGAAGTGTTGCACTGCCTGCAAAGCCATTGCTGGCAAATTTTCGGCGCTTAGTAAATTTGTGCCAAGGCCTCCAGCACACTTTTCCATATTAACAGCAATTTATCTCCTTCCTCTCCACACTGTCTTTCCCTTTACTGGGTACCTGTTTCTTTAAGTATCAAAGTTAAAATACTACTTCTCAATTACTTAACGTACTTAACAACCAAATTCATCCCTACATCTTAGCTCTTCCATCTCAATACTCCCATCTATATTCTTCAATACATCTTCAAAGCAGGGCTTCATCTCTGAACTGCCTTCATTGTGCCTACTCAGCTCCAACCTTATATTAATTGAAGTCTACTTCAAAGTTAACTTCAAGCCAGGAAATCGAAAATAAGGACCTGCTTTGAGGCCACAGAGAGCAACATCCTAGTGGCTGTTGAGCAACACGTTGCTCTCAAGCTATTGGTTAAGGATCACTGCTCTATTGCAACTCTTACAATTTCCAAGGGCTGCAAGACCATAAGGACCAGGTAATAAGGGTTACATGAGACATTGGGAATGAGGAACGTGCACCAATGGCTATTGCACCCCGTTTAACTCACATAATGCGTCTAGCATAACCCAAACATATTTAATTTATCATACTATTATCATACTCTTGCTATCATATTATTTCATAAAATCCATGTTATAAGACTATACAGATTCACAAGACTTTTTCTTCTAGTAGCAACATTAAAAACAACTCTTGTGTCAAAGCTTTAACTTTGGTCCAAAGCCTTAAACAGATTTGATTTGTCTGCAAATATATACAACGTAATCATTAATGGCAAAGGCACAAGGAGCTACTTTGGGTGCTTTATTGGTGCCTAAAAAATGCAGGGCCACCCATAGCCTTAAATGTAAATCAACTGCCAAGTGCTCATGTCAGTCTATGTGTCATAAACCTACATCATGCACTGAGAAGCTTCTAAGCAATACCAATATTACTGGATATTAAGGGACAGAATGTTTAGAAGACAAGAATTTGTCGGCTCCATATCTCCAGCTAAAATATCCTTCCTTGACAAAGTAAAATAGCTGTGCCAAGGAATATTGGGTTTTTGATTATCCAGAGGTATTGTTTCTAAACTAGTCTCACTCCAAGATGATATTTAATGATTTTCCTTCATCACAAAGTGCAAGCATGATTTATTGGGTTAGTTTTGACAAATATTCTGTCAGAGAAGTAAATTAATAGCCAGCTCCGTCTCTGCTTGTAGGTCAGTCTAGGAACCAGCTGAGCCATGTTGGTTATGGTTTAAGAAAACAAAGAAGAGTGCAAATGTATTAGCTGTATATATATTTATTTATAAAATAGATGGATAGCATCCATTTCCATGAACGCTACTTAGTAGCTGCCCTTGTGCACACTAAAATGTGTTGTATATAGCACAAAGGGACAAATGAAAAAGTATGTTTTGAAAATATTTGTATGTACATCCAAAATTTTGTTCCCCACAGTAACCATTCCCAAAACAGGAAAGTGTGTTTCCAAAACAGTTGGCGCAAAATAGGAAGCAAGGAATTGTCAGAAATGTTATTGTGTGATGCTGCGGCATCTGTGTGGCACCGTGTGGCTTAAATAGACAATTACAGTAATTAGAAAGGCCACCAACACATACTTCTGGCCATGTAGTGTATTTTCATGGTTTCAGGATTGAATTAGCTCCAGTTTAAGACATTGGCACATTGGTATCTGAACCACAATGCTGCTCTATTTTTACCTGATGAAGGTTTTCATGGTTTACTGAATTCCAGTCATTTGGTGCTGAACTTTGTTGGAACATTTCACGTATCATCTGTGGCCATGAACACCCATGAGCCTCAACTGGCATGAACTTCAAAGCGGCTTTAAGAAACATATGCACTGAAGTAATTAAGAAGATGCCCTAGTAATTAAAAGCTTGTCACAAAATACACTTTAAATGCACTAAAACAATCCTTATGTTAAACATGACCCAGAATAGAGATAGAGAATGCAAATAGACACAAAACACTGACACAATGGGTCTTTCCTTTGCAGAAGACATCGAGAAAACCACCTATTTTTCCTAGCAATGCAGTATTTATCCTGGAATGACGGCCTAATTGCACCTGCTCCAAGGTTGCAGAAATTATTTTCACCCTTAGTGCAAACAGTGTAATGAAATCTTGGGCTTAACAGCTGGTCAATGGCAGGTATAAAATGTCCCCTTGCACCTTATGACTTTTATTTACATACTAATATTATTACATTTTTATGAAGTGTCCGGAAAACTGTGCCTGCCTCCAAGAACGATAGCTTGAAGATTTAATAAAGTGAACAAACAGATACCTGTACACAGGTACACACAAAAAGGGTTAGAAATTGCAGGCCTGGAGTAAGGGCTGGAAGGTTAATGGCTAAAAATGGGTTAAAATAGTCATGCATTCCACAGTACAATCTTTCTGAAGTTGGCTGGCTTGTGGGCAGGCAGCAGGGCCCTTTAATTACAAAAGGAAAAAATCCCTGGTTCGTTGCCAAAAAGTATATAATCTCACCAGTTTAAACGTGAGGTCTAGGTGCACATGCCCCAGACCTACAGCTCAAGGTGGAGGTTTCAACCAAAGAAGGAAATGGGAGGCACTCACAGGTTCCATGGACAGACAAGTAAAAGAAGCAAAGAGTTGACAAACACACAGCCTTACATGTTTTGTGCACTTAATCATCGACTAAACATAAAAGGGTTGGTATACAGCATATATCCCTAACCCACCAGTCAAAGTAGCAAATTAATTAACCAATGAAAAGGGAAAGCAGCAGGGCCCAAAAGGACCTGGGCCTGCCAGTATTTTCTCCAGTGTCCCAGTGGGATCTGACACAACACACAAATGCTGGTGGCTGAAGCCCCCTCCAGAGACTGTCATCTCTTCAGTCCATAATGAATACACTGCAAAACTTATATGCCTCAACAACCACTCCTCCTCTGCCATGCCTTTCTGCCAATCCCTGCACCTTCGATTCTTTTCAGAATACAATTCCAAACAGTTCATAACCTTATCTCCAGGTTGTCCTCAACTCCTTAATCATTACCTCCTTAAATACTCGCATTCAATTGCTCCTCTTCTCTCGAATTCTCTGTTGGACTTCTTCCCAATCTTTCTGTCTTCAATACACATATGTTTATCCTCATCTAGTTTAGTATAACTCCAGTGTGCACTGTATGGGGATAAATGCAATGCACAACTACACTCTCACCTTGTCAGCTCCTGTTCTTGCCTATCCCCACACCCTATGTATCAGGGTCTTCTTTACCTCTTGTATTGATTGTTAGAGATGGCGCGAACTGTTCGCCGGCGAACTTGTTCGCGCGAACATCGGGTGTTCGCGCTCGCCGGAAGTTCGCGAACGTCGCGCGACGTTCGCCATTTTGGGTTCGCCATTGTTGGCGCTTTTTTTTGCCCTCTCATCCCAGACCAGCAGGTACATGGCAGCCAATCAGGAAGCTCTCCCCTGGACCACTCCCCTTCCCTATAAAAACCGAAGCCCTGCAGCGTTTTTTTCACTCTGCCTGTGTGTGCTGAAGAGATAGTGTAGGGAGAGAGCTGCTGCCTGTTAGTGATTTCAGGGACAGTTGAAAGTTTGCTGGCTAGTAATCGTTTTGATACTGCTCTGTTATTGGAGGGACAGAAGTCTGCAGGGGTTTGAGGGACATTTAAGCTTAGGTAGCTTTGCTGGCTAGTAATCTACCTTCTACTGCAGTGCTCTGTATGTAGCTGCAGTGGGCAGCTGTCCTGCTTCTGATCTCATCTGCTGACTGCTGCAATAGCAATAGTCCTTGTAAGGACTGCTTTTATTTATTTTATTGTTGTTTTACTACTACTACTACTACTACTACTACTACTATAAGAGCCCAGTGCTATTAGTCTAGCAGTGTTGGGGAGTGGGACTGGTGTGCTAATCTGCTGCTCCTAGTAGTTCAGCAGCACCAACTTTAATTTTTTTTTTTTTAATATTCATTCTTTTTTTATTTAACTTTTTTTTATTTTACTACCGCTGTAGTAGTGTATAAGTTGACCTTTTAGGCATTATTTGCCCTGTAGGCATTTTTTGCCCAGTGTGTTATTCAACCAACTGCTATCTAGCTGTGTGACCGTGTTCACATTCTGTCTAAATATCCATAATATTACCGTCTCCAGAAAAAACACCGGAGTGACTTTTTTCAAGCAGCCATAATAAATTTTACGTAATCCGTATCCATCGCTGTAGTAGTGTATAAGTTGACCTTTTAGGCATTATTTGCCCTGTAGGCATTTTTTGCCCAGTGTGTTATTCAACCAACTGCTATCTAGCTGTGTGACCGTGTTCACATTCTGTCTAAATATCCATAATATTACCGTCTCCAGAAAAAACACCGGAGTGACTTTTTTCAAGCAGCCATAATAAATTTTACGTAATCCGTATCCATCGCTGTAGTAGTGTATAAGTTGACCTTTTAGGCATTATTTGCCCTGTAGGCATTTTTTGCCCAGTGTGTTATTCAACCAACTGCTATCTAGCTGTGTGCCCGTGTTCACATTCTGTCTAAATATCCATAATATTACCATCTCCAGAAAAAACACCGGAGTGACTTTTTTTCAAGCAGCATTCTTATATTTTACGTAATCCGTATCCACCGCTGTGTATACGTTGACCTTGTAGGCATTATTTGCCCTGTAGGCATTTTTTGCCCAGTGTGTTATTCAACCAACTGCTATCTAGCTGTGTGCCCGTGTTCACATTCTGTCTAAATATCCATAATATTACCGTCTCCAGAAAAAACACCGGAGTGACTTTTTTTCAAGCAGCATTCTTATATTTTACGTAATCCGTATCCACCGCTGTGTATACGTTGACCTTGTAGGCATTATTTGCCCTGTAGGCATTTTTTGCCCAGTGTGTTATTCAACCAACTGCTATCTAGCTGTGTGCCCGTGTTCACATTCTGTCTAAATATCCATAATATTACCGTCTCCAGAAAAAACACCGGAGTGACTTTTTTTCAAGCAGCATTCTTATATTTTACGTAATCCGTATCCACCGCTGTGTATACGTTGACCTTGTAGGCATTATTTGCCCTGTAGGCATTTTTTGCCCAGTGTGTTATTCAACCAACTGCTATCTAGCTGTGTGCCCGTGTTCACATTCTGTCTAAATATCCATAATATTACCGTCTCCAGAAAAAACACCGGAGTGACTTTTTTTCAAGCAGCATTCTTATATTTTACGTAATCCGTATCCACCGCTGTGTATACGTTGACCTTGTAGGCATTATTTGCCCTGTAGGCATTTTTTGCCCAGTGTGTTATTCAACCAACTGCTATCTAGCTGTGTGCCCGTGTTCACATTCTGTCTAAATATCCATAATATTACCGTCTCCAGAAAAAACACCGGAGTGACTTTTTTTCAAGCAGCATTCTTATATTTTACGTAATCCGTATCCACCGCTGTGTATACGTTGACCTTGTAGGCATTATTTGCCCTGTAGGCATTTTTTGCCCAGTGTGTTATTCAACCAACTGCTATCTAGCTGTGTGCCCGTGTTCACATTCTGTCTAAATATCCATAATATTACCGTCTCCAGAAAAAACACCGGAGTGACTTTTTTTCAAGCAGCATTCTTATATTTTACGTAATCCGTATCCACCGCTGTGTATACGTTGACCTTGTAGGCATTATTTGCCCTGTAGGCATTTTTTGCCCAGTGTGTTATTCAACCAACTGCTATCTAGCTGTGTGACCGTGTTCACATTCTGTCTAAATATCCATAATATTACCGTCTCCAGAAAAAACACCGGAGTGACTTTTTTCAAGCAGCCATAATAAATTTTACGTAATCCGTATCCATCGCTGTAGTAGTGTATAAGTTGACCTTTTAGGCATTATTTGCCCTGTAGGCATTTTTTGCCCAGTGTGTTATTCAACCAACTGCTATCTAGCTGTGTGCCCGTGTTCACATTCTGTCTAAATATCCATAATATTACCGTCTCCAGAAAAAACACCGGAGTGACTTTTTTTCAAGCAGCATTCTTATATTTTACGTAATCCGTATCCACCGCTGTGTATACGTTGACCTTGTAGGCATTATTTGCACAGTGTTTTCTTCAAACCGCCATCTAGCTGTGTGAGCTTGTTCACATTTTGTCTAAATATTGATAATATTATCGTCTCTAGAAAAACCACTTGAGTTACTTTTTTTCAAGCAGCATTCATATATTTTACGTAATCCGTATCCACCGCTGTAGTAGTGTATACGTTGATCTTGTAGGCATTATTTGCACACTGTTTTCTTCAAACTGCCATCTAGCTGTGTGTATTATCGTTTCCAGAAAAACCAACTGAGTTTTTGTTGTTGTTGTTTTTTTAAAAATAATGCCAGGCAAAGGCAGGCCGCCACGCAGAGGCCGTGCTAGGGGCCGTGCTGCTATGCAATCCTGTGGCCCTAGCAAATTGCCCAGTTTTAAAAAGCCAATGACCCTGAACTCCCAAAATGCTGAAGAGGTAGTTGACTGGCTTACACAGCACACCCCATCCTCTACCGTTTCTAACTTTACCACAACATCCTCCTCATCCTCCACTGCTATGGCCACCCCACGTAACACTTCCTCCACCACCGGTGCCCCTTCTTCACTGGAGTGAGAGGAGTTATTTTCCCATGAGTTTCTTGAACTGAGTAATGCGCAACCATTATTGGCAGAAGAAGATGAAGGAGATGAGGACGTTACACCAGATTTAATTCTGGCAGAGAACACGACAGAGATGGACATAATGATGAGTGATGAGGAGGAGGTCCCCGCTGCTGCTTCCTTCTGTGATGTGTCAGAAGAAATTGATGCATCTGAGGAGAATGATGATGAGGAGATTGATGTTTTGTGGGTGCCTAGTAGAAGAGAGCAAGAGGAGGGTAGTTCAGATGGAGAGACGGAGAGTCAGAGAGGCAGTAGGAGAATAAGACTTAGAAGAAGCAGGGAGGACAGCCCGCAGGGATCAGTAGGGCAACAACATGTATCGGCACCTGTGTTCAGCCAGCCAACGCACCCGCCATTGCCGCCAATGCCGCCAACTTCTACTGTTACCGCCAGATCGCACACTTCCAAAAAGTCAGCAGTGTGGGATTTTTTTAATGTGTGTGCCTCTGACAAAAGCATTGTAATTTGCAATGAGTGCAGTCAGAAACTGAGCCTTGGTAAGCCCAACAGCCACATAGGTACAACTTCTATGCGAAGGCACATGAGCGGCAAGCACAAAGCACTTTGGGAGCAACACCTCAAAGGCAACAGGCAAACTAAAAGCCACACTCCTTCTGGTCCAGCATCTTACTGCTCTACCTCTGCTCTCCTTGACCCATCTGAACCACCCTCCACTCCGCCTTCCACCTTGACCACCTGTTCCCATTCCCAGTCATCTGCCACCAGCCAAGTTTCTGTGAAGGCCATGTTTGAGCGTAAGAAGCCAATGTCTGACTGCCACCCCCTTGCCCGGCGTCTGACAGCTGGCTTGTCTGCACTCTTAGCCCGCCAGCTTTTACCATACCAGCTGGTGGACTCTGAGGCCTTCCGCAAATTTGTAGCAATTGGGACACCGCAGTGGAAGGTACCCAGCCGCAATTTTTTTTCTAAAAAGGGAATACCACACCTGTACCAACATGTGCAGAGCCAAGTTACCGCATCTCTGTCACTTAGTGTTGGGCCAAAGGTCCATATGACTACTGACGCATGGTCCTCCAAGCATGGTCAGGGCAGGTATGTCACCTACACTGCCCACTGGGTGAACTTGGTAATGGCTGGGAATGGGAAGCAGGGAATGGGTAGCTCAACAACAACAACAACAGTGGAGTTGGTGTCACCGCCACGGATTGCACGCGGTTCTGCCACCACCTCTACTCCTCCATCGCTCTCTACCTCGTCTTCTTCCTCTTCTTCTTCTTACTCTGCTGCTGGGTCCTCCTTCTCCTCCTCCACACCTGTGCACCCCCAGCTCCCCCTAGGCTATTCGACGTGCCAGGTACGCCGTTGTCACGCTGTCTTGGGGATGACGTGCCTGGAAAGCAAAAACCATACCGGATCTGTACTCCTGTCATCTCTGCAGTCACAGGCCGATCGGTGGCTGACCCCACACCAACTGCAGATCGGAAAAGTGGTGTGTGACAATGGAAGCAATCTGTTGGCAGCGTTGAGACTGGGAAATTTAACACATGTGCCCTGCATGGCACATGTGTTAAATTTAATAGTCCAACGTTTTGTCTCCAAGTACCCAGGATTCCAGGACGTTCTCACCCAGTCCAGAAAGGTGTCGGCCCATTTCAGACGTTCCTACACAGCCATGGCACGCCTTGCTGACATTCAGCAGCGCTACAACATGCCAGTCAGGCGTTTGATTTCTGACAGCCAGACTCGCTGGAATTCAACGCTCCTTATGTTGGAACGTCTGCTGCAACAACAAAGGGCCGTCAACGAGTACCTTTTTGAACTGGGTGGTAGGACTGGATCTGCAGAGCTGGGGTTTTTTTCCCCCGTTACTGGGTGCTTATGCGCGATGCCTGCAGGCTCATGCGACCTTTTGAAGAGGTGACAAATATGGTCAGTCGCACCGAAGGCACCATCAGCGACCTAATACCCTTCGCTTTCTTCCTGGAGCGTGCCGTGCGACGAGTGACAGATGAGGCTGTAGACCAGCGTGACGAGGAGCTGGAAGCGCACGATTTCTGGTCGGAATCACCAGAACGAACCCAGGCACCTGCTGCAACGCAGGGAGAGGTGCCAGAAGTGGAGTCAGAGGAGGAAGGTGGCTTTGTGGAGGAGGAGGACCAACAGGAGCAGGCTTCCCAGGGGGCTAGTGGTGACCTTTTGGGGACCCCTGGTCTTGTACGTGGCTGGGGGGAGGAGACCGTGGATGATGCAGTCCTTGATAATGAGGAAGCGGAGATGGATAGCTCTGCATCCAACCTTGTGAGAATGGGGTCTTTCATGCTGTCATGCCTGTTGAAGGACCCCCGTATCAAGAGGCTTAAGGAGAAGGACCTGTACTGGGTCGCAACGCTACTAGACCCTCGGTACAAGCATAAAGTGGCAGAAATGTTACCAACATACCACAAGTCCGAAAAGATGCGGCATTTACAAACCAGCCTGCAAAACATGTTGTACAATGCTTTTAAGGGTGATGTCACTTCAGGAACTCATCAACATTCCAGGGGCAGAGGTGCCAGTAATCCTGCCACGAGCACACCTGCAAGGACAAAGCCCTTTGGCCGGTCTGTAACATCAGACATGCAAATGTTTTTCTGTCCAAGGCAGCGCCACAACCCTTCTGGATCCACCCTCAAAGAACGCCTCGACCGGCAGGTAGCGGACTACCTGGCATTAACTGCAGATATCGACACTCTGAGGAGCGATGAACCCCTGGACTACTGGGTGCGCAGGCTTGATCTGTGGCCAGAGCTGTCACAATTTGCCATGAACCTCTTGTCTTGCCCAGCCTCAAGTGTGCTCTCAGAAAGGACCTTCAGTGCAGCAGGAGGGATTGTAACTGAGAAGAGAACTCGCCTAGGTCACAAAAGTGTCGATTACCTGACCTTTATTAAAATGAATGAGGGGTGGATCTCGGAGGGTTACTGCACGCCGGAAGACTTGTTCTGACTTCTATGCAGCTGTCCTTCTCTTCAAGCCTCATGACTCCACACACAGCTGTCCTTTAGCGTCCTCCTCCCTCCGCCACCGTTACAAACTAGGGTGCAAACCCTACTGGTTTAATTTTTTCTGGCCTCAGTGGCTGCAACCAAAAAAACTGGGCAAACAATGTCTACAAGGTCAACGTATGGCGAAAAATGACTATTTTCAGCATTTATATGGCATATTTTTTCTGGCAACTGTGCTTCAGTGGCTGCGTCCAAAAAAATGCATATTTTCTGCATTTATATGGCATAATTTTTCTGGCCTCTGTGCTTCAGTGGCTGCAACCAAAAAAATGCATATTTTCTGCATTTATATGGCATAATTTTTCTGGCCTCTGTGCTTCAGTGGCTGCAACCAAAAAAATGCATATTTTGTCCATTTATATGGCATAATTTTTCTAGCCTCTGTGCTTCAGTGGCTGCAACCAAAAAAAATTATATTTTCAGCATTTATATGGCATAATTTTTCTGTCAACTGTGCTTCAGTGGCTGCGACCAAAAAAATGCATATTTTCTGCATTTATATGGCATAATTTTTCTGGCCTCTGTGCTTCAGTGGCTGCAACCAAAAAAATTTATATTTTCAGCATTTATATGGCATAATTTTTCTGGCAACTGTGCTTCAGTGGCTGCGACCAAAAAAATGACTATTTTCAGCATTTATATGGCATATTTTTTCTGGCCTCTGTGCTTCAGTGGCTGCGGCCAAAAAAACTGGGCAAACAATGCCTACAAGGTCAACGACGTTGACCTTGTAGGCATTGTTTGCCCAGTTTTTTTGGCCGCAGCCAATGAAGCACAGAGGCCAGAAAAAATATGCCACATAAATGCTGAAAATAGTCATTTTTTGCCATACGTTGACTCAACGTATATGGCAAAAAATGACTATTTTCAGCATTTATATGGCATATTTTTTCTGGCAACTGTGCTTCAGTGGCTGCAACCAAAAAAACTGGGCAAACAATGTCTACAAGGTCAACGTATGGCGAAAAATGACTATTTTCAGCATTTATATGGCATATTTTTTCTGGCAACTGTGCTTCAGTGGCTGCGTCCAAAAAAACTGGGCAAACAATGTCTACAAGGTCAACGTATGGCGAAAAATGACTATTTTCAGCATTTATATGGCATATTTTTTCTGGCAACTGTGCTTCAGTGGCTGCGTCCAAAAAAACTGGGCAAACAATGCCTACAAGGTCAATGTATGGCAGTTGTTTAAAGAGAACAGTAGATTACTAGCCAGCAAAGCTACCTAAGCTAAAATGTCCCTCAAATCCCTGCAGACTTCTGTCCCTCCAATACAGAGCAGTATCAAGCAGATTACTAGCCAGCAAACTTACTATCATCTGTCCCTGAAATCACTAACAGCTCTCCCCCTACACTATCTCTTCCAAGCACACACAGGCAGATTTTTCAGATACATTTTTGCCCTTGATCCCCCTCTGGCATGCCACTGTCCAGGTCGTTGCACCCTTTAAACAACTTTAAAATCATTTTTCTGGCCAGAAATGTCTTTTTTAGATGTTAAAGTTCGCCTTCCCATTGAAGTCTATGGGGTTCGCGAACCGTTCGCGAACCGCTCGCATTTTTGCGCAAGTTCGCGAATATGTTCGCGAACTTTTTTTCCGACGTTCGCTACATCCCTATTGATTGTTACTGTATGTAAAGCTGTATGATCAATATATGCACCCATTTAATGTACAGCACTGCTGAATATGTTGGTGCTATATAAATATGTGTGACTAAGCAGTTGACTCATACAGCCTGCCTGGCTTTGGGATTTATAAGTTCTTTTTATCTGACACAAGTACTCCATAGGTGACTATTAAGCATAATTTTGGCACTAATTTATGGAACACACATGCATTGTTGTAGCATTAGTGCTATAAGGTCAGATACTACGTCTAGGTGAGCAATTTATAGTGAAAGAATGAGCAAACAAAGCTAATTTGTTCAGAAGAACAATAGAAAGGAACAGGGGTGAAAAATAAATGGCAAGGCGATATTTAAAGTTAGATATAGTGCAATTAATATTGTTTCACTGAAGAAAGAAATATAATCAGCAGACAGTCTATCCACAATAATTATAAAATGTTTAATACAGTTTGTTTTTATTGAATAGCAGACCTGTTGGAGAGGGTTAAGCATGCATTGGTCAGGTTTTACTTATGCCAAATCTAGAAACCAAATTTTATATGGTGCTTTTAATGATGAAGGTTTACTTCTCCTGGAAGTATAAAGTTTTTGCAGAGAAAAATCCTGTTGGTGGATCTCCCTGTCTTGGCGTGTTCTGTGCAAATCTAGTTTGCCCATTTATTAAAACTGCCCCGGCAAAAATCTTCCATTCCAACATCTTGCCTGCCTACTGTTTATTCTTATTAAACCAGGATATGAAATGACTCATGGAAATCTTGCCGGGCAGATTACAATAAATTCTTCCTAGAATACTATCTTGCATTAAATGGGTTTTGTTGAAGGCAGGCATTCACATTTTAAAGATTTTAAGTACATTTTTGACCTTTGCAGACACTAAGGGGGAAATGTAACAAAATTCACAAAAAGCAAACCTTTGCAAATAAAAATTCACCTGTCACAATGTAATAGTCTTCGTTAGGTTTTTATTGCATTGTGAATCTTAATTGTGCTTTGCGAACCTTTAACACCTGCTCTGAAGTTACATAGTTATAGTTACATAGTTAAATCGGGTTAAAAAAAGATAAAGTCCATCAAGTTCAACCCCTCCAAATGAAAACCCAGCATCCATACACACACCCCTCCCTACTCTCAGATAAATTCTATATACCCATACCTATACTAACTATAGAATTTAGTATCACAATAGCCTTTGATATTATGTCTGTCCAAGAAATCATCCAAGTCCCTCTTAAAGGCATTAACTGAATCAGCATCACAACATCACCCGGCAGTGCATTCCACAACCTCACTGTCCTGACTGTGAAGAACCCCCTACGTTGCTTCAAATGAAAGTTCTTTTCTTCTAGTCTGAAGGGGAGGCCTCTGGTACGGTGATCCACTTTATGGGTAAAAAGGTCCCCTGCTATTTGTCTATAATGTCCTCTAATGTACTTGTAAAGTGTAATCATGTCTCCTCACAAGCACCTTTTTTCCAGAGAAAACAACCCCAACCTTGACAGTCTCCCCTCATAATTTAAGTCTTCCCTCCCTCTAACCAGTTTAGTTGCACTTAGTCTCTGCACTCTCTCCAGCTCATTTATATCCCTCTTAAAGGAGAAGGAAAGCCCCAGGGCGCAAAACCCCTCCCCCCTCCCCTCCGTTGCCCCCCCTCCCTCCTCCCCCCTGGCCTACCTGTCCCCCTGGGCAAATGCCCCTAACTTGTTACTCACCCCTCTGCGCAGGTCCTGTCCACAGAGTTCGCAGTCGCCATCTTCTCCCACGCGCGTCTTCTTCCTCCTCTGACCGGCGTTTTCTGGCGCATGCGCAGTAGGAACAGGTACCGGTACGGCTCTACTGCGCATGCGCCAAATGTCACAAAGTTTTCTGATTTCACTTTGTGACATTCGGCGCATGCGCAGTAGAGCCGTACCGGTACCTGTTCCTACTGCGCATGCGCCAGAAAACGCCGGTCAGAGGAGAAAGAAGACGCGAGTGGGAGAAGATGGCGACTGCGAACTCCGTGGACAGGACCTGTGCAGAGGGGTGAGTAACAAGTTAGGGGCATTTGCCCAGGGGGACAGGTAGGCCAGGGGGGAGGAGGGAGGGGGGGCAACGGAGGGGAGGGGGGAGGGGTTTTGCACCCTGGGGCTTTCCTTCTCCTTTAAGGACTGGAGTCCAAAACTGAACTGCATACTCCAGATGAGGCCTCACCAGGGACCTATAAAGAGGCAGAATTATGTTTTCATCCCTTGAGTTAATGCCCTTTTTTATGCAAGACAGAACTTTATTTGCTTTAGTAGCCACAGAATGACACTGCCCAGAATTAAAAAACTTGTTATCTATAAAAAACCCTAGATCCTTCTCATTTAAGGAAACTCCCAACACACTGCCATTTACTGTATAACTTTTATATTATTTTTGCCAAAGTGCATAACCTGCATTTATCAACATTGAACCTCATTCTCCAGTTTGCTGCCCAGTTTTCCAACTTAGACAAATCACTCTGCAAAAGTGGCAGCATCCTGCATGGAACCTATTATATCTATTATGCATAAAACCATGCTGGCACAAACTCATAGTATTATGATTTGCTATGAAGTCCAGGATTTTATCCTTTATTAACCCTTCAAAAAGATTTCCTACCACTGACGTCAGACTAACTGGCCTATAGTTTTGAGGCTGAGAACGGGATCCCTTTTTGAATAGCGGCACCACTAAGGGCAATCCACTTATTTGTGGTGTGAAACTACCATGGCAAGCCACTGTTAAAAAGTTTAACATTTTAGTCTTTGCCTTCCATCTATTGACCAAGTTTATCCACCACTGAGCTGGAATCATATGCAAGTGTTTCTGCTGACACTCTTGTGCTCTACTTCCACAGGTGGTTATTAATCACGGCTTCAGACACGCAGCATAAAATCTGGCACTAGTTTATGGAACACACATGCATTTTTTATTATTTACATTAGTGCTGTAAGGTCAGATACGACATCTAGGTGAGCAATTAAGCAAAGTGGAGAAGATAAGAAGAGTAAACAAAGCTAATTTACTCGAAAGGACAACAATGAAAATGGACAGGTCTGAAAATGAAATGGACTGCAATGTTTAAAGTTGGATCCAATTCAAATAACATTAATGGATTGAAAAGAGGAACGACACTGGCAGGCCGTCATTCCAACACAACTAACCTGGTTTGGAGAAACGACTACTATAATTATCATAAATAATCAACTGAAAATTAAATCAGTGCACCACAGTCTTAAACCACGTGCAGACTGAAAGGTGCCCAAACCACCAAGAAGTTCAGCGTAAGCATTTGAGCATCTGCATCATACAAATCTACAACATGAGTTACAGTGGAAAGAAGGAAGTGATTGTGTTTGGCAGATGCAACAATGATGGCTGCTCCATCTGTAGATTCTTGTACTTAGAGGGGTACATCTGGAAGACATATACTGGCCAGATACTGCTGCTGAGGAAAGGAAAATGTGGCCCGGGTAGTGAGTAACATCATAGTAAGCAACCCGTTTTTGGATATATAATGTTTTTTGGTTTAGGGTTGCCATCAGTTCCAGTTTCAAGACTTTGTTCCCTGAATATCTACTGGCTAGTTTTACTCAGCAAATCTGATAAACTTACTTTCGCCATTATAACATGTGTCGTCAAATGCAACATGATCAAATCATATGGCAACATCCCCATGCCTGGCCAGCTTGAGATAGGAAACAGTCCAACTCGATGGAGACTGACCCACCAGGGTATCAGGGGGAACCCGGGTGTCATTGAATTCTCCGGCTCATCCAAGAATGTGGCCTTATGCGCCTATACCATGACATTCCCTCTTTCAGATTTCTAAGTTCTAAATTTTAAGTTTTAGGACAATATCCAAGGTTGGATCGCTATATACCTCAAAAACCACAGATTATTGAAGGGGAAAAAACAAAAAATCCAAATAATATAGTGTAGTATTTTTTAAAATTTGTTTGTGACACCCTTAGTGCTTCTTTTATATTCAATTTGTGCTTTGTCAGCTAAAAGATATTCTCCATAAGTGAAAAATAGTATCAAGTAAACATGTGGTGATTATCAAGTGAGTAGAAAAACTAAAAAATTAAAATTAAAAAACGACAAAACTTGAAAAAAGGTAAAAATGAATAAGTGATATAATAGGACCCACACTTCAAAGTGCTGCCGAAGGCTTGTGTTGTAGTCTAGTGAAAGCCAAAACCTAAACCGCACTACTCCAGGTGGTATATTATACTCACAAGACATGAGTTAATGCAGGCATAGGATATATCACCTAATATATCCAAAATCCATTTTTCAATAGAACAAACAGATTTTTTAACATTTTATTTTGAAATCTAATATGGTGCTTAACATGTTCTTAGTTTCCCAGGTGCACTCATAGGTGCTCTGATAAACTTTAGTCACTCTTTACTGCTGAACTGCAAGTTGGAGTGATATCATCCCCCCTCTCTTTCACCCTAGCAGCCCATAAGCAATACAATGGTTAGGTAACAAGATAATAGTTCCCATACACCTGAACTGCTCTCTGACACCACCTACTGGTGCATTAGAGAATAGCACTCAGTAGTAAAAATTCAAGTCCCACCGCGACTCCTCTAGTTACATTGAGTAGGAGAAACAATAGCTTATCTGAAAGCAGTTCCATTGAGAAGTGTTGGCTCTTTCTGAAAACACAGGATCAGGCACAATGATGAGATGGCTACCTAAATACCAATATTACAGGTTAAAAAATGTCATTTGTTGGCTTGAGAATACATTTTTTATATGATAGAATTAATTATTTTTAATGTAAACAGGGTAATTTTGAGTGTTTTAATGGAATGACAGTATAATGTACTGATGCCTTGCCTTGGTAAAATGGTGTTTGCTTCAGTAAGACTACTGTAGTTCATATAAACAAGCTGCTGTGTAGCCATGGAGGCATCCATTCAAGCACAGGCTAAACAGTAGATAACAGATACATTCTGCAGAATCACATTCTATACAAAAGAGGTTATCTGTTATCTATTGTTTATCCTGCACTTGAATGGCTGCCCCCATGGCTACACAGCAGCTTGTTTATATCAACTATAGTAGTACTTATCTGTTATCTACTGTGTATCCTGTGCTTGAATGGCTGCCCCCATGGCTACACAGCAGCTTGTTTATATAAACTATTGTAGAGTATCTGAAGCAAATGCACTGGTTGTACCAGTGCAGCACAACAATGCATTATATTTTCATTACTTCAAGACACTTTCAATTTTTGAGGTTACTGTTCCTTTAAGGACCATGTATCCCGAAACAGAAAACATGGAAAGTATAAATTAGTCAATATCCTAGCAGGCCCTCTGTATTCTTGGGTGTCCCAAAATCCACAATGGCTCCAGTTTCCAATACAAGCATTATAAATACTATCTGCAGCACTAAAATCCTCCCCGTTTATAATCTGCCACCAGGTTGTCCAAGCACAAGTCACTTTAATTATTCCTCATTACCATGCGCTCAGCACTGCTCTTTGTTATTAGGCAAAACACAGCATTTAATCCGGACACCAGTTGCTCAGATGCAATTTAGATTTGTCATTGTTTCCTTGTGCCAGAGACCAGTATAACCAGGTGCCATTAGGGATCACCGGATATCATTAGGGATGCTCTGTTAATCCTGTTCAAACACACAAGCCTCTGAAATGAACCTGCAAAGGTTTTATACCCAGAAAAGCATGTTCAACTCTATTCCCACCAGCTTCTGCAAATATCCAGCCAGTTGTTTGCCTTTAGATTATAATAATATAATATATTGAAATATGATGTTAACTGTATCATAGCTATATTATAATTCCAGGAATATTGCTCCCCTATAAATCTTAACATGATTGGCCTTCAGACTGTTCCCCAGTTCTGCATTGAGCCCCTTGTTTTGGTTCTTTACAGGGAATGCTGGGTGCTCATGTATGCATTGTCATGGATGCCTACCACCCTCACCCGCAGCAGGTTGTATCAAGAGCGGCAGAGAAAGGAAAAAAATCACTTTAACTCCATTAGCTCTTCCTGCTCTCCTGCATATGCATATGCTATCTTGTTATTGTATTTGGTTCAGTGGACTGATAACCATTTTATGGCTAGGGTTTACCTTACATTAGTTCATAAATTCCCAGGAAAACACACAGGCGTAGGTAATTGTGTCCGAACAATGGTAATAATTAATATTATTGGCTGGGCCCATCTCTCTGTGCCTAGAACATAACATTCCTGATGTTTATAGTCTATTTTTTACAATGGGCCTGAAGCTACAGCTCCATCCGCCCTATTAATAATCCAGCTCTGAATGTATTATTTCTCAGGCATAGGAATGCTCTCATTTAATCATCAAGAGCCCCAGATCCTAGCTCAGGCAATTTGCTGCTGATTTAGCCATGTTGCATGCTCAAATATGATTTCAGAGGAATATTCAAAATAGAGCACTCGCTTTTCCTTTAATGTGTGGGGTAATATAATAAAAGGTATTCAGCAGAGGGGGAGATTCTTTATATAGGGCACCCCAGAATCCACTCAACTTTTTCTCCCCAGTGGCAGATAAGGCAATAAAACTAAAACATATTCATTACAATACAAACATCCCCTTTAAAAAATACATACACACGTGAGACTAATTAAAAAAACAAAAAGAAAATCCGTTAATTGGGGAATACTATTGCACATTCATGCATGGTGTTCAATTTCCAACATCTTCTATACTCTCTGCCCCAAGGGAGCTAACAAGTTCCCTGGGGACAACAGGCGATAATTAAAATGATCTATCGGATCCTAAAGCTTCTTACTACCAAGTTGTGTAATTGGTATTCATAATTTATTTTTTACAGATTTTAAATTATTTACCTTTTTCTTCTAACTCTTGCCAGCTATCAAATGTGGGTCACTCACCCCATTTAAAAACAAATACTCTGTAGAGATACAAATTTATTGTTATTGCTACTTTTTATTAATCATCCTCCCGTTCAGACCCTCTCCTATTCATATTACAGTTTGTTAATCAAATCAATGCAGGGTTGCTCGTGTGATTTGGACCAACCATTTTTTTGATGTGCTACAACCATTATGTGGACATGGTCTTAAATGTTCTTTTAAGTAACATGGGTGAAGTGTAAAGTGGGTGTACTTTAAAAACAGGGAGTGGCTTCAGTTATCAGCCCTCCTGTAACGGTTGGCACCCTAAATCTAGAACCGATGCCAAGCACCCTGGTCTCGGCTCGTGCTTCTGCCTGTAGCAGCTGCCTTTGGCCTCGGGAGGAGCCCTCAGCTACTCAGATGCTGCCAGGTCTTAAAACGAGAGGTGCAAGGCGAGGGGCTCTAGACAGGCACAACTGTAAACAAAGTCTTTGGGCAGAAGGTCGTGGTACAAGGCGTTAGGCAATAGAGTAGTCAGATCAGGCCGGGTCGGGGCAGGCGAGGGTAAATGTAGTCAGGCAGGCGAGGGTCAAACCAGGAAGTCAATCAGAAGGGTTAAGTAGAATCGAAGTCGGTAATCAGGCAAGGGTCAGGATTCAGAAGTCTGGATAGTCAATAGCCAGGCAGGGTCACAACAGGAATCAAGATACATATAAATTAGAAGCTCAATAACACAGAAGCACCAGGAACAAGATCCTATAACGGGCAAGGTCTGAAAGCCCGAACGAGCCTTATATAGCGCTTGATTTTTGCACCGTTGCCCGCCGGCGTCCTCACGCCAGCGCATCCGCCTCAATATAAGGAAAGAGACGCGGGCGCGCGCCCTAAGTATCCAAAATGGCGGCCGAAGAGGAGCGTCGTGGCGGGCGTCCCCGCAGCACCACTGGACCACCAGGGTGAGTGTTTCTTATTACACCTCCACCATGTAAGTCAGAAAAATTCCAGCCCTCTGTAGCACAGAAGTTGGACAGCACTGCTCTACATCATACTAAAAGTTAACTCAAAATTGAACAGCTCTTTTAATATTGTTCCAAAATGGAACCTGTTTTTTGGTCAAGAATGCATTTGCTGTCTTTCCTCTGAGCTACATTCCATAGGAGGCCAGATCTGTGTTATTTCTGTCATACATACCATACCATACATCTGACACACATTACCAGCCTAGTATTCTCCCACAAAACACAGGCAGTCTGTAATCAGTAAAGATAATTAAAGCCTTTTAAGAACATATGGTTTCCAGGGCCATGGAGATGTTTCTGTCCCATTCTCTATCACTTTCCCTGCTGGTCTGCTCACAAATGTTATATTCAAGATTTATATATTAGTAGTACAGGTATGGGATCTGTTATCTGGAAACCTGTTATTCAGAAAGCTCTGAATTACAGAAAGGGCTGATTATTAAATTCTGATGCTAACTGCACTGGTTTCTGTGCTGCCATGTATTAATTACTAATCAGCCTTATACTGTGACATTTCTATTCTGTATATACAGTACAGGTATAGGATCATTATCCTGGAAGCTCCATATTAGGGAAAAAACATTTCCCATAGACTCCATTTTTTCCAAATAATCCAACATTTTACAAATAATTTTTCTGTAGTAATAAAACAATACCTTGTACTTGATCCCAACTAAGATATAATTAATCCTAATTGGAAGCAAAACCAGCCTATTGGATTTATTTAATGTTTATATGATTTACTAATAGACTTAAGGTATGGATAACTGGTTTTATACATGTACTGCTATCCTTGGAAGGTTTGTTATTAATTTACCAACACTATAGAGTAAACATTTCCCCAAAACTTTAAAAGCAGCATGTGGTGTGTTATCTTTTTGGTTGTGTTTTCATTTAGGTTTCCTGTCTGTACTTTGTGTATAGAGTTTCTTGCAGGAAAGTTATATAGTGGGAAGAAAGAAGTGGCATTTTGGTGATTGTGGGATCCAGTAGTGCAGGGAGTGCACAGGTCGGCCAAGACCTGAGGTTTTCTGGATAACAGGTCTTTTGTAATTTGGATCTTCGTACCTTAAGTCAGGGATTCCCAACCACTGTGCCGCGGCCCAGTACCGGGCCGCGGACAGTCTTGGACTGGGCTGCTGAGCCTAGGGGACAATTAACACAGTGTGCCAAATTGGATGCCGGCGCTCCAGAACCCTCCGACCATCTCACCCGGTCCTTGCAAAAAGAATTTGGCTCTACACCGGTCCCCGGGCCAAAAAAGGTTGGGGACCGCTGCCTTAAGTCTACTAGAAAATTATGTAAACATTAAATTAACCCAATAGGCTGGTTCTGCTTCCAATAAGGATTAATTATATATTAATTAATATATTAATATTTTAATTAATATATATATGGCTCAAGTAAAATATACTGTTTTATTATTACAGAGAAAATTACAGATAATTACTACATGGCAGCACAGAAACCAGTGCAATTAGCATCAGAATTTAATAATCAGCCCTGTGGGATCAGCTTATATTACAGGGGAAGCTCATTTTCTGCTGGATAATTAGTGATGAGCCCTAAGCTTAGCTTCTCAACAGCCAATCAGAGCCCACTGAGCATGTGAGTGTCACAGACACTTTCCAAGATGGTGACCCCCTGTGATAAGTTTGAAGTCCTGGATCATTGCTGCTATTGACAAGATGAAACTTTAGGCTGGTGCAATAAGTTCAGTATATAAAATAAGGAGAGCTGCTGAATAAAAAGCTAAATAACTCAAAAACCACAAATAATAAAAAAAATTAAAACCAAATGCAAATTGTCTCAGAATATCACTCTCTATCTACATCATACTAAAAGTTAATTTAAAGTTGAACAACCCTAAGTCTACAAAAAAAGTCATTACATCATTACTTAAACCAGATAGGTTGGTTTTGCATCCAATAAGGATTAATAATATCTTAGTTGGGAGCAAGTACAAGGTATTGATTTGTAATAAGAATTTTTTTTTTTTTTTTTTTACCATTTTCTATTTTTTTTTATGAAAATGGAGTCTATGGGAGATGGCCTTGTAATTGGTATGTGGCCCTGTAAACATTAGATCAGAAACATAAAATTATATAGGAGAAATATAAGTGAAAAATAATAGATTTGCCGAAATTGTGTACACTGATTGAAATGTACTTTTCTAATTTTCCCATATATATTAATATTGCAATATACACATATAAATATACATGAATAAAATAATAGTTATAAATTAAAAGAATTTTTTTTCCCATAATAAAAAGGTTTTCTATTGGCTACAATGGGATTACACCTTTTAGGATTGGCTCCTTCTGATACAAATAATAAGCTATTTACCTGGATTTTCTCCTATGACTCAGGCTTGGTTGAGGGGTTGCATAACAAAATTCTTACGCCACAGTATTCTCAGTACTCTGACTCACAGTTACTTTGGAATCCGATAAGAGTAGTTTATGTGTCAGTGATTTTACATTTCTATAATAAAAATTGGTCAAAGATTGGTCAGTGCCCCCAAAACACTTAATTCCATCATAGCTTAATCAGTAAAGTCAGGTTTGTCAGAATAAATTGCCCTTTAATCCAGTTGCAGTGTGTAGGTTGTTTTATAGCTGATATAAACTACAGTTCCCAGCATCCCCAGCCAGAAGAAGCTCTGGACTAGGGGCTGAATTTAAATGGGTGGTTTACGTATACGTTTTGGAGGTTATTTATTAAAATATGAATTTATTTATCTCATATTTTATTTTAAAAAAATACACTACCAAACTCCTATGCCCGATTTTAGTTTATTTATAAAAAAAACTTTATGCAATTTAATTTAATCGCATAACGGAAAAAAAAAGTAAATTCAAACGAAAACCCGAATCACTCAAATTTATTGGGTTTTTCCTGAATTTTTCAGGCTTTTTGCAGCATCGGGGTATAATAAATATAGAAAAATTCATTTTTTTTCCCCCTTCTACAAACTCACATTTTTGAGATTTTAACATTCAAATTTTAATAACATACCTCCTAACATTTTGTAAATAAAAAGGGGGACAAAAAAAGTTGGTGCACGTAATTACCATGTTCACTTTACAAAATTTTGAGGTTATTTCTGTTTTTTTTTTTCATTATTACAGTTTTGCTAATGAAGTGGAATTGCTTTTTAAAGGGATACTGTCATGGGAATTTTTTTTTTTCAAAATGAATCAGTTAATAGTGCTGCTCCATCAGAATCCAGCACCGAGATCCATTTCTCAAAAGAGCAAACAGATTTTTTTATATTCAATTTTGAAATCTGACATGGGGCTAGACATATTGTCAATTTCCCAGCTACCCCCAGTCATGTGACTTGTGCTCTGATAAACTTCAATCACTCTTTACTGCTGTACTGCAAGTTGGAGTGATATCACCCCCTCCCTTTTCCCCCCACAAGCAGCCTAACAAAAGAACAATGGGAAAGTAACCAGATAGCAGCTCCCTAACACAAGATAACAGGTGCCTGGTAGATCTAAGAACAACACTCAATAGTAAAAACCCATGTCCCACTGAGACACATTCAGTTACATTGAGAAGGAAAAACAGCAGCCTGCCAGAAAGCATTTCTCTCCTAAAGTGCAGGCACAAGTCACATGACCAGGGGCAGCTGGGAAATTGACAAAATCTCTAGCCCCCATATCAGATTTCAAAATTGAATATAAAAAAATCTGTTTGCTCTTTTGAGAAATGGATTTCAGTACAGAATTCTGCTGGAGTAGCACTATTAACTGATGCGTTTTGAAAAAAACATGTTTTCCGATGACAGGATCCCTTTAAGCTGTGAGTCTAACTTTTCCCAAGGAACCTCCTTATCTAAATTGTTACAATTACTTATTTGCGTATCTCAAAATTGTTACGGGACTGCGGGTTGAGCTGTCAAAAGGGGGACTGTCCCACTGAAAACGGGACAGTTGGGAGGTATGTAATGAATAACCCCCTTAGTATCTTATAGAATGGCTTAATCTAAGCAACATTTCAACTGGCCTTCATTTTTTCTTTTTCATAGTTTATGAAGTTGGGGTGATTCTCATTTCTGGCAAGGGTGTGCACGCCCTATATATTTCTAATTTGCCTTCTTCTGACAGCTTTCAAATGGGGGTCACTGACCCCATCTAAAAACAAATGTTCCATAAGGCTGTATATTTATTGTTCTTGCTACATTTTATTATCCATCTTTCTATTCAGGCCCCCTCCTATTTATATTCAAGCCTCTTCGTATCAGTGTGTGGTTGCTAGGGTAGTTTGGACCCCAGAAACGGGAAAGCACCTGAATAAAAAGCTAAATAACTCAAAAATCACAAATAATAAGAAAAATTCAAAGGAATTGCAAATTGTCTCGGAATATCACTCTATACATCATATTAAATGTTAATTCAAAGGTGAACAATCCTTTAAGAAACAGAGGGACCCAAAATGTAGTAAGGCTTTTTGTAGGGTGGAAAACAACAAGGTTTTAATCAGGGATGCCCAACCTGAAACTCACCAGCTGTGTTTCAGCATTGCAGGATAAAGATCCTTGATGTAACAAAAATATGCAACATATAATACTTCAAGGCTTCTACACTCTACTCTAAAGCCAGTCCTGCTGTGGGAGAGCAGCTGTCAGATTTGATAATGAGGCACCAGTTTAGCAATTTCCCCGCCAGTTATTACACATTATTACATATATGGAGGCAGATTCTAATGAAATGATGATGTCTCAAAATAGGATCAGTGGAGCTCTTTAGCAATCTAGTTGGAGGGCCACATCCAGCTCTGTGGAAAAACAGGCCTGCATTAGTTCATTATGCAGTGATCAGAATGAAAGTACGGGTATAGGATCTATTATTCAGAAAGCTCTGAATTACGGGAAGGTCATCTCCCATTGACTCAAATTTTAAAAATGATTTCCTTTTTCTCTGTAAAAAGAAAACAGTACCTTTCTTGTACTTGATCCCAACTAAGATATAATTAATCCTTATTGGAGGCAAAACAACCTTAGTTAATGGTAAAACTATTTTTAGCATACTTATGGTATACAGATCCAAATTAAGGAAAGATCCCTTACACCAGGGTGCCCAAAGGATATATCGGAATCTACCAGTAGACCTTTAGCTGGTGATCAGTAGATCTGGAGACACTGCTAACAAACTGCTTGTCTATATTACCCCCCTATTTCATTCTTTTTATTCAGATATTTATTACATTAAAGTTATATAAGAAATAATTATTTATTGAATATAGCAATATACATTTTCTCATAAACCAATATTTAAGTAATATTTTCCATGGAACAGAATGCTAACAAAATGGATGTAGATCATAATGGGACAACATCACTAAAAATTAAGGATGCACCGAATCCACTATTTTGGATTCGGCCGAACCCCCGAATCCTTCACCCCAATCCTTTAGGGGTGGAAAGGGAAAAACATTGTTTACTTCCTTGTTTTGTGACAAAAAGTAATGTGATTTCCCTCCCTGCCCCTAATTTGCATATGCAAATTAGGATTTGGATTCAGTTGGCCAGGCAGAATGATTTGGCCGAATCCGAATCCTGCTGAAAAAGACCGAATCCTGGCCAAATCCCAAACCGAATCCTGGATTCGGTGCATCCCCACTAAAAATCAGTCGCTTGGCGACAGATCTCCTCTTCTTCGGGGCGACTAATCTCCCTGAACAGTTTTGGTGACACTCAACACCTCTCTAGGATAAGAATTCTTTCTAACACAAAGGAGTGACGCACACACACCCCCCCCTTGAAAAAAAAATACTTAGCATATGCCGAAAAAAAAACTGATAAAATCTATGTACTATTTTTACTTTTTTAGTCTTACTGTCCCTTTAAAATAATACTGGAACATGTTGCTGCAATACCAGGTTCTACAAGCAGAGGGCCTTTTTTAGCTTTGCCTTTCACAGCTGAGGAATTCTGGGGGTTGTAGTTCAGAAACCCAACAGAGCTATAAATGTACTATGCACTGGAGGCGTCTTTTCTTAAAAATGTGTTTTCTGGGCCTCATTTACTAAAAGGAACAAAGTACAAAATATGGGGCAGGTTTCCCTATACTCATACACATAATTCAGTGTTTCCCCCCAAATTGCTGAAAACCAGTGTTAAATGTAATATATGACAACATATAACACTATGAAACTCTGCACGCTGTGGGGCAATCTGGGTGCAATTGTTATGTATGTTGCTCTTTAACACCTAACAATTTGCCTACAGTTTTGCACCAGTTAGTTGCACCAGCTAATTGTACATGAAGGCAAACATTTGTATGCCCCTGCCCGTATTAAATAGTTTATTTCTAATGTCAGATCTTATTCTGCGCAGCAGGGCCACGGTCACACACAGACACACAAGTGCTGGTACCGCTTGCAGCAGTCATGGATTTGAACTACAACTCCCACAATTCCACCAAAAATGCTAAGGCTTTCAGGGGCTGATGGAAGTGGTAGTTCAACTACAGGTTGGTGATTACTGTCTTACAAATCCACAACATGTGATTTTCAGGTTATTTCTGAAGGACAGCTCCCAGAAGTCTAACAGAGGAATACAGGAGCTGCAGGGATGTATGGGAGTTGTAGTTCTGTAAAAAGGTAAGCGGTGAAAGTTTCTATTTCCTTAAAGGGGTGGCTCACTTTTAGTGTGTTATAGAATGGCTAGTTCTAAGCAACTTTTCAATTGGCGTTTATTGTATATTTTTGTGATTTTTTAATTATTTGCCTTCTTCTGACTATTTCCAGTTTCAAATGGGGGGGGGGGGGGGAGATCACTGACCCCTTCTAAAAACCAAATGCTCTGTAAGACTGTTATTGCTACTTTGTATTACTCAATTTTTTATCCAGGTCTCTCCTATTCATATCCCAGTCTCTTATTCGAATCAATGCATGGTTGCTAGGGTAACTTGGACCCTAGCAACCAGATGGCTGAAATTGCAAACTGGAGAGCTGCTGAATAAAAAGTTAAATAACTCAAAAACCACAAATACTAAAACATGAAAACCAATTGCAAATTGTCTCAGAACATCCCTCTCTACAATATAAAGGTTAATTTAAAGGTGAAAAAACCTTTACTAGCAGCCAAACCCATCAGCAGCCTGTGCATGGGAGATGTGAATATAGTAAGTGTTTCAGAGCATTTAAGCTCCTCTGGGACAGGACAGATTTGAATTATTTTACTCATATTTTTCATTTACACACCATCCACTTATCAGCAGAGCTTTAGCACAATCATTCACATCAGTCCCTGCCCCATAGGAGCTTACAATCTAATGCACGTGGGAGGAAACAGGAGCACTGATAGGAAACCCAGGCACAAAGGGAGATAAAAACACAAACTCCTCCCACTCTTATAACAGGGCATTCTCCTCTGACTTATGCAGTCTCGTCAAACAGCTGATCAGTTGCTAGGAAGAGAGGGACCCTAGTAACCAGTTTACATTCCAAGCAGAAAAGCTTCAGAAGAAACACAAATGGTGTAACGGTGTAGGGTAGGAGTAGCGATATGTGCTGAATGTATAAATAGACGGTATTATTGGCCGCACAGGTCGCTACTGCTACAAGGCTGCCTCTTTCCCCGCACTCAATGCATTGCCGCTTTAAACGCTGAAAGGGGCGGGGTCAGCTTGGGTCGTGACGTAACGTGAGCGAGAACACGCCGGTCCTTGTGCCCCCCGGGCAGTCCCCGCGGCGCTGCAGGAGGAGTGAAAGAGGCAACGGGATCTGGAGCTCAGAGAAAGCCCGAGGCCGCCGAGGCGTTGTACTTTATCTCCCGGCCCGGGATCCCCCCCAGCAGCCCCGCAAGCTCCTCCTCCCTCCCCGCCCCCTCCCGGGGAGAGAAACTTGCAGAGCTCCTGGATCAGACGGCAGTAACACGGACAGCGGCACAAGGAACTTTCCCGGGGTCGGCTCGGCTATGGCTGCGGGCAGACGAATGTAGGAGAGTCGGGGGATGAGCAGGACACACAGGCATCCAATGAGCTCCGGGGATCACGCACCGCTGTGGCTGCTGAACACTATGTGCGCCCGATAACCCCCGGCAGCTTCTCTCTTCTACTCACCGCCCCGAACTTGCACCTCTGCCCCCACCGCGCTCTCCTTCCACTTGTATCGGCCCGTGGCACTACCCGGTACCCGCAAACAGCACCCAGCTGAGCTCAGGACATTATGGCGGGGAAATCAGCTGCTCCTGGGGTCGGGATCCTGCTCGTTACAGCCAACGTGGGGACCTTGTTTGATGATGTGAGTAACAACTACACAATCTCTCTCTTACTGTGTCTCACTGTCACATTGTGTCTCACTGTCACATTGTGTCTCACTGTCATAGTGTACATACTGTATTGTGGCTCTACTGTGTCTCGCTGTCATACTGTGTCTCACTGTCATATTGTGTGTCACTGTCATACTGTATTGTGGCGCTACTGTGTCTCCCTGTGATACTGTATTGTGTGTCACTGTCATACTGTATTGTGGCTCTACTGTGTCTCACTGTCATATTGTGTCTCACTGTCATATTGTGTCTCACTGTCATATTGTGTCTCACTGTCATTGTTTCTCACTGTCATTGTGTCTCACTGTCACATTGTGTCTCACTGTCATACTGTGTCTCACTGTCATTGTTTCTCACTGTCATTGTGTCTCACTGTCACATTGTGTCTCACTGCCATACTGTGTCTCATTGTCATATTTTACATACTGTATTGTGGCACTTCTGTGTCTCACTGTCATACTGTATCGTTTGTTACTAACGTGTCTCACTGTGATACTCTATTGTGTCTCACTGTGATGCTGTATTGTGTGGTACTACAGAGTCTCACTATGGCGGTGTGTCTAGGTCTCACTATTCTGCCAGTTCCCACTGTGTCACACTATGCTGATCCACAATAACACAACTGTGCCTCAATTTTACTGCTGTGTGAGTTCAGTGTTACAACCGTGTCTGTTACTGTTTTGGGAGCCACACTGGTACAACCGTGTATCACTTTGGTGCCGTGCTGGTGTCTGTATCATCACAGCTATGAACTATGCCCAGACTCTGGTACTGTGTCTCACTATGCAGCTGTACCAGTGCTGACATTGGTATAATTATGGTGCAGTGTTGGTGTATTATATAGACACAAACAACTTGTCTGACTTTGTTACTGAGTTGAGGGCCACACTGGTACGACGGTGTCCTCTTATGGTACTCTATGTGGGCACCTGAGGAAGGAGATATCACACCTCCTGCATGGCACCCACTGCCTGAATGAATTTGCTCCTGGGCAGTAACTCGTAGCAACCAATCAGACGATTGCTTTCAGCGGTCACCCTGCAGCTGACTGAAAAAAGCTAATCACTGATTGGTTGCTATGGGTTATTAAGCAGTTGCCCAGTTTTGCCCAGTGTTTATAAACGAGCCCCAGTTTGTTCTTCCCCATTGAAATGCCATTCGTTGTGCTTGTCTCTCTGTTCTAATGACCGTGATAGTGTCCACTATAAGTATAGAACTGTGCTGCTGCCCACACTGGTACCACTGAGTCTCACTGTGTTAGTGGATCAGTACCCACACTGGTATAATTCTGGGTACTGTGCTGGGGCCCACCCTGCTACTGCTGTGTTTCCCTATGGGACTGAGCCAGTGGCTCAAATATCTACCCCTCGAGGTAGTTAAACTCACTAGGACATGTATATCAATGTAATAAAATATGTAAACACGTTAACTTTTAGTATGTTATAGAATGTTAAATTCTCAACAACTTTTCAATTGATCTTCATTATTTAATTTTTCTCAATACATTTTTATTGGTTTTAGTCTTATATAATCCACGCTGGTAACATAAGGGAATCATACAGATATCATGAAAATGATACAGATCAGTGGTCAATAGTTATATAAAAGCATATTTGGAGTTTAGCGATAATGCCAAAAGTTATACAATTATCAAATAACATAAGGAATACAAAAAAAGACAAAATTCATTATTTATTTTGTATACTTTTTTTTTAATTATTTGCATATTTCTTCTGACTCTTTCCAGCTTTCAAACAGGGAGGTTCACCTTTAAATTCACTTTTAGTATATTATATAATGGCTAATTCTAAGCAACTTTTCCATTGGTCTTCATTTTTTATTTCTCATAGTTTTTGAATCATTTGCATTCTTCTGACTCTTTCTAGCTTTCAAATGGGGGTCAATGACCCCACATGAAAAAGAAATACACTGTAAGGCTACAAAATGTATTGTTATTGCTACTTTTTATTACTCCTCTTTCTATTCAGACCCTCCCCTATTCATATCACAGTCTTTTATTCAATTCAATGCATGGTTGCTAGTGTAATTTGGACCTTAGCAACCAGACTGAGAAAACTGCAATTAGAGCTGCTGGATAAAAAGCTAAATAACTCAAAACCCACAAATAATAAAAAAAAAAAATGGAAACCAATTGCAAATTATCTCCGAATATCACTCTGTAGTACAGACACGTTGATGCTGTGCTGCCTGTGCTCACAAACAGAATAACACACACCTTTAGAGAGTCGGAAACAGGCTGGTGTCTGTATGTGCTTCTACACGCTCTGATGGCCGCACCAGTTGTGCTCAGGAAGAAGCTCTACACACACACAGTTTACACACACGTATCTCCTTTCACATTGTGTAGAGAGCACAGATATATTGTTGCAGTGTTGGTCTACTCTAGACATACAGGGGCCCATTTGCTTAGCTCGAGTGAAGGAATAGAGGAAAAAAACTTCGAATTTCGAATGTTTTTTTTTTGACTACTTCGACCATCGAATGGGCTACTTCGACTTTGACCTTCGATTCGAACTAAAAATCATTCGACTATTCGACCATTCGATATTCTAAGTACTGTCTCTTTAAAAAATACTTCAACCCCCTAGTTCGCCACCTAAAAGGTCCCCATAGGCTTCCTAACAATTTTCTGATCGAAGGATAATCCTTCGATCGATGGATTAAAATCCTTATTCTTCAATCATTTTATCGTAGGAAAAGCGTTAAATCCTTCGTCTTCGATATTCAAAGTCGAAGGATTTCAATTCGGCAGTCGAATATCAAAGGTTAATTAACCCTCGATATTCGACCATAAGTAAATTTGCCCCACAGTGTATCATTGTCATTATGAATCGGGGATGCCCAATGAGCATCTGCAAGACACTCATCCAGAAGCGTAGTATCTTGCTCTCTACCTTAAAGGCGTGGTTTACCTTTAATTTAACTTTTAGTATGTTATCGAATGGGCAATTCTAAGCAACTTTTCAATTGGTCATTATTATTTATTTATTTATTATAGGTTTTTAATTATTTGCCTTCTTCTTTTGATGCTTTCCAGCTTTCAGATGGGGGTCACTGACCCCATTTAAAAAAAAAAACAAATGCTCTGTAAGGCTACAAATGTATTGTTATTGTTCCTTTTAATACTTTCTGTTCAGGGCCTCTCCTATTTATATTCCAGTCCCTTATTCAAACCGATGCATGGTTGCTAGAGTAAATTGGACCATGGCAACCAGATAGCTGAAATTGCAAATTGGAGAGGTGCTGATTAAAAAGCTAAAAACTCAAAAAAACAGAAATAAATAGTAAGAAACCGACTGCAAATTGTCTCAGAATATCACTCTCTCCATCACACTAAAAATTTATTTAAAGGTCAACCGTCTCTTTAATGCACTGACTTTTTTTGGTGGAAAGCTGGGAGTTGCAAATTACTTCAATAATAGGAGTAGATAAGGTAACATTTCCACCAGGTTTGCTTGCAGACCTGGCTTACAGTGGATTCTGGGACTGGATGTTCTGCAGCAGCTGGGGCACTTCCGTTTGACTGCAGTTAGTGGTCCTACATCTTTATGCTTGACCTCTTTTTATGTGAATTATCTTACTGTAGGTTGTTATTGTATATTGAATAGAGCAGGAATACATGATCTGTCATGAGACTACAACTCCCAGCATGCAGTACAGGCAGTGTTGATTTAGAAGTTGCTGCTCCAGTACAGCTGCAATTCATATTATATTTATTATACATATACTATTTAATATAATGGTGGTTCAATGTGTATGTTAAATACAGAATGTTTCTATAGCTGTAAGATGTCCTGCCACTTAAAAGAAATTGTTTGGGGTTGTGGGAATGTCAGCATGGGGTGCCTGTAGTTTTGGGAGATCTGGGGTCAAGATATCAAATTACAGCTTTTTAACTCTTGCAGGATGCTGGGTTATCCAGAAGCTCCTAATTACGGAAAGGCCGTCTCCCTTAGACTCAAAACTAAGATATAATTAATCCTTATTGGAGCCAAAACCATTCTATTGGGGTTAATGGTTACTTGATTTTCTAGTAGACATAAGGAATGAAGATTTAAACTACAGAAAGATCTGTTTTCCAGAAAACCCCAGGCCCTGAGCATTCTGGTTCACAGGTCCCATATCTGTAAAGTGTTATCAACCCCATATTATTTTACTATCCCACAATTGCAGCCCTTTTCACAAAAGACGGTGATGAGGAATATTTACCTTTCTTTAATCCAAAAAATAGTAGGGCGCAGGGCATGCACCCCCATGTCAGCTCTGGAGTCAATTCCATGACCGGTGAATCTAATACACACAGTACTTGTCTCCAGCCGTGACACCCATAACAATTTACAGTTTATATTTTTGGCTGTATTCTCACTCTCCCCTCTGTGTCGTGTCCTTCAGCGCTTTGTTTTGTTGCCACAAATTCTACACGCTCAGAACATTTTTTGAAAAATTGCGGTGATCTGCTGTGTGAAGCTCTTGCTGAGAATCGAGCCTCCCACGTTGCGGAAGACAAACACACACCCTCACTTGGTGGTTGGAGAAGAGCCGTCTCTTTGAACACAGAGCCCTTGTGCTTGTAATTGCTTAAAGGGAAAGTAAAGAAAAGGGACGGGGTAATGTTTTCTTGGCAAGGGATTAATTGGATTCTAGTGGCAGTAGATGCTGTGCTGGAATTCATGGGGTGCGATTTGTCAAAGTTTCGCTCCCTGCTCAGTACTGGCAGTGGAAGATCTGGCTACTTATTTGCCGATAGGGTTGCCAGCTGGCCGGTATTTTACCTGGCCTGGCCGGTAAAAATTATGGTTGATCCCAATGTTATTAATAGAGAAAAAAGATAAATATATAGGAAGTCCGGTATTTTTTGGCAACCCTATCTGCCAATAACATTTACTCGTCTTTTCCTGCCACTCAGCTGCTTGCTGGCTGATTCCCGACCATTTATAGTTAGAACCAGCTAAAAAAAGGAGTCCTTTATTCCCAAATTTCCCAGTTTTCCCAGTTGTTGTTTTTTTAATATTTCTATTTTCACATCTTTCTTTTTTTCTAAAAAAAAGTTTTAAAACTGCCGTGGTGTTGTTGCCTCTGCCTGGCTCATCTCCTTTTAAAGGGTTAGTTCTCCTTTAATTTTTTATGTTTATACAGTGTTCTATTCTTAGCATGTTTTCAATTAGTCTTAATATATATATATATATATATATATATATATATATATATATATATATATATATATATATATATATATATATTATATTTTTTTTTATTCATTTGCCTTCCTCTTCTGCCTCATTCCAGCTAACAGATGTGGGTGTGGGGGGAGTTATTGACCCCAGCAACCAAAAACCTCTTACTCTGTGAGGCTACAATTTTATTGTTATTGTTACTTTTTATTATTCATCTTTCTAGTCAGGCCCTTTCCTATTCATAAGCCAGTCTCCCATTCAAACCACTGCCTGGTTGCTAGGTTAAGATGGACCCTAGCAACCACCCTAAGGCCTATAGCACACCGAAATGAAATATGCTGGTGGAAAAACACCTGTCGTCTGTTGTTCCAATGAATGTTGCCTCCAAAATGCAAAATCCCCCAAAATAATTTTTAATTTACAACCTACCTGTCACTGGTGGTTTCCTTTCATGTCAATGACCGGCAGCACACAGTGGTATCGAGTTTTCTCCACAAACGGAGGAATGTTACATGTGCCAAATACCCATATGGCTAATTGCTGCAGAACATTAAACAATATAATTGATCCTACATGTATAAACAGAAATAAGCAGAGCCCTACAGCTCCCCCGAAATAACCCCTGCCAGTCTGATTAACCAGACTTTTAATTGAATGTTGCAGGCAATGGCTAGTTGCAGTTGGTCTTTGAGAGAGAAAGGCAAGAGGCTTAAACAATCACCAGCCTTGTCTATAAGAGCCGGTGTATAGTCGGTGTGTTGGGACTAGGTGCTGCCTGTTTTAGTTACTATGGATCCTGTGAAGAATTGTTTTAACCCTTGTTATCTGGCAGTTAGAAACTCAGCAGGCATTTATATGCAGGAAATGCACTTCATTATGCAGAACACATGATCAGTCATGCTGTGGGCTTGGGAAATAGGTCTGTGTTTATTTAGTGAATGATAATGATACTGTCTCTTCGAGATTGAAGTGTGTAATTAATTTTTGGCCTCACTATAGTCTGTTTAGACCACACCCCATTCATTCCAGACCACACCCATTCTGCCCACACTACGCCAGCCCTGCCAAGAATAAAAATTCTGCTGACTTCATTAAAAATAAAGACTTTATACCATGTTTTTATATTAAGGTTACGGTAACCACCCCTTTAAATATTACCCATTAGTGGGCAAATTTGTCTTGTTTCACCGAAAAAGTATCGAATTACCGGCGTCCATTCGCTGGCAGCAACATTGACATCAGCGCCAATTCAGGCGACGGCATTAGAATTGTCGCCGCCGTCAAAAAACCTTGCAGTGGAAATTCACAGCGAATTCGCGCCTGCCAAATACATTCGCCCATCACTATTACCCATGCTTGTTGGGTAGATTTTTCCTTAAATCTTTGGAGAGGCTGCTGCATTCACATTTGGGCATTTTTGACAGTTGCCCCTGTCTCTGCTCCTTATGTTGGTTAATGGCAAGCACCCAGGCTAGAGCACATCAGGGGAGAGAGGGGTTTAATTCATTAGCACATTTGGCTGCCACATGTCATTCCGGCCCACGTGGCTTTTATTTAGTAGCTGTTGGAATCTGAAGAACTCGCTGGATTTATTTTCATAACAAAGAAAGCACCGGCATTTAAGCAAGAGACCCCTTCTGTGATATATTGGCATCACATTTGCAATGGTGGGATCCGTTATCCAGAAACCCATTATCCAGAAAGCTCCGAATTACAGAAAGGTCTCCCATAGATATATTATTATAATCAAATAATCCAATTTTTTTTTTAAATTTTTCCTTTTTCTCTGTAATGATAAAACAATAAAGGTATGGGATCCGTTATCTGGAAACCTGTTATCCAGAAATCTCTGAATTACTAATGGTCATCTCCCATAAATGCCATTTTATCCAATTACTCAAAATTTTTAAAAATGATTTCCTTTTTCTTTGTAATAATAAAACAGCAGCTTGTACTTGATTCCAACTAAGATATAATTAATCCTTATTGGAAGCAAAATCAGCCTATTGGGGTTATTTCTTGTTTACATGATTTTCAAGTAGACTTAAGGTATGAACATCCAAATTACGGATAGATTGCGTATCCAGAAAACCCCAGTTCCTGCTCATGCTGGATAATAGGTCCCATACCTGTAGCTGGTACTTGATCCCAGCTAAGATATAATTAATCCTTATTGTAGGCAAAACCAGCCTATTGGGTTTATTTAATGTTTACATGATATTCTAGTAAACTACAGAAACATCTGTTATCCGAAAACCCCAGGCCCAAAGTGTTCTGGATAACAGGTCCCATACCTGGACAGTAAGAGCTGGAGGCTGCAGACTGGATAATGAGTTTGTTGTTACAGGTATGGGACCTGGGGTCTTTGTGTAATTTGTGTAATAAACCCAATAGTATTGTTTTGCTTCAATATAAGTGCAAGCTACTGCTTTATTATTATAGAGAAAAAGACAACCATTTTTAAAAATATTGTTGTATTTGATTAAAATGCAGTCTGTATGATACGGTTGCTCTGTTTCACCCCCTTGAGCCTTACACTACACATTAGCCCACGTCCCTTGATGTCCATATACTCTAATCGCATATCTTTATATAGACACATTTTTCCTGTAATTCCCTAACATCTACTTGCCCTTGAAAAAATAGCTGTTTAACAATGAATTATGTTCTACAGGTCACTCACCGTCATAACAAAATCTCGCCCGTCTACTTTGCTCTTAAAGAATTTAAAGGCTAAATCCTACCAAAAACATTAGGAAGGGCACATAGTTATTAGGGGGCTTTAAGGGATGTCTCAGTTTCCCATTCGAGTAATCTCTGACATCGATATGCAAGTTTTCTGAAATTCCCATTGTGCGTTGCCTCCTCACAAGTTTCCAAGTTATTTTTTGCAATCGGAGTTTAAGTTTCTGTTGCCCAGAAAAACCAACCAAGCAAGTTACTATTTTTTGTGTGAAAATAAATACAAATATGCAGATAGGTAAGACTCGGGGTCACTGATACTCTGACTTTGGAAGAGTGCTGTTGAGCTGAAAGCTTGGTATTAGCAGCCTAAAACTGCTAATCTCTCCATTAATGACAGAAAATGACTGTAAATTGCGTAAGTGCTTAGAGGAGCATTTGGAGTGAGTTTACAATAATTTATTTTGGGCTTAGATCTTCTTTAACTAAGTATACTATACTGCAGTCATGCTACAGATTGAGCTATAATTGGCTGGCATAGAATCTGCTGACCCATTTAGGGCCGTGATTGTGTAGTAACACTCCCAGTGCAATGTATTGCTGTGGTTTTAATTTGGATACTTGGCGATATAGTTATAAATGAATGCAATTGAGGCTTTCAGGTATTCACAGTTATACGCAGATGAATTTGCTATTTACTCTCTCTCTCTCTCTTGCCACTGTTCCTAGTTATAGATATTTTTTATGTTTGCTTGAACCAGGTATTGATGCCTGAAGGCCTGGCAGATGTCACTTTGGTTGGCTCTTGTATCCATGATATTAACGCTAGGTGCCCAGCTTTTATCTGGCAGGCACCTGAGCTGCATCACCTTAAAAGGAAACCTTCCTCACTTTCATGCCCATGTTTGTCCTATCCCCAGCCTGGCATTCACTATTTAATATGACAATACAGGGACCTTCTTGGAAAAGATGCTCTTTTGGATCTGATAATTAATAATACTGAATTCATCTCTTGCATATGCGTGGGTGAGCATTTAGAGAGAAGTGATCATAACATGGTCTTCTTTGAGATTATGTTTCAGAGATAACTCTATAAAGGAGTAATTAAGACACAACATTTTAGGCATGCAAACTTTGGAAATATAAGGGCATCTCTGCAATAACTGGGAAAGGCGTTGCACAGGGTTGAACACAGAAATGTTGGAATGGAATGTCTTTAATATATCATCCAGCATATTCTTTTATGTCAACATTATAAAATACATGCAAAGACATTGTTATGATGTAAAAACAAGATTTAATTTCTGGTGTCCATATCTCTTTAATAAATACACATGACAGTATATCACAAAGCAAAACCTTAATGGTT
Organism: Xenopus petersii; assembly: GCA_038501925.1. NCBI lineage: Eukaryota > Metazoa > Chordata > Amphibia > Anura > Pipidae > Xenopus > Xenopus petersii. Next base: position 126,579,951 of record CM076684.1, read on the forward strand.
TGATTGTAGGGATGCACAAAATCTTATATTTTTTTCTGAATTTGGTGAATCCTTTACATCCTTCCCAGGGAAGACTGTGCTTGCGTGGCACGTTCTTTGCTGTTTGTAGGGCCCGGATTCAGTTTGACCAGGTTCTTGGATAAGGTCTGCTGAAAAGGGCTCTGAGTTGGGCAAACCCCTGGATTCAGTGAATCCCTATTTGGAAGTGTTATTGTTGATATTGGTAAGCAAGAACTTTCTTTTAAAGCATTTTAGCTTCCCAGGACAGCTTAAACATTCATTAGGTACCTGTAGTCTAATAAAGACAATCCAAAATAGAGATGGGAAATGGTATTTCAGTAAAGAGGAAAAAAAAATCCCAGTTTATATTTTTTAAAAATGTAAATAGTAATAAAATGAAGCACGAAGGGATGGGACCTTTATTGTCATGGGAAGGTCAATTGGTTAATGGAAGCAGAAAAAAAGCAGAGATTCTGAACTGATATTCTACACAACTGAGGAACCAGCTCATTTTTAATAGACCCAAATTCTAATAATTTAAGTATTGATACATGGGTGACTCAGGAGGACATTCGAAAAAGAGTTGAAGATGTGAAGGGAAGCCAAAGTCCGGTATCAGATGTATTCAACACCGGGTACTAAGTGAGTTTAGCTCTGTGATTGCCAAACCTCTTAACCTACATTTTTTAGGATTTCACGATTGGCAAATTGCTAATGTGGTGCCACTATTCAGAAAGGGATCCCATTCTCGACTTGAAAACTATAGGCCTGTTAGTCTGACACCAGAGGTAGGAAAGCTTTTTCAGGGGGTAATAAGAGATAAGATACTGAATTTGAGATTGTGCCAGCAGTAGCTCAGACGACTCTTCCAATAACTGATTTTTATAATGAAAAGAAGAACAGTCTCCAGGAAATTGTCCCCAAAACCCAGGCACCTGAAACAATGCTAGAGTAAAATTTAATGTGCCTGCAGGAGTGCTTCCTACTTTGTGGTGACAGTTTGGTAATTCACCCCATGCACAAAGCAAGGTCTGTACAGAATGGGTTTGTTGAGATGGAGAGGAGAACTTGACTTATCTTCACTGAAGTCGAGACCTGACCTCAACCTAACTGAACATATGTGCGATAAATTCCAATTAATTCTGACTACAAGCCCGAATAGTAGAGGCTGTTAAAACGGCAGAACGAGAAGAAACTGCATATTAATACTCTTGGTTTAGGAATGAGATGTTGGAGGATGCCATGCTTGCAGCCAGTATGTGACAAACATTTGGAGCACTTTATCATGCACTGGCTCACCATGTCCCACCATATCACTTCATTAACTCCTTTCCATTTTTCTTTACAGGGTTTTTCCATCTGTAGGTAATTTTTTTTTTCTATGTGCCAAGATAATGTTGCCAGCCTTTGCATATTAGACCTCCACAAATAATTTTGTCCCAAAGACAGGTTGGTTAACCCATAGCAACATGACAAACTTGGTGCAAATTGTTTTTTCTTCTTTTTTTTAACAACATTATCCCATTATGTTTTATTGTATAGCCCTGATCTATTATGCAGAATTTTCCAGCGTATCATTGACAAAAGAGCAGTGGGCACTCCAGCCTGTATTGCTCATTCATTTGGAAATCTGGTGGAGCGGTTACTGGTTCTTTATTTTATGCCAGTATTACTTCTCCAGCCTTTATTAATAGCCATATATTACGCTTATTTCTATTGAGTGTTCCTGTTTCAGCAGATCCTCGGGAAAATGGGCACCGACTGTGCCCAGGGTTTTCCATACTTTGACTTTGTTTCAGTAAGTGGGTTGCCAGTGCTTGGGTAGTACCATTGGCAGGGAAGAGGCAATCTATGTGCTGAGCTTGCCCTATAAAAAAACTGGAGATAACACACGGCTTCTTTTTTAAAGTGGGTCAGCACTTACTTTGAGTTAACAAGGTCAGTGCATGAAGAATTAAATTGCCTCTTTGAATATCTTCTCCAAATCCCTAAACACTGCTCAATTTAGAACCTAATATGACACTATCAGGTCACAATTATATCAGTCTGTTATCAGTCAGACATATAGCTGCAGGACCCTGCGGAATGAGGGTAGGATTTTCAAGTGCGGGTATAGATGCGGGTTGCGGCCATCATCTACATTTCTTATCTTATGTTATATTGTCTATATTCTACTCCTTTTAAAGTTTTACAAAACATGTTTGCAGATAAGGCATTTGTGGGGTCCGGGTCGTGTAGCGGATCAAAGTGGGTAAATATGCGGGTTGCTGTTCGGGTCGTGGGTTCGGGTGGAGTCTTCGAAATTGGTTCCGCACAGGACTCAGGTCGCTTAAAATATTTTTCTTTGCAGAGTCCGCGATCTGATGTCACTTACACAGAAAGGCTTACATTTTTTTTTATAAAATATAATGAAAAGAGTGAGGGCAAAATACACATAAGACCATTTTACTGAAACCCTGGAATGAACCAATATGTCCCTTGGGCAAGGGATTAAGACACTTGTTGATTTCAAAACTGTTAACTCCCAGTACAGAACAGAATCTGGTCTTTGTGTCTGGTTTTAGGGTATTTGTTTAGGGATTTGGGGATTATTGGTAACATTTAAAACGTAAGATCAATATATATGTTACAGCACAACAGAAATATGGCTTCTCCTTTGCAGGGCTCTTTGTTGTTTTCTTTTTTTTTTTTTTTTTTTTTTGCTCTCTTCTTACAGTTATCAAAGCAGGATTTAAGACTAATCGAGGTCAGGCCTGGATTAGTGGAAAGGCCCCCAAGGCCTAGGGCAGCAGGATTTTAGGGGTTGGCATGCTGCCCAACCACACCCACATTTGTTCAGAAACACTTGGGATGCATAGAAGATACAATTGTTTTTTTAAATTTCCATGCAAATCCCCATTGCTCCGATCCCGATGATGAAAATTAGCGCAAATAAAGGGGAGGGGACAGGGGACATGAATGGCAGCTGGCCTAGGGGTGCCCACTATGTAATTCTGGCCCTGTTCAAGGTAGCTGAAACAAAGGACACATTGATATAATTTATTTTAGAAACATTCTACTGTATGTTTTTTCCCTGGCCCATGATGTCATACAACTTTTGCATTTCCTTCCCTAATAAGAGACTTTTTGTGTCTATTCTCTACATAGAATCACACTCATTGGACCCCAAATGACCCTGGTAGCTATTAAGAGCTTAGTGTAAGGATGGGCTATCTATGGATCTTCAGATCTAAGACAGAACTAATTACCAGAATCCTACTGGCAGTTGAAGGTTGCTAGAGGGTTCAAGTAGAAGTTCTACAATATCCAAGGCTACAGATTGTCTGTCACTTGCTATAAAATTAGAAGTTCCTTCCTGGTATAAGAATGCTGGAATTCAAGACTGGATGGCTGGTGACTTAATTTTGGATCCATTGAATTAAATTCAGTCTTCCCTTAGTTCAGTTCAGGCAGTGAATAGGTTGGAGCAATCAACCTTACCCTTCCAGACATGATGCTACTTGAAGCCTTCAACCCTAGTAACAGGTCTAATACTTAAAGCTTATTTCACAATGAGCTCTGTGCTGCTTTCACACTCCGATATAATTTCAGGCAATTTATTGTAATCGTAGTAAGTATTCCCAAACGCTTGCAGCCATGTTGCGATGGGCATTATTACCTCCTCCATTCTGCCCTAAAAAATGAAGTCAAATATGAAGCCTTTAAACCTGAAGGAAAACATTCAGGACAGTTCTTGGAGTTAAACAACTGACTTTACATCAACTCTGGAGAAACTAACAGCTGGGGGCTACAATATCTAGATCCTCTACCTCTGCAGAGGTAGACTTTTGAATTAGGGGACTTTGGAAGAACACAAGTTCCTGGGATATGAATGCTGAAATTCAAGAAGGGCTGATAGCAATTGGCTTCTGTAACTGGTAGTCCTAAAATGTATTTATGTATGTTTAGAGAGCCAGACCCATCAGAGCATCCCCATCTGTTTGGATCCACTGGCTTGGTAACAGTCAAAGCCTCCTCCCACCCTTTGTATGGAACCAGTGCAGAGGCATTTTTTTTTAGTTAGATTCCCTACAGATCGAACAATCCATTCCAATGAGACCATCTTGAACGTTACAAGTAAAGTTGTTGTTAAAGCTGCTACATTGCCAGAAAATGCTCAACCTACCAGTACAGGTATGGGATCGGTTATCCGGAAACCCATTATCCAGAAAGCTCCATATTACGGAAAGGCCGTCCCCCCGTAGACTCAAAATGATCCAAATTTTTAAATATGATTTCTTTTTTCCCTGTAATAATGAAACCGCACCTTGTATTTGATCCAAACCAAGATATAATTAATCCGTATTGCAGGCAAAACAATCCAATTTGGGTTATTTAATGTACCACATGATTTTCTGGTACACTTTAGGTATGAAGATCCAAATTACGGAAATATCTGTTATCCAGAAACCCCCAAATGCTGATCATTCTGGATAACAGGTCCCATACCTATACAATATAAAATGGTACACAATAGCAGCACACGATTTTTAGAACCATTGCTATGTCTAATGAGCAATTTATTCTTATATTCTTATTGGGCATTCTGGATAAGTGGTCCAGTAGCTATACGCGAAGACTCGTATCTTTGGGTAAAGGTACTGACCTTTTTTTTTATTTATTTATTTTTTATTTATTTTTTTTTACATTTTTTCCCCTCTATGCAGCAGTCCTTTCTCAAGGACCTTTCTTGGTATTTTTGTCTTGGTGGTTCCAATACCTTCTACATCACCACCTTCCATATATATATATATATATATATATATATATATATATATATATATATATATATATATATATATATATATATATATATATATATATATATTTGTCACTTGAGAACAGTTCAGCAAGCTCATTTTGGAATTTAGTGGCTCGGGTCTTGCTGTTCAGTTCCCATGAGTATCACATTGGCTCTTAATAAATATATTCAAAAGGACAGTTACAAGTAGCGTATGTGTAAGGATAAACAGTGTGAATATACTAGGAGAGGAGTATTAAATTGCAAAATATTCATCCCCTGGAGCACAAATGGCTTTTCCTTCTGCGCTAGTGAAACGAGGACTCCACTTTTTATGTAGTAATGCATTTGTAATGCTCTATAAAATGAAGGCTTCTCTGTGTGGTGGAAGGATTATTATTATAAAAAAAGAAATTTTGCAGAAAAACAAAGTACAGCATGGTAGGTCCATTAGCATTGAAATGTCATTTAAATTACAGTATTCCTTTAAGAAAAAATAACTGGAGTGACGTCTGAGCCCCTGCATCCAATCAAGGCTCTGCATAGCTCTGGGCTAAATTTAGTTGGAATATTCTACACCAGTGGCATGCTGTGATAATCTGCCACAATATAATGGCAGTTTATTATGCACATATCCTTATATTCTGTTCACTTTTTAGTATATCTATAGAATGCCCTTTTCCTAGAACCTTTGCAATGGGTTTTCATTATTTTTTTATTATTTGTCTTTCTCTGCTGCCCCTTTCCAACTTTCGATAAGGGTCACTGACCACAGCAGCCATAAACTGTTGAGGCTATGCTCTTTTTTTTTTTTTTTTGTTAGAGCTGCTAGGGTAAATAAGACTGTAGCAACCAGATAGCTGCTAAAATATCAAATCCAGAATGGCCGGGACTGTGGGTTTTCTGGATAATGGATCTTTCCATAATGTGGATCTTCATACCTTAAGGGGGTTATTTACTAAACTCCAAATGCAAAAATCACGGACTTTTTAAAAAATCACGGATTTTCCGCAATTTATTAAACTCTGAGGATGGAAAAGTCAGAATCAGAAAATCCGGCATCTCAGACCTGTCGAGGTTGCATATAAGTCAGTGGGAGAAGTCCCAAGTTTTACGGGCAAAAAACATAAGAAATCTGAGTGTTCAGGTGAAAAATACAAAAAAAATTTGAGAATCGGATGAAAAATTTGAAAAAATCACGAAAATGGGATTTTTGTTCCCCCCAAACAAAATTTTCAGGAAAGTGTATTTTATAAAAAAAACTGTGCGGTTTTGGTCTGCATTTTTTCTTTATCGAGATAAATTCGGACTTTGATAAATAACCCAATAGGCTGTTTTTGCTTCCAGTAAGGATTAATTATATCTTAGTTTGGATCAAGTACAAGCTACAGTTTTATTATTACAGTAAAAAAAGAAGTAATGTAAAAACAGTGGTTTATTTGGATAAAATGGAGTCTTTGGGAGAGGCCCTTCCATAATTCAGAGCTTTTTGGATACAGGGTTTCCTTATTACGGATCCCATTCCTGTAGAGAGCTACTGAACAAGAATTGTCTCAGAATCTCACAGTCATCAAGTTCATTTAAAGGTAAACTATCCCTTTAATGTGCATTTTTTTATCTTTGCTATAATTCCCTGTTTCCTGACATATTCGTCTTGAATTGTTCTTGTGGGCAGATCTGTTCAGCGTTCTTCTGCTTTCACTCACTGGAACTGAAATGCAGCCATGCTCTTGAATGGTAGTCACTTCATAAACTGACCCACTTTGTTCCCTGTTTAAATGGAAGCTATAATTAAAGTGCCAGTGATAGAGGGTTTTGCAACTTTCATGAATATTTATTGAAAAGTTTTTAATATATTTTCGACACTTGCCGACACTCCCAGATGTATTTATGAGGCTGCCGTGTAGCAATTGTTCTTGCTTTTATTTTTCATCACAGCAAACAAAACTTAAAGCCCAATACCCAGCAGTTTCTAATGCCAGGCTGAGATAGGAACATCACTTTCATACAGAGCACGCATCCAAGAGCCCCTAGATATTTATTTTTGCTTTATTTCTGTCTTGGAAATATGAAGAACTGAATGTATAATTGTTCCTTTTTTTGCTTTGTTTGTCCCTAGCTGCTATAAAATGGGTTTCCGGATAATGGATCCTATACCTGTAGTGCAATGTGGGGATGATTGAATGAATGGAGGTAAAGGGACAGATCTTGGGGTTACAAGCATTGCCGTTGAGCTTTTTGGGCATTCTTCATGGGTGGAAATTCCTCCTCCATCACCAGCACCCACTTTTAGTTCTGAGTTAAAAAGTCTATTACGGATATGGGACCTTTTATCCAGAATGCTCGGGACCGGGAGGTTTCCAGATAACAGATTTTTCTGTAAATTGGATCTTCATACATTAAGTCTACTAGAAAATCATATAAACATGAAATAAACCCAGTAAGAATTAATTATATCTTAGTTGGGATCAAGTACAAGCTACTGTTTTATTATTACAGAGAAAAAGGAAATCATTTTTTAAAAATATAATTATTTGGCTAAAATGGAGTTTATGGGAGATGGCCATTTGGAGCCTTCTGGTTTCCGGATAATGGATCCCTTACCTGGACTTACTCTGCTTGCAGAGTTACAGGAGCCTCCACTTTTTACTTGCTATTTATGGACAATTATTATTGTGCTTTCATTTATATAATGTTGCGTATTCTGCACCTCTTTACAGAGATATACCTCTACCCCATTGGAGCTGACAGTCTAAGGTCCCTATCAAATTCACACCCTAAGGTCAAAAACATACCAGAAATAATAAACTTTCCTATATGCTTCTAAAGCAGCAACATTCAGGTTTTCAGTACAGGTATGGGAACTGTTATCCAGAATGCACGAGGCCAGAGTTTTTATGGATAGCTGATCTTTCCGTAATTTGGATCTTCATACCTTAAGTCTACTAGAAAATCATGTAAACATTAAATAAACCCAATAGGCTGTTTTTTCTTCCAATAAGGATTAATTATATCTTAGCTGGGATCGAGTACAAGCTACTGTTTTATTATTCTTATTATCCTTTTTAAAAAATTGGGTTATTTGGATAAAATGGAGTCTATGGGAAATGGCCTTTATGTAATTCTGAGCTTTCTGTATAACCGGTTTCCGGATATCGGATACTGTACCTGTATTAAAAACTATTATAAAGGGCCTCTATTGACCCTTGGACCCTTCCCCAACAATCTAGAGCAGAATCTATGGAGGAACCTGTTTCACCTTTAGGCCAATCAGTAGCTGGTGACGTATTATGAGACCAGAATGCGACTTTATAACTGGTTTGCTTTTTGCATGTATTTAAGGATCCAGCTAGAGGGGGTATACTTCCCCTTTACTGAGGTTGTTTCCACTATACAGGAATTCAAACTGGTTTAACTAAAACCAGCACAAAGAGACTATTACGATAATTGCTGCATCGCCTCTTGACCCTTGTATGGATACGTATTGGTTGTGACGTCTGAGCAATAAAACTGTCCTGTTACAATAGATTGTTAGTGTTGCTGGTTCAATGCCAGCGCTCTGGATATTTGAGTAAAATGCCAGCAGCGTGTTTATACCATCATTTATGATCCCGTGAGCTGTTGGCCCACACATTTAATATTATGTTTAATGGTGGACATGTCAGACAGGGGAGCTGCAACTTCTTTCAATTATTTGCACCCCCAAATGTTTTACTGTTCTGCATCAAATATTTTCATTATTATAGAGCATCAGCAATATCGTTGTTATGAGGCTAAAAAGCGCATGATTATTATACACTATATCATAATGAGTCCATATAGGAGACTTTAGGCATATTAAAGGGGTAGTTCACCTTTAAATTCACTTTTAGTTACTAATCTTTTCTTATCGTTACTTTTTATTACTCATCTTAATATTCAGGCCTCTCCTATTCATATTCCATATTTCAGTCTTAGAATATCACTCTTTTTACCTCATACTAAAAGTTAGTTTATAGGTGAACAACCCCTTTAATTAGGGATATCTGTAATGATCATAATAAAATTAATTGTGGAACCAAAAATAGGTTTGTTTGCCCCTTCTTATGCTATAATAATTGGTGAACAGTATGCATAGCTGCGGCCCTCATGTATTTTTGCCGTTGAATGTCATTTAGGTTGATTCCCTCTCCCTGGCATGTGGGAGCAGTATGGGAGAAGTCGACAGTGTGATGTTGCCTCTGACAGTTGACTCTGAGGGTTTGTTGCTGAAGGAGCACAAGGGAGAGCACAGGGCTGAAATAAACCTGTCGTGGCTGTTCTCTCCTGTATACACACGCTGAGAGCTTCCAATATTCTCTGATGGTCTTATTCTCACATGGTTATTGTGCATCTTTAGATCAGATGAGAGGCTTCTTCAGCAGTGTTTTCCTCTCTCTTCCAAATGCTATTAAAATTCATTTGCTAGTGGCTGCAGTTTTTTATCTTTCTTTCTTTCTTTCTTTCTTTCTTTCTTTCTTTCTTTCTTTCTTTCTTTCTTTCTTTCTTTCTTTCTTTCTTTCTTTCTTTCTTTCTTTCTTTCTTTCTTTCTTTCTTTCTTTCTTTCTTTCTTTCTTTCTTTCTTTCTTTCTTTCTTTCTTTCTTTCTTTCTCTGTATCTTTCTCTGTATCTTTCTTTGTTTCTCTCTCTCTTTCTCTCTCTTTCTTTGTTTCTCTATCTCTTTCTTTCTTTCTTTCTTTCTTTCTTTCTTTCGTTCTTTCTCTGTATTTTTCTCTCTTTCTTTCTTTCTTTCTTTCTTTCTTTCTTTCTTTCTTTCTTTCTTTCTTTCTTTCTTTCTTTCTTTCTTTCTCTTTCTTTCTCTTTCTTTCTCTTTCTTTCTTTCTTTCTTTCTTTCTTTCTTTCTTTCTTTCTTTCTCTCTCTCTTTCTTTCTCTCTTTCTTTCTCTCTTTCTTTCTTTTTCTCTCTCTCTCTCTCTTTCTTTCTTTTTCTTTCTTTCTCTCTCTTTCTTTCTTTTTCTTTCTTTCTTTCTCTCTTTCTTTCTTTCTTTTTCTTTCTCTCTCTCTCTCTTCTCTCTCTTTCTTTCTCTGTATTTTTCTCTTTCTCTGTATCTTTCTTTGTTTCTCTGTTTCTTTCTTTCTTTCTTTCTCTTTCTTTCTTTTTCTTTCTTTCTCTCTCTTTCTTTTTCTTTCTTTCTCTCTCTTTCTTTCTTTCTTTCTCTCTCTTTCTTTCTTTCTTTCTTTCTTTTTCTTTCTCTCTCTTTCTTCCTCTCGCTCTCTCTCTCTCTCTCTCTCTCTCTCTCTCTCTCTCTCTCTCTCTCTCTCTCTCTCTCTCTCTCTCTCTCTCTCTCTCTCTCAAATCAAATCAAATCAAATCAAATGAGCTTTATTGGCAGGACCAAATACATTAAGCATTGCCAAAGCAGGTAGAGGGGTGAAATGGGTGGGGTTAGGGGGGGCAGTTTATGGGAATAGGGGAAAGTGGGGTCTCTCTCAGTCTATGACAGTCTCTTATATATTGTGCAGCTATTGTTACTGTCCGTGCCTCTTCTCCCAGTAGGAAGTGAAGTTTCCTCTCTTCTTTTATGGATGTGAAGTCTGGGATGTGACTGGAAAATCTCTGGAAGTGGGTGTCCCTCAGTGCTGAGTGTTTGGGGCACTGTAGCAAGAAGTGGGCCTCATCCTCCATGGCCTCCTGGTCACATCGATGGCACAGTCTGTTCTCTCTGGGTTTGTAGGTCTGTCTGTGCCGTCCCTGTTCTATCTCCAAGTTGTGGGAACTCAGTCTGTACATACTCAGGATCTGTCTGTCGTTGGGGTTCTGTAGCCTTTCCAGATATGGGGCCAGTCTGTACTCTCCCCCCAGTGATTGGTAGATAGAAAGTTTCTGGGAATTTGATATTTCGTTCCTCCAGTCACAGACGTATTGATCTTTGACTTTGTTTATTTTTTGTGTTATTTGGCCTTTTGTCAATTGGTGGGAATCTTGGGTGGGCAGGGTGCTGATGAGTTGTTTCTCTCTCTCTCTCTCTCTTTCTCTCTCTCTCTCTCTCTCTCTCTCTTTCTCTCTCTCTCTCTCTCTTTCTTTCTCTCTCTTTCTCTCTCTCTCTCTCTCTCTTTTTCTCTCTCTTTCTTTTTCTCTCTCTCTCTCTCCCTCTCTCTCTCTCCCTCTCTCTCTCTCTCTCTCTCCCCCTCTCTCCCTCTCTCCCTCTCTCCCTCTCCCTCTCCCTCTCCGCCAGGGCCAGCCACCAACCCACATAGCACTGCTGGGGATCTTGTTATCTCAGAAGAGAGGACAAGTGGCCACCTAGAACTGAGAAACAGATCTTTATTGAGTGGTTCACCTTTAGTGCAGAGACGCAAGATCAGATTCGGGGAGATTTAGTCGCCTGCCGACTAATCGCTTCTTTAGGCGACTAATCTCCTCATGAGGCAACTTTGGGAGACTTTGGAAAACGATGCGCTCAAAGTGCCATCCCGCCGGCGATTTACATTCTAGCCGGCGGGAAGGCAGTAGGGTGATATTAGTAGTCCGAAGAAGATTTGTCGCTGGTCGACTAATCTCCCCGAATCTGAGCTTGTGTCTCTGCCCTTAAGTTTTATAGAATGGCTAATTCTAAGCAACTTTTCAATAGGCCTTCATACTGTCTTTTTATTACTCCTCTCTTATTCAAATCAGTGCATGGTTGCTATGGTAACCTGGACCCTAGCAACCAGATTAATTGCAAACTGGAGAGCTGCTGAATAAAAAAAAATGAAATACCTCAAGAAACACAAATAATAAAACATGAAAACCAACTGCAAATTGTCTCAGAATATTATTCGCTTCATCATACTAAAAGTTAATGTAAAGGTGAACAACCCCTTAAACCTGACGCTCGTTTCAGTGAGGGTCGTGAGTCTGTCGTGCCATGGCGGTAGTATATCGGCGTTTGGAGAAGCTCTTGGTGTTCTCTGTGTGCGTTTGAAACATTTGAACCTCACGCCTCGTAAGATTCCACCCACACGTTTGTTTTTGTAGTGTGTATTTATTTTTTCACTCCCCCATTGGTTACGTACTCTCTTTCGCGCATTCCCTTACACTACAGGAAGTTCTGTTTGTCTGCCCGTCCTGTTTGTAACTGGCAGATCTGCTTGTGACAAGGCTTATTTTCTAAATATATTTCTAAATGTAGGTCAGTGTGATGAGTCGGTAGTTGACAGACTTGAAGCAGCAGCAGTTTCTTGGGGGACACTGGGTTCACAAGTCCGTAGCGTTTCTCTGACTGTTTTTTTTTTCTTTGGTTTTGGAAGCCTTTTGTGCTCAGTCTCTGTGGCATTTATTATACAGAGGAGTTTTAAAGGGCAACTACACCTGTGACTTCAGCTTGGCACCATTGGAAAATATTACTGTTACTTTCCCATATACATTCAAAAAAGAAAAAATTGATGGCACATTGCCTATTAAATTAAAAACTAGGGATGCAACGAATCCAGGATTCGGTTCAGGAACTGAATCCGAATCCTAATTTGCATATGTAAATTAGGGGCAGGTAGGGAAATACCGTGACTTTTCATCACAAAAGAGGAATTTTTCCACTTTTTCCTTTCCTGTCCCTTATTTGCATATGCATATGCAAATTAGGATTTGGTTCGGTATTCAGCCGAATCTTTCACCAAGGATTCGTTGCATCCCTATTAAAAACCACTATTTATCATAACGATAAAAAGCAGGTGGCTGCTGTGAAATGGACGCCTAACGTGCTAATGCTACTTATAAAAAGTAGTACATCTTCTAAAAAAAAAGATTTAAACATTAATTAAACCCAATAGGCTGGTTTTGCTTCCAATAAGGATTAATTATATCTTAGTTGGGATCAAGTACAAGGTACAGTTTTATTACTGCAGAGGAAAAATAATGGCCTTCCTGTAATTCTGAGCTTTCTGGATAAAATGTTCCAGATAACGGATCCTATACCTTATTTAGCTTTTTATTCAGCAGCTTTCTAGTTTGCAAATTGGTCGCTAGGGTTAAAATTAGCCTAGCAACCATGCACTGATTTGACTAAGAGGAATATGAATAGGAGAGGGACCTGAATAGAAAAAAGAGTAATGGAAAGCAGCAATAAAGCAATTGTTTTTAGATGGGGTCAATGACTCATTTGAATGACCATTTGAAAGCTGAGACAAGTAAGAAGAAAAAGGCAAATAGGCTATATTGCTATTATTTGCCAAGTTCCTTAAACTTTTATTTTTAGATGGGGTCAGTGACCCCCATTTGAAAGATGGAAAGAATCCGAAGAAGGAAAATAATTAAAAACGCTATTAAAAAAAAAAAAAACAATTAAGACCAATTGAAAAGTTGCTTAGAATTATATAACATACGGGTACTAAAAGTTATCCTTAAGCCCTTTAATTTAATCATCTGGCTTGTCCTGCAAACGGCAGCACCACCAGTTGAGAGTCAAATACTGCATTCAGACCTAATAATAAATTCAAATAACTGTACAACCAACATCACATTGTCTTTCATCATGTATTTTTGGGTTAATATCCCCGTTAAGCTTTATTTATATGAGAAAAAGAATATAGCCTGCCTGGAAATGGTTACATTCCTATTTTATGTATGTAAATGTAAAATATAAAGGATCATTTTGTGGACCTTAGATCACAAAGAGTACATGAACTGCCCAGCTAATATATAGTGAATAAAGTATCCCTCTTGTAAAATATAAGGATATTATAAGTTACCAAGGAGTCCCATGAACACATAAAAGCATGAGGCCGTGGAATTCCAAGATGACTTCTAATAGTCTTATATTTTGCAACAGGGGGTACTTTATTTATTATAATACACAAGTTTTAGTCATGTGACAAAAATGACATCACTAAACTCCAATTATAACCAGTAACATCAGTAAGCACCATTTATATAGTGAATAAAGTACTCCTTATTGTAAAATATAAGGATATTATAAGTTACAGAGGAGTTCCATGACCATATAAAAGCATGAGGCCTTGGGCCTCGTGCTTTTATACAGGTGGAACTCCGAGGTTACTTCTAATATCCTCATATTTTCCAACAAGGGGTACTTTGTTTATTATAATACATACGTTTTAGTGAGTCATGTGACAAAAGTGATATCACTACTCACCGTTTATAATTTACAAGATATTCATGGCTTTTGTGTATTATAAGGATATCATTTACAGGATATTTATGGCTCTTGTGTATTATATGTATATCATTAAAGCATACCTCCCAACTGTCACGTTTTTCATGCGTCAGTCCCGATTTTGACAGCTCAACCCGCAGATTGTTAATGAAATGTCCCGACTTTCTCTTTGATCTTCTGCACTGAACAGCCAGAAAAAGATACAAAGTTTCTAAACGTAATTGGCTTTTGGCAGAGAGCCCGGAATATGTGGCAGGTGCACTTAGATACTTTTGTAACAATTTAAGATAAGCTGGTCGCTTTGGGAAACTGTGACTTGCAGTTTAAAGGGCAATACACTTTCATTATCAAAACTGTAATAACATAAAAAAACAAACTTTTATCACCTGCCAAATTCTGTTAAATGAACATGGTAATAAGGGGATGTGGCCACAAAAATGGGCGTGTTCATACATGTCTTATCCCTTTTCTTTTTGTCCCTCTTTCTATTTCCAAAATGTTGAGCGGTATGATTAAAGTATAAACCCAGCTCTCACCACTGTTACAAGTCCTAGGAGATTGTCTGGATTCCTCTTAATTTTTGCAATACGTCAGAGCTGCGGCTGGATCAGCAAAATACATATATGTGTCACTCAACAGACTGTAATGCTGATACCGTGGAAATCCCGTATATGCAGAAATGTCAACTAACTTCATACCATGTGTGTGATATTGGTCAGGCCTGTTCTGCCTGATCGTAAACCATTTTCCACTTGAAAGAGGCAGGGCACCTTCCTTGGAATTACCGTAATGTTTGCAATAACATTGTAGGCAGGTTACACCGGAATTGTTTGTTTTTGTCAATTTATCAAGTTTTAAAACAGTGTTTAAACAAACTGGTGCCATTAAAATTAGATTTAAATTGAAGATTGCAGGCAGGATCATCAGGTATGGGAAACGTTAACTAGAAACCCATTATCCAGAAGGCTGCAAATGACAAGAAGGCCTTCTCCCATAGACTTAATTTTAATTATTTTCACTTTTTTTTTTAGTATGATGTAGAGAGGGATATTGTAAGACATTTTGGAATTGATTTTGCAGAGAAAAAGGAAATGATTTTTAAAAACATAAATAATTTGCAGATAACTGGTCCCATACCTGTGTTGTTTTGCAGTGATTCATAGATCTAATGGCATCAATTTCCTCTTTCCCAAATGGAAGGCCAAAATGTTTCAGGCCACACCCTGTACCACCCTCTTCATTCCCCTGTTATTCACCCCAAACTTCTCCAAATTTGGGGTCTGTAAACTGGGATTGCCCCACATGAACAGGAGCATTTGGTAGGTTTATAACCGTAAGTAGACTTCACGATCACTGGGGGTGCTGTAAAAAAATAATTAAATAAATTAAAGGAATGGTTCACCTTTAATATAACTTTTAGTATGTTATAGAATGGTAATTTCTTAGCAACTTTTAAATTGCTTATTTATTCTAGTTTTGAATAATATTTTTTCTTCTTCTATTGACTCTTTCCAGCTTTCAAAAAACAAATGTTATTGTTATGGCTACTTTTTATTACTCCTCTTTTTATTCAGGCCTCTCCTATTCATATTCACAGTCTCTTATTCAACTCAATCCATGGTTGCTAGGGTAATTTGAACCCTAGCAACTAGATTGCTGAAACTGTATAAGAGCTGCTGAATAAAAAAAACTCAAAAAACACAAATAATAAAACATGAAAACCAATTGCAAATTCTAACAGAATATCGGTCTCTACCTCATACTAAAAGTTAATTTTAAGGGTGAACAACCCTTTTAAAGTTTCTAGTAAATGTCAGCAGCCTTAAATAATCAATGGAATATTCTGTGCTCTCGATTGGCCATGCCTTACTACCACTTCATTGTTTAATAAAATAAATAAAGGTCAAAGACTTCTTACGAATCCCATCTTGCAGAGAAACTGTTGCAAACCCACAGCCACATTGCATCATTTATTTAATCTTCCTGTTGCTTATTCTAGCAAGCAAACAAGTGCTATTCATAATATATCCATCGCTGCCCATAAATTACACTGTTGGATTATGCATACAGCCGTTATCTATAGCTGGGCTTGCCTGGTATCCTTTTTAAAGTTTGTAATTGTGTGCCTTATGGGAGAGATCAGTTTGTTATTTGTCTGTAAATATTTCCGGATTTCTTCCTGCGTCGGTGCGGAACCACTTGGCAGACTGTGGGTGTTGTAAGAGTTGGATCATTTGTTGGCAGAGACAGGTGGCACAACACTCCAACTTATCCCATGGGGTAATGCTTACTGCCATAGTAACCCGAGTGACCCTCAAGTTCATTGATTACATCCAAGGGCTAGATTCCTACAGGGGGTAGATATTTGTTCTGACCACTATGAAATAAAGCCTGAATCTCAGCCATAAAGCACGGCCCAACTGCTGCTTGGTGCTCTTTGATTACAATTTTTTATTAACATGTATTTATTAACATGTATTTATATAGCGCCAACATATTGCGTAGCACTGTAAACTAAATGTGGTAATACAACTAAATCACATGAATTATATACATAGAACATATGGAGTTACATCATCACAATCAATACAGGTACAAAAAGGTGAGGAAGGCCCTATGCATAGGCATACGTTCTAAAGGGAAGGGATAGTAGAAGTTCATTAGTAACGGAATACAATGTGTTATCCAGAATGCTTGGCACCTGTGATTTTCTGGATAAGGGATCTTTCTGTAATTTGGATCTCCATCCCTTATGGCTCTTACACACGGGAGTTTGTGCGTTCCCCTGCATTGTGCTTTCTTCCGTTCAGCCGCAGGGGAGCGCAGTAGTAGTAGATGCACGGAATTATTGTCAATGGGGCTGTACTCACACAGACACATGTAAACGCCAAACGCAGGTTGGGACGCAGCCTTTTGCATTTTACCTGCGTTCAGAGCATACATGCGTGAGTACAGCCCCATGCGTGTGAGTACAGCCCCATTGACAATAATTCCGTACGTCTACTCCTGTGCTCCCCTGCAGCTAAATGGAAGAAAGCACAACGCAGGGGAGCGCACAAACAAACGCCCATGTGCAAGAGCCATTAGGGCAGAGACACACGCTCAGATTCGGGGAGATTAGTCACCCGGCGACCAATCTCCTCTTCTTCGGGGCGACTAATCTCCCCGAACTGCCTTCTTGGCGGCTAGAATGAAAATCGCTGGCCGGATGACAATTGGAGCTCTTCGTTCTCCGAAGCCACCCGAAGTTTCCTTGTGGGGCGGCTTCAGATTCGATTCGTACGATAGGATCTGTGCGTCTATGGTCAGCTTAACAGTTGCCTGTAATGAAACCCAGGGATTTTGCTCATCAGGGACAAAGATAAGAAATGTATCAACTAATGTATCAATTTAAAACAGTTTGCAGGGTCGGCGACCCCCCGAGCTGCTTTAGAAGGTGAAAATTAAACTTTACACTTTAATATTAGAAAAACAGTAACACATAGAAAACCGAAAGTAATTGGAAAAAGTCTTAATTTCTGGTGAACCTTTTTAAACCAACTGAACTGAAAAAAGTGTTGGATGGTAAATGGTTGTTAGACTTTAAATTCACTTTTAGTATGATGTAGAGAGTGCGACAATTTGCAGTTGGCTTTAATTTTTTATTATTTGTGTTTTTTTGAGTTATTGAGCCTTTTATTCAGGTTGCAATTTTAGCAATCTGGTTGCTAGGGTCCAAATTATTCTAGCAACTATGCACTGATTTGAATAAAAGGAATATGAACAAAGATACTGGAATATGAATATAAATGGGGCCCCACTTGGTAGTCAGATCCAGACCACAGATACCTAAGGGTTAATGTGTGTTATTGGGGATTATAGCAGCGCCATCCAAACTTCTTAATTGCAGGATAATCGGTCTGATCATATTGCTGCAGCATAATCTCTATAGTTAGCAAAGAGATGAGCGGTGCCCAGCAGATCCAGCTGACGGACGCAGTGATTTCATTGGCACGGTTCTTAAAGAACTGAGAGGTTCATTTGTGTGTCAACACCATTGCAACAAGCGTATTTGTAAGATTTAAAGGATTTCTACCTAGAGGCAATATCTCACCTCTTGTATTAGAGCGATAGAAGTGATCGGCGCGGAGCTGAATCGTCAGACGTCCTTGGCTGGATTACGCTGGCACTCAGCCCCTGCCACACGACCCATCCCTGGGGATAACAGCTGAAAGAAAGGTGCCGATTCCATTAACACAATGTAACATGACTTGAGTGCAGTGAACACCACTTTATACAAAGCCTGTATCTTTTCGTTACTGTGGCTGGTTAGAGATTAAAGGCAATGGAAACCTCAAATCAATATTGGTCATCATTATCTATTTTTTTTTTTTTTTTTAGTTTCTGAATCATTTGCCTTCTTCTGACTCTTTCCAGCTTTCAAATGGGGGATCACTAACCCCTTTTAAAAAACAAATGATGTTAGGGTCAGGGCACAAGCTCAGATTTGGGTAAATTAATCGCCCGGCGAAAAATCTCCACTTCTTCGGGACGATTAATCTCCCTGAACTGCCTCCTGCTGGCTAAAATGTAAATTGTAGGCGTGATAGCACTCGGAGTGCTTAGTTTTCCAAAGTTGCCCGAAGTTGGAAATGAGAGGCGCTTGTCTATAAAAACTCAATTTGGAAGTTGGAAGCCGGGATTTGGAAGGTCACGGGCGGGGAGAACAGTAAGAAGAGCTCAACCCGCACCTGCCCGCGACACGGAAAAGAGCGTGCGAAGTTGGCCCGAACCCACCCGACTCACGGGTAAACCCACAGGTATCGGGTCGGCCCGCACATCACTAGTTATTGCTACTTTTCATTACTCATCTTTCTATTCAGGCCTCTCCTATTCATATTCAGGACTCTAATTTAAATCAATGCATGGTTGCTAGGGTTATTTGAACCTTTGCAACCAGATTGCTAAAATTGCAAACTGTAAAGCTACTGAATAAAAAGCTAACCCCTCCCACAAATAATTGAAAAAAAAAATCATCACTCTCTACATCATAAAAAATGATAACTCGAGCCCTTTAAAATATTTCACTTCAGTCTGTCCCTTTCTGCACTGCTGCTTCTGTCCCGTGAAACAATGTAGTAGAAGCCACCCTCTATGCTTCTGCTCCATTGTTTCAGATGTCAGAACCATCGGTGCAGAAAACAGAAAGGAACAGATGATTACACCTGCAATTATGGCAACATTTTAAATGTTCAAAAGAAAGATGCTTACAATAAAATATTTTTCCCCCTCCATTATTCACTAGTTTTTGTCTAGGCATCAACTAAAATATATATTTTAAGACTCCGCATTGATGGGCTTTCATGAAAGCCAATATAAGTTCTTTGAACAGACAGTTCAGCCTACTGTGCTGACATTGAATTCTGCATTGGGATATATTTCAAGGCAAGCAATAGGGAAGAGGCACCCGCTGGGATAAAATCAAGGTGATGGATCAAAGGGGAGCGTCTGCTGGAAGCTTCCAATTATTTTCAGCATCAAGCACTTGGCTTATGGGTACAGGAGCAAATATCACAAAGTGACCGCTAAATGCTGATTGGCTGCTATGTGCTACCTGGTTTACCATTATAGATCTCTATGTAGCATGTCGCTAAGCCTTCTGCTTTCTGTACCAGTCTTGATTTTTATGAATAAACCGATTATCATATTCTCATGCAGTTCCGATCACTTAGTCCCCCCCTTTCTTTGTAATGAGAACATGTTTCCTTTTAGGTTGTAGCTTTTTGCACCGGTTTGCCTTTGCACCTGTACCCCTATAATAAATTAGCCCCAATGAAGTGAGGGTTTCAGTTCCATTGTAACTGCTTGCCTTTATTGTAATAAAATAATGACCTGAAAAATATATCCGTACATAGTGGTAGTGTTGTCATTTGTCATAAGAACATTAAAAAGAACATGCGGAGGGCTCACTAGGAGGAACATCTGGAGGGCCTCAGTTTTTGCATCCCTGATTCTTAAAAACCATGTGTTAAGGCATGGGTCCCCAAACTATTTTACCTATGAGCCACACTTAAATATAAAAGTTGTGAAGCAACACAAGCATGAAAAAATTCCTGGAGGTGCCAAATAAGGGCTGTGATGGGCTATTAGGTAGCCCCTATTTGGACTTTTTAGCCTACAGGAGACTCTGTTTATACAACCAAAACTTGCCTCCAAGCCTGGAATTTAAAAATAAGCACCTGCTTTGAGACCACTGGGAGTAAAATCCAAGGGGTTGTAAGCAATATGTTGCTCATGAGCCAGTGGTTAGGGATCACTATGTTAAGGCAAGACCCAATGAGTGAATAGGTTGCCCTTTGTAGCCCCTTGTGATATAGCTAGCTTGATTTTGAACCTAGGTACATCTGAGCTTTTTTCCTTTGCTGGAGGTGGGCAGTTGAGGTGAGCCATAATGTATTTGCTGATGTGAGATGTTTGGAGTGATTGGCTGCTTGGTCAAGTCAGGAGGTCCACCTTATGTTGTTGTTTATTAACTCTCAGCATTCTGACACTGTTCCCCTTTGGTGACCTTTGAGGCCACTCACTGTATGGGGCAACTTTATCAAAATGTGATATTAGAACTCATCCCTCACATTCTATTCATTCCTAATGGGATTTTTAGAATCACATTTATCAGTGGAGTTCACCATTTGATAAATGTGCTTTTCTGCCCCTATGTGCATCTCAGTCCGTTTTGCATGTCTCTGATAGAAAATTGCCATAGGGATCCAGAAATGTGGCAGTTGAAGTAGAACCTCATGAATCACTGCTTATATAATTAGCAGCTTGTGGAGTAACAGCCCAACAAATGCACAAATGTAGGCATGGTCCGTGTTCTAACTGATCCCACCAAAATGTATCATTGGTCCCTGGGGAGATGAGAAATCTGCTAAAATTCCCATGCGGCTGAAAATAACTATGAAATATAATAAAAAAATCTCTCTCTTCTTACCATTGCTGATGGGCAGTTGCTCTCTAAGCATTTGGGGAGAATTCAGACTTTGAAGACCATTGTGGGTAAAGAAGACAATAGCAGCAGACTTATCAGTGTTAGTGCTGCTCTTCCAAATATGTGAAATCTTGAATTCCCCAACATTTTGTATTTTTCTGTTTATGGACAGTTTTGTCTATAAATACCAATGGCTTTCCAGGTTGGGTGCAGGTTTGGGGCACATAAGTACAGGGCAGGACACCAATTTCTGAGAATTAATTGTAGTAGCGAAACATAAGAATGATTGTTGTGGAGGTAAAAGAGAAGATCTTGGGGTTTACAAGCATTGTCGTTAAGCTTTTTGGGGGTTCTTCATGGGTGGAAGTTCATCCTCCATCACCAGAGTTTTACACCATACCCACGTTTAGTCAATGAAAAAAATAAGAGTTGCATATCCACGTCCAAAAGGTCAATCCTCCATAGTGCATGCTCCACATTGCACAGACCTTTTACTGGTCTCCATTCCAGTAAATGTCATATTCTTGGGATTTAGTGGATGAGAAAACATTCTGCAAGTGGAAGTTAAAATCAAAGAAAGACTTTATTTTGATACTATTAAAAATAACAAACAGGCATCAGTTGCAGATGATTTTCCTACTCTATGACATGTTTGATCACTGACACGTTTCATGGCTCTCTCTGGCACTTCATCATGGGTGGAAGTTCCTCCTCCATCACCAGAGTTTTATACCACACCCACGTTTAGTCCTAAGCATAAAAACACTATTACAGGTATGGAACCTGTTATCCAGAATGCTCAGGACTTTGGATTTTTTCCGAATAACTTATCTTTCTGTTATTTTGATCTTCATACCTTAATTCTATTAGAAAATCATTTAAATATTAAATAAATCCAATAGGCTGGTTTTACTTCCAATAAGGATTAATTATATTCAGGTATGGGACCTATTATACAGATTGCTCGGGACCAGAGGTTTACCGGATAACGGATCTTTTCATAATTTGGATCTTCATACCTTAAGTCTACTAGAAAATCATGTAAACATTAAATAAACCCAATAGGCTGGTTTTGCCTCCAATAAGGATTAATTATATTTTGGATCAAGTACAAGCAACTGTTTTATTATTACATAGAAAAAGGATCTTTGGGTTATTTGGAAAAAGTAGAGTCTATGGGATACGGCCTTTCCGTAAATCAGAGCTTTCTGGATAACGGGTTTCCAGATTAGCACTTTTCATAAGGAAACTAGGGATGCACTGAATCCAGGATTCGGTTCAGGATTCGGCCTTTTTCATCAGGATTCGGATTCGGCCGAACCGAAATCGAATCCTAATTTGCATATGCAAATTAGGGGTGGGGAGGGAAATTGCGTGACTTTTCGTCACAAAACAAGGAAGTTAAATTATTTTTCACTTCCCACCCCTAATTTGCATATGCAAATTAGGGTTCGGATTCGGTTCGGTATTCTGCCGAATCTTTCACAAAGGATTCGGGGTTCGGCTGAATCCAAAATAGTGGATTCGGTGCATCCCTAAAGGAAACCAAATAATTATGTTTAATGGATATATATAAGAAGTAATTCTCTCTGTGGTCGGTTGGTTTCCTCCTAGAACTTGCTCCCCCAGTGCATCTTTAAATAGATGCGGTGCTCTGCCAATTTTAAATCCAAAAATGTGTTTGGCTTAAAAGTATATATATGCTTATAAGGATATAATTTCTCATTCTCATTAGAGTCATTGGGGTTGAGGGTCAATAAAATCTAAAAAAAATATATAACCTCTAAGCAGCGATTCAATAAATCTCACAGATATAAGGAGGAAAATAATATTCCACAACTGAGGAGCAGGCAGTGGTAAAAAAAAAAATCAGAATTCTTGTACAATCTTTGTTTCTATTAAATATACCCTTTTTCATAAATTATAGATTATTTAAAACTGCTATGGAGTTGTTTACTTTGCCTTGCTATGCTTTCTCTGTCACTCCTCAGTAGGGTTGCAACATTTTGCCGTCAGCGAGACAGGGTAGGTGGCCTGCCTGTTGACATCAGGGGTGGACCTTGTGACATCGGGGATAGGCCCATTGTCAATCTGAGGTGTTCCTTTGACATTAGGGGGTCACTGACCCCATCTAAAAAATAAATGCTCTGTATGGCTACAAATGTATTGTTATTGCTACTTTTTATTACTTATCTTTTTATTCAGGCCCACTCCTGTATATATTCCAGTCTATTATTCAAATCAATGCATGGTTACTAGGTTTATTTGGATCCTAGCTACCAGATTGCTGAAATTGCGATCTAGAGGACTGCAGAATAAAAAGCTAAATATCAATGGTGTATACTCTCTTTAAAAATGCCATTGGTATATAAATAAAGGATACTAATAATAGCAGGCCTTTCAATCTTCAGCCTACACGAAATGTATTTCCCCATAGACGTGAACACACATTATCCCAGAGACTTAATAGAATGTACATTGCATTACAGTCCCATTGAGATTTATCGGCTAATCTGTTGCTGCTCATGAATGTCTTCCCTTATAAGCAAGCCTATTACACTCTAATACCATTTACCAATGGTAAAAATTAATTTGTATTATAGCAGCCACGTGACATGACTTTAGTGAGAGCAAGGAAAGTCCTTACCCACTGCCAATTGTGACTTGAATCTTCACTTAAAGGGGACCCATCACCCAAAAAAAAACAAACACTTTTGCTAAATTTTCCAAATTTTTTTTTTTTAATACTGTCAAATTCAACTAGGGAATTATTTAAAAAAAATTTGAATTCGATTTTCCAGATTTATCATACTCTGGCTCAGTAAAGGGGGCCCATCACCCAAAAATATTATTCCAAATCCTATTTTATCACATTAGTCAAGCAAAATGTACTTTAATTACACTGTATAAATTATTTGAATCTTGTTTCCTTCAGTCTGGGAATTCATAATTATAACAAGCAGGCAGCAGCCATTTTGTGGACACTGTTATTAAGACAAGTCTTGCATCAGCTCAGAATCTTGTTTGTGCACTGGAATGGGGGACCTGATGTCCATCCCCATGTCCTTGTTACACAATTAAATGGTGAAGAGAACGGGGGAATGTGGGGAGAGCAGTGACATCTAGGAAGTGCTGAATGGAAAGTGAAAGTAATTGTCATAGAGGAGGGGCAGCCAATATTTGATTGACAGCTGAGATTTTTATATGAGTTTACAACAGCTATGAATGCTTTAAAAAAAAAATTGAAATTGGATTTCATATTTAATTTGAAAAGGACTTTTATTATACAGATTTTTGCGTCTGTGTGAAAGAACCACTTTAAAGTGGTTAAAGTTTACCTTTAAATTAACCTTTAGTATGATGTATAACTTAGTTTTTATTTTTATCTGTGGTTTTTCAGTTATTTAGCTTTTTACTCAGCAGCTCTCCAGTTTGCAATTTCAGCAATCTGGTTGCTGTGGTCCAAATTACCCTAGCAACCGTACCTTGATTGGAATGAGAGACGAATATGAGAAGGCCTGAATAAAAAGAAGATTAAATAGAACAATTCTATAACATACTTTAGTAGTGGGCATGTTGCTGGCAAACCTTTAAGTTGGGGTTAACATGCTCAGTACAGGGCTTAAAATTGCTGCCGCTAATAAATGGCAACAAACATATGAAATTAATCAATTGGAGAGCTGGAGACCAGGCTTATGAAGCTGCTACTGGGAAACATGAGCAGGGCACAACAAAATTGGTGAAAAAAGCAAAGGACCGAGCAATTCTTTGAAAATCGTAGAAAAGCAAGATGTTGATCTTTCTGAGGGAAGTCTCTTTTCTCTCTTGCATTGTGACCGTACAGCTCATGAGGTGCCTCAGGGTTACAGAGAATTCTTCTTTAGCTCTTTATAATATCCAAGGAATAAGAGCCCCTGTCCCTTCCGCGTGTCCAGTTTATGGAAATTTCCTCGGCTGGAAAACAGGTTCTTATAGGAAAAATCCAAACTGAGAGAAGTTGTGGGATGTCTTTGATACACGGCTTAATATAACCTTCAGGCCCTGGAAAATGTAATCTGTTTCTGTTGAAAGTTTATACTTTTCCAGGGTTTCAAGGCCAGACAATTTTACGGTTTGTTTTCCTTCAGTTTAAGCAAGTTCCTTCTACTATATACATAGAACTCTGCAGTTCTTCCTTAGGACAACTCTGGGTTTTTCTTTGAGGCATGAATTCATTCAGACCTTTATTGAGTTTTATTTGAGCTGGATTATTTTCTTATGCTCTTACCCTACAACAAACTATGGTCCAGTCAAGTTTTAGCTTTGGTCTCCTCTTGGGGAACTATCCATTCCAGTGGGATACACCTTCGTACTTTTTGCCGTGTTTAAAGATAATGTAGCCCACAAAAATAAAAATCAATGTAAGAATTAAATTGCTGAGAAAGGGAAAGGCTTGTGATGTTGTGCTGCCCAGAAAATGCTGTTAGTGAACAGAGATGAGTCACCTGATCTTTCTCTGGTCAGTTTTAAGCTGAGAAATATCCCCCTTTTCTGTCTAAATTTTCTACCAAGCCGAAATGAACATCAGGTGGTGCTGTGTCAAATTCATTATATTTACAGTGTAAAAAATGGCAAAAGTCCATGTTTTTGGGGTGCCATATGTCATTGAGCCTGTCTGGGATGTGATTGTTGAGGTAACAGAGGAGATACAACCAAGCTCTTAAAGGAGAACTAAGGCTTAGCTAAAGAAGTAGCTAGAAATGTTGTACATTATGTTTCTTGCTGTTACCCTGCTGCTGTCAGCTGTCTTGCCGTCAGTTATTCCAGGGACAAGAAAGTTGTGGAATTAGCATTAACAGCAGGAGCATGCAGGTGTCCAAACAGAATTAATGGCACAAATTCCCATATATGGAACTGTATGTATCACATTTAGCTGGAGCCTGGAGAGATGCACTTAACTATGTCTGTGGGTCATTCCATTTCATTTTCTAAATGTCTGTTGTTGATCCAACCAGGACAATCTATTTTGGTTTTAAACATTATAATACATGAGATATGAGGGACATGAGGATGGGAACCGATGCCCAAATAAGTGGTTTTGGGTGATTTCAAATTTTTTTTTCGAATCTGGAAAATTTAAAATTCCAAATAAGTGGTTTTGGGTGATTTCAATATATTTTTTTTCAAATCTGGAAAATTTCAAATGTGAAAAGTTGTAAGATCTGTCCCAATTTGATGGATTCTCCTATTCTGCTAGTATAAGCTCTTTACTGAGTGTTATGCATTGTTATTGGACACAGATGCAAAATCTTGATTTTTTTTATTTCGCTTCGCACAACATCCATGCATTCAGTTTGTATCAGGAAAAGAAAAAGGGGAAGTAAAGGGGAATTCGTAGAGCCCAGTTTTCTTTTTTTAGAACAAAAACTGCTCTGGCCTAAGGAAAAAGACCTTAAAAAAAAAAAGTGAGGTTGACTCGAGTGCTGTTAAAAAATTGTGCCCTATTGTGTATACATGTTCCTGGGAAGACAGTAAGATGGTGCCTGTTGCTCTGTTATTTTTTTTTCCCAGGGCCAGTGCAATTCTTTTCCAAAAAGGAAACTGTTATCCACAGGAGGTGCCTAACATATTGTTTGTGGTGCAAATCACTTTTTGCACAGTTTTCATGCTGCCTCTATATGCAGGTATGGGACCTGTTATGCAGAATTTACAGGACCTGGGGTTTTCTGATAAGGGATCTTTCCGTAATTTGGATCTCAATAGCTTAAGAAAAGACAAAAGGATTGTTTTGCCTCCAATGAGGATTATTTAAATCTTATTTTGGATCTAGTACAATGTATGGCTTTATTATTACAGAGAAAAATGAAATCATTTTTACGAATTAGAATTATTTGCTTATAATGGAGTCTATGGGAGATGGCCTTTCTGTTATTCGGAGCTTTCTGTATAACGGGTTTCCGAATAACGGATCCCATACCTGTAGTTAATATTCTCTGTGCTTACCATATTGTTCCCCCCCCCCCGTTGAATATTCCTTTCCTTGTTCTTTAATCCACTTTGCAATGTTTGTTTGAGTGCCCCAATGTTATTGATCATTACAGCCTATTTACTTTTCCCTATGACTTCCAGCCTGCCAGCACGTGGCCTGGATATTGTATTGCCTACTCATGGAAAACACTGGACTCCTTTGTGAGAACGGCTTTGTTGAATTCTCCAGTTTTACTGTTAGTTATTGAGTAGTTCATAATACAGTCTTGCTTTCATCTGATTCACTAGAAACTTGTTCTAATATTAGACAAATGTATACTATTCTGTGTGTGTATATAGTGAATAAAGTACCCCCTGTTGTAAAATATAAGGATATTAGAAGTCACAAAAGAATTCCTTGACCATATAAAAGCATGTGGTCAAAGGCAGTGGTGTAGAGGTCTGCTTCTGCTATAGCTCCCCAGCCTCTCTCTCTCTTACAATGGAAGGGGGAAGCGGGCTGGGGCGTGGTCAGAGTCTGGCTGGGGCATGGTCAGAGTCTGGCTGGGGCGTGGCCAGAGTCAGGTGGGGCATGGCCAGAGTCGGGTGGGGCGTGGCCAGAGTCAGGGTGGGGCGTGGCCAGAGTCGGGGTGGGGCAGGGGCAGAGTCGAGGTGGTGCGTGGGCAGAGTCGGGGTGGGGCACAGGCTGGGGCGTGGCCACGGGGGGGACTGGACAGGGTGGAGACGGGATGGGATGTGGGCGGGAGGATGGGCAACGGAGTGCGCCAGGCCCCTCTGAAGCAGCGGGGGCCCAGCACACTCTAGTTATGCCACTGGTCCTGGGACTCTAGGATGGCTTCTAAAAGCCTCATATTTTATAACAAGGGACCAGTGAGCTTCAACATACAGAATGTCCAAGAAATAATCCTCTGGACCATGTTGGGTAATGGAGGGCAGATGGAGGCAATCTGGATTTGAGAGCAGATGGAGGCAATCTGGGTAGAGGTACTCGTTAAAAGAATGATACAGTGTTCCAACAAAATCCA
Source organism: Xenopus petersii (assembly GCA_038501925.1). Lineage (NCBI taxonomy): Eukaryota > Metazoa > Chordata > Amphibia > Anura > Pipidae > Xenopus > Xenopus petersii. The sequence goes on from CM076684.1 coordinate 126,607,820, forward strand.
ATTGCTCTTTATCCAATTCCCATAAACTTAATGTGTCCTTAGAACTATAAAAACGATACGTTATGCCAAGTAACAAATCTAATGTTTATTTGTTAAATTGCGGTGATTACTCAGAGGAATAAAGTGCATTTATCTTCTGAAGACACGGATTCTCTGCCAAAGGCTCCTTTTTTTTACATTTTTTTTTTACTTTCAGTGGTGTGTCCCGTGTTCTCCATCTGTAAACGATTTGATCCCTCCGTGTTTCAGCAGTAATTCCGAGACGAGGCTCTTTGAGCTGCTCCTATTGGGAAGCATAGACATTCGCCTTTGCCCGCGGACAATATAAATTGATCTCACTGGGTTTTAAAGCAGAGTCTGATTTTCATTTCAACAGTCCATGGGAAGCAGATATATGTTTTAGCTGGAGCAGGTTTTTATTTTGTTGTTGGTGTGCTGCTGCTATGATCGTGAAAAGCTATTACATTTTAGCCTCAGAAGATTGACTTGTTGGAGTAAGAGACAGCTTCCGACTGGGGAAATGTTTCTGGAGTAAATATTTCAACTAACCTTTTACTTCCAGCCAAAGTGTCCATACTATAGACTAGTCCTGGTTTTATTAAAGGGCCAATATAATATCAACCAATTGATATTGGCTCTTTCTCAATATTTCACTGTTGGTCAGAGCCCTATTCTGTGCTGTAACCTTTATGTCAAGGATACATTGAGTGTGAGAATAGACTCTATGGAGCAGATTCCCTAAAAGGCGTAGTGCCTCTAACACTAGGAAAATTCATCAGAGTGATTTAATTTCGTAACTACGCCGTTTCCCTTACGGGCACAAGCGTCACTTTGCTAGCGAAGAAGATAGATGCTGGCGTTGCTTTAACGCTAGGCGAATTTTGCTCTGGTGAATGGACGTAACTCCGCAAAATCTGTAAGATGCGGATTTTACTGAGCGTTACCTCTTGCGCCAGACTTGCCTTCGCCGCCTCAGACCAGGCAAAGTGCAATGGAGTGCATAGGACTTCGTCAATTTTTGGTTGAAAAATGTTCTTAGTCCTGAAAAATGCTGGTGTCTTTTCCTTTTTTCAGGGCGATAGCCTGCAATAGACCGCAAATTTTTTTTTTGGGTACCGGGGTTCTCCCTACAATTCCTAACATATGGAACATAAACTATACACTGGGCTCATGTGTAGGGCAATATAACAACTCTATTTAATTTTATTAAGGTTCCCTGGGCTTGTGTAATGTATTTACTGCAACATATAAGTCCATTCAACTTTCACTTCCCGCGGTATGCAAATTAGCCAACGCTAGCGCAACTTTGCTTTGCTTGGCGAAGTAACCCTAGCGCATCTTCACCAGCGTTCGGCATGCCGGACGCAACTTCGCATTTTAGGGAATTAGCATTGTCCTAGCGAATTTACGCTAGGTAGCGGTCGGTAGCGAATTTGCACCTATATTGTGAGTGTTAAACGTGGATTATTGTTTTTCTCCTACTAGAAACGCAGGTACAGGTATTGGTTCTGGTGTCCGTAAACCCATTTTCCATAAAGCTGTGAATTACGGAAAGGCCTTCTCCCATAGACTCCATTTTATCTTGGAGGCTGGTTTTGCCTCCAATAAGGATTAAAAATACAGGTATGGGATATGTTTTCTGGAAACCAGTTATCCAGAAATCTCTGAATTATGGGATGTCCATCTCTCATAGACTCCATTTTATCCAAATAATTAAAATTTTAATTTAACGTAATTTTAATTTTTCTCTGTAATAATTAAACAGTACATTGTACTTGATCCAAACTAAGATATAGTATAATAAATCCTCCAGGACCAGGCTATTGGGTTTATTTAATGTTTACATGATGTTCTAGTAGACTTAGGGAATGATCCAAATTATGGAAAGATTTGTTATCTGGCAAACCCCAGATCCCAACTATTCTAGATAACAGGTCCCAAAGCTGTAGTATATTAATTATACAGCTCCTTCCTTGTACAAGAGGAAGAGTGAGATTGAAGAGTAAGGCTGGGCATACACAGGCAGATTTAAGATTAAAGATGGTTTGTTTTCACTAAAATGTTAAGCGCTGAATCGTCAATCACCTTCAAAGGCGCTCTGTCAAAATCTTCCATCTCGGCCGATCAACTAGACGGCCAATGTCCACGATTTTTGCCGTTATTGGTTGCCTCGTCTCCTACCATACACGCACCGAATATTGAACGTTTCGTAGGATAATGTCTGTCTGTGTGTATAGCCACCTTTAAAGGAGAAGGAAACCCAGTCGGCGCAAAAACCCTCCCCCCTCCCGTGTGTTGCCCATCCTCCCCCCCTGGCCTACCTGTCCCGCTGGGCAAATGCCCCTAACTTGTTACTTACCCTTCTGCGCAGGTCCAGTCCACAGAGTTCACAGGCACCATCTTCTTCCACGCGATCTTCTTCCTGCTTTGCCCGGCGGTTTGGCGCATGGGCAGTAGGAGCATTTCGCCAGTATGGATCTACTGCGCATGTGCCAAAAGTCACAAAGTTTTCCGATTTCACTTCGTGACTTTTGGCGCATGCACAGTAGATCTGCACCGGCGAAATGCTCCTACTGCACATGCGCCGGTCAAAGCAGGAAGAAGAACGATTGGAAGAAGATGGCGTCGGTGAACTCCGTAGACTGGACCTGCGCAGAAGGGTAAGTAACAAGTTAGGGACATTTGCCCAGCGGGACAGGTAGGTCAGGGGGGAGGGTGGGCAACACACGGGAGGGGGGGAGGGTTTTTGCGCCAACTAGGTTTCCTTCTCCTTTAAGCAGCTAATTGGCAACTTAAATGCTAATGTATGAGTCCCACCATTGGGGCCAAAATGTCCAAAAAATCAGTTGGATATCAATCATACAGGTTTGATATTGATGTGGACATCATCCTAGCTAGAGGATCTCTGTTGGCCTCAACTGGTAATCCTATTGTTCACTGTAGGGTCCAAATTAGGCAGTATGTATGGCCACCTTAAGAATTCCCTCTTCCCTCTCAGCATGTTTATATTTCCTCTTTGTCACTGCTCAACCCACATATTCCATTTCCTAAAGCCCATGTTATTTATTTAGATTTTAACCTACTTGCTGCCAAATGAGTTTCCGGAGTTCTGATTTAAAGTGTCTTTCTAGCATCTTTTAAATTAAAATGAGTTAATTTAGCCCGGGTTGAAGGAAATTTCTACATTTCGCTCCGCTGAGCTGCTTCCACATCTCCAATTCCACCCGTTTCTTCTTTAATCTTTAATTCCACTAAGAAGCTTATTGCTTCTTGATAATTCATCAGGCCCTTGGCTCCATTCCACTCTGCATGTGTGAGCGAGTTTTCCTCTGTTCCCATGTAAAAGGCTCAGAATTCTGTGTATCCTTCTGGCATATAAACAGCCAGGAATAGACTGCGAATATCAGGGAGACAATTTATTTACTATAACAGTACCGTCTGCTGGCGGAAACCAAAACCCAGGCTGTGCAAGATACCGTCCCATAATCTCTCTGCTTATTTTAAAGAGGATTTAAAACAAATTTATGTATTGGGAGGTTTATTGCTATTGTGAGATCAATGTGCAACATTAATAAGGAAAAATTAATACGGGGCACGGAACAAATACATTCTGGATTTGGCCAATAAAAGAATCCTCCACACAGGATTCTGTGATGAATATTTCAAACAGAAGCTTAATTCCATATGAGAATTTAAATAAATCAAATAAGGATTCTGATTAAATCTCGTTAAGGTTTAACGTGAGGATGTAAGGCCGATAATAAAGTTTTCTTTAATAAAGGAAATAAAGAATAGAAGGGGACAGATCGATACTGTTAGCATCTATAGTTACAAATAACTTTAAAACCATTGGAAATCTCTTATTAATATAGGTATTGGATCCGTTAACTGAAAACGTATTCAGAAAGGGAGGACATCTCTCTTAGAGTACCATTTTTCATTAGTTATTTTTTGTTTCTGTTTTTGTCTTTTTTGTTTTATATCCTTTTAGAATCCTATGAGTGCATGAGTGTTGATACTGAAAATAATTTTAGAGATAAATTCTGATTTCTGTTTACGGTATGATTTGCTTTTTCAAGTTAACAAGATAGAACAAACAGTTCAGATAAGGGTATGAAATGAGCCAAAAAAGAATTCTACAATGAAAAACATACAGCTAAAGTCATCTTCAGCTGATCTATTCATGTGCATAGAGATGACAAACTCCCGGAGGTGATTTGAGGATTTGTTTGGCCACACCCAGGAATGACATGGCCACACCTAAACCTATTTACCTCCCCAACCATATGCTCCCAACTCCACCATCCCTGGTTTTTAAATCTGGGAGACTCTTGGAGGGTTGACTGCTCTCCATGCTTTCTGCCTTGCACTTGGTATGGCCCAGCCAGAAGATGAGAGAATAACCTTCAGTTGACCAAATGGAGTGGAAAATGTGAATTAATTTATATTAATTCAGGCTGTTTCAGCTTCACTTTCAAGCCCAAATACATTGTTCATGACTCCTACAGTATATGTTGTTCTTGTAGATCCCAGTGTGTTAGTAGTTCCACTTACGTTTACTTACCAACAGCCAACTAGAATGGTCACATGCATAAGGAGTCTGACTATTGTATCATAGTAGTTCATTGTATCAGTATGGGATTTTTTATTTTTATTCTCAAACCCATTTCTCAGAAAGCTCCGAATTATGGAAAGGCCATCTCCCATAGACTCCATTTTATCCATTTATTTTTATTCTCAAACCCGTTACTCAGAAAGCTCCGAATTATGGAAAGGCCATAGACTCCATTTTATCCAAATAATCCAATTTTTTAAAAATAATTTCCTTTTTCTTTGTAATAAAAGAGTACCTTGTACTTGATCCCAACTAAGATATAATTAATCCTTATTGGAAGCAAAACCAGCCAATTGGGTTTATTTAATATTTCAATTATTTTCTAGTACACTTAAGGTATGAAGATGCAAATTATGGAAAAGTCAGTTGTGGGAAAAAAAAGCCTGGTCCCGAGCATTCTGGATAACAGGTCCTATACCTGTACCATAAAGTTTCTCTTCATATAAAAGATGTAGAGTGATTTGCTCTGTTTCCCAAAAAATGAATTTTATTTTAGGATTATCTGAATAGTTATTTTTTTTAAAAAAAAGTAATGAATACCTGTACAAGTATGTGTTCAGTAGTTCTATTTTCTCCTAAGGAATTCATTTTGATTTTGGACAAATCAAGGGGCACATATAATGGTCTGGTCCTTTCTCCTGGGCTCCTGTTGTTTGTGTACGTGCCAGTCTGTCTTTCTGCCACAATGTCAAACAAAGTCCTCATTTTTCTCTAGGTTTTTGTGACTTTTCCTGACCCCAAGCAATCACAACATTTTTCTTTGCTTCCTGTAACCAAACCTCATATTTTTCTTTTCAATCCAGGCGAGTGAGCGAATGAGTCGCTGAGTGTCAAAGCCGGCAATTTTACTTTGTAAATTGAAATCCGAGCACAGCTGAGAGCTTATGACAGCTCCTGATTTAATTCTAATGGCTCTGAGCAGAGACAATGATAAAATATGTTCCCAAAAAAACGCCATTTAGTCTGCATACTAGACTGATCTACAGAGGAACAGAGAATATTTTGTATAGCGTCTTATTATATAAAGCTTGCATGCCTCAGATAGTGGTAATGTTTTTTTTCTCCTATTTTGTAATACCTGGAATAGGCAGATTTTGTTAAACTGGCTTTATATGAAGAGCAAGAATTAATAAGTAGCAGCGGTTTTCATCCTATGAGAGGAAGATGTGGACTGTATAAAGCAAGATGGCAGCAATACTCGAGTGCAGTGGTGCCCATACTTGGGCTCAGACCCTAAAGGGCATGTAAAGGCAAAAAAAAAAAATAAAATCCCATTTTTACTTTCTTCAATGAAAAAGAAACCTATGTCCAATATACTTTAATTAAAAAATGTCTACCGTTTTTATAAGAAACCTGACAGTATGCAGTGAAATTCTCCCTTCATTTACTGCTGTGGATAGGAATTGTCAGACGGTCCCCAACTGCTGTGCAAGGAAACAATCATACTTATGAACAGCAGGGGGAGCCCCCGCCTTACTTCCCAGCCATGCAGAACTGAATCAGCTTTGATTGTTTCCCTGTAGAGCAGTTGGCGACTGTGCAGAGATTTGTATTGGATTTTATTTTTGCCGTTAATTCCCTTTACTGTTTCCAACTCCAGCTGCAGAGACAAAGATCATGAAGCCAAATTTAAACAGATAAACTGTGATTCTAGTTGGAGGATTTTTTTGCTGTAGCCACTGGTTCTGGAGAGTTGGAGAAAGTTTGTATTAAACAATACAAAAATTATAAAATCCACATTAGATTACATGACAACACAGGACCAGTGCAATCTGTATATTCTTGTGCTGTTTTGATAATTTATGAAGATCCCTAAGTAGCCCAGACCACACTGAGCATGTGCACAGTCTTGGTCTCGCAAAAATGTATAATAAAGTTACAAGATGGTGACCCCCTGTGGCCAACTTTAAAAGCATAAATCATTTGTTTGATTAGGCTTGTGGTACAGTAAGTTCATATTTATGTTTAGTATACAAAATACAGCATTTCTAGCATTATTCTATTTTAGACTTTACTTCCCATGTGGTTCACCTTCAGGTTCACTTTAAAGGAAAACTATACCCCCAAAATGAATACTTAAGCAACAGATAGTTTATATCAAATTGAATGACATATTAAAGAATCTTACCAAACTGGAATATATATTTACATTAATATTGCCCTTTTACATCTCTTGCCTTGAACCACCATTTTGTGACTCTTATCTGTGCTGCCTCAGAGATCACCTGACCAGAAATACTACAACACTAACTGTAACAGGAAGAAGTGAGGAAGCAAAAGACAGAACTCTGTCTGTTAATTGGCTCATGTGACCTTACATGTGGTTTTTATGTGTGCACAGTGAATCTTACGATCTCTGGAGGCGGCCCTTATTTTTTAAAATGGCAATTTTCTATTTATGATTACCCAATGGCACATAATACTAAAAAAGTATATTATTATGATAATGGTTAATTTACATGAAGCAGGGTTTTACACATGAGCTGTTTTACTCAGTATCTTTTATAGAGACCTATGTACATTATTTCGGGGTATAGTTTTCCTTTAAGTATGTTATAGAATGGATAATTCTAAGCAACTTTTCAATTGGCCTTCATTTAATATTTTTTCTATTGTTTTTGAATTATTTGTTTTCTTTCCAGGTTTCAAATGGGGGTCACTGACCTCATCTAAAAACAAATGGTCTGTAAGGCTATAAATATATCGTTATAGCAACTTTTTTCAGCTTTCTGTTCAGTCCCTCCCCTATTCATATTGTAAATTCACAATCTAGTCAATGCAAGGTTTCTAGGGTAATTTGGACCGTAGCAATCGTTTTGCTGAAATGCAAAACTGGAGAGCTGCTGAATGAAAAAGGTAAATAAAAAATGAATACCAATTGCAAATTCTCAGAATTTCACTCCCTGCAGCATACGAAAAGTTAATTTAAAGGTGAACAACCCCTTTAACCGGGAGTGATTGAGGACCAGAAAAAGATAGATTTGGACAGAATGTCTATTTGCTCACCCAGAATATTTTGTATTAAAGGGCACCTATCACAGCCAAAATCAAACACATATTAACAATCTGACCAGTACAAGCTAAACACGTTTAATCAAACTACATATATAGTTTTTTGAAAAAACTGCAGATTTTAAAAAAATCCCTTACTTTGTCAAATGGGTTCTTTCACTGAAGGAGGCCATATTGAGACTCTAACAGAGACTCTAATATGCAAATTTCAGGAGCATGCTCAGATTGTAACACTGCTTTGAGTATTCTACCCAGAATGCCTTGTTTTAGTAAATTCCTCCACTAGAAGTATCCACTAGAAGTGCTGCCACCTGCTAACTTCCAGCAGGGGGCAGCACTACTGTACAGCAGCTAACACACAGGTTTGGCTGATTTGAAAATAGCTTAGAAGGGTTGATAAGCAAACAAGGAATTTCAACTGAGCATGTGCGAGATTTCAGAGCTACAGTTGGCTGGGAAGATATAGGTAGGAGGAGCCAGTGAAATCCAAGATGGCTGCCTCAGCTAGAACTGCAGGGGAGATAGGGGAGATCTTGCAGAAGGAATAGTGAGCTGATCATTTACATTATACATACAATTCTAACTGTTTTAAAAATCGGATTTCTTGAACTTTCACATAGTGTATTTACTTAGTAAATGATTTTGGTCATGATTGGTGCCCTTTAAATGCAGTATCTGTATTTAATTCAGTAGTAATCAAACATTATTTAGCAAGCGATCCATCGCTGGATTTGAATACATTAAAATATTGCTAAATTTTTTTTGTTTTGCATTTGCAATACTCTGATTTGGTCATGTTACCTTAGGTAGTAAGGGTGTTACCTCGAATTTCCCAAATGGGCTTCAGACTAAACCCCCAATTCTTAATTCAGTATCTGCATGATCAAGGTTATAGGAATATGTGTGTCTTCTCTAAAATTAAATATTTCTGCACTATATAATAATGTGGGATGCTTCTTGTTCACCTCGTTACATTTACCCTTACAAGGCAATCTTGCACAGGTGCCCTCAGGTTTATGTGCCATTCCATGTTTAGAGGAGATAATATAGTTTTATTATTTTTTTTATAAGGCAGCTCCTTTACAGCATAATATTATAGTAGAGTGTAATGCTTGTTATTGCTCAGTTCCTTCTCACGTTTCCTGCAAACAGTATAATTAAGAACTTGCATTTTCTGTTCTTCTGCATGTTTTTCTTGATTCTACAATTTTTACAAGTCAAGTCTCAATGGGCATTTTACTTTATTCTTAGCTGCAGCATAAGCATTCTGTGCTGATGTGAAATATATATATTTTTTTATAAAAGACTTGATGATAAAGAAATAATGAAAATCTAAACAACACACCAATATTCTATAGGGGGGCTATAAATGCAATTATTTTTTTTTTTTAAATCTAAAGCAGCGTTAAAAAAAAAAAAAAAAAATCTGATTCGGACTCTAGTACAGGTATGGGACCTGTTATCAATGCTCAAGAACTGGGGATTTCCGGATTACAGGTCTTTCTATAATTTGGATCTTCATATCTTAAGTCTACTAGAAAATCATGTAAACATGAAATAAACAGGCTTGATTTTCCTCCAATAAGGATTAATTATGTCTTAGTTGGGATCAAGTTTTATTATTACAGAGAAAATCATTATTTGGATAAAATGGAGTCTATGGGAAATGGCTTTCCTGTAATTCTGAGCATTCTGGATAACAGGTATCTGGATAACTGATCCCATACTTGTAGTAGTCCTTCAGCTGTTTGATGACAAATTTCTCATTGTTGCTGTGACCTGCGCAAAATTTTTGTATTTTATTATGGTTCATGTTGATTGAATTTTCAAAGGTTAATGGTTTTGAGTAATAGGGTATAAACTGATATGTTGGCAGCTGGATGCTATGGATTGGCTGCTAGTGAGAATCAATGAAAAGACGCCTGCGGCATGGCACTCGCAGTGATTCGTTTTGCGAAGTCGCCCGAAATTCCCTCACTTCGGACTACTTTGGACAACGAAACGCCGCAAGTGCCATGCCGCAGGTGTTTTTTCATTATAGCAGACGGAAGACAGGGGCAAGCAGTTTGGGGAGATTAGTTGCCCCAAAGAAGAGGCAACTAAATCTCCCCGAATCTCCAGGTGTGACCTTACCCTTAAAGTGAGGGGGGAAAACAAGCAATTTTAATTAAAAATGATATTCAGTGCAAATAGCTGTTTTACAGAAGTCCATTTGATTTGTTTATATTCTGTAATGGAAATATCAGTGTGTGTGTGTATGTCAGATAAGGCTTAAGCTGGCCATGGACGAATCTTCGTTTCCTACGATTTTCGTCCGACATTTTCTGCGCCATGGCGATCGGTCATTTAGTCGATCTGACAGGTTAGAACATTTCTGTTGGCTAACGATAATATCTCTTTATATATTGCCTTTCTGACAATATCAGTGGGTGACTGTCGTTACTATTTGTCAGATATAACTTTTGTATGATTGCAGCCTGTCAATTAACGGCCAGGACATCGTCTGATTTGTTCTTTTTACTACTTTATTTAATCTGAATGGTTAGTGGTAGGTCAGGAGATTGCACCGGACGATCGTTTGTTGGACATAAGAATATATCTGCAAATCTATGGCCAGCTTTGGTCTATAAACTGACAAATGAGTAACTGAAGTAACTAAAGTGAGTATTTTGGGCAGAACTTGCGTACCTATAGGGGAGCAGCTGTGCAGAACAGGTAACGTGCATATACCTGTATAGACGTTTGTGTGCCAGGCAGGCATGACACACAGACCATGAATAATCTACATTTTGTACTAGTAGTGGTATTGCCGTCCTTTGTTTGATGTCAGAGTATTCGGCAATAAATCATTTGAGACAATGAGCTCTTTAGCAGAGAGTTAGTTCAAGCATTTCTTTCTTTGGCTCCGTCTCTATGCTGAAGCATTATTACTTTGATTCTGAAGGAAAAGCTTAATTTAAAGGAATACTGGCCTCTCTGAACAAATTCTTTTGTTATACTGCTTTTTTGTGTTTTTACTGAAGTCTTCATGGTCATACGATAATTGGAAAATAAACTTCTTAAAGGGGTTATTCACCTTTGAGTTAATTTTTAGTATGATGTAGTGACTGACATTCTGGGACAATTTGCAATTGGTTTTCATTTTTTATCTTTAGTGGTATTTGAGTTATTTGGCTTTTTATTCAGCAGCTCTCTAGTTTGCAATTTCAGCAATTTGGTTGCTAGGGTCCAAATTACTGTAAGATACTGCAAAATGAACAGGAGAGGCCTGAATAGAAAAATGAGTAATAAAAAGTAGCAATAACAATAAATGTGTAGCATTTTGTTTTTTAGGTGGTGTCAGTAACCCCCATTTGAAAACTGGAAATAATCAGAAGAAGGCAAATAATTCAAAAAGTATATACAAAACAAATAAAGACCAATTTAAAAGTTGTTTAGAATTAGCTATTCTATAAAAAAACTGTTAATTTAAAGGTGACTCGCCCCTTTAAATGGCACCTATAATGCGAAAATGCTTTCCCCCACTGGAGGCGTGACATAATAGAACCCTCACTCCAGTTAAGGGAAACCATACAGGTATGGAACCTGTTATCCAGAATGCTTGGGACCTGGGGTTTTCTGGATAACGCATCGTACTGTTGTTTGGATCTTCATACCTTAAATCTACTAGAAAATCTGGTAAATAACAGTAAATAAACCCAATAGGCTGGTTTTGCTTCCAATAAGGATTAATTATATCTTAGTTGGGATCAAGTACAAGTTACTGCTTTATTATTACAGAGAAAAAGGAAATCATTTTTACAAATTTGTATTATTTGAATGAAATGGAGTCTATGGGAGACTGCCTTTCCATAATTCGGAGCTTTCTGGATAATGGATCCCATACCTGTACTATGTGAAGGAAACCAACCTTGCAAGCACTAAGCTGCCTGCAGTGGGAGGGTGCTTGATCATTATGCACATGTATGTGCCCCAACATGACCACCTGCACAGTGAGCTCCCGCCTGGTGTGGCCGGCATAGTATTTGCTTGGGTATTTTTCCCCCAAAAAATAAGTCCAAACCTATATTGGGGATGTTTTTTTTTTTTTAGAATATGTGCCCTTTAAATAAAAATAAAGTTATCAATTCTATATAACTTTTCATATTGTTTTAAAGCAAAAAAAGGAAATATTCCATTTGAAATATAAAACTCCTGGAGCGTATCATTATTATCTTTGCTTAATAGGACGGTGTCATGTCTTCCGTGATTAGTTTTTGCACTCAGGCTGGAAATTTGCCACTGGTTGCATTTTGTTCCCATATTACCTCCCTAGTTGCCAAGAGAAAAAAACAATTTATACCCACTCTCCTACTTGCACACACTTGCCTGTTCTTGTGAGCTTGAAATGAGATGCCCTGTTAATTACAGTGCAATAGGGTGGCTACAGACTCATAGGTATTTATTAATAAAAATCCTTTGAATAATGTCTTCTGAGGCCATGTATAAGCCTAATGTGTCTTTAGTAAACTAAGTGGAACACAAGTGGGTTTGTAATATCTGCCCCCCTGCCCACAATGTCTTCAAGCTACTATATTTGCCATTCCTCTGACCTATTTTATTGTACAGGGTAGTCCCTTCCTTTATTACGCAAAAGTCAGCCCCGTTTCTCTCAAGTAGAATCCGAGTTTGCAGAATAAAAATGTTTTCCTAAGATATAGTGTTGTAAGCTTACAATACATTGGCAGCCCTGGGTTTCACTCAAATTTCTTTTTAAGCAAAGCACAAAGAGAAGATCATCGATATACCTTTGTTGGCATCAGAAGTTGTCTTACGTATCTTCATTTTTAATATGTTTTTTTAAGAATGTGTTCATTAAAAGTGTACAGGTATGGGACCTCTTGTACAGAATGCTCAGGACCTGGGGTTTTCAGGATAAGGGATCTTTCTGTAATTTGGATCCCCATACATTAAGGGGCAGATTTGTTAAGGGTCGTATTAAAAATTAAAATTTTCTATTTTTTTTTATGATCAAAACTCTCAAATTCGAATTGTGAATTATCTAAATTCTATTCGAATGTCAAGATTTATCACACTCAGAATTCGACTATTCGATAGGTCCAGGGACCGATTTGGACATATTACTAGCCTTCCTGACTTTCGAGTTTGTTTCAGAGAAAATACTCGAATCGAGTTTAGTCAAATTCGATTCAAATTTTCAAGTCGGTAAAATTAGTGTGAATTTTAGATATTCGATTATTTTAATAAATAACCCCCCCAATCGAATTTTGAGTATATTCGAATTTAATAGAGTTTAAAAACATTCGACCTTTAATAAATGTGCCTCTAAGTTTATTTAAAATTAATTTACACATTAAATAAACCCAATAGGATTGTTCTGCCTTTAATAAGGATTAATTATATCTTCGTTGGGACAAAGAAAGTAAAAAAATTGAATTATTGACTTGAAATGGAGTCTGTGGGAGACTACCTTCCTGTAATTTGGCGCTTTCTGAATTACAAGTTTGCAGATAACACATCCCATATCTGTATTAAAAAGCAAATTCCTTTAAAAGGAAAGGGACTTCTCTGGTTTGGAGTTTTGTGGCTGTGATGTTTCTAGTATAAAACCAAACTAGAAAGCCAGCGACCATTGCTCTGCTCTGGGAGACCATATTTTAGATTCTTCCAAGGAAAGTCTGTTTCCTGGGAAAAATGTTATCTGAAAATTCCCAGACTTTTCCCAAGAATAAAAACTTTTGCTTATCCATAGACTTCACAGAGAGAGATAAGTCTGGGAGAAGTAGTAAGGACCAAACACATTTTTCATTATCCTTGGCGACTTCACTCCAGTAAATATCGTAGCACGGGTTTCATAGCATATTGGCCAGATTATAATAATTCATTCATGTTTCCAACACACTCAAGCCTGCCGGGAGAGCCTAAACTTGCAGAGATTAGTACATTCAGGATCTAGCCTGGCTTAAACACGAACACAAATAACAGAGGCTGCTATTTCCAAGACAGGGAGCTCGGGCGTCTGTCTCGCAGAGAGAGTACCACCGCCATGATGTAATCACAACTGAAATATGTTGTCATCATTTGATTCCTCCCGGTGCCTCTTCTGTTAAACAGAATTGGCCTCCCGAGAGTTTAGAGGTGCAGCGTGCTGGAGCGCCGGGCGTAGGAGTCGACTCTGGCACCAAACTTGTTAAGGATTCCAATATCTCTTACATTTCCAAACATCTGTGTTTGCTAAAATAGGTGCAGAGTGCATTCCAGAGGAGCTCTCATGCTAAAGGGCTGGTTGTTCTTAAAATAAAGGTCTATTGTAGTAATTCTTTAACAACATCCTCAAAGAATTGACCCCCCAGTTTGCTTATTAATTTACATTCTGTTGTGCAATATTCTAATATGTGCATGTAGCACAACTCTAAACTCTAAATCAACCCTAAATCCCATGTTAAATGTATTTTTTTGTGCATGCGGATACCTCTAAGCCTTCATTGTGCCGACATGCTTGTGCAACACATTTATCTTTTCCTTTGTGGTTTTGGTAGATTTATGGAGGGGAAAATGCTATTGGTAACCATTTAACATTGTGCAGATACTGTGTATATAATGGCACTTTTTGTTTTTGTCCTCCAATTGTTTTGGTCCTAAAATAAAATACTGTAGAGCTAGGTGATGTTACACCTCTTATTTACCACAAACACCTTAACTTTTGAGTAGCGATACACTATATCCCTCTTTTCGGGATTTGGCTGAACCTGAATCTTTCAGAAAGGATTTGTTCGATAACAAACAGAGGAAACAAAGTTGTGAAAGAAAGTCTGTGCGTGCAAAAAAATGTTGAGCCCCTTAATCTTGTGACCTATAGCCTTGCGATTTTAAGGGTTCTGATTCAATTCGCTGAGTCCAAACCCTGCTAAAAAAGTCTTGGATGCCGCAGAATCCCAAACCAAATCCAGGATTCTGTGCATCCCTACTTTTTGTGTTTTGTGAATCAGGACAGTCCCACCTTAACGGGAAAACATGGCAGGTATTTAATAGAGAAATATCGGAGGTTAAACAAATGACCTCAGTTAAGTAACCTCCAAAGAATGTCTCAAACAGAATAGTGGAAAAGTTTACCCAGGTCTAGTTACAAATGACAACTACACAGTAAACTTTAGTAGCGGGCAGGCACCACTCCGGAACACCAAAAATGTAGTCAATCAGTAGAATCCAGGAGCTCAAATTTTTGAAATAGTACAAAAAGTCTTTATTTACATCATGTATAAAAGATAAAAGCCTGACGCGTTTCGTGTCCCCCATGGACACTTAATCATAGACAAATGACAACTAGTCGGATGTTTATTTTAAACAGGTGACCAGTAAATGTTACCTGCTGGTTGGTTGCTATGGGTTACTAGACCACAACAAGCTTTGCGAGACTTTAGACTTTTCCAGAATTACACATTTATACCTTCTTAAAGTTCCCCGTTAAGTCATTATAATCAGAGGCAGCTTAAAGGGTTGGTTCACCTTTACGTTAATTTTTAATATGTTCTAGAAGGGCCAATTCTCAGCAACTTTTCAATTGGCCTTTTTTATAGCTTTGGAATTATTTGCCTCCTTCATGTGACTGTTTCCAGCATTCATATGCTCTGTAAGGCTAAAATGCATTGTTATTGCTACTTTTTTTTATTACTTATCTTTCTATTCAGGGCCTCTCCTATTTGTATTCATAGGTAAGCATGGTTGCTAGGGTACTTTGGACCCTAGCAACTGTATTGCTGAAAGAGAAAACTGGAAAGCTGCTGAATTTAAAGCTAAATAACTCAAAAACCACAAATAATAAAAAAATGTAAACCAATTGCAAATTGTCTCAGAATATCACGCTTAACATTATAATAAAAGTTATCACAGAAGGTGAATAATCCCCTTTAACTTGTAGAAGGGCCCCTTCCCCTGCTCCACTCAGACTTTGCACCTACAGTATCTCTTAACAGTGCTGCGTCTCTTTTGAACTATGGGTGGCTGTCTGGCTTCCTCCCCAATTTGATGATTCCTGCTCCCCTTTAAACTGTTGTTGAGCATCTGGATAGGGTCTATGTAAATCCCCCACTTATTATAATGTTTGAAAAATAATTTTACAATATATAAGGGGTAATTTTTTTTTTTATTCTGTTTGGTCTATGTGTATCCAAACCTGCAAACCTCAAGATCCTCAGTGCATTGGGACATTTAAATCATTTAAATTGCCGCAGCAAGCTACCAGTGTATATGTAGTTTGTATTAGGGCAGAGACACGCGGTCAAATTCAGTGAGATTAGTTGCCCGGCCACAAATCTCCTCTTCTTTGGGGGGACTAGTCTCCCTGAACTACCTTACCTAGAATGGCTAGAATGAGAATCGCCAGTTGGATGGCAATCAGAGCGCTTCGTTTTCCGAAGTTGCCTCCCGAGAAAACTTCAGCTACTTTGGAAAACGAAGTGCTCCTATTGCCATCCTGCTGGCGTTTTTCATTCTAGCCGATGGGAAGGCTGTCTGGGGAGATTAGTCACCCCAAAGAGGGGCGGGAAGAGAAATCACGTAACTTCTTGTCACAAAACCAGAAAGTAAATGTCTTTCTACTTTTTCCCCTTCCCATCCGATTTTCAAATTTGGTTCGGTATTCGGCCAAATCTTTCATGAAGGATTCAGGGATTCAGCTGAATCCCAAATAGTGGATTTGGCGCATCCCTAGTTTGTATATTAATTCTTCAAAAGCCAACTATAATACAAACAAAGTGTTTGAAAGCACTTCTGTTTTATACACCAAAGTGTTAACTGGGATATAAGAGGGTTGGTATGGGATAATGAATACAGCTAAACCGGTAGAACAAGGCACTGACCTGCTAAATTGGCTATTTGAAGTTTTGCCAAAAAAATGGCGAATTTCTCCCCAAAATATCATTCTAGTGAAGTTTCTGTTGGGCGCTGTAACCTTCATAGAGAGCTTGTATCAGACAAAATGTTTGGTTATTTTAATTGTTTACAAAAAAAAAATGCTTTGTGTTATTTAGCTCAGGTCACAGCTCTGTTTTACTGAGATTACCCTATCCTTTGGGTATTTGTGCGAAACCAAATTAAAACCACCTAATCAGTTCTTTTGGAAGGCAGCGTAAGAGGGTGTTTCTTTCCATGGCACATGCCAAGTTTCCATTGAGCGAGGAAATCTGAAGATTTCTAATATTATGTAATAGGTTCTGCCAACCATCCTCTTATCCTCTTATCTCTCATTACTGGGATGTACACACCAACCCCAGCCCTCTCAATGGAAACACTAATAATTTTACATGTGAAGAGTGTTATATATTGCCCATTAACCCTTTCCTTGCTAAAGAGGGTGATTCTACATGGTCAACAAGGACAGAAACCTTTGTTTCTATTTATGTTTCTGGGTTGATTACTACACAACAGCAAAGACGATGGTAAATTTCTTTCCTTGTGATGGTATTTTCTTCAAAGTGCTCACTTTTGGGGCTAAAACTGCAAAAAATACAGGTCTTTTCTAAGAAACTTCAGAATCTACCAAAGAAGTAGATTCATCCTCAGGATATCATGAGATGGGGGAAAATTCCTATCAGAATCCCTTTAATAGCATTTTAAATAGTATATTTCATGCCAGCACCCCATGGGGCAGATGTATAAGGGTCAGGGCACATGCTCAGATTCGGAGAGATTAGTCGCCTGGATTTTATTTTTGCCTTTACATCCCCTTTACGGTTTCCAACTCCAGCTGCAGGGACAAAGATCATGGAGCCAGATTTAAACAGATTAACTGGGATTCTAGTTGGAGGATTATTTTGCTGTAGCCATTGGTTCTGCAGAGTTGGAGAAAGTTTGTATTAAACAAAACAAAAACTATAAAATCCACATTAGATTACATGACAACACCGGATCCAGTGCAGTCTGTATATTCTGATTATTAATCAGTCTTGCTGTATCGGCTTCTGGCAGATATTATTTTACTTGTGCTGTTTTGATAATTTATGACAATCCCTAAGCAGCAGCCCAGACCACACTGAGCATGTGCACAGTCTTAGTCTTGCAAAGATGTTTAACAAAGTTACAAGATAGTGATCCCCTGTGGCCAACTTTGAAAGCATAAATAAGTTGTTTGATTAGGCTTGTGGTGCATAAGTTCATGTTTATACTTAGTATACAAAATTCAGAATTTCTAGCCTTATTCAATTTTAGACATTACTTCCCCTTTAAAAACTCTCCTCCTTTAGTATAGGAAATCAGACATAAATAACATAAATAATGCCCATAGGCCTTGGAGCAGGGGAAACTATGTACAGGAACTTGTCATTTGTAAGTTTTCCTAAGAATTATAAACAGGAAACCTTGATCCTTTTGTTGTAGAATTTGTTCCGGATTACTATAAATTTCAATGTTATGTTGACAAGCGTATATAGCACAGCTACCTGAACCCACTCGCAAGAAAGGCTTTGTCTGAATTCTTATTCTGATTTTATTAAAATTTGGAGATCTCGCACACCCTTCAAAGAACCCAAGGCTGTTTGGTGCCCAGTAATAGAGGCAACCTCGTAAGAAGAAGGCACACTGGCACACAAGATTGTTGTTGCAGGTGAAAACCTTGCAAATTTTTTAATTGCGGAAGTGCAACGTTTCGGGAGCAAAAGGGGGCGTGCCCCGAAACGTTGCACTTCTTCAATTAAAAAATTTGCAAGGTTTTCATCTGCAACAACAATCTTGTGTGACACCTTCTTTCTTTATTAAAATTTGGCCATCAGGTGTATTTTAATTTATTGTAAATGGGGGTTAGGTATACTGGCTGACAATCGTTGCGCCTGATTTTGAGTGAGAGTAAAAGATCATCAGTGTTTTACCATCAGCCAATAAGAGGCTTAAGTTGGCCATAGACGCAAATATATAGTCGTACGATCGGTCGTTTAGTCAATCAGACAGGTGCTGATGAGTGTAGCTGCTTCTTTCCGGATGATGGTGGCTCAGCCTGTACTTCTGTTATGCACAGTTCTATTTATTGCACAAAGCAAAGGCCTTTCCGCCTGGCTTCTTCTCACCCCTTGGGTCTTTAAATGGATGTTCAGCAGAGTGAAATTATTGTCATTTTGCCGTGAGTGGGATTATGCAGGCAATGAAAATTCATGCTTTCAGTTTTATGTGCAGTTAACAGTCTGAGCTCAAATTATTTCCCACATTATTTTGAAAGAGTGTTTTATAGGGTGCCACATTCAGGTAGGTTTGTCACCCAGCCGGTATTTCACTGGCATAGCTAGTAAATCACCAGCTAAGGCTCGAGTCGGAATAACATTTACTAGTCATTTCCTTTTGGTAAATTTGTCATTATTCCACCCCTCTCCCTGCCCATTAAAGCAGAAGGAAAGCTGCTGAGGCAGATTATTGACAATCGATGAGCCACAATAGTGCAAGCTAGAACACTGTATTCATTCTGTAGAATTCTATACCATACATGAGTAACAGCTCTAGAAGTTCTATCTGGTTGTTTAGGGTAGCAACTGCCATATTAGCTTGGTATGACATCACTTCCTGCCTGAGTCTCTCCCTGTTCACTAATAGCTCTGGGCTCAGATTACAGCAGATAGGGGAGGAGGGAAAGGGAGGGGGAGAGGATCAAACTGAGCATGCTCACGCCCGGGGCAAGGAGGTTTAAGCTGAAAACAGGAAGTCTGATACAGAAGCCCATGAGTACACAATAGAAGGAAAGAAATGCTGTGTTTCTTTTGACAGAGGACTCCAAGCAGCATTACTTTGAGGGTTTACTGGCGTGTTTATATAGACTTTTCTGATAAACCTTACTTAGTTTTAACCTTTCCTTCTCCTTGAAAGGGCACCTTGGGTAAAAATGTTATCCCCAACCAAAGGTGTGGGCTAATAGAGCCTGCATTCCGGTTGGGGATAACAGTAGTTGTTTTTTGGTTTTTTTTAAATGCCCCCCCCCCCAGTGCTAGGCTACCCACAGTCACTCGCATGCGCATAACGCGTATGTGACGTCACGTGCATGCGCATCATGAGCACTTCGGCAGCTTTTAATGATGTGCATGCGAGTGACCAGACACAGCTGCTGGCATCGGGAGCTCCCTCCCGGTATGGGTAGCGTAGCATTGGCGGGGGCATTTAAAAAAACCAAAAAAAAACACCGTTATCTCCAACAGGAATACAGGCTCTATTAGCCCAACCCTTTTTTTGGGGATAACATTTTTGTAACAGGTGCCATTTAAGCCCCCATTTGACAATTGTAGGGTTAATTCCCTCTTTCATCTTAGCCATCTTTTCCCAGTCCCCACCAAGGGGGTAACTACAAATGAAGCAGACCCAGGGGGGCCAGGAGGTACAGGTGCCCATGAAGCCCTACTTCATATACAGTTTCAATAAATAATGCTAAAACAGGTCAACCACTAGAGATTTTGAGGGTAATTTTCTATAGGGCCCAGTAATATGTAGTTACGCCACTGCCACACTTCCATGATGTCGCCTGTACTTCACCAGTGGCTGCAAGTCAGTTGCATTGGACTCATGAAGTAACAGGCAGGGTGTTGACAAATCAAGGGTCATTTTGGCTTTACCGTCTGTGGTTGGGGAGGCGGCTAGGTTGGCATATGCAATTCCAGCAGCCCAACTTTATCTAGATTGTAATTGAAATTTTACATTTTCCATGCTGGGTAACAGTTGGACACTGTGGCAAAAATTCTGGTTATTCCTTGTACGTTTTTTTCAGTGACACAATTTGCATGCCTAATCCGAAGTTTTGGCAAGGTGAAATAAGTGGATCATTCTCCCCCGATGTGACCACCTTGAGGTGGGTGATATTTGGTTGATCCGATCTCAAAGAGCTAATGTGGTCCTTGCCCTGATGGAATTTTCAGACCTGTCTGATCAACATCTGGCGTTTGGGTAACCCCAGGCTAATAAGCTGCCAGCTTGGTTTGACACTAGTTTTTATTGGCTTCTGTATGGCTACCTTAAATGTATGCAATAATTCCCTGTAGCAACACCTGTTTGGAAACATTCCTATCTCTGTATGATAACAACGCTTGCATGAGCCAATATAGTGGTTTCAGAGATTGCCGGAAACTGTTCTGGTGTAGATTTGTATAATGCCTATTGGCTTATGAAAATATCCTTGATGACAGTCTATTTTGTCCCATTTAAACTGCATATCTGCTTTCATTTGACACTTACGTATGCCTATATATATTATTTAAATGGAAAATTCTCTCTAAAGTCTCTCTAAATTCTCTCTAAAGTCCATTAGTAGAATTTTAAACTACAGAGAGAGCTGTAGACTGGCATTGGCTAATTAAAGCCTCCAGGATATATATATATATATATATATATATATATATATATATATATATATATATATATATATATATATATATATATATATATATATATATATATATATATATACCTGAGAGACCTCTAATATATAATGCATTTTTATAGTGTTTTTATGATTTTGACTTTCTTTACAAGCTCATATTTATGGCGCTCCCAGAGCCCCACTGTCTACATTTGGGGTTTTTTTTAGGCCTCCAGTTGTGCAATAGAACACTACTTACAAGATCAGGAACCTTTTAGGCTATCCAGTTATCCAGTTAGCATAAATATATCACTAGTCTTAAAGCGAGTGTTAATAATGATGGAAGGAGGGCTGCATTATTAATAGCCCACTGGGTTTTTCATTTTTTTGTCCATAATGCTATTGAGTCAACAGTAAATGATGATGGATGGCTTCTGCAAGTGCGTCTGCGGGGATTGCACGGTCTGGCTTATGATTTAATATGATGTGACCTAGTTTCTTTTTGAAGTTTATTTCTCCCTGTCTCCAGTTAAGGGCTGATGCACATTTCAATGTTGGCTCTTGGGGATATTGTTGGGCAACGTGCACAGAAATTTTATTGCATTGAAAGGTTCTGCACAAAACATTGCAACCAGCTCTGGTTCTGGTTATTCATCAGTGCCTACTAGCTGTCTGCTGAGTTTCCCCAACATGATTGGCTAAATGCAATGCCAATGTGTTGTACTAATTTTCTGATAATTTAAGGAGGCTTAGCTTCCCCATAATTAGACCAACTGCTATATATTTCTCCAATTGGAAAGCCTTCTTGTATTAGTAGCCTCCACCCTCCTTCATCCCTTTCCCCTGGTAGTAGAGCCTATGATAGGCAGGGGTCTTGGAAAAAAAACTCTTACTCAGTACTTATACAAATGATATTATTCGGATCCTTCTTGAAGTAAAGAAAATATCTAGCAATTGTAAAAAAATATAGTGCGATTTTGTAACAACCAGGTCTTTTAACTTATATCAACCTAGAAGACTTCTACATACCTTCAACTCCAGGCCTGGCCAAAGGTCTGACTTTCAAGTGGACTTTAACTGAAAAAGTTTGACAACCACTGACTTAAGGTGGCCATAGACACACAGATCCGATCGTACGAATCGAGGATTCGTACGATTTTCGGATTGTGTGTGGCATGTGCCGACTTCTTTCGTCCGGCGGAGATCGGTCGTTTGGTCGATCGGTCAGGTTTGATTTTGACCCGACCGATCCCGCCGGAGCTCATGGCACATCGTAATCTGATCGTTCGGCCATACGGCCGAACAATCAGATTACCCCCGATATAGCCATGCCTGTTAATGGCATATCTGGGAAAGATCCGCTCGTTTGGCAACATCGCCAAACGAGCGGATCTTTGCATCTATGGCCACCTTTAGACTAGTAAGTTACTTTGTCTCGTCTTGCTCTAATTTGGAGATGGATTATTAATTGGAGGCCTTTATCCCATGATGTAATATAATTGGGTAAATGTCCTTATAGATTTGTAGCGCTATAGTAAACTGACTTGTGCTAGGGCAGTTTTAGCTACTTTCCTTGGTGGGCTGAGACCACTGATGAGCTCTCTTTCTCAGGGGTAAGCCCTCGCAGCGGGGGTGGAGGCAAGGGTGTAGTGTAACTGTAACCTGATGCTATAGCACAATGATGGGCGCCAGTAGTTCTTTAACAGTTGAACAAAGAACAGTATTTATTGAACAATAGCACAGAGATCATTTAGCACATTGATCCACAATGGAGTATAGAACATACACAGCAGCATAAAGGAAGCATATACTCACAGCACGTATAGGCTGAATCCCCACAGGCTAGGGAAAATACAGCAGAGAGTAAGCTGACAGCATGTGATGGGTATTGCCCGGTTTTCAGGATATCTTCCAGTGGCAGACTAGGGGAACTCCTGACATCCCTATCTCAACACTTGGTTCCTTACTCTGGGTCAGTAATACCCTGGGATCTTAATCCCTCTAATCTCCTCGGCGGAGCCTTGAGCTGCTCAACTAATTAACCTCTCTATCACTCCTAGAGCGATCTATAAAACGAGTATAGCTATCTAATTACTAGGGCCAAGGCGCCTAGGGTCAGCACTACCCATTCCCTTCCAGCCTGCTTGGTTGGGCTAAAGCAATGGACCCAGAGCACATGGTTCCTAAACCTTTTATACTCTGGCACACTGCCTCTAGAGTACACTGTGTGAACTGCAGGGGTTACATAAGCACAAGGTCCCCATAAGGACCCACTGAGGTGTCCATATTACTAGGGATGTGCCTGACTGTAAAGTGTAAGGGTGTCTAAGATTTTCACATCCCTACAGATTGAAGAAGAAGTGGGATGTTTATTGAGTTAGCTGCTAAAAGAAGTCATATATTTTATAGAAACACTTACTATGCTATAATTGTATGTTTCAACGAACTGCTAAGTTGGACACCTCTGGAATAAAATGATTTTTGAATCAACTGGAAAATGTTTATAGATAGATTTTATAGTGCTTCAGACCGACTATACTCTTTGGAGGCATCACCTATGATCAGTTCCATACATGTGATTGTAAAGAGCCAACATGTTGCACATCCATTAAAAAGGAAAGAAACTTGTTTTTGTTTAAAAAAAAACAAAACAAAAACTTTTTTTTAAATTCAATTTGGAATATCAATATGTAGTAGAAGTAAACTGAGAGTAATCTGGAATTGCAGAATAAAGTGTACACCATGCATCTGGCCTGGCTTTGCCTTTTCCCTGCTGCCTATCCCTGGAGATGAATAAATTCTAAATGCCATTACCAATTACAGGAGCATCTGCCGCTGTACCGGCAGCACTAAATCTTAGCGGACTGAATGGCCATACAGGGTGACTGCATCACTTGCATCTTCTCTCTATGGGGCAAATTCACTAAGCGCCGAACGCTAGCGTTAATTCGCTAGCGTTTGGCATTTTCGTTACTGCGCAAATTCACTAACAAACGCTGGCATAGTTTCGCTAGTGTTACTTCGCATCCTTACGCCAGGCGAATTTTCGCTAGCGACGTAACTACGCAAATTCACTAACTTGCGCAGTGTACTGAACGCTACCTTTTACGCTAGACTTCCTTCGCCACCTCAGACCTGGCGAAGCGCAATAGAGTAGATAGGGATTGTTTCAAAAAAATTAAAAAAAATTTCTAAGTCCCAAAAAACGCTGGCGTGTTTTCTACATGATGGGTGATAGGCTGAAAAAGATCGAAAATATTTTTGGGGCTCCCCTCCTTCCCCCCTACATTTCCTGACTCATGGCAACTTACCTAGACAGTGGGCACATATGTAGGGAAAAATTAAAATTTTTTTTGCTGATTTGAAGGTTTTCTAGGCATTTGTAGTGCTGATACGTGTTCCTCCATTGAAATTTGAATTCCGCGCCGTATGCAAATTAGCCTTCGCTAGAGTAACTTCGCTTTACATAGCGAATCAACGCTAGCGCAACTTCACAACCTTACGCTACCCCTGTGCGCAACTTTGGATTTTAGTGAATTTGCGGAGCGCTGGCGAAACTACGCCTGGCGAAGTGCGGCGAAGTTGCGCCAGGCGCAACTTCGCATCTTAGTGAATTTGCCCCTATGTCTCATGTACTCCAGGCTCCATATGCAGTGATGAACAGGGGATCATGGGAGTGATTTAGCTACTTGTATAGTAGTTAAGACCATATCAGAAAAATGTGTTTGCACCAACATACAAATAGCACCAATTAGGGATTGAGCCTCCAGTTATTTTGATTCTTTCCCTGTACATGTATAGTAAGTCTTGCCATTACTTTGTTGGAAGGATATTATATATGGTCTGAATATTTGCTTTGACTTCCATAAATTGAAAGTACTGTATATTGGTATATCTTATTCTGGCTGCTATGATCTCCATATTTATGTTAATTTATAAAAGTAGAGGCAGCGATATTGGTTACTCTGACGTATTCATGTCTAACCTCATCTATAGACAAAAATATTAAATAGTTATCTCTGTTGGGCAGATTGTCAAGGAAATGGCAGAATATCTACTCCGCTTCCTAATTGGGAATTTATTAACTAAACATCTTTGGAGAAGCCTTAAAGCAGCCATGACCAACGACTTGTTGTGAGGAAGATCATTTTGTGTATAAGATGATGAATTATTAACCTCTGGCCATTAGAAGGTCAATATACCAATATTGGATCAATCCTCTTCCACCCAAGAAATCAGACATGTACCTATGTAGCTTATTTATATATAAAAAACTTGATTGAATCAGATTGAGGAAAAACTGTATAAAATTGAATGAAACCTAGAACCGCTCGCATTTTTAAAGCTTTATCCTGAATCGCTTGAGTTTAGTGAATCGGGCTAAACCCAGCGCATACCACCATAACTTCAAATTGAGATAGGTGCTTCTTCCATTATCCTTTACAGTAGGGAAGGGCGAATTTGATCCGTTTCGCCAAAAATTTGCCGTCGGCGACGCCCATTAAAGTCTATGGGCTTTAAAAAAATTGTTGCGCGCCAAGTTTTTTGATGCACGACGCCAAACATGGCGAAAAAATTCGACCATCCCTACTTGACAGGTCTTGAATGACGGATTTCACCTTTTTTCAGTGTCTGGGTATAATAAATATTGGAAAATTCAATTTTTTTCCCTCTAGAAATTCAAGTTTTCTAGAAAAAAAAACCTCTTGTTTTTTGAGATTTTAACATTCGAATTTTAATAAATAACCCCCTATGAGGTGTATTAACTATATTATTTAATTGTCTATGTTCTGTCATTGATAACTTGAACTCAACTTAAATCTACTGACGTGTGACACGTGTATTAGAATTTTGTTTGTTAACATTCTCTTATGTTTATCTGGTGGTTTATTCTGTTAAATGCCCATAAAAATATTGAAAAATTAAATGAATGAATGATTAACCCCAAGAGTGTCTTGAAAATGTGATTGTTCGTAGAAAAGATCAGCAGACTGGCCATGGATTTTAAAGACCCCAGTCCGCAACCACTGTCAATTGTTATTAATGTTTTAGCCTCAAACAAAAAAAATAAAAAATGTATCCGAAAACAACCCAAAATATGAGCACGGTTGTTTAAAGGGTCTGTCACGTGGTACAGGTGGATGCTTCAAATTTCCTCAAATACAAAACAGAATCTTTCATTGCATGCCTGATTATATCACTTAATAAAAAATACAACAAAAAAAGGTAATTCAAGGTGCAGGAGGAACAGTCAAATTAAACATTTTATTGGTAGCCATGGGTTGTTACATGAGTGCATATTTGCCCTTTATCCGTTTGTGACTTGAAGCTTAGTTATGAAGAATTTGGGGCCAAATGCATACCTGGTGGGAAAAGTAAAGTTCGGAGAAGTGATAGTAGTGAAAAGATTACTCTCCCCAGCACAGCAGAATATTTCTAAGACTTTGAGTTTGTTTTCAGGCTCAGATTCCAGCTGCTTATTTTGATTATAGTGCTTTTAAGTGTCAGTTTCTTGGGCTATGCAGGGGCAAGAGCAGTTTCCATCGCTTTCTCCAAAGCGATGGAAACTCAGCACCCATCTGAATCCTATTTTATCCTAAATTGGTCAAGTAATGAAACAAGGAAATTGCTTCTATGAATTACTGAGACCTTCATAGCCTCTTCCTGTAATTTCGGATGGCCATGGCCCTGAGCTCTGTCATTTTTGCCTTATTCCTGCTGACGGATTGGCTAGGCTTGTACTATTCCCTTCACTGAGCACTGGATTTCTCTACAGGGGGTTTAGTCATCTGTAGTTTTGCTGATACACCTGTGGGAATAATAGAATGCGGGGCTAATATTTAACTACAAATGTGCCTTTACTTGGGAGACATGTTGATCTAACTGGAGGCTATAAAATCCTTTGGAGGACCATGGACCTCCAGATCAACGACCTTAATCTAGGAATATGGCAAAACAAAATATGCATTAATTGTTCATGTACCAGTATGGTTTCAGAATCTAGAAAACCTATAAACTCCATGCTGATTGAAATCAAACACCAGAGGCTGTAGACTATTGTGACTGGGGCAGCATGTTGGCTCAGTGGTAGAGTAGTAGAGTCTATATGTTTTCCCATTGCTTTCTTGGGTTTCCTTTGAGGTCTTTGTTTTCCCCCTCAGATAACAGATAATAGAAGTTTAAAACTTTACCAACCTGCCATTCATGCAGGCAGAATGGCCACAAGTTTGGTTGTGACCTCAGACAACCCTCCTATTCAGTTACAACCACCTTACAAGAAGCCAGTAGCGATGAAAATTGAATATAAGCTTTATCATATGGAAATTAAGACATTATCTATCTAAAGTTAAAATTAAAAATTCTGACCCGTTCCTGAAATAATCAAGTTCATCTTCACTATCCCTGTCTCAGCTTCTGTCTCTCTTCATCCTCACTTCATGCAGAATTAGGAGCCTGATGGGTTTTGTTTTTGGTACTCCAGGAACCTCAACACTACAATAACAGTTTTAGACTTGACTGAGCTGTTATGGTCTTGGCCAGGTTGTCCACAAGATTCCTTTTGACCTCCCACAACCGTCCTGTTCGGTTATAACCACCTTGCAAGAAGCCAGTAGGGTATCTCTTAGATTCCCAGGCACTGCATACTGATGTGATGGGGTAAAGAAAGATTAAACCAAGCACTAATGGTTGGAGTAGCTGTAGCTGGAAACTCAAATTGTTCTCATAATGCCCCTTTAATAAAGTTAAATTATTCTTGTTTCAGATATTGGGCAATTCTAGTGTTTGCTGTTTTGTACAAGTACATGCACAGGCTTACATTCTTTTTCAACTTTATGTTTGTTTCCATTTGGAAGCAGCCAGGTAATATTTAGTATGCTTTCAAACTTTTATTGTCAGCAGTGCAAACGTCAAAAGAGAATTA
Source organism: Xenopus petersii (assembly GCA_038501925.1). Lineage (NCBI taxonomy): Eukaryota > Metazoa > Chordata > Amphibia > Anura > Pipidae > Xenopus > Xenopus petersii. The sequence continues at coordinate 126,635,690 of CM076684.1, forward strand.
TGGAAAGAGGAGGCAGAAGGAGGAAAACTGTAGGATATGGAGGATATTTACAGGTTGATTTGTTGCAAATCATTTAGTATTTAGGCTGACTCCAGTAAAAACAGTTCTAGTTTAAAGTGAAACAAAAATACAGTTGGTTTTATCCTTTCAAGAAGCAGAATATGTCATATACTTTTCCCATGTAATATGAAACCTATTGAGACAAGCAGCTTTCATGAATTACAGATCTCTATTGCCAAATTTTTAAGGTGTATTTCCTAAGAGTTGAATTGTTGTAAGCTTTATTTACAGTGTTTTAATGAAATCGTAGTAGATGCAATTGCCCTAAACACTGACTTACATAGTTGGTCCCTACGGCCTATATGGAGCCTATAGTAACAGTGGGGATAATAGGAACAGTGGCTGTTGGATAGCAGGTATAGTAGGGAGAGATGGTGCCTATAGTAACAGTGGGATAATAGTCTCTTGGAAGGGAGTGTGACTGTGGGATAGCAGGTATAGTAGGGAGAGATGTGTCTATAGTAACAGTGGACAATAGTCTCTGGGAAGGGAGTGTGACTGTGGGATAGCAGGTATAGTAGGGAGAGATGGTGTCTATAGTAAAAGTGGGGATAATAGTCTCTGGGAAGGAAGTGTGACTGTGGGATAGCAGGTATAGTAGGGAGAGATGGTGTCTATAGTAACAGTGGGATAATAGTCTCTGGGAAGGGAGTGTGACTGTGGGATAGCAGGTATAGTAGGGAGAGATGGTGCCTATAGTAACAGTAGGGATAATAGTCTCTGGGAAGGGAGTGTGACTGTGGAATAGCAGGTATAGTAGGGAGAGATGGTGTCTATAGTAACAGTGAGATAATAGTCTCTGGGAAGGGAGTGTGACTGTGAGATAGCAGGTATAGTAGGGAGAGATGGTGCCTATAGTAACAGTTGGGATAATAGTCTCTGGGATGGAGCTGTGGCTGTGGTATAGCCGTTATAGTAGGGAGAGATGGTGCCTATTGTAGCAGTAGTGGGGAAAATCATTCTCGTTGCTTGTTATTTCTGTCCTTTATCTACAATGATAACATTCTGGCAGTTGCTGCTTATGTTTGAAAGCCATTTTCATAACAGCCTTCCTTTTCCCAAATGTGCTGCTCTTCTTTCAATGCGTTTTTTGTAGAAATTGGCAGCAGAACACTTCTCACATTGAGCCGTGTTAGGATATTTTTGCTGTGGGTGTGTATGTTAAATGTCAACTGCTTCGCCTCTTCCAGTTATTTAAATTGGTCAGAGATCAAGTTTGATGTTTAACTCACAAAATTACGATTATTCCAAGGTTAGAAGCACAAGGCGCATTGGTGATTTTCACAGGTTGTAATTAGAGCTTTCATTTTCAGACAGCTCTCTAATGTCTTTATATACAGCATATTCTGTATGTATGTGATACACAAAAGCCAATATAGACAGTAGCTGATATATAACGGAGCGATATCTCAGTGGTTAGTGATACCATCACTTACGGTGCCTTGCATTGTGTTGCAGTTGGTGGAACCAGCTTTGACTGGAGGTACAGCTTCAACTTTTATGCGGTACATCTCTACCAACTTTGCACATCTGCATACTGCAATATAAGTCTATTCTTCACGGAAAAATTGCTCAAGATCTATCTAGTTGGGTGTGCTGTAGGTTGGTGTAAGCAATTTTTAGATCTTTCCAATTCTTAGTTGTGTTGAGGTTCAGGCTTTGACTGGGCCAAGATATTTAAGGTCTTGGTTGTAAACCATAGTGTGGTTTTGTCTTTCTAGGGTGATTGTCCTGCTGTAAGGTGAACCTCTGCCCTAGTCTTCGGTCTTTAGGTTTAAGTCCCCAAGTCTTCCTCTAGATTTTCATCACATCCTTCATCTTAACCAACAAAATGAAGCTACCACCACCATTCTTCCTACGTGGGGATGGTGTTCTCAGGGTCAAGAGTAGCATTGACACACCACCACACTTCATGTTTTATGATAAGGCCAAAAAGTTCAGTTTTGGTCTCATCAGACTAGACAACATTTTCATATTTTTGTGTTCCCCATATGCCAGGCTTGAGGAGCTTTTAGGTTATAGTTGTCGTAGGGAGGGTTTCTCCCATCTCGTGTTTGATAAAGACACCCTTAAATTATTATGATTATGATGGTACTTTATCAATTTGTGTTGTTAATAAATAATAATAGCCTCATACCCTAAGCTTTGGTTGCTCCTTTTTGGGATCCCTTTTTGTTTTATGTTTTTATTGCTAGTGTTAGCACTAGAATTTAACAAATTATAGCTATTAATCTTGCGTTTTGTTCATTCCATTGTCCATTACTTTTTGCCATGTTTGCTGTCTGAGATAAAACACGACCGCTGAAAAATTCCAAGGCAAAATTTCAAGGTAAATTGCCATATCCTGTTACACATCTGTTCATTTACTTTTTTTTGTGGTATGGCTCAAATGATAGGGTTTCATACAGTAGAGTTGGCCCCACAGCAGTTGATGAGGGTGTGCATCCTGGAAAGTAGTTATAGTATGATTATGGGTGATTGCATATTTTCTGTCCAGAATACTCTTGGAACTATTGCAGGGTGACAGTTAGAGGATATTTTTATATAGCTGTAACTGTCATATGAGGGGTGGGGCTGAATACTCTTTTTAAACACAAATGGGTAGTTAAAACGATTGTCCGACCCAAGAAGTCTGTCCTTAAATAGATCTTCTAATGCTTTTCTCACAAGGATCACTTCCTTGCATGCTGCTTATTTGGTCTCCAAAAGAAGGAGAGGGCATATGGCCGTATTTAGGTAGGGTATCCTGGCCTTATGATATTTATTTGATTATTTTAATCAACTTGGAATAAAAGTTTTATACATTTTGGATGTGCAGCACATGGTTTGTGGTCTTATTTACTTGCAGGTCAGCCACTGACATTTTGTCCATGCTGTTCGGATGAATTGGAAAACTGGACTGATTCTTAAACTGCCCCCTTATGGGGCCTAAGGCAATATCTGGTAATAATAAGGTTGCCGCCGGGGCAGAATTTGGTATTTCACTGGTCTTTGCATTTAAAATCAATGCCCAGGACGTAATTACAGATTTAATGTTAATGTACTTGTTTTATATTTATTTATAATCCTCAGTCATTCCAACCCTGTTCAGGCCCTCTTCCAGTTCCCCATCTATCTAGCTGGCATCTAGCTTGCATCTATTAAAGTGCAAGATATCTTGGATTTGGTTGATTATTCACCAATAAGGTATGCATTTTATGGGGTTTCCACTGGCTCAAGTCCAGTGGTTCTATGGCCACCTAACACCTTAAGCAACTGTTCATCAACACATGACCATTCCCATGGGAAGTTGTCCTTACTATTGTGAAGAAGCCAATGGAGAATAACAAAGGCTTATTTTGATGAGATTTAGTGTGGATGAACCTTCACTAACCCCAAACTGCTAAAATATGTCAAATAATGTTTCCTGGGATTTGAGATCTGTGCCACAGTTCAGTATTCTGGTCTCCAGTTGCGTTGCAGAGTATTTTTTTTTCCTTTAACCCGTTCAAATAAGATTTTCTTCTTCCATAATAATATTGTCTACCCACATATTACCATGCAGACCTTTTCTAGGATCTGGAAGCAATCTTAAAAGATTGACTGGACTAAATACTTCCACTGTCAGGAAGAGAGACATTGCTATACCTGTCCTGTAGCAAGGTCAGTTACGGAGGTCATTTATTAACACCGGGCAAATTTGCCCATGGGCAGTAACCCATGGCAACCAATCAAAAAGCTGCATTAATTTTTCTACTTGCAGGTGGCTTTAAAAAGCTAATCACTGATTGGTTGCCATAGGTAACTGCCCATGGGCAAATTTGCCAAGTGTTGATAAATGAGCCCCACGGACTCCGTTTTAGTGCTGTAAAATATATTGGCTCTTGGTATTTTTTTTCAAAGATACTTGTAATTGTTTGATATTTGGTCAGGTGACCAGTAAATGCCGTTTTCTGATTGGTTGCTGTGGGTTAAAAGACCTTGTGCAAACTTGATGCTTTTTTTTATCCCATAAACACTGTTCACACGAGAATTCTGTTTCCATATGGGTCCCTTGCATATGGCAATGCTGCCCCTTCTCTGTGTTTTCTTTGAGGTCACCGCAATAATTCGGGGCTGCCTTTTGGCAGGGATGGAAGTGATTATACAGCCGCCAGTCGTGTTTGTTTGGGAGGCAAAGAAATTAAGCATTGAGGGCCCTTTCTTTAGATGCTGGAGGGTATGCAGGATATTATTACACACTTTGCTGGTTCCCATTATTAATATAATATAGTGCTGTCTCACCTTCAGCTGTTGCTCAGTTACAAACCCCATCATTCCCAACAGCTTTGCTTCAAAAACGGTAGATAGATAGATAGATAGATAGATGACAGGTAGATAGATAGATGATAGATTGATAATAGATAGATGACAGAGAGATAGAGAGATAGAGAGATAGAGAGATAGAGAGATAGAGAGATTGAGAGATTGAGAGATTGAGAGATTGAGAGATTGAGAGATTGAGAGATTGAGAGATTGAGAGAGAGATAGAGAGATAGAGAGATAGAGAGATAGAGAGATAGAGAGATAGAGAGATAGAGAGATAGAGAGATAGAGATAGAGAGAGAGATAGAGAGAGAGATAGAGAGAGAGATAGAGAGAGAGATAGAGAGATAGAGAGAGAGATAGAGAGAGAGATAGAGAGATAGAGATAGAGAGATAGAGAGATAGAGAGATAGAGAGAGAGATAGAGAGATAGAGAGATAGAGAGAGAGATAGAGAGATAGATAGAGAGATAGAGAGATAGATAGAGAGATAGAGAGATAGAGAGAGAGATAGAGAGAGAGATAGAGAGATAGACAGACAGATGATAGATAGATAGATAGATAGATGACAGATAGATGACAGATAGATAGATAGATAGAAAGATACAGTAGATAGATAGATACAGTAGATAGATAGATACAGTAGATAGATAGATACAGTAGATAGATAGATAGATAGATAGATGATAGATTGATAATAGATAGATGACAGATGATAGATTGATAATAGATAGATGACAGATGATAGATAGATAGATAGATTGATTGATAGATGGATGACAGGTAGATAGATGATAGATTGATAGATTGACAATAGATAGATGACAGAGATAGATAGATTGATAGATAGATAGATGATTGATAGAGAGATAGATGATCAATGGATAGATAGATGATCAATGGATAGATAGATTGATAGATTGATAGATAGATAATATATAGATGATAGAATAGATTAATTAGATACTTATATACATACATACATAGACAATTAATAGATTGATAGACTGGCAATGGCACTCAATAGAGAGATCTTTAACATTATAAGGCTGCTGAACCTCTCTGCTGGTATAATAAGTTCAGCATATAAAATACAGGACATTCCTAGTCATATTTATGGTTAGGCTTTAGTTTTCCTTTAAAGGGGTTGTTCAACTTTAAATTAATTTTAAGGATGAAGTTAGAGTGATATTCTGAGAATAGTTTAGATTGGTTTTCACTTTTTATAATTTCTGGTTTTTGAGTTATTTAGCTTTTTATTCAGCAGCTCTCCAGTTTCCAATCTCAGCAATCTGGTTTCTAGGGTCCAGCTTACCCTAGCAACCATGCATTGAGACTGGAATATGAATAGGAGAGAACCGAATAGAAAGATGAGTAATATAAAGTAGTAATATTAAGTAGTAATAACAATTAGAGGCAGATTTATTAAGGGTTGAATTGAAAAGTTTAGTTTTTGAATGGTCAAAACTGTCTAATTCGACAAACTTGATTTGAGTTTTTTTTTTAAAAAAATTCAAATTTGATATTTATCGTACTCTGGCCCTTTAAGAATCCAAATTCGACTATTTGCCATTATTGATCCAGGGATCAATTTGGAGATGTTTGCAGCCTTTCTGACATTCTACTTTTTTTCAGAGAAAAAAAATCGTGTGGTATGATTAAATTCGATTCAAGTTTTCAAGTCGTTTAAATTCGTACGAGTTGGAAAAATCCAATTTTTATTAATAAATTTCGATGTTTTAAAAACTCACATGAATTCAAAATTTGACCCTTGATAAATGTGCCTCTAAATGTGTAGCCTAACCAACCCTTTGGTTTTTTTAGATGGGGTCAGTGACCCCATTTGAAAGCTGGAAAGAGTCAGAAGAAGAAGAAAGCAAATGATTCAAAAACTATAAAAAAGAAAAAATGGCAGCCGATTGAAAAGTTCTATCACATACTAAACATTCAAGGCGAACCAGAAGGGGGTACCACTCATTTCATTTCTCCTCCTGGAACTGTGGATATGTGGTTACTGACATAAGTAAAATATCACAATGATGAATATCTGCAGTTGCCAGCATTGATTCAATCCTAATTCTGAGCATGATAGTTTAGTATGCTTTTATTGGTACTGTTTGGCTGAACAGTTTTTTGGTTTTTTTTATTATTGTGGTTTAGATTTATAGGCTTGGCTTATTCTTGCCTTCAATAAATCATTGGGTTCAATAAAACAAAGTGCACAGGCGCTGCTTCCTTACTTGGTATAAGCCAGTGTAGGACTTCAGGCTCTCGTCTTATTCTGCTTTTTAACTACCGCCCTCTCCAAACTTGTTTAAGAACCTAGAAAAGCTGCAAACACTTGCTCAGATTCTGGCAGGACCCCTAGTGTTACCATAAAAACAGCCACATTACGGGTTGGGGTAAACAGATACTGCTCTCAATCGCATTTACATTTACCAACAAGTAAATTAAATTTACTTAAAATTCAATTAAATTTGATGACTGATTGTAATAACAGAAATCCGTTATCCACAAACCTCCAAATTATGGAAAGGCCGTCTCCCATAGACTCCGTTTTATCCAATAATCTAAATTTTTACAAATGATTTCCTTTTTCTCTGTAATAATAAAACAGTACCTTGTGCAGGTATTGCACCTATTATCCAGAATGCTTGGGACTGGGGTTTTCCGGATAACAGATCTTTCCTTTATTTGGATCGTCATACCTTAAATCTACTAGAAAATAATTTTGCTTCCAATAATTATATATTCGTTTTAAATCAAGTACAAGGTGTGTCTTATTATTATTATTATTATTATTATTATTATAAATAAAAAGAAAATCATTCTTAAAAATTTGGATTATTTAGCTTAAAGGCAGTCTATGGGAGACGGGCTTTGCGTAATTCAAAGTTTTCTGTATAAAGGGTTTCCGGATAACTGATCCCATACCTGTACTTGATCCCACTAAGATATAAATGAATCCTTACTGGGAACAATCCTATTGGGGTTTTAATGATTTTCTAGTAGACTTAAGGGTATGGTTCTGTTATCCGGAAAACCCCAGGTCCCGAGCACTCTGGATAACAATCCTATTGGGATAACATGTCCCATACCTGTATTGGAAAGTTGTTCCGAATTCTGTTTTCTTTCATTATATAAAAAAAAAAAAAAAGTACAGTTTTGGGGTGATTCCCTATGCAGGTATGGGATTCGTTATCCAGAAAACTCAAAATTATGGGAAGGTTGTCTCCCATATACACCATTTTATCCAAATAATCCAATTTTATAAAAATGATTTCTTTTTTCTCTGTAATAATAAAACATAAGCTTGTGCTTGATCCAAACTAAGATATAATTAAACCAGCCTATTGGGTTTATTTAATGTTTACATGATTTTCTAGTAGACTATAGGTATGAAGATCCAAATTATGAAAAGATCCGTTATCTGGAAAACCTCTGGTCTAGAGCATTCTGGATAACAGGTCCCATACCTGTACTATATTATGACCCTTGACTCTTCCGTTGCATATCGAAGTTCTTTTGGAATGTGTTACCTTGAATGACTTAATGTGCTTTTAGCAACACTGTTCCGGCTGAGTTTCCTCCTGTGTTTATAGAAATCTGTCTGGATGCTAAAGGCTGCTCTTTTGGCGATTCCATTAAAGAGTTACTTCTTTCTTCCAATCTGCATTTCACATAACTGACATTGTGCAGGCCGTCAGCTGATTAACTGCTTCTGAGCTATTTGGAACCAGCCAATCGTAAATGTGTCACTTGCGATATCATAGAATCTTATACGAACCACATCCAGCCTAAGCCTGGCCTCTTACAGGTTCCCAAACTTTGGGCCAAACCCCCTTAGATGAGTAAAAGCAGATGGTGGGCCTTCGTGGAAATCGGTAGTAGATGTGGAGTAACTGCTAGTGTGCTGGCCTGGATTCTCTTGGATCGCTGTAATAGGGAAACGGTGAAAATTGCATTCTAAGCAGCTTTGCAATATCTATTAATTACTAATGTTCGGACCGGCCTGATACCCGCTGAACAGTGAGTCGGTCGGGTTCAGGCCGGCCTCGCACACCCATTTGCCAACTTAAGACTTCCGTGTTCCAGTTTTATAGCCGCACACCTCCTAGCCCCGCCCCTTTTGTGACATCATCGGCGGGGGGGTCAGCACAGGTATATAAAAGGAACCCGGAAGTCGGGTAATCCAACCCGCACATCACTGCCGTTAATCACAGTTTTAAATTATTTGTAATTGCAAACAGAAAGCAGTTAGTCGGTGTGTTTCTGAATAGGAGGTCTGTTGCCTTGTATTCGAGTTAAAGGGATTGTTCACCTTGAAGTTAACTTTTAGGGGGCTATTTACTAAACTCCGAATGCAAAAAAATCAGAAAGAAATCTGTTTTGTTTTTTTTTAAATAAAATCTGACTAAATCTGAATTTATTAAACCCCGAGGATGGAAAAGTCTGAATCAGAAAATCCGGCATCACAGGCCTGTTGAGGTTGTATATAAGTCAATGGGAGAAGTCCCAATGATTTTTTTTGATGTGCGCTGGGTTTAGTGCAATACCCCGAAGTTTTTAGGCAAAAATCTTCGTTTTTGGATGAAACTCCGAAAAAATCGTGAAAATCGGATGAAAATCCGAAAGAATCGTGAAAATCAGTTTTTTTCCCCCCGCAAAGCACATTTTCAGGAAAATGTAATCATAAAGAAGCGTAAAAAACCCGAGCGGATTTGATCAGAGTTTGTAGCAGAAAATAATGAGATGAATTCAGGCTTTGATAAATAACCCCCTTAGTATGTTATAGAATGGCCAGTTCTTAGCAGTTTTTGAATTGGTCTTCGTTATTTTTAGTCGTATTCATTTTTAGGGTTCAGTTCTCCTTTAAACATAGAACATTCTGCTGTTGAAGGAGACCCTGTTAAAGGGTAAAATATTCCACTTTAAAGCTGGCCATAGATGTTGAGATTTTTAAAAGATCCGATCCTGATCGTGAGACCACGATCTTCTCGGAACGATCGTACAATCGTACGAATTGACCATCAACTAAAAAGACCAATTTGCCAGGAAAACAAAGGGGAGCTGCCTGCTTGGCCCTGCAAACATAGATAGATTGCACTGGGACCGACATAGATTTTTTGACCTGGCCGATCAATTTCCTGACAGATGTCGGCCGAAAAATCGTAAGAGGTACGATCGTTCGAATCCCACTAACCGCGTGATAATTTCGAAAGGATTGGTCGGACTTCCCTAAAAGTCGCGTCTCTGGGGAGCTTAAAACGTCATTTTCTTGGGCACAGTTTAGTTCTGTTAATCTGTGCTACGTTGTGCCACATTAGTATAATATTCATATATTTCTGAGGTTAAATGTAGATTTTTTTGTCACAGTACATGACTTTATATAATAAACAGTTGTTGAAACACATGCTCTTTATTCTGACGGCAGTATCTAGAAAGTGATTGGGTCCTGGACTGAGCGTGGTGTCAATTACCGTTCCATAAAGAACAAAGCAAATTCCATGTATATGAATTTCCCTCTTAACCCATTTCTCTTGGCTTCTATTTATATAATAATCATTCAGAGCACTGCCTATATATAGAGCCCATCATTCCTGCAGAGGAACAGGCCTGCTTGTCAGTCTAATCAAGGGAAATTACTCTGTCTGAGGATAAAATCACATTGAGGGCAGGATTTCCTGAGAAAATGACTTGCACATTTCAGCCCTTAGTTTGAACTTTACGGCCCTTCCAAAATACAGGTACAGAAGCAAGAAGAAATCTGGTCTCACCACAGACCCAGTTCTGTTATTTGTGCTTCCCAGGGACCCTGTCACTCTTAGAAAGCTGATGCCTGAATAGGGGGTTTTGAAAGACTTGCATTTATCCAAAGTAAAATTGGCTTCAAAATGGGGGGAAAAATAAATAATATATATATATATATATATATATATATATATATATATATATATATATATATATATATATATATTTATTTATGTATGTGTGTGTGTGTGTGGGATCTGTTATCCAGAATCCTTGGGACCTCAGGCTTTCCAGATAATGGATCTTTCTGTAATTTGAATCTTCATACCTTAAGTCTACTAGAAAATGATATAAACATTATATAAACCCAATAGGCTGGTTTTGCTTCTAATAAGGATTAATTATATTTAAGTCAGGATCAAGTACAAGCTACTGTTTTATTATTACAGAGAAAAAGGAAATTATTTTAAAAAATTTGGATTATTTCATTATAATGGAGTCTATGGGAGATGTTTATTCCATAATTCTGAACCTTTTAGATAACGGGTTTCTGGATAATGGATCTCATACCTGAATATATATGTATTTAACGATTCAGGAGTCTTTACGATTATAGTATTTTTTGTAAATTATCACCCTAAAGAATGGATGTGTGAGTCCTGAAAGCTGTCTTATAATATTGGCACAGGTATGTGATCTGTATCAGAAACCAGTTAGCCAGATCGTTCCGAATTACTCAATCTCCCTTGGACTCTATTTTAATCAAATAATTTGAATTTTTTTCCGTAGTAATAAAAAAAAAATGCTTGTACTTGATTCAAACTAAGATATAATTAATCCTTATTGGAAGCAAACCCAGCCTATTGGGTTTATTTAAGGTTCACATGATTTTCTAGTAGACTCAAGACTCAAGCCCTATAGGCTTTATTTAAGTTTTTTTTAAGTTTTGCTTCCAATAAGAATTAATTATATCTTAGTTGGGATCAAGTACAAGATACTGTTTTATTATTATAGAGGAAAACTATACCCCCAAAATGAATACTTAAACAACAGATAGTTTATATCATATTAAGTGATATTTTAAAAATTCTTACCAAACTGGAATATATTTAAGTAAATATTGCCCTTTTACATCTCTTTTTACATTGCCTTGAACCACCATTGTGACCAGAAATACTACAACTCTAACTGTAACAGGAAGAAGTGTGGAAGCAAAAGAAACAACTCTGTCTGTTAATTGGCTCATGTGACCTAACATGTATGGTTTGTTTGGTATGTTTGTGTGCACAGTGAATCGTACGATCCCAGGGGGCGGCCCTTATTTTTTAAAATGGCAATTTTCTATCTATGATTACCCAATGGCACATACTACTAGAAACGTATATTATTATGAAAATGGTTTATTTACATGAAGCAGGATTTTACATATGAGCTGTTTTATGCAATATCTTTTTATAGAGACCTACATTGCTGCTTGGGGGGTATAGTTTTCCTTTAAAAAAAAAGTTGAATTATTTGATTAAAATGCAGTCTATGGGAGATGTCCTCCCTGTAATTTGGAGCTTTCTAGTTAAAGGGTTTCTGGATAACAGATCCTATACCTTGCAGTTTTCACTTTGACATGTTTGAACTTGATGGGCATGTATTTTTTTTCCCCCTGCAAATTTACTTTGTTGCTAGGAGCAATTTTGGCTGGTTGGGGCAGTGACCCCAGCAAAGACACATCATTTTAGATTCCAGACTGGAAAGAGAATAAAAAGTATATAATGAAACAAAACAATTGCCAGTTCACTTTTAAAATTATTTCAAGCCTAATCCTCTCGCATAGCAAAGTGCGTGTTGGCCGGGCGCTGCCATAGAAGTGCGAGTATACTGTAGAGTGAAACCTGGGAGATTTGAGTTGCTGGGGCTTAGCCAATGAGAACTTGGCATGCCATCAGGCGAGACATTTGGCAGCTCCGCTTTCTCAGTTTGCAATTGCTCGTGGCACTGGCACGGCTTCTTTCACTACATATGGAAATAGATTTGACTGCCCTGACAATCCTGCTTTGTCTTAAAACCAACTCTTGTGGCACCCCCTCTTTCATTTATTGTCAGAAAAGCATTTTCCGCTCCCCCCTCCCCTTTTAAGAAATGGTCACATGAACCAGAGTCTGCAGGGAAATGCATTCAATGGTGTCACTACTTATGCTTTGGGTTGTTTAGCAGAGATCAACTCAAATTGCCCATCAGTCTCTCCCCGGCAAATTTAAAGGAACAGTAACACCAAAAACTGAAAGTGTTTTAAAGTAATGAAAATATTATGTACTGTTGCCCTGCACTGGTAAAACTGATCTGTTTGCTTCAGAAACACTACTATAGTTCATATGAACAAGCTGCAGAGTAGCCATGGCGGAAATTGAAAAATTGCTATATGGCACAGGTTAAATAATGGATAACAGATAACATTATGTTCTACAGAGCTTATCTGCTGTCTGCTGTGTAACTTGAGCCTATTCTTCTTTGAATGGCTGCCCCCATTGCTACACAGCAGCTTATATAAACTATAGTAATGTTTCTGAAGCAAACACAGCAGTTTTAATAGTGCAGGGCAACAATGCATTATATTTTTATTACTTTAAAACAATTTCATTTTTTGATGTTACTGGTCCTTTAAAGGGGTTGTTCATTCCTTAGCTAACTTTTAGTATCATGTAGAGAGTGATATTCTGAGACAATTGGTTTTAATTTTTTATTATTTGGGGCTTTTGAGTTATTTAGCTTTTTATTCAGCCGCTCTCCAGTTTGCAGTTCTAGCAATCTGGTTGCTAGGGTCCAAATTACCCTAGCAACCATTTACTGATTTGAATAAGAGACTGGAATAGATATAGGAGAGGCCTGCATAGAAAGGTGAGTAATGAAAAGTAGCAATAACTATAAATGTGTAGCTTTACACATTTGTTTTAGAAGGGGTCAATGACCCTCATTAAATTGAAAGCTGGAAAAAGTCAGAAGAGGCAAAATAATATAAAAATAAAACTATAAACAATAAATAATGAAGACCAATTGTAACGTTTCTCAGCATTGACCATTCTGTAACATGGAAAGCAAACCTTAAAGGGGTGGTTGATCTTTAAAGGGTAACTCCGGCTTCCAACCCAAAATTTGACAAAGAGGCCCACATAACACAGAATCCCCTAATATACCCATCACAGTTATCTGTTTCTTCAAAAAGTATGAATAAATGCCATTTTCTATACTGAAATCCAGCTGTTTAACAGTTCTTCTCTTTCTGCGTCATTTGAAATCCTGGCAGGGAAGGAGGGACTAAAACAACAACAAATTGTGACAACTTCTCCACAGCTTACAGACAACATGCAGGAACAACATAACCCACAATGCATTGCACTGTTCCTTATTGAAATCACGTGTGCAGGAAATTGTGGGGTTTGGAGGACAGATGGCTGCAGATACAAAGTAACAGTAGTCAGCCAGCTTAGCAAAGTAGTCAGACAGATCAGCAGAAGAGCAGGGGGTTAGGCTTAGGGAACGGCTCCAAACCATTAAAAATCATGAAAAATCTACATATTTTTTAATTGACAAATATTGCAAAGTTGCTTGAAATAATGATTACTTTTCAAAAAGCTTATGTTATGTTTGTGTGGAGTTCCCCTTTCAGTTAACTTTTAGTATATTTCTCTTTCCATAAAAGGAGCTTACTTGCTCATAGAATATATATTTGTTTGATATTCCCTTTAGTCGGGTGCTAATTTCGTGTACTAATGAGCTAATGGTTGCCTTGCCATAGGAAATCTCTCTGCTCCAATAATCGTTGTCAGTAGTTTTAACTGTTCTGTTGCTGTCCGTAAAATATTTTTTTTTACAGAGGCAAGCGATATGGTAACTTCCATTCGTTCACAATTGTAAAATAAATGAACCATTTCCTTTCATTTTAAAGAGGTTAAAGAAAAATAAGTAGGAGATCAATTCTGTTTACATACAGGGTATATTTGTCTTTTCAAAAGCAGAGTAATTAGCTGATTAACAACTCATTTACATTTATGCAAACTGTAGGAAAATAAGCATTTTGGTATGGATTAGGGGTATAGTTTAGTGCTCTTCTTCGGGCGACCAATTTCCCCGAACTGCCTTCCCGCTGGCTAGAATCGAAAGCGGGATGGCACTCGGAGCACTCCGTTTTCCGAAGTCGCCCAAAGTTGCCTCGCTCGGAAACCAATTTAGATTCTAGCCGGCGGAAAGGCAGTTCGGGGAGATTAGTTGCCCGAAGAAGAGGTGATTTGTCGCTGAGCGACTAAATCTCCGCGAAATTCACGTGTGTCTCTGCCCTTAAAGCAGTGGGGGCCATCTTGGCACTGAGTCCTCTGTCAAAAGAAACAAAAAGCATTTCTTTCCTTGTGTACACATGGGCTTCTGTATCAGACTTCCTGCCTTCAGCTTAAACCTCCTTGCTCTGGGTGTGAGCATGCTCAGTTTGCTCCTCTTCCCCCCTCCCTTCTCTGCTGTAATCTGAGCCCAGAGCTATAAGTGAGCAGGGTGAGACTCAGGCAGGAAGTGATGTGACACCAAGCTAATATGGCAGCTGCTATCCTAAACAAACAGAGAGCTTCTAGATCTAGAGCTTTTTACTCAGGTGTGGTAAAACATTCTACAGTATAAATATAGCATTCTAGCTTGCACTATAGCTAATATATAAGCAATTAAATGCCTCTGTAGCTTTCCTTCTCCTTTAAACTGCCAGCCGCTGGAAGAACAGGACAAAGCTTCCTGCTATTTTATTCCTATCTGTGCACATTTGGAGAACGATATCCAAACAATACACATTTTACTGTAGTTTGTGTGTTTCAAAGAACAGGTCATGGTCACCCTTCCTTATGGCAGCCTGTACAGCCGCACAATAGGGGCCCAGAGGCAGCTGCAGGTAGGAACATCTGGCCAGGCCACCCATATGTCCCGAGTGCCTCTGTCATTGTATGTACATTCGGCTGCAAATACCCACGTGCTTAAAGAAAAGTGATTATTTAATGTTTTGCTTATGGCGTATATCACACTAGCACAGCAGCTTGCACCCACGTTTTAACCACCACTTAGCTTTAAACCCTGCTGTTTATATATCCTGCATAACAAAGGCCCGGGGTTGATGGATGGGACTCCTGTCACCCCCCCTCCAATTAATAGTGAAACGACAGCTGGGGGGATTAGCGCTTCCATGGGTCACAGTAACTCCTGTTTGGGCGTACAGCCAATTGTATTTCTCTCTTTACTCTCTCTATGAATATTACTTACCATGGCCGGCCAAATCTTTCATCTTCCAAAAGTGAGCGGCAACAGGAAGGAAGTGGATACTAATCCCATTATTATCAGGAAATTGGCTTGTGCAAAGAACAACCACTTTTTGCAAATCTTACTTAGAAATTAAAGATCTCTGCACAAAAACTACCAGGGGAAACAGCAAGTGATATTAGCCAAGGCTTTCTTTTAGTAACTCTCCCCACAAATGGTAAATCTAATGGTAACGTTGATGTTTCCTCAAACTGTCTAAAGGTGGCCATACACGGGCAGATAAAGCTGACGATATCGGTTGTTTGGACCAATTTGACAGCTTATCTGCCCATGTTTGGGCGCTTCCTACAGGTCTTCCCGATCGATATCTGGCCACGATATTGATCGTGAAGGTTTGATTTTTAACCGACCAACCCGTTGGAGCCCCTTGGCGTATCGTAATTCCATCGTTCGTCCATACGGCCGAACGTTCGAATTACCCCCGATATAGCCATGCCGTTGGGGAAAAGATCCGCTCATTTGGCGACAGACATTGAGTCTATGGCCAGCTTAAAGCTCCATCTTTTGTTTACATATGGTATGTCATTCCTGACTTTTAGTCAGAACTCCTGCAAATGCATATTCACCCCTGATCTCAAAATGGACTATCAGGTGTTTGAATTTCCCCAGTCACCAATTCTGACCCCCAACTGGCATTCAAGCTGATGCACCCCTCCCCCATCAATGCTCCAAGCCATTCAAGGGGGCACCAATGTGTTACAGATACAAAGGACTTCATACTCAGCGCCGGATTTCCTCTCTGGCCGCCCCTAGGCCGCGCGGTCCAACCAGGCGGGCGCGCGGTCCTAGCGCCCGGCTTCCTAGCGCGCCGGCGAAAAAAACGCCGGCGCAGCTGATGTAGTTGAATGGGGACGCGAACGTCCCCATAATGCGGCTGGGCGGCGTGCCGCCCCTATTTTTTGCCACCCTAGGCCTGGGCCTATGCGGCCTTGCCGCAAATCCGGGCCTGTTCATACTGGGCATGGTGGTTTATGAATTGTGTTTCGTTCCCTTTTAGTGAATAGTGAACTGGTTGAGTTTGTGGGTTTGATGCCATACCTGGAAACTGAATAGACTTAGGGGTTCATGTGTATCTGGATCAGATGGACATGGTCTTAAAAAGTGGTCCCCAGTGGTTTGTGGGTAACAAGTTACTCCCCAACCCATTGGATGTTGCTCCCAGTGGTCTCAAAGCCAGGCCGGATTTGTGGAAAGGCCACAAGGCCCGGTCCTTAGACAGCAGGATTTTAGGAGGCGGCATGCTGCCCAACCACACCCACATTGAAAAACAATTGGAATCTGTAGGAGATATAATAGTTTTTTACATTTACTGTGTGCCAATTCCATTGCTCCAGTCCCCATGAAAATATACATGAATAAAGGTAAGTGCGCCAATCCCCATTGCTCAGGTCCAGATGAAAATTTGTATGAATAAAGGGGAGGGGACTGGGGCGACGAATAGCAGTGGGCCTACGGACGCTCGCAATGTAAATCGGGCCCTGCTCAAAGCAGATGCTTATTTTTGAATTCCTGGCATGGAGGCAAGTTTTGGTTGTATAAAAACCAGATGTATTGCCAAACAGAGCCTCCTGTAGGCTACCAGTCCATATAGAGGCCACCAAATAGCCAATCACAGCCCTTATTAGGTACCCCATGAACTTTTTGCATGGTTGTGTAGCATGCATACCTTGTACTTGATCCAAACTAAGATATAATTAATCTTTGTTGGAAGCAAAACCATTCAAACCCTTATTAAAAAAAACCCTACCCCTACACTACATAGACCCCCTCCCTCCTCCCCCCAGCGTAGCTGCTACCCCAGGTAAATGCCCCTAAGTTTTTACGTACCCCTCGGTGCAGATTCAGGGCATCAGCGTTCACTGAATTCTCCTTTAAGGTATGAAGATCAGAATTACATCCGTTATCTGGAAACCCCCAGGTCCCAAGCATTCTGGATAACAGGTCCCATACCTGTATAATCTTATTGTGGGTTGGCAGCTTCCAGAATGATGATTGAATACATTTAAAACCACAGAATAAATGTGCGTGCGACACCTGCCTGGGGGTGTTGCATGAAGATAACACCTTGGTTAAAAATAAACCTGTTTGACACCTTTTTAACCATTTTTTCCAGAGAGCTAAAGTTGAATTGATGGCAGTTTCATAGAAAGTGCTAGTTGTGCAGTCAGGCTATTGATTCATTAGGCAGCTCTATGCGCAGATATCAGCGAAATAATGTGAAAAAAGAATTCATCGACAACATAAAAATCTGGGACATTATTATTTTTATAGGACACAGAATAATGAGAATGATGTTTAATGCAGTGACAGATGAACTGCTTAATTCAGTGGGGAAAATGCATGGGTGGGAGTTGGGGTACTGGTCAGACAGGGTCTGATTCTTCTGTAGTGACACCCTTTGAGTGGGCAGCTTTGAAAACCTGAATCATTACAGCTATGGGACCCGTTATGCAGAATGCTTGGAAACCTGGATCCGTAATTTGGATCTCTCTATTTTCTTTGCTTTAAAAAAAAATATTTAAACATCAAATAAACCCAATAAGATTGATTTGCTTCCAGTAAAGATTAATTATATGTTAGCTGGAATTAAGTACAATGTACTGGTTTATTATTACAGAGAAAAAAGAAATACAGGTCTGTTTTGAAATGTTTCATTATTTGATTATAGTATATCTTTCCATAATTTGGAGCTTTCTGGATAACGGTTTCTGGATAACGGTTCCCATACCTGTACCATCTTAGGGCTGGCCCTCATGATTATTAGCATACCTTCAATATATAAAATACAGTATTTCTAGCAATAATTTATATTTAGGGTTTAGTTTTCCTTTAAGTACAGGGTGGCCTATTGTCCACACTGCTGTAGTGCGTCGCCTGCATTGAAATCCTATGGGTGCAAGTAGGGTTGCCACCTTTTTTCCTCCCTCTAATACTGTCCATCAGGGCAGGTTCATACCTCCCACCTGTCCCGTTTTTTTTTTCTTTCTCGAAGTCCCGATTTTGACAGCTCAGACCGCATTCCCAGGTTTCTTACTGAAATGTCCCGACTTTCTCTCCAGTGATCTCCAGCACTGACCCCGGAAAAAGATACATTTCTGAAACGTAATTAAAATAAGAGTTTTTTTGACAGAGAGCCCAGAATACCTGGCGGGTGCACTTAGATACTTTTATAACAATGTAAGAGAAGCAAAGAAACCATTGTAACTATTTAAGATAAGCAGATCTGTTTGGAGAACTGAAACTAGCAGCTTAAAGGGCAATTCGTTTTCATTAGTTGTAACACATAAAAAATTGCACTAAAACTCCCAGAAATGTGTTCAAACTTTCATTTGTAAAACGGACATGGTAATTAGGGGGTGTGGACATAAAATGGGCCAAGCACAACTTTTTGTCTTTTTTCTATTGTTTGAATGTTGGTAGGTATGCGGGTGGCGGCACTTGAGGGCGGAGTTATGTAAGGGTGAGGAAATTATTTTGTTGGTCGGGAAAGATGGGGCCGGAAAGTGGGTGGAGTGTGCGGGGGAAGCGAGTGGAGTGGGAATTTTATGGAGGAATTTATAAGGCATTACAGTTTCAATTCCAAATATAAAAAAACCTGAATATGTACAGTCTGGCCCTGTTCCTTCCAGAAACCCTGCCCATTTTCTGTTATGCTCCTCCTACTTTCAGACCAAGGACCAGGATTGCCCTGCCACAAAGTTTACCATATAACAGAGCAGAGGGGGCTGAACTTTTTGTTTTTGATAGAATTACATGGATTGGAGGCTGAGCTCCTCATTCCAGTGATGGGAGTTGTAGTTCCGCCACATCCCGGAGAGCCACCGATGATAAAGGTGCCTGGAATTAGACCATACAAGTTAGGTTTCATTTTTAATTAAAGCCGAGAGCAATACCATGAAACTGCTGTGCCACCAGAGAGTCATACGACGCAACCTATAACCCTTATCAAGCTAACCATTTCCTGTTGTGTTCTTTTAATGTGTTACAGATTTTTCTTGTAAATCTGCTTTTGCTTTCAGGCGCTGTTGGAAAGTAGAATTGTAGAGAAAGGTGTCTTTATCCTTTGTCATCAATTTCCTCGTTCGGCCGGCAACTTGTTTATATACAAGTCTCCGATTATATAGTGAAAATAAATGGCTTTATGCTTCAGTGTTTTTTTTAAAAAATGTAATTAAATTCTAAAATTAAAGGGGAAGTAAACCTGAAACCGCTTTGTGCAGTGAAAGAAGACAAAGAATTCGAAGCAACTTTGCAAAATGGACGAATTAAACCAATTTACACGGTTGTTAAAGGGGTTGTGTACTTTTAAGCAAACTTTTAGGGCAGAGACACAGTCTTTTTTTCCCATGACAGTATCCGTTTAACATAGAATTTCATTGCAGGGACTCGAGTCACAGTTCTGTCTAATCCAGGGATGTGGGATCTGTGCCCTACTCCCTTGGATGGCAGTGGCATAAACCTGTTCTGTTCACCCTGACCTTCTGTTTACATTTACTTACTGAATACACTTAGTGAAATACAAATTTCCATCATTACCATCTATGGCAACATCACCTGTTGCCCGTTATAAGATCAATTCTATTTATCATGCGGCAAAGCTTGTGTGCAAGGGAATCCGAGGGATGATCTCCTTAGTCCTTTAGCATATTCTGTTTTGGGACTGAACGAGAGGAATCTGTAACCCAGTTTGGTTGGTTATATCTGACGTTCAAGTTCCTTTGTACAAAATACCTATAAATGTTTGTGTTTCGTATTAAAGGAACACTCTGTGCCAGGCTTGGCCATGGGATTAGTACTGGGAATCAGCCCGGGGTGCTGTTGTAATGAGTTTTACGCCTGGTAGGAATTACATGTGACTTTATGCAATAATAAGTGTCAGATGTTTTGGTATTTATTTAGGGATGTCTAGCCTTGTAACAACTCCCATCATTTCAGTAATGGAAATGAGGGTTCCCGGAGTGTTAAATATGGACTTCATTCCCATCTAAATAGCTAATTTTCACATGTTTATCCCTTACAATCAATGCTGTGCTATGGTGCACCTTGCCCACTACTTTCTCAGTAGTAGTACCACTACCAACAGCTGGACAACACAGGTTGCAACTCCTACATCTAAATCTTTTTACCACCATCTCTGCCTTTCTAAATTACAGAGGACCCTGCTTTCCTACAACATCAGCCCACAATGGAGTATTGGGTTTTGTTCTACATGGTAATATTGTTTTTTTTCTTTAGGGGACCCAGGTTCACATATATTCTAAGGGTTTGCACGGCTCAACCCTTTGTTTTTATTATACAGGTATGGGGCCTATGATCGAGAATGCTCAGGACCTGGGGTTACGGATCTTTCTGTAATTTGGATCTTCATACCTTAAGTCTACTAGAAAATCATGTAAACATTAAATAACCCCAATAGACTGGTTTTACTTCAAGTACGGATTAATTATTTCTTAGTTTGTAAGATTATTATTAAAAAGAAAAAGGCAATCATTTGTAAACATTTTGATTATATGGATAAAATGGAGTCTATGGGAGATGGCCATTCCTTATTTCTGAGCTTTCTGGATAATGGGTTTCTGAGCTTTCTGGATAATGGGTTTCCGGATAATGGATCTCATACCTGTAGTAATGTGGCCCCTTGTACTGGCTCACAGCCTGACCTCCCCAACTGAAACATTGTTGGGGCTAAAGGTGGCCATACACAGCGAAATCTGCTCGTTTGGTGATGTCACCAAACGGGCGGATCTCTCCCCAATATGCCCACCTTGAGGTGGGTGATATCGGACTGATCCGATCTTGGGCACTAGGGCCCAAGGATCGGATCATATGCAGGACTAAGGGAGGGCGGATCACATCAACGAACAGATGCGGTCTGCGATCCAACTGGATTTTTAACCCTGCCCGATCAACATCTGGACGACTTTCGGACAGATATCGATTGGTGAAGCCTATCGGAGGGCCCATACACGAGCCAATAAGCTGCCGACTCGACCATACACGGGCAGATAAAAGCTGCTGACAGACCA
The DNA here is from genome assembly GCA_038501925.1 of Xenopus petersii. NCBI lineage: Eukaryota > Metazoa > Chordata > Amphibia > Anura > Pipidae > Xenopus > Xenopus petersii. Next base: position 126,657,150 of record CM076684.1, read on the forward strand.
CCTTTAGCCAGATATGAGTCAAGCTGTCTTGAAATTCCTGTTCGCCAAAATCCACATTAGGTCACAAACCAACATCACCTGACGCGTTTCGGGAGCGACTCATTTAATCATAGGCTATGATTAAGGGAGTTGCTCCCGAATTGCATCAGGTGATGTTGGTTTGTGACCTGTTGCAATAAACCACCATTCCTTTTATCCGGAGTGCTGCCTTTCAATTTCTCCAAGCATATATAATTACAGTGGGAATGCTTATGGCAGAGCACCCGGGATACTAAATGGAGCTACACTAAGGAGAACACATAGGGGGTGAGTTTGGAGCGGCCTTATCTCCTTCTGAATTTGTATGTTTAAAAACCCAGATTGGTCTTCTCCAAAGGAACACATGTTCTAGTGCAGTGGCATACCTCCCAACTGTCCCTTTTTCGGAGGGACAGTCCCTCTTTTGACAGCTCAACCCGCAGTCCCTCATTTGTACTGGAAAGTCCCTCTTTTCTCTGCACTGAACAGCCAGAAAAAGAAACAAAGTTTCTCACTTAATTGGCTTTTAGCAGAGAGCCCAGAACAGGTAACAGGTGCAAATAAGATACTTTGTAACAATTTTGAGAAACAAAAACACAGTTTAGATAAGGAGAAATATTTTCAAACTTTCATAACCTGCTAAATTTTGTAAAACAAACATGGTAATTAGGGGGTGTAGCCACAGAAATGGGTGTGGTCCAAAAAATTGCTGCGCTACGTGCGGGAAAAAAATTTTTGTCCCTCTTTTTACTTCCAAAATGATGGGAGGTATACAGTGATCACCAACCCAACCATTAGTCTTCTCCAAAGGAACAGATGTTCTAGTGCAGTGATCACCAACCCAACCATTAGTCTTCTCCAAAGGAACACATGTTCTAGTGCAGTGATCCTTAACCATCACGCCTTAAATGTTGCTCCAAGTGGTCTCAAAGCAGGTGCTTATTTTTGAATTCCAGGCTTGGAGGCAAGCTTTGGTGCATAAGAACCAGTTGTACAGAGTCTCCTGTTGGCTGCCAGTCCACAAGGCAAATGGCCAGTCACAGCCCTTATTTGGCACCACTCAGGAACATTTTTCATGCTTGTGTTGTTCCCCAACTCGTTTTACATCTGAATGTTGCTCACGGGTAAAAAAATAAAACGTTTGGGGACCCACGTTCTTTTGTATGACTGTGTATATTATAATGCAAGTACAATCTGCTCTTCTGAATATATGTGATATATGTTCAGCTCATGTAATGCACAGAGCAGGGCTTCAATACCCTTTAAATCAGGCTTACACGTGGTCTGTTTCTGTAGCACATTAGTAAAAGTAATATTTGGATTACTGGCTGTGAGGCCTCTTGTACATAATGCATCCATCCCCAAAATAATATACAGCATGACAGTGTGTTTATGTAGAACTGTATATAATATATATACTTCTTTCTTGTGAGATGATTGAGGGTTTATTTATTATGTGTGTGTGTTTTTTTGTTCCAGCAAGCTATGTGGAATCTTATTCTGTGCTCCCCTAAGGCTACATGCAACATGGGTGGCTTTTAGTCTGTGTGCGAGGCAGTGCAGGTTCCATTCCAAGGTTGTTTTTCTTATAGGGAGATCATTTTTCCCATACTGATAATTAACATTATGAATTACAGAACACCACAATGGGTTGACCCAAAATAATTTTGAAAAGAGGCTAAATGTGCTAATGGTATCATGTCTTGTGGAATACAGCACTGCTGGCCAGTTGTATAATGATACCCACCCTTCCTGAAGGGTCCCTATGGCTCCAAAATCACATTTCTAACCACACCACCACTTTACCTAGGGCACATCTCAGTTGGCCTAGGCAACACAAGCAATCTGTCTTAAAGGAGAAGGAAAGGCTAAAATCAAGTAAGCGTTACCAGAAAAGTCTATATACATACTATTTACAAACCCTCAAAGTAATGCTCTGAGTCGTCTGTCAAAAGAAACACAGTATTTCTTTCCTTCTATTGTGTATACATGGGCTTCTGTATCAGACTTCCTGTTTTCATCTTAATCCTCCAGGGCTTGGGCTTGAGCATGCTCAGTTTGCTCCTCTCTCCCTTGTTGTAGTCCTGTTGTGTCACTTGTTCGTTCTTGACATATTTTTAGTTCTACTAAAACAGGTGATGACAGATCCTCATCACATCAGTGGAGTGTTACTCAGTAATACCTAGTTGACAAGGCAGGTCCCATTCGTATCCACTGAATTCTCATGTAAGGGAATAAGGGAATACTTCTGCTTAAGCTGTTCTTAGAAGGGAATCTTATTTGTCTGCACTACCATATTGTCTGCTGCAATCAAATGAAATCTAAACCATAGTTTCCAATCAAAGTGATAATGATTTGTGGAAACCCGCATAATATGTAAATCTCTCAAGATGGCCATATGTCATAGGTTTGCCCAGCTTGTAGGCCAAAACAGATCAGGGTAATAATAGAGGCCTATGTAGATAGACTACGAGTGAATAGCATGACAGTGCTGATACCGTCCATACCCAAATACATATTTTAATTTGTTCTATAGATGTCTAGAAAATCCCTGGCCAGATATGGGTCATAAAGTCCATCATTTGGTCACATACATGGGATAGCAGTTGCTGACTCGAACAGAGGTCCCCAAACTTCTTTTTTTAAATCTGTGAGCCATAATTAAATGTAAAGAGAGTTGGGGAGCAACAGAAGCATGGAAATATACTTGGAGGGTGTAAAGTAAGAGCAGGCTATAGGAGGCTCTGTTTTGCAGAAAACCTGTTTTTTTATGCAACCAAATGTTGCTTACAAGCCAGGAATTCAAAAATAAGCACCTACTTTGAGTCCATTGGGAGCAACATCCAAGGGGTCAGTGAGCAACATGTTGCTTGTGCTTGTCATCAGCTATATTGCCCTCATAACATCCTTCCAACCCAAGGACCATCCAGTAACCTTGCAGCATCGGGGTCCGGAGTTCAATTCTGCAAGAAACTTTTATACTTTACCTGTGTCTTCTGGGGGCTTCTGATGAAATTGAGCCTAGTGTGTGTTTGTGTATGTGACAGGGACCTTGGACTACTGCATGATTTGGGTGAACAAAGCAGGTGAAGAACATTCCCATGGTTGTTGCTGTTCTATAAAGTGAAGATTTTATTTTCAGATACTTTCTGGCATGTTCTATTCCGATACTTTCTCAATTAGAACAAGGAAATAACTCTTCCATCGAACACTAAGATATCTTTATCTTATATAAGACATTTGCTCAGAAGTCTACAAGCAAAGTGCCGTTGTGTTTTTGAGCCAGCCCTTGCGCTGCCTCACTGTTGACCTTGCTGCATCTTTAGCTCAGAGCCGGTTAAAACATAATAATTATTGCTATGTTTACTAAGTTCAGGCGAAGCCAAAATTAATCACACACTTAATTGTGTTCATTAATTTCCTTGTAAACTTGTCCTAGTCCAAGGGTTAACGTTTAGTCACAGCAAATCATCAAGACGGCACAGGGCAACTCAGGGCAACCTGCTGGGAAACGAGCTCTTAGAGGTCAATGTGTAATAAATGCATAAAATAAAGCCAAGTGAAGGCATGCCTCTGACAGCATTCCTCAGCCTACATCCGAGCACGTTTAGAAGATATTCTTTCAAAGCAACTTATGCTTGGATGAGTCATTGTGTCCGGTTCCCTGATCAAGTGATGGACTAAGGAAGGGCAAAGAAAATCTTATGATGTGCTCCATGTGCCTGAAGCCCCATTAAAGCATTGAAGAGCCTTGCTCCAATTGAAGGTGTAAATTTTATCAAAGGGGAACTTTGGCTTCCAAACCAAATTTGATAAAGAGGCCCACATAACACAGAAACCCCTAATATGCCCATCACCTTTACCTGTTTCTTCAAAAAGTATGAATTAATGCCATTTTCTATGCTGAAATCCAGCTGTTTAACAGTTCTTCTCTTTTTGCATCATTTAAAATCCTGGCAGGGAAGGGTGGGACTAAAAAACTAATGTTACAAATTGTAAAAACTTCTCCACAGCTTACAGACAGCATGCAGGAACTACATAACCCACAATGCATTGCCCCGTGATGTTCTGTTCCTTATTGAAATGTGCAGGGAATTGTGGGGTTTGGAGGATGCAGGCTGAGGACAGATGGTTGTTGATACAAAGTAACAGTAGTCAGCCAGCTCAGCAAAGCAGTCAGACAGATCAGCAGGAGAGCAGGGGGCCAGGCTTAGGGAACTGTTGAAATCATTAAAAATCATGAAAAATCTGCATATTTTTTAATTGATGTATGTTGCAAAGTTGCTTGAAATTATGTTTACTTTTCAAAAAGCTCAAGTTATGTTTTTGTGGAGTTCCCCTTTAAGTTGGTGCACTTTTTAAACTATATACAGCAACGTAACTAGAGGGGGGCGGGCCCTGGCGCAGGACGCGCAGCCGGGCCCCCGCCCCCCTCCGTACACCTGGAACTGGCCGGAATAAGTGGCGCGTGAGCTGCCGGGGGGCCCTGAGGGGGTGCGGGCCCTGGCCCAATCGCACCCCCTGCTCCCCCGGTAGTTACGCCACTGACTATATAGAAAATATACACAAGACTACAAACCCCTTCCTTCCCTTAGTGTCTAGCTAAACTGACCCCACCAGCATGTGTAGAGGTTAATAAGACCCCCCCACCAGTAGAGTATTGGCACACTTGCCTGGCAAGACATTCATCCGTTTGAAAAGGGACTTTGGAATGTTTGTATGCATATAGCTGATGAACAAACAGAAGTGTATGTCAGCTCAATGGTAAATCGTTTGGTAGGTCATTACTGTCTTTGCTTTTTACATATATTGTACCCTTAGTTTGCTTTTTCTGAAAAATGTCTTTGTGTTTTCTTTACTGAAAAATTGCTAATTAGTTTTATTCGTTTCTCAAACTAGTTGTAACCGCCTGCTTCCTATCTGTATAGTAAATCAAAAGTGGTTGACTTATATCATACATATGTAGTACACCCGTGGGTGGGCCTGAAATGTGTGAGATTATAGAATGACTTGCTGCCAGTGCCTCCCAGATACCCTTGTGCTGTGGGCAACTCCCAGCAGTGTGTGCAGCCCCTTTAAACACCTTACCCTCCGATGAACCCTCAGTGGATCTGTCTCACAGCAGTCAGGCAATAAAACCTTCAAGTACAGTCACCGCAATCTGTGGAAAACCTTCACACTTTCTGATATTGCAAGTAGATCCCTCTCGGGGAATAGATCTTGGTGATTTTCCCCAGCACTAGGATCCCAGGATCGATGTTTGTGAACGTATTGAAGTAGAAGCCACTTGAATGAGTTAGGAAACGTTTCCAAGAAAACTCCAGTTTTCTACTAGTATTATAGTACTAATATTTCTACTAGTTACTGTTTACCATGACCTGGATGAATGCAAAGTTTTATAGATAAGATGAGATTGAGTTTGTCAATCTTACCACAAAATCGTTGGACTTCAGTAGAGTGAAGTGAGTTATGTAGGAACAGCCCTTTGGTCATTTTATGTTTAGCTAGGGGAACTTGGAATCCATTCTAAACTAGGGGTAGATACCAACCAAGTAATGTGTTTCTTTGGCCAACCCTCTAAAACAGGGGTCCCCAACCTTTTTACCTTTTATATGGGCTGTGATTGGCTATTTGGTAGCACCTATGTGGACTGACAGCCTACCAGAGGCTCTGTTGGGCAGTACACCTTGTTTTTAAGCAACTGAAACTTACCATCCAAGCCAAGAATTTAAAAATAAGCACCTGCTTTGAGGCCACTGGGAGCAACATCAAATAGGCCCTGGTGAGTAACATGTTGCTTGTGAGCCACTGGTTGGGGATCATTGATCTAAAAGAAGCTGTAGTGGCATTTTTATCACAGTTACTAGTCTTCTCAATTATAGTTTTTTGTTATGGCCTAGTTCAAATCAAATATTTATCAGGAGCGGGTTGTAGGGTTTCATCACTGGTATGTAAGTTGAGGAAGTAAATCAAATAATGCAACGAGAATTCGATCTTCTCAGATTCAAGGCAGTTTGTATTTTAGGTGATGGGTGTGGGGTAGTGAGTATGAGAAAATAACACATCGTTTATAATGGGACAGAGGCCAAGAGTGGAATATTAAGAGAAGAGCATCTGTAAGGGTGGAAATAGGTTGACTTGGGGGTAAGTAAAATTCTCAACATTGACCAACTGCATATAGATAGGCTACAGAGGAAACGGTTCTACAGGTATGGGACCTATTATCAAGAATGATTGGGACCTGGGCTTTTCTGGATAAGGGATCTTTCTGTAATTTGGATCTGCATACCTTAAATCTACTTAAAAATCCTTTAACCGGTAATTAAACCCAATAGGATTGTTTTGCCTCTAATAAGGATGCATGATATCTTAGTGGGGATCAAGTACAAGGTACTATTTTATTATTATAGAGGAAAAAGGAAATAATTAAAACATTTTTGAGTTGTTTGGTTCAAATGAAGTCTATGGGAGACGGCTGTCCCATAATTCGGAGACTTTCTGGATAACAAGGTTTCCAGGTAACTGCTTTTTTTACCTGAATAATGCTTGTGGAATTACACAGGCATAAATAAAGCCTCATCCATAGTAGAGGGTACGTAGGCAAGTTACAATGACATGAACAACTAGCATAACAGACGACCTGCTAAACACTGTTTCTAGGGATGTATTGTTTTCATGGCTTTTGTACATATATATAGTGCAAAATATTCTCTTGTTTATTTACGGACACCTTACCTGCTTTGCCTGTGCCAGTTAATGAAACGCACTTCACACCTTGGCCAATAAAGGCTTGATTTCACCTTGGATACAAAGCAAGTGTGTTATATTTATGCAAGCCTTTAATTAGGGCCTCCCGGGTGCTAAGTATCATCTGCCGCAGCAGGGAATAAACTCGAAGAGAAAGGGATGACACTAATTAAAATTCCATTTAGCATTTGTGTGAAAACCATTGCAGCCAGGCATTAGAGAAGTAAGCAAACAGTGCCTGACAGCGGAGTCAAACATATTTTATGTTAATAGTTCTCTGTTAGGGGCAGGTCTAGGTATTTGTTAGTGTCCCACATAAATGTTAAACCAGAGTTCATATCCAAATTCGATTGACATATGACGTAGTCCAAGACCGTTTCCAATTAGTCTAAAAATCAAATTGTTGCTTCTCTGGGTTTTTAATGGAGTTTTTATGAAACACCTCTTCAGTTCGCTATGGGAGGCTTAACTTCCTGTGTTATCTTAGACCATGGCAGTCTAAGAGTTGTTGCAATTGGTCTTTCCTGTTTCCTCTTCCATTTTGGATATAAAAATATAATGCGGTTGCTAAGGCTCACTGACCCTAACCGCAAGCCATTTGTAATAATGAAATTAAAAATTCAAACTCTTCTAGCAGGGGTCACCGACCCTAACAACCAGCTAGCACTTTTCACTGTATCACCTTGAATAGAGACAGAATAGAAAAAGGGAAGTTATTCCAAATTTTGTTAGTTAATTTAATGGTAAACGTCCTCTTTAAACTAACCCCTTGTACAGTCAAAGAAATTATATGTCGAGCGTTTTTGCAGCAACTATTTTTGCTTTTTCTTTCCATGGCCAACCTGGACTCAGATCAAATAAAACTGGCTATCCTAGGAACAACTAGCCTCTGTTGCCCCGTTTCACCTGCCGGCTGATGTCACACAAAGCTCGTAACTATTTTAAATCCTGTTACACAAGCCGAGTTTGTGGCTTTTCCTTACAAATGTTTTCCAAGCTTATTTAAAGCTTATGATAATATTATTTTGGTTCTTCTGCCCTCTGGCATTAAACCCCCTACGTTTTATAGCAGCTAAATAACGTACTTTTATTTTCTGAATGCTCAGAAATTAAGATTTATGCCCTCCTGTAATGCTCACCTGGTGATTTTGTATGAATAAATATATTCACTACTCTCTGGACCTGAATGGAGAATTGTGCTCCAGATATGAATGTCAGCAAGGGTGGTCTTGGAATCTAAGGAGAAATGGATATACCCATTATTTGGGAGCAGCCCGTTTGTTATTAATGGACTGGGAACTTGAAGCAGGGGTGATTGGTCTGGACACTATACTTTGGTGGGTTCTTCTGAACCGGAGAAGTGCACAGAAGAAGATCCCCCTCAGCTGTGCCCAACAGATTAGCTGCAACTGGACCATGGTTTGTGTACACACATAATCAATGAATAACCTGGAGCTGCCTACTTTTTAATATACAAAAACCATAATTAACTAAAGAAATATATTTTTATAAATGGTACTTCTCAGTAATTTCAGGCATGTGCCCCTGAAATACCCTTGGTGACCCAAGGTTTCCATGACCAAACCAAGATATAAACTAAGATATAATTAATCTATCGTTTTTTTTTTAATGTTTAAATAATTTTTTTTAGCAGACTTAAGGTATGGAGATCCAAATTTTGGAAACATCCCTTATTTAGAAAACCCCAGGTCCCGGAGAACAGGTCCCACACCTGTAATAGTGGTGTCATTTATCTCACAAAATTTGTGTATTGGTCATTCATGGATTTTGTCCTGCATAGCCCCTCATCCTTCTACCCTTACCCCACTAGAGAACGGAGCAGGTTGAGATGGGAACATCTTTTATGTAAAGAAACAAAGTCAAACTCACATGCACAGTGACACTGATATTCCATGAAATTTCAGGTCCGTAGAGGGTTCTTGTGCATGCGTGCCACTATTTTTCCCGATGCACATCGACTCGGTTTTAATATATGTAAGGTTTTACCCCCAATCGTAAAATGTAAGGATATTACAAGTTACCCCAGGGTACCATGACCTGTGTAGGAGCAATTTGCTTGTGCCCAACATGCAGCCACTAACCGCGGTTCACTTATATCCCCCAGCATTAAATAAGAGCTGCAGAGCTTCATGTTGTTTAATAAATAACGGGTGTTTTAACACCAATAACAACAGCCCTATCTATTTAGTCCGTTCCTATTTGGCAAGTTCTGAACGCGGCATCATTTGTCCAGACTGGCTGGAGTATCTCCAAGCTCGTTCTTTTTTTAGCAGCAGTGAAAGCTTCCATGCTGGGGCGGAATAGGCTACTAGACAGGCTGTAAAGGTTCCCATTGAAGTTAGAGGGTCTGGATCAAATCCTGATGTCTTTAAATTATGAGTTTATCACTCCACGCAACAGGCTCAAAGAAACAGATGTTACTGTTTATGTGGAAGTTTTCTAGGATTCCATTGTAGAAGTTCTTTCCAAGCTTTATTGTGCTTTGTTCATGAAGATGGATATTCTACAATTACTACTAGTTTGGAGCTTAATATAAGCAAGAAAGTCAACCATGTTTGTTGCAATCCTCCTTATAGCTGTCAAGCTTCCAAGGTTTTTTCCAGTTGCTGCTTTTTTATAACAAACTCTGTACTTAAGGGTAAGGTCACACCAGGGAGATTTAGTCACCCAGCGACTAATCGCCTCTTCTTTGGGCGACTAATCTCCCCGAACTGCTTCCCTCTGTCTTCCGCCTGCTAGAATGAAAAAACGCCAGCAGCATGGCACTCGCGGCGCTTTGTTTTCCAAAGTCGCCCCGAAGTCGCCTCACGAGGAAACCGATTACGATTCTTGTCGGCGGAAAGACAGTTCGGGGAGATTAGTCGCCCTAAAGAAGAGGCGATTAGTTGCCGAGCGACTAAATCTCACCGAATTTCACCGTGTGACATTACCCTAAGGCTAAGGCCACACTAGGCGATAGCGCCGCGATTTGACTCGCCGCGACTTTTCGCCGCGACTTTTAAGCCGCAATCGCGGCTTTCTATTGTCGCTCGAAATTGCCTCGCTAGGCAATTTCGAGCGACAATAGAAAAAAGATCGCCGCGTGTGTTTTTACGCTGGCGATTTTTCGCGATTCCCCATAGACGCCAGCGCAAAAGTTTCCCCAGCGATTGCGGCTTAAAAGTCGCGGCGAAAAGTCGCCGCGAGTCAAATCGCGGCGCTATCGCCTAGTGTGGCCTTAGCCTAAGGAGTTGCACCCTGACATAGATCCCAGGAACAGGTTTATGATCCCTCAATGAGGACAGGGAGCTCTCCTTGAGTATTAACAAGAACCTATGCTAGATAATCTGCTATAAAAAACATGGAGCAGTTAGGCAAAGAAGCAACCGTAATCTCAACTAGATATTACCATAAAGAACAGAAAGAAACCTGAGAAACCAGTGAGCTCCAGTTGCCATTCAACCGCAATTAGTCTGGTGCCGTGAGGAACTTGGCTGCCTAAGACCACTTGTCTGATAACTCTGTGCCCACCTGCTTGTTCCTTGAAAGAGGGTCATCCACTCAACAAGACTTTGAGAATAGATAAGGAAAAATGAAAGGCACAATCTGCAAAGGCACGACTGCCCTGCAGCAGGAATTTCATCAGATAGGGGTGTTAGATCTTTGATTGAGCAGTAGGATTGTATGACGTCCATTTGGTATAGTTAACAACTGTTGAAATAATTTTGGCCCCTTATACCATTTGAGAATTATGACTTGCTAAGTTCTCATGGTTATACAAGTGCAATTGTGCTTTATGCTTGTGCTTTTCAGAACTATAGGTTATGGCAGTTGTTTTCAGATGTTTTTGGTTTAAACACCCATTGAGGTCCAAGGTTTGACCACAGCTTTCTCTGCATCAGCCTTGCCCTGTTCAGCAGGATTTTCAAACCTACCCGACAGATATGTGGCTACTTTTCAGGCAGACATCTGGCTGATTTTCAGACACATATCTATCAGGGAGGCAGTTGGGGTGGTCCAATGTTCTGCTGACCCGTTCTAGAGGCCAAAACTCCATCTTTAATCCTCTCCAGTATGGCTTCTAAAATGAGCAAATATGCTTTGTCTTCTATGTTTAGTCTGTCTGTCCAGTTGCACCCCCCCATCAAAGCGTCTGAGCCCCCTCAAGTGGTGCCAGCAGAAAACGGATTTCAGTTCTGGTTTTGACTTTAACGGAAAATGTCTGCAACTGACCAATTGCACAGAATTTTATTGTTATTAAGATCAGAATGCAATGATACCCTTCATGTATAACTTACTTGTGTTTACTGAAAAGGGCAAAGTGTATAGGCCAAACTATATATTTATCTGCAATAGTAGCTGGACTGAAACCACAACATTTCTTCAATAAGGTTTGATTTTTATTAGCAAAGTGAGTCTTTTTTCCATGACTTCCGCTAATGCCTCCATTTAAACACCGTCCCTAATTTAAGTGCTACTTTGAGGGAACAGGTGAAGCAGTTGAAAGCTTAAGTGCAATGTGAAATATCAAATGAGTACTAATGATTTTTTTTTCTGTGCTTCGGAGAATATTCATAAATAGTTCATTGATTTTTGGGCTTGCGGTATTTGGTTTAGCCCATCTGGATACACGTGACTGCCAGGACTAAAAATATGCTTTTTTTGAGGGCAAATGTCATATAATGTACTCTTAACTGTTTGCAGACCTCTAAACAAGGTGTATATTAAATTGGAATTTTAGTATGTTATAAATTGAACTCATCTAGGTAACTTTTCAGTTGGGCATTATTATTATTGTATTATTATTAGCAGTAGTAGTAGTAGTTTATTTGTTAGGGTTTTTTTTAATGAATAGCCATTCTATTCTGACCTTTCACAACATTCAGCTTAAAATGCTCATTGGTTGTCAGGAAGGGACACTTAGGGGCCGATTCACTAAATTCGGGTGAAGGGTTAGAATAAAAAAACTTCGAATTTCGACCATCGAATGGGCTACTTCGACCTTCGACTACGACCTTCGAATCGAACGATTTGAACTAAAAATCGTTCGACTATTCGACCATTCGATAGTCAAAGTACTTTCCCTTTAAAAAAAACTTCGACCCCCTACTTCGGCAGATAAAACCTACCGAAGTCAATGTTAGCCTATGGGGAAGGTCCCCATAGGCTTGCTAAGCTTTTTTTGATCGAAGGATTTTCCTTCGATCGTTGGATTAAAATCCTTCGAATCGAACGATTCGAAGGATTTGATCGTTCGATCGAACGAAAAATCCTTTGATCGTTCGATCGAACGTTTAGCGCTAAATCCTTCGACTTCGATATTCGAAGTCGAAGGATTTCAATTCGAGGGTCGAATTTTGAAGTATTTTGAACTTCGAAATTCGACCCTTAGTGAATCTGCCCCTAAATGCAGCCCCCCCCCCAAAAAAAACCCCTTTGATTTTGAGCCTTTAATTTTATTTTTCTGTTGCTTATTTTTATTTTATGTCTCCTAATTTTGCTATTTATATAATACCCAAAGTTCAGGCGGCTAGCCCCTTTGTCATCTTGCAAGAATGTTTTAAAGGCAAAGTACAGCATTTAACAAGTATAGTAAGTACAAGTATGGAAGGAAATGGAAACATGAGAGAAGACACTATTTAAAGCGTCTGGTGGAGCTGAAGGTAGAAAACTTTTATATAATTTATTTAATAATGCAGTGGCCAACAAAGGGCATATATAAAATCATAAACAGGTAAGGTATTGGAAGGGGATTGATCAGTGGAGATGGTGGGGGCAGTAAATCAAAAGGCAAGGAAGAAAATCCAGCAATGGAGGAGGTGGGATGTGGGTGATGGCGGTCAGTGGAGCATGATGGACGGGTTAAAAGTAGAAGGTGGAATGATGGAAAAAGAGGGGGTGAGAAAGGATAAGAAATCATAGATCAGAAGGGGCATGAGAGAAGGAAGTAATGGAGCAGAAGGGAGAGGAAGATCAAGCTAATAGAGCAGAAGACCTGGAAGTGAACTGCAATGGAGCAGAAGGAAAGACTGGTAGAAAAAAGCAAGAAAGAACAGTTGTAATAATTTAATCCTATTCACATTTACATTCTCACCGACTTGTTTAGTTACATTTTAGCTAATATTTCTATATATTATTTACACAGCATATCATTCTTGTGCATTTGAAGGCCAAACTGGCCAGTGCACAGGATCTGCCTTGTGCAATAATCAGGCTCATTCATTGTTCCATAATTATGTCCTGGACTCTGGAGAGCTGCTTTTCAATTCCCATTTATTCTGTCGGCATGCGAAAGAAACACAGAGGCGCTCGTGCCAAGAAAGGCAGTGGATTTCTCCTCGAACTGAAGGGCAAGATTCCAACTCCTCCTTATTCTTTCTCTGCTTATAACTTCAGCTCAATGTCCAAAGCAAATGCTGCCAGACCGTCTTCCGTTCCGCTTTCAGGAAACTACTTGGCTTTTTTCCATGGCTGTTTAATATAGATACAAAACCAAAATTATATATATATATATATATATATATATATATATATATATATATATATATATATATATATATATATATATATACACCCAACTATTGCTCGTTTTTGTTCACCATAATGTCTCTTAGTGGGCCAGAGTGCAGCATTGTGTTGTAGTACAGTTGTGGCACTTACATTACTCCAGACATAACATTCCCCTCTGGTAAACTATAGTCAACTCTGTTTTACCCTGATAAATATGCTCCTATGTTTAATTAGTTTGCATAATGATGACACTAAGAAGACCCTTCTTATGTCGGTGACATAAGGGAGTTGAACTATAGGTTGTTCAGTTTTCTTTATATAAATAATAAAACCCTGGCACATTACTATGGTCTTGCTTATGGATAGTAATTGCAAATGGACCATTTGCTGTACTCGATTCAGGACTCCATGTTGATTCAGGTACCCATGGCCGACATAAGGGACTTTCATCAGTTTACGTTAACTGTTTCAATATCATTTTTCCCATTGGTCATACTCATGTTCTTATAACTTTTGTTTTTCAGACGGAAAATTTGCAGAAGAACTGGCTTCGAGAATTTTATCAGGTAAGAAACGCTTTGATGGATCTAACAGCCTAATAAAAGGGTCAGTAGAGCTTTGTTTTTCTGTTTCCTGGGATTTTAGCAATATTAAGCTTGACATTGCTTCACTACAGCCCTACAATCCACCCTTAATGATGCCCATCATCTGTAGCTCCATTTCTGCATTTTGCTTCCAACATCTGCTTGTTTGTGCAAGTGCAACCGCAAAATCATTTACAGAAGAGGGAGGAAAATCCTTTCTTTAATGAAAAGGAAAGCTATCTCCATTATACTTTAAAAAATGTGTACCCTTTTTATCAGAAACCTGACTGTATGCAGGGGCGCTCCGAGTTGAGGCACTCGCCTCAGGCGGCAGCACCCCCCCCTGGTTGCCAGGGGCAACATAAATGCCACTCCTCGTAACTAAGAGCCAAATTTCCGGTTTTCAACCCAGAAATTCGGCTCTTCTAGTGCAGGGAGCGCAATTGCGCTGTCTGCACTAGCGACATGGACCCCCCCCGACAAAACAAAGGCTGCCTTAGGCGGCAAATTGGGCAGGATCGCCCCTGACTGTATGCAGTAAAATTCTCCCTTCATTTACTGCTGTGGATAGGAATTGTCATACAGTCAACACAGGGAAACAATCATACTTATGAACAGCAGGGGGAGCCTTACTTCCCAGTCATGCAGAACTCAAGCAGCTTTGTTTGTTTCCCTGTAAAGCAGTCGGCGACTGTGTAGAGATTTGTATTGGATTTTATTTTTGCCTTTACATCCCCTTTACTGTTTCCAACTCCAGCTGCAGGGACAAAGATCATAGAGCCAAATTTAAACAGATAAACTAGGATTCTACTTGGAGGATTATTTTGCTGCAGCCACTGGTTCTGTAGAGTTGGAGAAAGTTTGTATTAAACAATACAAAAACTATAAAATCCACATTACATTACATGGCAACACAGGACCCAGTGCAGTCTGCTTATTCTGGTTACTAATCAGTCTTGCTGTATCAGCTTCTGGCAGATATTATTTGACTTGTGCTGTTTTGATAATTTATGATGATCCCTAAGCAGCCCAGACCACACTGAGCATGTGCACAATCTTGGTCTTGCAAAGATGTTTAACAAAGTTACAAGGTGGTGACAGCATGGTGTCATTGCATGCTTACTCATCTAACTACATGTCCATCAGTCCTTCAGGCACCTCTCATCGCACTCCTTCATACGCCAAGGGCACCTTGTTTGATCTTCATCTCCCCAACATATTATTTGCCCTCTATAGTCGCTGTACAGCAATGTAACAGACACAACTCATGTTCCTTGGTACCTTTGGAAACCAAGTATGGCTTCCTTTTCAGCTTCTTTTAAGAGCTGTCTCTTGTAAGGAGCAGCAAATGATGACATTTTTGGTCCCACTGTGGGTAAGTCTCAAGCATGGGCACCTCAGGCCCCCTCCCCATTACCTGTTTTCTTTTATTTAAGCCCACGCAGGAGGAAGGGAAAGAGTTCCAGTTAAAAACCAAGAACTTTGTTTCTTTCCAACTGTGCCCCAATGGCGTCTGAGACAAGCTTCTCAAAGTTCTGAGATTTGAGTTTCATGCCAAACCTATCATCATCATCATCATCCATACCAAATATTTTCCGCTAGCGTAAGGAACATTTCCCCCCCCCTCTTTCATATCACAAGAACATGTTGTCATTTTTAGATCAGCGGTGAGCAACTTGCACTTCCTCACCCTCTCACATTAGGAGGAACTTGTGGCTACTGTCACATTTAGGATTCCTATCTGTCCATACATGTAGCTACAGTCTATTAGTAAGTCTAGATCGTATTGACCAAGCTGCTTAACAATACTGATACTTGTTGGCGGCTTTAATCAACACTTAAAGGAGGACTAATGCCTAAAAATTAAAATATAAGTAAATGCTGTACTTTATACATTGAACTTACTGTACCAGCCCAGAGGTTCAGCAGTCCTTTAACAGTAATAATCCAGACCTTCAAAGTTGTCCTCAGGGGCTCTCCGTGTTGGATCTTGTTAGGCCATCTTTTGGGTGTCAGTGGCACTGCACATGCTCAGAGTGTTCCAGCCAAAACTAAGCTTTAGGGTGTCAAAAAACATAAAGTCGTTTTCTATGACAGAGGAACCCATTTTCTGCTTGATAAAAAGTTACTACAAGTAGTTGCATCAATGCAGTTTAACTCCTATATTATAAAATTTACCTCTGTTAGTGTTAATAATGTGCAACTACTTTTAATCAAATACTTCTCTTTTTCTCTTGTTTGTCCTTTCATAAACTGAACAGCCCCTGAACCAAGCCCTCGGCAAAACATTTGCTCATTACCATTGCTCTTGTTTCATTATTCTCGTGAAAGCTTTCGTTGTCCCTGCAACTATGTCTGTGCCTTTGTCATTTCGTGCAACCAATAACGGCGATGAACCCGATAATGCCAAAAAAGTACTGGAAAATTATTTAGCAAGTTGTGTTTTTTCGCAGCTGATATAGAGCGAACCACAAATTAACCACAAACCGCATTTTTCCATGTTGACTGAAGAGTTCAGTTTTTTTTAAAACTGGTTCTGTTGTCACAGTTGCTTGCATGACTTCTAGAAACTAAAAAAGTTGAGTTAAAATCTCTACATAGGGACACCCTGAAGAGCTGCCAATGTTATTGCCCCTTCTTAATTTCCTCAGATATCTGGACAAGACTGTTTTTAAAGGACAAGGAAAGTTAAACTAAAGAAGTAGTTGGAAATGTTGTAGATTATATTTTGGGCTTCTGTACCAGCCCAAGGCAACCATAGCCCTTTAGCATTAAAGTTCGGTCTCTTCAAAGATGCCCCAGTAGCTCCCCATTTTCTTTTCTGCTGATTCACTGCACATACTCTGTGCTGCTGTCACTTACTGAGCTTAGGGACCCACTCACAATATACAGTACACATAGAATAGAAATGTCACAATATAAGGCTGATTAGTAATTAATACAGATAATTACTACATGGCAGCACAGAAACCAGTGCAATTAGCATCAGAATTTAGCATCAGCCCTGTAGCATCAGCTTATATTACAGACCAACCTCATTTTCTGCTGGATAATTAGTGACGAGCCCTAAGCTTAGCTTCTCAACAGCTGCTCAGAGCCCACTGAGCATGTGAGTGTCACAGACACTTTCCAAGATGGTGACCCCCTGTGACAAGTTTGAAGTCCTGGATCATTGCTGCTATTGACAAGCTGAAACTTTAGCCTCGTGCAATAAGTTCAGTTTATAAAATATGTAATTTTAGGTCTATTCATGTTTAGTTCTCCTATAAGGCAGTTGCCAACCACAGCAAAACATACCTTTTTTTTAAAGGTCACTTATTTATATAAAGGAAGACTGATCAATTTATAGCATTTCCATTGCACCTGAACTTCAATTCCCAGCACCCCTAAAAGTCCTTTAGACTATTATCCCACTGTTACTATAGGCACCATCTCTCCCTACTATACCTGCTATCCCACAGTCACACTCCCTTCCCAGAGATTATTATCCCACTGTTACTATAGGCACCATCTCTCCCTACTATACCTGCTATCCCACAGTGACACTCCCTTCCCAGAGACTATTATCCACTGTTACTATAGACACCATCTCTCCCTACTATACCTGCTATCCCACAGTCACACTCCCTTCCCAGAGACTATTATCCACTGTTACTATAGACACCATATCTCCCTACTATACCTGCTATCCCACAGTCACACTCCCTTCCCAGAGACTATTATCCACTGTTACTATAGACACCATCTCTCCCTACTATACCTGCTATCCCACAGTCACACTCCCTTCCCAGAGACTATTATCCACGGTTACTATAGACACCATATCTCCCTACTATACCTGCTATCCCACAGTCACACTCCCTTCCCAGAGACTATTATCCCACTGTTACTATAGACACCATCTCTCCCTACTATACCTGCTATCCCACAGTCACACTCCCTTCCCAGAGACTATTATCCACTGTTACTATAGGCACCATCTCTCCCTACTATACCTGCTATCCCACAGTCACACTCCCTTCCCAGAGACTATTATCCACTGTTACTATAGACACCATCTCTCCCTACTATACCTGCTATCCCACAGTCACACTCCCTTCCCAGAGACTATTATCCCACTGTTAGTATAGGCACCATCTCTCCCTACTATACCTGCTATCCCACAGTCACACTCCCTTCCCAGAGACTATTATCCCACTGTTACTATAGGCACCATCTCTCCCTACTATACCTGCTATCCCACAGTCACACTCCCTTCCCAGAGACTATTATCCACTGTTACTATAGACACCATCTCTCCCTACTATACCTGCTATCCCACAGTCACACTCCCTTCCCAGAGACTATTATCCACTGTTACTATAGGCACCATCTTTCCCTACTATACCTGCTATCCCACAGTCACACTCCCTTCCCAGAGACTATTATCCCACTGTTACTATAGACACCATCTCTCCCTACTATACCTGCTATCCCACAGTCACACTCCCTTCCCAGAGACTATTATCCACTGTTACTATAGACACCATCTCTCCCTACTATACCTGCTATCCCACAGTCACACTGCCTTCCCAGAGACTATTATCCACTGTTACTATAGACACCATCTCTCCCTACTATACCTGCCATCCCACAGTCACACTGCCTTCCCAGAGACTATTATCCACTGTTACTATAGACACCATCTCTCCCTACTATACCTGCTATCCCTCAGTCACACTCCCTTCCCAGAGACTATTATCCACTGTTACTATAGGCACCATCTCTCCCTACTATACCTGCTATCCCTCAGTCACACTCCCTTCCCAGAGACTATTATCCACTGTTACTATAGGCACCATCTCTCCCTACTATACCTGCTATCCCACAGTCACATACCCGCAGGGTAGTCGCCTGTGTCTGAACCCTCTAAAGACTTTTGCTTTGTCTGTCAATGTTGAATTCCAGGGCCTCTTGTGCTTATTTATTCAGACCTTGCTGCTAAATTGGAAATAATTAAAATACCAAATAGATAATGGCCAAACATATGTGATGCAGGGGTTTTCCTTGGAGCAAAGATTTCAGGCTGTATTTCTGATTTGCTCTGCCAACAGAAAGCAATGTAATGTGTTATGAGACAAATACTCCTGGTACAGTTGCTCTTGCAGATAACAGGTAAAGAGCTATTAATTAGCCATTTGTGCAGCTCCAGAGCAACTAAACAGAAATCCCAAATAACAAGATCATACAAAGGGTAACAATGGTATTTACTGTAAATGCCCTTTGCTTTGACAACACTATCCAAGCGTAGGCACAGGGTTCCCCATTTTGTTACACACAGTGGTTTATTGTTCTTTTATTATGTTTTGCAGCTGGAAGGTGATACTCTTTATTTAGCATTTAATATACAGTCTAGCCTATGCTGTAATAGACACAGATTATATATTTAAAAGGTTTTGATGCCAAATTGTAAAGAAATTAAAGGGCAAGTAAAATTCTGAATATTGTTTATCTTATTGAATAAGTGTACTGTGCCACCATTTCGTGATGGTCTGTGTGCTGCCTCAGAGATCACCTGACCAGAAATACTACAACTCTAACTGTAACAGGAAGAAATGTGGAAGCAAAAGACTCAACTCTGTCTGTTAATTGGCTCATGTGACCTAACATACAGTACAGTGAATCCTACGATCCCAGGGGGCGGCCCTTATTTTTTAAAATGGCAATTTTCTATTTATGATTACCCAATGGCACATACTACTAGAAAAGTATATTATTATGAAAATGGTTGATTTACATGAAGCAGGATTTTACATATGAGCTGCTTTATGCAATATCTTTTTATAGAGACCTACATTATTTGGGGGGTATAGTTTTCCTTTAAAGGTGAACCACCCCTTTAAAAGAAAAGGGGCAGATTTGCCATTGTATGATTCTTTTAAAAATGAAAGAAAATCTAGTATGCCGAATTTAAACGCAATTCATAGCTGGTGATTAAAAACAAGAGCTAATGAATTGTTATAACCAGTAGATCAGTATCCATTGCTATTTGGGCTTTTTCCATATAACTTGGCCTTTAAATCTGTCACCATTTGTGCAGCAGCTGTGTGTCTGTCTATGGTGTAGACGATATTTCCTTATGCTTCGTTTGCCAATCCCATATATAGGTATGGGATCCATTATACGGAAACTCGTTATGCAGAAAGCTCTTAATTACAGGAAGTCCATCTCCCATAGGCTCTATATTAATCAAATAATTGAACATGTTAAAACACATTTCCCTTTTTCTCTGTAATAATTAGTGATGTGCGAATTTATTCGCCAGGCGCAAATTCACATCGAATTTGTGCATTTCGCGCCACCACGAAAATTTGTGGCGAAATGGGACAAATTCGCCAATCACTAGTAGTAATAAAACTGTACCTTGTACTTTATCCCAACTACAATAAAATGAATCCTTATTGGAAGCAAAACCAGTCTATTGGGTTTATTTAATGTTTACATGATTTTCTAGAAGACTTAAGGTATGAAGATCCCTTATCCAAAAAACCCTGACCATTCTGGATAATAGGTCCCATACCTGTTTTACTTTATGATATATAATCCAGCAACAAGCACTATTCTTTCCGGTCTCTCCATAGGAAAACTATGGAGAGACCTGAGGTACGGGACCTATTATACCGAATGCTCGGGTTTTCTAGATAAGGGATCTTTCCGCAATTTAGATCCCCATACCTTGAATCTTCTAAAAAATAATTTAAACATTAAATATACCCAATAGGTTGGTTTTGCTTCCTATAAGGATTAACTATAGCTTAGTTGGGATCAAGTACAAGTTATTGTTTTATTATTACAAAGAAAAAGGAAATATGTTGTAACATGTTTGATGAAAATAGAGTTTATGGGATACGGCCTTCCAGTCAGAGTCGGACTGGCTCGGCTGGAGACCGGGAAAAAACCCGGTGGGCCCCGACCCGTCATGGGCCCCTGCCGGGCCAGACCCCCAATCGTGGTATTAAAAAAAAAAAATCCGGAGCGCCGGCGTGGAACACAAGGAAGGGAGCACATGTCACGTTGCGGCGCAGCAAGGGGGGTGGGGGGCCCTGGACAGCAGTCCCAGTGGGCCCCAGGCCCCCCAGTCCGACACTGCTTCCAGTAATTTAGAGCTTTCTGCTTAACGGGTTTCCGTATAATGGATTCCAAAAGAATTGGCAAAAGAAGCATAAGGAAATATCATCAACACCATAGACAGACACACATCTGGCAGGAGCCCCATTTCATCTAATAACTGCACCCAGAGTATTCCAGATATCTCCAACAACCCCTTCCCACTTTCTTACACACAGCTGGTGATGACTTCTTGTATGTAAATGGAGTTGCCTGGGCCAGGTGCCAATGGGCATTATTGCATTTATTTTTAGGGTTGGGACCTCTATCGTGTAATAAGGAAATATAGGGATTTAACGTTTTCTTGTGTATCCCACGGAGGTGTGGCTTACAGCATGGTGTATGTGCCAAAGGGCAGCCGGATGCTTTATGATTTCGTTTTGTCAGAAATGTATAATGTTTAGTCCTATTCACTAAGTAGTTATGGAGAGTTAAGTATAGGTATGGGACATGTTATCCAGAATGCTCGGGACCTGGGGTTTTCCAGATAATGGATCTTTCCTTAACTTGGATTTTCATACCTTAAGTCTACTAGAAAATAATGTAAACATTAAATAAACCCGATGGTTTTGCTTCCAATAAGGATTAATTATATCTTAGTTGGGATCAAGTACAAGTTACTGTTGTATTATTACAGTGAGAGACGGCCTACCTGTAATACTGAACTTTCTGGGTTACTGATTTTTGGATAATGGATCCCATCGATATCATTTATACTGACTGGATGATTTCATATAATGCTTATTATATTTACTGTACTATATGCAGGCTGGGGGATTGCAGATAATTCTTAGAGTGCCATCTCCTGTTTCATATGTAGGTGGGAACTGATAACAAGTACAAGAATACTGTTTCTTGTTATGCTGGATATCGTTCGCTAGTTATTATTTTTTGCTTTTTAAGTACAGGTATGGGACCTGTTATCCAGAATGCTTGGGACCTGGGGTTTTCAGGATTATGGATCTTTGTTATTTGGATTTTCAGGTCTTATTTCAAATGGAAAATCATGTAAACAATCAGTTCCTCTCCTGCCAGTTCCCACAATGCCTTGCATACTTCAGTTCTCCTTTTTTTAATCGCAGAAGGAGCAGGGCATTGTGGGAATTGTAGTTTTGACTGGAGGAGAGCCGCTCGCTTATACATTTTTGCAGTGGTGTCGGGGGAACTAGAGGGAATCTGAAGAGACAGAAACTGGTTACTATTAAAAATAATTGTAATTTTTATTTTTAATATATTGTATATTGGAAAGTTTATTCAAATGTTTTTTGGGTGGAGATCCCCTTTAGGATATTAAGAAACAGCCACCTAAATATGGGTTGTGCCATTATACCATTATACCAATATGTCAGACCTGGCATACCAAGACATGGTTCAGCAATTAAAGTATCTTTTTTTTTATGGCCATAAAAGTTCTTAATTTCTGACACTTGAGCAGAACTTTTATTTTTTTATTTTTTTTTAAACTTTATCCACATGTTTGTCAGGAAATCTGTGCTGCAATTTCTGGTTTCTGATGTAATTAAAACACCAAAAATAAAACGAACTAGACTTTGATGTCCATATTTGTTCTCAGGAGTGATGTTTAGAGAATCAGAAGAAAAAACGTGTCAAGAAATCATAATAGCTTCAAATTCATTGTTTTTCCTTTGGTCGTTCAGCCCTTCAACATGAAATTTTAATGAGAAGCATTTTGTAGCTTTTTTTTTCTCTGTGTATCACTTGTATTTAATTATCTTGGAAAACAATAAATAAAAAATGTAAATATATGTGAATAAAAGGAAGTTTGTGTGCTGATGTCATTATAATTACCGGAGGGAACGTGATGATGATTAATGGTTTGGTTGTCCTTTAGATTGTACTTCAGCAGATGCTTAAAGGGCACCTCTCAGTGACAATTTGTTTCCCACATCAGCGGTGGGAGAAACAATATATATTTTTTTCTCAACAAATTGCACCTTGCTAGCGCCATCAGAGTGGTAAATGCACCACCTAAACTTACATCACACACTCACTTGTTTTGCACATGCGTGAACCCCAATATGGCACCTACACTGGGAGCTCCAAGTGAGCTGGCGAAGGGCTTTTTTAGTGAAAAAAAAAGTTTTCCCCTACTGAAGTTCAGATTCTATAAGCCCACACCTGGTGGGGAAACCTTTTTTTTCTCGTGAGATGCACCCTTTAAGACCTGCACCATTTTGCCCTACTATAAAAACTGTTCCACAGTCCCAGAGACTATTATCCCACTGTTACTATAGGCACCATCTCTCCCTACTATACCTGCTATCCCACAGTCACACTCCCTTCCCAAAGACTATTATCCCACTGTTACTATAGACACCATCTCTCCCTACTATACCTGCTATCCCACAGTCACACTCCCTTCCCAGAGACTATTATCCACTGTTACTATAGACACCATCTCTCCCTACTATACCTGCTATCCCACAGTCACACTCCCTTCCCAGAGACTATTATCCACTGTTACTATAGACACCATCTCTCCCTACTATACCTGCTATCCCACAGTCACACTCCCTTCCCAGAGACTATTATCCAACTGTTACTATAGGCACCATCTCTCCCTACTATACCTGCTATCCCACAGTCATGCTCCCTTCCCAGAGACTATTATCCACTGTTACTATAGACACCATCTCTCCCTACTATACCTGCTATCCCACAGCCACACTCCCTTCCCAGAGACTATTATCCACTGTTACTATAGACACCATCTCTCCCTACTATACCTGCTATCCCACAGTCACACTCCCTTCCCAGAGACTATTATCCACTGTTACTATAGGCGCCATCTCTCCCTACTATACCTGCTATCCCACAGTCACACTCCTTTACCAGAGACTATTATCCCACTGTTACTATAGGCACCATCTCTCCCTACTATACCTGCTATCCCACAGTCACACTCCCTTCCCAGAGACTATTATCCCACTGTTACTTTAGGCACCATCTCTCCCTACTATACCTGCTATCCCACAGTCACACTCCCTTCCCAGAGACTATTATCCCACTGCTACTATAGGCACCATCTCTCCCTACTATACCTGCTATCCCACAGTCACACTCCCTTCCCAGAGACTATTATCCACTGTTACTATAGGCACCATCTCTCCCTACTATACCTGCTATCCCACAGTCACACTCCCTTCCCAGAGACTATTATCCCACTGCTACTATAGGCACCATCTCTCCCTACTATACCTGCTATCCCACAGTCACACTCCCTTCCCAGACACTATTATCCACTGTTACTATAGACACCATCTCTCCCTACTATACCTGATATCCCACAGTCACACTCCCTTCCCAGAGACTATTATCCACTGTTACTATAGACACCATCTCTCCCTACTATACCTGCTATCCCACAGTCACACTCCTTTACCAGAGACTATTATCCCACTGTTACTATAGGCACCATCTCTCCCTACTATACCTGCTATCCCACAGTCACACTCCCTTCCCAGAGACTATTATATCTTTGACTATTATTATTTGACTAACTGTGCAGTAAGACTTTCTGCTGTGCAGGACTCATGACAATCACACCTGTTTGTGAGCGACAGGGAATATTGATCTGCCCCAGTTTCACATCTTTGTTATACATCAGCTTTCTGCTTTTACTTTCATCTTAAATCCAAAGTAAGAAAACTTTTACAGAATACTTCTTGAAAGTTAAAACATTTTCTTTCAGAATGACCCGTATTTTATAGCAATAGACATTTCTAAGGTATTTGGCTTCAAAGACTCCTTTATGTGTCACAGGACTCTGGGGTTTAGAAGGGATTTTCATTTGAATTAAAAACCAGCAAGTGGCTTCTGTGTTCCCACAGAGCATCCCCGTGTGCCAATACAGTATTGTGTGTGTGGGTACAAACACTGGCAGTGTCTTGTTTTATGGCAGCCGTCACCAGGATATATTGTGTGTATGCGACTGATGTTCCTTAGGAATAGAAAGCATCAATTAGTTGTCTTTTATGAATTATTTACTTTATGTATCATAAACTACAAAAGATTTTGTGAAATATTGTGTAATTAATTCTATGATTTCTTTGCATTTCTAAATGGTTCATTCCATTTCTGACATAATCCAAGACTTTATAATAGGGTATCCATTACCCAGAATCCTTATCACCTGCGGGCTTTCCTGTCATTTGGAGCACCGTGCCTTAAGGCTTCTAAAACATTTGCTTTTTCATTTTAATCATTAAATGGTTTCACATTATGTTACATTTCCAACTCGCATGAATATAAACTTTTGTAGATCAATAATAAACCTATTAATAACAAGAATAGCTTTCACAAGTGTAAAAGAGAATGTAAACTTCACTTCATTTATAGATATAACGTATTTGAAGGGAATTTGTCTTCAGAATTGAAGTTTGTTTGGAACATTTCAGCTAGATCAGGGTCGAACTGGCCTGCCAGAGAACCGGACGATGTCTCGGGGGCATCAACCAAGGACATCTTCGTTCAGCCCTTTGCTCTTTGCTGCATTGGTCTATTACAGTCAACACTATCTGTTTATATCTGGTTCTCTGGTGGGCCCTTGATATCTGGTTCTCTGGTGGGCCCTTGATATCTGGTTCTTTGGTGGGCCCTTGATGTCTGGTTCTCTGGTGGGCCCTTGATATCTGGTTCTCTGGTGGGCCCTTGATGTCTGGTTCTCTGGTGGGCCCTTGATATCTGGTTCTCTGGTAGGCCCTTGATGTCTGGTCCTCTGGTAGGCCTTTGATATATGGTTCTCTTGTGGGCCCTTGATGTCTGGTTCTCTGTTGGGCCCTTGATGTCTGGTTCTCTGGTAGGTATTTAATATATGGTTCTCTAGTGGGCCCTTGATGTCTGGTTCTCTGGTGGGCCCTTGATGTCTGGTTCTCTGGTGGGCCCTTGATGTCTGGTAATCTGGTGGGCCCTTGATGTCTGGTAATCTGGTGGATCCCATACCTGCACTAACTGCTATATGGATATTTCATTTGTTCTGTTGACCTTTAGTTGTAATTGTGTCTTTTTACAAAGGCCTTTTCTGTGCCATTGGATAATCAATAAATATTGGGAAAAAATTAGTACCTATACACTAGCCCCTCAATCTTTTGTTTTGTTTATTTTACCTTCAATAAACTGGTCAATGGTAATTGCTGGTTGGCTGCATTGGTATAAATCTACCCAGGGTTAGTTCATATGTTTCAAATCCAACTAAAGCATTCATATGTCAGTGGAGTCCCATTGTGGTTGTGTTACAGTTTGCAGTAGTCATCGGTAGCCACCCAGCATCTTCCTGCGCCTAAACTCTTGCACCAACTGTTCTTAGCTTTGAGCACCCAAGAAAGGGTGAGGTAAGCGTCCCCTCCTGACACTTTAACATCAGCAATGTCAGAGTCAACTCATTCATTGTATTCTCAGCTTGATAAAACCCATTTGTAGCTATTATATCTGTGCGACCATGTGATGACCAAATGATTAATTACTTTACCAAAAAAAAACAAAAACTCTTGTATAGACTTCTGGCTCTTCAGGAGATGCAAGGTTCAAACAGAAATACATTTGTTTCATAGAAAGATTTCCTGTTTTGTCATGAACTTCCTCTCCTCTGTTATCTAATGCCTGCAGTGCAGCCTTGTGTTTAAGTGTTACCTTTCCTGGAATAAAGGACCACAAACAATGCAGACAACTAGTTTACAAAAAGATTTCTTTTGCACAATGCGACCACCATATTGTTTGTTCTTTCATTTGTTTCAGTTGATTTCTTTTAAAATTGACTTTAAATAAGAACCCTACAAGAGTCCATGCACCTGTAGGGCAACGTGCACATTCCATACAAAGTACAAATGTAGAGCAATAAATAATCCGTCGATTATGAAAGTCATCCGAGTGGTCGATTGGCAATGGTCAACAGAGATACTTCTTTAGTACCGTATATACTCGAGTATAAGCCGACCGAGTAGAAGCCGAGGTACCTAATTTTACCTACGAAAACTGGGAAAACTTATTGACTCGAGTATAAGCCTAGACACAACTACAGCCCTGTCTCCCAGCAGCGCACATTCCGCCAAAGCGACCCCCCCAGCGATCAACCGGACTTCTTTGCAAAGTTGATGGTGACAGAGAATTGCCAAATGGATTACTGTGTGCATTGTCCCACTGTCCCACTACCATGTGCAGAGGGTGCTGTGTGATATTGCCATCACAGTTAATCTTTCGTATAGCCAACAGAGGGCGCTGTGTGATATTGCAGTCACTGTTATTCTTTCATATAACCAACAGAGGGCGCTGTGTGATATTGCAGTCACTGTTATTCTTTCATATAACCAACAGAGGGCACTGTGTGATATTGCAGTCTCTCCCCAAGCGAACTGTTGGTATAGGAATGATTAAAAGTGACTGCAATCTCAGCTACTGCCCGCTGACTCGAGTATAAGCCGAGGTAGACTTTTTCAGCACATTTTGGATGCTGAAAAACTCGGCTTATACTCGAGTATATATGGTATACTAATACTTTCCAAAGCTATAGGTGGAGATATATTGGTTGCTATGAGTGTAGTTGTATGAGCATCTATGTCCATAAAGTGAGTACTGCATTAGAACATTATGAGCAAAGGCCAGAGGCTCTCCAAAAGATTTTTGTGACCTCCTATCCTTTTATTGGGTTCCAATATAAGTTCAGTGTAAGATGAACATCTCTTTAAAGAAAACCACTCCATGGACAGAAGGTCTTTAATTGGATACGTTAGTTCTCACATTCTGATTTACACTGAAGGAACATAAAGAACAATTAGAAGAGCAATAGAATATTAATGACATACAAGAAAATGCCCTGAGGCTTCAATTTATCTGAAAGGGATTCAACTGTATCTTTAGCTTTTCTTCTCTGATTCACTGATTCAGTCTATGCGATTGGATATCGGAAAAGGACCTATGTCTCTTATGTTTTGCTAAACATATATAAAGCTACATAAAGATAAAGAATCCAGATTTTGAAGAGGATGGGAATGTTTTCTTGATGCAATCGTGATTCCTTCCTATATTATTAAGGGGGAATTATGAGCTTTGAGGGTTTTTATTCAATTCATGTATGTGTTGAGTTTTAGACTGGATTCAGGTTGAGGTAATCCCTAATTTCTTCTAGATATTATCTTCTTCAATCATCGTTTGAGTTCTGATGCCCAAGCTCATGTTAATATTGAATGGTAACCGATATTATATGGTGGGAATAGTTGCAGCAGAAGATCCAATAAGTCTCAACATGGAGACACCAGGCCAGCACTCAAGGAACTCTTTATCTGTATATGGCACCAAAGGCTTTCACCATGCTTTTCAGCTCACAGTAACTCAGTGACGTGACCACTTAGCAGTATGTTTGTACCAGTGCACAAACCCTTAGCGACCAATCAGCGAAGTTATCAGGGCTGGTGGAAGAATTAAAGGGACATTTAAGATTGGCTCCTTTAGGTTGCCCTTTGACACACTGACCTGTGACCCTGCATGTTAAGTGGTTAAGACGTGTGATCTTGGAATCATGATTTAATGCTTTTGAATGCAATGCTATTACTGTTAGTGGAATTCTAGCAGTTGTAGTTCAACATCTGGGGGTAACCACTGATCCCTGCTGTATTTACCTCTACTGAACATAATCTAACAATATTGGATCTACAGTATATCCAGACGAAGTGAGGGAGTAGTCCCTGTCTTAGGCTGATGCCCTATTCTCTCTGCATAGAGCGTGCGCTGGAGATCACTGAAGATCCTTTAAAGGGAACCTATCACTGCCAAAATCAAACACATATTAACAATCTGACCAGTACAACAGAAACACGTTAAATCAAACTACATATATAGTTTTTTTGAAAAAAACTGCAAGTCTTAAAAAATCCCTTACTTTGTCAAATGGGTTCTTTCACTGAGGGAGTCCATACTGAGACTATAACAGAGACTATAATATGCAAATTTCAGGGTTTTCAGGTTAACAGATCTTTCTGTAATTTGCATCTTCATACCTTAAGTCTACTAGAAAACCATGTAAACATTAAATAAACCCAATAGACTGGTTTTGCTTCCAATAAGGATTAATTATATCTTAGTTGGGATCAAGTACAAGCTACTGTTTTATTATTACAGAGAAAAGGGAAATCATTTTTAAAAACTTGGATTATTGGATAAAATGGAGTCTATGGGAGACAGCCTTTCCATAATTTGGAGCTTTCTGGATAACGTGTTTCCAGATAATGGATCTCATACCTGTATATAGATATGGCACAGTGTTTTAAGGTTATTCGCAATTGGGAAAAAAAGTATTTTCTGTCCCTTTCTGCACTGTTGGTTCTGTCTTGAAACAGAAGTCAGCCGTTCATGCTTCTTCACAGGTCAGCTGGCTGATGCTACATTGCTTTAAAAGTCAGAATCACCAGGGCAGAGAATTTAAAGGGAAACGGGCCGTCCTTTTTAATGTTGTAGCTGCTCACCATCCAAGCTGAATGAGTGCCATTGGTCTATTTCGTGCTACTTTACTCCATTACACCAACTCTGCCCACAATAGTTAGGGCTCACAGACACAATATAACCCTGCAATTGACATCAACCATGACCATGTAGAACTCCCAGGGTTTCCTTTACCAACCTAAAGCATTATTTTTAGCTTCCCTTGTTTTATAGATTTCTCTTGATCTTGCTTTACTCAATAGAAACTCATACCTTCGTAGGGTTGTCGCTCTGGATGCAGCTTATTACTGAGCCTAAGTGTCATTTCTTGGCTCAAGAACTGTTTTTGGTTCTCCTCCAATTACATTGTTATAAATGCTGTCAAACTAATGGCAGCCAGACAAACAATATTGGATGGATTGTACTGCCCGACTCATTTCCAGCCTGGGCTTTGGCATGTCATCAGCCTTGATTGCTCTCCACGCACTTCATGTACTTGAGAGACCCGTTTATTATGCAACTGTTGAAGCAATTGTTATAGAAAACAAAGTGCTGCCACTCCAGGGACCTCTAGGAGAAATAAATACTGACATGTCAGAACTTGGAATGGTTTTGAACATGCCGATTCTTTAGGAATTTGCCTAGGAGCTGTATATGTATATGTTCAACAAGATGTATTTGTCAAGTCTGTATTTTAACCATATTCCTGATACATAAGGCTTATTCGAATGTATAAATGTATTTTGTTTGGGCCGACGTTGGTGCTCAGTGCAGCTGCCGAGCAACGCCGAGTACTCATACCTCTAGAGGATGAAAGTCTTCTGTTACTCAAAGCCACAAGCAAAGCATGGCAAACACAATAGTATAGTTGGACCCCAACTGATGTTTTTTTAAACTGGATGGCGCTGTTGATGTTGCGGGATAGTGATATAAGGGGGGCGATATAGTGACATTAGGGGGGCGATATAGTGACATTAGGGGAGCGGGATAGGGATGTTAGGGGGGGCAGGATAGTGACATTAGAGAGACGGGATAGTGACATTAGAGGGACCAGAAAGTGACATTAGAGGGACCAGATAGTGACAGAGGGACGGGATAATGACATTAGAGGGACTGGATAGTGACGGGGAAGATGGGATAGTAACATTAGGGGGGACAGGATAGTGACGGGGAGGGCGGGATAGTGACATTAGGGGGGCTGGATAGTGACATTAGAGGGACCAGATAGTGACAGAGGGACGGGATTGTGACAGGGAGGGTGGGATAGTAACATTAGTGGGGACAGGATAGTGATGGGATAGTGGCATTAGGGGGACGGGATAGTAACGTTAGGGGGGACAGGATAGTGATGGGATAGTGACATTAGGGGGACAGGATAGTGACAGGGAGGGCGGGATAGTAACATTAGGGGTGACAGGATAGTGTCATTAGGGGGGACAGGATAGTGACGGGATAGTGGCATTAGGGGGACGGGATAGTAACTTTAGGAGGGACAGGATAGTGACGGGATAGTGACATTAGGGGGGGCGGGATAGTGACAGGGAGGGCGGGATAGTAACATTAGGGGGGGACAGGATAGTGACATTAGGGGGATGGGATAGTGACATTAGAGGGGTGGTATAGGGATATAGAGGTGTCAGGGTATCGGGCAAGGAATTAAGCAGATAGTTGTAGGGGATTAGGTGGAACTCTGAAACCCGGACGGACAATATTGAAATACAGGTATGGGACGTGTTATCCAGAATGCTTGGGATCTGATGTTTTCCTGATGTTCATACCTTAACTATAAAATCATGTAAACATTCAATTTGGATAATGTATAAATATTTATTTGGATAAAATGGAGTCTATGGGAGACGGCCTTTCCGTAATTCAGAACTTTCTGGATAATGGGTTTACCAGATAATAGATCCTATACCTGTATATGGTTCAAAACTGGGCAGGTGTCAACTGCTGACTCCCATTTGACTTGGAGGGGAAACACCGGGCAGTACCACTTCTGCACAAAAATACAATGGGTTCTGTTTGTTCTTCTTATTTTCCCCGCAGGTCTCATTAACTGTAGTAATATCATTAACGGTTAATTCTAACATCAGCCACGTTCTCTATAAATACATTAAGTATATTTTCCTATGGGCCGTGCCAGTTAATAAATCTTATTTTCTGCTAAATTTGGGCTGCTGGTGTAGAGAAAAAAAAGCTGAATTCTAATTTGGAATCTACAGAAAAGGGAGGAGAGGCTGAACGCATGTAATTGTAGGGCACATGGTGAGCTATTTATACCCGGCCAAACTGCATCTTTTCCAAAATAATCATTACTGTTCAATTGCCGGGTAAAATTACACTTCTGGAATAAATGTGGATTTACATTTTTTTTTCTCTCCCCTTCTCGCGTTGTTATTTTTCTTTTCTTTTTCTTGGACATGCAGCTGTCTCAGGCTAATGAGTCCCTGTAGCTCCTCTTCAGCCCAAACCAGCGCCGGGGGAGCTGACCCAACCGCACGCTGAAAGGAATCAGCATAAATGAAGGCAATGATATGTAAATAGGAGGATTTATCCACAAATCAGACAATATTTGGACATGTTTTATCTTAGAGGGCCAAAATAGCCAGCGAGAAAATGAATGTTTAGTATTTTATAAACAAGGAGTCTGTGCAGCGCTCCTTCCATACTACTCCTAATGGCATTGGCTTCACGGGAAAGCGGTCCTACTGGAAATGCTGTCTGGTTGTTGGGGGGTCACTGACCCCGGCAACTTAATAGAAAAACAGGTCAGCTGTAAGGGTTCACAGCACTATTGTTATTCCTTATTGCTTAACTTTCTTTTCAGCCATTGCTTCAAAATTCGACCCTTGATAAATCTTCCCCTAACTGTAACAGGAAGAATTGTGGAAGCAAAAGACAGAACTCTGTCTGCTAATTGGCTCATGTGACCTAACATGTAAAGTTTGTTTGGTATGTTTGTGTGCACCGTGAATCATAGGATTCCAAGGGGCGGCCCTTAATTTTTTAAAATGGCAATTTTCTATTTAGGTTTACCCAATGGCACATACTACTAAAAAAGTATATTATTATGAAAATGGTTTATTTACATGAAGCAGGGTTTTACATATGAGCTGTTTTATGCAATATCTTTTTATAGAGACCTAGATTGTTTGAGGGGTATAGTTTTCCTTTAAGGACAGCATCAACAAACTAATGCATTCCTTGAACCGACGGGATTTTTAAACCCGCTGGATTGTTATCTGCCTGACTTTAGGCCAGATATTGATCAGAGAAGCCCGTCTGAGGGCCCGATACACTGTTCAATAAGCTGCAGACTTAATCTGTCATTTCTGTGCATTTGTGTAGATGGGGTCAGTGACCTCCATTTGTAAGCTGGAAAGAGTCAGAAGAAGGCAAATCATTCAAAAAGTTTTATAAAAAAAAAAAGATCAATTGAAACGTTGCTTAGAAATTACTATTACTATAAAGGCATCTTCTAAGAAAAGGGTGTAAGACACTCTCAAAAGTCTATAGGGTAAAAGTGACATATCCCTGTTAAAACCTGGGGCGTGTTACTCCCCCATTAAAGTACTGCGGGCCTTCAGACAATCATAGTTTGCGACGTCACAATGGAGCCAGCACCTCTCTGG
Organism: Xenopus petersii; assembly: GCA_038501925.1. Taxonomy (NCBI): domain Eukaryota; kingdom Metazoa; phylum Chordata; class Amphibia; order Anura; family Pipidae; genus Xenopus; species Xenopus petersii. Next base: position 126,690,220 of record CM076684.1, read on the forward strand.
GAAAACACCATTGTCTTTCTTCTTTATTTTTTTTTTTTTTTATTTATTAGAAGTTTTTCTGAAGAACACGACTAAAATGAATGAGCGTTTTGGTTCATAATTGCACTTGAGATGCCTCTGGGTTTCATTTCTGGTTTTCCTGCGTATCTTGGGGCCCCCACCGAGAGAAGGAAGAACGTGATGATTATTAATCCGAGCTGCGCTCTTTCCATTCAAGTAAATATTTTGTGCAAAACGCACCCGTCACATAGGAACCCAGCCTTTTATTTCTCTTGTTTGACTTCCCTTGGCTGCTGGAAAAATATTCCGCACCCGAGGCTGATGGGAAAAATAAACAGATAAAGAACGAGGGAAAATAATCCGAGCAGTAAATATGTGTAAACACTTTGATGAGGGGAATCCCTTGTGTCTATTGTTAGTCTTAATATGATATCTTTTTTTTTTATTTACAAATCAACTTCTTTGCACATAACTAAATGTATTCAGTTTTCAAAGATTACATACGGTATTTAAATCTGCAGTCCGGTTGTTACCTCTTGTCTTGCTTAGCTGTCTTAAAGGAACAGTAACACCAACAAATTAAAGTGTTTTTAAGAAAAGGCAATATAATGTACTGGCGCCCTGCACTGGCAAAACTGGTGTGTTTACTTCAGAAACACTACTTTATTTTATATAAACAAGCTGCTGTGTAGCCATGGGGGCAGCCATTCAAGCACATGATACACAGTAGATAACAGATAAGTACTACTATAGTTTATATAAACAAGCTGCTGTGTAGCCATGGGGCAGCCATTCAAGCACAGGATACACAGTAGATAACAGATAAGTACTACTATAGTTTATATAAACAAGCTGCTGTGTAGCCATGGGGGCAGCCATCCAAGCACAGGATACACAGTAGATAACAGATAAGTACTACTATAGTTTATATAAACAAGCTGCTGTGTAGCCATGGGGGCAGCCATTCAAGCACAGGATACACAGTAGATAGCAGATAAGTACTACAGTAGTTTATATAAACAAGCTGCTGTGTAGCCATGGGGGCAGCCATTCAAGCACAGGATACACAGTAGAGAACAAATAAGTTCTGAAAAATACCATTGTATACTATAGAACTTATTGGTTATCGGCTGTGTATCCTGTACCTTTTCTCTTTTTTCTCCTTTGAATGGCTGCCCCCATTTCTGCACAGCAGCTTGTTTATATAAACTATAGTAGTGTCTCTGAAGCAAATACACCAGTTTTACCAATGCAGCACAACAGTAGATTATATTTTCATGATTTAAGGACCCTTTCATTTTTTGATTTTAAGGTGGCCATAGACGTAGAGATCCGCTCATGATGTTGGTTTCAAATAGGATCTTGGCCTGCTGTGTCTGATTATTTAGTATTTTATCATCTGAATTTTATAGAGTGGCATAGAGAAAATCAACTGGGCGCCCAGCATATAAAGTTTCGGGACCCCCCAATGAGGATTCCTTGTACCATTTCTGCCCCCTTCCTTGCATGCTTCTTAGTGCAGCTCCCAATGGGATTCTCTTTGTCCTTTAGAGACCTGGACCCCTCTATATAAATTATATGAATCAACTTGGGAGTAGAGTCTAGTAAACATTATGGTAGCATGCTGGAGTCCTCTAGTGACCAAACAGAAGTACATCCATATATACTTAAATCATTTTCCAGAACATGCTTGTAAGTAAAAACGTTTAGTTTATTACATCAATATTATAAAAAAACATTATCAAAGTACCCTCTATATAAATGCAGTGATTTCCATAGGCCGTCTCCCATAGACTCCATTTTAACCAAATCGTTATAATAATAAATAATGATTTCCTTTTTCTCTGTAATAATAAAACAGTAGCTGGTACTTGATCCCAACTAAGATATAATTAATCCTTATTGGAGGCAAAATCAGCCTATTGGGTTTATTTCATGTTAATATGATTTTCTAGTACATTTGAAGATCCATGAAGATCCAACTTATGGAAAGATCCATTATCAGGAAAACCCCAGGTCCCGAGCATTCTAGATAACAGGTCATATATCTGTGTGTGTGTGTGTGTGTGTATGTATATATGTATGTATATGTACAAACAAGGGAAAGTTGTGCTCACCACTAATATTTAAAACTAGTAGGCGGAGGTGCAATGAGGCTGTGACCACAAAATACATATAGTCAAATACAAGAGTCCTCTGCACTCAACCCATTATCAATATATTTAAGACAGAGACATTTTGTGCATACTGCTACTGAAAAATGCCTTACCCTTTAAACAAAACCTATTCAATCGAATAGGTTCGTATTTGGCCGAATCCGAATCGTATGAATCGATGGAATAGCGCATTCAATCAAATTCGATTCAAAGTTTTTCCCAAAAAATTATTTCAAAAGTCCACCAGTTGACTCCAAATAGGTTCAAGGAGGCCCCACATAGGCTAAAACAGCAATTCAGCAGGTTTTAGATGCCGAATGGTAGAAGTTGAATTTTTAAAGTGACAGTACAGTACAGAAATTCAAATTTTTTAATTTTTTTCAAATTCGAATCGAATTCGGAATATTCCCTAGTCGAAGTACACAAAATTAGCTCCAAATTCATTTTTTTTCAATTCAAGTTATAGAAAGATCCATTATCCGGAAAACCCCTAGTCCCGAGCATTCTGGATAACAGGGCCTATACCTGTATATGTGTATATAAATATATATATTTCTGCCATTGATTCCCATTTGTTTACCTTTGTTTTGCAGACTGTCCATGCACAGAAGCCCCAGTTCTTGTCTTTGCATTGTCAAGAGGTCGGAGGAAAAAATTATGAAGCTTCCATGTCTCACGTGGACAAACTAGTCAAGTAAGTGGAGAGAATCGTTTGCTGTTTGTCTAACCCACGGTGGCGCCATACTATGTGTTTTATGTGACTTGCACCCGTAAGGAAACCGCTGCAACCAATCAACTGTGGTTTTTACAGGCTTCAGGCAGTTAGAATAATGCAACGCAAGCATCTGATTGGTTGTGATGGTTTGCAAGGGGAAGAGCAAGGCTGGTCATGTACAGGGCAGCAATGAATGTGGGGTGTCTTAAAGGGGTTGTTAACTGTTAGTATGACGTAGCGAGTGATATTCTGAGACTATTTGCAATTGGTTTTCATTTTTTATTATTTGTGGTTTTTGAGATATTTAGCTTTTTATTCAGCAGCTCTCCAGTTTGAAATTTCTGCTATTTGGTTGCTAGGGTCCAAATGACCCTAGTAACCATGAATTGATTTGAATTAGAAACTAAAATATAATTAGAGTAGGATCAGAATAGCAATGTGAGGAATAAAAAGTAGCAATAACAATAAAAGTGTAGCCTTACGGAGCATTTACGTTTTAGATGGGGTCAGTGACCCCCGTTTGAAAGCAGGAGAGAGTCGGAAAACGACAGCAAATAATTAAGAAAAGTATAAATAATGAAGACTAAATTCATAGTTGCTCAGAATTGGTCATAATATAAAAAAACTATTGCTGACTCCTTCTCTTATCTCAATGGGACCTGAATATAAAGATATAGCAGTAATGCTGCCTGTTTACATACAGTTTCTGTTTAAAGGAGTGGTTCCCCTTTAAGTTAAGGATTTTGGTATGTTATTGAATAGTCAGTTCTAAACAACTTTTCAATTGGTCTTCCTTATTTTTTATTGTTTTTGAATTATTTGCCTCCTTCTTTCTGACTCTTTCCAGCTTTCAAATGGGGGTCACTGACCCCATTGAAAAACAAATGCTCTGTAAGGCTACAAATGTATTGTTATTGCTGCTTTTTATTACTCCTCTTTCTATTCAGGCCTCTCCTATTGATATTCCAGTCTCTTATTCAAATCAGTGCATGGTTGCTAGGGTAATTTGAACCCTAGCAACAACATCGCTGAACTTGCAAACTGGAGAGCTGCTGAATAAAAAGCTAAATAACTCAAAAACTTCAAATAATTAAACAATGAAAACCATTTGCAAATTCACATACATCATACTAAAATTCAAATCCCTTTAAATATTCTCATCCTAAAAACCTGTAAGTTTTTATTTACTTTAGTGTTTCTCTGACATTCTGCCCTTTAATGGGCTCATTCATACTGAAAAAATTCCCTTCCCAAAACAAATTTTTGTTGTTTTGAAAATGGTAACATGGTGCCCTCTGCTGTTCTTGCCTGGTAATGCAGCGATCTCTTTAATTCTTTGAATTTATGGCTTTCTGTAAAGTGACATTTCTAAACAATGGTCAGTTGCTCTAGCGTGAAATAATGGCGGTTAATATTGCCCATCTTTGCTATATGTTATAATTCATTTATATCTCTGGTTTAAATATTTATTGCTTAGCTATGCCAAGTATTGAACTGTGTTCGTCCTGGGTAGCGATGGGTGAATAAATTCACAATTTGCGGCGAATTTCTGCATTTCGCTGCCGGTGAATAAATTTGCGAATCTCCAGCGAAAATTTGTCTGCGTCAAAAAATTTTGGACGCGTATCTGAAAAGTCACTCTCGTCAAAATTTCGGCGCGTCAACACTATTCGAACGCCCGTTCACTTTAACGCCAGAGTCAAAATTGACGCAAGCAACTTGAAAAACGTGCATAAAAAAATGGACGTGGGCGTCAATTTTCGAGTTTCACGATTTTCTTTGGTGTTTCTCGAATTTCGTAGGAATTTCGTAAATTTTTGGGCGTAACGGAAGAAATTCGCCCATCTCTAGTCCTGGGTACTGTAGTATATTAGAAAGTTAGACCTTTAAATGGACCTCATTGATATTGATATACTATTCTTGCATAGGGTAAATATATGAACAGACAAGCGTGGCTACTGTTAAGGAAAACATAAAGTCGGCCCTCGCACACTTGTGAAAATGGAAACAGCAGCCAATCGTGATGCAGGTAGCATTTTGCTATCGGTTGCTATCGGTTACTATACCTGGTGGGAAGTTTTCCACTTTATTGCATTTCCCCCCATTCTGATTGGCTAAGGAAAGGTGGCATATCTTTAGCATAGTCACTATACTAAATATATGCAACCTCTCCTTAGCCAATCAGAATGGTGGAAATGCAATAAAGTGTCATTATACTATAGTGAGTGCAATGGTTCTTTCTACACTAAGGGGCACATTTACTTCGCTCCAGTGAATGAATAGAAGAAAAAATACTTAGAATTTCGAACTTTTTTTTGGCTACTTCGACCATCCAATTGGCTACTTCGACCTTCGACTACGACTTTGTATCGAACCAAACGATTCGAACTAAAATTGTTCGACTATTCGACCATTCGGAGCAGTCGAAGTACTGCCTCTTTAAAAAAACTTCTACCCCCTACTTCGCCAAGTAAAACCTACCGAACATCAATGTTAGCCTATGGGGAAGGTCCCCATAGGCTTTCCTAGCTGTTTTTGATCGAAGGAAAATCGTTCGATCGATGGATTAAAATCCTTCGAATCGCTCGATTCGAAGGTTTTAATTGTAAATTGCGGTAAATCCTTCGACTTCGATATTTGAGGGTTAATTAACCCTCGATATTCGAACCTAAGTAAATGTGCCCCTAAATGTGTAGAAACAAGTTTCCAGCATGGAAGTTACGCTATTACAGTCCCAAGGGGCGACTTTTTGACGCCTACGAGTTTAAGCCCAACAGGAGATTCCATGGGTTATTCATGGGGAAGTCTCAGGCCCCCGGGGCCCATCGAGCGTCTCAGGACCGTTTTGTTTAAACAATCACTGACATTTATACGCACAGTCGCCGCCCACTCATGAGCCGAATGTTTTTACCTTACAGGGACCTGCTCTCCAGCGATGCAATGAAAGAATTCAACAGAGCTCGGGTCTATCTGGATGAGAACTACAAGACCCAGGAAAACTTCACAGTAAGAGACATTTTCTCCCATTCTGTTTCTTGCTCGGACCTGTCCCTTTTGCAAGTTTTGGCACAGACAGGCCATTCTTTATGTAACTGCATTCACTCCCTGGTATGAGCTCAATCACCCAAATCCTCCATTAAAGGGCACATATACCTACCTAGCTTGTTGGAAACTTGCTCAGCACTTTCTTCTGAGTTTTTTTGCAGTAGGGATGCACCGAATCCAGGTTTTGGTTTGGGATTCGGCCAGGATTCTGCCTTTTTCAGCAGGTTTCAGCTGAATCCTTGTGCCTGGCCGAACTGAATCCGAATCCTAGTTTGCATATGTCAATTAGGGGCGGGTAGGGAAATCACGTGACTTTTCATTGCAAAAGAAGAATTTTTTCCACTTTTTCCTTTCCTACACCCAATTTGCATATACAAATTAGGATTTGGATTTGGTTCGGTATTCGGCTGAATCCTTCACCAAGGATTCGGGGGTTCGGCCGAATCCTGAATAGTGGATTTTGCAGTTTACATTGCTTTTTTTTTTTTAGGGTTGCAACAAATCCACTGAACCCCTGAATCGTTCGCCAAAGATTCGGCTGAATACAGAACCGAATCAGAATCCTAATTTGCATATGCAAATTAAGGATGGGAAGGGGAAAATATTTTTTACTTCCTTGTTTTGTGGCAAAAAGTCACGTGATTTCCCTCCCTGCCCCTAATTTTCTTATGCAAATTAGGATTCGATCCGCTGGATCTGAATCCTGCTGAAAAAGGCTGAATCCTGGATTTGGTGCATCCATAATTTTTTTTATTCTTTTTGATTTCCTGGTATTATCCCTTTCTTAATGAAATAGCCACCATGTCCTAGTATTGACAAAACAGAACAGTGGGGGGCGCTATCCTATTACTTGTTCCTGATATTTGTGATAAACTTCTCATTTCCTAAATGGAAAACATAATGCAAATGAAAGAAGAGCATTCAGAGATTTTTCCTTAAAGACCTTCCAACACATTTTTCTGTTCAGTTGGTTTCAGATAGATCACCAGAAATAAAGACTTTTCCCAATTACTTTCTATTTCTATGTGTCACTGTTTTTCTAATATTGAAGTGTAAGTCTAATTTTTCACCTTCTAAAGCAGCTCTGGGAGGGGGGTCACCGACCCTGTAAACTTCTAAACAGATACATTTAGTTGATACATTTCTTATCTTTGTCCCTGCTGAGCAGAACCTCTGAGTTTCATTACAGGCAGCTGTTAGAATTGATACAATAGTTACTATTCAGTCTGCACCTGAATTACTGAGCTGCCAGACTCAAACACCAGAGACAGGGACATCCAACTTTAAACTTAGATTTTGGAAAAACAGTTAAAAAATATAAAGCAATTGGAAAAAGTCTCTATTTCTGGAGCACAATCTGAAAACAACTCAACTGAAAAAGTGTTTGGAAGGTGAACAACTCTTTACTGTAAGATATGAGAGTGGGTATATGTTGCCTTTAATGTGGCTCACACATTTATCTGAAGTTAAATAAGTCCTGGGGTCCTTTATCTGTTGGGGAACCCACTATACACTCCATTCCTCGCCTGGCATTGAACCCTACCTGTACCTGAGAAACATTCAGCGTCTCCGCTTTCTTCTGGATTCACTATTGGTTGTTCAACGTGGCCAGTTAAGCCCCACCCCATAACTCGAGGTTCTCTATTATCACTATTCAGTTAGAGCTAACTGCTCATTGGTTACTATGGGTTACAGGGCTAAGGGTTAAATTAACATTAACTTTACTCTCCTTGTCCAAAGTTCTACTCCGCTCCCTGCTTACTGGCATGTCTGGAGTTAATGGAGTGCTCATTGGCCATTTTCAGTGATCTCACTGGCACGTCTGGGGTTAATATGCGTATTATCCATTTTTCTGTAACCATTGTACTGGCACATCTCGGGTTCATATGTGGATTATCCATTTTATATTGCAATTGTATTGGCATATATAGGGTTAACAAACTGATTATCCACTTTCTATAGCAATTAAACTGGCGTGTCTTGGATTCATATGCGGATTGTCCATTTCCCGTAGTAATTATACTGGCACTATGGGGTTAAAATGACCACTATCTATTTTATTGAGTGATTATACTGGCTCATCTGGGGCTTATAGGCTTGTTGTCCATTTTCTGTAATAGTTTTACTGGCATGTCTGGGGCTAATATGCTGATTATCCATGTTCTGTAGTTATTATACTGGCACGTCTGGGGTTAATATACGCATTATGTATTTTATTTCGTGATTTGCCTGCCTCGTCTCCGGTTCATATGCTTGTTATCATTTTCTGTAATAATTATACTGGCTTGTCGGGAGCTAATATATTTATCATCCGTTTTCTGTAGTAATAATACTGGTATGTCTGGGGTTAATATGCCCAATATATGGTTTATTTGTGTTTATACTGGCCCATCTGGGGTTAATATACTTGTTATGCATTTTCTATAGTAATTATACTGGCATGTCTGGGGTTAATATACTTGTTATCCATTTTCTATAGTAATTATACTGGCATATCTGGGGTTAATATATTTGTTATGCATTTTCTGTAGTAATTATACTGGCACATGTGGGGCATGTTTGGGTAAAATGGGTGAGGTATTTAGGGGCGAGTGATTTTGTTTTTCAGCGCGGCACATGGCAAATGTTCACAATTTATACTCTAACTTAAACAGCCTCCTAATTATACAATTATGTACAAGTTGTGAGACACTTTATGGGCTTTGCCAGCAAATTGATTTCCTACAAACTTGGCACTAGTTATTGTGTACAGGCGAGTGTATTAGAAAAACAGCTTGCTTTCTGCTTTATGACTTTAGGGGAGTGATTGAAGTAGTGAATAAAAAATTATACATCAGTCGCTGCCCCATAGGAGCTTACAATCTAAGGTCCCTATCACATTCACACATACGCTGGGCAATATTATATCATTGATCTTGTTATAGTGACCCATTTGTTTGTACCAGCCCCTGAACACTGAGCACTTATTTCTCTGCTACTAAATAAGGCTTTGCACAAACACTCACTCACTCACACTCACACTTACTAACACACAATCACACACACACACTCATATACTCACACACTCTCACGCACTCACACACAATCACGCACACTCATATACGCACACACACCCAGGACCGCCATCAGAAATCGCAGGGCCCCATACGACAAAATTTCCTGGGCCCGCTGGGCTGCACCCACCGCAAGCCCCACCTACAGGTCCGCCCTCCCCACTCCCACAGGTCCGCCCCCCACCACACAACAGTAAAAAAACAAAAAAATATTGGTGGCTAGGGTTCCCACATGTTAATAAAAAATAAAAAAATATTGGTGGTCAGGGCCCTCCATAAAAAAAACATTTGTGGCCAGGGCCCGCATTAAAAAATATTGGTGGCTAGGACCCCACATGGGAAAAGAAAAATTGGTGGCCAGGGCCCCCCCCCCACATTACAAGAAAATTGGTGGCCAGGGCCCCTTAAACGTCCATGCCTTCCTGAAGTCAGCAGCTCTCAGAAAGATGGGGGGCCCGGCTAATCAAGTAAGTGTGATGTGGTCGGGCCCCCCTTACCCTCGGGGGCCCCCTACAACTCTCCCCCCTGTCCCCCCCTGATGGCTGCCCTGCACACACCCACTCACACATATACAAACACACACACTCTCTCTCACACTTACACACAAACGCTCACACACTCTCACACACAAAAGCGACTTTCTTGGCAAACTCTATTTTCACATCGTCTGTCAGAGTTTTGCCCGTGTGCTCGATACTCGTCTCTGTATTTAGAATCTAAAAATACCCCAGGCTGGAGACTTGTAAGTAAAATAAACTGTTTCTTTCCAGTAAGGATGGAGCCTGCCTATAAATTGTGTCTCGGGGGGTCACGCTGGCGACATACTCCGGGCTCTGCCTTTTTTATTTTATAGCTGGTTGGCAGCTTTCCATTTATAATAATAGTCATTTTCGCTTCCTGGGCCGTACAGATGTAATGAGGGATATTTGTTTTATATTAATTGAGAAATAGACCAAGAAGGATGCGCGTCATTTATCATCTCTGTGATAGAGAAATTCACTAGAATTAATATCCGTCTTTATTACAGCCCACCTCTAACCCATTATGTTTGTGTTGCACGCTGGGAGCTGTTATTACACTAATGTCGCACGAGGAAATTAAAAAAGGAAAGTGTAAAATAAAAGTGACCAAATTGGCACCAGGTCTAGTTACCCTTAGCAACCAATCAGATCTTTGCTTTCAGACAGATGAGCATTCACTCACTGCCTGCTGATTGGTTACTGGTCCTGGTGTAGGCGTTGCGTCTTTTATGACACTAGCCCTGAAGGTACAAAAAGTCTATTACACTTAAATACTATCAATAGTCTTTAGGTAGAGGCTGTTTAAGGTAATTTCACGGGTCTGGTGGGTTCGGGCCGAACTCGCACTCCGCCACCTTAAAATGACGGCTTCCGACTTCTGGGTTCTTCTTTTATAGACGCTGCACCTGCTCGCCCCGCCCATTTTGTGACATCATAGACGGGGCGTGCGGGTCTTTTAAAGAAACCTGGAAGTCAGGCTCATGGGGACACGGGTGGAGGAAGGGGCAGGTTAGGTGAATGGGTGCGGGAAATCCCGACCCCACATCACTAGTTTCTAGCTGTGGGCTGATCTGGAATAATTAGTAAAAAGAAAAATAAGGACCGCACATGCTCACCGTTCCCCCCTCACAATTCAGGTGCTCAGTCCAGCAGTGTCCAACTGCAAATACGACAAAACCTCAAAAAGCAGACGGCACTTCTGAAAATGGAATTTATTGGAGTTCCTGCTGGAAAAAACCTAACGCGTTTCGGGAGTTATCCCTTAATCATAGGTCAGCCTATGATTAGGGATAACTCCCGAAACGCGTTAGGTTTTTTCCAGCAGGAACTCCAATAAATTCCATTTTCAGAAGTGCCGTCTGCTTTTTGAGGTTTTGTCTGATCTGGAATACCTTGATGAGCTATTTATGCAACAAAGGTCTAGCTCAACTATGATTGGTTTTAACTGAAGGCAGGGTCTTATTTTAAAATGTATTTATATACATGGAGACATGGGGTTGCCTATGATTAAATGCTGGGTAAGCATGAAACACGTTAGGCTCCATGTGGGGTATTGTTGCTTTTTAATCTGATGTCATAAACAAATATTTTTTAATAGCAGGAGTATAGGACATGTCACTTACTGTCTGACTGTCAGCTCCAGGGTCAGACTCTGCTCCCTCTTTCAAGATTAGTAAGGTCTGCAATGGGGGTCCTGCGGGGTGACGGGATGGTTGGTGCGGGTGTCCGATGTGGCTGGTGGACCCGATGGTGTGGGGGCCCCAGAGATAGCAGCCTCTGTGGTCTCAAGGTTCCCAGTCCGATGCTGGTCAACTCTGTGTTAAAGTAGAACTAAAGCTTAACTAAAGAAGTAGCTAGAAATGTTTTACATTATGTTTTGTGCTTCTGTACCAGCCCAAGGCAACCACAGCCCTTTAGCAGTAAAGATCTGTGTCTCCAAAGATGCCCCAGTAGCTCCCCATCTTCTTTTCTGCTGATTCACTGCACATGCTCTGTGCTGCTGTCACTTACTGAGCTTAGGGACCCACTCACAATATACAGTACACATAGAATAGAAATGTCACAATATAAGGCTGATTAGTAATTAATACAGATAATTACTACATGGCAGCACAGAAACCATTGCAATTAGCATCAGATTTTAATAATCAGCCCTGTAGCATCAGCTTATATTACAGGGGAAGCTCATTTTCTGCTGGATAATTAGTGACGAGCCCTAAGCTTAGCTTCTCAACAGCTGCTCAGAGCCCACTGAGCATGTGAGTGTCACAGACACTTTCCAAGATGGTGACCCCCTGTGACAAGTTTGAAGTCCTGGATCATTGCTGCTATTGACAAGCTGAAACTTTAGCCTCGTGCAATAAGTTCAGTATATAAAATGTATCATTTGTAGCCACATTCATTTTTGGGGTTTAGTTCTCCTTTAACTAAGATTTGTCAATAAAAATCTGTCCTGTAAAGCCTCCTGTCCCTTGTCCCTGTCATTTCAGGTTTGCTGCATGAGATTATCCGATGTCACGTCACCTGATCTTTTTGTGTTACCCCCATTCTGTCCCCCATTACCCAGTCTCCCACTTCCTGTATTTGCGCTCAAACTACTGACCTGAAAGATCAAGATTTGACCCAACACTGGCTTTTTAAAAATTGTGTTAGGTGGGATTTAATATTCATATTATGGGGGTGTGGCTTAATGTGTCATGGTGTGGTGGGAATATTTCTCTTAAAGGGGTTGTTAACCCTTGAGTTAACTTTTAGTATGATGTAGAGAGTGACATTCTTAAACAATTGGCAATTGGTTTTCATTTTTTATTATTTGTGGTTTTTGAATTATTTCGCTTTTTATTCTTCGGTTTGCAATTTCACCCATCTGGTTGCTAGGGTTCGAATCACCCTAGCAACCATGCACTGATTAGAATAAAAGACTGGAATATGAATAGGAGAGGCCTGTATAGAAGGATCAGTAATAAAAAGTAGCAATAACAATACATTTGTAGCCTTACAGAGCATTTGTTTTTTAGATGGGGTCAGCGATGCCCATTTGAAAGCTGCAAAGAGTCCGAAGAAAAAGGCAAATAACTATAAAAAATAAATAATGAAAGCCAATTGGAAAATTGTTTAGAATTAGCCATTTTGTAACATACTAACAGTTAACTTAAAGGTGAACCAGCTCTTTAAACTGTCGCCCGTTGCTGCCAAATGCTGGGAATCCGGATCCGCTGACTCTCGGGGTGGGCTTGAGAGATGTGCTGTTTGCAGAGGTTCCAAATGAAATAATAGTTTAATTAAGAGAGGGAATAAACGAACGTTCATATTCCTGGCTTTTTAATTTGCTTTAATCGATTGTCACGCGGAGCCGTTCTCTCCGGGAAATTATGTTCCTTTTTACTAACAGAAAGGTGAAGTTAATTTTTGCCAGATTAATGAGATCCCAGTAATATTTTTAGTTAAGTCTGGTTCTGTTAATTGGGCATTAATTGAAAAAGGAAATTGAGCGGAATTTATGGCCGATATAAATCCTGTGCTGTTTCTTAATTGGCCTCGGCACCTTCCAGCGACTTCCCAGAACACGGCGGCGCTAGCGGTTGTTGTTATTCCCTTAGTTGGGAGAAATACATGATGAAGATGATGATGATACAGGATTATTTAGTAGCCATGTATCTGAATTCAAACACAAACCAGCAGAGGGAGCTATGGCACTGCTTCATTTCAGTCTCTGAAATGTTAATTCCAACCTATTATAGTATATTCTTCCATTGCTAGGCTTTTAAACTTAAACCCAAAGGGTTAATTTCAGATTTTGACACATTGCTGCACAGGCTAGTTTGCACAAGTGCATTCCTTTAGTTAGCAGCACTCTCCAGATCAATGCAATTTGTCGCCAGTAGGTGGTGCTGTTCTGCTAAGGTCTGCGGAGAACTGCTCAGCCGAGGGAATCAATATGGCAGCACCCGGTTGTACACATGAGCATGCATGGGCAGCATCTTTTGTCCTGTGATATGGATGCATTTAAAATATAAAAAAACAAGAATGTGCCAGTGCATTAAACTCTCTTAGATATAGAAGGAATGCTTTACAATGTTTTGTTTCTGATTAATTTATTGAAAATGTCTGCAAATTTCTAGTCCCGCCCATCAGTACCACTTCCTGCTGCCTCCTTTCCCAGGCTGCACAGGGGAGCCGGCAGCACTCAGCACATTGCACTGTAGGATAGGAACCAATCAGCAGCTAGGCTGACCTGATAGGGAACTGAAGCCTGTCTTTGCTTGTATGACTGCAGTGCTGTGATTGGCTGTCCCCTTCCTACTGTGCTTCTGGCAGGGACCATTATCCTAATGGTCCCTGCCAGAAGCACAGTAGGAAGGGGACAGCCAATCACAGCACTTCAGTCATACAAGCAAAAACAGGCTTCACGCCCACCCCTCATTTGAAACAGAATATATATGGGAAGCTCCAGTAATTCAATTTTTAAATACAGTATTAATTTACACCCAAAAGTAAATTAAAGGAATTTAGCAGCAAGTTCTGCTCTGTTTGCTTTCTCTCAGTACTTCGACATATTGGACCCAAAAGTAAAACCAGCACTATATAGTATACATCATTGTCTACAAAATGAGTTTTTCTTTAATATATCCTATATGTCTCCTTTAAGATATAGTAAAGCACCAGTAATGTGTTTACCTGAGATACTGGGAGCTGTAGTTCTCAAACGCTAGCTCTCTAAGGCCAAAGCTGGCAGAAGTAGAAAAGGACCAGGCAGGCAGGTGAATTCATTCTGAACCTGAAATAAGTTTTTTTATTTGAATAAGCTCTAGGTGATGTAATATATTTTATGGTCACTAGGTGGCAGGAGTAGACTTGCTTTATTAGAGCAGCCAGATACCCTCACTTGACTTGTATTCCCCCTGGCTGTATCCTGTACCTTGTCCTGTACTCACAGTAAGGTATGTAGCCATCATTCTGGTTGGCATGATAACTGATCAGTATGATGCTCTGCATTATAACCGGAGCTTACATGAGCCTGACATTCAGTCTAGTTGCTTCAGAAAGTACCGTAGCTGCTTGGGAAAGTGCCAGGCTCTGAATAGCTATTATTTTAGGGATGAAAGATTCCGGCACCCTATGCCCAATAACCATTGTGCCTGTCCCAGATACTGTTCTCGGATCAATAAGATAAGCAGGGATGCTGGGAAAGGAAGATAAACTGTTCTTGATAATCCACTATATCTATGGAGTAGGGCCTCATATCTCTAACTGTCATTTCCTGCCACTAGGTGGCAGCACAACCGCAGTATTGCATGGCATATACAATTAAGTCTTTGCCTCTTAGGGTTAATCCAGTAGGAAACAGTACAGAGTGGTATCCAACTTGTGATTTGCATATGAATCCTGTTAGAGACCCTCTATAACCTCTTTATGGACACGGCATGTATATCTATAGGCGCCTTGCGTTCCTTTCAATTTTATAAAAACCTTTTGGGTGATTGACTCCATTTGAACCCCCTACTGGTACTCATTGTATCACCGCACTTCATGCTCATTGGCTGGGGATATATTTGTCTTGCTACAGCTACCACCATGTGACTGGGTTAGCCGACTCTCTGAGTTTGTGGGACCACTTAGAGTAGCAGAGCGTTGAAATCATGGATTTATATATAACAGGTCTTCTTCCAAGGGGAAGTAACCATGGCTACAGATTTGGACTGAACATCTAGCATCCCAAAGGATCTCCTAGTGGGCCCCAACCAAGAACAATTTCCACCAGCCCTTTCTTATTTCCACCATATGTCTATATAACACCTTTTGTATTTAGCAATGTCTACATCTGATTGTTGCGATGGTGGGCCCTCAATGACAGGTTCTCTGGTGGGCCCTCGATAACAGGTTCTCTGGTGGGCCCTCGATAACAGGTTCTCTGGTGGGCCCTCGATAACAGGTTCTCTGGTGGGCCCTCGATAACAGGTTCTCTGGTGGGCCCTAGATAACAGGTTCTCTGGTGGGCCCTCGATAACAGGTTCTCTGGTGGGCCCTCGATAACAGGTTCTCTGGTGGGCCCTAGATAACAGGTTCTCTGGTGGGCCCTCGTTAACAGGTTCCCTGGTGGGCCCTCGTTAACAGGTTCCCTGGTGGGCCCTCGATAACAGGTTCCCTGGTGGGCCCTCGATAACAGGTTCTCTGGTGGGCCCTCGATAACAGGTTCTCTGGTGGGCCCTAGATAACAGGTTCTCTGGTGGGCCCTCGATAACAGGTTCTCTGGTGGGCCCTCGATAACAGGTTCTCTGGTGGGCCCTCGTTAACAGGTTCCCTGGTGGGCCCTCGTTAACAGGTTCCCTGGTGGGCCCTCGATAACAGGTTCCCTGGTGGGCCCTCAATTACAAGTTTTCTGGTGGGCCTAGGAGATCATTCCAATATGTTTGGTTGAGCCGCTCCCTTTGCTCTGCTTATTGAACTTGAAAATTTTAATCCCATAGAACTGGGCAATATGGCCGTATTAAGATAAGTGATTGGATTTTGTTTACTGGGCTGATCCTGGTGCCTGGGTACTCCTATCTCCTAACTCTCAGATGTCCACAATTTGAACCAGTTAAGCCCTCCACAAGTGTGGTCAGATCTCCCATTATATAAAAACTGGACTCATGGAGGACACTTCTAAATTTGTGGTTTTACTACTGACCCTGGTACTCTTGTTAGAAAAAATAAGTCCATCAAAAGTGGTGGAGTAGAGCATGGTCAGTGAGGTCATCAACAGAGGAGCATCTTAGAAGAAGAAAGATGATGTAATGAGTTAGTGGAATAGTTAAAGGTGTAGCTTAACATGCACCTGTGCAAGAGCAGATGTACAGCAGTTCTATGTCTTCTACACCTGATACTATGGATAATAATGTATCGTAGACATTCAGTGCCAACTCGTATGACCTAGTGAATAGTTGAGCGCAAGCAATGTCATCTGGAATATCTGGACGTCTGATATTTTATAGAGTTTATCAAATTTCTCTCGCAAATACTGTAGAGTATATCTGAGTGCAGAAGAGAGTGCCTTCACCTTCGTCCAAGAGCGTATTGATCAGCTCGCTCTAACTGCTCAGAAATAATGTGTCTAATTTCACTGGCCGCAAGGAGAAGTATAGAAAAAAACATTACTAATCCCCTGAAAGGTTCAGAACGTCGATAGCAGGACATAACGTTAATGACTTTCCTATACTCCAGCCTCAAATGAGGCTAAATGAGGGAGAAATTACAAATTTATTTTCCTATAATTTCAGCAGTTGTCTTGTTTTACTGCAACTGTAAAGTGCCAAGAATTAAAGGACTCCGGGAGTGACTGTCTGACCTAGGAGTAGATTTTACTGGATGATATATATATATATATATATTGGACATATGAGTTAAAGTCCTGCACGGGTCCATTTTTTGGGACCCGAACCCGACCCATACCCGCAACCTTCAATCCACAACCCGGACCCACAACCCGCATTCTTACCCGCTTGGACCTGCTACCTGACCCTACCCGCAAGTACCTTATCTGCAACCCGGACCCGCGACCCGCTGACCATCAAGAATCAGCAAGTGCTGTCATTGTAAACCGGAAGTGACATCATCTGAAGTAGACGTGATCAGGAAAAAAAGGAGTAAAACAGGAAGTGCTCTCATTGTAAACCGGAAGTGACGTCATCGGAAGTTGACGTGACCAGACGAAAGGAGTGAATATCGATATTGAGAAGACCCACGGCCCGACCCGCAACCCACAGAACCACCGACCCGTGTGTATACCTGCACCTGGAACTTGTAAGCGCAACCCGCAGGGTACCGCAGGTTTTTGCGGGTACCCGAAGGTAGCTTCTGCTTATGAGTAGGGTTGGTAAACCTCAGATTTGAGTAGGAAACTGAAGGTGGTCATTTAGAAATGCATTTGCAAGAGAGGACACACTAAAATGAGCGCAAATGGTGCACCCATCCATTAAAGTTACTTGCTTCCAATCTCAATCTTCGCACTTATATAGTTGCACCATTGCATCCTTCCTGCCTCGTCTGCTGAAGTTGGAGAACCCTGGAGATACCACCAGCCTTAACATGGCAGTAATTTCTGGGATCCCACAGTGGGGCCCATCTGCCCTAATTATTCTTGCAACTATGGCTGAACCCTGTAAGATATTTCAAATAACTGTAAACCCTGTTATGAGCTTAGAGGGCTAAATGTTGGGCCTAAGAAGGTGGGCATGAACCAAGGAAGCCCAAACCCAGTGCTTCCAAAGATAAATTGGAGGTCCCATACAATGTCCTCTGGCAATGCTACGGGATCAGATTGACTCAGAGGTGACGGTGTCCCTTTAACATGGAGGCACACACAGGGATGCTTTTGAACGAGATTAAATGACATGGATGAAATCAATCATCTGTATATTCCTACAGAGAGGTTATTTACTGTTGTCTACAATCTACATTGAATACAATTTCAATGCATTTTATTTTACACCAGCTGATTTATTTATCGTCAAAGCACTCATAAACCGTTAGATCAATCACTTGCATGAATGGAAGCAAATCTCATAATGTTAATTCCGCATGCGTGGGGGAGGATGCATGGGGCTGCACAGGCATTATGCAGGGATGAGAGCAATGTCCGAGCACTCAAATCTCTCTCGTTCCAGACCTTAACTCTATGTCTGCCATGAGTGCTTTCAGATCATAACTCTGTTATTGATGCTGAAAAGCCCAAGCAATGTCTCCTTGGAGCTTATTGTGCAACCTACAAGATGTTTTATTCCGGGGACCAAAGCAGTGCCTTAGAACCTACTGTAGAACCCACAAGATGTTTTAGAACCTACTGTAGAACCTACAAGATGTTTTATTCCAGCTACCAAAGCAGTGCCTTAGAACCTACTGTAGATCCTACAAGATGATTTATTTCAGGGATCAAAGCAGTGCTTTAGAACCTACTGTAAAACCTACAAGATGTTTTATTCCAGAGACCAAAGCAATGCCTTAGAACTTATGTTAGAACCTACATGATTTTTTATTCCAGGGACCAAAGCAGTTCCTTAGAACTTACTGTAGAACCTAAAAGATGTTTTATTGCAGGGACCAAAGCAGTGCCTTAGAACTTACTGTCAATCCCACAAAACTTTTTTTTGCCAGGTACTAAAGCAGTGCTTTAGAACTTATTGTAGAACCTATAAGATGTTTTATTCCAGGGACTAAAGCAGTGCTTTAGAACTTATTGTTGGACCTACAAGATCTTTTATTCCAGGGACTAAAGCAGTTCCTTAGAACTCACTGTAGATCCCACAAGATGTTTTATTCCAGGTACTAAAGCAGTGCTTTAGAACTTATTGTTGAACCTACAAGATGTTTTATTCCAGGGACTAAAGCAGTGCTTTAGAACTTATTGTTGAACCTACAAGATATTTTATTCCAGGGACTAAAGCAGTTCCTTAGAACTTACTGTAGATCCCACAAGATGTTTTATTCCAAGGACTAAAGCAGTACTTTAGAACTTATTGTTGAACCTACAAGAGGTTTTATTCCAGGGACCAAAACTGTAGTGCATTTGAGCTTATTTTGGAACCTATAAAGTGTCATATTCCAGGCACCAAAGCCTTAGAATGCAGTGTTAAACTTAAACATGTTTATGTTTCAATACACCAAGAATTGCTTTAGAAATTACTGTAGAACCTACCAGATGTTATATTCTAGGAACCCAAGCAATGCCTTAGAACTTAATTTCCCAAAACCCAAGACTAAGAACTATAAATAAGTCCTATTCAAGCTTAGATATACCACCCACATCAAATAAAAATAAAACACATTTTAGTAACAGTCAGTAACCAAAAGTAGTGAATGAAAAGATGATGGTCATTTACTATAAAGCAAAAAAAAAAAAAATTGCTCAGACCAGCTGGTGGGAAATAATTCCAGAAACTGGGATCAGCCCAGAATGCAAGAAAAGTTTGCTGTGCTGTATGTATAATGGACAGAGGTAATTGTGTTATGAAAGGCATACCATATCTCTACCTTTTAAGCCTATTTTAACCAATGGCAAAAGTAACACTGGAGCGGCTTAAGAACAGAGCGAATGGCCAAGTCAAAGCCTTCATTTCTTTCCAGCTGAGAATCTATGGCCCCATTTGAACACGAAGGTTTGTAACCATCGTTTGAATAACTTGTGCAAATCTACCTGGACAAATAGTCCCAAAGCATTCCTGCTACATACTTGCCATTTGAAGCTTTTATCTCTGCAAAAAACGCCTCTACAAGATAAAAGTATGTGGATTAAATGCTGTTGAAAAACAACATTTCTCAGGTTTTTGCTGGCAAAAGCAGTACCAGCTCCATTATTTTTACATGGGCTAATTAGGCTCTTGCCGGCACCGTATATTTTTATTGGTATGATAGGCTGGTGTAAAAATAATGTGCTTAGTTCTCCCTTTAAACCAAACTGTACTTGGCTGGTGTCTATTCCCAGATCAATTTGTTGGGCTGAAATATATTTTATCACTTTATGTGGTCACCCGACGGTACAGACAAGGATAATGCTTTATGATTGCCATGAACTGTTCTGTTGCAAATCGCTGAACATACGAGCTGTAGGGATCCGACTTTGATATAAGACGTCTGTGCTGGAAAGGGCTGTAGTCTATCACTATTCATTTTCTGCTTTTTTTTATATGGAAGAGGCAGTCCAGACTCAAACCATTTAAATGAAGTGAATGTCAGTGCCGTTATACTCTGAAGTCATAATTCTTCTTACCTTGCCCTCGACCATACAGAACGAAGAAGAAGAAGAAAAAAAGAAAGATCAATGAAGCCGCCATCGGAAAATGAATGATGGTTTTGGATTCTGGAGCCCTTCTCCGCTTTTGAATAATTTCCTTAGAAATTTATGGAAAATTAATTACGGTTTATAGATGTTCCTTATTGGATGCATTTATGATAGAGGACATAATCTGCTTTATGAAACTGATCAAGCCGTTCCCCTCCCCATCGCGTTGTCTCCCTCCATTCGTAAGCGGGATAAAAAGACATGCTTGATAAAGTGGAAGTATAAAGATTGGTTTGCTAAGGGCACCGGGCATTTCATGATCAGCTAAATCATGGCTGTCTGAGTCCATGGCTGTATAATAATATCATCTTAGCATTGAGGCACCTGGGTTCCCGACCCCCCTCCCAATATAACCGCCATCTAACCCCCGCCGCCTTTGTTGATTATGATGTGCAGCAGTCAACTGCAAGGGTCTACAGTGAAGGTGAAACTGTCGTATCGATCTTTTTAGCACTAAAATATGAGCCACTTTATTCCGCTCCCCCTATGCTGTGATGTGAGAAATAATAACTCGGATCCAAATTAAAAATATTGATCCCTCCGAAGGTGTAGAAAGTAAATAAACACCTTGAGAAATATTCAGGTCAGCTAAGAAATGGCATTCGGCTATAAATGTGTCAGTATGTCAGAATTCAGGGTTCTTGAGCTGTTTTTCCTTTGAATTGATTTCTCATTATTTACTTCCTAAAAGTGTTAGAAATTGTCCTTAAGCCGTTAAGTCCCTGTGTTTGGACAAATTATTTATTTTGGTCGTAATAGCCCTTCCTAATCTACAGGCGCATTGATTGTTTTTTTTTTTTTACCTTCCTTTATGCAGAGGTTTCGGGGCTTAGGTTTTTCTGATTTTGTGGCTGCTTGGTGGCAGCGCTGTGCTGCACTGGGGCTGCTCTTGGATATAGCTAAAGGGTTAATTCTTTGTAAACTTTTTGTTAGGTTTAGTAGTTTTGAATATTTAAATCCCTTTAGACTAATTCCTCCATGTTCAGTGCAAGAACAAAAAGGCCACTATGCCTAAATGTCCTATTTTTCTATTGTAATAAATACTTTATTTTTAGGTTTGTACAGATACAGGACCTGTTATCCAGAATGCTCGGGACCTGGGGTGTTCCGGATAATGGATCATTCCATAATTTGGATCTTCATACCTTTAGAGACAAATTTATCAAAGGCGGAATTTCACATTTTTTAAAAACTCCCCTACTGAACTTTTCAAATCGATTTCTTATCGAATTCGCTTTCAATTTAAAAAAACTTGATGTCAGGAAGGCTGTAACCAACTCCAAATTGATCCCTGGACTTCTCCCATTGACTTAAACAGTAATTACGGTAGGTTTTAGGTGGCGCATAGTCGAAATCGAGTTCTTAAAGGGCCAGAGTATGATAAATATCGAAAACCGAATTCTAATTTTTTTTTAAAAAACTCGAATCGAATTTGAATAAATCCCTAGATAAATTTGACAGTTTTGATCATAAAAAATGCAAACCTTTTCATTTTCAATTCGACCCTTGATAAATCTGCCCCCTGGTCTGCTAGAAAATAATGTAAACATTAAATAAACCCAATAGGCTGGTTTTGCCTCCAATAAGGATTAATTATATCTTAGTTGGGATCAAGTACAAGCTACTGTTTTATTATTACAGAGAAAAAGGAAATCATTTTTAAAAATGTGGATTATTTGGATAAAATGGAGCCTATGGGAGACGGCCTTTCCGTAATTTGGAGCTTTCTGTATAATGGGTTTCTGGATAATA
Organism: Xenopus petersii; assembly: GCA_038501925.1. Lineage (NCBI taxonomy): Eukaryota > Metazoa > Chordata > Amphibia > Anura > Pipidae > Xenopus > Xenopus petersii. The sequence continues at coordinate 126,712,278 of CM076684.1, forward strand.
GATCCCATACCTGTATTTATTTAAGGTAAATATTAATAGGTACGTGTATACTTCATTATTTCCCCCATTCCCAGTTAAGATGTTTCATAGCTTCCTTTTTTGCATTCAGTAACCCTCCTATTGTGTTATAATCCCCCAACAAGCTACAAAGGGGCATAGGTATTTTGGAAAGCTCATATTTTAAAGATTTTCCTAATTTTATGTATTTGGGGAGCTAAATATTTCTTGTGATAACTAGTCCATATTGGTACATCTTGTTAGTTTATATTTGTAGTCCTCTGTATCTGTCTCTCCCTGTATGTACAGTCTATGTTCATATACTTTAAAGAATTAAAATCTTGATTTTCAGGTCAAGAATGACGCAGGGTTTGTGCGGATTTTTGGTGGGTTTTTGCCATAACGGTGCATGGCCTGGACAGATCATGGAGCCTTGTTGACCACACCTTCTAGGGCAGAAGCCATTGTTATTCCACCCCTGTCATTGATGGAGCTGGGGGCTAATTTAAACTCATTTACTGCAAGTTGGAAAATGAAAGCAAAGAACTAATTGGTTGCAATTAGCATCTGCACTTCTGCAATAAGCCCTGCTTTAAGTAAATCTGAAACTGACAGTTTACTCTCCTCCTGCTCTGTGGCCCCAGGGCCATTGCTCAGTCCACCCCGTTTAAGGCAACGCTCTTTCCTGTAAGCAGCTTGGATCCAAACTTCTGAATCAGTGTCAGGACTGATTACTGAAATGCTCTCTTTGGGTATCACATTGTGAATGTCGAGTAGTTATTGCCCTTTCTGTTGTGCATTGTTAATAGAGCCTGCTAATGGACGTTGGGTAATATGGAGCAGGGAGCTAATTGTTCTTCTATGTACAGCAGTCCTATTCATCATGTGAATGTTGGCTTGCATTTGCCTAACTGAGCTTATTAATTATCATTCATCTTAATCCTTCAGCAGCCTCCAGTCTGTCACTAACATGGATCTTCACTGATAGAAACGCATCAGTCTCCAGGCTGCCCAACAAAGCATTACATCAAGCGCAACTCTGATTGTATGCCAAAGAAATGAAATATCCCTGTGTTAGTCGATTACATAATTTGTTTCACATGGAATGTTGAATTTTAGCCCCTTTTGACAATTTTCTGGTGCTTTGCCTAAATTGGCCACCCATGTGGAGCTTTTTTAGTTGCTTGAGTCTTGGGCCAATGGTTATGTTATATGGGGGGCCCTGTATACCCTTCAGCCAGAGACCCATCCCATATCCCATTCTTTATACCATTCCTTATACCATTCCATATCAACAGCTTGATAGGAGCCTTGGAATGCTGGTCCAAGGGGACCATTTTGGGAGCATACATGAACCAATGGGTTGCACAGGTTGTTGGTCAAGGCCTGCCTATGGATTCTGGATGCAGCTTGCTTAAGCTCTATGCAAAAGTCTATTTAATAGCCCTGCAGCATTCCCAATGTTGGCAGCAGTAGAGTGGCCATCTTTTACTAATAACTTTTGCTAGGCAACTCCATTTTTAATATGGTGTTGCTCCTCTTTTTGCTGCAATAGCAGCTTCTACTCTTTTAGGATGGCCATAACTAAATGTTGGCACATCGTTGGTGGGATTTGTTTCTATTCATACGTAAGAGGTTGGGCACTGTTGTTGGGGATCAAGACTGGCTCACAGTCAGCTTTCTAATTCATCCCACAGGGGTTCAGTTAGTTTGAGATTTGGGCTCTTTGAAGTTCAGTCAACTTCTTTCCCCCCATCTTAACAAAACCCATTCTGTATGGATCTGGCTTTGTGCATGGAGGCAGCATTCTCCAGGAACAAGGAAGAGTCTTTCCCAAACCCTTGTGTCAATTAGAAGGTTTATCCAAATACAATTAAAAGGGTTATCCACATACTTTATGAGTAACCTGAAAAAAATGGGCAGCCCTGCTATAATGTGCAACTGTTGCATGTGCTCCAGACATGGAAAAGTGTGCCATTTTATTTCTGAGCCTCCTTTATTAGAGGATTTTTTCCACCACCAGAGAAAGCGAGGCACAAAACTGCAGGTCCCCTCATAATGTGAGTCCAGGGGGCCGTCACCCTTTCTTACATCTCCCCAACTCAGCCTTTATGAGGTTTTATAAAGTAATGATGGATCATTTTCCCCAGCGGATGGGTATCGGAATGTAGAGAACTCTTTGACTGGGAATCAGATCCTTCAAACTCCTGCTAAACCTAATTCAATAAGTCAGTCATTCTTCCTCCCGATACATTTTTTTAAAGGCTTTCTTTATATATATATATATAAAATAATGATAAAGCCGAGGGAGAGGTTGAGTAAATTCAATCATACAATTACTTTTGTCTATCTTCCGGCCTCGTCTTTTTATTTTTCTGCGATCCGGGTTTTGTAAGTCCCTGTCCAGTTTTTATCCCATATCTCAATAATTGAGTTTGAGGGCTGAAATCAAATTGATCAAATTGCATTATCCTCTCTCGAAATTGGATAGGTATCCTGGCAAAGGGAGGTAGAAGTTAATCTGCTTTTCTAAAGCCACGGCGGCAACAGGATTGAGGAGGCTCAGACATTTCCCCGTCACCCAAGACACAATGTAATTTCTCCTCAATCCCTTGTGCAAATAATGACATTTGAATCGAGCATTAACAGGCTTAATTACTTTAAAATTGTCATTTTAATTTACACTGATATAGTATTGATCATACAAGCAGAGATTAAGCTGTTCACTGGAGCAGATGATAGGGAATTAAACATTAAAGGGTCCTCGTGGGGCTGAGAGGGCCGACCGGAGTGTGCCAGAAGAGGAATGATATTTCTTCGTAATGAACTGGCTGCATGCAGGGACATGAATCTTTGGCCTGCTGGAAAAAGGGAAATAATGGGGTTTGGGAAGCATTTTCAGGCTATTCATTCGCTGCCATGCACCAATTCTCCAGTGATTCATCCGCCCGCACCAACGTTTATTTATCTAGCAAATTCAGGAGCACTGACCTGGGTTTTTCCCCTTGTCCAAATGCTTTTAATCAAAGACCAAGTGGTTGTTTTTGAAAGTGTAACTTTTTCATAAATATTAGTAAATATTTCTTCTTTGGAAGACGATCCCAGCTTGGAGAACATTTTGGACAGCCGTAAGGTTTTAGGTTCTAATTACAGCATTGTTGACTGTGCTGAGGCAGCTGAAGTATGGCTCTAAATAACCGGACATTACCTTATTTCTGTCTGATTAATGAAGTGCATAACGAGTCTGTTTGCTTTAGCAATAGACTCGGATTAAATACATGGTTCCTGAAAACTTTAACAGCACCTGGTGTTCCATTTACTTTGCAATTGCTGATTTCACTAAATAATTGGACAACGTGGACTCATTCTTAGCTTTACATAGAAAGCAGGAACATTTATGGGATCCGTTATCTGGAAACCTGTTATCCAGAATTACAGGATGGCCATCTCCCATAGGCTCCATTTTATCCAAATGATCCAAATTTTTTAAAAATTTCCCTTTTTCTTTGTAGTAATAAAATAGTAGCTTGAACTTTATCCAAACTAAGATATAATTAATCCTTATTGGAAGCAAAACCAGCCTATTGGATTTATTTAATGTTTACGTGATTTTCTAGTAGACTTAAAGGAGAAGGAAAGGTTAAAACTAAGTAAGCCTTATCAGAAAGGTCCATCTAAACATACCAGTAAACCCCCCAAGTAATGTTGCTCTGAGTCCTCTGTCAAAAGAAACACTGCATTTATTTCCTTCTATTGTGTACTCATGGGCTTCTGTATCAGGCTTCCTGCCTTCAGCTTAAACCTCATTGCCCTGGGCAAGAGCATGCTCAGTTTGCTCCTCTCCCCCCACCCCTCCCTTCTCTACTGTAATCTGAGCCCAGAGCAGGGAGAGACTCAGGCAGGAAGTGATGTCACACCACATTAATACTGCAGCTCCTATTCTAAACAAACAGAGAGTTCTAGAGCTTTTTACTCAGGTATGGTAAAACATTCTACAGAATAAATATAGCATTCTAGCTTGCACTATTGCAGCTAATCTATTGGCAATAAAATGCCTCCGTAGCTTTCCTTCTCCTTTAAGGTATGGAGATCCAAATTAAGGAAGGATCCCTTATCTGGAAAACCCCAGGTCCTGAGCATTCTGGATAAGAGGTCCCATACCTGTACTAATTCTAAGCAGTACATTCTTGTTTTCAGGTTCATCCCCCATTTAGTCGAGCTGACTGCATACTGGCGCCCACATTTTACTTAAATGCCATATGGATAAGCGTATTCAATCCCATGCAACAGCCTGATGGGTAGCCAGCTGCTATTGAGTGTCCCTGGCTGAGCAGGACTGGCCCACATATGATTAATAGATATAGGCAGATTCCAGGCAGGCCAGTAGAGTCTCTCAGCACTCTAATGCCGAAATCCGTTGAGTGTGTTCACAACGGAGCCAGGTTTCTGGACGCGAATGCAGAAGGGTGGTTTTTAAACTCAAGGCAGAACCAACAAGCCAAGTTAAGAGTAATTTTCAATATATAGAGACATGGAAAAGCCATGGAAAAAGAATATAATTTTTTTGCTTTTGATAATATTTTCATTAGACAAAACATGGTGGTTGTCTGCCTTGTATAAAGTTAAATGTACGATTTTTGCATATATTTTATGAACTTAATGAAGTTTTGAAGCCAAAAGCAGTTTGATAGCAGTAAGCGATATAGACCACTAACAATATGAGGCACATTTATTAAGGGTCGAATTTCGATTTCATGTGAGGTTTTTTTTAAACTCACGTGAATTCGATTTTTACTCCTAATAAGATTATTCGATTATGTATTTAAAAAAAACGAATATGTAAAACTCTGACTAATTTTACCGACTCGAAAACTTGCATCGAATTCGAATCATATTTGACCAAACTCAATTTGAGTTTTTTCCCCGAAAAAAAAACGAATGTCAGGAAGGCTACAGACAACTCCGAATTGGTCATTGCACTTCTCCCATTGGTCATTTGGCACGTTTTAGTTGACGAATAATCAAATTCTAATTCTTAAAGTGGACCTGTCACCCAGACACACAAAGCTGTATAATAAAAGTCCTTCAAATCAAACATGAAATCCAATTTTTATTTTTTTATTAAAGTGTTCATAGCTGTTTTAAGTTCATTTAAAAATCTCAGCTGTCAATCAAATATTGTCTGCTCCTCCTCTTATGCCTTTTATATGCATAGAGGCGGGGCAGACAATTACTTTCACTTTCCATTCAGCACTTCCTAGATGTCACTGCTCTCCCCACATTCCCCTGTTCTCTTCACCATTTAATTGTGTAGCCAGGACATGGGGATGGACATCAGGTCCCCCATTCTGGTGCACAAACAAGATTCTGAGATAACAGTGTCCACAAAATGTCTGCTGCCTGCTTGCTATAATTATGAATTCCCAGACTGAAGGAAACAAGATTTAAATAATTAATATAGTGTAATTATAGTTAATTTTGCTTGACTAATGTGATAAAATAGGATTTTGAATAATATTTTTGGGTGATGGGTCCCTTTTAATGAGCCAGAGTATGATAAATCTGGAAAATCGAATTCAAATTTTTTTGAATTCCCTAGTTGAATTTGACCGTGTTGACCATAAAAAAAAAAATTTGCATTTTCAATTCAACCCTTAATAAATCTGCCCCTTTATGTTATGTCATAATTGGTAAATTGCTGGCTGGATATCTGCCCAAATTGACACGTGTGACCAGATTATACTAATCTGGCTAATCAGTTGGTCATATTATTTGGCAAAAGTGTTTCCTGTGTAGTTCTGGGTCATCGGATGCCCCTGTTAATGTCCTAGATTGGGGATCCCAAATCTTTTTTTATCCGTGAGCCACATTCAGATGTAAAATGAGTTGGGTAGCAATACAAACATGAAATAAGTTCCTTGGGGTGCCTAGCAAGTGCTGTGATTTGGTAGCTATGTTAACAGGCAGCCTACTGGAGACTCTGTTTGGCATTATATCTGTTTTTATACAACCAAAACTTGCCTCCAAGCCTGGAATTTAAAAATAAGCTCCTGTTTTAAGGCCACTGAGAGTGATATCCAAGGTGTTGCTCCGGAGTCACTGGTTGGGGATCACTGCCCTAGATCATCAGAAGTCTGGGAGAAGAGGACTTAACAAGATGGACTTTGTAGCTATTAAAAGTCACTTTCTAGTCCCATGACTTGTATGAAAGCATGAAACCACAGGCCAGTAGATCCCAATTCAGTTAAAATTACCTAAATATAAGAGCCTGTTTACTAGGAGCATGGTTTTGATCTTTAGAGTTCTTTGGCATAGGACTATGGACCTCCCATGTGTCTTTGACCTCAAAAGGGTTCAGCTGTAGATCAAACACATTCCAAGAAACCCTTCTATTACTCTTTCTCTCCTCCCTGCTTTAATCTGAGCTCAGAGCTATGAGTGAGCAGGGAGAAAGTCAGGCAGGAAGTGATGTCACACCAAGCTAATATGGCAGCTGCTATCCTAAACAAACAGAGAGAGCTTCTAGTGCTGTTTACTCAGGTATGATAAAGTATTCTACAGAATAAATATAGTCTTATAGCTTGCACTATTGGGGCTAATCTATTGGCAATAAACTGCTTTGGCAGCTTTAAGGCAAAGATTCCCTGCTTCTGGAAAAAAACGTTATTTTTATATTTTAAAATTGTGAAGAATGCCGCTAACGTTGAAGGGCAGAGAACAACATGTTGTGGACAAGGCCGTATTTCTTCCAGCTTAAGACACATGATGGGTACAAATGCCTGTTGTGAATAATTCTACTCATGGCATGTAAAAACCCGAAACAAAAAAGGCAAAGTGATGCAAAAGGCCAGACATTTAACCTTTGTATTTAAATTTCTGACTGTTCGGGTCAAAGTGTAGGCCCCAAAAAGTGTTCTGAATCATTGAACTGCTGTACTGCATTCATCATTGGTTCACAGACTGATATAAATTTCCCCTCATTAATTCAATCAGCCTGGTTACAGCAGACATCAGCTCTGTCTAGAAATTGTGATTAATGCTGTTTATGAAACTGACATAAATACAGCTTTTTTTATTTTTTTTTTGGACTCGTGCTAGCTGTCCGTTATCTCTTTGATTTCTCTGCCTTGTAAACTTGTAATTCCAATTAATGCAGATTCGTATTGGCATCTTTATTATCTATCTGTATTAGGAACAAGAAGCAATTGGATTTCTCTTGTGAGCCAGTACACTGTCATTGGACTTTAACCTGCTCAGCCAGAAGAGATTTTGTACGGAGTATAAGTGGATAGTCTGTGTTAAATCAATGACACTGAAGACATGAATTATGATTAAAAAGAACAGGCCACATAATGACTCAAGTCTTGTTCAAGGAGAAGATATTGACGGCTCAATACCGTTCAGGAAATCAGGGTCCGTTCCATTTAGCGCTCTTACATCACATGTAGAATTGTGTAACATAGTTAAAGGGGTGGTTCACCTTTAAGGTAACTTTTATTATATTATAGAACGGCCAATTCAAAGCAACTTTTCAATTGGTTTTCATTATTTATTTTTTATAGTTTTATAGTTATTTGCCTTTTTCTTCTAAATCTTTGCAGCTTTCAAATGGGCGTCGCTGACTCCCTTCTACAAAACAAATGCTCTGCAAGGCTACAAATATATTCTTATTGTTACCTTTTATTACTCATCTTTCTATTCAGCCCTCTCCTATTCATATTCAAGTCTCTAATTCAAATCAATGCATGGTTGCTAGGGTAATTTGGACCCTAGTTACCAGATTTCTTAAGATTAGTGATGTGCGGCCAACCCAATAACCGGGGGTTCGGGCCGACCTCACATGCGTCTTAGCGGGTGGCAGGCGGGTGCGGGTTGAGCTCTTCTCCTGCTCTCCCCGCCACTGTCAAATGCCGCCTTCTGACTGCCAGGTTCGGCTTTTATAGATGATGCACCTGCTCGCCCCGCCCCTTTTGTGACGTCATCGGCGGTGCAGCGCAGGTCTATAAACGCAACCAAGAAGCACGGATGAAGGTGGGCTAAGGGATGGTGGGTTAGTTTTGGGTGTGGGTCAGGGAAATCCCGACCCACATCCTGACCCGCTAAACACTGGTTGTAACTGACCAGTTATCAGAGGGTTGTTTACTTCGGGCGACTTTAGAAAACGAAGAGCCGCCTATATCTTCCCACCAGTGATTTACTGGAATAATAGTCTGTCCAAATCATGATGATTTACGAGTTTACCTGCTTTTACTCTGGATTACGTAGAACCAAGTAGAACGTAGAACCAAGTATAGGTATGGAACCTGTTATCAGAATGCTTGGGAACTGGGGGTTTCCATAAACATTAAATAAACCCAAAAGGCTGGTTTTGCTTCCAATAAGGATTTATTATATTTTAGTTGGGATCAAGTACAAGCTACTGCTTTATTATTACAGAGAAAAAGTAAATCATTTGAATGATTTGATTAAAATAGAATCTATGGGAGATGGCCTACCCGTAATTCAAATCATTCTGGATACTATCTGTACTTTTATTTTACATAGAACAAGGTAGCATACCTCCCAACTGTCCCGTTTTTCATTGGACAGTCCTGATTTTGAGAGCTCAACCCACGGTCCCGGATTGTTACTGAAATGTCCCAACTTTTTCTTTGATCTCCTGCACTAAACAGCCAGAAAAAGATACAAAGTTTCTGAAACTTAATTGGCTTTTGGCAGAGAGCCCAGAATACGCCACTTCGATAATTTTCTAACAATTTAAGATAAGCAAAGAAGCAATTGAAACAATTTAAGATAAGCAGGTCTCTTGGGGAAACTATGACTTGCAGCTTAAAGGGCAATTCACCTTCATTAGCAAAACTGTAATAACACATAAACACAGAAATGTGTTTGAATTTTCATAACCTGCCAAATTTTGAAAAAATGAACATGGTAATTATTGGGCGTGGCCACAAAAATGGGCGTGGCCAAAACAATTTGCAGCGTGGCAAATCTTTCTGTCCCTCTTTCTGTTTCTAAAATTTTGGGAGGTATGAGGTTGAGCTAAGCAGTACTAGTGATCAGGTGGAACCAAGCAGTACTTTGACTTTACTTAGGGCCATTTAACATCAAGCCTTATAAATAGTTTGCCTTGAATCAGATGAAATCAAACAATGCTTTACCTAGAGCTATGGAGTACAAAGCAGTATACATGCTTGATTCTAATTAGAGCCATTCAGTACAAGTAGAACTAAACAGTTTTACCTAGAGCCAGATGGAGCCAGCCAGTGCTATTACTTTTCCAAGGTTCAGGTAGTATCGGAAAGTAGGGCTGAGGATTCGGCCGGGTACTTCTGCTGAACCGAATCCTAATTTGCATATGCAAATGAGGGACGGGGAGGGAAATCTTGTGACTTTTTGTCACAAAACAAGGAAGTAAAAAAAATTTCCCTTTCCCACCCTAATTTGCATATGCAAATTCAGATTTGGTTCAGTATTCGGCCAAATCTTTTGCAAGGGATTCGGGGCTTCAGCCTAATCCAAAATAGTGGATTCGGTGCACCCTATTGTAAAGTAATCGTTTCAGTTAATTATTTATTTTGGCCCAATAAAATCATACCTTGACTTTAACTTTGGTAACTAAAGGGCAAATTAATTATTTAATTACTAAATAAGAACTGATCATTATTACTTGTTTCGTATTCCATGTATCTAGTAGACATCTTTACTCTTACTCTCTTTGGTTTCTGAAAATGGAGCCTTATATATGTCAAAATATGATATGTTAGACCAGGGATCCCCAACCTTTTTTACCCATGAGCAATATTAAGATGTAAAAAGAGCTGGGGAGCAACTCAAGCATGAAAAAGTCTCTGGGGTGCCAAATAAGGGCTGTGATTGGCTATTTGGTAGCTCCTATGTGGACTGGCAGCCTATAGGAAGCTCTGTTTGGCAGTACACCTGGTTTTTATGCCACTAAAACTTTCCTCCAAGCCAGGAATTCAAAAATAAGCACCTGCTTTGAGGCCACTGAGAGCAACATTCAGGGGGTTGGTGAGGACCATGTTGCTCACGAGCTACTGGTTAGGGACCACTGTGTTAGACCAACAAAGAGGTCCATGTAAACTCAATAGTTTCACAAGAATACCATTTTAGGCTATTTGTGAACTCGTGGTCTCCACCGGTATGCTGTTATTCTATTCGCTTATGATATTAGCATTTGCATTATGGGATATTTTATTTCTTCAAAGCATGAAAGCTTTACTTAGAGAAGCTTCTTCCTTACGCTCTTCCAGAACATCTTTACAAACGTCCCAGCCGTTTCCTTTAAGCTACAGATTGGTGCCAGGTGCTTTCAGAGAGAATCTCATCAGCAATAGTAGTCTATTAATGGACAGTAACATGTGAAGTCTACGGTTTGAAGCCGTTAATTCACTCAGTGGGCGACGGCTCTCATTGCAGTAACTGGTGTCAAATAAAGACAGCTACTTCAATCACCGATTCTATAAGAAGATTGTCCCTCCACGCTACCTTTGCCCTTTCACCCCGGTGTTTTTCATTTTCCATTTTTTTTGAAGCAGTTTGTCACCATTTTCTACTTTGTCATCAGCGATGCATTAAGATGAAAAAGAAAAGCTGATAGATATGTTCTTTCATTGTGACCTCTCTTCCTCTTATCATTTCATTGCCACTTGGCATCTCAGTAGATATTTCATCTTTCTAGAAGCTATTTCCTTTATTATCTTTAGCAGTTTATACATTTGGGGCTATTTTGCCCCAAGTATGGGAGGGGTCCCATCAAAACTTAACCTGCCAATGACTTTGTCTTTCCTCAGTCATAAAACTCTATTACCTTCTCTTCTGGTCCAGGTAGGAACCATTGATTGGGCAGATAAAAGTATGCTTTGGCACATGAATGGAGACTGTCTAATGGAAGAAGATTATTTAGTTACTCTTTAATTTAAAGACACAGAAGTGGTCTTAGTTTGTGTGGCACCTAGAACAAAGTAAATTGGATATAGGAGTATATTGTTCTGTATTTATGTGTCTAGAGCAGGGGTCCCCAACCTTTTTTACCCATGAGCCACATTCAAATGTAAAGAAAGTTGGAGAACAATACCAGCATGAAAAAAGTTCCTGGGGGATGCAAAAATTTGAACTGTGATTGGCTATTAGTAGCTCCTATGTGGACTGGCAGCCTACAGGAGGCGCTGTTTGACAGTAGACATGGATTTTATGCAACTAAAGCTTGCCTTTAACCAGGATTTAAAAAATAAGCACCTTTTTTGAGGCCACTACGAGCAACATCCAAGGGGTCGGAGAGCAACATGCTGCTCAAGAGCCACTGGTTGGGGATCACTGGTCTAGAGTTTCTAGCCACAAACCAGTTCTTGTCATAAAAGAGACAGACACATATTTATAGGGATGCACCAAATCCACTTTTTTGGATTCGGCCGAACCCCCGAATCCTTCATGAAAGATTCGGGCGAATACCGAACCGAATCCGAACCCTAATTTTGTATATGCAAATTAGGGGTGGGAAGGGGAAAACATTTTTTACTTCCTTGTTTTCTGACAAAAAGTCACGTAATTTCCCTCCCGCACCTAGTTGGCATATGCAAATTAGGATTCGGATTCGGTTCGGCCAGGCAGAAGGATTCGGCCAAATCCGAATCCTGCTGAAAAAGGCCGAATCCCGAACCGAATCCTGGATTCGGTGCATCCCTACATATTTATGTAACAGACCTGTAGTTTGTTAAGACTAATAATAAAATCAATGATCCTCTTTGCCTGAGGTTCACACTGTAGTACTGCTAATATTCAGATGGAGAAAACTGGTTTGGGCACGCAAGGAGCACCACACGTTGGCATTAATCACAATGGTAAAGGGTGTGATAATCTTTTAAAATATAGTGACGTGTGGACCAGGTTTAAGGTTAAAGTGTATTCTATTTCAAGGACAGACTTACAGAATTACTATATAAAAATATAGCTGTACAAAGATATTTTGTGTGGCATTTATTGCTAAGCTCAGATATGGCCAAACATGGCCTGATTTCAAAACAGAAAGTGTTGGGAGATATCTAGGTCAACTAGATGTTACTGGGCCACACAGCAAATTAAATGTAGGGCCCCCAACATATCCAGAGGTTGTCCTGTTATACTAATAGATGTTGAAATTGAGCTTTATTTGGGCCTCCAGGGGACCCCCCCATGCCTCCTGGGCACCCCTGCAGCCGCACAGTCTGCTCCCTCTGTAGTTACGCCCATGATTGAGAAGATACACTCTTTATTAATTTGCAAAGCAGAAGCAATACTGGGAAGGAAGCTCGGGATCACTCCTAAAATTTCCATTGACATGAAATAACCTAGAGACTCATCCACTGGGTTTTAAAGTCTATCCAGGGCAGTGTACTGACTGGATCCCAATTGCAGACCTGTTTCTCTCTTATTGGGACGTATCAGTGCAATGTAGGGTTTTCCAATCAGAGTTTTCTTATGGATCCACTAGAAAAGCAAATGTGTGTATTTAGAAACCTTCTTCAGTTTGGTCACTCCGATGAGATTCTATAATTGGCTTTCAATGGCATTGGTCAACTTTTTTAGCATATAACTGTTCAAAAATGTATTTATTGTATTGGAGAACATGGTCATACCAACCATGTCTTGATTTTCAGATAGAAATTGCTGGGAGGTATATGATTTAGATCCAACCTAATTTTGATTATCCCGATTTGATCGTTTGATTGACTGTGAATGGAATTGCCTTGTCAGTGTACAGTCCTCAGATTGTAAGCACATTTGCACCAGTTGGCCTGACTATATGCAGCTAGTTTAAAGGGATATTAATTTAGCCAGTTATAGGGTGTCTAGAATCCCAACTGCAAACCAGAAAGAAACATTTACTTTTTTATCATGAAGGGGACAGATATATAATTCTGTATTCCTATTCATTCTGAAAAGAGCTTCTTCCATGTGTTATATAGTATTTATTTAAACCTATTTCCTGTGGTAAAGCAAGATAAGCTCACCACAATTTTCCTTAATACATGGCTACTGAGAGTATTTTTCTCTAGAACCTGTAATAGAGGTTTTCTCATGTTCTATACAGGATTTATTTTCCTTGTAACTATGTCCAAACAGCGTTGAGTGTCTGGAAGCCAAAGCTGGGGTACAGTTGAGTAATTTGATCTAACTCCACTTTACTCCGATTTCAACATATTGGCTTTTCCTCCAGTCATATTCTTTGGCATACCTCCCAGCCTCTGAATTTGAGGGACATTGTAGGCCACAGCCCTTACCTAACCTTGTCATTCCCAGAAATGCTCTCCACCCCATTCATCTTTTGGCCAATTTTGCCTTTTTTAGAGTCCATGAATCAGGACTGTCATGGGGACATTAGGATGATTGATGTGTGCTTTGAGCCATAGAGGGGACAATTCTAGAGTTTGAGGTCATTTGCCTTCTAAAATTAATCAATTACCAGTTAAAGTTGAGATGTGTTCTGCTGAGGGCAGACATTAGAGGTAGGGTAGACATTAGATTTTGTGCATGTACACACCTTGTCTTAAAACCAAGGCCCGGTACGTTCCTAAGGACCTCCTTGTTCCATAAATGTCTTTAATTTATTTATGAGGGCCAGGCTTCTGACTTATTCATGAATGAACTGTTTTTGGGCCTAAAAGAATGGCCTCCTCAAGCAATATCTGATTAGGGCTTGACAAGATATTAGGTAGGCCTGAAAATCATGTTGACCAATCTGCTCATGGGTGGGGTGCATGGCCCATGGGTCTAAATAGTCCCCCAGTATGATCTTATCCTTCGTCTTGTGTCTGAATGATCAAATTAGTTGGACCTGCCAAATCAGTAGACCTTCCGCTATATGGAAAGTTTATTAAAAAAGTTTGCTCCATTCAACTTTCAGCAAATGTTCCTGTTATAAGACAAGAACATTTCGACCGACCATAAAGTCACAAGGAAAAAAAAAACCCCAGGAGAGTGCAAATCTTTTGTGAGATGTAATTAGTGTAATTTAAAAATCATTAGAGATATTTTTATATGCACTGAAAACTCATAATGCTAAGAGCTTGCTCATCAGTGGGCTTGTGTTTGGTGTTGGCCGTATTCATGAAAATGCCTCTTACTTTAATTATGTTAGATCATCTGCATTATGCAATGGGCCATTGTAATCAGTGTGAATTCAGTTACAGCATTCAAAGGATAATGATGTTAAAAGATCAAGAGGCTGAAGATTTTTATTAATGGCATAACTGTCCCATGTGATTTAATTAATGAGCAAATGTATGGATTACCTTTGTTTTGCATAACCTCCTTGATATACCAAATGGCATAATGCAATAAAGCTAATTTTATAATTGGATGCAAGGCAAGAAATTGAAATTCTATTTCTCTGTGCTAAAAGGTTTAATATAAGTGGCATTATTCATACTGAATTGTAATTTTGTAAAGTTAACGGTGAAGTATGCATATTTTTGAAGTGCACTTTGGCTTTGTTTGCGGCTGGAAGGCACTTCATAAAATTAAGTTGTTTTTTGGTGCTTATGTAAGATTATAAATCATTGTAATCTATAACCAGCCGTTTACATCACTTTAGCATTTGCCTGTTTGTTTGCTTTTGTCTGTGATGGTTGATGTATGGCAATGGGCTGTGTAGCTGATGGAACGCTATAATGCATTCAGCTCGTCTTGCAAATGTGCTGATCTGCTCATCTCCTGAGTAGTGTTCCTCTGGCATTGGGATCAGATACCTTGATTAAGGGGTATAGTCACATCCTAATGCAGTGGTCCCAAACCAGTGGCTCGTGAGCAACATGTTTCCAGTTAGAGTCCTGCAGTGGGTCAGGTACCTGGGGATTACCAATAAAAAAATCGGTTACCCTGTGGAATGAGGGTAGGATTTTCAGGTGTGGGTCTGCGGGTCGGGTTGCGGCTCTCATCTAAATTTCTTATCTTATGTTATATTGTCTATTTTTTAGTCCGTTTAAAATTTTACAAAACAGTTTTCTGTCCTGTCTACTTATGATGATGTCACTTCCTTTTTGCAGCAACACCACTTCCTGTTTGATAGTGGTCATCGGGTTGCGGATAATGCAGTTTTGTGTCTGGCTAGTGGATCAAAGTGGGTAAATATGCGAGTTGCGGTTCGGATCGCGGGTTCAGGTCTGGTCCGGGTCTCAGAAATTGGTCCCGCGCAGGACTTTACTCCCAGTGGCCTCAAAGCAGGTGTTAATGTTTGAATCTTAGGCTTGGAGGCAAATGTTGGTGCATAAAAACATGTATACTGCCAAACAGAACCTCTTATAGGCTGCCAGTCCACATTGGAGCTACCAAATAGCCAATCACAGCCCATATTTTACACCCCAAGACATTTTTCATGCTTGTGTTGCTCCTCAACTCTTTTTATATTTGAATGTGGCTTGGGATTAAAAAAAGGTCGGGGACCCCCTGCATGGCACCCCCTTAGCAGAGTTGGGAATGAATTGCTGCTGTTGGTGATGAACAAGTGGGAAACCAAAAGGGCACAGGATGATTGGTTGCCCCTGGCAGTACATGTTGATTTATAAAATAAAGACACTAATGCCATCTCATATTTACATCCGCCACTTAGTGGCAGCAGAGATCATCAGTAATTGCTTATATCTCATAGCCCAGTTAAATCACTGATCTGCTAGATCATTGACAAGTCATTGTTTTACTTTTGTAGAACATTTTCATGTGTAAAGTTTGTCGTTTGTGAAAAATTCCAGCTAAGAATTTAATGTGGGGACAATTAACATACCCCAAACTTTACTGTTTTCCATCACAGCCACCTAGGTATTTCTGCTTCTTTATTGTAACACTGATGCCACCATGACTTTGGGCACCAATGCTGCAAAGAAGGCAATCATGGAGACCTGGCTAGGGATTTATGTAACAGTCAGGTCTATTTTGTTTGTGTATAGGGAACACATGAGAATGATACAGGATTACGAGAAGTATTGAGAGAGGGAACATAGAAGAATAGCACTGTCTGGGCAATACTGTCCAAGATTGTTAATGCCATGGACCAATTACCTGTTCTTTCATATGTTTCTGTACATATAATTCAAGCGGTTTGTGGAGATTATGGAGCTCATGGTCATGTTGGGGCCAAAAAAATCCTTAGAGGACCACATCCAACCCATGGGCCTCCAGTTGATCATACCTGGTCTAGGGTTTCACAAAAGTAATACCAAAGACAGTAGTCATTTTTGGCCTTGTCCTTCATAGTATCTTGATACTTTAATTGCACTGATGAGCCCCAGGACAATCACCTAGCTAGGACATTACTCTTCCAAGCCATCTTGACTAACATTCTGTCTGTTGGAACTAGGGATGCACCGAATCCACTATTTTGGATTCGGCCGAACCCCCGAATCCTTTGTGAAATGCGGGCCGAATACCGAACCGAATCCGAACCCTAATTTGCATATGCAAATTAGGGGTGGGAAGGGGAAAACATTTTTTACTTCCTCATTTTCTGACAAAAAGTCACGTGATTTCCCTCCCGCCCCTAATTTGCATATGCAAATTAGGGTTCGGATTCGGTTCGGCCAGGCAGAAGGATTCGGCCGAATCCGAATCCTGCTGAAAAAGGCCGAATCCTGGCCGAATCCCGAACCGAATCCTGGATTCGGTGCATCCCTAGTTGGAACATGCAAATACCCCCCAGCCTAGCCAATAATATTAATAGACTCTTAATCACATGGGTACATTGAACCTGAAGAAAAATGTAAAATATTAAATGCTTTCAGCCATTTTACACAATATGTTTTTGGAGGTGCCCCATTGATAAAGTGTGACTACAGTTCAACATATTAACTACCACATTTGCTATACTTGCGTTAAAACTATATTTCCCAGAATGCATTAATTAAAGGATAAGTAAACCTTAAAAATAAGTTAATGTAAAATTGACGAGGGAGCCATCCTAAGCTATTAATTCCAAGATATTAAAGGATACATGTACTGTTAATATGAATGAATTTTGTTACAGCAGCTCCACGTGCTGGTAATTTTCTGACCACCAAGTAGTCAAGGAAGTTGTCAGGAAAAATAAAGAGGCTGCTCTGATGTTCTTCTGCTTAGGAAAGAAATTAGAAAACTTACTCAAATCTTCCCTAACCAAAAGAACATCAGAGCAGTCTCTTTATTTTTCCTGAAAACTTCCTTGACTACTGTATAGTACCAAAGACAAGGCAATAAGGGAAAAGCTAAATGGGGAGAACATAGCAGAGGCTGAGAGAACTGGACAGGGAAACCAATAGATAGGAGTGTGAAAACAGGAGAAATCAAGAATATTAAAATAAGTGAGAAAAGGGAATGGGGAAACCAGAAGTGGAAAACAAGACACAAGGCTACACTAAAAAAACTAAGAGAATAGGGCAAAGATTAAATAAAAGATACTCAGTTCATCCAGGTCATGGAATATCTGTAGAAATAAGTCAAATCAGCTGGACTTTCTGTGTTTTTCTTGGAAGACGTTCCACCAGTCATCCAACTGGCCAACTGGCTTTCTTAATTCTGAATTGAGAAAATGACTGGTGAAACGTCTTCAAGAAAAACACAGCAAGTCCTTATTTCTACAGATATTAAAGAGATTAGGCTGGCTAAGGAGGAAGGTATAATATGCAGAAGGGATAATTAAAGAAATCACAAAAAGTATTCATCTGAACCAAATCCAAACCTTTAAAACCTGGGCAGCTAAAAATCGATGTATTTTTTCTTAATGCTATCGGTTTTAAATATGCAAGTTAGAATTTGGATTTGCTTCGGTATACCCCCAAATCTTTTTGTGGAGGATTTGGTATTCAAAATCCGGAGGGTTGTGGAGCACTCTTAAAGGAGAAGGAAAGCTACGGAGGCATTTTATTGCCAATAGATTAGCTGCAATAGTGCAAGCTAGAATGCTGTATTTATTCTGTAGAATGTTTTAGTAAAAAGCTCTAGAAACTCTCTGTTTAGGATAGGAGCTGCAGTATTAACGTGGTGTGACATCACTTCCTGCCTCTCTCTCTCTCTCTCTCTCCTTGCTCTCGGCTCAGATTACAGTAGAGAAGGGAGGCGGGGGAAAGGAGCAAACTGAGCATGCTCACGCCCAGGGCGATGAGGTTTAAGCTGAAGGCAGGAAGTCTGATACAGAAGCCCATGTGTACACAATAAAAGGAAAGAAATGCGGTGTTTCTTTTGACAGGGGACTCAGAGCAGCAATATTTTGGGGGTTTACTGGTATATTTAGATGGACCTTTCTGATAAGGCTTACTTAGTTTTAGCTTTTCCTTCTCCTTTAAGGCTAAATCAAAGTAGATTTAATTATAATGGAAGTGCTACTTACGATGCACTTCCCTGGTCCCCTGTCTCATAAGCAATTCAGTATAAATGCAAGTGCATGTGTTTACAAAACAGGGGTTTTTAGTTACAAAGTTATGATCATAAAGTTGAAAAGCCAGGATTCGGTATTCGGCCAATTCCAAAATGTACATATTTGGTGCAACTCTGGCAACATTATTAATCTGCAGTAAGCAATCCTTTGCTTTCATTCCTGCACAGCAAGTTCAAGCCTTCTCCTAAAATTGCAGTTCTAATTCTGGGGATGGACTGGCAACACTCGCCCACCTCTGAGTACCATGGAGCTTGTGCATCACTCTACTTCTCAGGGGTATGTATACTCATGGTAAAAATCCCATGACAAACTCACATGAGCCATTAGCTTGTCCTCTTGATCCTCTCTTCATCCACGGTTTTCACTCTGAAAACTACCTTAAATCACAGGCAGAGAATTCGGAGAATATCCATACTCTATGTCAGGGGTCCCCAATCTTTTTAACCTGTGAGCCACATTCAATAGTAAAAAGAGTTGCAGAGCAACACAAGCATGATAAAGGTTCCTGGGGTGCCAAATAAGGGCGGTGATTGGCTATTTGGTAGACCCAGCGGCGATTCCGGTGAAGAAGCCGTCTGAGGCAGTTCATCAAAATGCCGCCCCCCCTCTCCTGGCTTACCCATCTGCAGGGGAGGCATCTGAGGCATGAACACTAGTGCGGAGAGCGCAATTGCGCTCTCCCGCACTAGTAAAGCTGAATTTACGGTTTCAAAATCGGAAATGCGGCTCTTAAAAGTACAGGTCCGGCTTTTTGCCGCCCCTGGAAATGTATTTTGCGCTGCTGCCTGAGGCAAGTGCCTCAGGCTGCCTCATTGGCCAAGCGCCCCTAGGTAGATACTATGTGGACTGGCAGCCTATAGGAGGCTCTGCCTGGAAGTACAACTATTAAAATGGAACTTAAACTTACCTAATTCAAAATTAAGCACCTGCTTTGAGGCCACTTGGAGCAACATCCAAGGGGTTGGTGAGCAACATGTTCCTCACAAGCCACTGCTTGGGGATCACTGCTCTATGTACTCTACAGCTGCCATCTTCTGGAAATGATGCTTGACCCCGAGAAGATGTTGACAAACTCCACAATCGACCAACACACGGACAGACTAGGATTTTTCAAAGCAAAAACCATGCTGTTCGTAATGGGACTAGGGGGCAGTATATTGGAAAACCCAAGTTTTTTTTTGTTTCCTTGTACTTTAATAATCAAAATAACTACATTGGTTGAACCTCCTATTGAAACTGTAGCTTGAAATAAAATGCAATGATTGCCAGTGAAAACAAGACAAGCCAAAAAGTCACCGGAAATTAATTACCTGGATTCATCATCTCCCTTTTTTACGATTCATTTTGGTCGTACAGTATGTAATCCTGAACCTTTTTAGCCCCGTATTTTGGTAATTTACCATCTCATAGGGATCGTCCTTGAACAAGAAGACCCTTGATGGCCTGTGCCAGCCCTTGTCTTGTTCTCTCTCGGGGTTGCTGCATTGTTGTGCCGCAGTTTATCTTCGTTACGGTAATGCACTAATTTAACAGCTTTATTAATCTAGTGGAATTTATTACGGCAAATACGAGCTATTATTAAGTTGCTATTGAAAAACAAAATAAAATACATTTAACCTCCCTGTCAGAATGGCTTGTCTTGTGTATTGGCAGACATGAAAACATTTATTTTGTCTCCTAATTAGAAGGCCTGCAATCAGAAACTGACAGGGTTCAGCGTCTCAATGCATTGTCTGCCAGCTTCCATACAGCAAGCTTTATAAAATTCTCTTTAATTCAGGAGCAGAATATCATTAACTTTGTAAGTGGATGAATACAATGGACAAGCAATTTAATTAACTTCTAACATTGGATGTTGGACGGGAGACAAAATGAAATTATGCACATATTTCTCATACAGGCAGTCAACCTTGAAAGGGGCTCGATTGTGTTGGGTCAGACAGGGGAACAACTTTGTCCAATTATTTCATGTTTAGCCTAGGGATATGAAATTTAAAATATGGTCGTTTGTAAATCAATCATCTCTCATTTGGCGACCGCTAGACAGGATTGCGCAGGGTGGGGGCATTTAACCGTAAGATAAATCTGGCCTTCCAGAACAGAGCTGGGAGTATTACATCTCATTTTACTTACATACAATATATATCTATGTCTGTCTGATCGGGGTACGGGATCCGTTATCCGGAAACTGTTATCCAGAAAGCTCCGAATTACGGGAAGTCCCTTTCCCCATAGACTCCATTTTATCCAAATAACCCAATTTTTTTAAAAAGGATAATAAGAATAATAAAACAGTAGCTTGTACTTGATCCCAGCTAAGATATAATTAATCCTTATTGGAAGCAAAATCAGCCTATTGGGTTTATTTAATGTTTAAATTATTTTCTAGTAGACTTGAGGTATGAATATCCAAATTACGGAAAGATCAGCTATCCATAAAAACTCAGGCCCCGTGCATTCTGCATAACAGGTCCCATACCTGTACTGAAAACCTGAATGTTGCTGCTTTAGAAGCATATAGGAAAGTTGATTATTTCTGGTTTATTTTATATAGATAATCCAATTTTTTAAAAACGATTTCCTTTTTATCTGTGATAATAAAACAGTAGCTTGTACTTGATCCCAACTAAGATATAATTAATCCTTATTGGAAGCAAAACCAGTCTATTGGGTTTATCTAATGTTTACATGATTTTCTAGCAGACGTTGGGTATGAAAATCCAAATTACGGAAAGATCCGTTATCCGGAAAACCCCAGGTTCTGAGCATTCTGGATAACAGGTCCCATACCTGCAATAATAAAACATAATTAATCCTTATTGGAAGCAAAACCAGTCTATTGGGTTTAGTTAGGGGCAGATCAATCGAATGCGCTATTCCTTCGATTCGTACAATTCGAATTCGGTCGAATACGGACCTATTTGATCAAAAACTGACCTATTCGACCAAAAAAAAAACTGACTTAATTTCGGTTGGTCTTTTTGAATTCGAATTTCGAAGTTTTTTCAGTTAGAAATTCGACTCTTGATAAATATGGCCCTTAATGTTTACATGATTTTCTAGTAGACTTTAGGTATGAAGATCCAAATTACGGAAAGATCCTGTATCTGGAAAACCCCAGGTCCCTAGCATTCTGGATTACAGGTCCCATACCCGTATCTATTCTTCTTATGCATGTCAATGTCTACCTTCTGTCTTAAGTCTTTTTGTATTTGTCCATCTGTCTTTCGGTCTAACTTAATGCTACATCTTTACTGAAGGGTGAAATCAGAGCTTGCAGAAGGCAGTATCCCAGCTCTCTATTCACATGTATATGATTTTTCAGGGGTGCAGAGGTTGAACTATAACTTTTAAAGGGGTGGGTCACTTTCAGTATGTTCTAGAATGCCTAAGAAAATGTTCACTTGGTCTTCTTTTTTTTTATTTTATAGTTTTTGAACTGTTTGCCTCCTTCTGATTGTTTCCAGCTTACAAATGGGGGTCACTGACCCCATCTAAAAAGAAATGCTCTGTAAGGCTACAAATGTATTGTTATTGCTACTTTTTATTACTCATCTTTCTATTCAGGCCTCTCCTATTCATATTAATAAATGGTTGCTAAGGTTATTTAGGCCTTAGGAGCCGGAATACTGAAATTGCAAACTGGAGAGCAGCTGAATAAAAAGTTAAATAACTCAAAAACCACAAATAAAAATAAAATAAAAACCAATTGCAATATGTATATTCAGAATATCAATCATATCCGTATCCTATCACTCATATCATCATACTAAAAGTAAATGTTTAGGTGAACCACTCCGCTTGTGCTCCTCTTCAGAAAAGGCGATCGGCGATCCATTTCTCCTCCCTGCCTTCTTTATACGAGATAGCCAGGGAAGAGAAATCGAGCGATGCACGATGGATCATCGCCCTGTCGCCGTTTCTGTAGAGGACTGCAAGCGGAGTTTTGATAAGTTATTTCTTAATAAAGACTTAGCGATTTTAAAGTTTAATATGTGTTGGCGTCTTTTATTCGTAGCATACTAACAAATTTTTTTTAGAATGTTTTTGCTGTTACTGGTCCTTTAAGCTGTGTATGTTGTAGTGATGTTAGGGTCTGCCCGATTCCACACGGGACCCACGGGTTAGTCAAGTTCGGGCCGACCTCACACCTGACACTGCTGCCTTCTGACATCCGGCTTCCGTTTTTTATAGCCGTGCGTCTGCTCACCCCGCCCCTTTTGTGATGTCATCTGCGGGGCGGCAGGGGTCTATGAAAGGAACCCGGAATTCGGGCTCCGGAGGGCGGGTTCGGGTCGGGTTTAACCCGACCCGCATATCACTAGTATGTTGTATGCAGGAGCGTAACTACAGAGGAAGTAGACCCTGCGGCTGCATCGGGGCCCAGGAGGTATAGGGGCCCCTCTTCGGTAATCTTCGGCTCTTCTTCCGGTGCTTCTGCATTTTACATGGCCGACACGCCGCTCTCTTCCCAAAGATTACCGAAGATGGTGCCCGTGAACTCTGGTACCCTGAATCTGCAAAGAGGGGGTAAGTAAAGAGTTAGGGGCATTTATCCAGGGTAACACCTAGGCTGGGGAAGAGCAGGGTAGCAGATTTTAATAAAAAGGGTTTGGTTCTCCTTTAATAAATCTGCTCCTTGGTGTATGGTGATCCAAATTACAGAAAGATCTTTTATCCAGAAAACTCTAGGTCCCGAGCCTTCTGGATAATAGGTCCCATACCTGTAGTAGGAGCTGGGATCTTTAACGTCTGCACCAGATGTAGTATCCCATCCCAAGACATGACTTATAGATGCATTTCTGGTGTTTACATTGAGACTTTTCTCAATGTATCTTGTTTTTCTATGGTCATGAAATTTGAAAAACTTCGAAAGTCAAACTCAAAAAGACCAACCGAAATTAAATTGAAGGTTATTTTTGAATAGGTCAGTTTCAGAATCCGAATCGTACGAATTGAATTAATAGCACATTCGAAGTCCCCTCCCCCCCAAATTGATTTTTCAAAGTCCACAAATTGACTCCAAATGGGTTCTAGGAGGTCCCCCATAGGCTAAAACACCAATTCGGCAGGTTTTAGATGGCGAATAGGCTGTTGAATTTTTAAAGAGACAGTACATGATAAATTTCGACATTTGAATTTTCGGGGTTTTTTCCAATTCGAATCGAATTTGGACTATTCCCTAGTCAAGGTACACAAAAATTAGCTCGAAATTTGAATTTATTTAATTAAAAATTTCACTTCAATCTATGATAAATCTGCCCCTATATGTATATGTACAGTATATCTCAGTCCCAAGCTGCTTTAATTAAAAAAAATGTAACTGGCATGTAACAAAAAAGGCAAGGGGTTCGTCACACAAAACAATACATTCCTACTCAATACATTTACATAATTCAATAGCTCTTAATCCTTATTTAGGTCAGTGTTTAAAAAAAAAAAACTCGCACTGTTTTCTCTTATACCTGTGCCCCTCCCCAGAACCATCTTCAAAGCAACAAAATAAATCAGTGCGCTCACTTTCAGATATTTTATTCATCTGTAGAAGGATTTCCACCAAGCGTGAAGCGACTGACAGTGGACATTTCTGGGAACATTAGGGGTTCAATGAAGTAGAAAATCAGCCTGTGCACGGAGCCAAGTATTACAGATTTCCATTTGCTGCATTGATGGGAGCAGCTTATAGCAACCTTATATGAATTGCATAAACAACAATGTTTTTAAAGGGGACCTGTCACCCTAAGAAATATTTCAAATCCTATGACATTGGTTAAGCAAAATAAACTTACGCTGTATAAATTATTTACATGTTTTCCCATCTGCCTCACAGCAATCAAGCAGGCGCCATTTTGTGGCCACTGTTATTAAAGAAACAGTAACTTCAAACAATTATAAAATGAAAAAGTGTTTTAAAGTTATGAAAATATAATGTACGGTTGCCCTGCACTGGTAAAACTGACATGTTTGCTTCAGAAACACTACTATAGTTCATATAAACAAGCTGCTGTGTAGCAATGGGGAAAATTGAAAAAAGTCTATATGGCACAGGTTAAATAGTGGATAACAGATAACACCATTAGACAGACAGAGCTTATTTGCTGTGTAACCTGAGCCTTTTCTCCTTAGAATGGCTGCTTTCCATTGCTACACAGCAGCTTATTTATATAAACAATAGTAGCATACCTCCCAACTGACCCATTTTCAGCAGGACAGTCCCACTTTTGACAGCTGAACCCGCAGTCCCGCTTTTACTGAAAAGGCATTCTCTGCACTGAACAGCCAGAAAAAGAAACAAATGTTCTAACTTAATTGGCTTTGGGCAGAGAGCCCAGAACAGCCACCAGGTGCAACTAATTGTAACAATTTTGATCAGCAAATAAGTAATTATAACAATTTAGGTAATGAGGTCCCTTGGTAAAAGTTAGACTCACAGCTTAAGGGCTCTTACTCATGAGCGTTTTTACCTGCGCTCCCCTGCGTTCCGTTTTTCGGCGTTCAGGCGCAGGAATAGACGCATTTCATTTTTTCAAATGGGGCTGTACTCACACAGGCGCATGTAGGCACCGAACGCAGGTTGAGACGCAACATGCTGCATTTTTCCTGCGTTCGGCGCCTACATGCGCCTGTGTGAGTACAGCCCCATTTGAAAAAATGAAATGCGTCTATTCCTGCGCTCCCCTGCGGCTGAACGCCGAAAAACGGAACGCAGGGGAGCGCAGGTAAAAACGCTCATGAGTAAGAGCCCTTAAGGGCAATTTACCTTCATTAGCAAAACTGTAATAGCTGGAAAAAAAACAGAAATATGTTCAAACTTTCACGACCTGCCAAATTTTGTAAAATGACCATGGTAATTAGCAGGTGTAGCCACCAAAATGGGCGTTTCTCCCTCTTTTTATTTCCAAACTGTTGGGAGGTATGATAGTAGTGTTTCTGAATTAAACACAGCCATGCAGAGCAACACTGCATTATATTTGTATTGCTTGAAAACACTTTTATATGTTCCTTTAAGGCACTTTGTAGTTGGTCTTTGTCTTATTTCTTGTTTAAGGGGTGGCTCACATTTCAGTTAACTTTTAGTGTGTTATAGAATGGCCAGTTCTAAGCAACTTTTCAATTGGTCTTCATTATCTACTTTTTTTTTTTATAGTTTTTTTTATTAATTTTCCTTTTCATAATGACTTTTTCCAGCTTTCAAATGGGCTTCACTGACCCCATCAAAAATAAATGCTCTGTACGGCTACATATTTATAGTTATTGCTACTTTTATTACTTATCTTTCTATTAAGGCCTCTCCTATTCATATTCCAGTCTCTTATTCAAATCAATGCATGGTTGCTATGGTAATTTGGAGCCTAGCAATTAGATTGCTTAAATAGCTGAATAAAAAGCTAAAGAACGTAAAAACAACAAATAATAAAAAATGAAATCCAATAGCAATCCAATTGACTCAGATTATCACTCTCTACATCATGCTTAAAGTTAAAGGTGAACAACCTCTTTAATGAATTAGCTTTTTTTCTGGATAGAATTAGTAATTAAAAAGCAATACAATTTTAGGCTCAAGGGGAAATAGATATTTGACTATGAGGGTCAGTAACCCCCACCTAGATCACTTTTTACATTGCCAAGTAGAAATAAAATACAGTAGACAAGCTGAAAAGTATCCAAAATAGGACATTGTAAAACATACTAAAATGTAACTGAATGACCAAATACCCGTTTAAAATAACCAAAGAAATGTATCTAATTGGTGTTTATTATGGCAGAGACACACGATTAGATTCGGGGAGATTAGTCGCCAGGCGACAAATCTCCTCTTCTTCGGGGGAGACTAATCTCCCCAAACTGCCTTCCCCCCGGCTAGAATGTAAATCGATGACACAATGGCTCACGAGGAAACTTCGGGCGACTTTGGAAAACGAAGTGCTCCGAGTGCCATCCCGCCGGAGATTTACATTCTAGCCAGCAGGAAGGCTGTTCGAGGAGAATTGTCGCCGGGTGGATAATCTCCCCGAATATGATCATGTGTCTCTGCCCTTATGGTTCTGTAGCCCAGTCCTACTTTTCCCCACATAACCCCTGTATCCTGCAATTGTGTAACCCTTGTGCAGCAATTTATTCCAGAGATTATACACCTATTTATACCTTTACACCTTGAAATTCTGATATGTTAAAGCTGTTAAATGACTGGTAAAGATAAGATTAATTACTCCCCAGCCCTACGAGCTGCATGCGTTACTCGTTGCTGGAGATGCCCATTCTTTCTTAATCCTTCCCCCGGATATTTTTGCTTTTACCTCCCTTAATTTAATGCAGCTAATTATCGAATAAACTGATGGCGATGATAGGGACGGACAATGGTTACCTGAAAGCCAGCGTGGCAGCAGGATAGAGACTGCGAGCGAGCTTCACAACAGCCATTTAATGATATGTACCTCTGCTGATAAGTCTAATTCAGGAAATGATAAATTGCCAGTCGCCTAATTTGTTTGCAAATAAAAAGTGATGGAATATGTTTTAATGACAGTTGATTTGTGTGCAAGGGCAGTTTCTCCACATGTAATGAATAATAGGTATTTGGTCTGGGTTCAGGAAGTCTTGATTAAGTGAACTATGAACATAGTTAACAAATATATACTATTATGTTGGTTATTAATAGCGGTAACTCTATCAGCTCGGGCACAATGGGCTATAACATGTCGTGGGGAGGTTTATCCACACTCGCTGGTGCGCTGACAAAACTGAATACAAAAACCAATAGCGATTGTTGAGCAACAATTTATTAGTGGGTTAGTAAATGTGTGTTTTATCTTATTGACTGCCGGAGACTCAATGAACAACATAGGTAGAACTTTCTCTAGGGTTGGGCTTCCGAGGACAAAGTAATTGTTGTGTATAATGGTAATGTTACCTCCAAATCATAAATGCACTTAATTGTTATTATGGTTTATCGGATACTGTCCTGTTCCTTCTGTTTCTCTAGGGTGTGGCGTATGCACAGTCCTGGGGTTCAAGGTATATATATATATATATATGACAAATAGCTGCACTCACTTACTGGAGAAAAAGCCTGGGTGCACTGAAGAAAAGTCATATAGAATATCATGTAAAGCAAGGCACTCACAGAACAAGTCTCAAGGAAGACAGAAATGTTGGAATAATTATCTCTTTTTCACCATATTTTAAAGTCCTATGAGTGCCTTGTTTTTCATGATGGGCATCTGTGGGTTCTGGCAAATGCCAGAGGGGCTGCTATAAGGTCCCATAGAAAGTCAGTATTTAGTGGGCTGGTGGGGGCTGTTTGGGCCTCTGTGTACCTGAAATGCCATGGCCTATTTTAATTCTCAGTCCGGACCTGTATATATATATATATATATATATATATATATATATATATATATATATATATATATATATATATATATATATATATATATATATATACACACACACACACACACACACAGGTAAGGAATCTGTTATTTAGAATGCTTGGGACTTGGGGTTTTCCGGGTTGACAGATCTTTCCATAATTTGGATCTTCATACCTTAACTCTACTAGTAACTCATTTAAACTAGGGATGCACCGAATCCAGGATTCGGTTCGGTATTCAGCCAGGATTCAGCCTTTTTCAGCAGGCTTCAGATTCGGTCGAATACTTCTGTCGAATCCTAATTTGCATATGTAAATTGGGGGTGGGGAGGGAAATCGTGTGACTTTTTCCCACAAAACAAGGAAGTAAAAAATTGTTTCCCTTCCCACCCTTAAAAATGGATATTCGGCTGAATCTTTTGTGAAGGATTCAGGGGTTCGGCCGAATCCAAAATACTTGTTTCGGTGCATCCCTCATTTAAACATCAAATAAACAAAATAGGCTGGTTTTGTCTCCAATAAGGATTAATTATATCTTAGTTGGGATCAAGTACAAGCTACTGTTTTATTATTACAGAGAAAAAGGAAATCATTTTAAAAAATCTGTATTATTTTCATAAAATTAAGTCTAAGAGATGGACATTGCGTAATTCTGAGCTTTCTGGAAAACAGGTTTCTGCATAACGGATCCAGGCCCGTAACTACAGAGGAAGCAGACCCTGCGGGGGGTAGAAGGCATAGGGGCCCCTTGAGGCCCTAATTAATGAGTAATTTTAATATATATTTATAAAATCTCTGTAGAGTTTGGGGGTCCTCAGATTATTTTGCTGTAGGGCCCAGTAACATCTACTTATGCCACTGAATGGATCCCATACTTGTATGTGTATGTATATATATATATATACACAAAAGCCATGAATATCCTGTAAATTCTATCCTTCTAAACGGTGACTTCTGATGTCATCAGTTATAAACTGTGACTTCTGCTGTCATTTCTGTCACATGACTCACTGAAACTTGTGTATTATAATAAATAAAGTACCCCCAGTTGCAAAATATGAGGATTAGGATATTATGAGGATTAGGATATTATGAGGATTAGGATATTATATTTTACAAGAGGGGGTACTTTATTCACTATATATATATATATATTTATATATATATATATATATATATATATATATATATATATATATATATATATATATAAAATATGCGTGCGTGTGCGCTCATGTTTTTATAGGTTTGCGTCATGTCACTGATTACTCGAGTGTGTTTATGGAGGGCTGGGTGCATATCACTTTTATCAGAATAACATTCTGTTGATTGACATGAAATAGTTTGCACACTTCCTATTGGATCAATAAATGTGTGTGCCAAGCAAAGAGTGTCAATACAGTTATTTATAATGCGGGCTGGTGCCATGCAGTTTACTTTGGTCACCTGATGTGTCTTTATCTGCAGTCAGTTTACAATGGAGTGGAAGATATGTCAACAAATCCCTTTAAACATGTCAGGGGAGTGACTAACCCGAAAAATTTATGTGAAATTAATTATATATTATATACTGAACTTACTGCGACAGCCTGGAGGTTCAGCGTCTCTAGAACAGTAGTGATTTAGGCCAAGAAAGTTGTGCACAGAAGCTCCCCATCTTGGATTTTGTTAGGAGACTCAGTGGCACTGCACATGCTCAGTGGGCTCTGAGCAGCTCTTGAGCAACTAAGCTCAGCGGTCATTGCAAATCATAAAGCAGAAAGTGAGGTTTGTCTGCAGGGTTGATTCAATTTTTGATGCAAATTGCACTCGTTTATGAGCTGCTGTGTAATGTGCATAAATTAATTAACAGTTGGCCTTGTATTGTGACTTTTCTATTCTTTATATACACAGTATATGGTGAGTCGTCCCTAGGTTCAGGTAAGTGACAGCAGCCCAGAGTATGTTCTGGAATTTCTAGGTGATATAGGTGGGCTTGGGCTGCTACAGAATCCCCAAACAAAATGTGCAGCATCTCCAGCCTACCTTTTTGTTAAAGGGGTGGTTCACCTTTAATTTAACTTTTAGTATGTTATAGAATGGCTAATTCCAAGCAACATTTGGTCTACATTATTTATTTTGTATAGTTTTTGAATTATTTGTCTTCTTTTTTTGATTCTTATTCTTTCCAGCTTCCAAATGGGGGTCACTGACCCCATCTAAAAAAGCTAACTACACATTTTTTTTATTGCCACTTTTTATTACTCATCTTAATATTCAGGCCACTCCTATTCATATTCCAGTCTCTTATTCAAATCAAGGCAGGGTTACTAGGGTAATTTGGCCCCTACTACCAGATGGCTGAAATTGCAAATTGGAGAGCTGCTGAATAAAAAGCTAAATCACTTAAAAAACACAAATATTAAAAAATAAAACCAACTGCAAATTGTCTATCCCTCTCTACTTCATACTTAAAGTAATTTAAAGGTTAACAGTCCCTTTAAGTATGGTATAGAGTGGCTAATTATAACTTTTTATTGGCTTTCATTGTTTCTTTTTGAATATATGTGCCTTCTTCTTCTTCTGACTCTTTCCAGCTTTCAAATGGGGGTCACTGACCCCTTCTAAAAAAAAAACAAATGCTCTGTAAAGCTACAAATATATTGTTATTGCTACATTTTGTTACTCATCTTTCTATTCAGGCCCCTCCTATTCGTATACTAATCTCTTATTCATATGGTTGCTAGGGTAATTTGGTCCCTAGAAACCAGATGGCTGAAATAGCAAACTGGAGAGCTGCTGAATAAATAGTGAAATAACCACAAATAATACAAAATTAAAACCAATTGCAAATTGTCTCAGAATCTCACTCTCTACATCATACTAAAGGTGGCCATACACAGAGAGATCCGCTCATTTGGCGATGTCGCCAAACGAGCGGATCTCTCCCCGATATGCCCACCTTGAGGTGGGCAATATCGGGCTGATCCGATCGTGAGTCCTAGGGCCCAACGATCGGATCCTAACAAATGTTTATGGGCGGTCGGATCGCGGGACCGCATCAACGAACAGATGCGGCCGCGATCCAACGGGATTTTTAGTCCCATCTGATCGAGATCTGGGCGACTTTCGGCCAGATCTCGATCGGGGAAGCCCGTCGGGGGGGCCCATACATGGGCCAATAAGCTGCCGACTCGGTTTGTCGGCAGCTATTATCAGCCCGTGTATGGCCACCTTAACAGTTTATTTAAAGGTGCACAACCGCTTTAATAGATATCTGTTTGCAATGAGTCATAAGTTTATATCCTTCTACTGGGGCACACAAAGCTACTGGGGAGATTAGTTGCCCAGTGACAAATCGATTCTTCTTCTTTGAGCGACTAATCTCCCCGAACTGCCTCCCGCCGGCTAGAATCTAAATTGCCTGCTGGATGGCACTGGGAACGATTCGTTTTCCAAAGTCGGCCAAAACGAGGAAACTTCGGGCGACTTCGGAAAACGAAGGCATCTCGCTGGTAATTTATATTCTAACCGGCGCAGAGGCAGTTTCTTTTTGAATATATGTGCATTCTTCTTCTTCTGACTCTTTCCAGCTTTCAAATGGGGGTCACTGACCCCTTCTAAAAAAAACAAATGCTCTGTAAAGCTACAAATATATTGTTATTGCTACATTTTGTTACTCATCTTTCTATTCAGGCCCCTCCTATTCGTATACTAATCTCTTATTCATATGGTTGCTAGGGTAATTTGGTCCCTAGAAACCAGATGGCTGAAATAGCAAACTGGAGAGCTGCTGAATAAAAAGCGAAATAACCACATATGGTTGCTAGGGTAATTTTGGTCCCCTCCCCCAGTAGCTTCATGTGCCCCTGCCCTAAAAAGCCTCAGTGGAAAAACTGTGAGCTGCTGCCAATGAGATGTGTTTGCAGCAAGTGAGAAAACGTCTGTTTTGTTTGGCCGTTATCATCCGATGTAAATACGACATTTCTGCAAAATGTGTTGCCGCTACATGTTCTCCGCATAAGCCTTGACATGTAATAGACTCACATCTCTTCTAATGGGAGATTAATATGCGTTCCTGACAGTTTGCCTTGTCAAATATTTTTTTCATGGTATTTAAGACAACGGGCGAGTGATCAATAACGTCAAACGTGACAAAATTACTGTTGACACAGACTTGGGTTAAAGGGATTGGTAGGAGATAAGTATTTCCTGCCAGGCCTGAGCTGATTCATATTCCAAGTACATTAACAAATGCATTTGCTGGACGCTATTGATAGAGCAGGTTAAACATTTAAAAAAAAAAAGTTAAGTTGAACTTTAAACTTTTCAATATTCATTCGGGCTATGGATTTTTATGACTCAATGAATGACGGTTTTGGGGTCATTATGGGCAATTGCTTTGACATATATTTATTGTAATATGCAGAATATGATATTGACGAGATCTCCATTGCCGGGGGTAATGCATTAGATGTTTGCTCGACGCACAAGTAAATTTGCGCAGCTTGTCTGAGCCGATCTCTTGTGGAAATTCTGCTGTTTTCGAACTTACGGTCAATACGCCTTTTTTAAGGGTGAGAAAGACTCAGCAAAATGTTTCGATGTATTCTGTAGCTTGTCTTTGCCATTTGCAGTGTCAAGCAGTGGTGTAACTAGATATCCCTGGGCCCCACCGCTAATTATTTTTCAAGTTTCAAACTGTTTTACCAATATTTATTGAAATTGTATATAAATTAGGGCCTCATGGGGCCCTATACCTCCTGGGCCCCTCCTGCAGCTGCAGGGTCTGCTTCCTCTAAAGTTACGACCCTGGGGGTAAATTTACTAAACGGCGAAAATTCGCCAGCTATGGTTTCGCAGCCATCGCAACACTTCGCCAGGTGTAAATTCACTAGGACAACGCTAATTACTAAAATGCGAAGTTGCGTCCAGGTGGCTGAACGCTAACAAATTGTCGCTAGCGTTACTTCGGCAGTCAAAGCGAAGATGCGCTTAGGTTCAATTCTGCCTTGAGCAACTTCATTAGAGGTCTTCGCTCAGGCTAATTTGCATATGCCGGGAAATTATAAAGTTGAATGGACGTATATGTTGCAGCAAATACATTACATTACACAAGTCCAGGGAACATTAAAGGGATCCTGTCATCGGAAAACATGTTTTTTCCAAAAAACACATCAGTTAATAGAGCTGCTCCAGCAGAATTCTGCACTGAAATCCATTTCTCAAAAGAGCAAACAGATTTTTTTTATATTCAATTTTGAAATCTGACATGGGGCTAGACATTTTCTCAATTTCCCAGCTGTCCCAAGTCATGTGGGAGAGAAATGCTTTCTGTCAGGCTGCTGTTTTTCCTTCTCAATATAACTGAATGTGTCTCAGTGGGACATGGGTTTTTACTATTGAGTGTTGTTCTTAGATCTACCAGGCAGCTGTTATCTTGTGTTAGGGAGCTGTTATCTGGTTACCTTCCCATTGTTCTTTTGTTTGGCTGCTGGGGGGGAAAAGGGAGGGGGTAGATATCGCTCCAACTTGCAGTACAGCAGTAAAGAGTGATTTAAGTTTATTAGAGCACAAGTCACATGACTTGGGGCAGCTGGGAAATTGACAATATGTCTAGCCCCATGTCAGATTTCAAAATAGAATATAAAAAAATCTGTTTGCTCTTTTGAGAAATGGTTTTCAGTGCAAAATTCTGCCGGAGCAGCACTAGTAACTGATTCATTTGAAAAAAATTTTTTCCCATGACAGTAACCTTTTAATAAACACAATAGAGTTGTTATATTGCCCTACACATGAGCCCACTGTATAGTTTATGTTCCATATGTTAAAATTTTTTGGGTAACCGGGTTTCCCCATACATTTTCCAAGGACTTTTGCAGGCTATCACTCTGAAAAAAGGAAAAGACATGATACTTGTGAAACTTTTTCCACTAAAAATATGATGTACTGTAAGTAACAGAAGATTGCGGAAGATCTATGCAATGCAGTGCACTTTGCCTGGTCTGAGTTGGTGAAGGCAAGTCTGGCGAAAGATGTAACGTTCAGTAAAATCTGCACCTTAGTGAATTTTCAGTGTAACGTCCATTTGCCAGAGTGAAAATTCGCCCGGCAATACAGTGTGAATCGCCGCTATCATCTGTCTCTTTCTCTAGCGAAGTTACGCCTGTGCCCGTTAGTAAATCGGCAAAGTGCCTGAAAGCGGTAACGCTGGTGAATCGTCGCCAGCGTTAGTCACTTCGCCCTTTAGTAAATCTGCCCACTGGGCTCGAGTCTTTGTGAAAATAGTCAGAAATGTATTCTGTTTATAGAACCGTTTGACAGAGTAAATGTTGCCTCCATGCAATTGCTCTGGTCTACTTCACACAGGAAAAACTTGGTACGGAACTGCAGTGGTAGAACCCTAGGGGACATATTTATTATAACAAAATTCGCCAAAAAAAACTGTGGAAAAAGCTGTGGAAAATAAACGTCAAATTGAATAAAGGTGTGTGTAATTTTGCACCACGCCAAGTTTGCCGCCGTTCTGTTATATTGCATCCGGCCGAATTCACTCTAAGAAAAAAAACAGTAAAGATTTTATACGGGTTTTTACATTGCGAAACATGGCGTATTATCCCACTGTTTTTTTTACACAGCATAATAAATTTGCCCCTAGGGGTCATGTCCAAAATGGTATGGGACCTATTATCCAAAATGCTCAGGACCTGGGGTTAAGGGGGATAAGGGATCTTTCCGTAAAAAAAGTTTTGCTTCCAATAAGGATTAATTATATCTTAGTTGGGATCAAGTACAAGCTACTGTTTTATTATTATACAGAAAAAGGAAATCGGTTTTAAAAATGAGAATTGTGTGATTAAAATGGAGTCTATAGGAGATAAACTTCCCTTAAAGGAGAAGGAAAGCTATGGAGGCATTTTATTGCCAATAGATTAGCTGCATTAGTACAAGCTAGAATGCTATATTTATTCTGTAGAATGTTTTACTATACCTGAGTAAAAAGCTCTAGAAACTCTCTGTTTGTTTAGGATAGGAGCTGCAGTATTAACATGGTGTGACATCACTTCCTGCCTGAGTCTCTCCCTGCTCTGGGCTCAGATTACAGTAGAGAAGGGAGGGGGGGGGAGAGGAGCAAACTGAGCATGCTCTTGCCCAGGGCAATGAGGTTTAAGCTGAAGGCAGGAAGTCTGATACAGAAGCCCATGTGTACACAATAGAAGGTAAGCAATGCTGTTTTTTTTCTTTTGACAGGGGACTCAGAGCAGCATTACCAAAAGCCCATTAAGTTAGAAACTTTGGGGCAGATTTTTTAAAGGGCGAAGTGACTAATAGCGAAAATTTGCCAGCGTGACGTCATTTCATTTCTTTGCCGATTTACTAACGGGCGCAGGCGTAACTCCACTAGGGAAGGAGATAGACTTAAGCGGTACTTCGCTCCCTTACGCCTGGCGAAGTTGCGCTCTGGCGAAGGGAGGTAACTCCGCAAAGATGCGGATTTTACTGAACGTTACCTCTTGTGCCAAACTTGCTTTCACCACCTCAGACCAGGCGAAGTGCAATAGAGTAGATAGGACTTCCCAAAAATTTTGTATTTCTAAGTCCCAAAAAATACATGATAGGCGTAAATTATTTTTTGGGGTAACCGGCTTCCCCCCTACATTTCCTAACATATGGCACATACACTATGGCAACTATACACTGGGCTCATGTGTAGGGCAATATAACCACTTTATTTTATTTTTTTAAGGTTTTTTGGGCTTGTGTAATGTAATGTATTTGCTGCAACATATACATCCATTCAACTTTAACTTCCCGCCGTATGCAAATGAGGAAACTGTAGCGCAACTTCTCTTCGGTGACCGCAGTAACGCTAGCGCAACTTCACCAGCATTCATGCCCTGGACACAACTTTGAATTTTAGTGAATTAGCGTTATCCTGGCAAAGTGTTGCGAAGTGGACGCTAGCGCAAATTCGGCACTTAGTGAATCTGCCCCTTTGTATCTTTTTCTGGCTGCTCAGTGCAGGAGATCAAAGAGAAAGTCAAAATCGGGACTGTACTGCGAAAAACGGGACAGTTAGGAGGTATGCTTATCTGTCTTTGCCAATGTTCCTTGTTTCTCGTGGTGACCAATATCTTCTAAGTCTGTCTGTGTTCTTTTAACAGCGTTCTGTAAGAGTCCGAATTTTTGAGATGTTGTCCTTGTAGAAACCAGAAACTTTCAGGGCCTTGTGTGAATCCTTCTCGGCTGCTTTCTGGATTGCGGTTGTGTAAACCAAAACAAAGTGGGGCGAGAAGGAAAGCGAGGCAGCGAGCTGGGGGTCACAGGGATGCGCACTCATCAATTAAATGTGTGACAGTGTTTTCTCTTGGATGAACTAATATGTCAATGAGATGGGCAGGACCTTGTGTTTACGCTTTAGACAAATCAGCAAATGTTTAATCTGTAGATGTGCAGCTTGTGATAAATAATGCAGCGATCACTGAGCCAAATCCACACGCCGCCAGCAGACATCTGTCACTCCTCTTCTAGAAACGACCAAGATAAACCGTTACTAGTTAAGGGCTTCTGGTCGGAGACTTCAGCATTTAGGGGCCTATTTGTTATGCTGTATAAAATGAAATTTGACAAAAAAAAAAGTGTAAAATAAAGTGCGAATTTATCAATGTGTGTTTTATTTTACGCCATGCGAACACCAGATTTGCCGCCGTTATTTTACAGAAGTGAACTAGTAAACAAGTAAAAAGATAACGCCATTTTTTACACGGTGAAGCATGGTGGTGTGGGGGGTATTATCCTGCCATTTTTTATACCACATAATGAATGTGCCCTGTAGTGGGGAAAAGTCATTTTAAAGGAAAGCTACCGGAGCAGTTTATTGCCAATAGATTAGCCACAATAGTGCAGGCTATAACGCTTTATTTATTCGGCAGAATGCTTTAGCTTATCTGAGTAGCTCTAGAAGCGCTCTCAGTTTGTTTAGGATAGCAGCTGCCATATTAGCTTGCTGTGACATCACTTCCTGCTTGAGTCTCTCCCTGCTCACTTATAGCTCTGGGCTCAGATTACAGCAGAAAAGGGAGGGGGAGAAGAGGAGCAAACTGAGCATGCTCACGCCTGGGGCAAGGAGGTTTATGCTGAAAACAGGAAGTCTGATACAGAAGCCCATGAGTACACAATAGAAGGAAAGAAATGCTGTGTTTCTTTTGATAGAGGACTCAGAGCTGCATTACTTTGAGGGTTTACTGGTGTATTTATATAGACCTTTGTGATAAGAGTACTTAGTTTTAGCCTTTCCTTCTCCTTTAAAAAGTTTTTTTTTTTTTTTACTAATGCACAGTGCGGGGAGGGAGAGGAGGGCACTGCAAGGTAGTTAAGGGGGGCTTTAGTTCTCCTTTAAATTTAACTGACCCTCGGTCACATGATTCTGCAGTCAGTACCCCACTTGTTGCTTTGTAATCAGATTCAAATGATTGAGTAAGTGAACAAACCCTCCTCTGGATATGACCCATACGGGGTCGTGTTATCACATACTGTCCAAGCACTTACACACAGACGCAAGTCACCGTGTTTGATATCAGTGCAGTATTTACGCACAGCGATATGACGCGGGGCGTGGAGCATTTGTTATTATTGCATTATAAAGACAACAGCCAGGGACTGGGCAAAGTTCCTTTCATAACTGGGTAACCTTTGCCCACAGCCTGAGTATTTTCTGATTCCTTTTATGAGTATGGAGTAGTGATGTAGGAAATGGCTCTCTATTGTATCTAATCAGCGCACTGTATTTAATATCCTTTAAGCATGCGGCAAAAATGAACTTTGTGTATGGTAGGTAAATAGTAGCTCATATCATTTTATCCCTTTAAGTCTGAATTTGTGACTCAACATATTTACTGATTACATTTATTGAATAGGCTTATTAAAGTTGGTTTCCAGTTTGGGCTTCTTTACAAAGGATTCAGAGCCAGACCCAGTATGAGTGGGAAATGTGCAGACACTGGACAGGGCTTGGGGTGTTTTTACTACAGGTATGGGATCCGTTATCTGGAAACCAGTTATCCAGAAAGCTCAGAATTACGGAAAGGCTGTTTCGACTCCTTTTTATCCATATATTTTAGATTTTTAAAAATGATTTCCTTTTTCTCTGTCATAATAAACAGCAGCTTGTACTTGATCCCAACTAAGATATAATTAATCCTTATTGCAAGCAAAAACCAGCCTATTGGGTAGGGATGCACCGAATCCAGGATTCGGTTCGGGATTTGGCCTTTTTCAGCAGGATTCGGCCGAATCCTTCTGCCAGGCCGTACCGAATCCGAATCCTAATTTGCATATACAAATGCAAATTAGGGGTGGGGAGAGAAATTGCGTGACTTTTTGTCAGAAAACAAGGAAGTAAAAAATGTTTTCCCCTTCCCACCCCTAATTTGCATATGCAAATTAGGATTTGGTTCGGTATTCGGCCGAATCTTTTGCAAAGTATTCGGGGGTTCGGCCAAATCCAAAATAGTGGATTCGGTGCATCCCTACTATTGGGTTTATTTAATATTTAAATTATATTCTAGTAGACTTAAGGTATGAAGATACAAGTTGCGGAAATATCCGTTATCAGGAAACCCCCAGGTTCCGAGCATTCTGGATAACAGGTCCCATACAACCAGGATTGTAACGCTCAACAGAATAGTGGCAAATGTGCAGACACTGGACAGGGCTTGGAGTGTTTTTACTACAGGTTTGTGATCGTTAGCCGGAAACCTGTTATCCAGAAAGCTCAGAATTACGGAAAGGCTCCCATAGACTCCATTTTATCCAAATATTTCAGATTTTTAAAAATGATTTCCTTTTTCTCTGTAATAATAAAACAGTTTCTTGTACTTGATCCCAACTAAGATATAATTAATTCTTACTGGAACCAAAACCAGCCTATTGGGTTTATTTAATGTTTAAATTATTTTCTAGTAGAAAAGTTATTAAGATCCAAATTGCATTATCCGGAAAACCCCAGGTCCCAAGCATTCTGTATAACAGGTCCCATACCATCAGGAGTGTAACATTCAACAGAATAAGTAACTGCTGGGGCAATGGAGGTCTTTACTGGAGCACCCATATGTTTTGGGATGTGATAGAAGAGCTCAGAATTTCCCGGGGACCCTCCAAGTCTTGGCTTTCTGCTACTGAATTAAAAAGTACAGTTATGGGATCCGTTATCCAGCAACTCAGAATTACAGAATGGCCATCTCCCATAGACTTTGTGATTCAATTCTCTGTAATAAAACAGTACCTTGTACTAAATATGAAACAAATCCTTATTGGAAGCAAAACCAGCCTATTGGGTTTATTTAATGTTTAAATTATTTTTCAGTAGCTGATGTAAGGAGATCCAAGTTATGGAAAGATCCCTTATCTGGAAACCTCCAGGTCCCAAGCATTCTGGGTAGCAGGTCCCATATCGGTATTTGCAGATTATGGGGGAGGTATATGGAAATGTTATTGAATGTTTAATTATTTTTGTTTTTATTTATACAGGCACTGGGAAGCTTCTACTTTCTTCACGAGTCTCTAAAGAACGTATATCAATATGACTTCAAAGGTAACCCACCAAAAACAATTTGTTTAAATGTAAATGTGCAGTTGAAGATGCAAACTATGTTTTCAGGCGTCAAACTGAAGAATATACCCCAAATAGTGTGCTGAAAAAAAGAGTGCATAAATAATTTTGGGAATGGAGTATGTTCTTTGTATTTGTACCTCTAGGTCCTGGGTGAGTGGGAGCTGACAGTCTGCTTGGCCTCTGATAACTATTTCAATTGAAACTAAGGCATGTGGCACTCTATAAATTGTACGCTATGTAGCAGATGCTTTTATTGGCTCCATAAAATATACAAATGTTCAAGGCTAGATCTTCTGTTTGAGTCAGACCTAGTGGTACAGAACAGCCTATGGTCAATGTCTAGATCTTCTGTTTGAGTCAGACCTAGTGGTACAGAACAGCCTATGGTCAATGTCTAGATCTTCTGTTTGAGTCAGGCCTAGTGGTACAGAACAGCCTATGGTCTAGATCTTCTGTTTGAGTCAGACCTAGTGGTACAGAACAGCCTATGGTCAATGTCTAGATCTTCTATTTGAGTCAGGCCTAGTGGTACAGAACAGCCTATGGTCTAGATCTTCTGTTTGAGTCAGACCTAGTGGTACAGAACAGCCTATGGACAATGTCTAGATCTTCTATTTGAGTCAGACCTAGTGGTACAGAACAGCCTGTGGTTAATGTCTAGATCTTCTGTTTGAGTCACACCTAGTGGTGCAGAACAGCCTGTGGTCAATGTCTAGATCTTCTATTTGAGTCAGACCTAGTGGTACATTACAGCATATGGTCAATGTCTAGATCTTCTGTTTGAGTCACACCTAGTGGTACAGAACAGCCTGTGGTCAATGTCTAGATCTTCTATTTGAGTCAGACCTAGTGGTACATTACAGCATATGGTCAATGTCTAGATCTTCTGTTTGAGTCAGGCCTAGTGGTACAGAACAGAGAACAAACTGAAGTTAATTGCTAGATCTGCTGTTTGAGTCAGGCCTAGTGGTACAGAACAACCTAAACTTACCGGTCGTTGCTAGATCTAGCAATTGCTAAGCTTAGTGGCTTAACTACAAGGTACTCTGAGCAAAGCAGTCTTTCTAAGGTCAATCATACTGAAAAAAAATAAATGAATTGCAATTCTTGTGCTATCATTTTAAAAATATAAATACAAACATTTCCTTTTAAGTCACCTGCTGTACTGAAGACTTACATTCCTTCAATACATTCATTTGAAACGTCACCCAGTTCCAGTACTATGAAATGAACTAATTGGATCATTTTATACAATTTCATTAACTTTATTTCCCCTTGTATCAGCAGAAAGCCAAATTACCTCTCTTGTTATAATTGGGGGTATAGGGGTCTCACTGCTGTAAAACATTTGAGTGACGTTCCTTTAGGTATTGCAATGGAAGGCGCTACCACATCAATCTCTTTTAGATCCGCCGCATGTGTTTTCCATCATATGAAATGCCGATAGGAAAAATTAGCTACAGTATTAAATATCCATTACCGTTTTATTGTATTTCTGGGCAAAAACATTTTACAATTTCACAGTAGAACGGCGTAGGGTCGACCTGCGCTCTAATTCTGTCGTGCAATTTTAAATACTCTAATAGGCTCTCAGAATAAAATGTTAATGTCCCCAATCAAGAGGACTGTGAATTAAATTCATGATGAATGGGGCACCTTTTATACGCCTTATAAAACAAATTGAGACAGCTATAAATTTTCTCTAATTAAATCAATGGATCTTAATAAGTTGCTTACCCACACTGTGTGTTCGGTGGGAATTTTGTTTCATTGCCGGCAGTGTCACCTCTTTACTCCTTGGGAAGGTCGTTAAAAGCTCTGACATATTCAGATTCGTTTTTGCTTTGCTGTAATGTTGCATTTTGTTGACTTAGTCCTAATGGTGGCCATACACGGGCAGATAAAGCTGCCGATATCGGTTGTTTGGACCAATTTGACAGCTTATCTGCCTGTGTATTTGGGCTTCCGACGGGTCTTCCCGATCGATATCTGGCCACGATATCGATCGGGAAGGTTTGATTTTTAACCGACTGACCCCTCGGAGCCCCTTGGCGCATCGTAATTCGATTACCCCCGATATAGCCATGCCGTTAGTGGAATATCAGGGAAAGATCAGCTCGTTTGCCGATGTCGCCAAACGAGCGGAACTTTGAGTCTATGGCAGCTTAAGCCTGACTTGAGGGGGTGCTGCCTAACATATTGATACTTGAGAAAAATATTGACATAATTGTAGTATTGAGGGTACATAATTGACATAAGCACTTTGATTGTGAAGAACTTACTGCCTTTGTGTCTGCCACACACAATTTGTGACACTGGCAATCCTACCAATAATAGGTTTTATTTCAGTGCTACTGGCCCTCTTTTACTCAATGGTGAGACCTGGAAGCTACAAGGGTGGAGAGCACTTGTGCATGGGCCCTTAAAGGAGAATTCAACCCTAAAGTAAAAAAATCCCTACATAGACCCCTCAGCCTAGCTGCTCCCCCGGGCAAATGCCCCTAACTCTTTACTTACCCCTCGGTGCAGATTCTGTCCAGCGGAGTTCACGGCAGCCATTTTCTTCTCTTCAGTAATCTTTGGGAAGTAAGTGCCGTATCGGCACATGCGCAGTTGGAGCTATTGTCTAAAGTTTTGTTTGGTTTAGAAAGAGTCAGCGCTATCATGAAAAAAGAAAAGAAGTAGTATATTCACACTCTTTTTGGTTTAGTTCGCCCACTTTCCAAAATCTCCACAGGGTTTTCTTGCATTCCACACTTTAGTGTCGCACGTAAAATGTCGCAGCACTGTCACCTCGTGTCGTTTAAAAATACTTACAAACGTTGAGTTTAAATGTCAGCCTTCAGGGGTGTCTTTAGTCCTAACCGGCACTTCCGCTCTCGCGTTACTTAAAAAGGGAGCAATACATAGCATAAAATCCTTTTAATAAGAAATATATATTTTAAAACGACACTCACAATTGTGAAAGATTAAACGAGAATTAATATTTAAGTCGCCCGCACTTTGCAGCGGATCCGCTCTGACCTGCGTTGCCTTTCCGTCGCGTGTGTTCCTTCTGCGGTGCTTAAAGATGACATCGGGTGTTTGTTTATCTCTCCGCCTGACGCGTTTCGTCGGATACCCGACTTCTTTAGAGGCTGGAAGCCAACGTCATCTTTAAGCACCGCAGAAGGAACACACTTGACATTGCTACACAAGGTTGTACATATAGGTTATGTGTATATATATTTATATACATACACACATAAAAGGTCACTGTGATGTGTGTAAAATAAAAAGACACTTATTTCACTAAGGGAAGTGCTGGCCCAGGAAAAAAAAAATATATATATATATATATATATATATATATATATATATATATATATATTGGTCGCTGTAAGAATCTAATATTGCTGTAAGAGTGCAACTCTGCAGTGAATGTGAACTGTACCATGTTAAGTAACTTCTAATGTGCCTTTCTTCTAGCAAAAAAGTACAGGAAGGTTACTGGCAAAGAGATCTACTCTGATACGCTAGAAAGTACCCCAATGCTAGAAAAGGAGAAGTTTCCCCA
The DNA here is from genome assembly GCA_038501925.1 of Xenopus petersii. Lineage (NCBI taxonomy): Eukaryota > Metazoa > Chordata > Amphibia > Anura > Pipidae > Xenopus > Xenopus petersii. Next base: position 126,755,197 of record CM076684.1, read on the forward strand.
AGAGTTTTTCCCAGAGGTAAGTTTCAATCCGTAATTGTTATGCTTAAAGTGGAAGCTGAGAATGTACTCCTATGATCAGCATAATCCAGAATTAATTAATCCAGGTTATTGTTTTCTGAAATCTGTCATGTTATTTTTTTAAATACAGTAAAACGTCAATGTTATGTCCCTGGATTTTACAATTTTTTTGGAATTGATGCCCTTTTTCTCCCCTTTTTTCTTTTTTTGGGAACTTAACGTTTGCTTTATTATGTTCTATGTGTTTTGATTGGAATTCTGTCTATTTATTTTTCAATGTATATGAATTGTAAATGTTAACCTGCCTTCTTCCCCAATCTAGTATACATGTTTATATGTATATATGTATAACTTTAGTTGTAAAACTCTTTTAAGGAGTCGCAGCACCATAGAATACATAAAAATACAATATAAATATAGTCGCGAGCCTGCTCGCCTCGCCCCTTTTGTGAACTCATCTGTGGACGTGTCAGCGTTGGTCTATAAAAGGAACCTGGAAGTCGGTGCGGGTCGGGTTTTAGCCGACACATCACTAGTACACAAAGCTCATATAAGGACACAGACTTTAAGTGCTATGTGGTAAGAGACATAGTAGGAATGAGGTCGCTGCCCCGTGGAGCTTACAGTCTAAGTGGGTGGGTGACTAACATACAGGTGCAAATTGGAGGGGGAAAAGTGCACAAGGTAAAGGCATTGTCCATTAGGTACCAGGACCCGACTAATGTTCTAGTGCTCCAAAAGGTAGACTCTTAGTTTTTTCTTCAAGAGGTCGAGAGAGCACTCCTTATGGAAGAATTAAGGGAGGGAACTCCAGAGGTAAGGAGCACACGAGAGGTGGGAGAAAATGTGGATGGCAGGCCCGGACTGGCAATCTGTGGGTTCTGGCAAATGCCAGAGGGCATACCTCCCAACATTTCAGAAATCAAAAGAGGGACAAAAAGTTGTGCCGTGCGTAGCGCTGCAAAAATTTTTGGCCTCGCCCATTTTTGTGGCCACACCCCCAAATTACCATGTTCATTTTACAAATTGTAAATAAGCCGTATCACTTTAAATGGGTTTTTAAATTTTGTTTCTGATAGGAAGGTGATTATTGTAAGTTCTTTGCCCTCATTAAATATGGCGGTTCGCGTTGCACATAGGGGCTACCAAATGGCCAATGACAGCCCTTATTTGGCACCACAAGGGAAGTTTTCATTTTTGTGTTGCTCCCCTACTCTTTTTACATATGAATGTGACTCACGGGTGAGAAAGGTTGGAGACCTCTGCCTTAGAATAACAATGCCTTTTTAATGAGCCTGTTATTTGGCACCACAAACTCACCCCATGATCAGGCAAATACAGGCACAACAAACTGATTCCCAAGAACTTACTGGCATCAAAAACTGACCCTTTGACTGTATCACTGCAAGAGAAACATTATGGTTGTGATGGACATTAAATAAAACACTCTAGTAAAAATGACCCTTTATAACACTCTGGCACAAGCGATTTCCAATGAATTTGCTACTGACTTGCACCAGCTTCCCATTATTATTATGTAGCTCTGGACCCGTGACTTGTGACGCCCACATGACTGGCACATCAATCTGCCATTTCCCTAGGAATCCACAACCCAACACGTGTCACTCACATGACTTGTGACAGCTGTGTGTCCAGACGAATACCCAGACCAAGTTGCGCCAACTCCTCGGCAGCTCTTCACAGTCTCCAAACTTTCTTAGCGCGCCTTCTGAATCTCGCCAGTGATTCACCCTAGACGCACGCGCACAGCTCTTCACGACAAAGTCTCTTCTTGCGAGACTTCGGTAAAAAAGCACCAGGAAGCGGCAGAGCCCGCTGTAGCGGGACATTTAAGGCCACATTCCGGGACAGCAGGACAGGGGGACAAAAGCGGGACTGTCCTGCCTAAAACGGGACGGTTGGGAGGTATGCCAGAGGGGCTGCTATAAGGTCCCATAGAAAGTCAGTATTTAGTGGGCTGGTGGGGGCTGTTTGGGCCTCTGTGTGGGCTGATTGGGCCTCTATGTACCTGAAATGCCAGGGCCTATTTTAATTCTCAGTCAGGGCCTGGTGGATGGTGTGTGAAAAAAGGTGTCTCTAAAAGGAGTAGAGAAGACACATAGGAATGTACAGTGACAAAAGAAGAAATGCAGTGAGGAGCAAAGGCGGGAAGGGCTTTGAATGTTAGAAGAAGTATTTTATAAGCCATCCTTTGCTTAACAGGCAGTACTTTAGTTGGGGTTGGACAGGTTCCATCTTAGGAGAGAGCAGGAGGATACTGGTAGCGGAGTTTAAGATCAATTGGAGGGGAGAGAGATGGGAGTCAGGAAGAACGGTAAGTAGGAGATTGCAATAGTCTAAATGGGATAGGATAAGGGCACGGATTAGGGTTTGGGCTGTTGTGTGAAAGAAAGGGAGATATATTGGCTATATTGCTGAGGAAGTGGCAGGTTTTGGCAGTAGTATTAATATGATTAGAGAAGTAGAGAGAGACTGGTCAAGGATAATCCCCAGGCAACATGCTGAATACACAGGGAATTGGCCATCAATAGTAATGGTGAAAGGAAGAGATGGGCAAGGTTTGGGTGGGAAGACTGTGAGCTAAGTTTTGACCAAGTTGAGCTTCAGGTGGTTCATCCAGATGGAGATACTGTAGCTAGTAGGAAGTTTGCGATCTGGGTCTGAACGTCAGTATTTAGTTCCACTCAAATTTTTAGTTCTGGCTTGTTTCAGGCTGGTTAGGCCTGTAAAATACTAGCCAAGTGGCAACCTTTTATGGAGCTTATTATCAAAAAAAGCTTAGGATCTGTGATTTTCCAGATAAAAGGATTTTCTGTAATGTGTCTAGCACCACAGTGAAAGGAAAAGTTGTGCTTGCTGCTGAACCAAAAAGAGGTGCATGGGATTTTTATTATATTTATTTTTTTAAACAAATTTGCATTATTTTATTAGAATGGAGCTTATGGGAGAGGACCTTGCCGTAATTCAGAATTTTCTTTATAACAGGTTTCTAAATAACGTATAGGATCACACTTTAATTACAAGGCATCATGCAAATATTACAAACCTGTTAGAGCGCAGTACAAATGGCTTAATCACATGGGGCTGGGATTGAGCCTCCTTCCAGGGACTCGGAATACTGTTGCCTCATCCAGATACAGAGAAAATGACCTCTCAGCCATGTAAAATAGTACCTGCGATTTCTACTGATTTATGTAAAGTTCATCATTACACGGATGTTTACCTTTAAAATATGTCTTGTATTGCCGACATTTATTTCCTGCCGCGTCACTAAATAAACTTAAATGATTTGGGCGAAACATTTCCCAAATTGCTTTGCACTGGGCAGAACATCTCCGCTGCTCAGTATGGCTAACAGTGCCCTTTGTGTGCACTAAATGTCTGATTTTTGCCAGTTTTGTAGACGGTTTGCTCTAGCGAAGCCTCCAGGGGGTTTAGCAAAAGTACAAGCTATTCTGGCTCTTCCTTCTCATGAGGAAATTCTCCAAATAAGGAGATTTCTCAAACTCGCGGCAGTAATGAGATCTAGCAGACTCTTGCCGTTTATATGTGTGCAACGTATATTCTTTAGGGGAAAACTTTCCAAAAAAAAAAATAAATAAAACAATTAAAAAGGGTGATTTATTAGGCAGCCTGTTGTATAGCTTGTTGCTCTCCTTACCGTATAGGTCACATTTTCAATTGAAGCGCATTACAAGCTACCGGATAAAACCATTGGTAATCAGTCATAATTGCTAGAATATTTAGGACAGCAAATGAATTATTACCTTGATTTCACATGAATTCACCATTGAGGTGGATTTTCGGCGTGTCTAAAGCTGGCCATAGATGAGTTTATTCTTATGTCCGACCAATGATTGTGCTTTGCAGTCTCCCAACCTACCACTAACCAGTCGGATTAAATAAAGCAGCAGAAAAAACAACTCAGATGCTGTTATGGCCATTAATTCAATGACAACAATTGTAGGAAAGTAATGTCCGACAAATAGTAGTGACAGTTTCCCATTGATATCATCAGATATACATGCAGAGAGATTGTATACCTCCCAACATTTTGGAAATAAAAAGAGTGACAAAAAAAGTTGCTGCCCACAGTGCACCAATTTTTTTGACCACACCCATTTTTGTGGCCACACCCCTTAATTACCATGTTCATTTTGTAAAATTTGGCAGGTTATGAAAGTTTGAACATATTTCAGTGGTTTTGCCAATGAAGGTGAATTGCCCTTTAAGCTGTGAGTCTAACTTTTCCCAAGGGACCTGTTATCTTATATTGTTACAATTACTTATTTGCTTATTTCAAAATTGTTACAGAAGTATCTTATCTGCAGCTGTGGCTGTTCTGGGCTCTCTGCCAAAAGCCAATTAAGTTTGAAACATTGTTTCTTTTTCTGCCTGTTCAGTGCAGAGAAAATCAGGACTTTCCTGTACAAACGAGGGACTGCAGGTTGAGGTGTCAAAAGAGGGACTGTCCCTCTAAAAACGGGACAGATCAACTAAGCGGTCGATCCTCACGAGTAAACTAAGGCGACTTCGGAAAACAAAGCGCCACAAGTACCATGCCGCTGGCGATTTTTCATTATAGCCGGTGGGAAGGCAGGGGAACTCACTTCGGGGAGATTGTCGCGCAGAAGAAGAAGCGATTGGTTGCCGGGCGACTAAATCTCGCCGAATCTCTCTGTGTGACCTTACCCTAAATAAACCCAATAGGCTGGTTTTACTTCCAATAAGGATTAATTATATCTTAGTTGGGATCAAGTACAAGCTACTGTTTTATTACTATTATTATAGAGATAAAGAAAATCTTTTTTAAAAATTGGCCAAAATGCAGTCTATGGGAGACGGCCTTCCCACATTTCTGAGCTTTCTGGATGACGGGTTTCCAGATAACGGAACCCATACCGTTATGGATTAAACTCTTTTATAACATGCAAGACATTAAGCCCGTTAAATTAACGGGCGCTAGAACATATGTAGTCCGTTGCGCGTCTATCTACGTCGCTAGGTCCGTGGGGCACATGCGCAGTAGCGCAATCCCACGGACACAGGGACTGGACGCAGAGACACTTGAACTTTATTATATAGGATGTGGACCTATTCAACAACTGCCATAACCATTTATCCTATGTAACTAAATTATTGATATCCAGTACATGTGTTTTCATTAGTGGATGCAGAGTCTGAGTATTCGCTGATGTGCTGCTCACGGAAGACGCTCTTACGTCGTCGTGATTGAGATTAAAAGCCTCCATTATGTCACTTTGTGAAAAGCATCCAGAATAGCCCCGTTGTGGTAATAATTTAACGAGCAATTAATGCGCAGCTTTATTGTTTTTGTTTTTGTCAATAATTCATATAGCCCAAGAGTTTTTCAAATGAATTTCCAAACGAGAGCGAGGCCGTCTTTATAGACCAGACCGTGATTTCTGCTGCTTTTTATTACAACCGTTTAAGGGTTATCTAAAAGTAATTACGGTGATTGAGTTATAATGTTATTCAAAATAATTACGGCCCGCTGCGTATAAAGGGAACAAAACTTTCTCTGTTAATTTATGAAGCTTCTTGGCAGGAGCCGCGGCTGAAAATGTGCCGTCGGGAGCAGCACTCGGGATAATGTTAGCCCATTTAAAAAAAAAAAAGAGCAGATTTGTGTTGTCTTTCAGGGCTGAGCCTTTATTTATTTATTTATTTATTTATTTATTTATTTATTTATTTCGTAAACCCCCCAACCACAGTGAGAAATTGGTTGTTATCATAGATCACAGATACAGCTCAAAGCTCTTATGAAAGATGAATTAATTTCGCTAATGCTTTAATGCAAGGTTTTCATGGGGAAGGCTGTATGGTGATAACCTTAGTGCAATCTCTCCTTTCTCAATGGTGATTTATGCGCTCTTTTAGTAGATGAAACTGCCCATGTTCACAATCCATCTGCTGCCTAAAAGAATCAGTTTATTAAGAAATCTTGAAAGCAATTTTGCAGCGCAAGGCAGAAGATCCAGATGTGCTTTTGATCTCATGGATGATGTACAAAGGGATGGGGGGGGGCCGTTCGGGGGTTAATATTGCATTTTACAAATAGCCTAATCCAGAGGGGTCCAAATTATAGACCTTTGGCCATTGCTGAAGTTCCATTTCCATCAGCTTTAGCCAGCCAGCAAAAATATTAAAGGGCAAGGAGAGCCTATTTCACTGGGGATGCTCCACCTTGGAGTAAACTGTCTAAGGGTAATGTCTCACCTGTAGATTCGGGGAGATTTAGTCGCCCGGGGACTAATCGCGTCTTCTTTGGGGCGACTTATCTCCCCGAACTGCTTTCCCTTGTCTTCCATCGGCTTTAATGAAAAAACAGCTGTGCCAATGCACTCGTGGGGCTTCGATTTCCGATGTCGCCCGAAGTTTACTCACGAGGAAACTTCGGGCAACTTCGGAAATCGAACCGCTGCGAGTGCATTGGCGCAGGGCTTTTTCATTAAAGCCGCCAGAAGACACGGGGAAGCTGTGTTAGAGCCAGATTAGTCGCCCCAAATAAGACGCGATTAGTCGCCGGATGACTAAATCTCGAATCTCCAGGTGTGCCCCTACCCTAAACGTGTGGCATTTCGGTGTAGAGGGACAAACTAGGTGGTAGATTTATTAAAGAGCGAAGTGGCTAACGATAGCGACTTCTCGTCAGCGATGCCATCCACAGGGACATCGGCAAATTACTAACGGGGACAGGCACCAATTCGCTAGCAAAAGAGACAGACGCTATCGGTCATTCGCACTCTATCGAAAGGTGACAATTTGCTCTGGCAAATAGACGTTTACTTTGCTAATTCACTAAAATGTGGATTTTACTGAGCATTACCTCTCAGACCAGGCGAAGTGCACTGGGTGCATAGATCTTCCTCAATCTTCTGTTACTTACATCATATTCTGAGTGGAAAATGCATCACATGCTGCAAAAGTCATTAAAAAAAGTTTTTTTTGTAACTGTTTTTCTCCATACATTTTCTAACATATGGGACATTAAAGTGGACCTGTCACCCAGACACAAAAATCTGTATAATAAAAGTCCTTTTCAAACTAAACATGAAATGCAATTTCTATTTTTTATTAAAGCATTCATAGCTGTTGTAAGCTCATTTAGAAATCTCAGCTGTCAATCAAATATTGTCTGCCCCTCCTCTATGCCAGTGACAAAGAGGTGGGGCAGACAATTACTTTCACTTTCCATTCAGCACTTCCTACATGTCACTGCTCTCCCCACATTCCCCAGTTCTCTTCACCATTTAATTGTGTAGCCAGGACATGGGGATGGACATCAGGTCCCCATTCTGGTGCACAAACAAGATTCTGAGATGACACAAGACTTGTCTTAATAACAGTGTCCACAAAATGGCTGCTGCCTGCTTGCTATAATTTTGAAATCCCAGACTGAAGGAAACAAGATTCAAATAATTTATATAGTTTAATTAAAGTTCATTTTGCTTGACTAATGTGATAAAATAGGATTTTTAATTATTTTTTTGGGTGACGGGTCCCCTTTAACTTTACACTGGGCTCATGTGTAGGGCATTATAACAACTCTATTGTCTTTATTAAGGTTCCCTGGACATGTATAATAAACAGTGTAAATGTTAAAGTATTTGCTGCAACATTTAACATAAAGACGTCCATACAACTTTAAATTTCCCGCCATATGCAAATTAACCTGAGCGCAAGATCTCTAGCGAATTTTTGCTAGGCAGAAATTAACGCTAGCGGTTTGAAATGCTCGCATTACCGAAGTACCGCTAGCGAAAAGTCGGCAGCATCCAACGCCCGGGACTAAAAGCATTTTAGTGAATGAGCAAATTTTCTGGCGAAGTGTTGCGCTGGGTGCGAGAAGAAGACGCTGGCGACTTTTTGCTGTGAGTAAATCTGCCCCTAGGAGAGGATATTGGAGGTGGGTGCATCAGAGATGGATTGTGCGTCGTCCGGGGCCAAAGGATTAATTATTACTAATTTACCGGCAGTTACATTGCCGGTATTACATGGCTGGTAAATTACCGGCTAGGTTGGTGAAATACCGGCTGGTTGGCAACTTTAAAGAGGGCTAATCTAATCTAATTTATGTTGTGACTGGTTTGTTAGCAGAAGTCAATTTTGCAGGGGGATTATCTGTGCACAGGTAATATAATCATATACAAGTACCTACCTACAGGCAGGGTCGGACTGGCCCACCGGGATACCAGGAAAAAACCCGGTGGGCCCGACCCTCATGGGCCAGACCCCCTCTCCCGATATTGGGTTGGCAAAAAAAAAAAAATCACTTTTTTCGGCGCTGAGCTGCGACATCTGCGCATGCGAGCCGAGTGGCGTCGTTTGCGCATTCACGTGGTGCCGGCTGCGCATTTGCGCCGAGAGAATCGGTGCGTCACAATAGGAGAGCGGTGGGGGCCGGAAGGGGGGCCCTGGACACCAGTCCGACACTGTCACAAGGAGTAGCTTCAATTTCCCTGCTTGTCCTGTTTAGCTCAAGAAAAAACAGAAACCATAGATTTTGTGTGATTAAAAGAATAGGCAAAAAAGTGTATTCCGCACAAGCCCTATTTATTGCATTAATGTTGAACAAGGTAGTACGGGTATGGGACCTGTTATCCAGAATGCTTTGGACCTAGGGTTTTGCGGATAAGGGGTCTTTCTGTAGTTCGGATATCCATCCCTTAAATCAACTTAAATATCATATAAACATTAATTAAACTCAGTGGGGGTATTTTGTCTCCAATAAGAATTAATTATTATTTTAATTGGGATCAAGAAGAAGCTACTGTTTTATTATTACAGAGAAAAAGGAAATTGGAATAATTTTATTAAAATGGAGTCTATGGGAGATGCCGTTATATGGAGCTTTCTGGATACAGGTATGGGACATTTTATCCAGAATGCTTGGGACCTGGGGTTTTCCAGATAAGAGAATTTTCCGTAATTTGGATCTTTATACCTCAAGTCTACTAGGAAACCATTTAAACATTAAATAAACCCAATAAGTTGGTTTTGCCTCCAATGAGAATTAATTACAAGCTACTGTTTTATTATTACAGAGAAAAAGGAAATAATTTTTAAACATTTTAATTATTTGATTATAATGCATTCTATGGGGCGAATTCACTAAGTGTCAAAAATGCGCTAGCGACACCTTCGCCGCCCTTCGTCAGGCGAAGTTTCGACAGGGCGGCGCTAATTCACTAAAATCTAAAGTTGCGCTACCGTAAATTCGTCAAGCAAAGCGAAGTTGCGCTAGCGACGCCTAATTTGCATACGGCACCAAGTTAAAGTACAATGGACGTATATGTAGCAGCAAATACATTACACTATACAAGCCTGGGAAAGCTTCATAAAATAAAAAAGAGTTGTTATATTGCCCTATACATGTGCCCAGTGTATAGTTTAGGTGCCATATGTTAGGAAATGTAGGGGGGAAGGAGGGTGCCCCCCAGGGCGGGAACTAGGGGTAAGCACGTGCCTAGGGCGCAAAGCTGAGGGGACGCTAGGCACATACCTGCTCTGTCGCCTACCCCGTGTCCGGTCCCGTCTCTCCTCGACTGGCACTGGCGTAAATGCGCTTCTGCACTGGATCGTGCTTGCGCAGTCGAGCGCGCACAGAGCCGGCGCCTTGGCCGCCAGGCTGCCTAGGGCGCCTGGCTGGGTTGGCCCGGCTCTGGTGCCCCCAAAAAAAATTCGATCTTTTTCAGCCTATCACCCTTAAAAAAGTAAGACGCCAATGTTTTTTCGACTTTTAACTTTTCAACTTTTTTTGAAGCAATCCCTATCTACAATATTTCACTTCACCTGGTCTGAGGTGGCGAAGGCAAGTCTGGCGCAAGAGGTAACGTTCAGTAAAATGCGCAAGTTAGTGAATTATCGTAGTTACGTCCCTTCGCCATAGCGCAACTTCGTCTGGTGTAAGGGTGCGATGTAGCGCTAGAGTAGGTCCACTTCACTAGCGAATTTACGGCAGCACCCGTTAGTAACAAAATAACGTGACGCTGGCAAATTTTCGCTAGTGTTAGCCAGTTCACCTTTAGTAAGTTTGCCCCTATGTGAGACAGCCATCTTGTAATTCGGTGCATTCTGGATGCAGGTATGGGACATGTTATCCAGAATGCCCGAGGGTGATAAGAGAACTTTCCCTAATTTGGATCTTTATTACTTAATTATTCCAGTGGGTTTCCAGATAACGGATCCCATACCTGTAACAGGTTTCCGGAGAACGGATCCTATACCTGAATACTGAGTTCAAAAATGGGTTGAATTTCTAGCAAATAAAGGGGATATAAAGCCTTGATTTATTAATTGATTTATTCATGCCTTCTGGGTCCTTACTATATTAGCATGTTTATAGCTAGAATATTAAACCAAACTGAAAAAAGCCTATTCTTTATTTTCATAAAATGATTTAGGGGTTTAGGTGGTTCAATTTAGACAACTTTGTGTGCATAGATCCACCTGGTAGTTATGCAGAATAATATTTTGGTACAAACAGAATTCTTCCTGCATCCAGTTTTATAGGTAATTGTTACACTCCTTTGCTTGAAAGAAGAAATATCAAATCCTTTATATAAAAGCAGATCTGTAATCAAACCCCACAATGTGGCACTTGGGACGCCCAGTGATATTTATAGTGCAGATTTATCACTAAATAGACTGCCCCACAGCATTTAATCCTACTTGTTGGACAAAATCCATTTCCAGTCGTGCTGTTAGAGGCTTAAGGCACTACAGGGGCCATGTATCAAGTGCCACCAAAATGGATTTACGCTCCCATCAACTTTTTATTTTTATTTTTTTTTTATTTCTACCCACAGATGGTAATCAAGTTTTGTCGTAGGTATATTTGATGTATACGGGTGCTACAGTTTAATGGAAGGCAGACAGGATAAAGCCTTTTAGATTCCCCTTTTAATTTGTGGTTGTGCCCCTCAACATTTTATTCTCTATATTTTTGGCTGTATAATATCCTTCAGGCTACTTGCGGATGCAGCGATGGCGCTTTATATAAACTACCCCCCGAGGTATTCAAATACTACAGGCTGTAGCAATAGAAAATGTAGGCCTGCGTTATTATACGTGATGAATGCTTCATTAAAGGAATACGGTTGTTTTTACTGCATTGTCATTTAGTTTTTCTATTTTAATTGCATTTTAAGGTTAACACTCCCATATTTACAAAAAGGCAGGTATCTACGTCCGTTCACTGAAATATAAAATGAAATACAAAGAAGCTTCTCACTGTGAGTGCAGAACTAGTGATGTGCGGGTCAGGTTTTACCCGTCCTTAACCCGCTCTCCCTGAACCTGCGACCACCTGCCCACCCGTAAGTTCCGGTTTCCTTTTATAGACCCGCGCCGACCCGTCCATGACGTCACAAAAAGGGGCAGGAAATAAGGCATGCGTCTATAAAAAAAAAAAAGGTAGTCTGAAGCCAGGAGACTGGCAGTGCAAGTTGACAGGCCGGGAGAGCAGGAAGAAGAGCTCAACCCACCCATAGGTGCGAGGTCGGCCCGAAACATGCCCAACCAGCGGGTAAACCCACACACATCACTATGCAGAACATCTTGGTCAAAACATTGGCCATATTCTTTAAAGGAGAATTCAACCTTTATCAAAAGAAAAAAAAACCCCACGTAGACCCCCGTCCCTCCCCCTCTCCAGCATAGCTGCCCCCCGGGGAAATGCCCCTAACTTTATTTTTACCCCCAGGCGTAGATTCAGGCATCGGAGTTCCACGCAGCCATCTTCCGGGTCTTTGTGTCTTCCGGCAATTTTTGTGAGTTTCGACAAATTGCTCCAACTGCGCATTCCCACTTCGCCGGTCTCCCACTCAGCTTACCGAAGACCCAGAAGATGGCTGCGTGGAATTCTGATGCCTGAATCTGCGCTGAGGGGTAAGTATAAAGTTAGGGGCATTTCCCTGGGGGGCAGCTATGCTGGGGGGGAGGAGGGAGGGGGTCTACGTGGGGTGAGGGGTAGGGTTTTTTTTTTTTTTTAAAACGGTTGAATTCTCCTTTAGAATGTTTAATTTTTTTATTAAAATGGGGTCTATAAGAGATGGCCTTCCAGTAATATGAAGAAGAATGAAATGAGTTTCTAGATAACAGATCCCATGCATGTAGTAAGTTAGAGTAAGTTAGTTGGGCCTTCCCCCCAGTGCCTGCAATTATTAGAAAAGTTTTAAAAAATTTAAGAATAATAACCCAGTATTTGCCTTAAATCATAAAATGTACAGCGCTGGCATAGAAGTAAGTGCCTAGCTTTCCAGGTTACATCTAACCCTATGGAGAAAATCACATTCACTATAAGGGTTTAGCATGGGAAAATACTTTTTTTAATAATCCTATTAGAGTCAAGGAAAGAATGCTAACCTACTATTTATATCAGGGGTGGGCAACCCGCAGCTCCTGAGCCTGCTTGCTGTGGCTGTCTTGCTGCTATACCTTTCACGTTTTGCCTGTCACGGACTTGAATGTGCAACCGTGGTAAGCTAACGGTTAGCTTACCGCGTTGCACACTCAGGAAGCCGCCAGCAGGTGCAAGGGCTGTATAGATGTCCCAGGAGTGAAAGTAAGACTGAGCCACAGCAAGATGATTTATCATGGTCCTTACCACGGTCACACACTCAAGACAAGAGAAGGAAGATCAGTATGGAGCTTCAGAAACAGAAGTCACATTAAAGGGATCCTGTCATGGGAAAACATGTTTTTTTCAAAACGCATCAGTTATTTGTGCTGCTCCAGCAGAATTCTGCACTGAAATCCATTTCTCAAAAGAGCAAACAGATTTTTTTTAAATTCAATTTTGAAATCTGACATGGGGCTAGACATATTGTCAGTTTCCCAGCTGCCCCTGGTCATGTGACTTGTGCCTGCACTTTAGGAGAGAAATGCTTTCTGGCAGGCTGCTGTTTTTCCTTCTCAATGTAACTGAATGTGTCTCAGTGGGACATGGGTTTTTACTATTGAGTGTTGTTCCTAGATCTACCAGGCAGCTGTTATCTTGTGTTAGGGAGCTGTTATCTGGTTACCTTCCCATTGTTCTTTTGTTTGGCTGCTGGGGGGGAAAAGGGAGGGGGTGATATCACTCCAACTTGCAGTACAGCAGTACAGAGTGATTGAAGTTTATCAGAGCACAAGTCACATGACTTGGGGCAGCTGGGAAATTGACAATATGTCTAGCCCCATGTCAAATTTCAAAATTGAATATAAAAAAATCTGTTTGCTCTTTTGAGAAACAGATTTCAGTGCAGAATTCTGCTCGAGCAGCACTATTAACTTGTTCATTTTGAAAAAAAATTTTTTTCCCATGACAGTATCCCTTTAAACAGATGTGAACACTGGCATTTAACAGGGCTATTCAGTGTTTAATTTATTTCAAAGTAGGCCTACACATACACACTGCACATCTGTTTGTTGTATTCTGTTCTTGTAACAGTTAAAATTAAAAAAAGATTAAAACTTTTAAAAGTTTATAACTGTGTGTTATGTTTTGCGGCTCCAGACTATTTTTCTTTAGTGGAAGAGGGGGGAAAATGGCTCTGGTTGCTGACCCCTGGTCATGATCAACCAATGTGTCCATTACTTACTTTTGGCAAATCATTTTGAATTGGAAATGTCATAATTGTTAAAATTTAAATATTATAAAGGTATTGGATCCATTACCCAAAAATCCATTATCCAGAAAGCTCTGAATTACAGAAAGACCATCTCCCATAGACTCCATTATAATCAGATAATTCCATTTTTTTTTGTAATAATAAAACAGTAGCTTATACTTGATCCCAACTAAGATATAATTAATCCTTATTGGAAGTAAAGCCAGCCTATTGGATTTAATTAATGTTTACATGATTTTTAATGAACTAAAGATATGGAGATCCAAAGTACTAAAATTACCCCAGGTCCCGAGCATTCTAGAGAACAGGTCCCATGCCTGTATAGTGGAAAAAATGTCAAGAAGAAATTTTGAGGGGCACATTAGGATAAGAGGACTCTGACCCCAAGAGCTTACAGTCTAGATGGGTAGTGTCTCAGAACTCTTATAACATGATAACTTTTCAGTGCTCTATTCTGATTTACTTGGTGTCTCGTTCGATTTGTGAGTACAAGTACGACACGGCGTTATAGATTATTCAAAGCGCAATGTAAAGTGAAATGAAAAACTACAAGAAGTACTTTCAGGTTCAGCCCAGAAGATCCTTAATACAAAATCTAAATCAAAGCAGGGGAAAAAAAAGCACATTATTCAGCTTAAATGATTACAAATCTCTGCTTGATTGTAAATCACGATGATTTAGCGGCAATTATATAATGGTAAGTCTGTTGCTGTCTCTCTTATAATAAACCCTTTTAATTTGCTAAAGAGAAGCTGAGAGATAATATATGAGTATCCGTATATCCCGCGTGATGTTCACGTTGAATTAATGCTGCTATTTATGTGCTTTTATTTTCTCTTCTGTATTTGTACAGTACCTTGTTGATGTGGAAATTACCAAAGGGGAAGTCATACCCTGTTCTAAATCTTCCATTTATTTTCTGTTAAATGGGCAGAGTATTACCTTTTCCCAGTACTTGCGTTTATACATCAGTGGGAACTGTTTTCTTTGGCTGAGGAGGTCTGTTTATAATATTCGTTATCCAGAAACCCATTATCCAGTAAGCTCCAAATTACAGAAAGGCCATCTCCAATTGTCTACAATTTTTATCCAAATAATGCAAGTTTTTCTGTGTAATAATAAAACAGTATCTTGTACTTGATCCCAACTAAGATATAATTCATCCTTATTGGAAGCAAAACCGGCCTATTGGGTTTATTTAATGTTTACATGATTTTTCATTAGGTATGAAGAACCAAATTACGGAAAGATCTGTTATACGGAAAACACCAGGTCCCGAGCATTCTGAATAACTGGTCACATATTACATTTATGTACTCGATAGCTAGGTGTCAGTGGTAACCTATACTTTTAGTATGATGTAGAGAGGGATATTCTGAGACAATTTGCAATTGGTTTTCATTTTTTATTATCTGTGATTTTTGAGTTATTTAGTTTTTTATTCAACAGCTCTCCAGTTTGCAATTTCAACAATTTGGTTGCTGGGGTCCAAATTCCCATAGCAACCATGCATCGATTTGAAAAAGATACTGGAATATGAAAAGGCGAGGACCAAATAGAAAGATGAGTAATAAAAAGTAGCAATAACAATAAGGGGCAGATTTACTAAGCTCGAGCGAGGGTTCGAATTTTAAAAAGTTTGAATTTCAAAGTAAGGTACTTCAACCATCAAATAGGCTATATTCGACCATTCGACTTCGATTTGAACGATTCGAAGTAAAAATCTTCATGTTCGACCATTCGATAATTGAAGTACTGTCTCTTTAAAAAAACTTCGACTTCATACTTTGCCAAATTAAAGCTACCGAAGTGCAATGTTAGCCTATGGGGACCTTCCACAGCACTTTTCTAAGTTTTTTTGGTCGAATAAAAATCCTTTGATCGATCGCTAAAAATCGTTTGAATCGTTCGATTTAATCGTTAGATCGAACAATTTAATCGTTAGATCGAACGATTTTTATTCGATCGCAAGATTGCCAAAGTTGTTGAAAAAACGTTGAATTCGAATTCATTTATACTTCGAAATTCGACCCTTAGTAAATCTGCCCCTAAGTGTGTAGACTTACGAAGCATTTGTTTTTTTAGATAGGGTCAGTGACCCTCATTTGAAAGTTGGAAAGAGTCAGAAGAGTAAGGCAAATAATTAATAAACCATGAAAAATAAATAATGACGACCAAGTGAAAAATTGCTTAGAATTGGCCATTCTATAACATACTAAGGGGGTTATTTACTAAACTCCAAACTGCAAAAATCGTGAAAAATTCTTGATTTTTTTTTTTATAAAATTGGATTTTGAAAAAATCACGAATTTTTCAGAATTTATTAAACCCCGAAGATTGAAAAGTCAGAATCCGAAAATCCGGCATCTCAGACCTGTTGAGGTTGCATATAAGTCAATGGGAGAAGTCCTAATGATTTTTTGATGTGCGCTGGGTTTCGTCCAATACCCCTAAATTTTTGGAGTTTTAGGCAAAAATTTGAGTTTTTGGGTAAAAAATCCTTAAAAATAATGAAAAACAGATGAAAAATCTGAAAAAAACGTGAAAATTTGATTTTTTTTCCCGTGAAGCAAATTTTCGGAAAAATGTAATAATAAATAAGCGCAAAAAACCAGAGCGGATTTGATTGGAGTTTGTTGCAGAAAATATTGAGATAAATCTGGACTATGATAAATAATTCCCTAAAAGTTTACCTTAAGATGAACCACTCATTTAACTTAATTTTATGTATTTTATAGAATGACAAATTCTAAGCAACTTTCAATTGGTCTTCATTATTTATTTATTTTAGTTTTGTCCAGCTTTCAAATGGAGGTCACTAACCACCTTTAAAAACAAAACAAAAGCTCTGTAAGGCTACAAATGTATTGTTATTGCTACTTACTATTACTCCTCTTTCTATTCAGGCCTCTCCTATTCATATTCCAGTCTCTTATTCAAATCAATGCATGGTTGCTAGGGTAATTTGGTTTCTACCCACCAAATTACTGAAATTGCAAGCTGGAGAGCTGCTGAATAAAAAGCTAAATAACTCAAAAACCACAAATAATAAAAAACAAACTCAATTGCAAACTGTCTCAGAATATCACTCTCCATATCATACAAAAGTTAATAAAGATGAACAACCCTTTTAATGACCATTTTATTTAGAAAAAGGTAGATACAATCCTAGGTCTGTTGCTAGGGCCAGTGTATCAAACAACCAAGCCAAAACTTAATTTTAAGGCAAACTTTATAATATATTTTATTACCTTACTGATCTTGGGTCGAATGTTGAGCACTGTTGCGGGGAAAGAGAAGCATTTTTAGCTTTATCATCTAAATTACCTTATCTACAAACACAAATGACATGTTTCAAACAGGGATGCACCGAATCCATTATTTTGTTCGGCTGAATACCGAACCGAATCGGAACCCTAATTTGCATATGCAAATTAGGGGTGGGAAGGGGAAAACTTTTTTTACTTCCTTGTTTTTTGACAAAAAGTCACGCGATTTCCCTCCCCGCTCCTAATTTGCATATGCAAATTCGGATTCGTTTCAGCTGGGCAGAAGGATTCGGCCGAATCCGATTCCTTCTGAAAACGGTGGAATCCTGAACCGAATCCTGGATTCGGTGCATCCCTAGTTTCAAAGTATGATGGCCTGACCCATGACCTGTGCAGGATAACTTTCATTGTCAGGTTATATCACGGGGCCCACAAGGTTATTGGTCATATCAATAATCCGGCAGTTCCACCCACATTTGAATATTCCGTGAATTGCTGCTTGTGTGGACTTTCCACTTCATGTACTAACAATAATTCTATTACTTTGTGCAGATATGTGCAGTTCATTCCGTGTATTAAAATTTACTTTTTCCATTTTGTTACAGAGTAAATCATCTAGGAAAGGCTTTATCCGAACAAGATGGTGTATTACTGACTGGTACGTTTCTCCATTTCACACAATGTGCGGTCTCCCTTAAAGGAGAAGGAAAGGTTAAAACTAAGTAAGCTTTATCAGAAAGCTCTATATAAATAAACCAGTAAACCCCTCAAAGTAATGCTGCTCTGAGTCCTCTGTCAAAAGAAACACAGTATTTCTTTCCTTCTGTTGTGTACTCATGGGCTTCTGTATCAGATTTTCTGTTTTCAGCTTAAACTTTGTTGCCCTGGGCGTGAGCATGCTCAGTTTGCTCCTCTTCCCCCCCCCCCAGAGCTATGAGTGAGCAGGGGGAGACTTAGGCAGGAAGTGATGTCACACCAAGCTAAAATGGCAGCTGCTATTCTAAACAAACAGAGAGCTTCTAGAGCTTTTTACTCAGGTATGGTAAAGCATTCTACAGAATAAATATAGTGTTCTAGCTTGCCCTATTGTGGCTAATCTATTGGCAATAAAATGCCTCTGTAGCTTTCCTTCTCCTTTAACTGTACAGTGAATGGCTTTTATAATACGAAGCAATGAATTTTGCATTGGCCACCAGAGGGTGCAGTTTAATTAGCATCTTCACAGCAAAAATGGCGGCTTCCATTGAACAACAATACTCTATGTCCATGTGTTTAATTGAACACTTAGAGGAGAAAAGACTGTAAATGTAGCATGCTGCTAACAAATGAATGTCCTGCTCTGCCTCACAAGACAGTAGGAAATATTACTCCTCATCTGAATGGCTCATTATCAGAGATGTCCATCCAGAAACTGTATTTTGCGTAGCGATCAAGAGCAGGAGGCCGAAAGTAAAAGTTTGCATTGAACTATATAACTGTAGAAAATCTGAGCCACTAAAGTAACAGAGCGCTATTAAAGACTGATAATAAACATAATTATAATACAAGTGTAACTGTGTGATGATGAACTAAGATAAAGGTGAACTAAGGCTTGACTAAAGAAGTAGCTAGAAATATTGTACATTATGTTTTGAGCTTCTGTACCAGCCCAAGGCAACCACAGCCCTTTAGCAGTAAAGATCTGTGTCTCCAAAGATGCCCCAGTAGCTCCCCATCTTCTTTTCTGCTGATTCACTCCACATGCTCTGTGCTGCTGTCACTTACTGAGCTTAGGGACCCACTCACAATATACAGTACACATAGAATAGAAATGTCACAATATAAGGCTGATTAGTAATTAATACAGATAATTACTACATGGCAGCACAGAAACCAGTGCAATTAGCATCAGAATTTAATAATCAGCCCTGTAGCATCAGCTTATATTACAGGGGAAGCTCATTTTCTGCTGGATAATTAGTGACGAGCCCTAAGCTTAGCTTCTCAACAGCCAATCAGAGCCCACTGAGCATGTGAGTGTCACAGACACTTTCCAAGATGGTGACCCCCTGTGACAAGTTTGAAGTCCTGGATCATTGCTGCTATTGACAAGCTGCAACTTTAGACTGGTGCAATAAGTTCAGTATATAAAATATGCAATTTTTAGCCAAATACATTTTTAGGGTTTAGTTCTCCTTTAAGCACAATCATATATTCACCTCTTGAAGGCATTAGGAACAATTTATAAATCATATTAGTGCCTTTATAAATAGTCAATAGCTCTAGATCCATATAGCTGGAGTGTAGCTAGAGTGCTGTATCTTGCCTTCACTCTGTAACTTCTTCCCTTCCTGTATTTCGCTCCAGTGCCTTCGACTTGGTGAACATTCATCTTTTCCACGATGCTTCCAATGTAATTGCTTGGGAATCCAGCCCATCTATCTACTCAGGAATACGACAGAAGGCTCTTAGTTATGTACTCAATAGGTACGTCATTTGCACCTAGAACCTATTTATCACTCATAAATATTGTTATCGTCTTGGCGAGCAAAGGATTTTTATCAGCCGTGTCATTGATCACAATTCTAATAAAAGCATGGGGCTAAAATTAAAAATGGCTGCTGTTTAAATGGTAATAAATAGCTTTATTGTGTATTTTTTCAACTGCTGTCTGAAGGTTGGCATCCAAAAGGTGACTGTGACCCTGTAATGCAAAAGGGAATGTCAGAAGAGGTGCTCTCTTGTAAATGCACACTAGCACCTCATCAATCTGCCAGAGAACTTACAAACTGCATTGCACAGATGGAATGATTAGACACTCTGTGAATTACCAATTCCAGTTTTTATTGCTGGTGAACGTCTCACCTTAAGTGCTCTAGATGTTGGAAAAGGAAAGGACTGTGTCTGTGGGATAGCAGGTATAGTAGGGAGAGATGGTGCCTATAGTAACAGTGGGATAATAGTCTCTGGGAAGGGAGTGTGACTGTGGGATAGCAGGTATAGTAGGGAGAGATGGTGCCTATAGTAACAGTGGATAATAGTCTCTGGGAAGGGAGTGTGACTGTGGGATAGCAGGTATAGTAGGGAGAGATGGTGCCTATAGTAACAGTGGATAATAGTCTCTGGGAAGGGAGTGTGACTGTGGGATAGAAGGTATAGTAGGGAGAGATGGTGCCTATAGTAACAGTGGATAATAGTCTCTGGGAAGGGAGTGTGGCTGTGGGATAGCAGGTATAGTAAGGAGAGATGGTGCCTATAGTAACAGTGGATAATAGTCTCTGGGAAGGGAGTGTGACTGTGGGATAGCAGGTATAGTAGGGAGAGATGGTGCCTATAGTAACAGTGGTATAGCAAGCTCTGGGAAGGGAGTGTGACTGTCAGATACCAGGCAGAGTAGAGTAAGGTCCCTATGTTAGCATTGGATACAGTAACCTATGTAATGAACTGTGGCCTAAATGACAACATTAGGGAAATATGGCAATAAGTTTTTAATCTGCACTGCCTACCTGTGGCCCTATATTGGACAGTCCTTTATCATGTAAAGAATAGGGCCAAGCATATTATTTTTTTGCCAAGGGCCCTTCCACTGGGGGGTTTAACATAGACATGGAGCTTTGTGTGATAAGACGCTAAAGCTTTGTGTGTAGTAATTTGCCGAAATTTGATTGTATCCATTTTTTGGTGCTCATCATATTTTTGCCTCCATACATAAACCACTTTGGTTCACACAAAGGAAAGTGCTGAATGCCGTGTTATTGGTATTTTGCTCGCTTGTAGCTTGCAGCCTGCTTCATTAAGCTAATTTTGATTCTCAGACCCCCCACATTGCTCTGGGCTAAGAGGTGGGAAAGTGACTGTAGTTTTAGTGTTAACTTTAGGTCAGGGTTACTGTGATGGATATCAGTAAAATGTGACACTGCCAAGAACTGTCCTGCCCCCGTACCCATGAGCAGAGAGCATCTGAATTCTAGGTCTCCCTGCTACTTGTGGATTTGCATTCACATGAGTTGCTCATTTTTAGAGAGCAGCCAGCCGCAGATCCGGACCTCCATCGTGAAATGATGGGCTGAGCCGCACAAAAGAGCAGTTCTGTAAAAGCAGTGAATAATGACTAACCCCTTTCATTGGCACAGCTAACCTTTTGGCAGCCACCAGCAAACTCTATTCTGATCGGCTGATTGGGGAGGACAATACAGTGAAGCTCATTTTGAATGAATGTTGCCACCAACAGTGTCCCTATTCAGGGTTTTGGGAACCATCTCTGAGCATTGTCTAACACCGCTCCTCCAGACACTATGAAAAGGGGAGAGTAAGAACACAAACCTGGGGCGGGGGTGCTTCTATTCTTGCCTCTTAAAATGCCGCCTAGATCGACATTTCCAGCAGAGCGACACAAGCAATGCAGAGTCACACAAACACAGAAGAGAGGTTTCAAGTCAGGCCCTTAAATCCCCTTAACTGCATGGTCTAATAATGCTGGAGCTGCGGCCTCTGGAAACAGAAGCCAATAAGTCTCTTCCTCTCAATCCTTTAAACTGCTAAAGAGCTTTTAAGAGCAAAACCCTTCAAACCCTCTGGACAATACAGAGATGGGAAACAGTTTAACGAGCAATGAATGGCTGGGGTATCTTTTCACACTCAAGGCCCTTCATTGCAATGACACCATTTAACCTGTATATGGGGCCAAGTGTATCGTTATCCTATTGGAGTCACTTAGAAAAGTCCCAGTTCTCAGCCCAAGTATTATGAGTAATAAGCACAGGGATATAACTGCCCCTGCTTTAAATTCAAATAGAGCACGGCTGTCCAATCAGATGGCAGTTGCTCTCGGGGGGGGGGAAGAAAAGTTTAAAGTAACAGTTCAGTATAAAAATAAAAACTGGGCTGTGCAAAATAAATAATGTTTCTAATATAGTTAGGCAAAAATGTAATGTATAAAGGCTGCAGTGACTGGATGTGTAACATAATAGCCAGAACATTACTTTCTGATTTGCAGCTCTCTAACTCTGAGTTAGTCAGCGACTTGAAGGGGGGCCACATGGGACATAACTGTTCAGTGAGTTTGAAATTGATCCTCAGCATTCAGCTCAGATTCAAAAGCAACAGTTATGTCCCATGTGACCTCCCCTTAAGTCACTGATTGGTTACTGCCTGGTAACCAGGGTAACCAGTCAGTGGAAGCCAAGAGAGCTGAAGAGCAGGAAGTAGTGTTCTGGCTATTATGTTACACATCCAGTCACTCCAGCCTTTATACATTACATTTTTGGCTAACCATATTACAATTTTTATTTTGCACAGCCTATGTATTTACACAGTTTTTATTTGTATACTGAACAATTCCTTTAAGGCATTTAACCTGCCTGCATATGCAAATTAGGATTCCGTTCGGTATTTGGCAGAATCTTTCGCGGAGGATTCGGGGTTCGGCCAAATCCAAAATAGTGGATTCGGTGCATCCCTAGTTATTTCTGGTGTCAGTATCTCTTTAATTTATACATGGAATTTTAGGTGCTGTAGTTTCATCCCACACTCCTTAAACGAAGGCCAGGTTGATTGTTTATTGATGAACTTTAGATTAGTTCTTTTGTAGGAAAGTTAGATTGTAATATCCTCTGGGCAGGGACTGATTTAAGTGACTGAATGATAAATAGCTTCAAAAGTAACCTTTGTATCTAGTTAAATAACAAAACAACCTATCTAGTTAAATAACAAAACAACAATCAGCAGGTAGCATTTACTGGTCACCTGTGTAAAAGTTAACATCCTATTGGTTGCTATGTGTTACTACACCTGGGCAAACTTAGTGGGGCTCATTTATAAACACTGAGCAAATGTGCACCTGGGCAGTAACCCCCTAGAAACCAATCAGTGATTAACTTTTTTCAGCCAGCTGCAGGTTGAGCACAATTATCTGATTTGTTGCCATGGGTTACTGCCCAGGTGCAAATTTGCCCAGTGTTTATAAATGACCCAATGTCTTTGGACACAATGGGGCTCATTTATCAACACTGGGCAAATTTGCCCATGGGTAGTAACCCATGGCATCCAATCAATTGCTGCTTTCATTGTTCTACTTGCAGCTGGCTTTAAAAAGCTAATCACTGATTGGTTGCTATAGGTAACTGTCCATGGGCAAATTTACCCAGTGTTGATAAATGAGCCCCAATGTCTCACTATGTACATATACTTGCTCCCCAATGTGTTTTAACCCCCTTTCTAACATTGGCACCATGACTAGTGACCCACAGCAACCAATCAGAAGTTTGCTTCCAAACTGCAAAAAAAGTCACTGCTAACTGGCAATATGAGTTACATGAACTGTAGGAAATGTTAAAACATTATGGCATTGCTCCCTGCAGAAAAACTACAATCCCCATAATGCACTGTGAGGTCATCAGCAGGATGCTAGGGGTTGAAGTTAATCCACACCTGCATTTGTTATGCAGTGTTGTGTGTAAATACATAGGGGGCCCCCCTGAGGCTGGGGGCCCAAGACCACGTGGAGCTGTTCCGCTTTCATTTGCAATCGTTCTCCTGTCCTAGAACAACAGGAACATTTTGAAACATTACAACTGTGAAATCTTGGCATAAAGTCCCCTTTGCGACCTTCATTATTTTCTCACAAATATAGTCCATTGTCCCATCGCTGAAGTTAATTTGATCAGCATTGGAACATTTAACTTTTATGTCCAGTCAAAAGACTTGTTTCACGCTCATTTTGGGCATTGAGACGGCGTGATTGCCAGAAAAATAATGTTCCGGGGAACAATTCAGAGCAATTAGTTTCCCAGGGAGAGGCGATGTGATGCACGGTCCTCACACAGCTATTCATTGTCATTTTATGGATCCTCATTAGTCATCTGTCAGCTCTTTTCAAAGGGGCCTCCTTGCTCAGTGTTTCTTTTTGGGCTTTTCCCAGAAATTAAGAGCTGAATGGCCAAATGAAAAGCTACCTCGTTTCTAGGCAAGAGTAGGCTTCGTCCCCAAGAACTGTGTCATTAGGGAAAGTTGGACTAGTAGCCAGTACCTTCATTCCTTTATCCTGACAAATCTGCTTCTGGGAATATCTCTTAAAGGAAAACTATACCCCCCAAACAATGTAGGTCTCTATTAAAAGATACTGAGTAAAACAGCTCATGTGTAAAACTCTGCTTCATGTAAATGAACCATTATCATAATAATATACTTTTCTAGTAGTATGTGCCATTGGGTAATCATAAATAGAAAATTGCCATTTTAAAAAATAAGGGCCGCCCCCTGAGATCGTAAGATTCACTGTGCACACATACAAACCACATGTAAGGTCACATGAGCCAATTAACAGACAGAGTTCTGCCTTTTGCTTCCTCACTTCTTCCTGTTACAGTTAGTGTTGTAGTATTTCTGGTCAGGTGATCTCTGAGGCAGCACAGATAGAGTCACGAAATGGTGGTTCAAGGCAAGAGATGTCAAAGGGCAATATCTATGTAAATATATATTCCAGTTTGGTAAGGTTCTTTAATATGTCATTCAATTTGACATAAACTATCTGTTGCTTAAGTATTCATTTTGGGGGTATAGTTTTCCTTTAAAGGACTGGCCTAGGGAGGTATATATATATATATATATATATATATATATATATATATATATATATATATATATATATATATATATATATATATATATATATATATATATATTAGGGATGCACCGAATCCAGGATTCGGTTCGGGATTCGGCCTTTTTCAGCAGGATTCGGATTCGGCCGAATCCTTCTGCCCGGCCAATCCGAATCCTAATTTGCATATGCAAATTAGGGGCGGGGAGGGAAATCGCGTGACTTTTTGTCACAAAACAAGGAAGTAAAAAATATTTTCCCCTTTCAACCCCTAATTTGCATATGCAAATTAGGGTTCGGATTCGGTTCGGTATTCGGCCGAATCTTTCACGAAGGATTCGGGGGTTCGGCCGAATCCAAAATAGTGGATTCGGTGCATCCCTAATATATATATATATATATATATATATATATATATATATATATATATATATATATATATAGATATAGACATATAACTAGATAGGTGCACTCATATAGCCATGTTAATGCCTAGGTGCTGGACAAAAATTCATATCTATAAAACAAAAAAAACTTCTGCACACATAGGTCTTGATAAGTGAAAAAAAGCTGGTAGATTTATTTCACCGTTTCGGCTTACAAACTCAAGCCGTCATCATATATATATATATATATATATATATATATATATATATATATATATATATATATATATATATATATATATATATATATATATATATATATATATATATGGACATGGACATCTACCCATTGTGACGTCACTCCTTGCAATGTAACGAGCAGCATCTGAGTATAGGATTGATTTAAAAATCCAGATTCCTTGCTTTATTATAATTATATAGTGCTAATGGAACAATACTATTCACACCTTCTATATAAAAAGCCCCTGACCCACACAGCTTTAAAGATGTTCATTGCACAGTGGGGATCATTTATGAACACTGTTTGTACCTGGGCATTAACCTATGGTAACCAATCAAATCTTTGATTCTATTGTTACAGTTGGCTGAAAAAAAATCAGTGATTGGATCTATGGGTGGAAATTTGCTCAGTATTAATAAATGAGCTCTACTTGTGTTTTACTGGGGTAATTTGATTAGCTACCTTCTATTAGGGATGCACCAAATCCAGGATTCAGTTTGGGATTCTGGCTTTTTCAGCAAGATTCGGATTCAGGCGCATCCTTCTTCCTGGCGAACCGAATCCTAATTTGCATATGCGTATTAAGGGCGGGGAGGGAAATTGCGTGACTTTTTGTCACAGAACAAGGAAGTAAGAAATGTTTTCCCCTTCCCACCCCTAATTTGCATGTGCTAATTAAGATTCGGTTCAGTATTCGGTCAAATCTTTTGCGAAGGATTCAGGAGTTCGGCCGAATCCAAAATAGTGGATTCGGTGCATCCCTACTTTCTATGAATGGCCAGCTTTAGTCACTTTATCAGAGCTGCATTTTTAAAAAATTCTTGATTCTGAAAACAAATTTTATTGTTTAATTTGCTATTAACCATAGTTGCTATTGCAGCCATAATATTGACATAACAGTGAGAAAAGAGCAAATGCTGCTATGTCTTAAAGGAAAACTATACCCCCGAAATGAATACTTAAGCAACAGATAGTTTATATCAAATTGAATGACATATTAAAGAATCTTACCAAACTGGAATATATATTTACATAAATATTGCCCTTTTACATCTCTTGCCTTGAACCACCATTTCGTGACTCTATTTGTGCTGCCTCAGAGATCACCTGACCAGAAATACTACAACACTAACTGTAACAGGAAGAAGTGAGGAAGCAAAAGGCAGAACTCTGTCTGTTAATTGGCTCATGTGACCTTACATGTGGTTTGTATGTGTGCACAGTGAATCCTACGATCCCAGGGGGCGGCCCTTATTTTTTAAAATGGCAATTTTCTATTTATGATTACCCAATGGCACATACTACTAGAAAAGTATATTATTATGATAATGGTTCATTTACATGAAGCAGGGTTTTACACATGAGCTGTTTTACTCAGTATCTTTTAATAGAGACCTACATTGTTTGGGGGGTATAGTTTTCCTTTAAGCGATAAAAACAACAGACAAACTGCATCACTAAATCATTGTTGCACTGCTCTCCAATCAAAAGCACTAGTGTAATACTTAATGGTCATAATAATTAAATATCTGCTGATAATAAGCAAGAACCATGAGTATCTTGTAAATTCTGATTCGGCCAAGATTTTGCCTTTTTCAACAGGATTCGGCCTCTGTCGAATCCAAGTGCCTGACCGAACCGAAACTGAATCCAAAAAATGACATGACTTTTCGTCACACAAACGTAAAAAGTAATGGGGAGCCACCCCTTTAAGTTTGCCATAGTTTGTAAAATCAACTGCCCTGAGAGTAAGGCTCTTACTGACGAGCGTTTTTACCTGCGCTCCCCTGCATTCCGTTTTTCTGCGTTCAGCCGCAGGGGAGCGCAGGAATGGACGCATTACATTTTTTCCAATGGGGCTGTACTCACACAGGTGCGTGTAGGCGCCGAACGCAGGTTGAGACGCAACATGCTGCATTTTTCCCGCGTTCGGCGCCTACACGCGCCTGTGTGAGTACAGCCCCATTGGAAAAAATGTAATGCGTCTATTCCTGCGCTCCCCTGCGGCTGAACGCAGAAAAACGGAACGCAGGGGAGCGCAGCTACAACCGCTCGTCAGTAAGAGCCCTTAGAGTTGCCGATGACGGGTTTCTAGGTAGGAATCGGCTTGAAGGTAAAGGGCATTTGTAACATTTGTATGATAGTTGATACAGTATGAAGGTTTTAGACGGAATCGTTAATTACGTTTCAGGGTTGAGAATTAATCTTGAAAACAAGAAATGAAACCTGGCTGCACTGTACATAACACACGCGCCAGTGGCCAGATGATTGTGCAGTAACTGACTTATACTGATGATCTGAAGAGAATGAACAGGAAAATATCTGAGTTTCTCCTGTGGAGTTTTTTTTTTTATGGTTCAAATGAAAGAAAAATCTATAAATGCTAATGCAGCTTGATTTCATATTATTAGATTAGAAGAAAATGAAAACGAATGGCCTCTGTGGTTTTCTTTATATCATCTAAATGCAGCTATTTATAATGAACATGTCAGGCCGGAGCTCTGCATTGCAAAGTGTGTATTGTTATAATAAAATCATAGTCGTGCCTGAAAACTGAGCAATAACGGCAGTGGAATAGAGAGGGAGGAAACATAGTTCCACTTTGCAAGTATGGTTCAGAATAGAAGGTGTATGGGGGGAGAAGGATTTTAAAATATGTGGAATATGTCTCTCACATCTGCTGATGTCACCTATGCACCCATTGTAAACACCTCTTAAAGGAAAACTATTCCCCTGAACAATGTAGGTCTCTATAAAAATATATTGCATAAAACAGCTCATATGTAAAACCCTGCTTCATGCAAATAAACGATATTATAATAATATACTTTTCTAGTAGTAAGCGCCATTGGGTAATCATAAATAAAAAATAAGTGCCACCCCCTGGGATCGTATGATTCACAGTGCACACAAACAAACCATACATGTAAGGTCACATGAGCCAATTAACAGACAGAGTTGTGTCTTTTGCTTTCACACTTCTTCCTGTTACAGTTAGAGTTGTAGTATTTCTGGTCAGGTGATCTCTGAGGCAGCACACAGGCCATCATGAAATGGTGGTTCAAGGCAATATTTATATCTCTAGCATATATATACTAGTTTGGTAAGATTCTTTAATATGCCACTTAATTTGATATAAACTATCTGTTGCTTAAATATTCTTTTTAGGGATTTAATATTCCTTTAACTGACAAATAGAAAGCAGGGAGGTTTGTATCCGGCCTGGGCCCTACACTTTATAGGGCCCGAAAGCAGTTCCATGATGCCCCCCCAAAGCTTCCCTTATAATGGGGCTGACACCACAAAAACACCTGTACTGACGAGCAATAAAGCTAATGAGGGCACTTACCGCAAGAGCTTATAATCTGATGGAAGGGGACAAACTATATACTTGCTCTGCTTTTCAACTACCAGTCTTTCGTTTAAAGGACCAGTAACATAAAAAAAATTTAAATAAATGTGTTAGTATACATCCGCTTGCGCTCCTCTTCTGAAATCGATCGGGTGTCCCATCGTGCGGCGCTCGATTTCTCCTCCCTGCTTTTCTTATAGGAGATAGCCAGGGAGGAGGAACCGAGCGACACACGATGGATCGTCGCTGTGTCGCCTTTTCTGAAGAGGAGCAGAAGGAAGCAGAGTTTTTTGATGTTATTGGTCCTTTAAACGAAAGATACAATAAACAAAAGAGATAATTATTTGTGTTTTTTTGAGTTGTCTAGCTTTTTATTCAGTAGCTCTCCAGTTTACAATTTCAGCAGTCTGGTTATTACGGTCCAAATTACCCAAGCAACCATGCATTGATACGAATAAGAGACTGGAATATGAATAGGGGAGGGTCTGAATAGCTAGATGAGTAATAAAAGTAGCAATAACTATAAATTTAAAATTTAAAAGTCTTAAGGTGGCCAAACATGGGCCGATAAAAGCTGCAGTCAGACTGAGTCGGCAGCTTATTGGCCTGTGTATGGGGCCCCCCGACGGGCTTCCCTGATCGAGAGCTGGCCGAACGTTGGCCAGATCTCGATCGGATGGGACTAAAAATCCCATTGGATAGCAGCCGCATCCGGTCCCGCGATCCGACCACCCGTTACCATTCGTTAGGATCCGATTGTTGGGCCCTAGGGCCCACGATCGGATCAGCCCGATATTGCCCACCTCAAGGTGGCCATATCGGGGAGAGATCCACTCGTTTAGCGACATCGCCAAACGAGCGGATCTCTCTGTGTATGGCCACGTTTACATAGCATATGTTTTTGATGGGGTCAGTGAGCCCCAATGTGATAGCTGAAAAGAGTCAGAAGAAGGCAAACAATTCAAAAACTAGAAAAAAGGCTAATTGAAATGTTGCTCAGAATTAGCCTTTCTATAACAAACTAAAAGGTAACTTAAAGGGGAAGCGCAACTTTAAATGTTTTCTCTGTTTGCATGTTTCAATTAGGATTCCCACAAAACAAAATTGTTGAGAAATGGTTGTTGTTTAGATAACGCAATATGTATTATCTCATAAATCAATATAATGAATCATTTCCATGTAACAGAAGCATGACAACTCTATTGCAGAAGTAGCTATTGATGGATTAGACGGCAGCAAAAGTGCCTCATTAATAAAGTCTGGCCATCCCTGAGCTATATCATTCAAAGACTGCAAAGAATTGAAAATATAGATCAATTCCTAGTGGGTTTAGAGTGATATTCTGAGACAATTTGCAATTGGTTTTCATTTTTTATTATTTGTGGTTCTTGAGTTATTTTGCTCTGTATTCAGCAGCTCTCCAGTCTTTCTAATTTCAGCAGTCTGGTTGCTACGCTCCAAATTACCCTGGCAACAGTGCACGGATTTGAACAAGGGACTGGAATATGAATAGGAGAGGTCTGAATAGAAAGATGAGTAATAAAAAGTAGCAGTAAAAATAAATCTGTTGTCTTACAGAGCATTTGTTTTTTAGATGGGGTTAGTTAACCCCAGTTGAAAGCTGGAAAGAGTCAGAAGAAGAATGCAAATAATTAAAACCTATGCAAAATAAATAATGAAGACCAATTGAAAAGTTGCTTAGAAGTGGTCAATCTATAATATACTAAAAGTTAACTTGAAGGAGAACCACCATTTTAATTATACATACAGGGCGCAGTACCATATTGCCTTCCTACACCTGGCTAAGGCAAGCCTAAACATTCTCCTTAGATGTTTCTAAACTGTCTATATGGGATGGACACATGGAGTATATACTTGACTTAAGGCTAAAAAAGGGCTGCACATGGTGAAGTGTTGCAGAATATGCAATATAATCAGAATATCACTGTGACTGCTTTATCAGTGCCTGGAATTCCTATATTCAGCCCAGTAAAGATTCTGATCAAATGTCTTAAAGGAGTGGTTCACTTTTAAGTTAAGTTTTAATATGTTATAGAATGTCCTATTCTGAGCAACTTTTTAATTGGTCTTCGTTAGTTCTTTTTTTTTTATATATAGTTTCTGAATTATCTGCCTTCTTCTGACTCTTTCCAGCTTTCAAATGGGGGTCACTGACCCCATCTAAAAAACACAAATGCTCTGTAAGGCTTTGTTATTGCTTCTTTTTATTACTCATCTTTTCAGGCTGTTGCTAGGGTAATTTGAACCATAGCAACCAGATGGCTGAAATCGCAAACTGGAGAGCCACAGCTAAATAACTCAAAAACTACAAATAAAAAATGAAAAGCAATTGCACATTGTCCCAGAATATCAATCTCTACATCATACTAAAAGTTCATTTAAAGGTGAACAATCCCTTTAGCAATAGTCATTTATAGATTTTCATTGATTCTCATGACGTGTGCTATAATAAAAAAATAAAAAAAGTTGTTGAAATGGTGCAAATGTTCATTAGTAAGGCATGGTGTTATTGTGTGTATTGGGTTAAAGGTGACCACTTGGCATCACATATACGCTATTGTAGTGTTGTACAGAGTATATACTGTATTTTGAATGCTAGTTTGGTAAGTCTGCTTTATGATTCTCTTTGGCCAAAAGAGGGTTCTATTTCTTTTGAAGGGTAATTACAGCATGAACATGTCTTGAACACAAGCCACAGGGAATGCACTGGTTGGGGGAGAATGGTACTTAGGGGCCTATTTATTATATGATGTGTAAAACAAATAACGCTGGAACAAACATTGTAAAAAGCTGTGTAAAATAAATAAGGAAATTATTAAAGTGTGCATTTTATTTTATGCCATATGGAAACAGTGCCCAGTCTAGGTATGGCACAGACAGAGAATTCCCCAGAGATTATCAGCAGACACGCAAACTCCCCGGAAGCAATTCTTGGATATGTTGGCCACTCCCCCATTAATCCCTGGCCATGCCCTTTGCCCCGCCCCCATATGGGGGATTCTGACACGTTTGGGATTTCTGTGTTAATTATGGATCAGTGTCATGTTCATGAGTTAGGGGCAGATGGCAGCATACAGGGTAATTTCTATGTGAATAGTTAGGGTTGCCACCTTTTGGCCGGTTGAACCCAGGCAGGGGGCGAGGCTGTGAGGCAATTGGGGTGGAACTGTGACACCAGGGCAGCCATCAGGGGGAGAGTTGTAGGGGGCCCGAGGGTAAGGGGGGCCCGGTCATACCTCACTTTATTGATTTGCCTGGCCCCCCTGCCTTCTGAGAGCTGTTGACTTCGGGAAGGCAGGGCGGGAGCACAAGGGGAGGTATCTTCTGTCCATTACTTCCCCTTATTGGTCACTGTGTTTAAGTCCAGGTTGAGCTGCTCAGGGATTGGATAGCTGAGATTTGAACGTCTCCTCCAGCTCATCCAATCACCATGCAGCATTACCAGGACTTGAAACTCTGTGACCAATAAGGGAAGAAAATGCTGTCACTGGAAGAAGATGCAGCCACCTGTGCTCCCCTCCTCGTTTCTGTAGTTGGCAGCTCACTGACAGCAGGTGGGCCACACTAATGAAGTAAGTGCAACATGGCAGAACCCCCATGTGGGGTCCTAGCCACCAATATTTTTTTATGGGGGGCCCTGACCACAAATGTTTTTTTTAATGGGGGGGTCCTGACCACAAATATTTTTTTCAATGGGGGGGCCCTGACCACCAATATTTTTTCTATTAGCTTGTGGGAACCATAGCCACTAATGTTTTTTGGGTTTTTTTTAGTGTGTGTGGTGGGGGATGGACCTGTGGGGTGGGGAGGGCGGACCAGTAGGTTGGGCTTGTGGTGGGGCGCAATCCAGGGGGTCCAGGAAATTTTTTCGTATGGGGCCCTGCGATTTTTGATGGCGCCCCTGTGTGACACTGCGGAGGTGGGTTGTTACATCAGGGGCGGGGCAATGGCCAATCGCCGTGTCAATCATAGGGAATCCTTACTGGTTTTCCTAATTTGTGGTTTTGACCTGGGCAGCCCTTTCAAAAACCCGGCTGTCCGGGTCAAAACAAGACCGGTGGCAACCTCATGAATAGATCAAAACTGCACTTTTTTGTAGAAGTGTAAATGAATCATGAATAATACCGGTATGGGACCTGTTATCCGGAAACCCATTATGCAGAAAGCTACAAATTATGGAAAGGCTGTCTCCCATAGACTCCAATCCAAATTTTTCAAAATGATTTCCTTATTCTCTGTAATAATAAAACAGTAGCTTGTACTTGATCCCAACTAAGATATAATTAATCCTTATTGGAAGCTCAACCAGTCGATTGGGTTTATTTAATGTTTACATGATGTTGTAGTAGAGTTTAGGTATGAAAAGCCAAACTACCGAAAGCTCCATTATCTGGAAAACACCAGCTCCTGAGCATTCTGGATAACAGATCCCATACCTGTACCATTCTAGTTTTACTGCACGTAAACACATGTCTTTGTCCTAAAAGTATGCTTGAAAATCGGTTTCCTTGCCCTAAGAAATAGCCGATGTTTTAAGAATTTCTAATATAATTGCTGGTTAAACTGAATTAAGTCGTGACTTTCACCCCTGATAAAACATAGCCATACACATCAGGGAAGAGGGGGCCTAGGCAATCAATCTTAATGTTCTCTATTTCATTACTTTTGATGCATAGGGCAACCCCTCTTAAAGTGACAGAGCACATGCATTGGAGCGTGGGATAGTCTGTCTGTTAACTCTGTGTCTGAGGTCAAATAGTTCAATGCTACAACACTGGCACGGAGCTGATGTACAGTCGGCAGTATACACCAGTTCTTTTCCTTGGGCACAACAGAATGAGCAAGTTATACAAAGGCTTTAGTGCTCCAGGTTTTATACCAAACACGTCCAGTGAACTCTTTATCCATATTTTCCTTATGAGGGTCTCAGATATTGTTCATTTGTATTACGAAACGAAAGTTCATTTACAAAAATGCACTTGGTGTACAAAATACTGCAGGAAATAGTAACAAGCTTTTATTCCCTTTTATTCCCCATGAAAGATCTTCGCTTGCAATATAAATAATAGATTTTGATTGCTCGGCAAAGATTATGATTAGTCAGTCGCATTAACTCATTGTATTCCGGAAGTGCCATTCGCTTCAGCAATTCCCATGTATGGGTTACGTTGGTGCTTGGCTATTTTGCCTTTGCGTTCATGGTTTTGGGAGCAGATTATAGGGGTCACTGCATGCCCCATGCAAAGGATTTATTCAGTTTAGTGTGCGGTGACACCAGAGCATGTGCACATGACATCACCCTTAAAGACCATTGTAGAGAACCCACCAAAGATCCTTGACCTTTTCTGCCTTTGGAGGTCTTTGTCACTCTTCTCCCGTCACGAGCCCCTTTGCTTTATCAGTCCATGTTCTCATCAACAATGACTGCGCAATTCATGTCATAATGCCATGTAAATGTCAACTCCTCACAGTTACCTCTTGTGGTTTAGTTGTTTTGCAGCAGGACATGGACATACAGATGCCCACCCTAGAGGAGGGCTGCTTTTAGCATAGGATTGAAAGGAGATATGCCGGAGCCCCATATACAGAAGGGCCCCTATGGCATAAGATTTGTAAGGGGAATTGGTCAACGGGGAAGGGATTCATTTATAGGGTATTACAAATTTACCGGCTATATACTTGCCTTTAAAGTAGACCTGTCACCCAGACAATAAAAGCTGTATAATAAAAGTCCTTTTCAAATTAAACATGAAATCCAAATTCTTTTTTTTACTAAAGCATCCATAGCTGTTGTAAACTTATTTAAAAATGTCAGCTGTCAATCAAATATTGTCTGCCCCTCCTCTATGACTTAGGCATAGAGGCGGGGCAAGCAATTACTTTCACTTTCCATTCAGCACTTCCTAGATGTCACTGCTCTCCCCACATTCCCCCAATTCTCTTAACCATTTAATTGCATGGGGATGGACATCAGGTCCCCCCATTCTGGTGCACAAACAAGATTCTGAGATGACGCAAGGCTTGTTTTAATAACAGTGTCCACAAAATGGCTCCTGCCTGGTTGCTATAATTATGAGTTCCCAGATTGATGGAAACAAGATTCAAATAATTTATACAGTCTAATTAAAGTTCATTTTGCTTGACTAACATGATAAAATTGGATTTGGAATAATTTTTTTGGGTGACGGGTCCCCTTTAAATTAGTAATACAGCACAGCCCTAGTTGGTGAGCCACTGGCTAGGCTGGTCAAATATCGGTTTTATTCCCCCTCCATTGAAAACATAAAAATAGCACCTAAATCCTCATAAAAAGGCAGAGAAGGGAGTATTAATGGGGGCATAGCCTGTATGGAATGGAGGCATGGCTTATATGGAATGTGGGGGGGGGCTTGGAAAAAACACACCCAAAATTCAACAGTTCCTGGTTGGCGTCTCTGCAACATCAGTTGTCATTGCAACATAAAAAATAGTTTCTCATCCTATATAGTTTTGTATCTATTATCCACAAATGTATTATCCAGAAAACTCTGAAATATGACATTTTAAGAAAACTTAAAACCTGTTAAAGGATAGTGGGCATGGACCAAATCCTCAACAGATTAATAGAAATTTTAGGGTATAGTACTTTGCCAGCAGTGAGATCTAGTTGTACAGTACATTGGATTGCTTTAGTTCGACACTCTAATAATTATGGGTAGGCTCTAAGCACCCCTCTTTATTGTTGAGGTGGACCTAGAAGACAAAATGGCTTTTCATTAGGATCCACACAGTTCTAGAATAGTGTTACCTGGGAGCTAATGGTAGTCTGTACCTGAAATTGAGCTTATGTTGCCTGGATCCAAACCCACCCTAAGCTTTATATTAACAGTGATGTCTGGGTTTGATAATAATCCTATGTACGATGTTAAAGAGTACCAGGCATAGCAAAAAAAGTCACATCTCTTACTCTCAGGAAAATGAGATGTTATATCTCTTGCCATGGTTTTTTTTTTTTTCCTCTCGTGAATTAAGTATATTAAATTGATAGGGTTTTCCTTTTCACCTAAATAGCGGCTGACAAGGCCATTAATTTAACAAAACCGAGCCATTATTTTTCCACCAACCGGCGTTGCTGAAATTAAAAATAGACAAAGCGCTTTATGTCAAGTAGCCGGGCAAATCCTCTAAAGTGCCAAATTAATTACCTTCTCTTCTTGACAACAACTTTCGTCTTCTCGTGTGAGGCTTCAACCTGTGGAAATGGTTTGATGTTATTAATAGTTTTAAACTTTTATATCAGAGTATTCAGTGCAAAAGAGGAACACATTTCTCTCCTAAATGTTTCTGGCCAAATCATGTTCCATGACGATATATGGATAGATATAGGGAGAACTAAACCCTTAATGGAAAAAAAACCCTACCCCCCTACCCTACATAGACCCCCCTCCCTGCTCCCCCCAGCCTAGCTGCTACCCCTGATAAATGCCCCTAACTCTTTACTTACCCCTCGGTTCAGATTCAGGGCATCAGAGTTCACGGGTGACATCTTCTGGCACTTTGGTAATCTTTGAGGTCTTCTTCCTTAACTTAAGTAATTTCAGTGACTTTCGGCGCATGCGCAGTTGTCGCGAAGCAGAAGAATGCTCCAACTGCGCATGCGCCGATACACCGTTTTCATTCCAAAGATTACCGAAGAGAAGAAGATGTCGCCTGGGAACTCCGATGCCCTGAATCTGCCCCGAGGTGTAAGAAAATAGTTAGGGGCATTTACCCAGAATAAACACCTAGGCTGGGGGGAGCAGGGAGGGGGGTCTATGTAGGGTCGGGGGTTAGGGTTTTTATTTAATTACGGGTTGAATTCTCCTTTAAAGGGATACTGTCATGGGAAAAAATGTTTTTTTCAAAATGTATCAGTTAATAGTGCTGCTCCAGCAGAATTCTGCACTGAAATTGGTTTCTCAAAAGCACAAACAGATTTTTCTATATTTAATTTTGAAATCTGACATGGGGCTAGACATATTGTCAGTTTCCCAGCTGCCCCCAGTCATTTGACTTGTGCTCTTCAGTCACTCTTTACTGCTGTACTGCAAGTTGGAGTGATATCACCCCCTCCCTTTCCCCCACCCCCAGCAGCCTAACCACAGAACAACTGAAAGGTAACCAGATAACAGCTCCCTAAGACAAGATAATAGATGCCTGGTAGATCTAAGAACAACACTCAATAGTAAAATCTGGGTCCCACTGCGACATATTCAGTTACATTGAGTAGGAGAAACAACAGCCTGCCAGAAAGCAGTTCCATCCTAAAGTGCTGGCTCTATCTGAAAGAACATGACCAGGCAAAATGGCCTTAGATGGCGCCTACACACCAATATTACAACTAAAAAATACACTTGCTGGTTCAGGAATGAAGTTAGTCCTCATCCTTAACCTCTACAACCTGGATCTGTTCCCGCCTTACCAGCATTCCTAAGGCATAGCTGGGCAGAGCAGTTAGCGAGTGTCATTGTCCTACTCTTTACATCTACTCCCTGGCACAAATTGCTCACCAGGAGTATATGCGGTAGTAGCCAGGACTGGATCAGCTTCAGGCACATTTAATCGGCACAATGTTTATTGTAACATAGTTATGGTGATGATTGTACTTGAATACACTAATTTTAGCTATGACTCAGTAGAGAACCTTGTGGATTTTTCAAATTGCAAGCTAAACAATCAAAAGCAAAATAAAGTACAGAAAACTGCTCAGAATTACTATATCTGGTATTGTGCTCTCTGTAGTCTAGCGTAATGTTTAATAATTCTATTTTAGAAATACTTTATGGTTGTGCATAAGTTTTTAAAAAATTTTTTTAGTGGGTTCCTCAACCTAACTTTTTTAGGTGCAACCAACGCTGTGAGTCACTGGCAGATATCACGTGCTCTAAAGCTGGTAATTGATGTTGAGATTTGTAAAAGATCAGGATTAAAAGATCCTGATCGTGAGACCACGATCTTCTCGGAACAATCGAACAATCGTACGAATTTACCATCAACTAAACAGACCAATTTGCCAGGAAAACAAAGGGGAGCTGCCTGCTTGGCCCTGCAAATATAGATAGATTGCACTGGGACCGGCAAAGATTTTTTGACCTGGCCGATCGTAAGATGTACGATCGTTCGAATCCCACTAACCGCACGATAATTTCGAAGGATTAGTCGGACTTCCCTAAAATCGGTCAGTCGGCAAGAAGAATCGTCGCGTCTATGGGGAGCTTAATTTGCAGTGCACTACCGACACATAACATTATTGCATTTTTTTTGGGGTTTTTTTTTTTTGGAAGGTTTAGCAAGCACACTAAGCTTTTTTTTTTTTAGGATAAAATAATAAAACCTACTTGTGCAAAAAGAATTTAGCACCTGATACAGTTTACTGTGTTTCATATAATAACAATGGTTCATTTTGCACAGATTCTCTGGAATGCAGAGAGACTTCAAGTCCCAGAATCCATCACTTCAACATGGAACAAGGTGAGGGAGGGGTTGATTAAGGGTGACAGCCTATCTGGGGTGGGGGAGGGGAGATATGGTCTGAGTCAGTGGCAGCCCATAATAGTTTATCACAGTCTAAGGAATTATGTGTGTGTGAATAAATGTTATCTTTATATATATATATATATATATTATATAATTTTATATATTCTTTATTAAATATATTTAGTTATGGCAGTTCAGATAATGTTTAACCACCAAACTGGATGAGTTCATACGAAATAGGGGGGTATTGTTTCCCCTTCAATATCCTTCTCTGCTTTGCTATAACTCTTAAAGTTTTAACTGCTGCCCTCCAGACTCCAAGGAATGAGTCAGTCCATGCACACATGAGACTCCCCAGCTGCCATTCCCACAACCACCATCATAAAATATAGAAT
The DNA here is from genome assembly GCA_038501925.1 of Xenopus petersii. Lineage (NCBI taxonomy): Eukaryota > Metazoa > Chordata > Amphibia > Anura > Pipidae > Xenopus > Xenopus petersii. The sequence goes on from CM076684.1 coordinate 126,793,611, forward strand.
GGGAATATGTATGTGTGAAGTCGAATAGTTCTGTTCTGGTAATTTGGCGTATTTGTATCAATTTAGATCATTCCGATTTTATTTTTTTTAAATAAAAACTCATATCTAGGGTTTCCACTAGGAGTCACTATAAAACCTGAAATAAGCTAGCTTTTCAAAAGAAACAGTTATGTGTACACATAACACTGTACGATTTGTAACATAAGATCAACTGGTGAGACAAAGGTGTTAGTTACCCTTCCTGCTTTTAAACTACATCTTGTGCGCACCCTCAATCTGGACAGTTGCAGATCCTCATATTTTGCACAAAATCCTTTAAGGGAAGGATAAAAGACAATGCAAATAATATAAAACTTCTAGATTAGCTGCACTTTAAACTTACAGCAACTAGTTGTATATGTGTCACATGATGAGGAATTACAGATTTAAATTAGGCTTCCTGTTGCATCTCATGTGCATTCAATGTGGTCCTGTTGTTGTAGGTCCCGTGGGAAAGAATGGGCACTGTTAACGCATGCAGTTTAGTGCCCTAAAATTTCAAGTTGTTCATTTTGGATTTTCTCTGTGCAGCTCAGGGCCCGAAGTAGGGGTAGGCAGAGCAGGCATGTGCCTAGGGTGCAAAGCTGGAGGCGCCAGGCACGTACATTCTTTGCTGCGTCCCCTCTCTCTCTGTGCGAGCGACAATTTGCACGCATGCGTACTTCCAGCTGGCACCACGACCGGCTAGGTTGCCTAGGGCTCCTGGCCAGGCTGGCCCGGCTCTGGTGCAGCTGATCTGAGCTGTAACTAGGGTTGCCACCTTTTGCCCGTTCTGACACCGGGCAGTGACGTAACGGGGTGGATCCATGATGCGCTATGTGGCTATGACATGGTGATCAGCAATTGGCCAATGGCTGCATCAATAATAGGGAATCTTGCACTGCTTTCCTAATTCAGAAAACCCGGCCAGCCATTCAAAAAACCGGGCTGTCCGGTTCAAAACCTGACAGGTGGCAACCCTAGGGGTAACCATGTCACTGAATGCTTTGGCAGAAGGAAGCAATATGGCACCTTCCTATCACATATTAAGGGACAGATTTATCAAAATGTGAGTTTAGATTTTATGTAATAAAAACTCACCCATGTTCTATTCATTCCTACTGGATTTTTGAAAGCGTATTTATCAAATGGTGAGTTTTAACTTTCACCCATTGATAAATATGCTTATAAAAATCCCATAGGAATGAACAGAACGTGGGTGAGTTTTTATTTATTAAAATCTAAACTCACATTTTGATATATCTACCACTAAGTGTACTCATTAGGCTGATGATGTATTAGACCCTATTAATGGAACACACCATTCAAGATAAAGCTTTTAATGAAATATAATTAAATGTATTTTAAGACATTTTATTATTTCATCTCTTGTTCACCATGTATATTATTTGTACATGCCTATATTATAGACTAGGGATGCGCCAAATCCAGGATCTGGTTCGGGATTTGGCCAGGATTCAGCCTTTTTCAGCAGGATTCGGATTTGGGCGAATCCTTCTGCCCGGTCGGACCGAATCCTAATTTGCATATGCAAATTAGGGACGGGGAGGGAAATTGCGTGATTTTATGTTACAAAACAAGGAAGTTAAAATGTTTTCTCCTTTCCACCCCTAATTTGCATATGCTAATTAGGATTAGGATTCTGTTCGGTATTCGGCCGAATCTTTCGCGAAGGATTCGGGGTGTGGGCAAATCAGAAATAGTGGATTCGGTGCATCCCTATTATAGACACATTTAGTAGCCTTATATACTGCCTCTGGTTTGTGATTGCCCTTCAGTAGATGTGTGTAAAGGGGGGACTCCACCCACAATCTGGTTTGTGCAACAAAAGAAAAATGTAATTTTAAGCAATAATACAGTAAATAAAAATGTTTAATGCTTCTAAAGTTATTTGTAAATGTAATTTCTGTTGAAAGCAGTGTATGTGCTCTGCAGTCTTGCTTCTGACTCAGAGTGGCAGAAGCCAACTGATTACCAGCCCTAGAGGAGAACTGACTTCTGACACATTGTTCTAAATTACAAATTTCAAATTCATTGAAAAATAATTGAAAAGTGTTAATACACATTGGAATACTGGTAAGAATTAAATTTTTACAGATGCCTGGAGTTTCCCCTTTAAAAATTTCGAACTTCTTTTTATCTCTAAAAATGTTTTTTTATAGTATATAAAAATAATGTATTTTTTTTAAAAAGCTCATACTTGATTATCACTGGGGACATGTCTTGGTCCAGTAACCTTCAGGCGACCTTTACTTCCCAGTAACTTTGGCTAGTGAAAGTCTTCTTTGTTGTCCAAGTGGCCAGCTGGGTGTTCCAGTGATACTTTGCACATAGCTGGAATGCAAAAAATCCCTATTGTGCCTAACTTTGCGCAGCCCTCTCTGCACCTTGCTGATCTGACACAATGCTAAGTGACCTGACTCTCAACAATCAGGCCCCAGCATTTTCGGAAGATTCATATTTAAATGGACGCTGCTGGTTCAAAGGCTCCGGGAAGCAAAAACAAACAGGATTAAAGACTTAGCCATCTGAATCTCTACTTAAATATTTGGTTCAAGCTCCTTTTTCCCAACTGAAGCACTCATTTGTTTTAAATTCGTATTTTCTATTTTTTTTTTTAAATCTTTGTAAATGATGCAGTTTTCATGTTTTTTTCCTTACAAAATTTAAAAAAACAATGTTTCTGTATTGCACTGTATTTAGGACCTACAGTAGGCTATTCAAGAGATTTTTTCACTTATATATATACTGTATATATTTTAGCTTCAGTAAAAGGGGATATAAAAGTATTTTCCTATTGCGTATGACAGACATTTTTATGATAATATATAAATGGAATATTTCTCAAGCATTTCAGGAGACAGTGATAATGGTAAACACATATATCGGTTATTTTTGCATCCTTGCTGCGTAAGCTGTGTTGCAAGGCTTTCTAAAGACTCGCACCAGAATTATCTCCAAATAATGAGGAAAATTCGATCACCAATGCCTTTATGTAAACAAAACTTCAGAAATTGTGTTGCGGGGAGCTGTAATAGGTGAAGAACTGAGGCAATTTTTATGAATTTTACAAAATGGACGCCTATATGTCCTCAACATAAACTTGAACAACAGATCATTATATCCAAATAATTGACCTATTAAACAATCTTATTAAATTGATATTTAAATATGAGTAATTATGGCCCTTTTACATCTTTTGCATTTAGCCACCATTTTGTAGTGATCTGTGTCACTCACTGATCACCTGACAGGAAATAATGCAGGTCATCCCTGTAACAGGAAGTGAAAGTAAAAGACACAGCTCTGTTATTTCAATATGCGCATGCACTTTGGTTTGTGTGTTTAGCCAATTCGTATTAAAAAAGACTTTATCTGTATGAGTGCTTTCATTTTTTGTAGAGACCTGCATTGTTCAAGAGAGAAACTAAGGCCCCAGTCACTTTCTAGCAGGCACTGACCTCTCTCAAACACAAGTGAGATTATGGGAGGCATTGGATGAATATTTCCTTTAGAGCGATCAGCTGCAATCTGTTATATGTAATGTAATGAAATATATATATATATATATATATATATATATATATATATATATATATATATATATAGTCAAAGAAATTAAAGGTATTAGCTGTTGCATTTAGTGGGGTAGATAAAAGCTGTGAAAAGCTTCCTTTATTTATTTATTTTGTCTGTGTGAACCATCCCGAATGATGGGAACATAGGTTTTAACATCCATTTGAATACAACCAATTAAATTGCTTCTGAAAACAAGGCCACAACCCCACTATCCGATTAAAGAGCCCCCAAACGGTTGCTCGGCAACTCTTGAGACCTTGCAAATTGGCATTGCTGTCTTTCCACAGTACCCATGTTTGAGAATGATTTATTCCCTTGGTTCACAAATGCTTTTGTAATTTTTTTATTTTGTAAAACTTTGCCAAAGAAAAATCTTCCAAACATCTCTTCAATTTAGTTACATTTAATTTCTGTTTATGGGAATGCAAACCTGCGGCCTTTTTCTCCTTTTTGCAAAAAAAAAAAAAGCATTATTAGGAAAATACCCTTTTTTTTGCCTGTCTTGCAAGTTGCTTCTGCTCTGTGAAAATCGTCCATGCATGGTTCTTGCTTGTTTGTAATTTTTTTTTTAACTGTGTTTAAAAAGAGAGAGTGAACTTTTTGAGCGGTGTCAAGGCAGGATGAATTGGCCAGAGAAAGCATGTTTATAGACTGTGTGAAGAACTTTGTCTTTGTGTGGGAATGTTGGTGACACTGTTGTGGTTTGCTTGAATGAACTGCAATGACGCGACTAATAAGGTATCCCGCTGAGAGCCTCAGAGGGGCTTTCACAGACCTCCCACCTCAATTCATTCAGGTCCAACTCAGTGTGGCTAATTTTTCCCATTCCTTCAATTCTTGAGGGCTCCTAACAAAAAGTAAAGTCAACTTTCACACCGAATGCTAGATAAGTGCTTTAGGAAATAATCGTGTAAACAGTATGTTACCTTCTGACCTGCAGCTGATACCTTTCCCTGGGACAAAGCCCTCTGGGCTATTGCATTAGCCATGGCTATTAAGGGAATAATGCAGCTGATCCTCCTTACAAAGTGCCCTAAGGAATGTTTAGCCAAATCAGTGTGCCCCTTGTCACATTGAATCATGCTCTGCCACATCCCACTTTTACATTGCTCATTTATTTGCTCTTTTTTTATTCTCTCCAAGAAAATGTATAGTGAGAGATTCCAGCACAGGGTCCTCAGCTTGAGCCTTTCTCACTGAGTCTGTTAATAGCTAAAATGAAAAACCGCTTTAGAGATTAGAGAGTTCTCTTTTATAAACACTGGTTTTTTTTTTTGGACAGGAGATGATTTTTGGTGGTCACCATTTAAAAAAAGAAAAGAAAAAAAAGAACAAAAACTTCTAGATAGAAAAAGATTCATATAACTTAATTTTAACCCTTTAGTCATCATTATCACCACTATGATGTTTGTGTAGTTGTCAATCTTCTTGTCCATTTTTAGGTGAGTGGGCCACATGTGACTCCCAGTCTGTCCAAATGCTCAACAGATTATTTTATATTAGGGATGCACCGAATCCACTATTTTGCATTCGGCCGAACCCCTGAATCCTTTGCTAAAGATTCGACAATCCTTTGCTAAAGATTTGCATATGCAAATTAGGGGTGGGAAGGGGAAACCATTTTTTACTTCCTTGTTTTCTGACAAAAGGTCGGCCGAATCCTGGATTCAGTGCATCCCTATTTTATATGGCATTTTATTATATTATGTTCCCCTGCAAATTGCAGTGTTCAAGTTGAACTAGAAATTCCAATAAATGTTGTCAGCTTTGGGAACTGAAATGTATAGGTTTTCTAAAAGTTGATATAGTGAATAATCTGTAAAATATAAGGATATTAGAAGTTACTGAGCACCATTTATAACTGCCGATGTCATTAACTGTTGTTTATATAATGAATAATGTATTGTAAAATATAAGGATATTACAAGTCACCGAGGAGTTCTATAACCATATAATGACCATATAGCTAATTAAATTCTGATGTGACTTCTAATATCCTTATATTTTACAACGGGGTGCATTATTTATTATAATACACAAGTTTCAGTGAATCATGTGACAGACATTACATCTCTAAGCACTGTTTATAAGGATATAATTTACGTGGTATTTATGACTCGTGTAATATATAGTGAATAAAAATACCCCCTATTGTAAAATATAAGGATATGATAAGTTACTGAGGAGTTCCATGACCATATAAAAACATGAGGCCGAAGGTCATGGAACTCTGAGGTGACTTCTAATATCGTCATATTTTGGAACAGGGGGTTACATTATTTATTAGAATACACAAGTTTCAGTAAGTTATGTGACAGAAATGACATCACTAAGCTCCGATTATAACCGATGACATCACTAAGCAACATTTATAAGGATTTGTTTTACAGGATATTCATGGCTCTTGCGAGATATATTCCAGTGATTTTTTTAACTTAGAGGTGTACACTGTGTAGACCATAGGAAGGCCTCTCCATAGGAAGGCCTCTCTATTGCTACTCAAAGAAAGGTGAATTAATAAACTCCTTTGGTACTTAGTGATCTTTTTTTAAGCAATCAGAAAATTAACTGTTGCATCATACTTTTAAAATGTGCTATACATATTAATGATAGAAGGGAGCTATTGTGATATCACCTCTGCAGCATTCTATCAATAAGACTTTGTCACCCATTGTGACATCACTTGAGTGCTATAAACAGTAATGTTCCCCCAAAATATACAGTGGCGCTGGAGTTAGAGCCTGGGAGGGGGGTGCAAATTACACATTGCACTGTTTCTGCCACTGAATCAGTTTCAGAGATCTGGTTTCATTAGGAAATTTGCCTGTTAGAGCAGTCTGTGATGTATGAGGATATCTTTATACCCAGATAACATTGTTACTAGTTAACCTTCTGTTCACCCTTTGTGGCATGAATCACGCTATCCTGCCGCTTATTGTTATGATGCATTTGTTGTTGTGGACCAATGGATGTCCTGAGAGGGAGAACTTATGGCTTCTTCATGTAATAGCATTCCTGAAATCTTTAGCTGCAGCCATAAAGCTGCAAAATGGCTGGAGCCACTTTAATTTATCTCCTCTTTTAGTATTTATTTTGGGTATAAGCAGCACATTTTTCCTGACACTAATCTTTAAAATCTAACTCTAAGTTTTTATTGTACCAATTCCTGCAATCAGGCGCGCGTCTCCCCATCAAATGTAGAGCTACGAAACGGGTGAAAATGCCGTATTGTGACATGCACAGATTTTCTCTGAAATTAACTTTCCTTATGGTATAGTCTGTAGTTCTGGAATAATTCTCAGTTGGTATTCATATTTTATGCTTTTTCATATTTTATGCTTTTTTTGGTTTTGTTTTGCTTCAGCTTCAAATTCAAACTGTTATCTGGTTGCTAGGGTATCCATTACCCTAGCAACATGACTGTTCAGAATTCAAAAAAAAAGCAAAATGACGTTTCTGTTTTAATATGATATCAATATAATATGATCTAGTAAAAAGGGATGTTGTCAGGATGCATTGGGGAAGGATAGGCTGTGGTATGGCCACCTTAACCTGGAGCAAATGAACCGCATCAACCAATCTGTGATTACCTTTGTTCAGGCAGCTGCAGGAAGAACAATACAAGCAAAACATTGGTTGCCATGGGTTGCTCGTTGCTGCATTAGTTCAAATGTGCCCATTGTGAATGAGCTCTTGTCAAGACTTCACCAGAGACAATGAAGTTTAAAGAATGGAACCCAAATTTACTGGGGTCCAAATTTGTTAGGCAGTAGCTGTAATCACTACTCTGGAACACTGGACCGCCACTCCTCTTCTCTAAAAAAAAAAAACATGATGAGTCAGGGTACTTTTTATTAGAGTGGTCAATATAGTAGTGTTTCCAATGGCCCCCTTACTGCACATACACCGGCCAGGGAAGTGCAAGAGATCCCTGGGAAAAAGAAGATGGCTGTGCGGCACTGTAACAGAAAGCACCTCGTTCTAGAATTTTTATTTTTTGGAGAGGCACTCTATCCCATGGTCCCAGGTTAGCAATTAAAATCCCTGGTGGTGAAGAATATGAATAGGAAAGACCAGTAAAGTAGCAATAACAATACATTTGTAGCCTTACCGAGCATTTGTTTTTTAGATGGGGTCAGTGACCCCTACTTGAAAGCTGGAAAGAGTCAGAAAAAGAAGGCAAATGATTAAAAAAACTATAAAAAAATTAAAATGATGACCAATAGAAGGTTGCTTAGAATTGGCCATTCAATAACATACTAATAGTTAGCTTGAAGGTGAACCACCCCTTTAAAGAATTGAAAGAGTGGTAGGGGGTACCCTTAAGCAGGCACTTTGTGCGCCAGACCCCAGAAATATCTTTCAAATTACGCCACTGGTTTGACGCCACATAGTGTGGTAATATAGTGTGCAATATTTAGGGATGCACCGAATCGAAGATTCGGTTCAGGATCCTTCTGCCCGGCTGAACCAAATCCTAATTTGCATATGCAAATTAGGGGCAGGGAGGGCAATCAAGTGACTTTTTGTCCCAAAACAAGGAAGTAAAAAAATGTTTTCCCCTTCCCATCCCTAATTTGCATATTCAAATGGATTATTAGACCTGGAGCAAACTTTGCATCTGTTGATACCAGGGGCCAAACTACAGAGGAACCAGACCCGGAGGCTGCAGGGAGGCCCAGGAGGTGTAGGGAGGCTCAAGAGGACCTAATTAATGAACAATTAACACGTATATTGGTGAAACCTCTGGATAGGTTGGAGGCCCTAAAATTAATTTGCTGTGGGGCCCAGTATCATCTAGTTGAGGGGTGCCCAAAAGGTAGATCGGAATCTACCAGTAGACTTTTAGCTGGTGATCAGTAGATCTCAAGACAATGTCAACAAACAGCTTGTCTAAATCCCTCTTCTGTTTCATGCTTTTCATTCGGATATTTATTACGTTAAGGTTACCTAAGAAATTGTTGTTAAATATAGCAATATAAATTCTCTCATAAATCAATATAATATTTAATATTTTCGATGGAACAGAATGATAGCAATTCTTTTATGGCTGTAGATCATAATGGGACAACATCCCTAAAAGTAGACCTGCATTAGTAAAGTATGGGCACTCCTGGTTACACCACTTGTGGATATTTTAACTTAATTTCCCATCTTCAGCTTTATGGCTTCTAGAGAAACAGATAAAGACCGGGCTTCTTCTGAACAGGAGCAATTATTTGTATAAAAGGATACTTGTGGTGCCCTAAGGAGTCCCTATAGATATATGGCAGTGTCGCATATGGGGCTTCAGAAGGGTCTACTTGTGCTCCCTAGAATGGGGCAACTAGCTTTTCTTCCAAATAGAGTTTGGGCTGCTCCAATGGGAATGCTTTTCTTGTGTTTTTTTCCCCCTGCCATCGTTATTCTTTTTGTGGTAATCTCTTGGGGGCAGTTCATGATCTTCATAAATGAGGTGAAACATTTCATTTTTATGAAATCCTTAAATGTGTAACAGTAATGTAATTGAGGTTTAATTAACTGATTTTTTTTGGTTATGTGTGTGTGTCTGGTCCAGTCTCTCTTGACTCCATCATTACTGACTTGTGATATCCATTTAGTTAACAAGCCGTAAGTGGCTCTTCTTTGGCAAGAACTGTCAATTCTGAAAAAAACGACTTTGGGGAAAAATTAGCTGCACATACCTTCCTTGAAAAATCAATTTATTTAAAAAGCCGTTCCTCATTTCTTTCTGCCACTTCAGAAACATTCATTATTTTTATGTTAGCTGTAAATGACCTTGAGCAATGCCAAAAATCGAAATGAATTACTGAAACTGGCAAACGCCACGTTCCTTCCCCTCCCTTTAAGGTTAGCGTCATGCGAAGGGTTGTCGTATTGTACTAAAAGGTTTTTGAGATCACGCTTTTCAGTTTTACATGTTTTTGTGATTTGCTGTTTATATTTCTCAAAGCTTCAAGAGAAGTATGTTGTTTTGATTATTAATGGACAAATAATAGGGTGAAATCTACTCCAGTTGTATCAACAGGCTGCTGTACATGACTGAAGGTGCAGCAGCTTAAAGGGATATGTTCAGGGAATTTTTTTCCCCCAAAACGCATCAGTTAATAGTGCTGCTCCAGCAGAATTCTGCACTGAAATGCTTTTCTCAAAATAGCAAACATATTTTTTTATATTTAATTTTTAAATCTGACATGGGGCTAGACATGTCAGTTTCCCAGCTGCCCCCAGTCATGTGACTTGTGCTCTGATAAGCTCAGTCACTCTTTAATGCTGCAATGCATATGCACTACAATGGGAAGGTAACCAGATAACATCTCCATAACACAAGATAACAGCTCCCTGGTAGATCTAAGAACATCACTCAATAATACAATCCAGGTCCCACTGAGACACATTCAGTTATGAGTAGGAGAAACAACAGCCTGTCAGAAAGCAGTTTCATGCTAAAGTGCTGGCTCTTTCTGAAAGCACATGACCAGGCAAAATGACCTGAGATGGCACCTACACACCAATATTACAACTAAAAAAATACACTTGCTGGTTGAGGAATTACATTTTATATCGTAGAGTGAATTATTTGCAATGTAAACAGTGTGATTTAGAAATAAAAACGACATCATAAAAATTATGACAGAACCCCTTTAAGTATCCTAATTTCTTGGATCAGCTCCTTTTTTGGAGTTGTTTCTTGTTCTTTCATTCCAAATGAATTGAGTACAAGAATTTCAAGTCATGGACAGTATTTCACATTTGTTTTTTGGCCTTTACCTTTTTCCTTATTGCCCTTGCATCACAAGGTTGCAGTATGGGATTACATTTTGGGCCCCAATCCCCTCCTTCCAGGAGACTTCATTCCCCGATTGCTGGACAGTACATGCTTTGAGGGGTGCCCTGAGTCCATGGCTGCAAATCAGGAAAGCTCATGGCATCACTAGATATTGGTGGAGCTATCCATTAGGCCTTGCTTAAAAATTAGGGATGCACCGAATCCACTATTTTGGATTCAGCTGAACCCCCGAATCCTTAGCAAAAGATTCAGCCTAATGCCGAATACCGAATCCGAATCCTAATTTGCATATTAGGATTCGGTGCATCCCTATTAAAAATCCCATCAGATTAAGGACCCCATCGTTGTGATCCAATCGTTGGGCTCTGGGACCCAATATCAGATCAGCTTGATATTGCCCCCCTCAAGGTCGCCAAACGAGTGGATCTCCATATGTATGGCCAGCTTTAGTGTGGGGATTTTGTCATACAGGTTCTATGATAAGTTCAGAGAAACTGCTTGTGTATTTAGTCTTGCATGTATCACCATGTGCCAAGACTTCTAGCAAATCTCAGTCATGTTTGTGGGGCATGTAAATGACAACTCAAGCATCTCCTGTTGGCCAAAGGTGCTGAGGATTTTCGTTATAAGCTTCTGTTTGGCCATGTAGTATGCATTATATCTGTAGAAGCATGAATGTGTATAACTAATGTCAATATGTTACTTTTTTTCCAGTGTTACAGACCATCGATTGGAAAAAGTTCCCTTCTTTGTCTTTGGAGATTTTAACTTTCGTCTGGATTTAAAATCGGTGGTAGAGGTATTGTATTTCTGTCTTTATGTATCTTAGAGTTTACTCTTTCTCCCAATATAACTTTTTTCTCCTTTAAAATGAATGAGTACAGAGTCGTTTATCATAAATGGCAGAGGCTGTCTTTTTCAGGCAGTCTGTGAGCTCAGTGTTCCTAGGTAGATTTTAGGGGTCACCTTTATACTTCTTTTCCACCATCTGCTCTGGTTGCCCTGATGACAGACCATTGACATGGGAAATTATCTGACTCCGATACCTACTAGATATTCATTTGCATTTCAGTAGCGTCAATTAGTTGTCTGCTTCTGCTGTCCACTAAATGTCACCAGTAACTAGGAAATTCTGTCACTTTGTAATTCATGTAACGTATACAGGGCAAGGTAAACCCTACTTAAAGGGATACTGTCATGGGAAAACATGTTTTTTTCAAAATGCATCAGTTAATAGTGCTGCAGAATTCTGCACTGAAATCCACCTTTCAAAAGAGTGAACCGATTTTTTAATACTTAATTTTTAAATCTGACATGGGGCTAGACATATTGGCAGTTTCCCAGGTGCCCCCAGTCATGTGACTTGTGTTCTGATAAACTTCAGTCACACTTTACTTCTGCACTGCAAGTTGTAGTGATATCACCCCTCCTGCCTTCCATCCCCTCCCACCAGCAGCCCATCAGCCCATCAGCAGAACAATAGGAAGGTAACCAGATAGCTCCCTGCTACATACTGTATAAGAACAGCACTCAGTAGTAAAAACCCATGTGCCACTGCACTTACATAAAGTAGGAGAAACTGTAGCCTGTCAGAAAGCAGTTCCATAGTGCAACACTGGCTCTTTCTGAAAGCACATGACCAGGCAAAATGACCTGAGATGGCTGACTACACACCAATATTGCAACTAAAGAAAAATATACTTATTGGTTCAGGAATTCAATTTTTTATTGAAGAGTGAATTATTTGCAGTGTAAACAGAGTAATTTTATAATAATAACTACACCATAAAAATCATGACAGAATCCCTTTAAAGGGGTGATTCACCTTTAAGTTAACCTTTAATATGTTATAGAACTTTTTAGTTGCTCTTCATTGTTTTTTTAAATTATTTGCCATCTTCTGACTCTTTAAATCTTTCAAATGATTCCATCTAAAAAAAATACTCTGTAAGGCTACAAATGTATTGTTATTGCTGCTTTTTATTACTCATCTTTCTAATCAGGCCTCTCCTATTAATATTACAGTCTCTTATTCATATAAATGCATGGTTGCTAGGGTAAATTGGGTAAAACGGGCTTGACACCTGTTAGTCCTCCATATTTGATATCAGACAAATTATCTCTTTTCTTTACATGCTAACACATTATAAATGTATGGTAAGCTTTTCACATAGTACTATGCACATGAGAAATCATATATACATATGCCAGTGGCAAGGAGCCATATCCCTTCTATTTAGATGCTCAGCGTTCCCTCTAAGCCGGGGTCCCCTACTTTTTTTACCCATGAGCCACATTCAAATGGAAAAAGAGTTGGGGAGCAAAATGAGCATCCAAAACTTTTCTGGGGGTACCAAATAAGGGCTGTGATTGGCAGTACACCTGGTTTTTATGCAACAATAGCCAGGAATTCAATAATAAGCACCTGCCTTGAGGCCACATAGAAAAACATCCACCACTGGTTGCAGACCTGTGATCTACAGCAAAGTGTATTATCCACAGGCAGGCCTGGATTAGTTGTCTATAGATTCTTGCACTTGCCAAAAGAGCTGCTATATACTGTAGGCCATAGACAGTCATTATTTATTATTTAAGCTGTTTTTGAATTTGCAATGCCAGGGCCTATTTTGAATCTCAGTTTGGATCTGTCCACAGGTGCCCCATAGTCCTTCTCCAATAATTTTACCTTTGTGCCATTTAGGGCAGTGACACACGGGAAGATTTGCACCCACGATTTTTTATGCGTGTTGTGGGCGTCAAATCTCCCGAAAATGCCTCTCCATTGCTGATAATTGAAATTAGGGATGCACCAAATCCACTATTTTGGATTCGACCAAACCCCCGAATCCTTCGTGAAAGATTCGGCCGAATACCGAACCGAATCCTAATTTGCATATGCAAATTAGGGGTGGGAAGGGGGAAACATTTTTTACTTCCTGGTTTTGTGACAAAAAGTCACGAAATTTCCCTCCCCGCCCCTAATTTGCATATGCAGGTTCGGCCGGGCAGAAGGATTCGGACAAATCCGAATCCTGCTGAAAAGAGCCGAATCCTGGCCAAATCCCGAACTGAATCCTGGATTCAGTGCATCCCTAATTGAAATTGCTGGTGGTATGCCCAACTTATCGCTAAATTGGTCGAAGTTGCCTCCGGAGGAAACTTTGGGTGATTTATCAATAAGTTGGGCATACTGCCAGCTATTTCAATTATCAGCAAAGGATTTCCGAAGTCGCCTGAAGTTTCAATGAAAGTGGCTCATCACATAATACAAGTGGATGATTTACACAGCAGATAACCGATAAGCTCTGTAAAATACTAGCGGTCTACTACTTACACCGGAAAATAAACGGGTCAAACCACATTCTATGAAGACAAGGATTTAGTCATTGGACCAGGCTAGAATGCTTTTGTCATAACTGGGGTTTTTTTTTTTAAATTATTAATTGAAAAGAAAAATTTATCACCAAATTCATAGTTTTTTTAGATTTGGCCAAATATTTTGGAAATAGCTCACTCCTTTGAAATATGCTTTCTGCAAAACGTATTGCTCGAAAAACCGAGAAAGTGGTTTACCATTCTTCATATTTGCCTAGCAGATGGCACTTTTAGAGTTTGTTACTTTTTCACTTTGGTTACGGTGGTGGTTCACTTTTTGTATGTTATTCAGATTGCTGAAACTGAAGACGGCAGAGCTGCTGAATAGAAAGCTAAATAATTCAGAAATTCAAAAACCGCAAATGAAAGTCAGTTGCTAATTGGCTCAGAATAGCACTCTCTACATTATGCTAAATTAATTTATTCAAAGGTGAACAACCCCTTTTTGGGTCAGTTAAACAAGGCTCCCCTTTGCTGAATATGGAGGTCAATAGGTTTAGATGAGCAATTCCAGCATAATAAAGTAAGCTTTAACCCTACTTACAAATAGGGTATACTTCCCCTTTTAACAGAAGGCCCTGCCAATATACTCTATAGAATAAACATAGCTTCATTGTTTTGTTGCCTTGCACACCTAATCAATTGCTGGATCCTTCACATTTCTCTTAATTGTGTCTATTTTGTTGCAGGCCAGATAGTGGGCATAGATCACTGGTTCATTATTCCCCTAATCATTGCTGCACCAGCTGTGTTTGCTCTGCATTTTCATAGTTACTTACCTTGTTTATGGCTGATTTAAACAATGCCAGCGTTCGGATAATTAACCTGCTCTAAATTACCTTTTTTTAGGCCAGGGGAGGCTTATGTTTTGTGACATACAGGTGTTTTTTTTATTATACATTTCCTTTTACTTGTAGAATAATTATATGTACCGGTAGCTCAATAATATTCTAAGCTCTGGTTGCAAAGAGTTTCTGCTAAAGATATGCTTTAGGGCAGTGACACCCGGGCTGATTTTTTTTTTTTTTTTTTTGTGTCACTGGCCTGATTACCCCAAAATCACCCCCATAGCAGTTTGTACTTGGCTTGTCTGCCAATATTTACCTAGAAAAGTGTCAGCTTAGAATCAGGGAGTGGATTTCAGGAGTCATATTACTTACCCCCCCAATATACTAAATATCTCAGAAACCAAAGCCCTGCCCTATGTGCCTGTTCTATGGGAAAAAAATGGTGTAACCCAGAATGGTTCCTTGATTATTTTAATGGCTTGTGACTGGAACTGGGAGATGCAATTCTACGACAGGCGATGATCATTCAACCAGAGTCACCCGACCCATGAGGGAACCCTCTGGTCAGTTGTTTGCAATTGGAATCAATAGGGATTGGTTCCAGAAGTTTAGCTGCATCCACTGAGCTATTAAATGGGTGGCCAAATGCCCAGGATTGCGCCATGTGCCATTTAATGAGCATTTCTATGAAATTGAAGTGACTGAAAATCAATCTCCCAGTGAGCAGTTGAATGGAACACCCTATGTGCTGCCTGCCTCCCGCTGGGTCCCCAGAGGACCACACAAGATTGAACAGACTAGGAAACCAGAACTCCACCTGCAATGTTACACATTTGCATCAGAACAGTTTACATTTTTGTGGCTTCTGTTTTGGGCCTTCTTTTGGTTTGTTCTAACTATACAGTAACCAAGCTTGATGAAAACTGCCACAGACATTGTACATTTCCATTTATTTACCCAAGGGTCATGACCCTCATCTGTAGATGTGTAAAGCTGCCTACTCATGGTGCTCTAATGCAAACTATCATGTAAGACCTCTCCATGTGAATCTGCACTGTTCCATGCTCCAGATGGTCTTGATTGATTTGCTGTGGCATGTGAGGGAGGGTCTTACCTCCAGGGGGCAATGAACAGCCTTTAACTGTGCACTAAAGGAAGAATCTCAAATATGTAGGGGATGCCCTTATTCTTATTTAAAAACATTTTCAAGAGAAATTAAGTTGACAAGTTCTGGGTTCTGAAAACCCAGTAATAAATATTATTAAGTGTTGTAAAGCAGTAGTCGTGTTAGCTATAACAGAACACTAAAGTAGGAATGAGTTGCCAAAGAAAAACTGACCCTAAGCAGTCCTTTAAATTGTGTATATCCATGTTAAAATGGAATGGTCTAATGTTGACATACTCCAAAATTTAAAAAAATAAATTTGGTCCAATTAATGAGATTAAGTTGGTTAGACTGGATGCTTAGAAGGCAAATGTCCTCAATAATGCCTTTCCTAAAGTCAATACAATAGAGCAGCCAGTCTGAATATATATAGCATAGCAGTACTCACAGCTTAACAGGTTCTTCTTGGTGGAGCCAAGACCATGATGTCTAAATTTTAACTTAATTAAGCGTGGGAGAAGTCAGAGTCATTCTTTAACTTTTTACAGAGCTAGCTGACCATTTTTCAATCGTATTAGATTGAGTTTTTCCCTTACTGCCAGGGTAATACAAAGCTTCTGAGGAGCATAGGACCTTGTGAGATCCCCAGCTAAAGAGCAGACCTTTACTCTGGGTACTGCCACCTTCCGAGGAGCATGGGACCTTGTGAGATCCCTAG
The DNA here is from genome assembly GCA_038501925.1 of Xenopus petersii. NCBI lineage: Eukaryota > Metazoa > Chordata > Amphibia > Anura > Pipidae > Xenopus > Xenopus petersii. Next base: position 126,810,005 of record CM076684.1, read on the forward strand.
CTAAAGAGCAGACCCTTACTCTGGGTAATATTACCTTCTGAGGAGCATGGGACCTTGTGAGATCCTTGGCTAAAGAGCAGACCCTTACTCTGGGAAATTCCACCTTCCAAATAGAATGGGACCTTGTGAGATCTCCAGCTAAAGAGCAGACCCTTACTCTGGGTAATATTACCTTCTGAGGAGCATGGGACCTTGTGAGATCCTTGGCTAAAGAGCAGACCCTTACTCTGGGAAATTCCACCTTCCAAATAGAATGGGACCTTGTGAGATCTCCAGCTAAAGAGCAGACCCTTACTCTGAGTACTACCACCTTCCGAGGAGCATGGGACCTTGTGAGATCCTCAGCTAAAGAGCAGACCCTTACTGTGGGTACTACCACCTTCCGAGGAGCATGGGACCTTGTGAGATCCCCAGCTAAAGAGCAGACCCTTACTCTGGGTAATATTACCTTCTGAGGAGCTTGGGACCTTGTGAGATCCTTGGCTAAAGAGCAGACCCTTACTCTGGGTAATTCCACCTTCCAAATAGAATGGGACCTTGTGAGATCCTCAGCTAAAGAGCAGACCCTTACTCTGGGTACTACCACCTTCCGAGGAGCATGGGACCTTGTGAGATCCCCAGCTAAAGAGCAGACCCTTACTCTGGGTAATACCACCTTCTGAGGAGCATGGGACCTTGTGAGGTCCTCGGCTAAAGACCAGACCCTTACTCTGGGTAATTCCACCTTCCGAGGAGCATGGAACCTTGTCAGAGCCTCAGCTAAAGAGCAGACCCTTAGCCTGAGTAATTCCACCTTCTGAGGAACATGGGATCTTGTGAGATCCCCAGCTAAAGAGCAGACCCCTATTCTGGGTAATACTAGGTTTAGTCAAAGTAAGTGGGGCAACCGAATGGCAATGAGACAATCAGTGCCCAGCCACAAGTTTAACCTATGTCAGAGGAACATTAATTTTTCTGGGGAATGAAAGTGGTAGGCAGAAATACTTAGCATGTATTAAGCACTGGTGCAAACATGGAGTGTAAGGGTTAAATTCAGCTCTTTTATTTCTCAGTAAAAACTGCTATTGGCACTTCTAGGTGTTAGCATTACGAGATTACAAGACGATGTCCTTAGTGCGAGTTAGTTAGCCCTTTGTATCGTTTAGCACCTCTGTTTGTGTCGTACTGTACTTTTGTGTTTGCCTTCTAATTTATTCATGGGCCAAGGATTTTAATCAGAACCTTGAGCCAGGTTTAGTGCTGATTACCCTTTCCTTCAGCTGCACCAGTGACATATCTGATTCCAGGCTTGATGCTGCCACGCGTTGCTGGCAAGATTCATTGGAGGTTAATTAAATCCATCTTCAAAACAACGAGGGGCCAATGAGCCGTATCCTTGTTGCAATAGTAAATTAAATGATGCAATTGTTTCTCCCTCCATCATCTGAGAAGAGGAGCGGGCCAGGAGGATGGGCTGAGTAAATGAATTGTCATAAGGCTGCCACACTTCTAGCCCCCAAGGGGGGGGACTGGTAGCATTTGGTCATAAACCTGCCTTTAATTTGTGACTACAGCTAAAGATTACTGTTATCAGCAGCGAGGGGTCTCCAGGGGCTGCTTGATGGAAAAGATGACACTCTTAAAATATTAAGAACCTATTGATTCCCAGCAGGGATTACCAGCCCCGGTCCTTTTCACATGCAAACGAATATAAACACGGTTACAGTGATGGACACAAAGGATGACGGCCGCATCCGATATTGCGCTGCCTCAGCCATAATTAAAACGTACACAAATTAAATACAATTATTTTTTTTTTATATACAGGGATGAGCGTTATTAAACTAATTAATAATGCAGTCAGTCAGCTCAGAAATGCTGCTGTGATTGTTGAGAGTGTATGTTTTATTCTTTATGCGGCGACAACTGGCAGCTGCAGGACTCGGACTGGCACGGGATGACAAAGGGATGACAGCAGTACCAGCAGCTCCTGTCTCTCTGCTCAATGGAAAGCATAGTCTGCTTCTGCCACACCTGCTATTCATCACCTATAGCTGACACTCATTGTGATCGATGGCTCAAAAGAATCTACAAGTCCCAGGCCTTACTTTTCCTCCCCCCCCCCACCACTGCTGACTGATAGGAACATGCATTTCCCGATAGCTGCTCATTTTATGGCCTCTTTTGAATGTAGTTTTCATTGATTAAGATCATTTAGATGGATGTTAGGAGAGACTCCACTCGCTCAAATAGCCATACGCAAAATGTTATTGTGCCATATAGGAAGTTGGGGCCTTTTGGACATTTAAAGGAGAAGGAAAGCCTAAAATGAAGTAAACTTTATCAGAAAGTTCTATATAAATACACCAGTAAACCCTTAAAGTAATGCTGCTCTGGGTCCTCTGTCAAAAGAAACACAGTATTTCTTTCCTTCTATTGTGTACTCATGGGCTTCTGTATCAGACTTCCTGTTTTCAGTATAAACCTCAAGGGCTAGGGCTTGAGCATGCTCAGTTTCCTCCCTTCCCTCCCCCCTTCCCCCCTCCCCTCCTCCCCCCCCCCCCCTCCCCTCCTTGCTGCAATCTGAGCCCAGAGCTATGAGTGAGCAGGGAGAGACTCAACAGCAAGTGATGTCACACCACGCTAATATGGCAGCTGCTATCCTAAAAAACAGAGAAAGCTTCTAGAGCTGTTTACTCAGGTATGGTAAAGCATTCTAAAGAATAAATATAGTGTTATAGCTTGCACTATTTCAGCTAATCCATTGACAATAAACTGCTTCAGTAGACTTCCTTCTCCTTTAAGCTGTTATCTGAATAAAATGGTACTCTTAAAAAGACACATGTCCATCAAGTTCAAACTTTTAAGTCTATATATGTATAACCTGCCTAACTGCTAGTATATCCAGAAGAAAACAAAAAGCCCATTTGAAGCCTCTCCAATTTGCCTCAGAGGGGGAAAAATTCCTTCCTGACCAAAATGGCAATGGGACTAGTCCCTGGATCAACTTGTGATGAGCTATCTTCTTTAAGAGAACACTATACAGGTCTGCAATACCTCGTTCCCGTAGACTGGTTTAGTGGCTAGCACTCCTGATTAATACAGGTAGGCAAATTGACACCTCATGAAACGTACCCTAGTGTGGTTTATATGCTGTAAATACAATGATGTTGGGCAAAGAGTTTGACTAAACTAGGGGTTTACCCCCAATGAGACAGAAAAGGTGGCCATACAGGATAGGATCTGCTTGTTTGGCAAGGTTGCCAAACAAGCTGATCTTAACCTGATATGGCCACCAAAGGCAGGGCGATATCAAGTTAATCTGAGCGTTCAGCCCTAGGGCCAAACAATTGAATTACAATGAGCAAATGGACACCGACTGGATGAGGAACACTAGTCAATGCAGTCCTCGATCATTGGAAAAATCAAAACCGATGTATCGAAACCTGCCCCATATCTATCGGGGAGACCCATCAGAACGCCCCCTTCACAGGCAGATAGGCTGCCGAATTGGTATAAAGGACCGATATAGGCAGCTGCTCTCTGTTAACCAGAGAGCCCCAGAATTACTGGTAGGTCATCCCCTATAGATTCCATTATAATCAAATATTTCAGAGTTTTAATAATTTCTCTTTAGTAATAAAACATTACCTTGTATGTGATTTTCAAGATATATTTAATCCTTATTGGAGGGAAAGCAATCCTATTGGGTTTATTTAATGTTTAAATCATTTTCTAACAGACTTACAGTGTAGAAATCCAAATTGAGTAAAGACCCCTTATTAGGAAAACACCAGGTCCTGAGCATTCTTTATAATCATCACAGTTTGTGTCCAACTAATGTCATTGGGAAGTGGCGTCTATTGAGCCTTCAGTTGCTGAGATAAAAATGAGACATAAACAACATGGCAACCTCCTCTCATATGTATGCATAGGAATTCATTTAGGGCAGTGGCACATGGGAAGATTTGTCGACCCACGATTTTTTTTAGAAGCGGCTGCGGGCAACAAATCTCGCTAAAATGCCTCTCCACTGTATGTCCAACTGATCTCTCAATCACCCAAAGTTTCCTTCAAAGATAACTTCAGGTGATTTAGTGATCAGTTGGACATACCGCCAGCGATTTCTATTACTGGCAATGGATAGGCATTTTCAGGAGATTTGTCGCCCGCTGCTGCGTAAGCTATATTGTCTTAGTAGATAAGAGGTTTTCTCTAAAATTAATGAAAACCCTAAGACACACGGTTTTTCTACACCTATATATAGTTCAATAACACATGTATATACCTTTTTGTAGAACCTAGGATAAGTTGGCGAGGCTAAATGAAAAACTTTCAAGCTTAAAGGATCCAGCCATGAATGTGTCTTTGAGGTTTAGAAGGATTAATTGTCCAGGGCAGGATATCACTGACTGCATAAGACTTTAATCACTTCCTCATTTAACTGAGAGAGGAGAGAGCTTGCATTGAAAGTGACCAGTAGTTAAATCACTTTAGCCACACTGTAGTCTGCTGCTTAATCATGGAATTACAGTGCTGTGTCTGGCTTTTTATCCTATAATAAAAGCAAGCTAAAGGGAAAAAAGGGGGAAAAATCCCATGTATCTCCAAGAGTAGGGAAGTCTTATGCTGCTCCCAATGGATTAAAGATCCCATAGGAATGAATAGAATGTGGGTGAGTTTTTATTTATTAACTGAAAACTCACATTTTAATAAATCTGCCCCTTAAGGTGGCCATACTCGGAGAGATCCACTCGTTTGGCGATGTCGCCAAACGAGCAGATCTCTCCCCAATATGCCCACCTTGAGGTGGGCAATATCGGGCTGATCCTAACGAATAGTAATGGCCAGTCGGATCGCGGGACCGCATCAACAAATAGATGCGGCCGCGATCCTACGGGATTTTTCATCCCATCCGATCGAGATCTGGCCGACTTTCGGCCAGATTTCGATCGGGGAAGCCCATCGGGGGGCCCCATACACGGGCCAATAAGCTGCCGACACGGTCTGTTGGCAACTTTTACCGGCCCGTGTATGGCCACCTTTAGACATTAATATCTATTGTAAAATACGGACTATGGTACATGTTCCATTGTTTCCAGGGGGGGATCATCAGCGGTCAAACCACCCCTGTCCACCTGTCGCCATTCAGAATGTTCTTTTCTAAGAACAGCGTTTTGGCATGGAAGTCTGACGGCCACCTATCTGTATGCGTAAGCCAGGTCACATGTCATTAAAGGACGTTTGGATTGGTAACAGACGTTGAGGGTTGTTTTGTTGAGATCTCCACACAACGTTTCGGAGGTACAACCTCCTTTCTCAAGTGCTCTCTGGGGTTTTCCAGATAAAGGATCTTTCCATAATTTGGATCTCCATACCTTAAGTATGCTAAAAAAAAAAATAATGTAAACCCAATAGATATATCCCAATTATATCTTAGTTGGGATCAAGTACAAGCTACTGTTTTATTATTACAAAGAAAAAGGAAATCAATTTTAAAGGTTTGCATTATTTGATTAAGATAGATTCTATGGGAGATAGCCTTTCTGTAATTCTGAGCTTTCTGGATAGCCGGTTCGGATAACGGATCCCATACCTGTCGTGTTTTTTTTAAAATACTAATTACATTTACAAACAACTATCAACATGTATAATGAATCTATATTGGACAATTGCTTGGAATTACATTTTCTTTCATTATGCAAAAAACTGGTTTTGTTGGAGATGCCCTTTAATGTATAAACATTTTAAACCGGCACCAATGAAAATCTGTGTGCAATTGAATTGCAATTAATAAGAGGGATGCTTATTCTAATCAGCAAATTTATCGCTTTATACTTCAGTCTGATGCTGATGTTTTCATTGCCCTATTGATACAAGGATACAAGGGTTAATAAACCATTTACATGCACTTCCTGCCAAGAGACATTTTACAACTGTATTATTTGGAGCTGGAATAGATTTGTCTCTGATATTGACAGCAACATCTCCTTATAATAGCGTCTTTTCATTTACTGAATGACAACGTATAGTTGGCTTACAGGCACAAGCGATGCTTTGTGTATCCTAATAATGCTTGTACACAGGGATGTCAGTCAATTTTTGACCCCTACAGTCTGGTATTATTTTCAGAACACTAATAGATTTTTCCCTAGCGGTCACAGGCTCCCTAATAGATTCCTTTATACGATGTGCGTTTACATATGTCACTTCTGGCCAGAAGCTTTTAAAGTGATGTCTGTTCCTTCAAGAAAATATTTGTACTTTGTAAATCATTAGTCTTTAGTAAAGCACTGTGGAATATGTTTGTGCTATATAAATAAATGATAATTCTTATTGCCTGTTGTTTTTTGTTGTTGTATATCGGTTCTGTCTCTTGTGTGACATTTCTTCTCTCTGTATTTATATCTATACAAATGAACAGTTGCATTCTTCTTATCATTGCTAAAAAGTTGTCCCTGGACAGCCATGGAACAGAGCAGTGTAATAGTCTCTGGGAAGGGAGTGTGACTGTGGGATAGCAGGTATAGTAGGGAGAGATGGTGCCTATAGTAACAGTGGATAATAGTCTCTGGGAAGGGAGTGTGACTGTGGGATAGCAGGTATAGTAGGGAGAGATAGTGCCTATAGTAACAGTGAGATAATAGTCTCTGGGAAGGGAGTGTGACTGTGGGATAGCAGGTATAGTAGGGAGAGATGGTACCTATAGTAACAGTGGGATAATAGTCTCTGGGAAGGGAGTGTGACTGTTTGATAGCAGGTATAGTAGGGAGAGATAGTGCCTATAGTAACAGTGAGATAATAGTCTCTGGGAAGGGAGTGTGGCTGTGGGATAGCAGGTATAGTAGGGAGAGATGGTGGCTATAGTAACAGTGGATAATAGTCTCTGGGAAGGGAGTGTGACTGTGGGATAGCAGGTATAGTAGGGAGAGATGGTGCCTATAGTAACAGTGGATAATAGTCTCTGGGAAGGGAGTGTGACTGTGGGATAGCAGGTATAGTAGGGAGAGATGGTGTCTATAGTAACAGTGAGATAATAGTCTCTGGGAAGGGAGTGTGACTGTGGGATAGCAGGTATAGTAGGGAGAGATAGTGCCTATAGTAACAGTGGATAATAGTCTCTGGGAAGGGAGTGTGACTGTAGGACAGCAGGTATAGTAGGGAGAGATGGTACCTATAGTAACAGTGAGATAATAGTCTCTGGGAAGGGAGTGTGACTGTGGGATAGCAGGTATAGTAGGGAGAGATGGTGCCTATAGTAACAGTGGGATAATAGTCTCTGGGAAGGGAGTGTGACTGTGGGATAACCGGTATACTGTAGTAGGGAGAGATGGTGCCTATAGTAACAGTCTAAAATGCATATAAGTACTCTTATATTTGTTATGGCAGCTTTAATTATATTTCAGTGTATTTTTAAATAATTATGGGAATATATAGAGAGAGAGTATTAAATAATGGTCTTGTTTAAATAAGATAGATCCTGCTTAGTTTCTTTTCTCCCCCCCCCCATAGAGAAATCCAGAACGTAACCAGATAAATATGTTTTACACCAGTAGCAAGTCTTTTCTCATTCATGTTATTACTTGTGTGTTTATTGCACCTTTGCTGCTTGGTGTTGAACACCCAGTTCCTTTCCAACCTGCTGAGAAGTAAGATCTTAAGTAGGTCTATTTGTGCATGAAATGAGCCCAGTCTCTGTTTTCTTTTCTCTTTGTTGCCGATTTCATGCTATCACAAGGGCTGCGTGTTTTCCTGCTCAAATTTGTCAGACAAATAAAGGCTTTAGAAGCAGGGTCACGTTTAGAGGGAGGAGCATGAAAAATTGGGAATAGTATCTTGAAGCCCACCCATCGGACTATTAGCATAAAGGGTTTTATAGAGAAGTTTATGGTGAAGGGGGCTTGCAATTGTGATTTATATTTCTTTACGGCAGAATTTTAGAAATTGCACTAAACTAACATCAATTATAATGCTAATTTAATGAATGTGAAATTTGTAGGGATTAAAATAGCATATTTAGCAAGGCATAAATGGCATATTAGTTATATTTTAACACATTCAGACTTAATATTCTGTTAGATTCTCTTATTCAGACATTAACTGAGAATGACTTTCTGATATATCCATGTGGCACTTGACTTATGTACAAAAGTGCTAAAGCACGGGGCTAGAATTCTCTTACTACAGGAAGACTGAGGATCTCCAACCTTCAGGGCTCCATCTGTTTTTGATCTACAACTCCCTCCATCCCAAGATAGCTGAAGGTTCAGAGAGTTGCAGTTTAACGACAGATGGAGGACAGCCGGTTGAGCATCCTTAATGTAATTTTTTTAAACAACTACAGGTGTCGTATCTATTATCTGCAATGCTTGTGACCTGGGGCTTTTTGGATAAGTGATTTTTCTTTAATTGGGATGTTAAATGGTAAATAAACTCAATAGGATTGTTTGGCCACCAATATGGATTCATGCCGCTAAGTTAGGATTTAATACAAAGTACCGTTTTATTATAGAGAAGAAAATCTTTATCAACAATAAAATTATTTGCTTAAAATTGACAAAATGGGAGATGGCCCGACCACAACTAAGTTTTCTGGATAAATGGTTTCCAGATAAGGATTCCCATTCCTATATTAAATAACACGATAAATAAAATATTTTAAAAAAAACGTAATTTCTATTGAAAGCGGTACCAATGTGGTGTGAATACTCTCTTGGGGTTTAGTTTATTATGGTTTCTTATCCTTTCTCTGGGAATCCAGAAGAAGTCTGGGCCTCAGTGATTGTTCTATTAATTAATTGTATTAATTAATTGTGATTACTTTTGCAGAACTGGTATAAACTTTTTTTTTTTTTGTTTCAATAAATTTTTTTGTTTTTCAAAAAAAAAAAATGCGTTGTCATATGTTACATACATACAATCGTTATAACATTGTAGTCAAATATATTGCAAAGCATATAGCATTATGTAAAGGGAAAGTAAAACTGGTATAAACTTTTTCTGCAAAAAAAGACAATACATTTTGTTGGGAGCCTTAAAAAACCGCCTATAGACCCCAATGTATTTTGCAAGGAAAAAGTCGCCATGAACAAACACTCGCAATGCGTTTTGTGAATTTTCACCATTTTGCAGATTTGTTGCTGCTTTGCAAATTCACTTATCATTACAAGTGTGGAGATTATTTGACTTACTATTTTCTATTATAGAAGGTATTTTAGCATCATTAAATGATATGATGCTTAACGACCCTAATCGGCTGAAGCTGAACGTCATTTTGATATGCTAAACCTATAGGTTTTACATTAGCTGCAGTCTAAAACTGGCCGTAGATCTTGAGATTTTTAAAAGATCAGATCCTCATCTTGAGACCACGATTATCTCGGAACGATCGTACGAATTGACCAGCACCTAAAAAGACCAATTTGCCAGGAAAACAAAGGGGAGCTGCCTGCTTGGCCCTGCAAACATAGATAGATTGCACTGGGACCGACAAAGGTTTTTTGACAACAAGGAACAATTTCCTGACAGATGTCGGCCGAAAAATCGTAAGAGGTACGATCGTTCGAATCCCACTAACCGCACGATAATTTCGAAGGGTTGGTCGGACTTCCCTAAAATCGGTCGTTCGGCAAGAAGAATCGTCGCGTCTATGGGGAGCTTAAGTCATTTGAAAATTCATGTCTTTCACTCTTTTGATCCTTTAAAAATGCCTTTCTTCTTTAAAAATATCCAAATTGCTCAGGATCCTAATCATTATTATTTTTTTAAATAATTGCTTCATTCCTTTTAAATCGACCCTGCGGGTTGCTTGTTTGCATGTGAAAGTGGGCCCCCTTCTTTGGCTTGATTAAGAAATAATGTAATTGCAGCATATTCTTTAATTTGGGTGTTGCAAGAAAATAAAGTCGGAGAATTTACTTCCCTTTGAGAATTTAAATCCGAGCCCTGTTCTGTATGTTAAACAGTCGGACGGACATCTGGCATGATTGGTTTTAATCTGCTGATTTAGTCAGGATTTAATCTTTCCTTTTACACCTCTTTGTACTGCAGTCAGAGAAGTGACAGAGCTAAAGTGAAACAATGGCTTCCCTTATTCCAGCCTGTAGACCATGTGGCCTGTAGGGCCTTATTTCCAGGGCTGTTTCTCTGGGAAGACAATGAAGCATCTGGTGGGCTATTCTTGTGTCCAAGAAAAAACATTTTTGTCAGTAATTTCTCCTGGCCGGGCTGCTTGGCTTTCTCTGAGTGCTGCTTTTTAGGACAGGGTGTGCCAAACCCAGTAGCCAAGGGTCACAAGGTTAAAATGATGAATTTTTATGTCCCTGTTTCTTGTGTTTCTGCTCAGTCAAAATTTTTTGCGCGCTGGGCTGCCTCTCAATGGAAGCCACGGAGAGCAATTTGTCCTCTTGGCCTGGAAGAATAGATGAGCAGATGAGTTAAGATAGCATGTATGAGGGGACAGAGGAGCACACAAATGTTTCCTATGGTGGAACAGAATACTCCTGTCACCGTTCTCTGCAGGAGGTTTGGGGAGATTTGTGGCCTATTGGCATTCGATCCGATGACAAATGAATAGAACAGCAGTTAAGGATATAGCAGGAAGACTATAGTCCTCCGTGTACAGAAGCAATTCTCAGCTGTTAATGGCTCTTGTTTCGCCTTATGAATTACAGGCTGAAGCCACCTAAAGAGGCTCTAAATCAAGTTTCCCCTTATAGAAAGTCACATTCTGACAGTTGCAGATACACATGTTAAAGCTCCCTGCATTAACAACGTATTTAAAGAGCACTGAGCATCTTTCTTAACGCATTACAATAGAGGGAATAAAGATATATTGACATGCAAATATTGCCTTGAGTGCCTTTGTATATTGGGAGACAATTTTACCTTATTTTTGTTTTTTGTTTTTTTAGAGAAATGGTAAAAAACAAATATAGCAGACACATACCCTTTTTTTTTTTTTTTTTTTTTTTTTTAAAAAAAAAAAAAAAAACAATACAGGTTTTTGTGGCCTATATTGGCTTCTGGTGAGGAGGTTTAACTAAAGAATTTGCAGTTTTCTGCACAAAATTAATTTCTTTTGCCAATTTGTTTTGATTTAGTCACAGCTTGACTCTCCTGGTAAAACTACAGCTTACTGAAACCCCCATTTGGTAAAATAGTGTATGTGGCGGACTTGTATTCAAACTATACCCAAGGGCACCCCATGATCTAAGGCTTCCTCTGTTGTTATACCCTTGTGTTCTGTTTAATTGCCAATTTTGTAGATGCATGTATTTCCTTCCATGTCTATTTTGCCGTTAAATCGAAACAACCAACTTAGTGCTGAGTCGATTTTTAAATTGCCACTTGATTCCATAGACACACATGCATATATACCCATGAAACACCTACAGTGATTGGATAGCAGCTTGTAGCCCTGCTTACAGTGTTTTGGCGTGATGGTGGCTGTTATATAATTCATTATTATCACATACTTATATATAAGTGCCAACATATTCTGTAGCGCTGTAAAATAAAAGGGCGCATACGTTAAGAGGGTTATTTACTAAAATCCAAAATTTTGATATTATTTGAATAAAAAAAAGTCTGGTTTGACCTTATTTATTATTTAAAAAAGCTTAATTTAATCGGTTTATGTAAAAAAAACGATAAAATCAATCAAAAACCTGAATCCTACGTTTTTTTCAGAGGTTTTTCCCGAATCGCTCATTTTTTTCGGGGTTTTTCCTGAAAATCCTGGATTTTTGGATAATATATTGCATTTTCGGGCTAATTCCAGCGCAGACCACATAAACTAGGATAGGGACCTCTGCCATTGACTTATACACCACCTTGGCAGGTCTGAGATGGCGGATTTTCGGATTCAGGCTTTTTGCTTCATCTGGCTTTAAAAAAATCTTCAAAAATTTGAGTTAAAAAAAAACCTGAAAAATGTGAGTTTTGCCCCAAAAACCCAACCTAAGTCTAATAAATAACCACCTAAACGTACAGAATACATACTAAAATTACGTTTTTGAGAAGCACACCCATTCTCGATAATTCGTTGGCACTTTGTCTATAGGTCACTGGTATTGCTGAGGAGGTCAGGAGGGTTGTTTAATTAAAAAAAAAGCCTTCCTGTTATATTATTTAGTCATGTTCTATAGTCTAGATTCATTTTACATTGTATTCTTTTTTTTTATCACATTACCATAAGTTATTAGGCTCCACAAGCAAGTATTTTAAGACTAGGGCCCCAACTGTTCCCCTTCCCCTCTGCACGATTTCAGCGGGAAATGCAAAATCTTGCGTTTTGGCACAAAAATCCTCTGTGTCTGCCTGCACCTAAGTGAAGGTAATGATTCCAGGTGCAGACAGAGCAGAAGAAGAGAAGCACTGGGGCAGCTAAAAAAAACCAGGCCGAGATCTCTATTGTGTGGCACTATTCCAAAACCTTTGTGAAAACGATGTCTCTTAGATTGTAAGCTCCTGTGCGCCAGGCCTTTTAATACTTGTATTGCTCACTATTTGTATGGGATGCTAGATGCCTGCACACCTTTTAATATGTTGGCGCTTTATAAATAAGTGTCAACAATTATAATTTTGCAAACGTATTAAAATAACTCATCAGTTAGGGCCCTCACAAGGGTCTTTAAATTCTTTGGTTCTCTGCAGCCTTCAGCCTATCTGTCTGTATTGTTGGCGTACAAAATAAGCTTCTTACTTTTATCAAACATGGTACAAGGATGCAGGTAGCAGGCCTTTCTTAGGTTAACAAAGAGGTTAATGAGATATGACAAGAAAATAATAAAGTAGTTTGCTTTAATCATACTCTACAGAGCATAGAGAGAGGCGAAATTCATTTTCTGCTGGTCACGGTTGATCATTTGTTTTGGCAAGGCCACCCGACTGATACTAATGGGTTTGCAAAGTGTCATGTCCCGCTGCTCATATGTCACTGGGACAAGCCTCACCCTTAAAGTGTTCATTTAACATCTGGACTTGGGATTTCACATATATAATCGTATCGGGGGAAAAGCCACTTTGAAATGTGAGGCTCCAGATGCACACTCATTTCTGCCATAGGAAAGAGCCCAGCAATCAGCTCCACAGGCCATTATCATTCCTTCTATGTCTGTTTCAGGCTTTTCCCCAAAATGTTTTCCCGTGCACAGATTGGTAAACAACCTTAATACAAATTACAATTATTATGTGAAACACAAAGATATGTAGCCAGCAGCAGTGAAGCTTTTATTGGGAGTTGCATTTTATCAAGGGGCATGTATCATCATCATCATCATCATTTATATAATGCCGACAAGATACGCAGTGCTTTGAGTATAATTGTTTAAAGGCAACTTAACCATCTAGTCATTTTTTTTTTCATCTCACCCCAGAGCTCAGGCCCCAACCACATCACTGACAGGGAACAGCCCATTTGTCTTGTTTCCATTGGATGCTTAGGCCTTTTTAAAAATGTATAACATTACTCAAATAGCCTCCATATTCTGTGTATTCTTTAAAGAATTGTGCATAATATTTTGTTCTCTGCTACGGGGGCACATACATATTGTGGTTTCCTTAAACAACACAATTATTCGTTGTTGTTTCTAGTGCACCAAAGCTGACAGCCATGAGCTGCCAATCTTCCCAACATTTCCCAAGCATATGGTTTGTACATCATCTCTTCCTTTTGGTGAATAGCAAAGTTTTTTTCTATTCCCCCTTAGAACCTCAAGATCTCAATTGTGTGATGCTAAAGTCTGTGATCTCATTACTGGCTTCTTTGATCAGATCTGGGTTTTTAAGTTCTCAAGTGTTTCTTCTTCAAGCTCTTCGCATTTCTATTGCTTCCTGATTGCTGCTAATTCCTTTATTGTATTACCCTCCCCACCCAGGCAACTCGTGTGGCCCTGTCTCATGAAGCATTTGTCTCCCAGATCAGGTGGTAGGTCTCAAATTCCCAAGTGTGGTCTGTGTGTGTGTAGCCATGCCAGTTATATATATTACTATTAATAAGGATCATTTTTATTGCAGGTAATTTGTGGCGGTTGCATGATAATTTCATTGCATAATCCCATTTCTTTTATATGTTTAGATTCAATATGTGTAACAAGATTAATGCTAATTGATCCTCAGTCAAGCCATGGTTTGCAGTCAGATGTCAGATCAAGTCTATAAAAACCATAGTTCTAACCAGTGGTATGGGCCCCACAGCAATTTATTTTTCAGGCCCAAAGGGTCTAGAGGTGGACTTCTTTTACCAATATTTATTGAAATTGTATATTAATTAGTTCCTCATTAGGCCCCTATAAATCATGGGCCCCCTTGCAGCTGCAGAGTCTGCTTCCTCTGAAGTTACACCTCTGGTTCTAACTAGGGATTCACCGAATCCACTATTTTGGAACACTGAATCCTTCTTGAAAGATTCGGCCGAATACCAAACCGAATCCTAATTTGCATATGCAAATTATGGGTGGGAAGGGCAAACCATTTTTTACTTCATTGTTTTGTGACAAAAAGTCACCCGATTTCCCTGCCCAACCCATTAGGATTTGGATTTGGTTCGGCCGGCAGAAGGATTCGGTCAAATCCGAATCCAGCTGAAAAAGACCAAATCCTGGCTGAATCCAGAACCAAATCCTGGATTCGGTGCATCCCTAGTTCTAACAGTTACCCTGCTATTACTCCATGCACTACCCAGAACTGGAAATACTCATTAAAACCCACAATTTTCCCATATATATCCCATATAAATCATTTGAGCTCTCTGGGATTAGGGCAGTGCAGGTAGTGTTTTCTGGCCTTCGGTTTGGAAAAAACATCTGATATCCGAGTATTTACTATGGATTTCTAGACCTAGGCAAGGATTAAACATCATCTTTGTACATGTGTTTCCATGTAGTCTCTTTTATAAATGGGTAGTTGTTATGTTGCATCAGACCCTTGATCTCACAGTGGCTGAAGTTATTACGATTTATGATTGGGTGGTTCTTGGCTATTGCTGGACAGTAGATGTTTGTAAGCAATCATTTTTTTTAAAAAAAATGCAATATTGTGTTTGCATAAGTATTTTACTTTAATTTTGTGTGTCAGTTCTCAATTGGATTAAGATTAGTGCTGTTACTGAGCCATTGTAGGACAATTCATCTCCATTGTTACATAGACTTTATGTTGGGGATCATTGTTCTGATCAAAGAAGAACTTTCTCCCAAGAATCGGTAGCCCTCTTGTAGTATTTTCCTGTATTTTGCACCAACCTTTTTTCTTTCTGTTTTAACAAGGTTAGCCTGTTCTTATGTTGTCTTTGAGATGCGGTCAATGTTTGATTGAACATTTTTCTTTCTTGGTCTCAGTTAACCACAAAACATTTTACTACCCTAAAACTGGGTCCCGCTCATGTTTTTCTGGCAAACTCTAAACATGTTTTTTATATGGTACTTTCTGAGTAAGATTTTATTTGGTGCCACCAGGGCTGCTCCTGCCTTGAGGCAAGGTAGGAACCGTGAATCAGGCAGCAGCAAGCAGGCAGTTATCAGGGGCAGCAAAAAGCCTCCTCTAGTAACATTCAGAGCTGGTTTTGCATCCAATAAGGATTAATTATATCTTAGTTGGGATCAAGTACAAGCTACTGTTTTATTATTACACAGAAAAAGGAAAATCATTTTTAAAAATGTTAATTATTTGATTAAATTGGAGTATAGGGGATAGCCTTCCCGCAATTTGGAGCTTTTTATATAATGGATTTCAGGATAACGTATCCCATGCCTGTATAGAGTCTGTTTCCACAAAAATATAAAACAAAAATGAGTGATTGAGATATTGAACTGATCAAGAGGTTATGGTAAATGCCTTGTTTGCAATATTCTAAGGGTATTATTAACATGTATTTATATAGCGCCAACATATTGCGTAGCACTGTCTAATGGCACGTTTGTCGTCCGAGATTAAATCTGCACTACCACAATTCTCCCAAAAGACAAATACTTGTGACAATTCCGCTTAATCGTACGGAAAATGCAAAAGGAGGCAAGTTCCTATGATAAAGCCAGATTGCCAAAAATATATGTTTTAATTATGGTGATTCTAATGTTATTCAATGGCAAGTCATTTTTGGGAGATTTGTCGTCTACTGTAGGGTAGATTTAACCTCAGGCAACAAATCCGTGTGCCATTACCAGAAGGGCCCTTAGGTTACACCTGTGTTTTGTATGTTGGGTGGTTGTGAGTTTGTTTGTGTGTTTTGCCTGTTCTAAAACAAGTAAACAGATTATAATAAATATTTTTTTTTTCCTACTGGCTGATAAAGTTCTATCTCAGACTGATGAACACTGGTTCCTTTTTTTGCTAGAACTATTGCATTTGTGCATCAGTTCTTATTAATTCCGTCTTTATCCTCTTCTAGTCCAGGCGTCTCCTAACTTCTAGCCAAACATTTTTTCATTTTTAATCGGCGGGCGGATTTAAGACCAACATGGGGCAGCAAGCAGCCATTGGTCTGGACTTTTGTCAGATTTTTGACAAAAGGAATTATTTTAAAACTGCTGAGCGCCCGGGTCCACAGAAAAAGAATTGTGTTATTTCGTTTTATTAAAGAAAAACCTTTTAGGGGGAAAAAGCCTCATAAACAAGGCCCATGCCCTTGAAAATGTTCTGCTTGGGTGACTGCGACTGTAGCAATTGAAAAGAACACTTATCCCAGATTGTATATGAAATGAACCATGGTATAATCACTTGGATCTCCGCGTCATATGGCAACTTTTTGTGTATGGCGGCATAGAATGCGGTAAGGTATGGGGTTTTCATTCTCTTTGCTAGTTTACAAAAGTTGATCAGTTTGAATTATTCTTTTGGGGCTGGGTAAGGGCTCGGAGATAAAGCAGCTAAAGGAAAGAGAGAAATACCTTCTCAAACAGATGCTTTCAAGGGACAAAAATCATGAATTTCTTGAATTGGCCCCACTCTGAGGGTCGCTACAATGACTATTTGACAGTGACAGTAGCTCTCCCTTGTCTTTTCCAAACCCTTCTTTGCCCCATTCACTCTGGAAAGCTGCTTAAACGCACTTAAGCGCATTAGCATTTGGATGCTAGGGGAGCATATTGACCCTCATTTGGAAAGTTTAAATGAGTGAAAGATGGAGCGATTTGTTAGGGTTTTAGAAAGCAGCTTTGGAAAGCGTCCGGTTTACCTCTCTGGCTTGTTTTAATGCTTGTTTCTAAGCCGGTGTGCTGTTTAAAGGGAAGCAGACTGATTTGTGACACATGATTCCAAAGGGCTCCTTTTTTTTTGGGCTTGACCTGATTAGCTAATCTGTGCTTTGAATTTCAATTGATATAAGAGGGGGAATTTATCTTTGGGAAAAAAGACTTGTAGCTGGATCCCTGCAGTGAGCTACATGAAGACACAATCGGGGAAATCAATGGCCAGCACAGAACTGGTATTTATGAAAAATTGGATAAGATACAAAAAAAACACATTTTGATTCAAATGCTTTTGTTTTTGCTTCCTAAATATTCGTAAATTTCTAGCACATTCACTACTTCTACTTTCAATCTTTTCCTTTCTCCAACTAGACTTAAGGTGGCCATAGACGTAACAATTATGATCTTTCTTGGAAAAGATCTTTCCAAGAAAGATCATTCGTTTCAATACACACGTGTAGAGCTGAATCGTCAGATATACAGGTAGATATAAGGGAAGAAACAATAGAATTCTACCTGTATCTGACGATTCAGCACTAACAATGAGCGATGTTTCGGTCCCTTCAAAGGCACCCAATCAAAATTTTCCGTCCAGCCCGATCGACGAGCCGACCGATATCCAAGTCTTCTGCCGATATGGGTCGGCTCTTTTTCCACCATACACGCAACGAATATCGGACGAAAATTTGTTTCGTACGATATTATCTGTGCGTCTATGGCCACCTTAAGTCAATACAACCTTATGAATTTAGGTTAAATAAGGCGGTCATACGTGGGCAAACTGAGTATGTTCTCTGACTGATCAGGCCATGGGCCAAACAGTTGGCGAGTATAGTAGGGGCTATAAACAGTATGGTTGCCATTCTATTGTTTGGCTGATTGTGGCAAACAACTCAAGTAACCAGCAGGGACTGAAGAGTCATTACGGCTTGTCTTCCCTTCCTCATTTGCCAGGATACCATGCTCTGGCTGACATGGTGCATATGTAGGGTTGCCACCTTTTCTGGAAAAAAATACTGGCCTGGCCGGTAAAAAAGATGGCTGATCCCAATGTTATTAATAGGGGAAAAAGATAAATATATAGGAAGGCCGGTATTTTTTTCCAGAAAAGGTGGCAACCCTAGCTGGACACCATTCCGCCCTGGGCCAGGGCCTTTGTAGCCTTCCCACAAATCCAGGCCTGCAAAATATAATACGTTCTGATATATATAGATAGATATATATAAGCATCCTATATGCCTATAAACAAGGGTGAAAAAAGGAACACACAAAAAAGATGATTGTAACTGTGTTCTGAGGCAGTCAACAGTTGGCAGCAGAGTCTGGAAACTGAAGTCCACTTGTATATTGGAAGAAATGCCAATTCAAAAGTGCATGTTGGAATGCATGAGAAACCATAGCATGAGGCCAGTAGAAGGCACAAGACTTTTGAGGAACAATATCATTCAAATGTCTGGATAGAATGATAAGCATGTGTGGACTAGAACTGCTACAATGAGTTTGCTACAATGAGCTTGAGACAATAGGGGTGAGGCAGGAACCAGGGCAGAATGGTGAGCATGGCTGGCCTAGAATGGCTACAATTAGTAAGACAGATTGGTTTGAATGAACAGGTTGGCATTGTTACAATATGTGGGAAATAATGGCTACAATGAACAGGATAGCATGATTACAATGACTTCGTAAGAATGGCTACAGTTACCATGATGAATTGGTTACATTAAGTTCGTCAGGATGACTATAATAGGCATGAGTGAATGGGTGCCATCAGCAGATTATAATGATTTGAATGAACTGGTTAAATGGCTACAATAAGCATGATAGAGGAGCTACAGTGGGTGGGCTAAGGTGGTTATAACAAGTATGATATAAAGTGCACAGTAGAAGAGAGTTATATTGAGCATGTTACACAGGTGGCATTCGGCTAGTATAATCTCCATGATTAAAGTGCTTCCAGATTGTTAAATATTGGGCAATCTTTGATACAAGATCTAACATTGTAATGCTATCTTACAGATTTTTTTTAAAATTGGTCTACTGTTTGAAATCTTAATTTTTTTTCTATTTCTCGAAACAGACACTTTGTGCAAAGACAACAATGCAGACCATCCATGCAGCCGATACCAATGCAGTAGACAAGTTGGTTTTCCGAGAATCAGAAAACGACCACAAGGTATGCCGACGTGCATCTATGGGATAATGGACCCCGACTATAAATTATAAGGATCTTAAAAGTCACAAAGGGATTCTGATTTATACCGTTCAAAGCACTCAGAAGTGACTTCTGATTTCCTTATCAGTTCTATATGGCGGTACATTTTTGTGAGTGATGATGTAATAATTGTAACAGTTAATGATATTTATATAACACTGTTAAACCTGTAATATTCAATAGGGTCGAACTTACCCCCTATTGATTATGAGGCTATTGGGAGTCACTAATGAGTTGCACATAGCATAGCTATAAGAGTGCTCTTATGTAGGTCATGAAACTTCTCCTCTTAAAGGGGAACTAAAGTCTAAAATAGAATAATGCTAGAAATGCTGGATTCTGTATACTAAACATAAGCTTGAACTTACTGCACCAGAAGCCTAATTAAAGAAATGATTTATGTTTTCAAATTTGTAACTTTGCTAAACATCTTTGTAAGACCAAGACTACGCACATGCTCAGTGTGGTCTGGGCTTCAGTTAAGCTTAGGGACCGTCATACATTATCAAAACAGCACAAGTCAAATAATATCTGCCATAGAAGCTGATACAGCAAGACTGATTAATAATCAGAATATACAGACTGCACTGGGTCTACGGTTACAAATCTCTACACAGTCGCCGGCTGCTTTACAGGGAAACAAACAAAGCTGCTCGAGGTCAGGGAAGTAAGGTGGGGGTTCTACCCTTCCGTTTGAAAGTATGATCATTTCCCTGCAGAGCAGTTAGGGACCGTCTGAAGTTTCTGTCCACAGCAGTCAGAGCAAATTAAACGAAGGCGGAATTTCACTGCATACAGTCAGGTTTCTTATAAAAACGATAAACATTTATTAATTAAGTATATTGGAGATAGATTTCTTTTTCATTAAAGAAAGTAAAAATGGGATTTTATTTTTTTCCTTTACATCCCCTTTTAAGTTGGCCGTACACATTAAGATCTGCGCATTTGTCCACTGTACCAGTGCTTAAATGGCAAGGGGTGTCTATGCAGGTACATTGGGAGAGGACTGCATTGCCACGACAATTGCGTTCCCCACCAAACAGAAAATTTGGGTGGAAGGGCTCATAGTTGGGCAGATAAACTTCTAGTTTGGTCTGAGAGAGCCGTGTCTTCAGCTTACATCTGCTTATGGCTTTTTTTTTTTTATATATCTATTACAGCTTTAGTTACATTTAAAGTACTGGGGTACATTAGTTCTTATAATACCCAAAATTCAATAAGTCATTGGCTATGAATGACACTGATTATAACTGATGACATCATTAACCTTTTGCCTTTCAAAAGGTTAAAGATGTCAGTATTTAAGTATGACGGTATATACAGCAAATATAATTATTGTTTTCATTTATTATAACTCCCGTTTTACTTTAGATTATTAATAGAATTAATTGTATCATCATCATTGTGTAGAAACGCGGAGCTGCAGCTGTGTATTATGTTAACCTTTGGTCATTCTTTTGTCCATTGTAGGTCGTGCTACAAATAGAAAAGAAGTTGTTTGAGTATTTTAATCAAGAGGTTTTTAGAGATAACAATGGCACTGCGGTAAGTCCAAACTACCAAACCTATGACTAATCTGATGTTTTCCATAATATTACTACAATTTAATGCAGTTGTGCCCATTTAATCCAGGCACCCTACAGTACATGGCATACAAAGCTTGCTCGTTACCTGTGTAGGTTTAACCCTCCTAGAATGCTGGAGGTGCTGTCTGTAAAGGACCATAGTGCCAGCACTATATTAATACCTTTTTATTAACCACTGTATAATGTAACGAGAAATACTTTTTTGAAAATGTCAATGAACATAAAACTAATTTTCTTGGTTCATTGAAAGACTGGAGATTTGACTTCATTATAATATGGTTTAATTGGTCAAACAAGGTCATTTGAGTTTAAAAATGCTGTAAATCCCTGAATGCCAATAGCCGTTCGCATGTAAAGTAATAAAGCTTTGGCTGGTGTTGGGTCAATCAAACAAACACACATACGTACACTCGCTCCTCCAGCCTGTTCCATTTAGAAACCCACTGCCATTCACGGTCATGGAAGAGCTTCCAAGATCAGCCACAGAAGCAAAAGATAAATGATCTAATGAGCCCGAGCAGATAATCTAATCTTCATGGTCTAGTTAAACACGCAGCACCTTGATCACTAAAAACAAACTACCCATCTTAAAGGATATATGTCTCTGAGCCGAATTCAAACCCCCCCCCCTCCTTAAAAAAAAATCCATTGCATCCTTCATCAAATACTGGTGTTGTACAAGCCTGACAGAAATTTAATTCGAGCTGGCTCCTGAAAATAATTATTGTATTTTAAGAGTAGTAATCATTGGCTGGGACATGATTGAATGTGTCCATGGCTATTGACTTTTTCTATGATTTATAGCTTTGTTTAGTCGATATTCCCATCGAAATTGTATAATTAATTATAAGTGGGGCTGTCAGGTCTGCAGGATGGAGTGCACTGATGAGTATTTGGGAAGATTAAATTTTCCTTTGCTATACCGAAGCAAGGCTTGGGAATTTTCACAGCGTGCCGCTTGTTGGATAAAGACGTTTTTCTGTGTGTTTAGCAACTACTTCAGCTGAAGATGCATTGATTTTCCTGCCCTTTTTCTTTTTTTTTTTAGCAAGCGGTGCGCTCTTCACCGCTCTTCACTAATAGTGGAATTTGTGCAGATATGACAAGACCTGACAAATATTTATTATCAGACACACACTTTGTCATTGTCCATAGATAGGTTTTTGCCTTCTTATTTTTCTGCCAGTGTAATTTAGGAGATATATGTTTCAAGATACATAAAATGGTTATCATGCTTATACAAAAAAAATCTATAATAGATCAAATTTTTTCCTAAGTAGCAGAAATGAAATTTTCATTCTGAAAGCATGCGATGTGCCGTTAGTGATCTCCTTCCCTGAAAGGCAACAGGATGATGTGTGTTTGATGCTGCTTCTATCTCCAAAGCCGAATGCAACTGGAATCCCCCAAAGGCATTCATATTTACCGTTTTAGGTGTAATGCTATTCTCAGTCTTTCATGTGAGGTCTGTGGTCTCCATCTTACGATTGCTTGTCATAAAAATGACAATAATGCACACATTTCGAAAAGCAAACATTTTGCCAAGTGCCGATTCGCTAGTCTGCTGCAGTTTGACTATGAAACTGGATGGTTGCAGTTGAAGCTTCCACTCGGGTATGAGTGGTTCTACTTAGGCTTGCAGGTGGCAGTTGCTAAACAGTATATAGACCCAACCTGCCATGGATCTCCAGTATATCCATAAGACATACTTGGCACATTTCTAAAATGCTGAATTAATTGTTCAAAAAAGTGCATATATTATGGTTAATGTTTTGGGCCCCCTGTGAGGGCATGGCTAAGGCAGTGGACTAGGGCACAAAGCAACCAAAATATCCATATTTTCAAGACAAGGGTGATGTTCTTGGAATCACAATCTGCACCTGTGGGGTCATGAGTATGGCAGGGGACTGAGGCATAAAGTAACCAACATATCCAGATCTTCAGAACAAGAGTGATGGTCTTGAATTAAAAATCCACCCCCTTGGGAGGACATGGATAAGGCAGGACTGGGGCACAAAGCAACCAAAGTAGCTAGATTTTCAGGACAAAGAAGTTGGTCTTGGAGCCCAACCTGGCCACTGTGAATACCTGGATAAGGCAGTGCATTGGGGCCCAAAGTAACCAGATGTTCAGGACAAGAGTGATGGTCTTGGATTCCCAATCTTCCCCATCTTCCCCCTGTGAGGACACCGATAAGGCAGTTGGATTGGGGCACAAAACAACCAAAGTAACCTGATGTTCAGGACAAGTGTTATGGTCTTGGATTCCCAATCTGCCCCCTGTGAGGACATGGGTTAGGCAGTTGGACTGGGGCACAAAGTAACCAGATGTTCAGGACAATAGTGATGGTCTTGGATTCCCAATCTGCCCCCTGTGAGGACATGGATAAGGCAGTTGGACTGGGGCACAAAGCAACCAAAGTAACCAGATGTTCAAGACAAGAGTGATGGTCTTGGATTCCCAATCTACCCCTGTGAAGACATGGGTAAGGCAGTTGGACTAGGGCACAAAGTCAAAGTATTCTACAAAGAAAAGGTATAACTGCACACATTTCTATTACAAGGAAGAAATTATTTACAGTGGCCCAGTCTTGGATACCAGCTGGGGTGAAATCCATAAGGATGCCATTTGTTCTTGGAAACCCAGCCCTGAAGACTGGGGTGGTTCTTTTCAAATGCCGATGGTTAGTTGAGGAATTCTGAATAAACTGGACACGTTCAGCACTGTAAATCCTCATTTTTATTATAAATCAGCATCCTATTTATTCTTCCAGTCACCGCTTCCTTTATAGTGATCTGCACAACAATGCAAATTGCTTCAGCGGGATATCCCTGCTCTGCATGTGCCAATTATCTCAGGAAGGTGAAATTGCTATCTTTATGTATACTGACAGCTATTCCTACTGTACATTAAGCAGCATTGCTTGCGAGACACTGCAAAGGGTCAATTGAAAAACTGTCAGGGCAATTAGAAGCTTAGTTTGCCTGTCATGCTCTGTAGAAATGGACTGATGTCTTTGTCCAGATCTATTTTTGTCAGAAGCTGTGTTCCAGCCTTTAATAGCTGAAGAGCGGAACCAGTTGTTATTGTGAAATCCTATTACAAATAGAACACACTGCTGATTGGACATTAACCATACATATATCAATAGATTGTGTTAAGTACAAATCTACGTGTTAAGCAGTTTTTTTAATGACCCTTTTTCATTAGATTTATGAATATTGTCGAGAATTAGAGGCATTAAAATGGCAATTTGAAATTCAGAATATTAATCAACAAGCATTTGCTTACACCAATGCCTATGTTTGCCAGACCCTGCCTTTTTTTATTGTCCTTTGACGTCGCCTATCTTTTATCATTTAAGAGTCATAAAACACTTTACATTTATGGACATTAGGAGCTGTAAATGATTTGGAACAATCTAACACAGTATGTAGCAGTCCATGGCTTTGCAATCTTCACTTGCCTGGATTTAGTCACCTGGAAAAGCATACGGACCAGCATTCCAGAAAACAGACAAGCCCTTGTCAGGCAATTTAAATGTGGGTGTCCGAGAAGCGGTTTTGGTCACTTTGGCAGCACGTTTTGGGGGTAGTGAAACCACGGTGTGGAAATTGCCTGAAATAGCCCAGTTTTACATTACTCTTGGACTGCTTAAACTCTAGTGTGGCCAGGGCTGTCTTTAGATGTGATTTGTATGATTTCATAGCTGCTGCAGTTGACGTACAACTCTGAGCACCCAATAGCTTGCACTATTGTCTCCTTTTCCCTCTGCTATACATACTGTCCCCAACTGATACTCTGTAGGGCCATGGACCCATTATTTGAGAGAATTTCTTTCTTTTAGCCAGACTTTCATCTTATTGAGACATGACTTTAGTAGTGTAGGCCATCTGGCATCAAAAGCTTTACAAAAAGCTCTCATAAGATATGACTATTATTTTATGTCACAGAGTACCATATTTATTTATTTTAATATTAATTTAAAGTGGGTGGAAAGAGAGCATTAAATGTGGCATTAAACATGTGGGTCTTACTATTCTAGGGATGGACCTTATTGTCCACAGGATATCAAGTACAGATTAACGTTATAGACTTACTACTTACCCGTAATAGGACTGCACTAGGCAAATCCATAATGGAGAAGGACCTTGGAATCCTTGTAGGTAATAAACTTGGCTGTAACAAACAATGCCAGTCAGCAGCTGTAAGGGCAAACAAGGGTTTGAGATTTATTAAAAGAGACATAGATTCTCGGGAGGAGAGGTTCATTCTTTCAATTTACAGTGTGTTGGTTGGATCCCACTTAGAATATACCCTGCAGTTTTGGTCTCCAGTGCTAAAACGGGATGCTATTGAATAAGGAAGAGTCCTAAGAAGGTTGACTAATCTGGTCAAGGATATGAAAAGTCTCAGTTTTGAAGAATGACTGGCCAAGTTGGTGCTGTTTATGCTTAAGAAGAGGCATTTAATGGGGATTATGATCGCCCTAATGCTTTATTTACCAGTAGTTCCTTTCTGCAAACGCAAGGGCATCCATTCTGATTAGAAGGAATGAGGATCCATTGAAATATTTGTAAATAGTTTTTTACAGTGTTGTACTAGCAGATATTAGCAGATACACAAGATCGCTTCAAGAAGGGGTGTCAAGGCATTTTAGTAAGTGAGGAAATACAGGGGTATTGAAAGTAGCTCTTAGTACAAATTCATCCAGGGACTGGTCCGATTGCCATATTGGAGTAAAAAAAAAAGTAATTTTTTTACCCCATCTGAAGCCAATTAGAAATGCTTCAGAGGGTTTTGTTTGCCTTCCTTTGGATTAACTAGCAATTAGGTAGGTTTTAGATAAACATAAAAGGTTGAACTTGATGGACGTGTGCCTTTTTTCACATACCATATTACATGGGGCTTGGGTCTCCATACACTTCAGCATCTTATAAACAGGATCCCTTGTGGTTGTTGTTTGTGCTTTAGCACAAACACAAAATAATTTGTTTCTACAAGTACGGTATGTATTATTTCATTGGTTTTCTCTTTGCTTTTACTTTATCTGCTGTTGCTGCAGCAAAAGGGAGTTCTTTCTTTTAATGTTTAACCTTCTATTCAAGGCATCCAGCTCCTCCAAATATTGAAGGTCATGTTTGTAAGTCTGGAGCAGGGTCCCTTCACGCAATCTTTCAGCCACATCTCGGCTAAAATTGACACAACTAAATTAGTCTAAAGCCCATGGATACTGTGGAACCTCTGGGACTGTATGTCTCATAGTCATGTTCTATAGGTTGTTCGCTGTCACAGTTCGTATTAGCGCGTCTTTCAGAAATGTCCAACTGGAGGCAAAGTGATTACATTTCCTCCCTGTTAGCACTGAGTGAAAAGCTTAATGCTGGTGAGTCATCTTTCTATGTGTATATGGCCTTGCTGGTCTTCTCCTCGTGGCCAGACTGAAGCCACCAACTCATCGTAATAGAATTAAGGCTTAAAAAAAGGCAGCTCTGCGTACTCAGCTTTTCATTGGGTCCATATCCAATTTTTTATCCATCTAAAAGATATTAAGAAAAAGAAATGTTATAAGAACAAGTCTAAGACATGTCCATTCACACACAGCAAGGAAAACTAATATTTGTTTGATGCACACATGTATATTTAGTTACCAGAACATTCATATACATCCATCGCACACATTTATGGTTATGTAGCCTTAAACATGCCTTTTATCAGTACACAAATTCATCATTATACAGGATCATTTTAGTTTAGCCAGCCCTGTATTTCTGATTGTATCTAGTATGGTATCTATGGACTGACAGAAATCTGATGTAATTCCTATATTTAAAAGGGGATTACTATCTCAGTCTGACAGTTGTATAAGTTGATCCAGGGATTGGTCAATTGCCATCATTTTTGCCAGCATTTTGCCGACAATGGGATGTTTCTGACTGTGCTGCACCACTCTTGTATAATGCCCCATAACTTTATTTACAAGAGGTATTATTACATTGTCTATACATTACTCTATTCCAGATTTGTCCTTCTATTTCACCTGGAGTCTGAATAAGGGAGGTCTTGGTTTACTTTCTGTGAGAGCTTGTGGTGTCCTTGGAAAGGTCTTTTTGACTCTTGCTGCAGACTTAAAGGGATTCCGTCATGATTTTTATGCTGTAGTTTTTATTTCTGAATTACAGTTTACAGTGTAAATAATTCACTACAATATAAAATTTCATTCCTGAACCAGCAAGTGTATTAGTTGTTTAGTTGTAATATTGGTGTGTAGGTGCATCTCAGGTCATTTTGCCTGGTCATGTGCTTTCAGAAAGAGCCAGCACTTTAGGATGAAACTGCTTTCTGGCAGGCTGTTGTTTCTCTTACTCAATGTAACTGAATGTGTTGCAGTTGGACCTGGATTTTACTATTGAGTGCTGTTCTTAGATCTACCAGGCGGCTGTTATATTGTGTTAGGGAGCTGCTATCTGGTTTCCTTCCCATTGTTCTGTTGGCTGCTGGGGGGGGGGAGGAAGGAGATGATTTCACTACAACTTGCAGTACAGCAGTAAAGAGTGTCTGAAGTTTATCAGAGCACAAGTCACATGACTGGGGGCAGCTGGGAAATTGACAAAATGTCAGATTTCAAAATTAAATTTAAAAAAATCTGTTCTTTTGAGAAACGGATTCCAGTGCAGAATTCTGCTGGAGCAGCACTATTAACTGATACATTTTGAAAAAAACATGTTTTCCCTTGACAGTATCCCTTAAAGATTTTAATCCAAAAGGGTACGCTAAAAGTGCTACATAAACATAGCTGTGCTATAAAGGTATAGTTCCAAGATGATCGCATTCCACTATAGTGCGTCTGATCTGTGGACATAGGGTCAGTCATTACAACCTCAACATTGTGCAGATATCACTGATATACAACCACTTTACTCCAAGCAGATGCCTGGTACTGAAGTTCTTTTTTGAGGGACCATTCAAATCTAAGAGACCATTGGTGGTTTAATGTGACTAATCGTGTATATGATAATGTATAGTTGTCTGCAAGCAGGGACAGTATTGTCTGCCCAGTGTCCCAGGTTGCACTCGCCTTACGTTCATGTTTTTTCTAAATAGTTACGTCCAGTGTTTTCGTGCTTTTCATCCCGCTCCCTCTTTTTCGACAGCAATTTCTGCTGATCCTACACTGAACGTTACTGTAAGCCTTTACTGATGTGCTGAGATATGAGGACCCAGTGGGCTGTAGGAATCTGTCAGTCAAAGCAATGCTATTTAGAATGATGGCTCTTTAGGGTTTTAAGTACTGAAGTTAGACAGGTTGCTGCACATATATTAAGGGTTTGACACCTCCCAGTAGGCCTGTAGTCTGAGAAGTTTTTTATTTCAAAATAAATGTCTATTCTTATGTTTATTTAAGTGTTGCACGTTCTAATGTTAAACTGATTCTGTCATGATTTTTGTTATGTCATTTTTATTTCTAAAATACACTGTTTACACTGCAAATAATTCACTCTACAATATAAAATTTCATTCCTGAACCAAGTGTATTTTTTTAGTTGTAATATTGGTGTGTAGGTGCATTTCAGGTCATTTTGCCTGGTCATGTGCTTTCAGAAAGAGACAGCAATTTAGGATGGAACTGCTTTCTGGCAGGCTGTTGTTTCTCCTACTCAATGTAACTGAGTGTGTTGCAGTGAGACCTGGATTTTACTATTGAGTGCTGTTTTTATATCTACCAGGGAGCTGTTATCTTGTGTCAGGGAGCTTCTATTTGGTTACCTTCACATTGTTCTGTTGTTAAGCTGCTGGAGGGGGTGAAATCACCCTAACTTGCAGTACAGCAGTAAAGAGAGAATGAAATTTATCAGAGTACAAGTCACATGACTGAGGGCACCTCAAAATTAAATTTAAAAAAATCTCTTTTAAATTTAGCTCTTTTGAAAAAGGGATTTCAGTGCAGAAGTCTGCTGGAGCACTGATGCACTTGAAAACAACATATTTTCCCATGACAGTATCCCTTTAATATATAGGATGGTGTCAAGATGCGAGCCATTTCTTAAAGGAGAAGGAAAGGCAATTTACATTGGGGTGTCAAGAGTTAGGCACCGCAATTGATTCTATTTACTTACCTGACACCCTGGGCCAGTGTTCCCATCAGCAGAAATCTGCACTGGCCCAGGGTTCTTCCAGCGAGTGCCATTGAGCGTTCCTTTTCCTTTGGTTTTCAAATTTCCCGGGGCAGACGCATGCGCAGTTGAGCGAAATAGACTGCTTTTTCGTTAATGTTCGCCTCTTCACTCTATTGCACATGCGCAGCCACGAGGAAGCAGGAAGAAGATTGCTCCGTGGTGCTGGCTGGACAAACCCCAGGCCGGTGCAGTAAATATAATTACTTGGGGGTGGTTAACGTTTGGCACCCCCAATGTAAATTGCCTTTCGTTCTCCTTTAAGCAATGTTCAGTTAGCTAGTAAATTAATACATCTATGGGACCTGTTATCCAGAAAGCTCGGGACCTGGGGTTCTTCAAGTAAGGGATCTTTCTGTTATTAAGATTTTTTTCAAGTCTACAAAAAAATCATTTAAACATTAAATAAACCCAATCGGATTATTTTGCCTCCAATGAGGATTAATTATATCTTAGTTGGGATAAAGTACTAGCTACTGTTTTATTATTATAGAGAAAGGGAAAGCAATTTTAAAAAATGTACTTACTTGATTAAATTGGAGTGTATGGGAAATGGCCTTCCTGTAATTCAGAGGTTTCTGGATAATGGATCCCATACCTGTATAAGTATTGTGTGCAAATATAATATGGATTCTTAACTGATAACTTATTTGGTGCAATAGGACCCCATCCTATGCTGCTGCTCCTGCACCCTATACATCCCTTATATACCTAGCGGCACCTGCTCATTCACCTCTTTCCCGTTGTGTATCTTTTACATGTGAGAGTGTAAACAGATTTTTTTATATTCAATTTTGAAATCTGACATGGGGCTAGACATTTTGTCAATTTCCCAGCTGCCCCTGGTCATGTGACTTGTGCCTGCACTTTAGGAGAGAAATGCTTTCTGGCAGGCTGCTGTTTTTCCTTCTCAATGTAACTGAATGTGTCTCAGTGGGACTTGGGTTTTTACTATTGAGTGTTGTTCTTAGATCGACCAGACAGCCGTTATCTTGTGTTAGGGAGCTGCTATCTGGTTACCTTCCCATTGTTCTTTTGTTTGGCTGCTGGGGGGAAAAGGGAGGGGGTGATATCACTCCAACTTGCAGTACAGCAGTAAAGAGTGATTGAAGTTTATCAGAGCACAAGTCACATGACTTTGGGCAGCTGGGAAATTGACAATATGTCTAGCCCCATGTCAGATTTCAAAATTGAATATAAAAAAATCTGTTTGCTCTTTTGAGAAATGGATTTCAGTGCAGAATTCTGCTGGAGCAGCACTATTAACTGATTCATTTTGGAAATTTTTTTTTCCCCATGACAGTATCCCTTTAAGGTTGACATGTTTATATTAATTTCTATGATAGCATAAAGAATAAAAGAAGAGTTCTCCATAGTTTGTTGTTTATCCCTTTTGTTTGGAGGGTGTCGTACTCTAGACTTCTTTTCAGTCCCCAATACATCTGTGAATTCTCCTATGGACGCAGCGGAAAGATTTGATAAATGCTGTTAATATCACCTCCTGATCTAACAACGCTCCGGCTTTGGGCTGCAGGACTTGATGAGTGATTGCTGCTGTTCTACTCCAATGACTGAATTAAGTTGCCCTGTTATACAAGGTTCATACTACAGCGATTTCAGCCGATGCCGCTCACAGCCGTCTCCCGGTGGACGATGACCTTTCGCTGGGTGCCTTTCTCCTTCCAGACCTAAATTGTTTTATATTGACTGAGGATTCTTGCTTTATCTTTCAGATCTATGTGGGAGCGGTGCGGTTAGAGAAACTGGGCAGCATTTAAAGCGCTGACTTCTTTAGTGACACAAATTAACCTTAAGAGCTGGCATATTACATAACGAAGTGAATGTCACAGAAAACAAAAGAACAAAGCAGGCACAAGTCTGCATGTTTGATGGAATTCCTAGGGTTTGTCATTACTGTGAAGCTAAAGAGCATTGGTGCCTAAAGGTGGCCATAGAAGGAACAATTACAATCTTTCTTGGATAAGATCTTTCCAAGAAAGATCGTTCATTTCAATACACAGGTGTAGAGCTGAATCGTCTGATATACAGGTATAAACAATAAAATTCTACCTGTATCTGATGATTCAGCACTGATGTTTGGGTGCCTTCAATCAAGGAGCCGACTGATATCCAAGTCTTCTGCTGATATCGGTCGGCTCTTTTCCCACCATACACGCACCGAATTTTGTACATAAATTAGTTTCGTACGATATTATCTGTGCGTCTATGGTCACCTTTACTTTGCTCTTATTCACCAAAAAATACATTGATGCTAAATAAAAATGCAGTCATAAGCTTACTTTATACAGTATATTAAAATATTTTTTTAATAAACAGGGTCTATTTCTGTATATGTTTCTCAGAGAGGCATCCTGTATCGAGATTAGAGCAGGGTAATACCTGTGCTGGCACTGATGTCATTTACTTACTGCACTGCTTGGCCCACAAATTCCTTTCCGCAGTCAGTTGTGCAAAAGATACAATTTTTATTTGTGTCAGCATCAAATGCTTTTACTTCTGTATCTTTGTGCTCAGCTAGAGTGTTGGACTGGAGTGTCCTAGGCCTACCTTGGCTGCCATTGAAGTGATTGGGGGGGAGGGGAGCGCCTCAATTGGAGCCTGTTTCCAGCCAGGAGAAGAAGAAGACCTGGGTCCAAGAGGGCCCCACCGGGTTGTTCCCGGTGTCCCGCCAGCCCAGTCTGACCCTGCTTGGCTCTGCTGCTCACCTTTTTTTCCCGAATGGAGTGCTGTTGTGCCTACTAAGAAATACCACCACCTGAACCAAGCGGTAGTTCCCTCAACTGCCTCCATCAGCAGAAGAATCAGAGACACACATCACTCCCATGGCGCCACTGCAAATTAAACCAACTGGACAAACAATTTTCGGTGCAATTCCATTTAAGTGCAAACACGCTTTACATCAATCAATGACCTGTCAGCCAAAATTGCATCAGGCGCATCTCCCCCTGGCAACTGCAATTAAGCTGGAATCATAGGATTGTATATTTATATGATTATCCTTATGGACACTGCATCTGTCTTGGCCAATAAACTGCATATAACAGTAGATTTATACTGATTATCCTAGCATTAGTTGATAGATCAATGTATGTGTGCACTCTTGCTTGGGGCTTTTTCCCAAGCCATGCTTTAAATAGAGTTGTTAGGGGTTGTGACGGCAGAAGCACGGTGGCCTATGTATTCGCCAGTGCAGGTGGTTTCAGTAGCTGTTGTTCCCACAGATAATTAATGTGTACAAGTAGCTGCTAATTGCACATCTCAGGAATGATTTATGAGGTTTCAGGGGCAAAAAGGGACAGGCTCTATTTCCATTCGGAACCTCTGTCACTCATACAATGGTATCAGCGCAGCTGTGAGATGGGACATGATTAATGAACACCAGGTAAACACTGAGCCGTCACACAGGATTCTGTTCTGCTGACAAACTTGTAGTTATGGGGAATGGCACTTAGTCAGAATGATAGCTAATAATGCTGCTGGTTATTATGAGGTTTGCGGTTTCTTTATCATTTACTCGCCATGTTGACTTCCAAGTTGGCTTTTCACACTGCACTGGTTTACAGGAGGGCCACATGTATGGTATTAATATTGGTTTAGCTCTTCAAGCAGAAGTTTGAGGATTGTTCAGTTACAAGGAACAAAATAATTCAGTGAATTTATGTTTCTATGACAGTATTTCAGCTCAGGCAAAGGCTGAACTGGTTTGCCAGGGTACCAGAGAATATCCAGGTGGTCCCCACTGTAATCTGATTTGTAGCAACTCTTATCTGCTCTGCACCATAGGACCAAGAAAAACCTATACCATTCACTATGATTTACATCAAACCGTTCATCTGGTTCTCCGGTTGTTTCTAGCAGGTTCACTTCGGCACTGAACAATGTTTGATTGCTAGGGGTTAGTGATCTCTCGAATTTATTTTTGGATGGGTTTACAAAAACTATGTATCATCTGCACTTTTAGAAGCTTGGGCATACTTAAAGAAAACTGTGTCCTCGGAGATGTGGGTGTATCTGAATTGTCAGTGGCATATCTATAGAGGAAACAGACCCCGCAGTCACGGGGGGGGCCCAGGGAACAGGGGGGTCTGCTTCCTCTATAGCTTAAAAAAACCCTCCTCCCCAGCCACACTCTTACCTGCAGCAAGGAAGGGGGACGCAAGTCTATTTGGAGTCAGAGGAGTCGAGCAGCCTGGACACAGGACTGGAAGTGGGTGGTAGGATGGGGATGAGTGCGCCCGGCACCTCTGAAGATTTTTTTGCAGGGGGCCCAGCGCACTCTAGTTATACCAATGTGAATAGTGACAAAACAAAGTGTTTTTCACAAAAAATTCTTTGTGTACACCACAATTGGTAGTGTGCTTTGGTCTTAAAACTTGTGTGCACAGCTTGAAGGGAAGATTGCTAAGGGTTGCTGCCCAGGTCCATATTTGTCAGTTAGAATTTTTGTCCACTTTGGTGCAAAAAGTGCCCGCTGTAGAGCACCATACCCTAGGCATTTGTACCTATTCATAGTGCAGTGTAACTGTGTAAGCCTTCCACTTTACTTCTTTGTGCCTTCTGAATGAAGGGCACACAAGGAGATACCCAAGTGCTGCTCTTTCTGTAAGCCACTCTGGCGGCACCAGCAGCACAACACACATAAAGAGGCACAATTCCTGGAAACAGGTGCTTTGTAGGCGAAAAAATGGCACTTTGGGCCCCATTTGTAAATGAGCCCTAAAGTGTCCATGGAAATTATATTTTAAACTATGTATCTCTATGTGGCCAGCATTCCCCTTGCTTTAGGAGTTATTTTTCCAAGACCGAAATAAACAACAGTGATTTACCTTCATAGGATTCCATATTATTACAGACACTGGCCATATTTCTAAATAAGACAGATATTATGGAACTCAATGCCTTTTTGACTTTTTGGCTAAAATTGCTTTAAGAAGATTACAACTGTCAGGGTCTTTGGTAGAAGTCAATATCCTGAATGTGTTTTGTTTTAATCTGTCTGCATTCTTGTTTTGACTGGCTCTTGGGACAGACCAATATGAGTGTAAATGGCCCTTCACCATCACCTGCATGAAGAACTGTCCCACCACAGCATCCTCTTATTGGAGTAAAATTAGGGAAATGTCTCCTTATCCCTATCTGGCAATATATCAAGGTTTCCTCTTGGATGTAACATGAAATTGCTTATACAGATCTTTCATAGTTACAGTAGGTCCTTTGTATGAACTCTCTGAAGACCCAACTGTGCTAATTACATATGCCATAAACCCCTTTAATCCCTTTTTTGCCATGCATCAGCTATATTTCCTATCTGTCCTACTTAATTCAATTAAGGATTTAACACAGGTTAGTGATGAAAACTAGAACCTTTCTCACATAAATAATATCTGTATTTATATATCTTATCACAAGCCCCTGTTAACTTGAAATTGATTCCATCTTTGATTCTTGTTTGGTAAACCTGTTGGATTTCTTTTCAGAGTGTAACAAGAATTTGATTTAAATATATTACACATATCTTGGGCATGTTAAATAAATGTATCTTATGTTTAGCGCTAGTATTTAACCATTTCCTCTGATATTTTCAGTTCAAGAATATTTCTCATTTGAATGTTTCTTCCCTTTCAGCTTTTAGAATTTGACAAGGAGCTATCAGTCTTCAAAGACAGACTGTATGAACTGGACATTACGTTTCCCCCCAGGTAAGGGCTATTTTTTCCTGAACAACCAGGGCATGCAGACATATAGTCATACAGCGCAAACTGTGGCTCAATTATCTCCATATTCTTGGTCTAAACTCCAAGTTTACATATTTATTGTGCCATTTTATTGAGTTTTGTCAACGTTTCAAGGGCTTGGACTGTTGGGGTGAACTTGTTAGGAATGGTGGAAAAGCCGCTCTACATTTGTGAAGCAACTGTGGGACGTTCTCTAGAATTTGCAGCAAGTAGAGTTGAAGGAATATAGACTTCAACCAAAATCGCTTTTTGCCAAGAGCATTATTTGCCTGTTTCTTTTTTTTTTTGGCAATCCATTAACTCAAACATCAACATGGGCATAAAAAACATTTACTATTGTCCATGCTTAGATATTCTCAGTCTAAAGGAAAGTAAATTAAAGGAATACATCATTTTTATCAAATTGTTAAGTACCTCTCGATTTTTTTCTTATGGGACTGGTACGTCTGTGATAAGACCACCTTGGACCACATTGTGGGGTTGAGTGCTGGTAATTTTACCAACGTTTAGATTGTAGTTCCAGTGACATCACAGCATCCAAAAGCATTGCTTTTTAACAAAAAAGAGATCCCCACATTTAAATTTAAGCACATGACAATGACTTCATGGCCAAGGCTCCAGAGAAGGGAAGGCAGTGAAGCGATTCTTCTAGTTACCATAATCCAGCTATTTTCACTGGCCAGCTGAGATTCTGATTATACCTCTCCCGGGGGAGGTCACACTATCCTTGTCGAGGTTACAACAACTCTAAATTGTTCTTATTGATTGATTATCATAACAGAGGAGCAGCAGTGTGTAAATTTCGCAGGGTGCCATTAGTTATATGCCCTGGCTACTGGAGTAAAGAGGTGCGTGTGATTTAGGAGTGAATATGAAACTTTTTTTGTCATGTTGTGACTTTTTGTAAAGTATTGACACAATACAAAGATCTCAAATGAATGGTCTCAACGGTTTCTTTTAACCATACAGTACACTTGTGTTTGGGTGCCATGAATAGGCCATAGTTTCCCCAATGCTAATTAAATATGTAGCTGGGGGCATTTTACAACCTGTTCCAATAACCCTGTCTTGTTTATTTCTTCACTCCATACAAACCAGCACCTAATTTCAGAATGTGTCTTATCTGTAATAAAGAGTGCTGTTCCTTTACCGCAGTAGTGTCCATAGTTTCTCGTGTCAGGATTGCAGTATATTAAATATTATGTCATATTGGAGCCCTTGGATAGACTACGTGCCATAAAAAAGAATCCAGGGTGGCCATGTCTGTCTGAAAGGCCTCCAGTAGTAATGAAGATGGTTTCAGTAAATTACTTATAGACCCCTAACGTTTAGTTGATGGAAGGTGATGTAATGTAAGGCTATAACACTGAGTGGGTGTGGCTAAAAGGTACATGCCCATAGGAATTTTTTTTTACATTTTTAGGAGAAGATTGCATGTTAACAGATTTCACCTAATTAAGTCACAAATCATTGATCTTCAGCAGGGTGTTTTGGATATCCTTAAAATGATTGTTTTTTTTACATGGGAAATCTAAGGGGGTTATTTATTAAAATTCAAGTTGTATTTTCCATGAAAATTCAAGTTTACGAGTTGAATTATGGTCAAAACTCACATTTTCATATTTAAAAAATTCAATTGTTTTTCGATATTTTTTATACCCTGATGCTGGAAATAGCTTGAATCGGAAAATACACCATCTAAAACATGTGGAGGTCGTGTAGTAGTCAATGGCAGAGGTCCATTGAACCGTTTGAAGATGTTAATAGCGTGATGTTTGAGTTTTTTCAGAGGGTTTTGTTCGAAAACTCAAATAATTAGAGCGATTTGAGGTTTTTTCCTGCAGAAAACTCAATGAATTCAAGTTTTTTTTGGTTTTGCAACTCAAACTCGCAGAATTTATTATTTCCATTCTAATTGTTCCTTAAATAAGATACTAACTGTCCCTAAATGTATATTCAAAGAGTGAAAAGAGGCGCTAGAAGCTAAGCAGGCTTCCATCAGGAATGGGACAGAATATCCATAATGGTAGGGGCACCAAGTAAGGGAGAGCCCAAATAGGAAGCATCCCCGGAGCTTGGCAGGTTCCACACTGACGGCTGTTATTCCCTAGGTATAAGGGCAGAGGACATATGTGATTTGTGTAGCTGAGCCGCAGTAACAACATTGTACTGAAATGTCACTTTGAAAGATTAGCCTATGCAAACATTCAATTAGAAAACAGTGCGAATTGAATAAGTATACAAGACCAAATAGATGGATGCATTAGTCAAACATAAGAAGCAATTAGTTATGTTCTAATGAATTCATTAACCCGCTGAGTGCGGGACTAAACGGGAACTGATAAAGTATCTTAATTAAAGGGGAGAGAAAAGAATGCAAATTACAACCTCCGTGAAATATCACAAATATGTACCATGCATTTACCTAAACCGATATTGGGTGGTAATCCCACGCTTTGTATTAAAATATGTACGGTCTAATTTGGCTTTGCCCTCTCGCTCTAATGTGAAAGAAATTGATAGGCTCGTTAGCACAAGTGATTTGTAAGAATTAGGATTGGACATTTTCCCTGAGGCTTCTCGCAATTACAACCCCAATATCTGCAGGGGCTGACATTAGCTTTGACTTTCCGGTTACAGCCAGGGTGTAAATACAAGCCCTTTTATTGCTAATCTTGTCCCATATACCTGTGCCTCTTTTACTTACTTAACCTAGTTTGAAGAAAAAAACACGTCACTTCAATTTAACCCTTTAGTATTCATCATGGCAGAAAAAAAGCAAAGAAACCCTGTTGACGGGCCCAAATCCCTAATGTTAAGCTTCTGAATTTGACCTAAAATAGCAATTCCAAGATGCTCCTCTTAAATGTGCCAGCAAAAAAAACCTGCATGAAGCACCATACAAGGTCTTGTTACGGTGGTACTTAGTACCAGCCACATTACACAAAATGAACATCAATTATGAACCCCAGGCCCGGACTGGCAATCTGTGGGTTCTGGCAAATACCAGAGGGTCTGCTGTACGGCTGCATAGAAAGTTACCATATATTGGGCTGGTAGGGGGCTGTTTGGGCTGGTAGGGGGCTGTTTGGGCCTCTATGTACTTGGAATGACAGGGCCTATTTTGACTCCCAGTCCAGGCCTGATGAACCCCATTGTTTCAGAGGTTGCAGAGAGGAGGGCACGGTGTATCATATATGGTGGCAATGTTCCAAAGTACAACGATTTTGGACCAGAGTCTATGAAATAATATTTTCTGTCACTACAATTAATTACGCATATCACCAGCTCAAGCACTATTAGGGTGTAACATCCCAAATATAAATAAATAAAAAATAACACAAGAATACTTACAACCCATACTTTCACGGCTGCTAAATTGACAATTGCCAAATCCTGGAAATTGTCGCTATTACCAGTACAATTATTGAAAAACAAAAAACTGGATATTAGTCAAAGAAAAAACTGACTAGCATATTAAATGACAAACAAGACTTATTTCAAAAAATATGGGACCCACGGATACTTTATTCCTCCCCATCTGGTACAGCCCGTACCCTCCTCTCAAGCTAGAAAATGTAATAGATACAACAAAAAGGAGACAAAGGTAACCAACATGGGAATATTAAAGTTTAAATTCTAGAGTAGCTGGAGACAGAGGGTGGCGAAGTAGGTGGCACCATTTTATACTGTATTGTTTTATACCGTTTAATATTGTTTACATATTGAACTTATCATACGCAGACAGATTTGATAATAGTCCTAATGGACTATTTGCGATTCTTACTAAACCTGGAAACGCAACTGGAAGAAATCCAAGAACTTACAATCGGAAACAACTTGGACAGCTTTCCCCCCCCCTCATTATAACTTTTAGAAAACATTCCATAATTAAGAAAACACGGAAATAGATTGAAGAAATATAATCTTTATTGTTGTCTCCATTCATCAATTTATAGAGGACGATACTTTGTTGAATAATATTTTCTACAATCTGCTATCGTTATTAAACAATAAAAAGTTTAAAAAAAAAAAAAAAAGTAAAATGTTACTTATATATATATAAAAAAAATGGCACAAAGTTAGGCAATAACTACATCTAAATACAAGTGTGTCTGGTCATACG
The DNA here is from genome assembly GCA_038501925.1 of Xenopus petersii. Classification (NCBI taxonomy): domain Eukaryota; kingdom Metazoa; phylum Chordata; class Amphibia; order Anura; family Pipidae; genus Xenopus; species Xenopus petersii. The sequence continues at coordinate 126,849,024 of CM076684.1, forward strand.
TAATGTTGGCACATTTTTGTCCATGCAGCTAAGGAGTCCATTTTTTTTTGTGTGCTAAAAGACATTATACTAGTCACAAAAAGGACCTCTCTCAACTTAAATGCAAATGTTATTTCCAATATTGTTCTCTCTGCTATTATCTGCATAATATCCCTGTTTAAAACTGTGGCCCTGTTTAGAAAGTGTCCAAATAATAATGATTTATACTTCGATGCACGTCATCAGTTTCTATCAATGTTAGAAGTGCCTATTTATAAAGTGTCTAAAAGCTTCTTGTAAGGTCAGTACGTTGTCAGACTCAGGATGGAATCGCTGAAAATGTAGTCAATTTTGTAAAATTTTAGCTGAAATATCATTATTTTCAGTAGCATTTCAATGGTAATTACTGTTGAGTATTAAGACTTTTTTCTAGTCTTATTGTTGATAATCCTTCTTATGCTTTTTTTTTTTTTGTTTGCTGAGACCGTAAAAGTTATTTCAGTAATATTTTGAGTGTATCTATATCAAGTGCAAACTTTGCCAACTTTATATCAGAATAAACTTTCTGTTGCTGATTCTGGAAAAATTAGCAATATTTTTAACTTTCTTCCAGTTTCACTAATTTAACACTTTATAAATAGAGTCCGTAATTCCGTATTTTCTCTTTGCTTACATTAACATTTTTGCACAGATGCACTTAATGCTATTGAGAACTTCTCAACAATTTTGCATACAATATAGGATATTTTAGGTTTTTTATCCATATCTGTTAAAAGCAACTAATGTTCATTCAAATTTCTCTAATTGTGGTTTTTCTATTTTTTTAAAAGCTCTAAAAGTTAGAGATTTAGTAAGTGTGAAAACTACAAAATCCTCTAATACAAAACTTCACCAGGTTAAAGTTGTGGAGGTCCTGTACAAGTCAATGGAAGCTTTGTTGATCCTATCGGACCATTTTAAATTAATTTGGATTTTTAGTTTTCTGATTTTTTTCCGCTAGGGATTGTCTGAAAAACTCGCATTTTTAGAAGCATTCAGATTTTTTTTTTAATCGTTCAGCGTTATTTTCTGTGTGTAGTTTTTATTGGATCTTTAATAAATCTAATGACATTAGTAGTTTTAGAGAATCTGAGTTTAGTCGTGGTTTGAAGAACCTCTAAAAAAAAAAAATGAATTATACCTCTAAATTTGCCCTCACGTATAGCTTCAATTCTTTTAACATTTTTTTCATCATCTAAAAGGATCCTATAAACTACAGTAGCATCGGAAAGGAATTGCACACTCTTTAGAATGTTATAGTTTTTCATGATTAGTGTCGCAGCTCCTTTCAGAAGTTGCCTAACGAGGAAACTTCGGGCAACTTCGGAAATGTGCTCCAAGTGCCATCCCACTGGCGATTTACATTCTAGCTGGCGGGAGGCAGTTCAGGGAGATCGTCACCGGGCGACTAATCTCCCCAAATCTGAGCGTCTGCCCTGACCCTTAGACTGACAGATACTGGATATAAGGGTTTAACACCATTGTGTTTTTTTATGAAAAATTATTTTATAAAAAGGACCAGAATACCCTATATAATGGCTTACTTTATTTTCATCATATTGTAAATATTTTCATATAAAAGTACAATGTGTTGGCTAAGGCCAGGACAATGCTGGACAGATAATAAAATGTAGTTCAACAACAAATTGGGGGGCCACAAGTTTGGTCACCCCTGATTCTAAGCACCACATTCAAAGAAGGCAATAATCAAGCTTATCAATATTTCAGTATTCAGCATCGCTAAGGTCATCTTCATGAGTCATCAACTCTATCGTGATAAACATAGCCTCAGTTTATGGGATCTGTTATCCGGAAACCCATTATTATTATCATGTATTTTTAGATTGTCAACATTATCCATAAGGCTCTGAATTATAGGAAGGCCATATACCATAGAGGCAAATTCACTAAAGCACAAAGCGGCTAACGCTAGCACAAATTCACCAGCGTGACGTAATTTCGTTACTTCGCCAATTTACTAACGGGCGTAAAATCGCTAGCGAAGTGGACCTACTCTAGCGCTACTTCGCACCCTTACGCCAGGCGAAGTTTCGCTATGGCGAAGGGACGTAACTACGCTAATTCACTAACTTGCGCATTTTACTGAACGTTACCTCTTGCGCCAGACTTGCCTTTGCCACCTCAGACCAGGCGAAGTGCAATTAAGTAGATAGGGATTGCTTCAAAAAAATTGAAAAAACGCTTTCGACTTTTCCTTTTTTAAGGGTGATAGGCTGAAAAAGATTGTAAAATTTTTTGGGGGTACCCTCCTTCCCCCCTACATTTCCTAACATATGGCACCTAAACTATACAGTTAGCACATGTATAGGGCAAAATATCAAATCTATTTTACTTAATGAAGCTTTCCTAGGCTTGTGTAGTGTATTGTATTTGCTGCTACATGTACGTCCATTGTACTTTAACTTGGCGCCATATGCAAATTAGGCATCGCTAGCCTGACGAATTAACGCTAGCGCAACTTCGCTACCTTTCGCCTCCCTGAGCGCAACTTCAGATTTTAGTGAATTAGTGGCGCCCTGGCGAAGTGCGGCGAAGCCTGCGCTAGCGCAACTCCGCAGGTTAGTGAATTTGCCCCATAGAGTCCATTTTATCCAAATAATTTGAATTGTTAAAAATGATTTCCATTTTCTCTATAATAACAACAAAAACACAGTATTGTGTACTTGATCCAAATTAATATTATTAATCCTCATTGGAGGTAAAACAAGCCTATTTGGGTTTAATGTTTTAAATTATTTATTTAGGTGACTTAAGGTTATAAAAATTATAAAAAGATCCATTATCCAGGAAAACCCAGGCCCTGAGCATTTTGGATAACAGATCCCATAATTTTATTATGTATTTTATTTTTTTTATTTATTTTATTAATACAATACGACATTCATTGTATGTCGAAGAAGCATTAAAAACACCTGAAATGAAATAGATCCTGCTTTGTATACTGAAAGGTACCGGGTGTTACTAGTACAAGATTTAGCGTCTTTGTAGAAATTCACAATAGTGTCCGAAGTCCATAAGTGAAGCAAAACCGGTGTAAAATGCTTCTCTGCACTATAAAAGTATCTTACACTAGGTTCCAAAAAAGTGGCAATATATAATTTATGCCTGTTTTTTTGTTTTTTGAATGACCAAGAATGATATTCAGTATCTAGTAGAATTAAATAAAGGCTTAATTCTACTAGAGGTTTTTTAATTCTAATAAACATTTTCATTGGCCACAAAAAACTGCAAACCACGTCCTAAGAATGACTTGAATGACACGATTCACAGTTTGGTTTCTTGTAAATACAAATACAAATTTTAGACCTCAAACCAGTGAGAAAACCAGATTAGTTTACTATGTGTTTGCGCATAAAATAATTATCTTTCAGCCAGTTGTTTTTCTTAAACGCAACACGACTGCGAGTTTCCTCTTTGCGAAAAACCAATTGACGCTTTTAAAAATCAAATCTGACATTTGCGAAGGAGGCAAATGAACTGTTAAATAGAAATTTGACTGTCAAATCTAAATTCTCAGTGATTTTGTTTTTGCAGCATATTAAACAGCATTCTAGTTAAATAGTGGAAGAAGGGAATTTACATTCAAATCCAGTGCGTTACTTAGCTTCAGTTCTGGGGTGCTGGTTTTTTTAGCGTTTGGGAAATGGAAGCCGACTCTTGAAAAACATTGGCGGTATTGTCCTGTTTCGGGGATGCAATCGCCTCTCACTGTAGCCACGCTGAGCCCCTCCATCCCACTGTGCGACATGTATATTCCAGTTGAATATAAGCAAGTAGCTCCTGCTAGAAGTCCAGTCATACATACACGGAATTGTGCAATGCGATAGCAGTTCCCAGTGCTGTGTCTGATAACATGTATTGTCATATACAACATAAAACTCATTAATTTCGAGTGTCACATTGTTGTGTTAAAGACCCACAATATAACTGGAAGCCCTTTTCTTACAGGTAAGGAATTCGAAAACTCTTTAAATCTTTTTTTTGTAGCTCCTCTTGCTTAGTCACGGTGAGGCAGCAACTATATCTGTTGTTACAGGTATGGGATCCAGTATCCAGAAAGCTCCGAATTACAGGAAGGCCGTCTCCCAAAGACTTTATTATAATCAATTAATTCACAATTTTAAAATAGATTTTTTTTTCTTTGTAATAATAAAACAGTACCTTGTACTTGATCCCAAATCAAATATAATTCATCTTAATTGGAGGCAAAACCAGCCTATTGGGTTCATTTACCATTTATAAGATTTTTAGTAGGCTTAAGATATTGAGATGCAAATTACAGAAAACCTTAAATCCCAAGTATTCTGGATAACAGGTCCTATACCTGTATATTAACATAGTTATAAATGGCCAATATTTTCCACAGCATTGTACAATAAGAGCCTATACATAACGTATAAATTACACACAATACCGCATAATACAAGATTTATGAATCAACACTAACAGTAGTGTAATCAGAGTACCATCTGCCTTTTGGACCCTCTACTTTTCACCCCAGAAAACAAACCAATGAACAAAATATTCTTTTTGTCCTACCCTATTACATTGCCATATGGCTCAGCTCCAGCATTTTTGGGCTCCGGCTCCTTTATTTTAAGTTTTATTACAAAAGATGAATTATTTGTACTCCAGCTCCAGTCACCTCTACAAACTTTCCGGCGCCTGTAGTTGTGAAATACTATATTAGTAAATAAGGTTACATGGTTAAAGGCATATAAGGACATTGTTATAATTGATACCCTGCAATAGGAGTACATATCCATGACAGCAAAGTAATTAATCACCCCAACTCTTATTTTAATTGGCCTACCAGCTGCTTTCCCTCACCTGTATTGGGCTCTACTTAATTGCCATACCCATATATTTATATGTATTTTTAGTATTTGTCTTTCCTTCTTTTATTGAACTAAAACTCCCTGCACCCACTTCACTATTATGAAGGATGGCAATTGTATTCCAGCAACAGTTAATGAACCATGAGCCGGTGAGCCCTGAACTGCATTTAATTTTATCAGTATTTGTTTTTCCCTAAAATGTATTGCCCGTGGCTCTGGCAGCTCACAAGTTAAGTGGCGTAACTGCAAAGGTTGTGAAAGCAGCAGTAAATTCCCATTGCTTGCTGAAGAAGGCATCAGTTAGGTCAGGCTTGGCTGGTCTGATCACTGCTCACCCTTGTGATGAATTTGGCCTTCCCTTGCTAGTTGTGGCCCTGGAGCCAGAGAGACACGACACAGCCAGTGATTGAGTGTTGGCATCTGACCAGCAACGTTAAAGCGTCTGCTCACCGGACAAAGGGCAGCACAGTGAAATGGCCGCAGAGGATGTGGGTCACTGTGTTTTCTGGGCTGCAAATAATTTATATTTTTAAACACACTGCACATACTATTTCATTTTATACAGCCCAGTAGTTATGGTATTTTAAATTAGTTCATAGGTGAGCTATGGATTTGCCCCCCGAATAGATTTTTAATGCAACTTATTCACCTTGATTTTTTTTTTATTTCAGCTGTTGTTAGATGTGATAGAGTGGGGCTTATTTGCTAATATTGGGAACATTTTAATAATGCAGTAACCTTCAGTAACCAATCAGCAGTTTGCTCTGAAGAGTCTGAGTGCAAAAAAGTAAAACCAAAACTGTTGTTGACTGTTATGGAGTACTGCACGGACTGTGACTGTGAGATAGCAAGTGTAGTAAGGAGAAATGGTGCCTATAGTAACAGTGGATAATAGTCTCTGGGAAGGGAGTGTGGCTGTGGGATAGCAGGTATAGTAGGGAGAGAAGGTGTCTATAGTAACAGTGGTATAGCAAGCTCTGGGAAGGGAGTGTGACTGTGGGATAGCAGGTATAGTAGGGAGAGATGGTGCCTATAGTAACAGTGGATAATAGTCTCTGGGAAGGGACTATGGCTGTGGGATAGCAGGTATAGTAGGGAGAGATGGTGCCTATAGTAACAGTGGATAATAGTCTCTGGGAAGGGACTATGGCTGTGGGATAGCAGGTATAGTAGGGAGAGATGGTGCCTATAGTAACAGTGGGATAATAGTCTCTGGGAAGGGAGTGTGACTGTGGGATAGCAGGTATAGTAGGGAGAGATGGTGCCTATAGTAACAGTGGATAATAGTCTCTGGGAAGGGACTATGGCTGTGGGATAGCAGGTATAGTAGGGAGAGATGGTGCCTATAGTAACAGTGGATAATAGTCTCTGGGAAGGGACTATGGCTGTGGGATAGCAGGTATAGTAGGGAGAGATGGTGCCTATAGTAACAGTGGATAATAGTCTCTGGGAAGGGAGTGTGACTGTGGGATAGCAGGTATAGTAGGGAGAGATGGTGTCTATAGTAACAGTAGGATAATAGTCTCTGGGAAGGGAGTGTGACTGTGGGATAGCAGGTATAGTAGGGAGAGACGGTGTCTATAGTAACAGTGGGATAATAGTCTCTGGGAAGGGAGTGTGGCTGTGGGATAGCAGGTATAGTAGGGAGAGATGGTGCCTATAGTAACAGTGGATAATAGTCTCTGGGAAGGGAGTGTGACTGTGGGATAGCAGGTATAGTAGGGAGAGATGGTGCCTATAGTAACAGTGGATAATAGTCTCTGGGAAGGGAGTGTGACTGTGGGATAGCAGGTATAGTAGGGAGAGATGGTGTCTATAGTAACAGTGGGATAATAGTCTCTGGGAAGGGAGTGTGACTGTGGGATAGCAGGTATAGTAGGGAGAGATGGTGCCTATAGTAACAGTGGATAATAGTCTCTGGGAAGGGACTATGGCTGTGGGATAGCAGGTATAGTAGGGAGAGATGGTGCCTATAGTAACAGTGGATAATAGTCTCTGGGAAGGGAGTGTGACTGTGGGATAGCAGGTATAGTAGGGAGAGACGGTGTCTATAGTAACAGTGGGATAATAGTCTCTGGGAAGGGAGTGTGGCTGTGGGATAGCAGGTATAGTAGGGAGAGATGGTGCCTATAGTAACAGTGGGATAATAGTCTCTGGGAAGGGAGTGTGACTGTGGGATAGCAGGTATAGTAGGGAGAGATGGTGTCTATAGTAACAGTGGATAATAGTCTCTGGGAAGGGAGTGTGACTGTGGGATAGCAGGTATAGTAGGGAGAGATGGTGTCTATAGTAACAGTGGGATAATAGTCTCTGGGAAGGGAGTGTGACTGTGGGATAGCAGGTATAGTAGGGAGAGATGGTGCCTATAGTAACAGTGGGATAATAGTCTCTGGGAAGGGAGTGTGACTGTGGGATAGCAGGTATAGTAGGGAGAGATGGTGTCTATAGTAACAGTGGATAATAGTCTCTGGGAAGGGAGTGTGACTGTGGGATAGCAGGTATAGTAGGGAGAGATGGTGCCTATAGTAACAGTGGGGGTAACAGCTGGAGGATTAGTTATGGTAGTGTGATATTGAAACATATTGCGCCATTTTTTCTGTTTCTTTCTCTGTTGCCGTAGGCGCTGATCTGCATATACATTTTTGGATACTTTTTTTGCGCAGCTGAGAGACTGTGGGAAGATCGGCAAGAGAAAGTGATTTTAAAGGACTTTTTTCATTTTTCTTAATTATTCTCTGTTAATTTCAGTGGTAGTGCAGTTTATGCGTATTTACGGTGATTTTGTAAAAACGCAACGTAAAAACGCCACGTCTGGCCTTGCCGTAAGTTGACTTAACCGCAATCAGCAAATGAAAAATAGAGAGCCTAAATATACAGGTTAATTCAAAATTAGGATAAAAATCCAGCATCATAATTGTTTTGCTTTTCAGTTGCAAGGAGAAATAATGTGGGTGTAGCTATATAAAATTGTATTCTATAGCATTCGGCATGTATTATATAGTAAGTTCTGTGTTAGGTGGCGTAATATTATATTTATCTGCTGTCAGAGTCCACAGTTTGGGAGTTCTGTGAATGCATAGAATACAATTCTTGTTATAGGCAAGTCGGTACAATAAACAGGCCTCCCCATAAGAGTATTTATATAGATTTCAGCAGGAAGATGAGGGCCCTGATGAGCTTTAACACATTCATATAGTGCAAACGAAGGATCTGCTCGTTCCTAGTAGGGGAGCCCAGGCAGACAGAGGGAAGAATAATTCACGCGCCTGTCTTTTCACCGTGTGGTGTTTAATAGGGAACTGAAGGCTGTTAGCAAGCTAACGTGCACTCTCTAAAGTCCACAAGTGCCTGACGATGGGAGAACAAGTGACTTTCCGTGGGAAAACTGTGTTTGTGTATCAGGATGACCTGATAAACGTCAGCAAGGAATGGATACTACTGTGTTTGCTCAAATCCAAATATACTGACTCTTGGGAAAAAAAACGGTTCTGAGCGGGTACTTTCTTTTCATTGTGGCACCTTTTATTATGGTGAAACCCAAAAGATTGGTTAACTCTTCCACAAAGTGTAATATGATGGAAACCATTTATGTTCTAATGTTCCCTGTTCGAAAAAAAAAAATTGTTCTGGTCAAATCTATCCAATTTGCATTCTTAAGACCAATACCCTCTAGGATTTAAATTAGATAGATCAGACACCAGGCCCTCATGGTCCAACTTCTTGGCCTGGCCATCTCCATAACACACACCAACTGCAACACGTGTGGCTTTTAAAGAGTACACATAAAAAAGCTGGTTGCTAAGGTCCAATTTACCCTAGCATCTGGCCAATGTGTTTGTAAAGCAGGACAATGTATAGGAAAGAGCCCAAATATATAGGTATTATCTATAGATAATAATCTCACAAAGTAAAAGATTTTTTTGGTGACTCCCCTTTTAAAGCTTAAGAGTCAGAAAAAGGCAGCAAAAGTATTAAAAGAAGGCCAGTTAATAAGGGTGGTTCACCTTTGAATTAACTTTTTAGGGTCAGGGCACACGCTCAGATTCAGGGAGATTTGTCACCGGCGACTAATCTCCTCAAATCTGAGCGTGTGCCCTGTGGGATGGCACTCTGATTGCTTTGTTTTCCGAAGTCGCCAGAAGTTTCCTCGTGAGGCAGACCCTTAGTATGTTATAGAATAGCCCAATTTAAGCAACTTTTCGATTGGTCTTCATTATTTATTTGTTTATTATAGGTTTTTTAGTTATTCGCTTTATTCTTCTGACTCTTTCAGGCTTTCAAATGGGGGTGACTGACCCCATCTAAAGAACGAATGCTCTAAATGTATTGAGATTGCTATTTTTTATCACTCATCTTTCTATTCAGGCATCTTCTATTCATATTCCAATCTCTAATTCATATCAATGCATGGTTGCTAGTCTAATTTGGACCCTAGCAACCAGATTGCTTAAATTGCAAACTGGAGAGCTGCTGAATAAAATGCTAAATAACTCACTATTTTTTATCACTCTTTAATAGCACTCTCCAGGGCCAGAACTAGGGGTAGGCAGCAGAGGCATGTGCCTAGGGCGCAGCAAAGTGGGGGGCACCAAGCACGTACCTCTTATTTCGCCTACCCCAGGTCTGGAGCCTTGTTCCTCCACCGACACTTGTCTCTGGTGCTCTCTGGCCGGCTTGGCTCGGGCCTGGCACACTCTACATCTTACTAAAAGTTAATTTAAAAGTGATCAAACCCTTTAAAGGTGGAAAAAAGGGCATTCTATACCATAGTAAAAGTTAGCTTAAAGGTGAACTACCCCTTTAAACACTATAATTAAAAAGAGTAATGACCTGAAACAGTTTTTAAAGGCCAAAAGCAAGGGCAAGTCCAAAAATAATGGGAAATGGTAAATCCATAAATCGGAGCTTTCTGGATAATAGATTTCCGGATAATAGGTAACAGCAAAGCCGACTATATAGAGTGTTGGTTCACTTTCAAACTCTTTGCTTGTGTATCAGTGCTGGATTCTCAAAGAGCTTGTTTTTCCATTACACGTGAATAAAGGCTGAAAGTGCTTAGTCATAATTACACATGGTAGCGCAGTAGTCAAATTTGCAAATACTGTAGAAAAATAAAGCTTACACCCTGATGTTTTCGTGTTATTCCGCGTAATCTAACGGGAGCCATGGCAACACTATCCATGCCATGTCAAGCAATCTGAACCAATGCCAGAGACTGCAAGGACTTCCTGACCATGAGCAACAACAGGGCCATACTACCTGCTAAGTTGGTGGGGGGGGGGATGGAGACATAGGTGTGAAAAGAAAAATAAAGAAAATTGTGGTGATCCCAGATACAGGTGGGCAATTGTTAACTTTATCACCTTTCTCCATTAATTATGATAATTACTCTTGTAGCTATAATATAGCAGAGATAGGAGTTGACTTTTCCAGTGGTTCACACCCACATACAAGTTTACTTTCAGATAAGTCTGCATACTCAGTCAACTAACGCATTAATCATTTCCTTAAAGTGACCTGCTCTTGTTTGTTCTGGCATTAAAGTGTCATGTAATTTACCAGCTGGACATATATTCAGGTTTTTAGATGTATGTGTGAGTGAGTATGTGTGAGTGTGTATGTGTGAGTATGTATGTATAAGTGAGTGTGTGTGTATGTATGAGTGAGTGTGTATGTGAGAGTGAGTATGTGTGAGTGTGTATGTGTGTATGTGTGAGTGTGTATGTGTGAGTATGTATGTGTGAGTGTGTATGTGTGAGTGTGTATGTGTGAGTGTGTATGTGTGAGTGAGTGTGTATGTGTGAGTGAGTGTGTATGTGTGAGTGAGTGAGTATGTGTGAGTGTGAGTGAGTGTGTATGTGTGAGTATGTATGTGTGATTGTGTATGTGTGAGTGTGTATGTGTGAGTGTGTATGTGTGAGTGTGTATGTGTGAGTGAGTGTGTATGTGTGAGTGAGTGTGTATGTGTGAGTGAGTGAGTATGTGTGAGTGTGAGTGAGTGTGTATGTGTGAGTATGTATGTGTGAGTGTGTATGTGTGAGTGTGTATGTGTAAGTGAGTGTGTATGTGTGAGTGAGTGTGTATGTGTGAGTGAGTGTGTATGTGTGAGTGAGTGTGTATGTGTGAGTGAGTGTGTATGTGTGAGTGTATGTGTGAGTGAGTGTGTGTGTGTATGTGTGAGTGAGTGTGTATGTGTGAGTATGTATGTGTGAGTGAGTGTGTGCGAGTGAGTGTGTGTGAGTGAGTATGTGTGAGTGAGTGTGTGAGTGAGTGTGTATGTGTGAGTGAGTGTGTATGTGTGAGTGTGTATGTGTGAGTGAGTGTGTGCGAGTGAGTGTGTGTGAGTGAGTATGTGTGAGTGAGTGTGTGAGTGAGTGTGTATGTGTGAGTGTGTATGTGTGAGTGAGTGTGTGAGTGTATGTGTGAGTGAGTGTGTGTGTATGTGTGAGTGAGTGTGTGTGTATGTGTGAGTGAGTGTGTATGTGTGAGTGAGTGTGTATGTGTGAGTGAGTGTGTATGTGTGAGTGAGTGTGTATGTGTGAGCTCATGCACAAGCAGTGGATGTTACTGTCACAACCAGTGAAGATTAGCAAGTCTTGTCTCTTGACATTATTTTTCATTGGTTTGTAACCAAGATCATTATGAATGTAACCAGCAGTCATAGAGTGTTTCAGTAGCAACATCATTAAAATAGTACAGGGGCTATTTAACTGCTATGCCAGTTTCTTTTCCATATGGCATCTAGCTCATACCTCCCAAGTCCCAACTGTCACATTTTTCGCGGGACAATCCTGATTTGTTTCACTGTGTCCATAGGGGACATTTAGGGACAAGGCAGGGTGCAGTCCGACATGTTTATGGCTCTCGCCCCAGGTCTGTGTGTTTCAAAACAGAGATCAGAGCCCTGTGTTCCTCCAGTATCATATATATATATATAAAACATGTTGTATAACACCAGTCATATTGTAAGAATAGTGAAAGGTGCTGATAATATGTGGTGCCTGCAGGTGATAGTGACATATTTACTTTGTCGCTGAGTTGCCTGAATATCCCGTCACTGATCAGTAAGCTGGGTTTTTACACATTAGTGATAAATATATCGGCTCTCTCTCTCGGTCACACGAGTCACAAGAAGGACAAACTGACAAGAAGTTGCTGAAGGACAAAAGTCTTGAATCCATTGCCGCATTTTTCCTTGTCCCCTAACCCCCTTCTGCTGCTCTACCCAACGGTAACAAAGGGAAGAATTTGTTCTCTTGCTACGAAAAGAAAGTTCATGCTATCATCGGAGATCATGAGGCAACACACGGGAGGGGGGGAGGTTTTTTGCGCCAACTAGGTTTCCTTCCCCTTTAAAGACACAGGGGCAAGTTCACTTACCCGCGGAGTTGCGCTTCAAAGTTTCGCCAGGGCACCGCTAATTCAGTAAAATCCGAAGTTGCGCTCAGGGAGGCGAACAGTAGCGAAGTTGCACTAGCGTTAATTCGTCAAGCAAATCGAAGTTACACTAGCGATGCATAATTTGCATACGGCGCCAAGTTAAAGTTGAATGTAGCAGCAAATACATTTACACTACACAAGGCTGGGAAAGCTTCATTAAATAAAATAGAGTTGATATTTTGCCCTATACAAATTCCCACTGTATAGTTTAGGTGCCATATGTTAGGAAATGTAGGGGGGAAGGAGGGTATCCCCAAAAAAATGTATGATCTTTTTCAGCCTAACACCCTTAAAAAAAGGAAAAGACGCCAGCGTTTTTTGGTACTTAAAAAAAAATTCAACTTTTCTTTCCCTATCTACTCTATTGCACTTTGTCTGGTCTGAGGTGGCGAAGGCAAGTCTGGCGCAAGAGGTAACGTTCAGTAAAATGCGCAAGTTAGTGAATTAGCGTAGTAAAGGACCAGTAAGATCAAAAACATTTTTAAAGAAAATTCATTAGTATACCACGAAAAAAAAACACCAAGACAAATTAAATTTTAAAATTGCATAGCCTTCATTAAGAAATAACTTATCGAAACTCCGCTTGCGCAGCTCTTCAGAAAAGGCGACACGGCGACGATCCATTGTGCGGCGCTCGTTTGCTCCTCCCTGGCTATCTCCCATAAGAAAGACAGGGAGGAGGAAATCGAGCACTGCATGATGGATCGCCGCATTGCCTTTTCTGAAGAGGAGCGCAAGCAGAGTTATTTCTTAATAAATGCTGTGCGATTTTAAAGTTTAATTAGTCTTGGTGGATTTTTTTGCATGGTATGCTAGCGAATTTTCTTTAAATATTTTTTGATGTTACTGGTCCTTTAACCAGAATGGGGCACCTGATGCAGTGGTGTAAAGGTGGCAATAGACGCAAAGATCTACTCGTTTGGCGATGTTCCCCGATATGCCATTAACGAGCATAGCTATATAGGGGGTAATCTGAATGTTCGGCCATATGGCCGAACGATCCAATTACGATGCGCAATGGGTTCCGGCGGGATCAGTCGGTTCAAAATCAAACCTGTCCGATCGACCAAACGACGATCTCCGCCGGACGAAAGATGTCAGCACTCTCCACACACGATCCGAAAATCGTGCGAATCCTCGATTCCTTGCGATAGGATCTGTGCGTCTATGGCTAACTTAACTAAAGAGGAAGAAGACCCCGGGGTCGTGGGGGGGTCCTGGGAAACGGGGGCGATGTGCATGCGAGCAGGAGGATGTGTCTGTGTGTGATGTAAAGTTTTCAGTGCCCCACGAGAGGGAGTGGGCAAACCCACAAAGCAAGGTTTTAGCTGTGACAGCCCCTTAAAATATTTTTGTGATGGTGGGGTCCATATATGATTGACAGCTGAGATTATAAAATACTTTTATAGCAGGTATGGATGTTTTAATAAAAATAAATTTAGGTTTCATGTTTAATTTAAAATGGACTTTTAGCTTTTCATGTGTGGGTGACAGGTCCCCTTTAAGTAAGGCAAATTCTTGATTTGGCACTAGGATGGAATCTAACTGGAGACTTCCTCTGGATCATTTAAAAGTTAAGGTGGCCATACACGTTTCGTACGATATTCAGTGCGTGTATGGCAGGAGACGAGCCAACCAATATTGGCAAAAGACTTGGATATTGGTTAGCTCATCACTTGGCCTGGTCAAAAAATTTGGATGGTGCCCGAAACATCGGCCATTGTTGGTGCTGAATCATCAGAAACAGGTCGAATTCTGTTGTTTCTACCTGTATAGCTGACGATTTAGCTTTAAATGTCTGTATTGAAAACTAATGGTTATTGTAACGTGTATGGCCACCTTTATGCAGTTACTTGAATAAAAGGTTGAACTCGACATGTTTTTTTCCCAACCTCATCTGCTATATAAAAAAATGTTATCTTTTTTCCACCTGAAGCATGAAATAAAGATGTTCTTAAACATTGTAATCCTTTCAGTCCTGAACTAGTTCATGTTTGAGCCCTTTGGATTCCTTTGGTTTCTAGGAAATTGAGATGTTATAGGAGGCTACATCTGTTAGTAATGTGTTTCTAGCTGAGACTCACCATGACTATTGACCATCAAGGGGCAGTGTCAGACTGGCCCACCGGGATACCAGGAAAACAACGTGGGTCCAGGTGACTGTAGGCCATTTTGCTTCTATACATTTTGCCTATTTCATGGTGATTCCCTTTTTCTTTATGGGGAAAAGGTGTTATAATGGAACAATATAATAAGTAGAGATTGAGTGAGGATAGGAGGAATAATAGTTTGGAAAGTGGGCCCACAGTCTAAGGTTTTCTGCTGGGCCCCTGGTATCCCAGTCCGACACTGTCAAGGGGCCTCTTGTCTTAAAGGAGAAGGAAAGCTACGGAGGCATTTTATTGCCAATAGATTAGCTGCAATAGTGCAAGCTAGAATGCTATATTTATTCTGTAGAATGCTTTACCATACCTTAGTAAAAAGCTCTAGAAACTCTCTGTTTGTTTAGAATAGGAGCTGCAGTATTAATGTGGTGTGACATCACTTCCTGCCTGAGTCTCTCCCTGCTCTGGGCTCAGATTACAGTAGAGAAGGGAGGGGGGGGGAGAGGAGCAAACTGAGCATGCTCTTGCCCAGGGCAATGAGGTTTAAGCTGAAGGCAGGAAGTCTGATACAGAAGCCCATGTGTACACAATAGAAGGAAAGAAATGCAGTGTTTCTTTTGACAGGGGACAGAGCAACATTACTTTGGGGGTTTACTGGTATATTTAGATGGACCTTTCTGATAAGGCTTACTTACTTTTAACCTTTCCTTCTCCTTTAATCAAGTTATAATGGACTTGTATGTTTGGACTGAGGAGAGAGGCTACCTCCGCTGTAGTCTGATGGAGAATTTTGTAAGTACTGGTGTTCAGCAAAGCCATTTTGTGGCATCAAGCTTTTTGCAGCAACATTTACAGAGTTCCAACTTCCTCTGGGGGTCAGACAGGCTGAACAGGGGACCATCTGAAAACTATTGGTGCAGATATCCAGAAAAGTATAAATTAGAGAGTTGAATGAGTAGTCTTCAACTAGTCGAAAGAACAGGGTAGGTGTGATGGTGTAAGTATCTCTCCAGGCCAAAGGTTAGAGATAGGACATGTATCAAGATCCATGGCTAGGCATGGGTTAAGGTGGCCATAGATGCAAAGATCCGCTCGTTTGGCGATGTTGCCAAACGAGCGGATCTTTCCCCGATATGCCATTAACAGGCATGGCTATATCGGGGGTAATCGGATTGTTCGGCCGTACGGCCGAACGATCAGATTACGATGTGCCATGAGCTCCGGCGGGATCGGTCGGGTCAAAATCAAACCTGACCGATCGACCAACCGACCGATCTCCGCTGGACGAAAGAAGTCGGCACATGCCACACACGATCCGAAAATCGTACGAATCCTCGATTCGTACGATCGGATCTGTGTGTCTATGGCCACCTTTAGTTACAGAGTCAAACTGAGAAGAAGAAAAGAAATGGTGGGAGTGGAACAGGACAGCAGGAAATATGAAAATATATTTTGAATAGAGGAAAGGTCGTTTTTGGAGTAGGACCAGTCAAAAGGTGCAAACAAGTACGGGAATGTCCAAACTCTTTCTTTATCATAAGCACTGACTGCCCTTTCAATAAATCAGTTTTGCCTTATTTTAATTTATCTTGTGCCGGCTCAGAGCTTGACTTGTCTTTACAAAGCGCCTATCGTTTGACTTGTCTCTAGTGCAGATAAACACATTGTGGTAATAAGCAGAAAGAGATCTGACAGTGGCAGGAGAATGCTTCCGCTGGGCCGTCTGGGCCTCCGGCAAGTGGTAATTTGACAAGATATCTATACGTTAATCAGTGACCACTTTATTCTCTGCATGTGAACACGACATCCACTTATTACATTACATCGCAGTCCCGTAGCCTCGACTTGTTAGGCCGGCAATCTATACATGTCTAAGGCTTTAAATGGCTGAGTTGCAGAGCCATGGAAGATGGCCTCATTAAATTAACACTGGTGATATAATACAACTTCTAATGGTCTGGGAAATCACGCAGATGGGCATTTAAAGCTTGTATTGTTTAATAAAATATTTATTTCGTGCAGCTAGCCAAGGAAATGAACTGTTATTGAGCAGGCATGCTAAGCAGATTTGTCTGGCACACTGCTTAATTTTAACATAACTCTCCCTTCCTTAGACAATATTATCATTATGGTCCACTGCCAACATATTCAGCTTCTTTGTACAACAAAGTGTGAATTTACTACAATTATGAAAAATGTGTATCTCTGAAGACTGAGCATTATGTGTAGGCTGCTTATCAAACAGTTTTTATATCAATCAGTGTTCCTATGTAATCTGCATATATTGTTTTATTAATTTCTGCTCCCTAGACAAAAATATCAACAACAAATATGTAATAGTAATCTACAGTAAATCATCATCACCATCATTATTAAATACACCACTTTTTTTCAGTGTATTTTAAAGTCAGTATCTCCCTGCAAAAGCCCCAGGAACCACAGGAAGAGAACCATTGCTTTATTTATGATTTTTATATGGCCTCTTTGAATAGGCAGTAGATGGGCTCTATGTCCTGGAGCCTGGGTGACTCCCTGTAGTATGCCCCTGAAATGATATACTAATTTACCAAGTTCAGCATATATACAGTATGCAGGGAATAGCCCTGCTTTTTACAGTGCCATTTCTTATTGTGTCTGGTGCTCTATGGGTGATATTGGAACCACCAGCCCAACCTGTGCTGCACAGTAATACAGATACATACCCATTTAAGATTCTAAATTAAAAGCTACTAGTCCATTGAACAGTTTTACTGTGTGAAGGTATGACTCAAGCTTTATTTACCCTTTATGTGCTTCTGGATTGCCTATTTAACCTTTGTTTTATGGCAACTGCCATTGATAGTCTGGTCACCATGGTGCTGATGTAGCATTTGCAAAGCAGCAGCTGTTTAACACATTGTATGTTTGCAGGTCTTCATTTACTCTCTAGATTCAGTTTAAATAAGACATACACCATAGCAAGCCAGGCCAGAGACTATCACTCAATCCTTAATCCGGGTGAAAAAAAATTCTTACAATTTTGTTATGTCTCCTGTTTGTTCCAGACAACTCTATGCCTTGGTACCTTTGAAATAACACAGCACATTAGTAGACAAAGTGATTAGCCACATCCAATTGCAATGAGCCATCTGCAGAAAAGTCCCAGGCCTTGTCTTGCCCACAGCCACCTGCCTACAGCAATGATTTTTATGCTTTTTTTAGTTCTAGTGCTACTGTCTAGAGGTCAAGAAGAAACATTTGGTCTTAATAAATAAAAATTAGTAAAATGCAAGACGAAATTTGTGGGGCCCAGCCTGAAGGATAAGTAGGCTAAAAATGACTCTCTTGGGTGGCACTATACTTAAATGGCTGTTGAGAGTAACCTTATGAAGGGCAAAGTAGGGCTGGACAGATTTTGTTTGAAAAGGATCTTGAACTCAACATGTCTGGAAGGCTTTGAATTAGAGAAAAAGTATAAAATAAAAAGTGTGAACAGATGGGGAAAAAACGGAAGAGCAGGAAAGGAGAAATTGTCGGAAGAAAAAAAAGAGGGGAAACAATTGGAGTGGAAAATAGAGAAAATTACAGAAAAGTAGATGGGATTGGGAAGAGAATTGAAAAATGCAAAGATTGAAGAATGGAGGGGAGAGAAACAAGAAATGAGAGTATGGTAGCAGAGAAGAGGGGATGCAATGACTAGAGAAAATTAGAAGAGTAAATGAAAGGCATTTGGGCCCCTTTTTCATGTTCCCCAATTAAACACTGACCACACTCTTGATTAGCCACTGTGACTGTATCTCTTAGGCCTCAAGATATAACTTAGTGCAACACATATATTTTACCACCAGCAATTCACTTTGTCACCGGGGGGAAAGCATCTGGAGGAGATCAGGTGGCTGCAGAAGAGGAGGTTTGTCGCAGGCAATTCATCTCCTCTTGTTATTGACCTCAAGGAACTGCTCTTGGATTTTTACTAGATATTCCTAGATTTTTCTATATATGACAGTCACATCTTATTAAATGTTGTGCAAAACAACTGGAAAAGCTTCTCTGTGGTCACATTGTGTGTAACATAACAATGCCATGTTTTCATTGATTTGGAAGCCAAGCAATAAGCATGGAAGACAATGGCCCCATTATGTGTTTATGAGGCTTCTTTGTCATGCTTCTCATTCTATTAAACACATTGTGCTTTTAATTGCCCTTTTTCGTTGCCTCATCATGTTTGTTTCTCTTTTATAGCACTCTATAATGGGACTAAAAAGGGCAAAATCTTAAACATGTGGAAAAGACAGATAAGTGTTATGTCTTTTTCCATTTGAACCACCCTTGGGAATCTGCAAATTAAAAAAAAAAAAAACCTTCCTCTTCCTTTATTGGTGTGGCGTCTCAATCTCCTGATTCTGATACACCAAGGCACGAGGGAATTGAGAGAGCATTTATTTGTATCTAGATGGGGTTGTTTATTATCACTTACGACTTTCTATGGAGTTATCATGAGGCAATTGCTTAATTACAGAGAGAATATAGAAACTTGCTCTGTAATTGTTCAGCACATTACCATTAAAATGTAATTGCAAACACGGACAATTTATTTGAATAATCAGAAAAATATGGCTGAGACCACCACAACCCTAATGGAAATGTTGAGTAATGCCAGCTAGTCGACTTCTGACTCAGTACAGGCAATGAGTTCCAGGAGAGGTCCAGAAGAGCTGGGGAGATAATGCCAAAACATTGGCATTTAGTACTATACAGGTCAGCTTCATTGTACTGGTAGACTGTTGTAATGGGAATAAGACAATTGTCTATGTTTACATTATATACCTTGTAGGTTTCATAGCTCATCGCATATGCCCTACATCATCTTCCCTCTCTAAAGCTATCAAATCATTTTAAATCTGTACCGGTAATTATTTGGCATGGCCAATAATAGGAGACCATGATGATGTTGCAGGCCATATAGTCTACTCTAGGTAAAATGGAGCCTAGAGTAGACTACTCTACTCTAGGCTCCATTTTACCTAGAGTAGACTACTCTACTCTAGGTAAAATGGAGCCTAGAGTAGAGTAGTCTACTCTAGGCTCCATTTTACCTAGAGTAGACTATACTACTCTACTCTAGGTAAAATGGAGCCTATTTATCATCACCGATGATGTTTCCCACAGATACCGAACAGATCTTTGCTTTTGTTTTCTATCTTGAAGGTGACTGTTGAAATCTAATTGGTTGCTATGGGCAACATCACCAGTTATGTTTTCCACCAATTTTTCCACAGCATGATAAATAGGCCCCTCTATCTTTTATAAGCCTTTTTGGGATTTATACAATCTGTCATTGACTAGGGAAGCTCCTAGGTGATCTACATCTTCGCCTTACTCTGTGTGCAATTTTAGCCCACTGCGTGGATGGCCTATACCAAGGGGTCCCCAGCCTGTTTTACCCATGTGTCACCTGCAAATTTAAATAAAAGTTGGAGAGCAACACAAGCATGTTAAAAGTTCATGGGGTGCCATATTATGGGCTCTGATTGGCCACCGGTCGTTCCAACGGGGAAGAGAAGCCAACTGGAGCCTTTTTTTTGGCAACAGATATGGTTTCTATGCACCTAAAGGTTGCCTTCAGGCCAGGAATTCAAAAGTAAGGACCTGCTTTGAGGCCATTGGGAGCAATATCTAATGGATTGGTGAGATCCCCTGGTCTATACCTTCAGCCTTTAGGCCAGTTGGTAAAGTACCTTCCAGGTCCACCGGTATATGGCCACATTTACTTGGCATTAAAGTACTTTCCATAAAAACCTTGTTATCCATAATAAAGTAGATAATTGATGCATAAACTCTAAATGCTTGCCTGCATACAGTTGGGTGCAGTGCCATTGTATTTCTCGTGGCCTTACTTTAAAAACTCTTGCTAGATTTACCCCAGATGCAGATAGCAAGTGCTGCCCTTCTAGTAAAAACAGAACAAACATCTCTTCTTTGAGTGCATGCAGTAATTATTAGTAGAGTCAGGCCCAATAAAAACTTTTTGGCATGAACTAAGCAACTCTTTACAATTACCTACTCCTCTTCCAAGTACCCTTCTAATACAGGGTAACCCACTCACCACAACTTTACACAAGAGTCCAAAGTAAAAATCACAAATGATGGGTAAGGGCTTCAGGAACCTATTCTTAGACTTTTGATCCCGAAAGGCGTTGCAACAAGCCCATCTAACCCTAACTCGTATGTTTAAAGCACCAACATATTCCACAGCACTGTACAATAAATAGATATATACACTGAACCTACAAATCCTTTCTATTAGTGGGAGAAATTATTTTGGAGCTGTAACCCATAACAACCAGTTAGTAATTAGGACTAATTCATCAACTTCAGTAACTCTAATGAAAGCAAAATTCTAATTGTTTGCTTGGGGTTACTACTCAAGAGTAACACTTTCACCTCTTCTGTGATTCTGATCCCACCCAAACATCTGTACATCTTCTCCGTAGACTTTGCTGTTTTATAAAACTATTTCAGAGCTCTTCATAAACAGTGGGTGAGTGTCTGTTGCACTGAAGTAGCAAATTGAATCAGTAATGTGTTTTGAAAATGAGCCTTGTAAGGTTTGATGGGGTGGAAACGTACGGATACCAATAGTTATTCACAATGCAGCCCAATAGGCACTGTGCTTGGCTGGGTGCCACGGCTAATGTCTTTTTAATGGCAGACTAGCTTGTAAACCCATTTGGGTGAATTGTATTATATTATCGCACCAAGCAGGGTGGTAAATAACTTTTCGATTGAACCATCAGTTAATTTATTTTCATTATTACTTCACCAAGCTGAATTGCTTTGCAGTTCTAGTTCTAGAAAAAAAAAGTGGCATTCAGTAACTGCAATATTAGTGCAGAGTTGTTTTTTTTATATATTGGTTTGTACTGGTTTGGACTGCTTTTTGGGAAAGAGATTACAGTTTTGACCAGGAATATTAGATTTTCATAGGACTATGCACACGGCAACCATCCAGTGCTTGACTTTCTATTGCTCAGGGTCATTATTGATGGATCAGTGTCATGGACAGAACAATGGTTAAAGCTCAGTAAAAAATATATATGGACCCTTTTAGATTTAACAGTATAGTTATGATCTACTGCGATGCTTGGTAATTTTCAGGTGTGTTTGTGCTCAGCTATGCTACTGAGCTCTAATTCCTCATAGAACAGAATGGAGTTTGTTTTCTCAAAAAATATTTTTACCTTATTAATCTGAATTTGCCCAGCTGCTGCATCCTGGGCCTGAAGTTAAAAGCAGTTTACGGGTCGGGGGAACACAGGCAGATTCGGGGAGATTAGTCGCCAGGCGATAAATCTCCTGTACTTTGCGGCGACTAATCTCCCCGATCTGCCTTCCCCTGCCTTCCACCGGCTAAAATGAAAATCGCCTGGGGGTAGGCACTCTGAGAGCTTTGTTTTCCAAAGTCGCCCGTAAAGAGCTCCGAGTGCCTGCCCGCAAGCGTTTTTCATTTTAGCCGGCGGAATGCAGATGGGGGGGATTAGTCGCCGCGGAGAAGTCACCTGACGACTAATCTCCCTGAATCTGCCTGTGTACACAGACCCTAAAGGGATGGTGTCATGGGAAAACATGTTTTTTTTCAAAATGCCTCCGTTAATAGAGCTGCTCCAGCAGACTTCTGTACTGAAATCTGTTTTTCAAAAGAGCAAACTGATTTTTTTTTTTGTCTAGCCCCATGTCAGATTTCAAAATTGAATATAAAAAAATCTGTTTGCTCTTTTGAGAATTGGATTTCAGTGCAGAATTATGCCGGAGCAGCACTATTAACTGATGCGTTTTGAAAAAAACATATTTTCCCATGACAATATCCCTTTAATGTTGCCCCATTGGTGGGATTTAGGATTTATGGCTTTTATAATCAGCCCATGTTACTTAGGCCTTCCGTCCCCCAAAGTCTACCATGGGAGCATGAAAGCTTATAGTAGACTTGAACCTCTCATTTCCACCTGGGAGACAAACAAATGAAGGAGTTTCAGTTGCTCCCATTTATACAGCAGCAGTGATAGGGAATTGTTATAATTTTTTGTGCCCCCCCCCCCCCCCCCCAGTTCTTTGGGCTGAAAGCCAAGTTCAAGGACACAATTTTACTGTTGGGCTTTATATTAAAAGTGCCATTGTAAAACTTAAAGAGTATCTGTTAAGTGTTTCTGACCACTGTGAGGCTCAGAAGTTATAGATAACTCCACACCTTTCCCATAGTATTCCTGATTAGAGTTTTAGTCTTGAGTTGCCCTCCATCCATGGGTAAATATGGTGTGTGGGGCAAAGTTAGGATCAAGTTCAGAAGGCCTCACTCCTCCCCTAACTGGAAGAGTGTTGAAGATTATGGAAGGATCATAAGGTCCTTAGATCCAATAAGTAATGTTGCCCTGCACTGTTTTAATCAACCCTCCCAAGTTCTATAACACTAGGTCCCCACTAAATACTCATAATCCCATACACCCAGGCCCAGACTGGCAATCTGTGGGGCTGCTGAAAGATGCCATAGACACTCACTATTTCATGGGCTGGTGGGGCAGTTTGGGCCTCTATGTACCAAAAATGCCAGAGCCTCTTTTGATTTTCAGTTAGGGTTGCCACCTTTTCTGGAAAAAAATACTGGCCTTCCTATATCCTTGCCGTTTTTTCCCAATTAATAACATTGGCATTAAGCGTCATTTTTACCGGCCTGGCCAGTAAAATACCGGCCAGATGGCAACCCTATTCTCAGTCCAGACCTGCATCCCCATCCCCTCCTTTTAGGTCGTTTGTCAGTGTTGCTAAAGGTAAAAGTCAAAAAGTTGCAAAATAATTGAAATCAAAAAGATTTAATAACTATGTTAATATATATGAATCTGTCTGTCCAAGCAAAGGCATTTCTGTCCATGCTGATGTGTCCTTGTTGTCCCTATTCTAGTTATCCCTACAGTGAAGACAGCAGCCAAGGAAAGCAATACATGAACACAAGATGTCCAGCTTGGTGCGACCGTATTTTAATGTCCCATTCGGCTAAGGAGCTACTTTTAAAGGTAATATTTCTCAAGGAAATAGTATGGAGTCCATTGCATAAAGGTCTAATAGGACTTCCCAACCTGATACCTGTCAGCTTCTGAACTACAACTTCCCCTTACAGCTTTTGGCTGTTCAGCAACGACTGGAAGGGATGAAGATTGAACATCTCTCATGTATTATACAGAAAATGTTTAATAGATGTTATATCATTTAATATATTCTTTGTATTTTTAGGAAGAAACAGTTATGGGACCTGTTATCCAGAATGCTTAAAATCTAACAGATATTTCCATAATTTGGAACTTCATACCTTAAGGGGCAGATTTACTAAATTCGAGTGAAGGATTCGAATTAAAAAAACTTCGAATTTCGAAGTTTTTTTTGGGCTACTTCGACCATCGAATGGGCTACTTCGACCTTCGACTACGACTATCGAACGATTCGAACTAAAAATCGTTCGACTATTCGACCATTCGATAGTCGAAGTACTGTCTCTTTAAAAAAAAATTCAACCCCCTAGTTCGGCAGATAAAAGCTACCGAACACAATGTTAACCTATGGGGAAGGTCCCCATAGGCTTGCCCAAGTTTTTTTGATCGAAGGATATTCATTCGATCGTTGGATTAAAATCCTTCGAATCGTTCGATTCGAAGGATTTAATCGTTCGATCAAATGAATAATCGTTCGATCGATCGAATTTTCTGCTCTAAATCCTTCGAATTCGATATTCGAATTCGAAGGATTTCAATTCCTACTCGAATATCGAGGGTTAATTAACCCTCGATATTCGACCCTTAGTGAATCGGCCCCTAAGTCTACTAGAAAATCATGTAAACATTAAATAAACACAATAGGCTGGCTTTGCCTCCAATAAGGAATTAATTAATTTTATTATTACAGAGAAAATATTTTTATAAATTTGGATTATTTGGATACAATTCAGTTTATAGGAGACAGCCTTTCCGTAATTCAGAGCTTGCTGGATATCAAGTTTCAGGATAACTGATCCCATACCTGTGCTTTATTAAAAGCATAATTAAATTCTTACTAGGGATGTACCAAATCCAGGATTTCCCCAGAAGATGTTAAGTGACAAGGCAGTGCGCTAGTGTATGGTGCAGGTATGGGATCTGTTATCCAGAATGCTACCGTTATCCAGAGATGTTTCCGTAATTTGTATCTCCATACCTTATGTCTACTAAAAAATCATTTAAACATTAATGCCCCCAATAAGGATTAATTATATCAAGTACAAGCTACTGTTTTATTATTACAGAGAAAAAGGAAATTATTAATCACCTTTAAGTTAACTTTTAGTTCTGCATGTTATAATATGACCAATACTAAGCAACTTTTCAATTGGTCTTCATTATTTATTCCAGTCTCTGGCTGCGAGGGTATTTTTAGTTGATGGACAAATTGTACATTTAAACGACCGTTTCAAGATAATCGTGGTCTCACGATAACGAAAAGATCTTTTAAAAATCTTTACATCTGTGGCCAGCTTTAGAGGCACATTTTTGAAGGTTGAATTATGTGAGTTTTTAAAAACGTCCAGAAATTCGAAATCAATCAATCAAAATGTATTTTAAAAAATCTCATTTTTCAAACTCGGATCAATTAAATTGACCCGAAAACTCAAATTGGGTTTGATTCAATTTTAAAAAAAAACTAGATTCGAGTTTTTTCTCCGATGTCAGGAAAGCTGCAAACAACTCCAAATCGATCCCTTGACTTAAACAGCAATTCGGCAGGTTTTAGGTGGCGAATTCGAGTTCTTAAAGGACCAGAGTATGATAAATCTCCAAAATCGAATTCAACTTTTTTTTTAAAAAACTCGAATCGAATTTGAATAACTCCCTAGTCGAATTTGACAGTTCTGACCATAAAAAAATTAGAATTTCGAATTTGAATTTTCAATCCGACCCTTGATAAATCTGACCCTTAGTATATATAGCCTAATGGGTGTATCTAATCTGTATTCAAGTTTAGGTCATCTCCCATTGCTCGCTTCTAATACCTTCACAAAGCTCCAAGCTGCACAATAGGCATTCATGGCATACAATATCTGCCCGAGTATCTTTCAGTGGCAATGCTGAGCCGGCTAAATTTGATTTCAGTAGCCAGGATGATGTCTAACACTTCCCCGTCTCCATTTGGAGAATGAATGGCGCCGGCAAATTAGCCCCACACACTAGGCGTTACAGATTGTACAGACATGGGGCTGTAAACAGCTTTCATGCCACATCATCTATCATTCTATGCTCGGTTACCTCACCATCATGTTATTTTATGCTTCCTGAGCCCTAAAACACCAAAGGTTGCCCGCGGCCTGCGAGTGCCGTTGCTGCCTGATAGCGCGCAGTAATGAATGCTCAGCCAAGTGTGCGCTCTTCCTGCTTGTGCCGGCCTGTAATTTGTTTATCTGTCTAAAGATTATACAGTCGGAAATCTACAATTTTATGCTGCCTTTGTAAATTATCAAGTCTCTTTGTGATGAATGCGTTTCCCCATGTGATGGAGGAGCCGCTAAGAAGCTGAAATAGGGGAAGGTGTTCATGCATACAGCGCAGAAGGTTATGGGTTTTTTATGTAGTTTTTGCAGCCCAACTATGATATTGTATGAATGTGACCTTAAGCTCGCCTAATGCGTGACAATAATTTCATTTCTGGCTGGTAATTTTTTTTTTTTTTTTTTCTCTTAAACTTCAGTGAGTGGAGAGAATAGCCTCAAAAACTTCTTAGGTTGACAATAATATCATCCTGTCCTGGCTAGTCTTTATTTATGTGAAAGCATATAAAGACTCCGGAAACCCGTTATCCAGAAAACTCCGAATTAGTCCCATGGATTTTATCCAAATAATCCAGGTTTTTATGAACTACTTCCTTTTTCTCTGTAATAATAAAACAGCAAACTGAGATATAATTAATCCTTATTGGAAGCAAAACCTGCCTATTGGGTTTATTTAATGTTTACATGATTTTCTAGTAGACTTAAGGTATGAAGATCCAAATCACAGAAAGATTTGTTATCCAGAAATCACCAGGTCCCGAGCATTCTGGATAACAGGTCCCATACCTGTACCAAGAAATAAGCGTTCGTTGTGAGTGTGGACAGGGTCATATATTTGGCTTTATAAATAAAATATATACTGAAAAACACAATAAGTCAGTATTAAGAAGAATAAAGTGATACAGGTATGCGACCTGTTATCCAAAATGCTTGGGACTTGGGGTTTTCCGGTTAATGGATCTTTCAGTAATTTCTATCTTCATACCTTAAGTCTACTAGAAAATCATTTAAATATTAAATAAACCCAATAGGCTGGTTTTGCTTCCAATAAGGATTAATTATATCTTAGTTGGGATCAAGTACAAGCAACTGTTTTATTATTACAGAGAGAAATTTTTTTTTTTTAAAATTTTTAATTATTTTATTAGAATGGAGTCTATGGGAGATAATTTTGTAATTTGGAGCATTCTGGATAACAGGTTTCCGAATAACAGATCCCATATCTGTATGTGTGTATATATATATATATATATATATATATATATATAGATAGATAGATAGATAGATAGATAGATAGATAGATAGATAGATAGATAGATAGATAGATAGATAGATAGATATAGATATATAGATATATATATATATATATATATATATATTGTGGTGCGATGGTTGTTCGTTAGCTAAATATATTCAGTTTTCAGAAGATCCCATCTTTCTTCCTGAAATTAATTTCAGAAATGGATTTTTCATTAGTGGTGGGGTGTTCTTCTGCATTGCTAAGCTCCAGAGCTCTGCTAATTAATGGCTCAGAGCCCTGCAATTATATAAACAATTGGTTTCAGATTTAACTTCTGTGATCCGAGCGCCGTCCTCTAAAGCAAGAGTTTCAGCCATAAAGCATGACATAACTGCTGCGTTGTGCATAAAATGCAATAATGACCATTTCTGATGACCATAAAACACCCAGTAGTCTTCCTTTTGGTAATGTTACTCCGCTCCCCATTTTGCTTGTTTTAACAGTCTGAAAACGACGAGCGAATCGTGTTGTACGACCACATTGGGCCAAATATCTGCATGGGAGACCACAAGGTAATGATGTCAGGCTGCAGGCTGTGGTTTTGCTTTTTTAGTTGAGACCAAATTATTTTAGGAATTTACTGACCTATGAGTGTTTGAAGAAATTTGGAGGAAGAAACCTCTAAATGAAAAGGACCATCAAAAAGTACCTTTTTGGAAGATTATTGAGGTATTGGGATGACTTGGGCAGTCTGTCAATCACATAGACCTTATCCTACATGAAAACCCTGTACATCTCTAAATAATCTTAATATATATTCAATGTTACTATTCTTCAATATGAAGGGAGATTGTGAACCCCCCAAATGGCATCTTTACATTTATAAGCAGGATTTGCATTTCATGTAATATGCATATAGAGCATAGCTTATCGTGCATGCATATTATAATTATTTAGGGATCTTGTCTGCCCAAGAAAATAAAACCCACATTAAAGATGCCTGGATATATGCACCTTATTTGGTTATTACTCAATGTATTTGGTGCTGTGGAACAGATATTACTGCATGTTGTCTGCCTGCCTTGGGCATAGCTTGTTGCCTCAGTGCAGCAAAAGCTTGCTATTCTGTAAAGGAGAACCAAACCCCGCAATAAGAAAAGCCTCTACCTTCTACTCTAGATAGTCCCCCTGTCTGCTTCCTCCCTGCATAATTAATTACCCCTGAAAGGGTCCCTAACAAAGTACTCACATATCGGAGCAGAGTAAGCGCAGCGGAGCTCATGGGCGCCATCTTCCTGCTCTTCTATATTCTTTGGGTTCTCTTTCTTCTCTTCAGCAATTTCCAGCACTTTTGGTGCATACACAGTTGCTACGAACTGGAAGACTGCTCCAACTGCGCATGCGCCAATACGGCATTCTTTTAAGGAAGAATACCAAAGAGCCGGAAGATGGCGCTCATGAGCTCCGCTGAGCTTACTCTGCACCGATACGCGAGTACTGTTTTAGTGGCACTTTTAGGGGTAATCAACTATGTGGGGGGGAAGCAGAAAGGGGGCGGGCTATCTAGGGTAGTAGGTAGGGGTTTTTCCTTATTGGGGGGTTTAGTTCTCCTTTAAACCAGTGATCCCAAACCAATGGCTCATTAGCAACATGTTGCTCACCAGCCATTTGGATGTGGACTCAAAGCAGAAGCTTATTTTTGAAATCCTGGCTTAGAGGTAAGTTTTGGTTGTTTAAAAACAAGGTGTACTGCCAAGTAGAGCCTCCTGTAGTTTGCCAGTCCACATAGGGACTAACAAATGGCCAATCACAGCCCATATTTGGCACCCCAGGGACTATTTTCATGCTTGTGTTGTTCCCCAACTCTTTTTACATTTGACTGTGGCTTATGGGTAAAAAAGGTTAGGAGCCCCTGCTTTAAACACAGCTGAAGGGACATCATCTGAAGCAAGCCGATTGGACGGCAGAGTGCAGAGAGCTTACATTGAAGAATAGATATTTGCTGGCTTTGTAAATTTGAGATAGAGTCAACCTACAATGTAAAATCAGAAATGTAGAATGTAACATGAAGGGGGTCACTTTGTACCTTTGTAGTCTCCTCTAATTATCTGAATATGAAACGTGCCCCCAACAAATAGTCCGACTGGTTCTATAGATCATTTTGAAAACTTTAAAAATAAATAAAATAAGAAAGGTTGATTGATGGTTGGGTCATTTATTGGCCATGACCTGAATGGCATTCACTTTCATGTAGTGATGAATCCAAAAGAAATCAAAGACAACCGTAGAGCTGCCTGATATAAAGAATGTCAGTCCATTTGTGGCCAACTAAGGGCATAACATGATCCCTCTGTTCCAGAATCAAGGGCAGGAACTTGGTAATGGACAATTCTGGCAACCCCTTTGTATCCTTGCAATCCAGTTTTACCAGTAGTAGAAGTGTTCTCATCAGTTTTTGTCTTTTCTTTTTGCAGCCTGTCTTTCTGTCCTTCCGAATAGCAACCGGGGCAGGTAAAACTAATGCACATGTGCACAAGTGTTGTGTCGTGCAGTGATGTGGTGGTAAATATCCCTTTATTTGAATTCCGTGTTCCTTTTTTTATATATATATATATATATTTTTTTTTTGTTGAGCTCCAGGTTTTACCCATGTTAATGAAATGGGAACCCTTCTCATTTAACAGGGAAAAGATGCCAGCACATGGAAAAGATCTATCGGGAGACAACTTTGTGAGGACGCCAACAGCGCAGAACATCGACCTTCTTCAGAATAATAAAGCAAAGTCCTTACAGCCACATTTGTAAATTGCGGATCATCCACTAGGCTTCAATATCCCAGCTCCCGACGCGTCTCACATACCTCACTTTCCTGTGCAGTCGTAATATCCAGTAGAAACGTGGACATTTTGTTTTTAGATATCACAGATGTGTTGTGTAGCCAAAACTCTATCGGATCATGCATATCAAAAGACTCGTTCTTGTTTCTGTGAAAACCCAGACAGAAATAGAAGACCCAAAGTTTACTTCCTCACCCGCCCCACTATGGTGGCCATCAACCAGTTGACATCAAGGTCCAGGATTCTGGCCTTAAAGAAGCACAACACAATCATTAGAGTGAATGGCATGAAATGAAATTCTATCCCTATCTAGACTGACACTGCTGTTCAGTAGACCTGGGTTTGATTCCTAACACTTCCATAGTGGTGGCATCTCTCCATCATCACTTTAGGAGTCTTGGTCTTTAAGGAAGCACAGAGCAATCTCTAGAGGGAACCTTTAAATTGCAATGCTGTCCCCATCATGGGCGATAGAACTCAGGAAGAGTCCTATCAATTACATTTTTAATGCTTACACTTTTTACAGGGTTCCTTGAACACTTTAAACTCTAATTTAGCAAAGAAAAAGAGTCTGCAGTGTGGGCGGGGGGTTATATACATGGGATCATCAAGATAGTGACAGTTGTAAATGTCTTTTCATTGTTGACCGAGGCCTGTGTCCCGTATGTTAGATTAGACAGGGGTGTAGTGCAATAATCTTGATCATCGTTAATGACCGTTTAGATCAATAGCCACTGAGCAATGATGATGATGACGGCTGCCACGCTCTAGATAAACCCCCCGTTTTGTTTCTTTTAGAATATTTTTATCCGTTCCATGTTATCTACTACACTGCCATGTAACATGGGGGGGGGTTTGTTTTTTGTTTTTGAATCACACAGCAGCTGCTTTTCATTTTTTTATATGAATATAAATATATATACTTTTTAAAGAAACAAAAATAATAATTTATAAACCTTACCAAAACCTATGCTAAGTATTCCTTCCAGTATGGGGCTTGAGTGCCATATCAGTAACGTGCATTCAGGAGTAGCAGTTTTAGATAAATGTTCATCAGCAACCAAAATTTATATATATATATAGTCTTTATGTCTTTGTCCTCGATAGAACTATATCCTCTTCAATACAATAAGTATATATATATATATATATATATTAGCAGTTTTCACTTTGTTACTTACTATAAATTATTTCTATGTGATATTAAGGACTGAATGTGAAGTTTCTAGATAGGCTTGGGTGTATCTTTTAAAGGAATTTTGTAACCTGTTTTGTCAGTCTTTTTGTTAATGTATAATGGTGCCAAGTATTCTATATACGCAGTGATGACATGGGAGACATAGCATAGAGTAGTTATTTTCACATGGACTTTTGTTGATCAGTGTTTTAGCACGAGGATGTCCAGCCTGCTGCCGTCTAATTGTTGTTGAACCACAACCCCCCGGCATAACCAGAGGCGGTTATTCGGATGATGCCGGGAGATCCTAGTTCTTCAGTATTTGTAGGGCCGGGCCGCAAGTTGGAAGTCCTTGCCTTCGCATAACCTTTAGCTGTTTGCAGTGAGTCAAAGCTCTAACTTAGCACCGTGCAGATGATCTGACCCCCAGAGTAGAACATTAAAAGGTGATTAGAGAGTCTGTTGATAACACAAACGTTTCTTTTATTGATTGCATTTAGAACACTACCGAGTTCATGGACTATGCGACTAGAATGACGCTCAATTTTCACTACGTTTGGGAATGATCTTTCTTTTTTGTTTTGGTTATTTTTTTGTCCGCTTGCAGAACATGCGCTCTTCACGAGCCATCTGATATTATTCAGCTTGTCTCAAAGAGGAGACGGCTCTGTTCTCGTGCCATGTCTTTTGTGTAATCTAAGCACACGGTTGTGTTTCTGTACATGGAGATTCCACTCGTGGTTGTGTCTTGATCACCTTGAGACAACATGGGCCCTGTGGTTCTCAACTTCAAGCAATAAAACTGTTCATTGTGAAATCACATTGTCGGGATTCTTTTTTTGTTGTTGTTGATTGTCTGTGTGTTTGGGAGCTTGCAACGTGTTCAGAGGTTGGTAGGTGTAAATGGGCAATGCTCAGAAAATGCTTAACGCAAAATACAGCAAACGGATATAAAGTATTGCATTTATAGTCTAAAGAATACAAAGGTCCCAGTAAACCTTCATTTACTATTATCCTGCTGGATGTAACTATATTTATTCCCCTCTTGATTAATGCATCTGCTTTTGTTGGAAATGTTACTAGTTTGGCTTGCAGTCTGAATCTTGACTAAGCCTCCACTGTACACTGATGGTTTGGCCACATCTTTCCATAAAACCCCTTCTGCAATCCACCTAGGTGCAGAAAATAAGCAGAAAATGGTGCAGAACATAAGAAGAGACAGAATGGAAGCTGTAGACGTAAAAAAAAGGAAATAAAAAGAGTAGGTTAGAGAAAACGAAAATCAAGAGATAGAGTTTTAATATAAATAAAGAAAAACAAGCAAGAAATGAGGGAAAAGAGTAATGACCTTATGTCAGAAGAGGAGAGCAGCAGAAAAGGGGGAGAAAGGAGGAAAAGAATAAGAGCATAAGATAAGGAAAAGGAGTGAAAACTGGAAACAGAAGAATAAGGATTGCGAAAAATTGACAGTAGAGAATGGGATTAAGAGAACAATATCTGAGAAGAACCGGAAAAAAGGTAAGAGATGTAGAAAATGAGAGCGTATAAGAAATTGGTGGGACAGAATGAGAGGGTAAATAAGAAAAGGAAGGTGGAAAAGAAGGGGAGAGCAGAAAAAAAGAGGGAGAGTGATGGGGGTGAAATGTTTAGGTGGGGCGGTTGTGGGTTTGTATCTCTTCAACAACTAATAACTCTCCTGATGAAAATAAAGGTGTTGGTGGTCTCACAGATAGAGAGTGATAAGGTCAGAGACACACGGTCAGATTCAGGGAAATTAGTTGCCCAGAGACAAATCTCCTCTTCTTCCCAAACTGCCTTCCCCTGCCGAGGATTTTCATTCTAGCCGGCGGGATGGCACTCAGAGCGCTTTGTTTTCCGAAGACACCTGAAGTTGCCTCACAAGAAAAGGCAGGGGAAGGCAGTTCGGGGAGATTAGATGCCCCGAAGAAGAGAAGTGTGTCTGTGCCCTTAATAGTGGAACTTAACTAATTCAAAAGATAAGAAACAGAAGATAACAACATCTGACAAGAGAAGACGATAATTGAAGAAGAGCCAGGGATGTTATAACAGCCAGTCAGCATTTGCCTGAATCTACAGATTGCCAGTCCGGCACCCAAGGTAAAGATAACTATCTGCGCACACACCCATACACCCCCCCCCCATTACCCCTGTTTGGAAGAGTTACTGGTGGGCACAGACCAAGAGACAGAGGAAAGGAAGAAAATCACCCCCTATAATTGTATGACAATACCAGCACCAGGGGTGTCATTAGAGAAGAAGCACAACTTACATTTTCACTGGAGCCCAAGAGTATAGAGGACCCAGTGGCACCCAAATTATATCTTTACAGAATAGGTTAAATTATGACATCAGGCAACATTTTTCATTAATCCCCAACACTGGTGTTTTCTCATGATTCCCACATTGAGCAATAGGGGTAACATTCAGCACTGTGATGCCACATTTGACTAAGAAAACACTGCTGTGGGCAAAATGCCCAGAATCACTGCATGTGCCATGTGTGTGCGTGTGTATCCAAGTTAGTGTCCCTATACACAAAAGCTAATTCCATAATCTAATGAATAGTTTTTAGTTGCTGCTCTCTCCCCTTCCCCCTCCTGTGCTGGATGGACGGGGTGCGTGGGACTCCGCGAGCATCAGAAAGTGTTTTTTTTTTTTTAACTTGGGCGATCAAGAATGAATGTAATTAATGGAGCCTATTTATTACATCATCAAATTCTAATTAGAGCGGTTGCAGCTGTGTGCTTTTCATCTGCCTAAAATGATTAATGGAATGGGTTTTAATTAGGTGACATGTTAATCTTTCAAATGAAAGTCAATGATATGTTTTCACACGGGACGCCGGCAACAAATCCGGCGCATCGTTCAGGAGAAGTTTCTAGTAGTTTGAATTTACCCTTCTTGGCAGTTGCCATTTCTGCTTCTTCTTTTTTTAATTCCTGGCACAGAGACAATGGGTTTTGCAAATTCGGGGGGTGACGGGGCTCCAGGGACGCACACATAATGGAAACCACAGAGCAGCAGTTGTTGATGGGGGGCATGAGCAATAGCAAGATATAGAAAGGGCAAGATGGTGACGTCTGATGACTCACTTAAACTTGTGTATTATAATAAATAAATTACCCCCAGCTCTAAAACATAAGGATATTAGAAGTGACCTTGGAATTCCATGACCTGTATAAAAGCCTTTGACCTTGTGACTTTATACTGTATGGTCATTCATATAGGGGGATCCTTATTCTCTATATATCAGTGGGACCCAACCCACAGTTCTTCACTTGCTGAACATATGAACAAACACACACACACACACACACGCCAAGGACTACATAGAATTCTTTATACTGTCGGCCGTAAGTCACCCATGGAGATTCCCATTCATTTAAATGAAGATTATCTCTGAGAGCAGATGATTTAGGTCAATGGGTGGGGATAGCAGTGACCTCTAGCATCCAATCACCAATTAGCTCTGATCGGGTGGCTGCAATAAAACAAATGAAAGCACAATTCTGATAGGCTGTTGTCAGTTACAGCTTATTACATGACTACTAGTGATGTGCAGGCTGGCCTGACCCCTACGGGTCATACAGGTTCCGGCCGGCCTCAGCACTTCCTTTGTGACCTTACACTGCCGGCTTCCTGCTTCAATTGTAATAGGTGCGCACTCGCCCCGTGCAACGCACATCATTGGTGGGCCAGCGTGGGCCTAAAAAAACCCAACCCGCGCATCACTGACTCTTTTTTGTGGACTCCACCCTACAGTTGAATATCTTCCCTCCAACTCCAAACACAGCATGTGAGAAGTAGGAATTACCCAATGACCATGGTTGGTTCCTGATGCTAAAGAGGCAACATTCAGTGACATAATTAGATTTTAATGGGCCCCACAGCAAATTTAATTTAGGGTCCCAGACCATTGGTAAGCTGACCTGTTCTACCAAGATATATTGAAATTAGAGAATTACCGAGTCTCCCTGCAACCATAGGGTCTGCCTCCTCTGTAGTTATGTCGATGGCTACTCTTGTACATGCAGATATCTGTCACTGATTCAGCCTAAACCTACAGTCAATCACTTTGTATGAGTGCAAACCCATTGCCTTTCTCAGCTTATATCTGTTTGGGCCTCCTCTGATATCTATCAGGCTTGGCAAAAAATCCAGTGGATCCAGGTCTGCTCTCCATGGAAAACCAAGCTGCATCACACTCTAAATCAGAGCCCCCCAACCTTTCTTACTCATGAGCCACATTTAAATATAAAAAAAGTTGGGAAGCAACACAAGCTTGAAACAATTCCTAAGGGTGTCCAATAAAGGCTGTAATTTGTAATTTGGTGGCCCCTATGTGGAATGACAGACTACAAGGGGATCTGTTTAGCAGGACATCTGGTTCTTATACAACCAAAACTTGCCTTCAAGCCTGGAATTAAAAAATAAGCATCTGCTTTGAGGCCACTGGGAGCAACATCCAAGGGGTTGGTGAGTAACATGTTGCTTGCGAGCCACCGGTTGGGGATCACTGATTTAAATGATCCAGTCTGTGGTCCAAAGCCCAAAGATACGGATTGACCCAATCTGGCTCAGTGGTTGAATCAGGTCAAGCTCCACTGTGTAGGATGGTGCATAAAGCTTATTAAATGGGAGTTATTACTCTGGCTGCCTGTGGGTTAATATTAGCTGTAGTAGGATCCCAGCTGTTGAAGTGCTTTAATCTGAGATTAAAAAGAACTTCGCATTCCATTGGGTCCTTTCAATTATTCGAGTTGCACAGAACATGAATCACCAGCGGTGGAACCAGTAATGCATGTAAGGGTAACGTCTATCTTTGTGACAAGTGAGTTAGCAGAAACTTCTAAGTCATTTTCGATGGTTTTGTTCAATCAATTACGAATGCACCAAGTGCAAATCAGCAAATTGGATGCGCACAACAGTCGGGGATTCCACTCCCACAATAAAATAGAAGAAAGAAACAATCGGCGCTTC
This sequence comes from Xenopus petersii, assembly GCA_038501925.1. Classification (NCBI taxonomy): domain Eukaryota; kingdom Metazoa; phylum Chordata; class Amphibia; order Anura; family Pipidae; genus Xenopus; species Xenopus petersii. The sequence continues at coordinate 126,885,021 of CM076684.1, forward strand.
CATATTAAAGTCTTTTGAATATCACTCACAATCTGCACCCCCTCCCTATCAACTTATGTCCAGGTTTGTTCTTGGTGTTGTTTGTCTGTATTTTGAATGTACAGTCACTGGCACTGCAGCTCCTCACTCCTCACAAACCCGAATTTCTCAATACCAATATTAAAGGACCAGTAACAAAAAAAAAAATTTTATAAAAAATTAGTTAATATACTATGAAAAAAAACACCAACACATTAAAGTTTAAAATCGCAAAGTCTTTATTTAGAAGTAACATACCAAACTCCGCTTGCGCTCCACTTCAGAAAAGGCGGCAATCCATTGTGCGCCGCACGATTAGTCACCCTATCGCATTTTTTGAAGAGGCGCGCAAGCGGCGTTTCGGTGCGATTTTAACGTTTAATATGTGGTGGTGGGTTTTTTTTTTCTTAGTATATTAACTATAAAATTATGTTACTGGTACTTTAAAAGCACTAGGGTTGCCACCTGTCCTCTTTTGACCAGGACAGCCCTTTTTTTTTTTTTTTTTTTGCCCAGGTCAAAACTGCCCGCCCTGTTTTCCAAATTAGGAACACCACATGGATTACCCTAGATTGACTCAATGATCAGCCAATTGCCATGTCATTGCCCTGCCTCATGATGTCACACATCCCTGCACCGTCATGGCCCCACCCTGTGATGTCACCAGTCTGCCCCCTGCCCGGAACATGAGGCAAGTAAACATGGCTACCCTACAAAGTACTTATCCTACTCACAGTGTCTCGTAATAGCTCTTGCGTATTAGATCAGGCTCTGCTGGGGATCTGTTGCCTTGTGTTCTTATCACACCACCCACTCCCTCTGGGATTCCACGTTATCAGTATGGGTCCTCAAATAGGTCACTCTGTGCAAAGGTCCATGTCAGGAAAAGAAAACACATTTACATTTAAAACTTAGCACTTCATCCCCAAATTGTTTTCCTGGGACGGTCCTTTTGGTGCTGCACGCAATGACCTATGTGAGGACCAGTACTGATAACGTGGAATCAAGGAGGGAGCATCCGTTGTTAGAGGAACATGAGGCAACAGATCTCTTGAGGCTTTATCTCTCGTTATATTTATAGAGTCTGTTGTATTTTACCATACCTCCCGACATTTCGGAAATAGAAAGAGGGACAAAAAGATTTCCTGCACCCATTGTTGTGGCCGCTCCCCCTAATTACCATGTTCATTTTACAAAATTTGGCAGGTTAGTAAAGTTTGAACACATTTCTGTAAGTATTATTACAGTTTTGCTAATAAAGGTGAATTGCCCTTTAAAGGGGTTGTTCACCTTCCAAACACTTTTTTCAATTCAGTTGTTTTTTGATTGTTCCCCAGAAATAAAGACTTTTTTCAATCACTTTCCTTTATTTATTTTTTACCGTTTTTCCAAAATCTAAGTTTAAAGTTGAATGTTCTTGTCTCTGGTGTTTGAGTCTGGCAGCTCCGTAATTCAGGTGCAGACTCTAAAACTGTTACAGTTGATCCATTTCTCAGCAGCATCTCTGGAGTATCAGTAACTATTGTATCAATTCTAACAGCTGCCTGTAATGAAACTCAGGGATTCTGCTCAGCAGGGACAAAGATAAGAAATGTATCAATTAAATGTATCAAGTTAGAACAGTTTACAGGGTCGGCGACCCCCCCAGAGCTGCTTTAGAAGGTAAAAAATGACACTTTACACTTCAATATTAGAAAAACGGTGACACATAGAAAATAGAAAATCATTGGAAAATTCGTTATTTCTGGTGATCTAACTGAAAACAACTAGTTGTTTGAAGGTGAACCACCCCTTTAAGCTGCAAGTCACAGTTTCCCCAAGAGACCTGCTGATCTTAAATTGTTACAATTGCTTCTCAATTGCTTATCTCAAAATTGTAACTGATGTATCTAAGTGCACCTGCCACGTGTTCTGTGCTCTCTGCCAAAAGCCAATTAAGTTTTAGAAACTTTGTATCTATTTCTGGCTGTTCAGTGCAGGAGATCAAAGAGAAAGTTGAGACAATCCTGGACTGCGGGTTGAGCTGTCAAAAACAGGACTGTCCCACAGAAAACGGGACAGTTGGGAGGCTGTCAAAGGATTATGGGACAAAAACAGCAGGATTTGCAGGTACAACATCTCAAATATATGCAGTGTTACTAGCACTTATCTCACTATACACCATATTTACATCCCCATTTATGCTTTTATCTTGTGCACTATCCCAAAGCTACAGCCTCTGCCCCCGACATCATCTTACCTTACACAATTATCTGTCTTTTGCAGCCTGTTTCCAGAAAATAAAGAAATCAGTGGCACCCAAAAGAGATGTATTACTTTATCACACAAATGCAATAAAATGCAAGTGACAATTGTACGTTTAGGGTTGATTCTCATCTGGCCGAAAATTGCCCAAATCTACTGCTTCCAGTTCATTTGAATAAGAAACAAATTAATAGTGAAAAACATTATGGGGCACTGCTGGGTGCGACTCGACGACTGAAAAAACCTCTGGCAGAGAACTGTGAAGCTTCGCCCATTCCTGCCCCCCCGGGTCACGAAATTCACTTTACTGGGCAAATATTCTGCTACAAATGTGTTTAGTTAATAATGGGAACTTCTATGTCACAGAAAGCAGGATGTCAGCAAGGCTGGATTTATGGCTGCATCTGTGCTAACAAACCTGAGATACAAGCTGCACAGTGGAACAAGAAGGAACAATTTGCATTTCTCCACCCAAAACAGACTGAGGGTTAACCTTTCAATTGTTGGTTTACTGAGGTCCTGCTATGGAAAATGAAAGACACAATTTTATTTTAACAAACCTTATATTGCAATTATTTTGCAGTAACTGTGAGGAAACAGACAGATTAGGGTTAGATGCTATTTATACTACCAATGGGGATAATAGTCTCGGGAAAGGGAGTGTGACTGTGGGATAGCAGGTATAGTAGGGAGAGATGGTGCCTATAGTAATAGTGGATAATAGTCTTTGGGAAGGGAGTGTGACTGTGGGATAGCAGGTATAGTAGGGAGAGATGGTGTCTATAGTTACAGTGGATAATAGTCTCTGGGAAGGAACTGTGACTGTGGGATAGCAGGTATAGTAGGGAGAGATGGTGCCTATAGTAACAGTGGGATAATAGTCTCTGGGAAGGGAGTGTGACTGTGGGATAGCAGGTATAGTAGGGAGAGATTGTGCCTATAGTAACAGTGGATAATAGTCTTTGGGAAGGGAGTGTGACTGTGGGATAGCAGGTATAGTAGGGAGAGATGGTGTCTATAGTAACAGTGGATAATAGTCTCTGGGAAGGTAGTGTGACTGTGGGATAGCAGGTATACTAGGGAGAGATGGTGCCTATAGTAACAGTGGATAATAGTCTCTGGGAAGGGAGTGTCACTGTGGGATAGCAGGTATAGTAGGGAGAGATGGTGCCTATAGTAACAGTGGGATAATAGTCTCTGGGAAGGGAGTGTGACTGTGGGATAGCAGGTATAGTAGGGAGAGATGGTGCCTATAGTAACAGTGGATAATAGTCTCTGGGAAGGGAGTGTGACTGTGGGATAGCAGGTATAGTAGGGAGAGATGGTGCCTATAGTAACAGTGGGATAATAGTCTCTGGGAAGGGAGCGTGACTGTGGGATAGCAGGTATAGTAGGGAGAGATAGTGTCTATAGTAACAGTGGATAATAGTCTTTGGGAAGGGAGTGTGACTGTGGGATAGCAGGTATAGTAGGGAGAGATGGTGCCTATAGTAACAGTGGGATAATAGTCTCTGGGAAGGGAGTGTGACTGTGGGATAGCAGGTATAGTAGGGAGAGATTGTGCCTATAGTAACAGTGGATAATAGTCTTTGGGAAGGGAGTGTGACTGTGGGATAGCAGGTATAGTAGGGAGAGATGGTGTCTATAGTAACAGTGGATAATAGTCTCTGGGAAGGTAGTGTGACTGTGGGATAGCAGGTATACTAGGGAGAGATGGTGCCTATAGTAACAGTGGATAATAGTCTCTGGGAAGGGAGTGTCACTGTGGGATAGCAGGTATAGTAGGGAGAGATGGTGCCTATAGTAACAGTGGGATAATAGTCTCTGGGAAGGGAGTGTGACTGTGGGATAGCAGGTATAGTAGGGAGAGATGGTGCCTATAGTAACAGTGGATAATAGTCTCTGGGAAGGGAGTGTGACTGTGGGATAGCAGGTATAGTAGGGAGAGATGGTGCCTATAGTAACAGTGGGATAATAGTCTCTGGGAAGGGAGCGTGACTGTGGGATAGCAGGTATAGTAGGGAGAGATAGTGTCTATAGTAACAGTGGATAATAGTCTTTGGGAAGGGAGTGTGACTGTGGGATAGCAGGTATAGTAGGGAGAGATGGTGCCTATAGTAACAGTGGGATAATAGTCTCTGGGAAGGGAGTGTGACTGTGGGATAGCAGGTATAGTAGGGAGAGATTGTGCCTATAGTAACAGTGGATAATAGTCTTTGGGAAGGGAGTGTGACTGTGGGATAGCAGGTATAGTAGGGAGAGATGGTGTCTATAGTAACAGTGGATAATAGTCTCTGGGAAGGTAGTGTGACTGTGGGATAGCAGGTATACTAGGGAGAGATGGTGCCTATAGTAACAGTGGATAATAGTCTCTGGGAAGGGAGTGTCACTGTGGGATAGCAGGTATAGTAGGGAGAGATGGTGCCTATAGTAACAGTGGGATAATAGTCTCTGGGAAGGGAGTGTGACTGTGGGATAGCAGGTATAGTAGGGAGAGATGGTGCCTATAGTAACAGTGGATAATAGTCTCTGGGAAGGGAGTGTGACTGTGGGATAGCAGGTATAGTAGGGAGAGATGGTGCCTATAGTAACAGTGGGATAATAGTCTCTGGGAAGGGAGCATGACTGTGGGATAGCAGGTATAGTAGGGAGAGATAGTGTCTATAGTAACAGTGGATAATAGTCTTTGGGAAGGGAGTGTGACTGTGGGATAGCAGGTATAGTAGGGAGAGATGGTGCCTATAGTAACAGTGGATAATAGTCTCTGGGAAGGGAGTGTGACTGTGGGATAGCAGGTATAGTAGGGAGAGATTGTGCCTATAGTAACAGTGGATAATAGTCTCTGGGAAGGGAGTGTGACTGTGGGATAGCAGGTATAGTAGGGAGAGATGGTGCCTATAGTAACAGTGGATAATAGTCTTTGGGAAGGGAGTGTGACTGTGGGATAGCAGGTATAGTAGGGAGAGATGGTGTCTATAGTAACAGTGGATAATAGTCTCTGGGAAGGGAGTGTGACTGTGGGATAGCAGGTATAGTAGGGAGAGATGGTGCCTATAGTAACAGTGGATAATAGTCTCTGGGAAGGGAGTGTGACTGTGGGATAGCAGGTATAGTAGGGAGAGATGGTGCCTATAGTAACAGTGGATAATAGTCTCTGGGAAGGGAGTGTGACTGTGGGATAGCAGGTATAGTAGGGAGAGATGGTGCCTATAGTAACAGTGGGATAATAGTCTCTGGGAAGGGAGTGTGACTGTGGGATAGCAGGTATAGTAGGGAGATATGGTGCCTATAGTAACAGTGGGATAATAGTCTATCTATTTCTTAATATGTTCAAGAGCTTGTCTGTGACTTCGAGGCTCAGGGCAAATACCTTCTCTGGCCCCACCATAAACCAGTTGTGGCTGCTGAGGCAGAGTTTTATTATAGCCAGAGCATTATGCATGGGACTGATATTTCACTCCCATTGTTATTCCAATTCGGCTCTATCAGCTGCATTCCTGACTATTCCTCCTTCTCAGATCAATGGCCAACGCGTTTCACATGTAAGCAGGCTGGCCGCATTTAACTTGACACATGCATGTAGGAAGAACTCCCAGGAAGTTTACATTCCCACAAGCACAATAGCCATTATGAATTGTTCCTGGGAGATAATGGTCTTTCTTGCACAGAGCCGATCACTGCAATGTCAGGGCAGGTCCTAGAGCTCCTGAATACACAAGGGTCTTTACATGTGAATAGTGCAGCAAATGAGGATCATTAGCAACTATTCACTGATAATGGGTTTGGCACTTTAGTGAATAGATGCCATAAACTCCAATGAGTGAATGTTTCCACTGATAGTGCATGATTGCTGGGGGGGACTCGAAGGGTAGGACTCCAGACGTACAGCGCTTGGGGGAAGGGGGGATTCCATTTAAGTGGTGTGTATACAGGGCCTTATTCACAAAAAGCAGGTGCAGACATTAGAAACTGTCTCATATGAGGCCCTTGCCTTTAGGTGTATATCTCATGTTTCTATACCTGCTATCCCACAGTCACACTCCCTTCCCAGAGACTATTATCCACTGTTACTATAGACACCATCTCTCCCTACTATACCTGCTATCCCACAGTCACACTCCCTACCCAGAGACTATTATCCCACTGTTACTATAGGCACCATCTCTCCCTACTATACCTGCTATCCCACAGTCACACTCCCTTCCCAGAGACTATTATCCCACTGTTACTATAGGCACCATCTCTCCCTACTATACCTGCTATCCCACAGTCACACTCCCTTCCCAGAGACTATTATCCACTGTTACTATAGGCACCATCTCTCCCTACTATACCTGCTATCCCACAGTCACACTCCCTACCCAGAGACTATTATCCCACTGTTACTATAGGCACCATCTCTCCCTACTATACCTGCTATCCCACAGTCACACTCCCTTCCCAGAGACTATTATCCACTGTTACTATAGGCACCATCTCTCCCTACTATACCTGCTATCCCACAGTCACACTCCCTACCCAGAGACTATTATCCCACTGTTACTATAGGCACTATCTCTCCCTACTATACCTGCTATCCCACAGTCACACTCCCTTCCCAGAGACTATTATCCCACTGTTACTATAGGCACCATCTCTCCCTACTATACCTGCTATCCCACAGTCACACTCCCTTCCCAGAGACTATTATCCACTGTTACTATAGGCACCATCTCTCCCTACTATACCTGCTATCTCACAGTCACACTCCCTTCCCAGAGACTATTATCCACTGTTACTATAGGCACCATCTCTCCCTACTATACCTGCTATCCCACAGTCACACTCCCTTCCCAGAGACTATTATCCACTGTTACTATAGGCACCATCTCTCCCTACTATACCTGCTATCCCACAGTCACACTCCCAACATAAGCCTTTAACATATGTGCAGTCCCAACATACAATAATAAAGAAAGCAAAAGGAAAATGTAACAGCAAAGGATTAGGATAACTTCAAGCCTTGAACTCAATTACCCAGATTACAATAACCTATTGCCCCCCCGCAGGAAGCCCAATCTGTTAGGGGGTGGGTAAAATAATGTAAATGACAACCTGTTACCCATCCAACTGTTGCTCACCAAAAATAACCAGCAAGGCTTTCTGGAGTCAATGGGATGTCTGCAATTGCAGCTCAGTAGCAACTGGGTCTTAGATTAGCCATCCCTTCTGTACATAAAAATATCTAACTATTATCCTCTAGGGGACTCTATGATGCCCATGACCAACACCCTTTCTACCCTCCCCTAATACTGCCCATGGATGCAGTTTGTGCTTTGGCTCCCCTCTTCTAGCGTTTTTAGCGAATTTAATACCAAGACTGAGACTTGTGGAAGGTACCATTGGCCGGAGAGTGGGGAGCTTTCTATAAAATGTGGGGAGGGTTACTGTAGAGTATAATAATTAACAGGAATATTCTCCCAGGTCTGGCTATTGGGGGTCTTTGGAAAAAAAAATCACTAATAACACCTCCAGATATCTAAAGTACTTTTAAACTTCTTGGACGTTGCTGAAAATGTTTTTGTTTTTTAAATAAAGTTTCAAATCCAGTTAATGTTTCTTGCTATTGTCTGTCTGTCTATATATCTATATTTATCTCTCTCTCTCTCTCTCTCTCTCTCTCTCTCTCTCTCTCTCTCTCTATCTATTTATCTTCTATCTATCATCTCTCTATCTATCTATCTACATTCTATCTATCTATCTATCTATCTATCTATCTATCTATCTATCTATCTATCTATCTATCCATCCATCTATCTATCTATCTATCCATCTATCTATCTATCTATCATCTATCTATCATCTATCTATCTATCTATCTATCTATCTATTATCTATCTATCTATCTATCTATCTATCTATCTATCTATCTATCATCTATCTATCTATCTATCTATCTATCTATCTATCTATCTATCTTTATCTATCTATTTATCTATCGTCTGTATTCCCTCCCTTAACAAGAAGGGAAAGTGGTGAAGATCTAATTAAGCAATAAACAGTAATTTACCACTTTGGAAATTACCCCTCATCCTTAAAAGAATAACGTATCGGTAATTGAAATAAACTGTTAATTTAGTGCAAAGCGGAATGCATGAAAGAATAATAATTATTATCATTATTAGTATTATCATTATTATTATTAATCAATTAATTATATTTATATAATTAATATCACAAAATTATTAACAATAATTATCAATCACTGCCCTGACCCGTAATATAAATTTTTTAGCCAGATATTTGTCTAATACACAGAGGTTAATCCCAGGAAGACACAACAGGTCAGGGCGATTTTAAGGGTTAAATATCCCCCTGAACCCTCACTAAAATCCCATCCTTGTTTCTGCTGGGAGGGTTAGTAAATCCAGTCTGACTTCCTATTACTGAATCTTGTTTCCCCAAAAAAAAGTCAATATTTGGTCAAACACTTTATACAAAGGAAGACAGGGCTGGAGCAAGAGCAGAAAGCAAATCAATTAGCCTGAGAAATAGAGAATTACAGAATGAGATTAATTACCGCAAGATGCAGCTCGTGTGATTTATGTGCGATTTTCAGATCTCTGCTCAATGCTACACGGTAAGCTTCTAATGATATACATTGAGGAATATACAGACATGATTTAAAATCAATTCAAGAAAAATAATGTTTGCGCTGATGACATTAGTAGAGGAGACTTGAACAGAATAGAATAATAATAATAATAATAATGCTTCTTTTTCGTTTAATTCCTCAATTCCTAATGAGAATCCCATGAAATTAATTTGTTTCCTCGTTAAATATATTAAAAGTCTAAACGGGGAAACATGTTTGTGCCTTTTTTACAAACGGAATAATAGGTCCTTGTCTGAAATGTTCTTTATGTGAGAATAAAGTTACAATGTAGACAAAGTTCTGATGATTATAATCGTTGTGGTTTAATTGCCGTGTTAATAATAATCGTAATCTTATTTTATTATTACTATTATTGTTAATAATAATAATAATAATAATGTTTATTATTGTTATTGTTTTATAATATTTGATCCAATTTACAGAATATTAAATATACGCAAAAAGATGTTCATTGTTATTATTATTTTATTATCACACTACTGTGAAACTAGGATTAACTAAATAATATTAGAAAGCTAAACATGAACACAAAGCACAAGTAAAAAAAAAGAAATAAAACGAATGTAAGGAGCAGATGTTAAATAATTTATTGAATATACAAAGTCTTTCCATCAACTGTGGACAACATATATTTAAATCCAACTTCAAAATCAAATAGTTCAGGTCATTTTATAATTTGGCTGAATTAACAAATCCTTAAAAGGGATACAGAGTTTTAAAAATTAAAAAAAAAACCTTCCAAGAGCTTTCAATTTGGCACTGGGGAAAAAAAGAATGAAACAAAAACTAGAGAAAACAAATCTGCCTTGGGGTATATAATATATTTACAAAGTGAATGTTTCTGTACAAAAGGAGCTTTCGATGCAGACCATTGTGTGAATGGAAAACAAAGCAGCAAAACAGAATGGCATTTTTTAAATTCCTAAAATCGCACCGTTTTGCCGCAGAGGAGTCGCAGACGCATCTCTCCTTGACACAAGCAGATAATTTATAACTTATTCTGTAGAAAATATATATACATCTTAACATACATTTTAGGCTGTACAACACATACCACTTTTTTTTTTTATTTAAACATCCACATTTAAACATTTCTGGTTTGTTTATTGAATACCCTGGTTAATTCAGCTGTTAAAGCGCTTTATAAGGGGAGGAGGGGGGTCTGGGAGAGTTCATTTGGGGGGGGGGTGAAGTCTGTGATTTCATATCACAAAGTGTCCGAATTGTTGCTGCAAGGGCTGAGAAGGTTCAAGTTTGTGGACTTGTGCTTTTTTAATAACCTGGAGATTTTTTCATCGTCCGAGTTGGGGTCCAAGGGTTTGTTATATTCATCGTCCTCCTCGTTGTCTGAACTCTCCTTCATCTTCTCTGTCTCTGAGTCGTGTTTCTTCTTGGCTGTGGCCATCTCTGCTGCGTGTCTCTTCCTCCACTTGGTCCTTCTGTTCTGGAACCAGACCTGGTGGGGAAACAGAGATCTCATGAGTGAGAGGAATCACCTACAGAATGAGCCCCAAACATGAAGAAATCTTGTCCCATATATATATATATATATATATATATATATATATATATATATATATATATATATATATATATATAAAATTAATAACAATATATAATAATTAATCTCCATGATTACCCATAGCATAAATAGTCTGAAACCCCACCCTTGTCAATCAAGGCCAAACATGAACCCCAGTAAAATGCATGAGACCCCCCATCCCAGGAAAATGTGAATTTTATCTCATCTCTAAAAGGTCTTAACCCCATCAACTTTACTACCCTAAAGGCTTATCGACCCATCCAAAGAAAACCCCATTCTAGAAAGGCCTCTTCTACCAAAAACGATCAGCCCCCCAATAATAATATAATAATAATAATAATAATAATAATAATGATAATAACAATAATACTGATAATAGGAATACCAGTACTTCGAATACAGTTCTACTACTACTACTATTAATAATAAGAATACTAATACAGTACTACTAATAATAATAATAAGAATACTAATACAGTACTACTACTACTACTACTAATAATACTAATACAGTACTACTACTACTACTAAGAAGAATAAAAATAAGAATACTAATAAAGTACTACTACTACTACTACTACTACTACTACTACTACTACGAAGAATATTAGTAGTAGTAGTAGTAATAGTAGTAGTAGCAGTACTAGTTGTATTAGTATTCTTATTATTATGATTATTATTATTAGTAGTAGTATTAGTAAGGGTTCAGTCGCTATTGCTATTAGATTTGGCCTAATATAATAGTGTAGCGCTCACAAATTAATCAAAATCCCCATCAAGCAGGTTTAGTTTAATTCCCACAAACATTTCACCTAAGTCTTTCTCTTTCCTAGTTACAGAGTTTATACCATTAATTGTTCAGATCCCGACTTTTAGGAAAAGGCCGCCAATTATAAAATGCCTAGGATATTATTATTTTACATTATTATTACTATCAGAACCTTCTCTTGTTCATTTTAAATTTCATTTTTCAGATATAAATACACACCTATATATTTCAGATAAAGTTTGTAATTAATCAGAATCTGGGATTTAAAATAATCTCATTAAATTTCATTTTCAGATATAAATACACATATATATATATATATATATATATATATATATATATATATATATATATATATATATATATATATATATTTATTTATCAATCAGATTTGGGCATAAAGTCTGTAATTAATCAGAATCTGGGATTTAAAATAATCTCATTGCCGGTTAATCAACCTCTATATGAATAAAATAAACAAACAGTTTCTCCTATGCGATGTAAATCTAATTTGAATATAAATGTATTTATTTGCTGAAACTCTGGGATCGTGGAGCTAATTATTTCAACGACAAAAGAAATCAGTGGAATGTGAATATTATAAAAAATGATAGATATTCTAATCATATATATTTTGAGTTGAGTTGGCAAAACACAACTGTATCTTTTTGGGCAAACTATTTTAATAAAATAACGTTTTTCTTTAATTTGATGGAGATTTCCGTTCTATGATTACACAGTATAAGAGGAGACTGGAGGACTCACATACAGATCAGTGTTTTTCATAGAAATAAATCTCGGCCAGAAATAAATTCCCCAACAATTCCACTCCCGACAATGGAAATAAAGAGTTTTGTAAATTGCCAGTTGTTATTGTTCAGGGGCTGATAATATATAATCATCACAAGCTGAATTGACGGATATATATATATATATATATATTGATGGTTTGCCTACATTTACTACTTTTTTACATTTATCCATTACAGCAAGAGGTAATTATTTGCTAAATATGTATCTATAAATACACATCCAGGCACTCAAGATCATAAAGTCCCCATCATGTAGATAATTATTATGTACAGAAATATAATTAGAATCCAGAGTCATTGCCTTAAACATAATATTTAATATAACAAGTGTTTATTTTATTAATGACACGTGGTTCTCTGGTGGCAAAGAAGTAATGTCTGCAATCGCAGCAGCCTATAATATCAATCAAATTTACAAGGTAAATAATAATAATAATAATAATAATATTTATGGACAGGATATGGGACAATAAAGCAAAGGCACGTGTAACTGATATAGATCCAATTCTATTCCCTGTTGAACCCAATACTCGATCAGTCCTATGTAATATAAAGTTGCTGCTTATAATGATATCACATATGTTGTGTGTTACAGTAGGAAGGTGCAACTACAACTCCCAGAAGTCCATTAAAGCTGAACCTTGCTTCAGGGTGTTGGGAGTTGTAGCTGAGAAACATCAGGTTAAAGGCATCACAGTGGGTATTGTTGTATTGGCACATAAACACTATTCATTATATTATATTATATTAGATACAGTATATGTATATTATTATATATTCTAGTTCAAGCTCTCACCTTGACTTGGCTCTCAGTCATGCCCAGGGAATAGGCGAGTCGTGCCCTCTCAGGCCCTGCCAGGTACTTGGTCTGCTCGAAGGTTTTCTCCAGGGCAAATATCTGCTGCCCCGAGAAGGTTGGCCGGGAGTGTTTCTTCTTTCCGTCCTTATCCAGCATTAACCCTGCCTGGGCTGAGAGTTGGGGGAAAACACTGTTATTCACATGCTCTGGGCACAGATTGCACCTACATGCAGTTCAGCTAATCCCTATATTTCATTATCTGTATGTACAGAGGAACAGGAACCCCCAACCTTTCCCCTACCAAACTTTTGAAAAACCTTACCCCCACTTTAATTATCTTGTATGTAACCCCAATTAAATTGTGTATCCACTTAGCCAAGTAAATAAAGTATGTATCTTCTCTATAATAAATCTCTATGTACTCACCATAATAAATCTGCATACCCCCTAATGAATTAATATATATACACGTGGTACCTACACCCCCAAAGCTGCATGTGTTCCCATCCTAATTAATCTGGGTGTACCCCACTTAATCAAACTTTGTGCAATGAGACACAGTTCAGAAGCAACAAGTGCCATGTTTAGAATGGGTAAGGGATGTATTCTTATTCCTACTTGCACCCCAATATTGTAGCAGCTCTGTGCCTCAATGAAGTACAATGAATTGTGAAATACAATTGTACATTACCCCATTGCACTACTGCTCATACCACCATCATAAGGAGCATACAAAGTTTATAACATACCCAGTCTACACTGATTATATGTTTAAAAATAAAATATAAAAAAAATATTATATATATATATATATATATATATATATATATATATATATATATATATATATATATATATATATATATATATATATATATATATATATATATATTATGGTCTTGAGAAAGGTCTTAGAAACAGACAGAAACGTTGACCTGTTTTTTAAATAAAGAATATGAGATTTTAACTTTTTGGAAAAGGTTCCACATTTTTCTTGATTGTATATATATATATATTTGATCAGGGCAGCATTCCACTTACATTCTGTATTGGCCCCTGGGTTCACTGCAAAAATTCCAAAATATACTAAAGAAGACCAGCAACACCGAGATTTCTTATGAATATATTAAACTTTTTATCATAAGAAATCTGGGTGCTGCTGGTCTTCAGCAGTGTATTTATATATATATATATGTATAGTAGAACCCCCATTTTATGTTTTTTTTCAGGGGACCAGAAAAAATGGTGTCAATTGCAGGAAATTGTAAAATCAGGGAAATGTATTATGTGTATATATATATATGGAACCATAAAACATCAATGTAAACTAAGGGAAATGTATTATATATATATATAAAACAAGGGAAAGTTGTGCTCACCACTAATTTTTAAAATCATTAGGCGGGGGTGCAATGAGGCTGTGACCACAAAATACATATAGACAAATACAAGAGTCCTCTGCACTCAACCCATTATCAATATATTTAAGACAGAGACATTTTGTGCATACTGCTACTGAAAAATGCCTTAAACTTTAAACAAAACAGGGATTGTTTGTCCATATATTGCAATATATTTAAGCTGCCCAACTACATCAAAGTCATCCCATATCTGGAATGTCTCTGTCTTAAATATATTGATAATGGGTTGAGTGCAGAGGACTCCTGTATTTGTCTGTATGTATTTATAGATAGGACCACAAAAGAACAATGTAAAATGAGAGGAAGTAAAATTGAGGTTCCACTGTATGTACAGTATATATATATATATATATATATTATAATATATAGATAATGTATAATCATCACAAGCTGAATTGACGGATATATATATATATATATATATATATATATATATATATATATATATATATATAACATAGTGGACAGTTTACTATTAACCCTTCTGCTGCCAGACAGACAAATCTAACGCCCAACACCAAGTACAGAATGATTATTTGGACTGTTACTTACTTGGACAGGCCAGTCTGGGATCCCTCCATGGAGAGCTTTGCATAACCCCAGGCCAGAAGATGGGGGCCCTGCCGGGTAACTCAGTCAGGGGTTTGGGGTACCTGGACACAGCAGGGTTAAAGTACATCCCAGTGGAGGTGGCAAGTCCATTAATACGAGGCAGGCTGGTGAGCAAGTTACTGCACGACCCCAGTGAGGCCCCTAGGGGTCGGCCGAGAATGTCACTAATCCCATGAGGGGTCCCCAGGGGGATCTGTGAGTTGAGAGAGGACAGAGCTGGGGCTTTGAAGGTGTTGGGGTTGTGCAGGGTATAGGGGAACAGAGTGGTCTTCATCTCGGCCATATTGTGCAGCGCAGCCAGGGGAGCGGAGCTCAGTACAAACGCGCTCTGTCTGTTACTCTCCATCTGTCCCACGGATAACATTGGGCAACATGGAGAGAAGTCCCCGAGGCAAACGGCTTCTGTCGCAACTTCCCGGCGATCAGCGCAAGTTTCAGGGCAGTAATGATCCCACACATGCAGCGGCGAAAAACACAAATCAGATTCTCTAAACACAAATCCCGTTGTCAGTCGCAGCGATGGCTCCAGTTGCAGAGACGATCCTCAGCCACAAGCGACTCAGCAGCAGCGCCTCGACGGACCGCTCTGATAACTGGCCAGCCACCTGCCAGCGCCTCCCGCTGATTGGCCCATTCGCTGCCGGCCCGCGCTCTGATTGGCCCATCGATTGGAAGGCCGCGTCACCGAGCCCAGAGCAGCACTAAATGAAGGTCCTATTATAGAGTCAGGTGCTTTAAATGGCTGTAAATTCTACCCGCTGATTTATCTCTCCAAAGACTAAATAAATCCCATTCAATGAGATTTTAGTGAGCCTCAAGCTTTAAAAAGGGAATCAGGGAAAGAAAAAAAAAAAAGATATGGCCCTGTATCTCATCAAACAGGAAAATGTAAATGTTATTGTCATTTTGTCTGACTATTAATTTGTCTTAGTTACAGAGGGAAAATAAAGAGCCAAAGAATCTATTAAAAAGACAGATGTGTATTGAATAATTATAGAGAACGACTGCAAGTAAGACTAATGGTGCAGCAGAAAAAAGATTCCAATAAATCCCTTTCCATATTCAATTGTAGCTTGTAGGATCATTTTATTCCTGCCCCAAATTACTGTGTTATAGGAAGCATTGTCCTCTGCTTTGTCTCTCTGGGGTCTGCCATAAATCTTCTAATCCCAGCAATAATATATATATTTTATTTATTGGGTTGTATTGACCTTTGTTTCTGGGATTTAAACTGTTACAATATTTAATAATCACATACACACATATACATATATATATATATATAAAAAACACTGTCCTGGAAGGACACACCACTAAAAATCAATTGCCTGGGTGATGGTGACTAATAAGTGTTGAAGAAAACAGAGCATTGCATTTATTTATATTGGGTATGCTCATATCTATCTATCTATCTATCTATCTATCTATCTATCTATCTATCTATCTATCTATCTATCTATCTATCTATCTATCTATCTATCTATCTATCTATCTATCTCTGTCCATTGTTCAATCTCTCTCTCTCTCTCTCTCTCTCTCTCTCTCTCTCTCTCTCTCTCTCTATCTATCATATATCTATATACACTTATATTCTGCAAGTGTCTGTCTGTCTGTCTATCTATCTATGTATCTATGTATCTATCTATCTATCTATCTATCTATCTATCTATCTATCTATCTATCTATCTATCTATCTATCTATCTATCTGTCTATTGTTCAATCTCTCTCTCTCTCTATCTATCATATATCTATATACACTTATATTCTGCAAGTGAGAATTTATACTGAGTATGTTCATATCTATCTATTAATCAATTATCTGTCATCTATCTATCTATCTATCTATCTATCTATCTATCTATCTATCTATCTATCTATCTATCTATCTATCATCTATCTATATCTCTTACTCTTTCTCTCTCTCTCTCTCTCTCTCTCTATATATATATATCATCTCTCTCTCTCTCTCTCTCTCTCCATATATATATTATCTATCTATCTATCTAATTATCTATCTGTCTATCTCTTTCTTTCTCTCTCTCTCTCTCTCTCTCTCTCTCTCTCTCTCTCTCTCTCTCTCTATAGATGGAATATTGCATAGACTGTCACCCATTTATTTCCCAGATACATAACATTAGAGAGCACCTTTCCCTGCACATATGTCTCATTTATTCCCACTTGTTGACATTTTAGCCATAAAGTGTCATTTGCAGGAAACGGCAGTTTACTTATTTAACTAAGTGGCCCTTCTTTTACAGGCCTGACACAATAGACAGTAAAAGATTGTTTAGACCCCTCAGTGACTGTTTTCCATAGACAAACGTCCCCCCTCACCGAGGCCTTTGTGCTGGGGGTATCTATTGAGAGAGGGAAGCCCATCTTTAACAAGGAAAGACCCTTCATATGGAGTAGTGTCTGGCTGCTGCTTTATTAGTGGGGGCTACAGATGTACTGGGAGTGGGCTGTCCTGGCTGGGGGGGGGCACATTCACTGAGAAATGATCTGCTGGGACTTGATATCATTTCACAGACTGACAAACTGCTCCTATTAATAAACTACTGAAATGACAAGGTCCCCAATCCAAGTCCCCCCCCCCCCCACAAGCTTCTGTCCATTAGCCCCCCCCCCGACACGTCTAATCAGGCCCAAAATTGCTGCTCCCACCACACTACAGAGATATATATATATATATATATATGAAATAAATACAAATCAATAGAAAGATAAATATAAAAGACGTGATTGTATTTTTGTACTATAATAACCTATTTTATTTCTATATTTTTCTCTTTAATATTCTGAATATTCTAAAAGAAAAACGTAAAACATGAGGAATAAATAAACGCATTTACGGTTCATTTCTGCCTTTGCGCCTGGAAATATTCTTCTTTGTATCCACCTCGGATCATTCACCGGAAAGTAATTTTCTCTCCCAATATCTGAGTTTTCTTTGTGCCCAGTTACTGTGTAACACGTGGGACTTCTCTAGTTTTACATCAGGGTGATTGATTTAGAATATCTGAGATTCAAAAATGAATATTTACTGATGGGTGAAGAATGTGATTAATTTAGTAGGGAAGGGAATAGATCTATTTATGTTTCTTCTTTTCCCTGGAATCTTTAGTAGATGAAACAGTTATTTGATGTGCAAGTCACTTGCCTGTAGGTCCCAGTGAGTCCGAATAAGAGACGTTCTAGGGATCCGAGTATTTATTTACAAAAGGCAATACAAGAAAAGGACTGCAGACTAGAAACAAACATGTATTCGTATAACAGTGGAATTATCTCGCAGAGCAAAAGGCGGTGCAAACGTGATTTAAAAATTATCCAGAAAAAAGCTAAATTTAACAAAAAATGCGGTAAAAAATAGAAGAAACGTTGCGCGTGTTTTGGAGCTCTGACTATAAGGGTATCAGGGTAACTTGAATGTAACTGGTATTCTGGGCTATAGATGCAGGAGATCTGGGCTATAGATGTAAGAGATCTGGGCTATAAATGCAGGAGATCTGGGCTATAGATACAGGAGATCTGGGCTATAAATGTAGGAGATCTGGGCTATAGATTCAGGAGATCTGGGCTATAAATGTAGGAGATCTGGGCTATAGATTCAGGAGATCTGGGCTATAAATGTAGGAGATCTGGGCTATAGATGCAGGAGATCTGGGCTATAGATGTAGAAGATCTGGGCTACTAATGCAGGAGATCTGGGCTATAAATGCAGGAGATCTGGGCTATAAATGCAGGAGATCTGGGCTATAGATACAGGAGATCTGGGCTATAAATGTAGGAGATCTGGGCTATAGATTCAGGAGATCTGGGCTATAAATGTAGGAGATCTGGGCTATAGATGCAGGAGATCTGGGCTATAGATGTAGAAGATCTGGGCTACTAATGCAGGAGATCTGGGCTATAAATGTAGGAGATCTGGGCTATAGATGCAGGAGATCTGGGCTATAGATGTAGAAGATCTGGGCTACTAATGCAGGAGATCTGGGCTATAAATGCAGGAGATCTGGGCTATAAATGCAGGAGATCTGGGCTATAGATGTAAGAGATCTGGGCTATAAATGCAGGAGATATGGGCTATAGATACAGGAGATCTGAGCTATAGATGCAGGAGATCTGGGCTATAGATATAAAAGATCTGGGCTACTAATGCAGGAGATCTGGGCTATAGATGTAAAATATCTGGGCTATTGATGCAGGAGATCTGGGCTATTGATGCAACAGATCTGGGCTATAGATGCAGGAGATCTGGGCTATAAATGCAGACGGTGTGGGCTATAGATGCAGGAGATCCCCAATTCTTAGAGTGGCCCTACCGAATCAACTACACCCCCAACTGGTAAATTTGGGATTTTAAGCATGCAGCTAATCCCCAGTAATTAATTTGCTAATGCCAATTGGGGCTACTGTAAAGCCATTAAACTCACAGGAGAGCATTCACTGTGTCCATCGCTCAATCCTTGCTTCATTGATTCATTCACTCCCCTTTAATATCACCCTCTTCCTCTTTCTGTCTCTTATCTATATACGATATATATATATATATATAAATATATATATATATATATATATATACACTCCCTTTAGTTGCCTTATTCACTCACTGTCCAGGGTAAAATGCCCTGGTGCTAACAGAATTTATAAATACAAAAGGCAAAAAAAACCAAAAAAACTCCAAAATTTGATTTACCAGATCGACCTTACGACCCTCACAGGGGTATTTATCAAGAAGATAGAAGAAGATCTTGATAAAGACCCCTGTGAAGGTCAAAACGTCGATCTGGTAAATCAAATGTATTTTTTTTTTTTTTTGCAAGACCCTGTTTGCGCAGCAGCTTTTTTGATCCTATATATATAGATATATCTATATATATCTATATATCTATATAGATATATATAGATATAGATATATAGATATAGATATATATATATATATATATATATATATATATATAGATAGATAGATAGATAGATAGATAGATAGATAGATAGATAGATAGATAGATAGATAGATAGATAGATAGATAGATATATCCAGTATATGTGTATATATATATTGATTCTAATCTTCTTTTCCAAGAGGGTCCAGTCCATTCATTTATTAATTTATTAACTATTATTAACTTTCTCTTTTCTGGCCTCTCTGTGTTACTCTTACTTGATCCTCAAATTCATCTGAGCTCATTTATTCATTAGTACATGAACCCTTCTTAGTTTTCTTTCCTTTTTCTTTGCTGTTATCTCTCACGTCTGATTCACACACATTCATTCAATTATTTATTCATTCATTTATTGATTAACCAGTCTGTTTCATCTTATCCTGCAATGAAAGTCTAAAATCTGCCTCCCCTTATTCTTCCCTGCACTCACATGGAGTCTCATTCATTTATGACTTAGTGCGTTTGTTCATTCAGTTTCATTCAATGGCTCATCTTTCTTATTGATCCTCTACATTGAAATGTCAAAAAGATCTGGCGCCCCTCATTGGCTGCAGCTGGACATTACTTCCTAGGCAGTTCCAGCAAAGGCTGAGCCCATCAGGTCAGAAGGAATATATTAAATAAATGTCTAAATTGGTTTATATGAGAATGTCCAGTCTCCTTTCTGTCCCCATAGCGCACCAGGCAATAAAAGGGGAACATTTACCGCTAACAACGCGCAAAGTATTAGTGGGGCCAAAAATTTACAGATTTTTTAGGGTGGATATGGGCAAATTAATTCCTAAAATAAAACTTAACACCTATATTTAACATTTCTACATTCTCCTTTGATCCCAGAACATAATTGGGCAGTGGCACAATCCTTCCCTCCCTCCCTGGCACTTGTTGGAAACCTTCCTTCTTGTTTTACTCCTGTTTATTGACTTTCCTGCAATTTAACAGCAGAAGTTTCCAGCAGAGAAGAGACGAGAGTTATTTCCCAGCTCCCAGGGGAGTGATGATGAGATCCCGACTGAGGTCAATATATTGTATAATGTGAGACTGCACTGAGCTAATGGGGCGCTAACATCACTATCCCCGTGTTTGCGCTGCGCACAAGTAGAATCGCCCTGGTACCAACTGACTCATTGGATTGAACTAATCGTATCCCTACTTTCCTCTTATTAATAGCAGCCATTAATACAGCTCCCAACATGAGCACAAGTCCATATATATAAATAGATATTTACATATAAACCTCAAAGATCAACGTTTCGGCCCAGACCTTTAACTGCGCTCATGCATTTCCTTTTTATTTGTGGATATTTACATGAAAACGTGCCTTTGCTATATTTATAAGGAAAACATATAAAAATACACAAAAGTGGTAGTTCACCTTTAAATTAACTTTTAGTATGTTCAAATTCTAAGCAATTGGTATTTATTATTTTTTTTAAGGTTTTTTCATTATTTGTCTTCTTTTTCTGACTGTTTCCAATTTTCCAATGGGGGTCACTGAATCCATCTAAAAAAAAAAAAAAAAGCTCAAAAGTTTGCAATTTCAGCAATCTGGTTGCTAGGGTCTAAATTCCCCTAGCAACCATGCATTGATTTGAAAAAGAGACTGGAATATGAGTAGGGGATGGGGCTGGATAGAAAGATGATTAATAAAAAGTTGCAATAACAATAACTTTGTAGCCTTACAGATTTCTACAATTTTTTTATTGCAACTTCAACTTTCTATTCAGCCCCATTTCCCATTCATATTCCAGTCTCTTCTTTAAATCAATACATGGTTGCTAGGGTAATTTGGACCCTAGCAACCAGATTGCTGAGATTGCAAACTGGAGAGCTACTGAATAAAAAGGGAAATAACTCAAAAGCCACAAATAATAAAAAATGAAACCAATTGCAAATTGTCTCAGAATATCACTCTCTACATCATACTAAAAGTTCATTTAAAGGGGAACAACCCCTTTAAATTAAATTAATTATGAAAAAGATATAAAGATTGCTACATATTAGCTGGGTGAAAATAGAAAATATTAATATTTAGGGTTAGGGTTATTTAATATTAAAATGGTTGTAATAGAAAAGGGTATGCAGTGGACGTGATCAGAACAACTGTGTTTATTTGAGCATATAATATAATTATATATATATATATATTCTGTAATCGCACTGGGGTAAATATTAAATATCTAGTTGCCCTTTATTTTCAGATGTGAGAGGCCTGTATGAAGCCAGAGACTTGGAGACACTTAATTTTTCCCCTAAAAAAAACAATAAAGGCTCACAAATATCTAAGTGACAATCCCCAATTATGAATTGATCTGTCCTCTGTCTCTTTATAATCAGTTCATATTAATACAATGGAGATGATCAGCTCTCCCACTAATTCCACATTTCATTCACTTTAATATGAGTTACTCCATTGGAAAGTTAAAAATGTGTCCTTATCAATATTCTGGCACTGGCACATTCTTTTTAGAATTATATTTTATAAACATTATGGAGAAGAATGGGAAACCAAGTAGACTGCCCTAGATCCACCAATGAGATCTGTTCTTTATTGGGCTGTTTTTGTTTCATTTATTAAGCAGCTTTCCAATATACATTCATTTACATTTGCAATGGTTTATATGTAAATGTTCATGTAAAGCATCAGTGGTTTATCTGTCCCTTCCTGCACTGCTGGTTTCGACTTCTGCCTTTGCCTCCATTGTTTTAATACTCAGAACCAGCAGTGCAGAAAATAACAGATGCTTTTGAATGTTTAATTTATGTATATTGGAAAATTGCTTTGAATTTAAACCTTTCATCCTTTCCAACCTTCCCATTCCCAAAACATGTGTCCCCCTTAAATTGAATTTATTGGACTCTCTTTGCACATGAATTGCCTAATTTTGCCAGAAAAACACATTTATTAACCCTCTCCATTTCCCCATCACTCCATCACAATTAGCAGATAAATACTCTGTATCCTATGGATTCCCACGCTAACAATGCGCAGTTCCTGAGTAAAGACGCGTATTTGCGCTTTATTTTAACAAATGAAAATGTCAGTTAAGACAAGAGCTCATAATCAGTTTGGGGAATTCTAATTTCAGCAAGTTCATTGTGAAACGAAGTCCATCGTCCTGAGACAAGGAGTGGGAAACTGATTTTCATTGGACACCTGTACAGACATTTTCTTTCTATTGTTTCTGCTGTAGAAGCGCAAACTATTCCATGGGCTAAAACCACATTATTTCTATAGTTCTGCTTTCCTTTTTCTTTAATACTAGTTCCTTTTATATGTATGTATTGCCTTATTTTTTTCTTGCTTATAGAACAGTTCCCCTGATTTGAAAGAAACATTTTAGCGCAGTTTTATCGCTGAGTTTGTAGCAGCGTCGATGCCAATCACTCACCTACAGTTCCCTGTAAACTCAACGGTCCTTTAGCTCCCCCTAGAGGAAAATCGTGATCAGTACAGCGCTGTGTTTGAAGGTTGATTAAAGGACTGGTTCATCTTTAGGTTAACTTTTAGTATGTTTTAGAATGGCCAATTCTAAACAACCTTTCAATTGGCCTTCATTATTTATATGTTACAGTCTTTGTTATAGTTTTTGAATTATTTTCCTTTTTCTTCTGACTCTTTCCAACTTTCAAATGGGGGTCACTGACCCCATCTAAAAACAAATGCTCTGTAAGCAGGGGCAATCCTGCCCAATTTGCCGACCGAGGCAGCCTTAGTTTTTGCTGCCCCCGCCTCCCCACGGCGCTTACCTTCAGCGCCAGACGGGGGGCCAGGGGGGTCCACGTCGCTAGTGCAGAGAGCGCAATTGCGCTCTCTGCACTAGAAGAGCCGAATTTCCAGGTTGAAATCTGAAATTCGGCTCTTAGGAGAGGCATTTTTGCCAACCCTGGCAACCAGGGGGCCGCTGCCATTGAGTGCCTCAACTCGCCTCATTGGCGGAGTGCCCCTGTCTGTAAGTCTAAAAATGTATTTTAAGCGCAAGGCCAGACGTGGGATTTTTACGTTGCGTTTTTAAAAAAGAACAGCCAGGCGTAAATACGCATAAACTGCACTACCACTGAAACGCACCACTGGAAAACTCACTATGGCAATTCACACAGGGAGCTTGCAAGCTGAAATCCGCCACAGGACGCCAGTATTGGCGTTTTTTAGCAGAAACGCCAATACGTTAAGAAACTACCAAATCAATAGACTCTATGGGATCTGCATGTTTGAAACCACACTTTGTGTAAATACGCAGCGTATTTTAAACATGGCGTCCAAATTCTCAATGAGAACAATAAAAACAATGAGAAGTGCATGTTGGGAAAAGAATCCTACATGCTAAAAAACGCATGTTGACGGTCCCATGTGGTCTCCGTGGCGTATTTATGCCTGTCTGTTCTTTTTTAAAAACACAACGTAAAAACGCCGCAAAAATGCCACGTCTGGCCTTGCCCTAAGGCTACAAAAAATGTATTGTTATTGCTACTTTTTATTACTCATCTTTCTATTCAGGCCTCTCCTATTCATATTCCAGTCTCTTATTCAAATCAGTGCATGGCTGCTAGGGGAATTTAGACCCTAGTAACCAGACTGCTGAAATTGCAAACTGGAGAGCTGCTAAATAAAAAGCGAAATAACTCAAAAACCACAAATAATAAAAACCAATTGCAAATTGTCTCAGAATATCACTCTGTACATCATACTTTAATAGAGGATAAGTGAAATATAAATGTGTAAAGTTTTTATCTTCTCTAGAAACCCTCCTCCTTTCAGCAGTTTTTCAGCCATTCATAGTAAGGATAATAGTGAGCAGAAAGGTGCTCTTAGGATCAACCAAAGGGATCATAAGCTTTTCCTGCCACATGTGATTTTGGTGTATGGGGGTTGTATTGCCATAAAGCAGTGATCCCCAACCAGAAGCTCGTTGATCTCCAACCCCTTGGATGTTGCTCGCAGGGTCCTCAAAGCAGGTGCTTATTTTTAAATTCCAAGCTTCAAAGCAAGTTTTAATTGTATAAAAACTTAGTATAGTGTCTAAGTAGAGACTCTTGTAGGCTGCCAAATAGCCAATCACAGCCCTTATCTGGCACCCCAAGGAACTTTTTCATGCTTACGTTACTCCCCAACTCTTTTTACATTTGAATGTGGCTCACGGGTTAAAAAGGTTGGGGACCCCTGCCATAAAGTATACATTGCTTGTAGTCAACGGTTTCTTAAAGCGATGGTTCTCCTTTAAGTTCTCATACCTCCCAACTGTCCCGTTTTTAGAGGGACAGTCCCTCTTTTGACAGCTCGACCCGCAGTCCCTCATTTGTACTGGAAAGTCCTGTTTTTCTCTGCACTGAACAGCCAGAAAAAGAAACTTAATTGGCTTTTGGCAGAGAGCCCAGAACAGCCACAGCTGCAGACAAGATACTTTTGTAACCATTTCAAGATAAGTAATTGTCACAATATAAGATAACAGGTCCCTTGGGAGAAGTTAGACTCACAGCCAGGCCTGAACTGGGAGTCAAAATAGGCCATTCCAAGTCCACAGAGGCCCAAACAGCCCCCTACCAGCCCACTATATGGTAACTTTCTATGGAATCATACAGCAGCCCCTCTGGCATTTGCCAGAAGCCACAGATTGCCAGGCCGGGCCTGCTCACAGCTTAAAGAGCAATTCAACTTCATTAGCAAAACTGTAAAAACTGCAAAAAAAACTAGGGATACACTGAATCCAGGATTCGGCCTTTTTCAGCAAGATTCGGATTTGGCTGAATCCTTCCGCCTTGCCGAACCGAATCCTAATTTGCATATGCAAATTAGGGGAGGGAGGGAAATCTTATAACTTTTTGTCACAAAACAAAGAAGTAAAACAATGTTTTCCTATTCCCATCCCTAATTTGCCTATGCAAATTAGGATTCGGATTTGTTTCGGTATTCGGCCGAATCTTTCAAGAAGGATTCAGGGTTCGGCCGCATCCAAAAAAAGTGGATTCGGTGCATCCCTAAAAAAAACACCGAAAAATGTTCAAACTTTCATTACCTGGCAAATTTTGTAAAATGAACACGGTAATTAGGGGGTGTGGTCACACAAATGGGCGTGGTCAAAAAATTCCGCCGCGCTACACGCACCAACCTTTTTGTCCCTCTTTTTATTTCCAAAATGTTGGGAGGTATGGACTTTTAATATGTTATAAAAATGGGTTAAAAGCAGAAGCCAATGTTAGTGCATGGGAAGTTATGGGAGAGAAAGCAGCTGTCGTGTCTCCAGCATTCGCCGTCATCCTGCTGCTCCATTTCATACTCACCTTTGAGAAACTCCCTCCGCTGGATGTTTGCTGTAATTATGCAAGGCCACTTCCTCTATTTGTTCTGCACCTCCACATGGCTTATGGCAGAACTGCATTTGAACCTTTCTGGCTACCGTAGTTCTACCATGTGACCCAGCACAGTGCCTTGTGGAAGCCAAGACTCCATTGTCCAACTCATGCAGACAGTTTCATTCTCTCCTCATCAAGTAAGTAAGTAAATGGACTCAAAGTTGCACCAAATCACCTCCACAGCCGCCGGCACCCCAGAGACATTGGGCATAGACATATATGTTTATATTGCAATTCATTTATTCTACTTTCTGTTATTTGCCATCCAGTAAAATCTACAGACTTTCATTTCTCAGTCTTTTTATTGGAGTGTGGGGAGGTTTAGCTTAGGGATGCACCGAATCCACTATTTGGGATTCGGCCGAATCCCCGAATCCTTTGTGAAAGATTCGG
The DNA here is from genome assembly GCA_038501925.1 of Xenopus petersii. Lineage (NCBI taxonomy): Eukaryota > Metazoa > Chordata > Amphibia > Anura > Pipidae > Xenopus > Xenopus petersii. The sequence continues at coordinate 126,911,585 of CM076684.1, forward strand.
CCGAATACCGAACCGAATCCGAACCCTAATTTGCATATGTATGTTAGGGGTAGGAAAGGAAAAAGTGGAAAAAAATCTTCTTTTGTGACGAAAAGTCATGTGATTTCCCTACCTGCCCCTAATTTACGTATGCAAATTAGGATTCGGTTCGGCCAGCCACAAGGATTCGGCCGAATCCGAATCCTGCTGAAAAAGGCCGAATCCTGGATTCAGTACATCCCTAGTTTAGCTGCATGTTGAACTACATACTGCCCATGGGTAATACGTCAGGAGGACAGAACAGCAGCAAATGGCAAACAAAGACACACAAAAATGAAACATAACAGCAGTGGCGTAACTACCAGCGGAGCAGGGGGTGCAGGGCCGGCCTTAGGCCAATTGGACCAATTGGGCCCCGCACCTCTGGGGGCCCCGCACTGCCCCTTTCCTTTCTATTTTGTGCCTGTATGCCCTTATTTTCCTAAATACTTGCTGTGTCAGTAGCCAGCAACACTTTGTCTAGGGGCCCCGCCAACATGGTCCCAATTGGGCCCCACATTTGATAGGATCAGCCCTGAGGGGGTGCGATTGGGCCAGGGCCCGCACCCCCTCAGGGCCCCCCCAGCAGCTTGCGCCACTGTTCTAATGCGGCTGTTTCTGGCCGTACGGAGGGGGCGGGGCCCGGCTGCACGCCCCGTGCCAGGGCCCGCCCCCCCTCTAGTAACGTCGCTGCAAAACAGTGCAATAAAGTGAAAAAAGATGCAAATAATTCTTATTTTCTCCATTACCTAGGGTTGCCACCTTTTCCAAAAAAGGTTACTGGCCGGTGGGGGGGCGGGAACAAAAGGTGACAGCCCATGATGAAAAAGGGGGTGGAGCCACACACGCGATAGCCAGAAGCTGGAGGGGGAAAAAACGGTAATTGGGAGCAGGCCAAGGGCTTTTTTTAAGTGTATTACAAATTACCGGCAACTACATTGCTGCTAAATTTGTAATACTGGCCCTGGCCAGGCCCGGACTGGCAATCTGTGGGTTCTGGCAAATGCCAGAGGGGCTGCTGTATGGTCCAATAGAAAGGTACCATACAGGGGGCTGTTTGGGCTGGTGGGGGGCTGTTTGGGCCTCTGTGTACTTGGAATGACAGGGCCTATTTTGACTCCCAGGCCTGGCCCCGGCCTTGGCATGTGTTTTACCGGCCAGGTTGGTAAAATACCGGCCGGGTGGCAACCCTACCATTGCCCTGTTTTGTGCCAAGGTGATTAAATGCCTCCCCTTCCTGCAAGTCTTTGTTTCTAAACTTTTTTTTGCTCATGGCTAGGGATGTTGGCAAATCCATCATTCTTGTTTGTCTTTTCTCTTCTCAATCCATAGTATTGACTTTCCTCTGCATCAGGATTTAATTCATTGCTCCTTTGGCATTTGTCAGTGGTTTGATGGATCCAGAGTTCTTCCTCCAGGGTATGTAATAATCACAATATCCCATTGATAAACTGGATCTGTATCACATCCATAGCTATGACACCAGTAAAGCTCTCACAGCGACTGATTCCCTCTCTGGGATCAAACTCCCATGATGGATCATGGTTGGCCCTGCTTGTAGCTCTGAGGCCCTGACTTCAGTTATGACCTGACGAAAATATATTGCTTGACCTGTTGTAAACTACCCTCTCGGGTATCAGGTGCTAAACAGTCTATCAGACCCCCTGTTCAGGGTCAAAGCAAGTCATAAGCAAATCCAAGGAAACTGTAGCACACTGATTCCCTTTTTTAAATTGCAAAGGTGATTTATTGTCTCTTAGTAGACAAAGTAAGACAACGTTTTGAACCACACTGGGCCCTTTATCAAGCCTAAACTTTCACTCTGTGTGCTCTGTTAAATAGCTTAACAAGGGGTGGAGTAATGACAGGAGGTGAAAAAAGGTAGGAAGTGTAAAGGGGAAGTTGTTACACATCTTTGGTATATACATAAAGGGAAACAAAAATTATTTTTTATCTGAGGGCTGGTACCAACATCTGCATAATCCGAAGCTTACTCGAGGCAAAATGAGAATAGTATGCAGTAAAGGTACCCCATATGTGTCTCATAATAATTCATGTTTGATGATGCAAATTTAATTCCTTAGGATGTACTCTGAGGACACTTGAATTGTCACAAATGGCACAATGGGACTATCAAAAAATTCACATATGGTAATTCTCATGCATACACACATTTTTTGGACATTTTGAACTTTGTGCACATACAAGGACTCTTATATAGGAATTATCTATGATGTAAAAAATAATTTTATGCTTGCTATTTTGTTTTCCTTTATGTATATACCAAAGATGTGTTACAACTTCCCCTTTACACCACCTACCTTTTTTCACCTCCTGTCATTACTCCACCCCTTGTTAAGCTATTTAACACAGCACACAGTGTGAAAATTTAGGCTTGAGAAAGGGCCCAGTGTGGTCCGAAACGTTGCCTTTCTTTGTCTACTAAGGAGCCAATAAATCACCTTTGCAATTTAAAAACTGGATCAGTGTGCTACAGTTTCCTTGGATTTGCTTCAGTTATGACCTGGGCACTATCTGTAATAAATGTGTATGTTCTCCCTGTATCTTCCTGGGGCTTTCCTCTAACTCTCCAAAAATACACAGCTGGCTCCATATGAAAAAATGTACTCTACTGTATTTTTATATGGTAAGGACCCTAAGCCTGTACTGGTGGGAATTATCTCTGCAAAGTGCATTAATGCAATGTTGATTATTATCGGTAAAGGAGAATAACAAACATTGCATTAAACTGGTCAAAGGGCTCTTACAAGTGTTTTTACCTGCGCTCCCCTGCATTCTGGTTTCATGCATTCAGCCGCATGGGGAGCGCAGGAGTAGACGCACTGGATGCTTTTCAATGTGGCTGTACTCACACAGACGCATGTAAGCGCCGGAAGCAGGAAAAATGCAACATGCGTCTCAACCTGCATTTGTAGATTACATGCGTCTGTTTGAGTACAGCCACATTGAAAAGCATTCAGTGCGTCTACTCCTGCGCTCCCCTGCGGCTGAATGCATGAAACCAGAACGCAGGGGAGTGCAGGTAAAAACGCTTGTCTGTAAAAGCCCTAAGGGAGAAGTTCTTCAGTACAAAGGAGCCAGCATGGATTTTATAGAATTTTTATAGAATTTACAGAAGGTGTAAATTAAGGTATCTATGAAGGTATATTTATAAAAGTGTAAATAAAGTTATTTAGGGTAAGGCAGGGGCCCTGTGGGGAATGTGTTGATAAAAGAACAACTACAAAATAAATATTATAGTGTTTATGAATGTTGGATTCAGTATACACACATAAGCAATGCCCAGTCAGCTCCAGTATACCACCAACAGCTGATCACCCCATTATTCAGGGCCCCTGGACACAAACATGCAGAGATAACCCCAGTAGTGCAGGGCCAAGAGCAAAATATTCAATATGACCCAACTTGTAACTCCCAGTACTCCCCAAGAACCAAAATTATACTGCAATGTGTGGTTTGAGAGCTGCAGAAGTCAGGGCCAGAGTTTGACATGAAGGGACACTGACATTGCAGGAAAGAAAGGGATAAGAAGGGCAAAATGTATATAATTCAATTTGCTGCTATTGAACTACATCCTAAAATCCTCCTCACAGCTTTGAGATACATTAGGCCCTTTCTTTTCCAATGGGGACCCTGAGGCACATGGGTCCCACTGTTCATTCCCTTTTTACCCTGCCCTAAAATCAACACTTGCTGGAGAGCCACATTTTAACTGTGAGACAACACTATGGTGTATGTTTGAGACAATAAGGGTTTGTTAGTGAGAAAGTATGTTAATGTGTGTTCAGTATACAATAGGATGTAGTTCAATAGCAGCAAATTGAATGGATGTCTTTTGGTGTTGCGTGCACCAGTTTGGACTAATTATATATATATATATATATATATATATATCAATTTTATGATCATAACTTTGTAACAAAATAACCCCTATTTGGGTACATATGCAATAGCATTTATTATACTTATATATATATACTTTAAAGCCTTTAGAGTGCTCCCACAACCCCCCTGTTTTGATATTGTATATTTAGCCGGAAGCTGTGGCATAGCTTCAGTGGTTGTAGCACCCCATACCCCCCCTTTAAACTAGTGGTGATCCTATGCTTTTAAAATTGGGCGTTTGTTTTGGGAATATCTCTCCTTTAAAAGCCTGATTGCTGGCTGGGGAGGATTTAGCCCTCAGTGAAAAAACAGCGTTCAATGGACATTGATTACAGGTAATGCTAGAATGCACATAAAAAATAAAACAAGTTAGGGACCGCCATTCGGGGTTTACCTTGACGTGGTATGGTGGCTTATCAATTTTATGATCATAACTTTGTAACAAAATAACCCCTATTTGGGTACATATGCAATAGCATTTATTATACTTATATATATATATATATATATACTTTAAAGCCTTTAGAGTGCTCCCACAACCCCCCTGTTTTTATATTGTGTATATATATATATATATATATATATATATATATATATATCTATATATAAAACAAGGAAAAGTTGTGCTCACTACTAATTTTTAAAAGCATTAGGCGGAGGTGCGATGAGGCTGTGACCACAAAATACATATAGACAAATACAAGAGTCCTCTGCACTCAACCCATTATCAATATATTTAAGACAGAGACATTTTGTGCATACTGCTACTGAAAAATGCCTTACCCTTTAAACAAAACAGGGATTGTTTGTCCATATATTGCAATATATTTAAGCTGGCCAACTACATCAAAGTCATCCCATATCCCTTATTTTTACAAAGGGACTAAGTTTTACCTGCTGTACTATTTCCCCAGGAGGAAAAATTTTTTATGGTCTTAATGAGGTTAAATACATTTCAGTATGGGAAAGAAACATGAAGATTTTCTTCATTGGATTAACAGGACTGGGAGATTTATTTGATTAGATTTCTACCTGTGGGATTTAACTTGTGCTGAACTAACCCTCCCAACCCCCCATTTCCGTTGGTTGTTTTCCCAATGATGTCATAATGCTTGCCCATGTGATACATCCTGCTGCTTGCATTAAACGCAGAAATAGTTTTAAGTTCAGACAAGGGTTAAGATGGCAAGCACGAAAACGTCTCTGTGTTCTCAAGATCATTGATTTCTAAAATATGTAAAAGTTATCAAAATAAATCATTTAAGCTGCAGGGTGGCATCCCATAATAACATTTCCAAAGACCAGGTGTTTTGCAGCTGCCAGCATGTGTTTCCACAGCAACTTCATTGTGATGTCATAATGCCTGCACACTTCCATTGTGCTGTAATCACTCTTGCTGTAAAGAAACAATGCATTTGAAGCTCAGTCAAGCATAAGGATGGCGAGGGTGAAGATGCATTTCTTTTTACTCTCAGGTAATGTTTTTTTTCCCCTTTAAAATGTTATATACAACTGAGAAACCGATAAAATAAAGCAGTAGAGTGAATAACTGACTAATCTATGTATGGTAATGGCACATTTAAAAAGCAGCTCTGGTACCTTGTATATGGAATATGGTTGTTTGGGGTAGATAATTAATAGTACTTCTATGTTATATTTCCTTTTAAGAGATATATTTCAGCAGGGCTGGAATTAGGGGTAGGCAGAAGAGGCATGTGCCAAGGTAAAGGGGCGTCAGGTACCTCTTCTAACACATTCCCCTAGTTCAGACCCTTGTGACTCCCAACTGTAGGAGAAATTCTGACCGGCTGAATGCTTCAGCCTTGGTCCAAGATCTAGGTCTGTGTGTCTTACCACTGTCCCCTTTTGTCTCCTACAGCCTTCTTTATACTTTTTGAATTTAATTTTTTTGAATTATCAACTACATATGAATTTACTGCACCATTACCTGGCACACCTCTAAATGATGAGGAATATGAGAAATTCTTCAGCCTGCTAATGCCAGAGCCCATTGCAAGAAGCCTGTGTGTTCTGCGTTTGGGTCATGGGTGTGAGGAGCGCACAATCAGACGATATGATGCTTATGAAAACCACGGCGCTGTACCAACTGGTGAGTTTAACTGTGTATAGAACAGAATTGGGTTTTGTATAAGACAGGTGATAGCCCATCAATAATATTGATTATTGGAATGTGGGGTAATTTAAAGCCTTTGTTTGTAAATCAGCCACATAAATAAGGCAATGATATTTTATGTTTTTGTAATAAATATCATCATATGGCAGAGGAAATAGCGAGGGTCGGGGAATATCAGATAAAATAGGGTAGGAAACAAATGGGGCTTGATAAAAGAGAAAAGCAACAGTTAGAAGACAAAATGGGGAAATGTAGAGTAATTAAATCTAAACTGTTTTCCCACACATCAGTTAAGTTATGGAATTTTCCAATTAGTAATGATCACTTTTATTTTTCAGGTCCCATCTGCACTGATTTGAAAACCTCTAGCCACTTCAATAATTTCTGCGATTTTGCGAGGTTTCGCTGCTTTCACATGCTCCACTATGTTAAGGTATGAAAATCGGCTGTATGAGTAATGATGTGAGGGAATAGTAGGGACAATTCTCTCTTTAGACGTCAGTTTGAGTATTGCATCTTTGTTGAACCTCCATCCATGAGAAATCAATGTGAATTTGCAATCACCATTAGCCCTGTTGGCTGTTGCGAGTTCAACTTCCCACACATTATAACCCTTATGCTTTATCCTAAATATATGTGTGTTCTTACATACTGATTTCTCTTACAGAGGATTCCATGTGAAGAACAAGAGCAGCAAACAATCCAGACACCTACAACTACACCTGCAAAAGGTAAATACCAACATTGGGCTTCCAAGTGTCTTCTTCCTGCTCTTGCTTTGCAGCTTGTCATGTGCAACCATTGCTTGTGTCTACAAAATGCAAGCAGTAGCCAATCCTGGTATATATTTTTAAGTGCAAAGAGTTGCATACAGTTTCCAAACTGTAATGCATGTTGCAAATAGCAAAAAATACTGAGCTCTCATCCATTTTTGGACTTTGCACCCTGCCCCTTGGTTAGCAAAAGAAGCCTCATGAGTGCACTTAAAAGGAACATATAAAAAAAAAAAGCTAATAAGGTCCCACTCCAGCTGGAGAAAACAGTGGGGAAACCAGTTTTTTTTTTATAATTGGTGCCCTTTAAGCCTAAAATAGGAGACTTGCCTTACATCATAAGTTACAATGCCTAAAGATTTTCCTGTATTTTTATTAAATCAGATCCGTCATTGAAATCCCAACTTCCTCAAGAGATAACCACAGAGACGAAACCTGCTGGTGTTACAAACAAAGTGCAATACAAGCCCATGAAAATAAAGCCAGTTACAGTTGGCTACAAAACTACAGAATCAATCAAAGCACAAAGTCAACAACAAACAACACCACAGAAGAAAACGGTTGGACCAAAGCTCGGTGTTGACGTGTCAAAATTACAAGCCAATGTAATGCCTTCATTGAAATATGAAAATGATCCTGTTAATGTACAAGATAAAGCTGAGATGTTGGCACGAGATGAGGCTTCCACTGTGAGCCATAATCCAGCAACTTCTATCCCTGAGTCAACAAGAATACAGGGAACAGAGTACCCAAAAGAATATCAAACTTCTAATGATGAACAGAATATGACAGAGGAACCTGAACTTCAAGATTCTCAACTTGCAAAGAGCAAGATTACTGTTAAAGAAAAACAAGATTTTAAAGCTATGGATATTGACGAAACATCAGAAGAATCAGATAGCGACGATGACATTATAGGGTTTGTTAGGCCACAAAACCCACCCAGTTCAGGACATGAGACTACAGTAACACATAAACCAACAAAAGCACCAAGTCATCAACGGGAAATGGCAACAGTGGAAAATTTAAAGACACAACAGGATTCTTATGTACATAAAAAACTAAATAAGTTGGAAATGGCATGGGCAAATATGATAGAGAACCCTGCTAATATCAAAGGAACAACTAGAAAACCCCAAGATATTGAAGTAACATCAGAAGACTCCGATAGGGATAATGACATTATAGGTTTTGCTGGACCACAAAACCCACCTAAGTCAGGAGAGGAGACCATTAAAGGAATACATAAGACAACTAAAGCACCAAGTCAACGGGCAATGGCAAAAGTGGAAAATGTTAAGACACAACACGATTCTTATGGAAATAAAAAACTAAATAAGTTGGAAATGGCATGGGCAAATATGATAGAGAACCCTGCTAATATCAAAGGAACAACTAGAAAACCCCCAGATATTGAAGAAACACCAGAAGACTCCGATAGGGATAACGACATTATAGGTTTTGCTGGACCACAAAACCCACCTGAGAGAGGAGAGGAGACCGTAGAGCGAACCAAACCACAAGTTACTGTTGATGTGCCACAAAACAGCGAAGATAGTGATGAAGACAATGTTGATGATGACATTAGAGGGTTTGTTAGGCCACCCAACTGACCTATACTCAGGAAAAAATAAGAAACCTTTGAATAGCACTTTCATCAATTTTACATTCACTTATTTTTACAGTTTACTTTAAAAAATAAAATATAAGAATTTATTAGTAACAAAGTTATTACTTGAATTTATTTTTTCAATCCAATTCTGTTGAGTAATAAAAGTTCAGTAGAAAACATACTTTTGCTCATAGTTTTCATTGCATTTTTTTTCATTTAGCAGTTGGTACTATTACGTTTTGTGTAAATTCGGGTATACATGAGCTGACAGTAGCATAATTGTATATTACTGGGCCCCACAGCAGTTTATTTTTTAGGCCCCAAGGTTGACCAGTTTTACCAGTGTTTATTTAAATTTTATATGAATTAGGACCTATACCTCCTGGACCAGTTGAAGTGTGGGGGGGGGGACTGCTGTGAAAGGGGTATGAAAGGGGTGGATGTCTTGGTTTTGAGTGCAGTAAAACTTTGTATTACCGCACACCTCCTTCCACTTTTTCTGCGTAGTGGTGCTGGTCCACCGTTGACCTTGCCTGGTCACCTTAATACTTTGTATTCTTGAAAAACGGTCCGCACACACCAATGTTGCAGTCGGGGATAGTGCCCCTTTTATTAATGCCACCAACAATAAATATTCAACGTTTCGGGGGGACACAGCCTCCCTTCTTCAGGATGGTTTTGAGTGCACCAGTTTGGACTATATATATATATACTGTATATATGATAGAGACAGGGACATTCCAGGGGGAGCCATATGCCACCCTCCTCCTGCCGTCTGTATATAGATCTGCAGGTAGCAGTGATATATTGAGGTGCAGCTCTCCATTCCAGGCACAGAGTTATATCTCAGTCCAAAGAAATGGCACTTGTCCTTTACACTTGATTTGTAAATGAATCTATTACAACAAAATTAGCTCAGATATAAGTAAAAGTAATTTTTTTTATTGTTAGTAATTTCTATAGAACAAACACACGTGTATATATAACATTTGTCGATATTATGGAATATTTTTTATTATGTTACAGAGGTGCCATTACACAATAATTCAGCAATATTTGGAATGTCCAAAAAATATATATAATCAGACCCCAGGCTGAAACCTGATGAAACCCCCCTAATGGGTGTGTACTATTTCCCCAGGAGGAAAAATTCTTTTATGGTCTTAATGAGGTTAAATACATTTCAGTATGGGAAAGAGACATGAAGATTGAACACAATTTATATAAAAATTATCTTCATTGGATTAACAGGACTGGGAAGTTTATTTGATTAGATTTCTACCTGTGGGATTTAACTTGTGCTGAACTAACCCTCCCAACCCCGCATTTCCGTTGGTTGTTTTCCCAATGATGTCATAATGCTTGCCCATGTGATACATCCTGCTGCTTGCATTAAACGCAGAAATAGTTTTAAGTTCAGACAAGGGTTAAGATGGCAAGCACGAAGACGTCTCTGTGTTCTCAAGATCATTTATTTCTTAAATATGTAAAAGTTATCCAAATAAATCATTTAAGCTGCAGGGTGGCATCCCATAATAACATTTCCAAAGACCAGGTGTTTTGCAGCTGCCAGCATGTGTTTCCACAGCAACTTCATTGTGATGTCATAATGCCTGCACACTTCCATTGTGCTGTAATCACTCTTGCTGTAAAGAAACAATGCATTTGAAGCTCAGTCAAGCATAAGGATGGCGAGGGTGAAGATGCATTTCTTTTTACTCTCAGGTAATGATTTTTTTTCCCCTTTAAAATGTTATATACAACTGAGAAACTAATAAAATAAAGCAGTAGGGTAAATAACTGACTAATCTATGTACGGTAATGGCACATTTAAAAAGCAGCTCTGGTACCTTGTATATGGAATATGGTTGTTTGGGGTAGATAATTAATAGTACTTCTATGTTATATTTCCTTTTAAGAGATATATTTCAGCAGGGCTGGAATTAGGGGTAGGCAGAAGAGGCATGTGCCTAGGGCGCAAAGGTAAAGGGGCGTCAGGTACCTCTTCTAACACATTCCCCTAGTTCAGACCCTTGTGACTCCCAATTGTAGGAGAAATTCTGACCGGCTGAATGCTTCAGCCTTGGTCCAAGATCTAGGTCTGTGTGTCTTACCACTGTCCCCTTTTGTCTCCTACAGCCTTCTTTATACTTTTTGAATTAAATTTTTTTGATTTATCAACTACTTATGAATTTACTGCACCATTACCTGGCACACCTCTAAATGATGAGGAATATGAGAAATTCTTCAGCCTGCTAATGCCAGAGCCCATTGCAAGAAGCCTGTGTGCTCTGCGTTTGGGTCATGGGTGTGGGGAGCGCAAAATCAGACGATATGATGCTTATGAAAACCACGGCGCTGTACCAACTGGTGAGTTTAACTGTGTATAGAACAGAATTGGGTTTTGTATAAGACAGGTGATAGCCCATCAATAATATTGATTATTGGAATGTGGGGTAATTTAAAGCCTTTGTTTGTAAATCAGCCACATAAATAAGGCAATGATATTTTATGTTTTTGTAATAAATATCATCATATGGCAGAGGAAATAGCGAGGGTGGGGAAATATCAGGTAAATAGGGGTAGGAAACAAATGGGGATTGATAATAGAGAAAGGCAACAGTTAGGAGATGAAAGGGGGAAATGGAGAGTAATTAAATCTAAACTGTTTTCCCACACACAGAACAGAATTAGGTTTTTTATAAGAAAGATGACTGGTCCATCAACAATACTGACTATTGGAATGAGGGGGGGAAAGCAACTGCACTGGGGCAACTTACCCCCTTTGTTTGTAAATCAGCCACATAAATAAGCTATTTTATGTTTTTGTAAAAAAATATCATCATACGGCAGAGGAAATAGTGAGGGTCGGGGAATATCAGATAAAATAGGGTAGGAAACAAATGAGGGTTGATAATAGAGAAAGGCAACAGTTAGAAGACAAAATGGAGAAATGGAGAGTAATTAAATCTAAACTGTTTTCCCACACATCAGTTAATCTATGGAATTTTCCTATTAGTAATGATCACTTTTTTTTTCAGGTCCCATCTGCACTGATTTGAAAACTTCTAGCCACTTCGATAATTTCTGCGATTTTGCGAGGTTTCGCTGCTTTCACATGCTCCACTATGTTAAGGTATGAAAATCGGCTGTATGAGTAATGATGTGAGGGAATAGTAGGGACAATTCTCTCTTTAGACGTCATTTTGAGTATTGCATCTTTGTTGAACCTCCATCCATGAGAAATCACTGTGAATTTGCAATCACCATTAGCCCTGTTGGCTGTTGCGAGTTCAACTTCCCACACATTATAACCCTTATGCTTTATCCTAAATATATCTGAGTTCTAACATACTGATTTCTCTTACAGAGGATTCCATGTGAAGAACAAGAGCAGCAAACAATCCAGACACCTACAACTACACCTGCAAAAGGTAAATACCAACATTGGGCTTCCAAGTGTCTTCTTCCTGCTCTTGCTTTGCAGCTTGTCATGTGCAACCATTGCTTGTGTCTACAAAATGCAAGCAGTAGCCAATCCTGGCTTATTTTTTTAAGTGCAAAGAGCTGCATACAGTTTCCAAACTGTAATGCATGTTGCAAATAGCAAAAAATACTGAGCTCTCATCCATTTTTGGACTTTGCACCCTGCCTGATGTCTAGCAAAAGAAGCCTTATGAGTGCACTTAAAGGGAACATATAAAAAAAAAGCTAATAAGGTCCCACTCCAGCTGGAGAAAACAGTTATTTCTTTTCATTCCCCAGAGCTCTAACCTTAAGTGGGGAAACCAGCTTTTTTTTTATAATTGGTGCCCTTTAAGCCTAAAATAGGAGACTTGCCTTACATCCTAAGTTACAATGCCTAAAGATTTTCCTGTATTTTTATTAAATCAGATCCGTCATTGAAATCTCAACTTCCTCAAGAGATAACCACAGAGACGAAACCTATTGGTGTTACAGACAAAGTGCAATACAAGCCCATGAAAATAAAGCCAGTTACAGTTGGCTACAAAACTACAGAATCAATCAAAGCACAAAGTCAACAACAGACAACACCACAGATGAAAACGGTTGGACCAAAGCTCGGTGTTGACGTGTCAGAATTACAAGCCAATGTAATGGCTTCATTGAAATATAAAAATGATCCTGGTTATGTACAAGATAAAGCTGAGATGTTGGCAAAACCACGAGATGAGGCTTCCACTGTGAGCCATAATCCAGCAACTTCTATCCCTGAGTCAACAAGAATACAGGGAACAGAGTACCCAAAAGAATATCAAACTGCTAATGATGAACAGAATATGAAAGAGGAACCTGAACCTCAAGATTCTCAACTTGCAAAGAGCAAGATTACTGTTAAAGAAAAACAAGATTTTAAAGCTATGGATATTGACGACACATCAGAAGAATCAGATAGTGATGATGACATTATAGGTTTTGTCAGGCCACAAAACCCACCCAGTTCAGGACATGAGACTACAGTAACACATAAACCAACAAAAGCACCAAGTCATCAACGGGAAATGGCAAAAGTGGAAAATGTTAAGACACAACAGGATTCTTATGTACATAAAAAACTAAATAAGTTGGAAATGGCATGGGCAAATATGATAGAGAACCCTGCTAATATCAAAGGAACAACTAGAAAACCCCAAGATATTGAAGAAACACCAGAAGACTCCGATAGGGATAATGACATTATAGGTTTTGCTGGACCACAAAACCCACCTAAGTCAGGAGAGGAGACCATTAAAGGAATACATAAGACAACTAAAGCACCAAGTCATCAACGGGCAATGGCAAAAGTGGAAAATGTTAAGACACAACAGGATTCTTATGTACATAAAAAACTAAATAAGTTGGAAATGGCATGGTCAAATATGATAGAGAACCCTGCTAATATCAAAGGAACAACTAGAAAACCCCAAGATATTGAAGAAACATCAGAAGACTCCGATAGGGATAATGACATTATAGGTTTTGCTGGACCACAAAACCCACCTGAGAGAGGAGAGGAGACCGTAGAGCGAACCAAACCACAAGTTACTGTTGATGTGCCACAAAACAGTGAAGATAGTGATGAAGACAATGTTGATGATGACATTAGAGGGTTTGTTAGGCCACCCAACTGACCTATACTCAGGAAAAAATAAGAAACCTTTGAATAGCACTTTCATCAATTTTACATTCACTTATTTTTACAGTTTACTTTAAAAAATAAAATATAAGAATTTATTAGTAACAAAGTTATTACTTGAATTTATTTTTTCAATTCTCAATTCTGTTGAGTAATAAAAGTTCAGTAGAAAACATACTTTTGCTCATAATTTTCATTGCATTTTTTTTCATTCAGCAGTTGGTACTATTACGTTTTGTGTAAATTCGGGTATACATGAGCTGACAGTAGCATAATTGTATATTACTGGGCCCCACAGCAGTTTATTTTTTAGGCCCCAAGGTTGACCAGTTTTACCAGTGTTTATTTAAATTTTATATGAATTAGGACCTATACCTCCTGGACCAGTTGAAGTGTGGGGGGGGGCTGCTGTGAAAGGGGTATGAAAGGGGTGGATTTCTTGGTTTTGAGTGCACCAGTTTGGACTATATACACTGTATATACAGGGACATTCCAGGGGGAGCCATATGCCACCCTCCTCCTGCCATCTGTATATAGATCTGCAGGTAGCAGTGATATATTGAGGTGCAGCTCTCCATTTCAGGCACAGAGTTATGTCTAGGTACAAAGAAATTGCACTTGTCCTTTACACTTGATGTGTAAATGAATCTATAAAGACAAAATTAGCTCAGATATAAGAAAAATGAATTTTTCTTGTTAGTAATTTCTATAGAACAAACACACGAGTATATATAACATTTGTGGATATTATGGAATATTTTTTATTATGTTACAGAGGTGCCATTACACAATAATTCAGCAATATTTGGAATGTCCAAAAAATATATATAATCAGACCCCAGGCTGAAACCTGATGAAACCCCCCTAATGGGTTTTTACTATTTCCCCAGGAGGAAAAATTCTTTTATGGTCTTAATGAGGTTAAATACATTTCAGTATGGGAAAGAAACATGAAGATTGAACACAATTTATATAAAAATTATCTTCATTGGATTAACAGGACTGGGAAGTTTATTTGATTAGATTTCTACCTGTGGGATTTAACTTGTGCTGAACTAACCCTCCCAACCCCGCATTTCCGTTGGTTGTTTTCCCAATGATGTCATAATGCTTGCCCATGTGATACATCCTGCTGCTTGCATTAAACGCAGAAATAGTTTTAAGTTCAGACAAGGGTTAAGATGGCAAGCACGAAGACGTGTTCTCAAGATCATTGATTTCTCAAATATGTAAAAGTTATCAAAATAAATAATTTAAGCTGCAGGGTGGCATCCCATAATAACATTTCCAAAGACCAGGTGTTTTGCAGCTGCCAGCATGTGTTTCCACAGCAACTTCATTGTGATGTCATAATGCCTGCACACTTCCATTGTGCTGTAATCACTCTTGCTGTAAAGAAACAATGCATTTGAAGCTCAGTCAAGCATAAGGATGGCGAGGGTGAAGATGCATTTCTTTTTACTCTCAGGTAATGATTTTTTTTCCCCCTTTAAAATGTTATATACAACTGAGAAACCGATAAAATAAAGCAGTAGAGTGAATAACTGACTAATCTATGTATGGTAATGGCACATTTAAAAAGCAGCTCTGGTACCTTGTATATGGAATATGGGGTTGTGTGGGGTAGATAATTAATAGTACTTCTATGTTATATTTCCTTTTAAGAGATATATTTCAGCAGGGCTGGAATTAGGGGTAGGCAGAAGAGGCATGTGCCTAGGGCGCAAAGGTAAAGGGGCGTCAGGAACCTCTTCTAACACATTCCCCTAGTTCAGACCCTTGTGACTCCCAATTGTAGGAGAAATTCTGACCGGCTGAATGCTTCAGCCTTGGTCCAAGATCTAGGTCTGTGTGTCTTACCACTGTCCCCTTTTGTCTCCTACAGCCTTCTTTATACTTTTTGAATTTAATTTTTTTGAATTATCAACTACATATGAATTTACTGCACCATTACCTGGCACACCTCTAAATGATGAGGAATATGAGAAATTCTTCAGCCTGCTAATGCCAGAGCCCGTTGCAAGAAGCCTGTGTGCTCTGCGTTTGGGTCATGGGTGTGAGGAGCGCAAAATCAGACGATATGATGCTTACGAAAACCACGGTGCTGTACCAACTGGTGAGTTTAACTGTGTATAGAACAGAATTGGGTTTTGTATAAGAAAGGTAACCCATCAGTAATATTGATTATTGGAATGTGGTGTAATTTAAAGCCTTTGTTTGTAAATCAGCCACATAAATAAGGCAATGATATTTTATGTTTTTGTAATAAATATCATTATATGGCAGAGGAGTGGGGAAATATCAGGTAAAAAGAGGTAGGAAACAAATGGGGATATATAATAGAGAAAGGCAACAGTTAGGTGATGAAAGGGGGAAATGGAGAGTAATTAGATCTAAACTGTTTTCCCACACACAGAAGAGAATTAGGTTTTTTATAAGAAAGGTGACTGGTCCATCAATAATACTGACTATTGGAATGAGGGGGGAAAGCAACTGCACTGGGGCAACTTACCCCCTTTGTTTGTAAATCAGCCACATAAATAAGGTATTTTATGTTTTTGTAAAAAAACATCATCATACGGCAGAGGAAATAGTGAGGGTCGGGGAATATCAGGTAAAATAGGGTAGGAAACAAATGGGGGTTAATAATAGAGAAAGGCAACAGTTAGAAGACAAAATGGGGAAATGGAGAGTAAATCTAAACTGTTTTCCCCACACATCAGTTAAGTTATGGAATTTTCCTATTAGTAATGATCACTTTTATTTTTCAGGTCCCATCTGCACTGATTTGAAAACCTCTAGCCACTTTGATAATTTCTGTGATTTTGCGAGGTTTCGCTGCTTTCACATGCTCCACTATGTTAAGGTATGAAAATCGGCTGTATGAGTAATGATGTGAGGGAATAGTAGCAGTGTCGGACTGGGATGCCAGGGGCCCCCCAGAAAGCCTTAGACCTTGGGCCCACCAGAAAACCTAAAACCGTGAGCCCACCAGAAAACCGTAGACAGTGGATGTTTCCAAACTATTATTCCTCCTCTACTCACTCAACCTCTTTATTCTCCTAGTATTCTCCTAGTATTTTATATTTACTCACAATATTCTCCCATTTTTACCCATAAAGAAATAGGGCCCACTAACACCTGGGCCCACCGGGAGTTTTTCTGGTATCCCGGTGGGCCAGTCCAACACTGAATAGTAGGGACAATTCTCCCTTTAGACGTCAGTTTAAGTATTGCATCTTCCCACTCATTATAACCCTTATGCTTTATCCTAAATATATGTGTGTTCTTACATACTGATTTCTCTTACAGAGGATTCCATGTGAAGAACAAGAGCAGCAAACAATCCAGACACCTACAGCTACACCTGCAAAAGGTAAATACCAACATTGGGCTTCCAAGTGTCTTCTTCCTGCTCTTGCTTTGCAGCTTGTCATGTGCAACCATTGCTTGTGTCTACAAAATGCAAGCAGTAGCCAATCCTGGCTTATTTTTTTAAGTGCAAAGAGCTGCATACAGTTTCCAAACTGTAATGCATGTTGCAAATAGCAAAAAATACTGAGCTCTCATCCATTTTTGGACTTTGCACCCTGCCTGGTGTCTAGCAAAAGAAGCCTTATGAGTGCGCTTAAAGGGAACATATAAAAAAAAAGCTAATAAGGTCCCACTCCAGCTGGAGAAAACAGTTATTTCTTTTCATTCCCCAGAGCTCTAACCTTAAGTGGGGAAACCAGTTTTTTTTTATAATTGGTGCCCTTTAAGCCTAAAATAGGAGACTTGCCTTACATCCTAAGTTACAATGCCTAATGATTTTCCTGTATTTTTATTAAATCAGATCCGTCATTGAAATCCCAACTTCCTCAAGAGATAACCACAGAGACGAAACCTGTTGGTGTTACAGACAAAGTGCAATACAAGCCCATGAAAATAAAGCCAGTTACAGTTGGCTACAAAACTACAGAATCAATCAAAGCACAAAGTCAACAACAGACAACACCACAGAAGAAAACGGTTGGACCAAAGCTCGGTGTTGACGTGTCAGAATTACAAGCCAATGTAATGGCTTCATTGAAATATAAAAATGATCCTGTTAATGTACAAGATAAAGTTGAGATGTTGGCAAAACCACGAGATGAGGCTTCCACTGTGAGCCATAATCCAGCAACTTCTATCCCTGAGTCAACAAGAATACAGGGAACAGAGTACCCAAAAGAATATCAAACTGCTAATGATGAACAGAATATGAAAGAGGAACCTGAACCTCAAGATTCTCAACTTGCAAAGAGCAAGATTACTGTTAAAGAAAAACAAGATTTTAAAGCTATGGATATTGACGACACATCAGAAGAATCAGATAGTGATGATGACATTATAGGTTTTGTCAGGCCACAAAACCCACCCAGTTCAGGACATGAGACTACAGTAACACATAAACCAACAAAAGCACCAAGTCATCAACGGGAAATGGCAACAGTGGAAAATATTAAGACACAACAGGATTCTTATGTACATAAAAAACTAAATAAGTTGGAAATGGCATGGGCAAATATGATAGAGAACCCTGCTAATATCAAAGGAACAACTAGAAAACCCCAAGATATTGAAGAAACACCAGAAGACTCCGATAGGGATAATGACATTATAGGTTTTGCTGCATTACAAAACCCACCTAAGTCAGGAGAGGAGACCATTAAAGGAATACATAAGACAACTAAAGCACCAAGTCATCAACGGGCAATGGCAAAAGTGGAAAATGTTAAGACACAACACGATTCTTATGGAAATAAAAAACTAAATAAGTTGGAAATGGCATGGGCAAATATGATAGAGAACCCTGCTAATATCAAAGGAACAACTAGAAAACCCCAAGATATTGAAGAAACATCAGAAGACTCCGATAGGGATAATGACATTATAGGTTTTGCTGGACCACAAAACCCACCTAAGTCAGGAGAGGAGACCGTAGAGCGAACCAAACCACAAGTTACTGTTGATGTGCCACAAAACAGCGAAGATAGTGAACATTGTTGTTGATGACATTAGAGGGTTTGTTAGGCCACCCAACTGACCTATACTCAGGAAAAAATAAGAAACCTTTGAATAGCACTTTCATCAATTTTACATTCACTTATTTTTAACGTTTACTTTTAAAAATAAAATATAAGAATTTATTAGTAACACAGTTACTACTTGAATTTATTTTTTCAATCCAATTCTGTTGAGTAATAAAAGTTCAGTAGAAAACATACTTTTGCTCATAGTTTTCATTGCATTTTTTTTTCATTTAGCAGTTGGTACTATTAAGTTTTGTGTAAATTCAGGTATACATGAGCTGACAGTAGCATAATTGTATATTACTGGGCCCCACAGCAGATTATTTCTTTAGGCCCCAAGGTTGACCAGTTTTACCAGTGTTTATTTAAATTT
This sequence comes from Xenopus petersii, assembly GCA_038501925.1. NCBI lineage: Eukaryota > Metazoa > Chordata > Amphibia > Anura > Pipidae > Xenopus > Xenopus petersii. The sequence continues at coordinate 126,930,592 of CM076684.1, forward strand.
TATATGAATTAGGACCTATACCTCCTGGACCAGTTGAAGTGTGGGGGGGGACTGCTGTGAAAGGGGTGTGAAAGTAGCGGATGTCTTGGTTTTGAGTGCACCAGTTTGGACTATATATATATATACTGTATATATGATAGAGACAGGGACATTCCAGGGGGAGCCATATGCCACCCTTCTTCTGCCCGTCTGTATATAGATCTGCAGGTAGCAGTGATATATTGAGGTGCAGCTCTCCATTCCAGGCACAGAGTTATATCTCAGTCCAAAGAAATGGCACTTGTCCTTTACACTTGATTTGTAAATGAATCTATTACGACAAAATTAGCTCAGATATAAGTAAAAGTAATTTTTTTTATTGTTAGTAATTTCTATAGAACAAACACACGTGTATATATAACATTTGTGGATATTATGGAATATTTTTTATTATGTTACAGAGGTGCCATTACACAATAATTCAGCAATATATAATCAGACCCCAGGCTGAAACCAGATGAAACCCCCCTAATGGGTTTATACTATTTCCCCAGGACGAAAAACTCTTTTATGGTCTTAATGAGGTTAAATACATTTCAGTATGGGAAAGAGACATGAAGATTGAACACAATTTATATAAAAATTATCTTCATTGGATTAACAGGACTGGGAGGTTTATTTGATTAGATTTCTACCTGTGAGATTTAACTTGTGCTGAACTAACCCTCCCAACCCCCCCATTTCCGTTGGTTGTTTTCCCAATGATGTCATAATGCTTGCCCATGTGATACATCCTGCTGCTTGCATCAAACGCAGAAATAGTTTTAAGTTCAGACAAGGGTTAAGATGGCAAGCACGAAGACGTCTCTGTGTTCTCAAGATCATTGATTTCTAAAATATGTAAAAATTATCAAAATAAATCATTTAAGCTGCAGGGTGGCATCCCATAATAACATTTCCAAAGACCAGGTGTTTTGCAGCTGCCAGCATGTGTTTCCACAGCAACTTCATTGTGATGTCATAATGCCTGCACACTTCCATTGTGCTGTAATCACTCTTGCTGTAAAGAAACAATGCATTTGAAGCTCAGTCAAGCATAAGGATGGCGAGGGTGAAGATGCATTTCTTTTTACTCTCAGGTAATGTTTTTTTTCCCCTTTAAAATGTTATATACAACTAAGAAACCGATAAAATAAAGCAGTAGGGTGAATAACTGACTAATCTATGTACGGTAATGGCACATTTAAAAAGCAGCTCTGGTACCTTGTATATGGAATATGGTTGTTTGGGGTAGATAATTACTAGTACTTCTATGTTATATTTCCTTTTAAGAGATATATTTCAGCAGGGCTGTAATTAGGGGTAGGCAGAAGAGGCATGTGCCTAGGGCGCAAAGGTAAAGGGGCGTCAGGAACCTCTTCTAACACATTCCCCTAGTTCAGACCCTTGTGACTCCCAATTGTAGGAGAAATTCTGACCGGCTGAATGCTTCAGCCTTGGTCCAAGATCTAGGTCTGTGTGTCTTACCACTGTCCCCTTTTGTCTCCTACAGCCTTCTTTATACTTTTTGAATTAAATTTTTTTGAATTATCAACTACATATGAATTTACTGCACCATTACCTGGCACACCTCTAAATGATGAGGAATATGAGAAATTCTTCAGCCTGCTAATGCCAGAGCCCATTGCAAGAAGCCTGTGTGCTCTGCGTTTGGGTCATGGGTGTGAGGAGCGCAAAATCAGACGATATGATGCTTATGAAAACCACGGCGCTGTACCAACTGGTGAGTTTAACTGTGTATAGAACAGAATTGGGTTTTGTATAAGAAAGGTAATAACCCATCAGTAATATTGATTATTGGAATGTGGCGTAATTTAAAGCCTTTGTTTGTAAATCAGCCACATAAATAAGGCAATGATATTTTATGTTTTTGTAATAAATATCATTATATGGCAGAGGAGTGGGGAAATATCAGGTAAAAAGGGGTAGGAAACAAATGGGGATTGATAATAGAGAAAGGCAACAGTTAGGAGATGAAAGGGGGAAATGGAGAGTAATTAGATCTAAACTGTTTTCCCACACACAGAACAGAATTAGGTTTTTTATAAGAAAGGTGACTGGTCCATCAATAATACTGACTATTGGAATGAGGGGGAAAGCAACTGCACTGGGGCAACTTACCCCCTTTGTTTGTAAATCAGCCACATAAATAAGTTATTTTATGTTTTTGTAAAAAAACATCATCATACGGCAGAGGAAATAGTGAGGGTCGGGGAATATCAGGTAAAATAGGGTAGGAAACAAATGGGGGTTAATAATAGAGAAAGGCAACAGTTAGAAGACAAAATGGGGAAATGGAGAGTAAAGCTAAACTGTTTTCCCCACACATCAGTTAAGTTATAGAATTTTCCTATTAGTAATGATCACTTTTATTTTTCAGGTCCCATCTGCACTGATTTGAAAACCTCTAGCCACTTTGATAATTTCTGTGATTTTGCAAGGTTTCGCTGCTTTCACATGCTCCACTATGTTAAGGTATGAAAATCGGCTGTATGAGTAATGATGTGAGGGAATAGTAGCAGTGTCGGACTGGGATGCCAGGGGCCCCCCAGAAAGCCTTAGACCTTGGGCCCACCAGAAAACCTAAAACCGTGAGCCCACCAGAAAACCTTAGACAGTGGATGTTTCCAAACTATTATTCCTCCTCTACTCACTCAACCTCTTTATTCTCCTAGTATTTTATATTTACTCACAATATTCTCCCATTAATACGCATTTTTACCCATAAAGAAATAGGTTTTCTGGTATCCCGGTGGGCCAGTCCAACACTGAATAGTAGGGACAATTCTCCCTTTAGACGTCAGTTTGAGTATTGCATCTTCCCACTCATTATAACCCTTATGCTTTATCCTAAATATATGTGTGTTCTTACATACTGATTTCTCTTACAGAGGATTCCATGTGAAGAACAAGAGCAGCAAACAATCCAGACACCTACAGCTACACCTGCAAAAGGTAAATACCAACATTGGGCTTCCAAGTGTCTTCTTCCTGCTCTTGCTTTGCAGCTTGTCATGTGCAACCATTGCTTGTGTCTACAAAATGCAAGCAGTAGCCAATCCTGGCTTATTTTTTTAAGTGCAAAGAGCTGCATACAGTTTCCAAACTGTAATGCATGTTGCAAATAGCAAAAAATACTGAGCTCTCATCCATTTTTGGACTTTGCACCCTGCCTGGTGTCTAGCAAAAGAAGCCTTATGAGTGCGCTTAAAGGGAACATATAAAAAAAAAGCTAATAAGGTCCCACTCCAGCTGGAGAAAACAGTTATTTCTTTTCATTCCCCAGAGCTCTAACCTTAAGTGGGGAAACCAGTTTTTTTTTTATAATTGGTGCCCTTTAAGCCTAAAATAGGAGACTTGCCTTACATCCTCAGTTACAATGCCTAATGATTTTCCTGTATTTTTATTAAATCAGATCCGTCATTGAAATCCCAACTTCCTCAAGAGATAACCACAGAGACGAAACCTGTTGGTGTTACAGACAAAGTGCAATACAAGCCCATGAAAATAAAGCCAGTTACAGTTGGCTACAAAACTACAGAATCAATCAAAGCACAAAATCATCAACAGACAACACCACAGAAGAAAACGGTTGGACCAAAGCTCGGTGTTGACATGTCAGAATTACAAGCCAATGTAATGGCTTCATTGAAATATAAAAATGATCCTGTTAATGTACAAGATAAAGTTGAGATGTTGGCAAAACCACGAGATGAGGCTTCCACTGTGAGCCATAATCCAGCAACTTCTATCCCTGAGTCAACAAGAATACAGGGAACAGAGTACCCAAAAGAATATCAAACTGCTAATGATGAACAGAATATGACAGAGGAACCTGAACCTCAAGATTCTCAACTTGCAAAGAGCAAGATTACTGTTAAAGAAAAACAAGATTTTAAAGCTATGGATATTGACGACACATCAGAAGAATCAGATAGTGATGATGACATTATAGGTTTTGTTAGGCCACAAAACCCACCCAGTTCAGGACATGAGACTACAGTAACACATAAACCAACAAAAGCACCAAGTCATCAACGGGAAATGGCAAAAGTGGAAAATGTTAAGACACAACAGGATTCTTATGTACATAAAAAACTAAATAAGTTGGAAATGGCATGGGCAAATATGATAGAGAACCCTGCTAATATCAAAGGAACAACTAGAAAACCCCAAGATATTGAAGAAACACCAGAAGACTCCGATAGGGATAATGACATTATAGGTTTTGCTGGACCACAAAACCCACCTAAGTCAGGAGAGGAGACCATTAAAGGAATACATAAGACAACTAAAGCACCAAGTCATCAACGGGCAATGGCAAAAGTGGAAAATGTTAAGACACAACAGGATTCTTATGTACATAAAAAACTAAATAAGTTGGAAATGGCATGGGCAAATATGATAGAGAACCCTGCTGATATCAAAGGAACAACTAGAAAACCCCAAGATATTGAAGAAACATCAGAAGACTCCGATAGGGATAATGACATTATAGGTTTTGCTGGACCACAAAACCCACGTGAGTGAGGAGAGGAGACCGTAGAGCGAACCAAACCACAAGTTACTCAAAATGTTGGTGTGCCACAAAACACCGAAGATAGTGATGAAGACATTGTTGATGATGACATTAGAGGGCCACCCAACTGACCTATACTCAGGAAAAAATAAGAAACCTTTGAATAGCACTCTCATCAATTTTACATTCACACGTACTTTAAAAAATAAAATATAAGAACTTTTAGTAACAAAGTTATTACTTAAATTTATTTTTTCATCCAATTGTGTTTAGTAATAAAAGTTCAGTAGAAAACATACTTTTGCTCATAGTTTTCATTTCATTTTTTTTCATTTAGCAGTTGGTACTATTAAGTTTTGTGTAAATTCAGGTATACATGAGCTGACGGTAGCATAATTGTATATTACTGGGCCCCACAGCAGATTATTTTTCAGGCCCCAAGGTTGACTAGTTTTACCACTGTTTAAATTTTATTTGAATTAGGACCTTACCTCCTGGGCCCCCCTGCAGGGTCTGCTTCCTAAAATTTAGGTCCACTACCAGGGTTCAGACAGGTAGGACTCCTTTTAGGGGACCAGTTGAAGTGTTTGGGGGGGGACTGCTGTGAAAGGGGTATGATTTCTGAAAAGGATATAGTTTGTAAATGGATTGTTGAACATATTGTGCCCAACAAATCCTTATGGCAGGGCCGGAACTAGGGGTAGGCAGAGTAGGCACGTGCCTAGGGCGCAAAGCTGGGGGGGCGCCAGGCACGTACCTGCTCTGTCGCCTACCCCATGTCCGGTCCTCTCACGCTCCGTCTTCCTGCGGGCGATTGATGCTTCTGCGCATGTGCGCACGTCGATTGACACTTCTGCGCATGTGCGCCAGGGTTAACACGCGAATGCGCGCCGGCGTTTATTTGCGCATGCGCACCAGCGTCAACTTGCGCATGCGCGCACACAGCCGGCGCAGCGTCGGCCCAGGTTGCCTAGGGCGCCCACCCAGTGTGGCCCGGCTCTGCCTTATGGAACCTTTGATGTTATTTACCAGCTACAAATGGAATTTATGCCCATTTGCAAGGATACAATGTGTCTGAGATTGGGATGAAGCTGCAATGTTTTCTCATTTCTGTATTTGCTCATACATATACGTAGGAAAGAGACACCTTGAGGCCACATATTTGTTTAAGGGCCTATAGATACAAAGAAAGTTAACTCAAAGGCATACAAGGATTTTTACCTACATCCCTGACTATGTATCAAACTTGCTTGCTTGTCATATTCTGCTACAGGTATGTGATCTTATGTCCAGATAATGAATAAAATATTTTCGATGATGACAGCATTTATTAGGCCACCCAACTGACCCGAATATCCAGTGAGTGAGACCACAATATGGAAGAAAGAACAAGCAACTTTGGCTACTCTGGTGTTATAGTGTGTTCAGCAAGATACAAGGAAAGAAAGTAATTCAAAGAACTTGAAAATTTGAGGAGTTTGTTTCCATATTCAAAAGAGCGCAACATATTAGCTAGCTATGAAAACATGCCTCCTGGCCTGTAAAATATCATTAATGGTAATATGTGTCTCTCTAAATGCTCAGAGTATATTGTTTGCTCATTTGGTGGCCTCACCAGGGTATTTCCAGCTTTTTTCCCCAAGGTGTAAAAATGGACATTATTAGGATTAAACCTCAGGATGTTTCATAGACCAATTTTAGACCTGATTTTAAGTTTTCCCTCATTTTTATTCCCTGTTTATGCCCTTTTCCCTTGTGTTTTATGATGTAAATAGTTTTTTTAACAATTATTATATAATATTTTAATAACACATTGTTTTTTATTCAGAGTAATAGTTGAGTCCCTATGCATATTGATATGGTAGGTGTTAAAATCCAGAGGATGTTGTTTACGCTGTTGATTTTGGATTTCCATGGCAATGCCTCTTTTTTGTAATTGTGGCACATCCTCCCCTTGCTTGCCATTCAAACATGCAGAGATAAGCCCAGTAGTGGCCCAGATTTAGTTACATCAGCATCGAACAATAGTTGAACTAAATTATTGTCAAAAAAACTGTTTCATAAACATTGTATCTAGGCAACAGTGTAAATCAGTAGCTCGTTCAAATATTTAGCGAGAGGCAAGGTCATATTGACCCTCCTCTAAACTATAATTTAAATTATGTGCAAGCTAATATATATGTATTCTATCAGTTACTAAAACTTAGAACCTTATTATTTCCCCCCTTTTGGTCATTCTATTGACTAAACTCAATTAACCCAGTTAAAAACTAACTTAAGCTGCCTCGGCCCTGAATACAAACAAGCATATTGTGGCTGCTATGCCCTGAAGAAGGACTAGACCATCTTCAAAACCAAGAATCCCTTCTTGACCAGTAGTGGAGGATTCCCGATCCACCACAATCTGGTTGTTTGCCTAAACTATGCTAAATTATTTATTCTTTTTAGTTCTCACTTGCACAGTTAAATAACTTATCCTCCATAAACTATCATTTCAATCATGTGCAAGCTAAAATATACATATTCTGCATGTTACAAAAGTTCTTCAATCTTTGGGAAACCTTGCAGTGGTAACCATTTTGCATGCCTCTTCTGGTCACCTGAGAAGCCATGTTGGTAGATTCTGGTTGGCCCATTTTTGAAGCTGCGTTAGGAACTGCTATAAACCTGAAAAGGCCTTTCAAAATACAGGCACAGAACATGGGTAAGAAATTCTTGGAGCGGAGCTGTAACATGAAATTGTACTGAGAGCTGCAGATATTGATAGAAACAATCTTTTGGAAAGTAAAAGACCAAGAAGGAATGGAAGGGAATGGTTGGATAAGGTTCTGCTTATTAATAGATTTAGCAAACAGCTCTATAAGATTCAAGGAGGGTCGGACTGGGCTAGACCTGCTCCTCACGGCCTCCTAACACTATGCACTCCCTTACCGCCCATACCCCAGCTGTGAAGAGAAAAGAAGGTATGCGCTTGCAGTGGGCATTGCGGCTGGGGTGAGGGGCCCTGGGGTGGAGGGGGGCTGAGAGTAGAATGAAGCTGCCCTTTTGTATTTCCCTCAAATATACAAAAGCAAGTCCCCTGCATATGAAAGTTATGAATGTGTTCTGAAGCTAGGGTGTTCACCTCCTGCCCGTCTGTATGTAGAGTTGCAGATAGCAGTCCATACAGTGAGGTGCAACTCCTTGTGCTACATTCTAGGCATATAGTTATTGCTCAGTCCATAAAATGGCACTTATCGTACCTTGGATTTCTTTTTATAAAGGTAATATTAGTTAAGATATAAATAAAAAGTAAAACATCTTTTAAGCTTAGTCAAGCATGTGGTAGAGAATAAATAGTACTTTTATATTATATTTGCTATTAAGAGATATATTTTAGTTATCCTGACCAGCTAAATGCTTCAGTCTTGGTCCAAGATCTGGGTCTGTATGTTTTGTTTTCTACAGCCTTCTTTATACTTGTTATATTATCTATATGTACAGTAAAATATCAACCACACATCAATTTGCTGCTCAGTCAAGCATTAAGAATGGCGAGGATGAAGACCCCATTGCATTTGTAATGGCATTTTCCTCCCCCTTGTTATATACAACTGAGAAACCAATAGAATGAAGCACTAATGTCAGTCATGTCAGGCACCCCCCAACCTCTGTGTTGATTTTCTTTGCGGCTTCAGCCAGCTACAGCGGGGCTCAATCTGCCAGGGGGCCTGCAGGGGGAACGGGCCCTGTGCTCCCCGGTAATTACGCCACTCACTAGGGTGAATAACTGACCCATCTATGTATGGCAATAGCACATATAACGATTTGCTGCTCAGTCAAGCATTAAGGATGGCAAGGATGAAGACCCCATTGCGTTTTCTACCAGGTAATGGCTTTTTACCCCGTAATGTTATATACAACTTATAGAATAAAGTATGTGGTATATGATAGTACTTATGGTATATTCTCTATTAATCTATTATCCTTGCAGGCTGAATACTTTAGTCTTGGTCCAAGATCTGGATCGGTGTGTCTTACCACTGTCCCCTTTTGTCTCCTATAGCCTTCTTTATACTTTTTGAATTTAATTTACTTACATTATCAACTACTTATGAATTTGCTGCACCATTACCCGGGACACCCCTATATGATCAGGAATTCGAGAAATTTTTCAGCCTGCTAATGCCAGAGCCCATTGCAAGAAGCCTGTGTGCTCTGCGTTTGGGTCATGGTTGTGAGGAGCGCACAATTCGATGATTTGATGCTTATGAAAACCATGGTGATGTACCAACTGGTGAGTTTAAATGTGTATAGAACAGAATTTGGTTTTGTATGAGAAAGGTGACTGGCCCATCAATAATATTGAGTATTGGAATAGGGGGCAAGGGTATTTCAGTTATCCTGGCAGGCTGAATGCTTTAGTCTTGGTCCAAGATCTAGGTCTGTATGTTTTACCTCTGCCCCCTTTTGTCTCCTATAGCCTTCTTTATACTTTTTGAATTTAATTTAAATTATCAACTACTTATGAATTTGCTGCACCATTAACTGGCACAACCCTAAATGATGAGGAATATGAGAAATTCTTCAGCCTGCTAATGCCAGAGCCCATTGCAAGAAGCCTGTGTGCTCTGCGCTTGGGTCATGGGTGTGAGGAGCGCACAATCCGACGATATGATGCTTATGAAAACCTTTGTTTGTAAATCAGCCACAAAGACTGTAAATAAGGCTGTTAAAAATGGTATTTTAGATTTTTGTAACAAATACTATCACATGGTAGAGGAAATAGTGAGGGTTGGAGAATATGAGGAAAAACAGGGGTAGAAATAAAATGGGGGTTGATAATAGAGAAAGGCAATAGTAAGAGGAGCAAAGGGAGAAATGGAAAGTAATGAAGTCTAAAGTGTTTCCTCACACATCAGTTAAGATATAGAATTTTCTTATTAGTAATGATCACTTTTATTTTTCAGGTAGCATCTGTACTGAATTAAAAACCTTTGGCCACTTTGATAACTTCTGTGATTTTGCAAGGTTTTGCTGCTTTCACACAAGAAATAACCACAAAGAAGAAACCATAGACAAAGTGCAATACAAGCCTAAGAAAATAAAGCTAATTAACACTACAAAAATGAAGACTCACTAAAAGCACAAAAAGTACAAGAGGAAGCAGAGATGTTGGCAAAACCAAATAATGAGACTTATACCGCGAGCTATAATCCCCCAACTACTACCTCTAAATCAACAAGGATACAGAAAAAAACACAAGATAATAAAGAAGCCATTGTCAATGATATTAAAGGGTTTATTAGGCCACCTAACTGACCTGAATATCTAGTGAGAAGGAACCAGCAACTTTGGCTACTCTGTAGCTGTTACAGGCCATAATTAGAATATTGTTGGTGTAATAATATGTTCAGCAAGATACGTGACAAAAAAGTACTTGAAATTTTGGGGATTTTGTTCCCATATTCAGAAGAGTGCATCATGTCAGCCAGCTATAAAAACATGCCTCCTAGCCGGAGAAATACCATTTATGACAATAATAAATGGCTTGGTGGCCTCATCAGGGGTTTTCCATCTTTTTATTTTTCAAGGACTAAAAATTAAGATTATGAGAATTCAACCCCAGGATGTTTTCATTATTACTTTTTTTATATAAAAAATATTATCCTATATAATAAAGTTGAAGTGTCTCTGCGTCCAGTCCCTGTGTCCGTGGGATTGCGCTACTGCGCATGTGCCCCACGGACCGTCTCTGGCGAATGTTTGACTACATATGTTCTAGCGCCCGTTAATTTAACGGGCATAATGTCTAGTTGATTAATAAAAGTTCAGTAGAATCATACCTTTGTTCATAGTTTTCATTTCATTTTGCTTTATTTATTAAGCCTTGTGTAAAGGTTGAGTATACCTGGATTAATATTTCAGTGATTAGCGTAACTGCCAGTGTTGAGACAGGTAGGACTCATGTCAGGCCCAGGTGAAGTGTGGAGGCCTGGACTGTTGTAAAAGGGTTGTAAATTCTGAGTAGTCTGAATAGGATATAGTTTGTACATGGCCTGTTGAACATAACTTGTCCAACAAATCCTTACAGAACCCATGATGTAATTTACCAGCTACAAGTGGAATATACTGTAGGTAAGTCCAAAATGGCCATCTGCAAAGATACAATGTGAATGAGAGTGGCTGAAGCTGCATTGTTTCTCATTTCAGTATTGCCAAAGTCTCATACACACACACATAAGGATTTTTACCTGTATCCCTGCCTATGTAACAGACTTGTTTGCTTGTCCTCAATATTCTGATACAATATTTTAAGCATCAGAACAAAACAGCAGAGTGGAGAAAAGAAATAAATATTCCCAAATAACTTTTAAACCATTTACATTTCTAAATTAAACACCATTAAACTGGCTATATCTAGAAAATATCTAGAAGTTTAAGCAGGCAAAATAGATTTCATTGCATTCTATGGGAGAAACGACACACTTTTTGACCAACCTTTTTCGACCTGGGGACCGGTGGAGGGGTCTTCGACCAATTTGGGGGACCAGTTGAATGAAGACTGTCCGTGGTCTGGCGGTTGGGGATCCCTGTACTGTAGGCTTAAATGTAATGTTGGCCTGAAACAGGTAGACAACAATAAATGTCTCAGTTAGCTGACTTTTACATATGTTTGATGACTGTTTTAGTTAGTCTTTAATAATACTGAAGTAATGACGTAATCAATCCTGCCCACATCTGAATCTTAAAAACCCTATTTTACAACAATAAATGGTCAACTGTACCATTTTAAAAAGAAAAAAAAAAACTATAAAATCCATGATACAAGACTAGTTATTTACATTACATGGCAACACACAAACCAGTGCATACCACATCAGAATTCACTATTAACAAGTTTGCTTTCACTTTCTCTAATATATGGTACCCCACGTTCTGTTATGTTTAATTTTAAGATGATTTACTACAATCCATAATTTAGCTTTCCAAATACTAGCCCAGAGCTTACTGAGCATGTGCATGATTGCTGACACTTAAAAGATCACTTTACCAAATTCCATGATGATGTCCCCCTCAGGTCAACTTTAATTTGGTATATCATATACAGTATTTCTGGAATTTGCATTTTTTAGCATATCCTTCAGCACTTTTTCATTTGTATATTTTTATTTTAATAAATTCAGTGACAATTGTGGTTTTAGAGTTTGTGAGCTTAGTCGTGGTTTCAAAAACCTCTAAAATTCAGACTTTAATAAATAAGCCTCTGTGCTTCACTATCCCATTATGTATGTCGCATCACTTTGCTGCTATATACTGTGGGCACCGATAATCTTTATTGTTAGGTCAATTTTCAGTGCACATAAAATGTGCAAAAAACTTTACTACTCAACTGCTGCAGTCTATATAGGCCTGTCAAAAGGGCCAAATGCTGGAATATAGCCCCCAACTCTAAAGGGCACTCAATTCAAAAATTCAAAGATATATTTCCAGTCACTTCTCAAAGTTAAAAAATCACTTTTTATTCATCATAAATATTAAAAAAGTAGGCATACAGACCAACCGATACTCCGCCCTACGCGTTTCGCACCCACAGGCGCTTAATCATAGGCATGTGCTCCATTTTAGAATATAATCCATTTTAAAGCATCTAATTGTAGATAATCACTGTTCCAGCCAACAAAGTATATTTTTGCTTTAATCTCTTAATACACAGTAGAAAAAATGTAGAATAGAGGTGTTTTTTCTATTTTAAACTATTAAAATGAATATGTATATATATTAAGTTTTAATAAACTATTAGAAATGAATATGTATATATATGTATATAAATATATATATTTATTACATGAAATAAAATTTACTTATCCTTTCAGTTTGCATTATAGACTTTAATCAAGCTGGTTCCTCCTAATTTTTTTTTTTTTTTAAAGTGGAATTCTCCTCGATTTTTTCTTGATTGTACGGCCTTTATTGAATTGCGCAAGGCACTTTGTGATTAGTACAAGTGAAAATACCATTAATTCATTACAATCATCACCTTAATGCACTGGCACTTTTTGAATTAAGTAGATGAACTTTTTTAAACTTATAAATTGAGCACACACAGTGCAAGGAGTGATTGATATTGTTGCACTTTCTTTTCAAACAGCTCTTAATCCGGGATGAATTCATACTTCTAAGTAATAATTGATTTAAATAGTAACCCAACCTTGACTATTGTAAGAGTGCTTGGTAGCTATATATATGTCTACTTTAAAAAAGTAGGTGTTATAACCACTAGAAAGGGGTTATTCTTTTTCTGTATGCTAGGTTCGTTCTATAAACTGGTATGCCTCCACCCAGGATCAGGACAGACAATGCCATGATACCTATAAAACAAAAGATGGGACAGGTATTCACAGCCCCCCTACACTAATATAATAAAAAACATAAATGCAAAAAAGTAAAAATAAAAGTCCGCCTATATTTGTTGTTGTGTGAGGCCCCCGGTGCAAACCACTATAAATCCTTTATCTAGAAATCTCCAACCTTTCTGTTATTGGGATATAGGTCATAAGAATAAAGCACTTAATCCACCAAAATACATGTATGTAGCTGAGTAAAAGATTCTGTTCAGTCCACTTCCACTACTGATTCTGACTATTGAAACAACACAGCAAAAGCAAACTACCCTCCAGCCAAGACTCCAATTAAAACAATGGGTCTTCATGGGTGTGTTGATCTATATTCTGCTGTACTGTTTTAATCATCAGAACCAGTAGCGCTGACTACAGAAATAAACAGACATACTAGCAATTACTTCACACATTTTAAACCATTTACATTTCTACATGAATCTCTATTAAACTAGGAATACAACGAAAATATCTACTGTGAGAGTTCATTAAATGGCACACAATGGGGTATATTTATCAAAGAGTGAAGTTAATAGTGAAGTTCCGCCACTAGAGTGAAATTCCGCCACTTCCCATTCATTTCTATGGGATTTTTAAAGGAATAGTTCAGTGTGAAAATAAAAACTGGGTAAATAGATAAGCTGTGCAAAATAAAAAATGTTTCTAATATAGTTAGTTAGCCAAAAATGTAATATATAAAGGCTGGAGTGAACAGATGTCTAATAAAACAGCCAGAATCCAACTTCCTGCTTTTCAGCTCTATAACTCTGAGTTAGTCAGTGACTTGAAGGGGGGCCACATGGTACATTTCTGTTCAGTGAGTTTGTAATTGATCCTCAGCATTCAGCTCAGATTCAAAAGCAACAGATATGACCCATGTGGCCCCCCCTCAAGTCTCTGATTGGTTACTGTCTGGTAGCCAGGGCAACCAGTCAGTGTAAACCAAGAGAGCTGAAAAGCAGGAAGTAGTGATCTGACTGACTTGTTATACATGAAATCACTCCAGCCTTTATACATTACATTTTTGGCTAACTGACTATATTAGAAACATGTTTTATTTTGCACAGCCTATCTATTTACCCAGTTTTTATTTTTACACTGAACAATTCCTTTAAAGGCGTATTTATCAAAAGGTGAACTTTCACTTTCACCCATTGATAAATATGCCTTTCAAAATCCCATAGAAATGAATTGTGAGCTGCGGAATTTCACTCTAGTGGCGGAACTTCACTCTTTGATAAATTTACCCCAATATATCTTCAGAGCTGTTAGCTTCTAACTGGCATGGCCCATACGAAATAGTGCATGAAACAGTTTACCAGAATTTGTGGGGGAGGCTAAATGTGGGGGACCCACTGAGCATGCACACAAGGCCCCGCTAGCATCAATGGCCAATCAATGTACATGTGAGGAGGTTTTTCCTGGGAGCAGAATGCTCATTGTGTATACCCACTTTGAAAAGATGGTAAAATTTAAAAAAAATATGGGGGATTACCATATAGAGACTGGTGGAGTGGGGGTCTGAATTATGTGACTCCTGGGAAAATGGGGAGAGTTGACAGCTCTGTATTTTGCTTGTTTGTTTGTTCTCCCCTTAGTTGTTTGTAACATGAGCATTAGCATAAGCACAGCTTAGTATAGCTAAGTAGGTACAATAGATTACATTGCATCCTTTGGAACAAGCCACACAGTATATAAAGTACAACAGAGAACCTACAATAAGTTAAAATGTAATGCCGGTCTGCCTCACTAGTCTACTAATGCCTTTGGTTAGTCATGCTGCAAAGTCTTCAATGCTTCTGAAGTGATTATTAATCAGTCTGACACCATCTGAATTACTAAAACACCCTATTTTAATCCAATGATTTGGCAACTGTACCATTCTAAAATGAAAAAAAAAATCCATGATACAAGACTGATTTGTCATATATTGTACATTACATGGCAACACAGAAACCAGTGCATAAACTCCACCCAACTATGAGTCAATTCTGGTGAAATGCATTGTCTGTATATGTAACCATTTGGTCTTGTATCCCTAAAAGAGGTTGTTCACTTTTAAAAAAATATCTTTAAAATAACTTTAACCTTTAGTATGATGTAGAGACAATTTGCAATTGGTTTTAATTTTTTATTATTTGTGGTTTTTGAGTTATTTATCTTTTTAATCAACAGCTCTCCAGATTGCTGTTTAAGCTATCTGGTTACTAGGGTCCAAATGAACCCAACAACCATGCATTGATTTGAATAAGGAGAGGCATGAATAGAAAGATAAGTAATAAAAAGTAGCAATAACAAATAACAATACATTTGTAGCCTTACCGAGCATTTGTTTTTAGATGGGGTCATTGACCCCCATTCAAAAGCTGGGAAGAGTCAGAAGAAGAAAGCAAATAATTGAAAAATGATAAACAATGAAGACCAATTGAAAAGTTGCTTAGAATTAGACATTCAATAACACACTAAAAGTTAACTTTAAGGTGAACCACCCCTTTAAAACAATGACACAATATATATATAAATATAATAGTAATAAATCAGGTTAGTATAAGTTTCTCTGTCATATAGTATCTCACTTTTTATTAATGATATTATTTGAAGATTTATAAAATCCATATGCCTTACTTCCCAATACTAGCTACTGAGCATGTGCATGATTCCTGACACTTAGAGGCAGATAAAGGCCGAGGTGAATTTTTGAGTGAAAAAAAAACGAATTTCAAGCTATTTTTTGTGTACTTCGACTAGGGAATAGTCCAAATTCGATTTGAATTTGAAAAAATGAAATTTATCATGTACTGTCTCTTTAAAAATTTGACTTTGACCATTCGCCATCTAAAACCTGCCGAATTGCTGTTGTAGCCTATGGGGGACCTCCTAGAACCTATTTGGAGTCAATTGGTGGACTTTGAAAAATCTAGGTTTTTTTTGGGGAAAAACTTAGAATCGTATTTGACCGCTATTAATCGAAAACGGATCTATTCGACCAAAAAAAACTTCAACTTGATTTCGGTTAGTCTGTTTGAATTCGAATTTTGAAGTTTTTTCAATTCGAAATTCGACCCTTGAAAGATCACCTTACAAAATCCCATCATGATGACTCCCTTTGGACAGCTTTGAAGGCACGAATTATTACTTTATAGCAGGGGTGTCCAAACTTTTTGCAACGAGGGCCAGATTTGGTAAAGTGAAAATGTGTGGGGGCCGACCATTCAGCCTGCCATCCATTCTGAGGTAGCTAGCTTGTGATCAGGATCGTTCACTCCTGGAGATGGACACGTACACAGCGTTTAGGAAGTGGAGTCTGTTTGGACTTATTCTCCGTGCCTCATTTAAACAAGAAATCGCTTAGCCGTAATATTTGGGCACATTAGTCATTAGTGAAATAATCTGCCACTTGGTCTATACTGCTGCCTGAGTGCTGAAGGTACTACTGGCATGTATTTACGCGCCGATCTCTCGCATTTGTATTTAGTTTCCTGTAGGGATGCACCGAATCCAGGATTCGGTTCGGGATTCGGCCAGGATTCGGCCTTTTTCAGCAGGATTCGGATTCGGCCGAATCCTTCTGCCTGGCCGAACCGAATCCGAATCCTAATTTGCATATGCAAATTAGGGGTGGGAGGGAAATTACGTGACTTTTTGTCAGAAAACAAGGAAGTAAAAAAAGTTTTCCCCTTCCCACCCATTCGGTGCATCCCTAGTTTCCTGTACTGGCGCATCAGTACGTCTATTGCACCTTTAGCCCTAAAGAAGTAGTGGATTGTCACTATGTGCCAGTATGTGTCTATTACTAACACCTTCAGCTCACAGGCAGCAGTATAGACCAAGTGGCAGATCATTTCACTAATGTGCCCAAATATTACTGCTACGGCTACTCAATTCCTGATTGCACGGTGCTGGGGGGCCTCATTATTATTAATTTAATGATGGAGGCTGAGGGCCGGTGTAAATTTGAAAATGGGCCGCAATTGACACCCCCAGGCCTGACTTGCCTGGACATACCTGCTTTATAGGAACCTCTGGGCTGTTACAGTAAAACATCCATTAGAAGCAGCCTGATTTTACGTTTTCCCGCATTTTACATTTTTTATTTGTGGTCCCACCAATTTATAATGCATTTCAATGGGTGCATTTCCCTGATTTTAAGTAATGTTTTCCAGGATTTTACTTCAAAAATTTGTCCTGATATACCCGAAAACGTCTTTTTTTCCTCTATGAATGTTATTATTTGAGAAATAGAGGTTTGAAAAACTAACCAGATGTATATGGTGCCCTGGTTCTGCCTGTAAATGGCCAATTCCAATGAGTCTGCACCAATCACTTATTGCTTTAGGTTGTGTATGTGACTGACAGAGTCTTGCACATGTCCATCATAGTGTAATATTAACACTGAAATGCGTAACCCTTGTTATTAACACACTAAATATTGTATCTAGGTATGCACTGAATCCACTATTTTCGATTCATCCGGACCCCCGAATCCTTTGCGAAAGATTCGGCCGAATAACGAACCGAATCCTAATTAGCATATGCAAATTAGGGGTGGGAAGGGGTAAACATTTTTTACTTCCTTGTTTTCTGACAAAAAGCCCCTAATTTGCATATGTAAATTCGGATTCGGTTCAGCTAGGCAGAAGGATTAAGCTGAATCCTGTTGAAAAAGGCCGAATCCTGGCCAAATCCCGAACTGAATCCTGGCCGAATCCCGAACCGAATCCTGGATTTGGTGCATCCTTAATTGTATCTCAGTAAAACTGACTCCTGTGCTTATAGCCTTTCAGTACTTGACGAAAATTTTACTTTAACACATTTCCCTGATTTTACATTTTCCCGGATTTTACATAATTTTTTCCTGGTCCCCTGAAAAACGTAAAATGAGGGTTCTACTGTATATCCTTTGTTAGACTTCAATCAGAAAATGTATAGGGCTGTCGAATTACAACAACTTTCATAACTCTGATGCCCAGCTAGCTCATTTATGCATAGTTAGCCCATTTATCCATAGCTAGCCCATTTATCTGTAGCTAGCACATTTATTCATAGCTAGCCCATTTATCCCTAGCTAGCCCATTTATCCATAGTCAGTGTCCAGACCCAGCAGTAGGCCTACAAGGCTAGACCATGCCCGTCTAGGAAAACAGGCAAAGTAGCAGTTTCATTTGACACTCTCTCCACAGGACGGCCTTTGCTATGTGAAAGGGTAAAGCATACCTCCCAACTGTCCCTTTTTCAGAAGGACAGACCCTCTTTTGACAGCTCAACCCACAGTCCCTCATTTGTACTGGAAAGTCCCTCTTTTCTATGCACTGAACAGCCAGAAAAAGAAACAGTTTCTCACTTAATTGGCTTTTAGCAGAGAGCCCAGAACAGCTAACAGGTGCAAATAAGATACTTTGTAACAATTTTGAGACATAAAAAGACACTTAAGATAAGTAGAGAAATATTTTCAAACTTTCATAACCTGCCAAGTTTTGTAAAACAAACATGGTAATTAGGGGATGTGGCCACATAAAGGGGTGTGGTCAAAAAATTGCTGCGCTACATGTGGGAAAACAATTTTTGTCTCTCTTTTTACTTCCAAAATGTTGGGAGGTATGGGTAAACGGAGGACTGTTATACTATACCTCACTTGTGCTGTGTGATTAAGAAGGTCCTTGAACAAAAAAAAAACAGCAACAGGCTTTATTCTCTTAAATTACATATCAGGGTTTTCATACTCACAGTCCTTTGAGGTTTATCAAATACATGTCAGGTAACATCACAGCATTTCAGAGGCAGCACCTTGTGACATCCCTGTGGATATAGTGTACCAAATTGATAGATGCCCCCTCAGGATCTCTGAATAGTGACCTGGATCCCCACACGTTGGATCCGGAAAATCAAGTAACCTCAATCCCTATTGGTCTGTGATCCCTACACTACAGGCCAGTGTTGCCTGAGGGAAGAGCTATCCCCTTGTTATCCCTAGTTGCTCACTACTTTTATCTGCCTCATGTTCCTAGAAAGCGCTCTTACAGAATCTACCCTCTACTGACTACACCTCACTCACACAGGCCCCAGCAACTTCTAGTCCCTCCTGAAGTGGAAAGCAAAAGTCCCACCCTCTGCCTAACACTGTACTGAAGTGTGACAGGAAGTTGTCATCAGCCTCTGTGATACACATTATGTTAATAAGCCAAACTGGATACATTCCCTTCAGCAACGTAACTAGAGGGGGGCGGGCCCTGGCGCGGGACTCGCAGCCGGGCCCCCCTCCGTACGCCCAGAACCGGCAGGAATAACCCCCCCTGAGGGGGTGCGGGCCCTGGCCCAATCGCACCCCCTGCTCCCCCGGTAGTTACGCCACTGATTCCCTTCCGCCCAGCAACTAGGGAAAAAGGAAGAATAAGGATTTAAAGCTTTGCCAGCTTGGCTGTTTATCTGCCAAATTGGGCTACAAATTTATTGCTTGGGCTGTTTTCAAATTACAAACTAGCCAAGGTACAGATTCAAGCTATTTTTTGGAGCTGTATGTACTTGTCCTCTCCTAGTGCCTGTTGGTTAATGTAGTTTTTGTTTAAATGTTTGCCAACTGTCAAGGTAAAACGATCCAGCATGCACACACTGACACACACTTGGGTTGTGGGGAGCTGCCATTTGTTTCTGCAGTTGATCCTTAAAGAGGTGGTTCACCTTTCAGATAACTTTTAGTATGATGTAGAGAGTGGTATTTGGAAACAATTTGCAATTGGTTTTTATTATTTAAGGTTTTTGAGTTATTTGGCTTTTTATTCAGCAGCTCTTCAATTTGCATTTCAAGCAATCTGGTAATTATGGTCCCAATTACCCTAGCAACCATGCACTGATTTGAATAAGAGACTGGAATATGTATAGGAGAGGCCTGAATAGACAGATGAGTAATAAAACAATAATAACAATAAATGTGTAGCCTTACAGAGAATTTGTTTTTTAGAAGGGGTTAGCGACTCCCATTTGAAAGCTGCAAAGAGTCAGAGGAAAAAGGCAAATAACTATAAAAAAATAAATAATGAAGGCCAATTGAAAAGTTGCTTAGAACTGGCCATTCTATAACATACTAAAAGTTACCCAACTTTTCAATTGGCCTTCATTATTTATTTTTCAAATGGGAGTCGCTGACCCCTTCTAAAAAACAAATTCTCTGTAAGGCTACACATTTATTGTTATTATTGTTTTATTACTCATCTGTCTATTCAGGCCTCTCCTATACATATTCCAGTCTCTTATTCAAATCAGTGCATGGTTGCTAGGGTAATTGGGACCATAATTACCAGATTGCTTGAAATGCAAATTGAAGAGCTGCTGAATAAAAAGCCAAATAACTCAAAAACCTTAAATAATAAAAAACAATTGCAAATTGTTTCCAAATACCACTCTCTCCATCATACTAAAAGTTACCCTAAAGGTGAACCACTCCTTTAAACTATAAATCTCAGGATATCTTGGGGCTGCTGAGTAGTTTAGCACACCCATATGGATGTCATGTCTGGGGTTAATGCAATATTCTAAATCCATTTCTGCAGTGACATAAATCCCTACTGTTACGCTTTACATAGGAAACCCTGAATTTTGTCATCCAGCCCTTAGTTTATGATTGCCTCTTTGTTGCCCGCTGTAATTAAAGGTTTGGGTTTATTCATCAAGCAGAATATAGCTAGAGATAGGGTTGCCACCTGTTTGGTTTTGAACTGGGCATCAACACTTTAAGGGCAAGACCAGACATTGCGTTTTTAAAAAAGAACAGCCATGTGTAAATACGTATAAACTGCACTACCACTGAAACTAATGGAAAACGTACTATGGCAATTCACACAGGGAGCTTGCAAGCTGAAATCCGCCACAGGACGCCAGTATTGGCGTTTTTTAGCAGAAACGCCAATACGCCAAGAAACTACCAAATCAATAGACTCTATGGGATCTGCATGTTTGAAACCACACTGCTTAAATACACAGCATATTTTAAACATGGAGTCCAAATTCTCAATGAGAACAATGAGAAGTGCATGTTGGGAAAAGAATCCTATGTGCTGAAAAACGCAAAGGGCATGTTGACGGTCGCATGTGGTTTCAGTGGCGTATTTACGCCTGCCTGTTCTTTTTTAAAAATGCAACTTAAAAACGCCACGTCTGGCCTTGCCCTTAAACATTGCGAAAACTGGATGGAAATCCAACCAGTTGTATCTAAGTGATGCAATAGCCTCACCCTGGTGTCATAACTCCACCAACATCATTGCGCCCTCCTCTGATGTCATCATGCCTGTTCCTACATCACTTACCCAACCCAAATGCTATCTGCCCCCCACCCCGTGTTTGGGTTTAGCCATCAGCAAAGGTGGCAACCCTATGCCAATCCTGCCAGCTTGGTCAAAGTCTTGTAAGATCACTTTCTGTATATAGATCACTGCCGCCTGGAGGCCGAGAGGACAGGGTGCACAGTTTGGGGAGTGTGGTTTGGGATGCCACTGTGGGGGCCGTGAGGTGTCATTAAGTGTGTAGTGTGGTGTTTTGGGGGGGTGTACAAAAAATGTTGCTACCATGCTATGCACAACACTTAGCAATCTCCCATCTTTATAAGTATTGATAGGAGGGCAGGACATTCTAGTAACTGCAGAGTGGGCACTGGGCATGGGCAATGATTCCAGGCTTGAGAGGGCTAAGAGAATGCAAATCTTGACATATATTTCTTTATTTATTAAACTTTTTTTACTGTGCATATTGTGCTATTTTTAGCCTACTTTTGGCTAGTTTTGGGCTTGGTTTTATGACTGACTTTGGGTGATTTTGAAAATGAGACCTGGCAAATCTGGTTTAAAGCCATTAACCCTATAGGTGCCAACAGGAGCATAGCTGTAAACTCACCCTATTTAATTAGGAATTACCTGAACTGGACTGCCTTCCCCTGACCTCCTGTCACCTTAAAGGAGAATTAAACTTTGCTTATAAAAACTCCTACCCTCCATAATCCCCCCCACACACACAGGTGTTAACATCTGTCTGCCCCTAAGCCTATAATTACCCCTTGTTGCAAAGTCAGCGCAGCGGAGCTCACGGATGCCATCTTCCGGTGCTTCGGTAATCTTCGGGTCTTCTTCCAGGGGTTTGGTAATTTTCATCAATTTCGTTGCATGTGCAGAAGACTGCTCCAACTGCGCATGTGCTAATATGGCACTTATTTAACGAAGATTACTGAAGCGCTGAAGATGGCCCCCGTGAGCTCTGCTGCGCTTCACTCAGGCTTAGGGGCAATTACAGATGTTAAAACCTGTGCGGGGGGAGCAGGGAGGGGGGACTATGGAGGGTATGGGGTAGGGGTTTTTATTAGCAAGGGGGTTTAGTTCTCCTTTAAGGCAGTGATCCCCATCAGTGGATCACAAGCAACATCAACCCCAACCCCTTTGGTGTTGCTCCCAGTGACTTCAAAGCAGGTGCTTATTTTTTAATTCCTGGCTTGGAGGCAAGTTTTGGTTGCTCAAAAAACAGATTTACTGCAAAACAGATCCTCCTGTAGGCTGCCAGTCCACATAGGGGCTACCAACCACTCACTGCACTTATTTGACATCTGAATGTTGCTCATGGGTAAAAAAGGTTGGGACCCCTGCCTTAATACAATCTCCTGAGATTTTCCAGTTTCTCCGCAAACTTCAGTGTGTACATAGTGAACAAATGTACATATGCAGTGATGTCACTTCTGTCACTTCTGTCAGTGAACAGCGCGCAATGACATCATTGGCTGTGAGGCAGAGGTATAAACCTCTATAAGTACAATGGTGATGCGCTTCATATTCACAGTACTGCTCTGCTGGCTGTAACAGCGATTTGAACTCAAAACCCAGGGGTGCCCAATCCCAACAGTGCAGGGCCTGTGGGCCCTTATTTACCCCCTGAACTGATGCTTTGGGTCAAATCTCATGCTGATTAGTTATAGATAGCAGCAAATACTATATGTTTTTATATAGATCCATAGTAAACATTAGAATAGGCTAATAGGAATTTTTCTAGGCTGGTGCCCTGGGCTCACTAGGAGATCCTCTAGTAGCCAGGCCTGACACAAGGGTTGCCATCAGTTTTTTGAAGGGCGGCCCAGGTCAAAACTGCCTGCCCGGTTTTTCAAATTAGAAAAACCGTGCAGGAGTCCCTATGATTGACACGCTGATCGCCACGTCATAGCCATGCCCCCTGATGACTGACCCACCCCATGACATCATAGTCCCACCCCGTGATATCATGGTCCCATGCCCAGACCAGAGTTTAATAGGAAGAAAGGTGGCAACCCTATCTGACACTGACAACAATATAGTGTATATAAACATTATTACCAGAGCTGCTGCATGTGTTATTTTCCCCAGATTCTTTAATAAATAAATGTCATATATTAAAAGGTGTAGGGGCCCCATAGGGTGAAAGGGGACGTTCACCTTGATTAAACATGTGTTAAAAAAAACTTGAGTGTAACATACTGAAAAACTATTTGTCAAAACCTAAGTTCACAGATATTCAACTTTGAAACGTCATGATGACTAATTACGTTGCTAATTCATATACAAACAGCTGCTAAGAGTGGGGGGCATTCAGGGCCACTATCAGGGGAGACACTCATCCCAGGCCCTGTGGGTAGGGTTACCACCCGCCAGGTATTTTACAGGCCTAGCCGGTAAAACACCTGCTGGGGCTGTTATTACAAATTTACTGGCAATGTAGTAGCCCATCCTCAGGCCTTTGCATGCAGTGCCCCCACCCCCTCTCTATCATAAGCACACATGCTTTTTAGGTCACCACCCCCCCCCCCCACCAGTCTGTAAGTATTTTTTTATAAGGTGGCAAGCCTACCTGTGGGTTTTGAGACTTAAGAGTGGCCCCCAGAGAGCTGCAGACTTCAGAAGGGAGGGCAGGAGCTCAGGTACTTACATTACTTCCCCTAAACAGCTTCCGGTACTGCTCATCGTTCACTGAATTTTGAATCTCGGTAGAGCTGCATGGGGATTGGATAGGCTGGAGGGGTAGTTCAAACTTCAACTATCCCATTCCTGTGTGGCTTTCCCGGGACTTAAACTTCACTGACCAATGAGCAGTACCGAAAGCTGTATAGGGGAAAGTAATGCAGGCACTTAAGCTCCTGCCCTCCCTTCTGAAGTCTGCAGCTCTCTGACAGCAAGGGGGCCAAGCTAATTTAAGTAGGGGCAGAACAGTTGACCCCCATTAAGAGACGAGGAACTGACCATCACCTGAGAAACAAGTTGTCTACCACCAGTGCTATATAGACTGCTTTAAAGCTTTACAAGATGCATATTGTGGCCAGCACATACACTGAGCTGCATGATCTCATAGCATTATTTATTTTCCTATTAGCAGCCTTTATTTTCCCATACTATATGATGTGTCACTTTGCTGCTATTGACTGTATGCTCTGATAATCTCTATTGTTAGGTGAATTTGCATTGTATATATAATGTGCTCCATTTTAGAATATAATCCATTTTAAAGGGTCTAATTGTAGATAATTACTGTTCATTATTATGATATATATATATATATATATATATATATATACACACACACACACACACACACACACTATAGGATGCTGCAGCCTTACTGTTAACCTTTTAACAACCAGAGTGGCAGTTATGTAAAGATTTCAAAGAGGCTGTTCACTGATTACATTTTTGTGGAGGGGGTTTACTTTTGAACTTTAATGAATAGGATGTTTTCACACGACTGCAGCCAACTGTAGCATGACTGCAACTGCACCTGGTGTTCAATACATTTCAGTATGGATAAGGAACATGAATAGGCCCGGATTAGTGTGAAAGCCAAAAAGGTCTGGGCCTAGGGTGGCAAAAAAATTAAACCCTGCTGTATCTGCCTCTGGAGCACTGGACAAGCAGGAGTCCCTACTACCCAGTGATTTGATGCTTAGAAATGTGATTGGCCCACCAATAATACTGATTTTTGCAATAAGGGGACTAGTCAACTGCACTGGGGCAATTTAAAGGAGAACTAAACCCCCCATGGTGATAAATCCGCACTGCCCCCTTCCTGCCTCCCCCTGCACAGTCTTACCCCTGAATTCTGTCCCCTCTAGAAATAGCCACCGCACATGCAGAGTGAGCGCAGCGGGGCTCATGGGCGCCATCTTCTTCTCTTCGGTAATCTTCATGAAGTGAGCGGCATATTGGCGCATATGAAGCTGGAGCAATCTTCTGCTTCGCAACAACTGTGCATGCGCCGAAAGAGACAGAAATTGCGGAAGGGGAGGAAGAAGACACAAAGATTACCGAAGAGAAGAAGATGGTGCCCTTGAGCTCTGCTGCGCTCACTCTGCATGTGCGGTCTCCTGTAAGTGTAGCTGTTTGTACAATGAGTTTCTTCTCATCACCTTTGTGTTTGTTACTAATAAAAACAGCACTCAATAGTAAAAACCCATGTCCCACTGCGACTCCTTCAGTTACATTAAGTAGGAGAAACAACAGCCTGCCAGAAAGCAGTTCCATGTGCTGGCTCTTTCTGAAAGCACATGACCAGGCAAAATGACCTGAGATGCCCCTATACACCAATATTACAACCAAAAAAAATACACTTGGATTAGGAATGACATTTTATATGGTAGACTGAATTATTTGCAGTGTAAACAGTGTAATTTAGAAATAAAAACTATACCCTAAAAATCATGACAGAATCCTTTTTGGAATCTGTGCTCCAGAAAGGGTTAAGCTCAGCTGCATGGGCTTCCTCCAGTTAACTAATTACTGTACAGATGAGTGCTAATTGAATAGAAGAGTCTATAGATTTCAGCAAAACTGAATGTGTTTGCTACCTCTTACTCTACTTTATCTGGTATATTTCTTAATCCCTCTTGCCTTCTGTGTTTGATGCCCCAATCTCTGCTCAATTTTTCACTGTCCCTGGTTTGTAGTTTGTCCCTGCAAATGTAGTTTCATACTTACACTGTCTTTTAGCATTCTCCCTTCTGCATTATTCCTTGGTCTGCTAACCTCCGTGTCTTTTTTATGTCCTTAACTCTTTCTTCTTGTCACGCTGTTGTGCTCCTCATGCAACTCCATCTTTTGACCCTTATCTCCTCCACTACCCGCCATGCTGCCCTGACAATAAAGGGGTTGGTCACCTTTGAGTTATTAGAATGATGTAGAGCGTGATATTCTGAGAGAATTTGCAATTGGTTTTCATTTTTTATTATTTGTGTTTTTTTGAGTAATTTAGCTTTTCATTCAGCAGCTCTCCAGTTTTCAGCGTAAGCAATCTGGTTGTTAGGGTCCAAATTACCCTAGCAATTATGCATTGATTTGAATGAGAATAGGGAATATTAATAGGGGAGGGTTGGAACAGAAAGATGAGTAATAAAAAGTAACAATAAATGTGTAGCTTTAGAGAGGATTTGTTTTTAGAGGGGGTCAGTGACCCCTCTTTTGAAAGCAAGAAAGAGTCAGGAGAAGAAGGCAAATAATTCATAAACTATAAAAAATAAATAATGAAGACCAACTGAAAGGTTGCTTAGAATCGGCTATTCTATAAGAATGTCGGTGGGGGTCATGACGGGGTCGGCAGCAAATCTGTACGTGCTGGCGCCCAATTTCAGGGTGCGCCGGCTTCCAATTCGTCGCACCACGTTTTTGCGCGCTAGGCTCGATGGCCCAGTGCGGGAGTGTCAGCCGCGGCTCGGCAGTTAGAGTTAAATAACACCCCTACCTTAGTATTGTCATGGTAAACATGGTATAACAAAGGCATGAGATATGGTTTGTCACTTTTTGCAATTCAGTGATAGGTGACATATTTGGTGACAAAAATTCAGGGGGAAGGGTGAATGTAGCACAGTGAATCTATTCAAATGAATCTTCACCAAATATTTCTGGTTTGCTGAAGGTTAAAGGAATTATAGAAAGGAAAACCTTTTGGGCTGTACCAACATGCTTACCGGGATCTGCAATGAAAACTTGTTAACGTTAACCGTCATTAAAGCCAAAACGAATTACAAATGATTTCTGACAGACGTTAAACCTCATTGTTTGATATCATCGACTAAATCAGTGGAGAATATATACCAGACATATCTCTGTAATGGACCCTCCCTACATACCCTAGTGAATACTGCCAAATGGGCTGGGCCTTCCCCAGTGCATGAAACTCTATGGGGGAGGTAAGAGCAATGTTACATTTCTGCTTGTGAAAAAGTATAATATTCAGTTCTAGAAGTTAATTTCTCCTCTGCAATATGTTTTATATGATCTGCTGTACTTACTGTGTGTTGTGCAGCAACTTTACTGAGTTTGCGCTTCAGATTATCTGAAGTTTATAGGGAAGCCCCGCAGAGCACATGGTGCATCTCAAGATGGCTGCTGTATGAGAAATCTGCCCAGTCTGAGCAGCACTCCGTTACCTCATTATGACTTTCACATCCACAGAGATTGCTTGTTATCTACTAATGTTTAATGTGTTTTGCCTTATACTGTACACTCCATAGGGACAGGTACAGGTATAGGATCCCTTATCCGGAAACCCGATATCCAGAAAGCTCCGAATTACAGAATGGCTGTCTCCCATAGACTCCATTTTATCCAAATAATCCAAATTTTTAAAAACAATTTCCTTTTTCTCTGTAATAATAAAACAGTAGCTTGTACTTGATCCCAACTAATATATAATTAATCCTTATTGGAGGTAAAAGTCTGCTCCTGAATGCTTAGTCAACTACACTAAATACTAGCCAATCAGACATTTTGGCAGAACTATGATAAAGCAAACAATAGCAAATAAGTTAGGGCAAAGAGGTAAAAAATATATAGAAGAAAGGAAAAAAAGTTAGTCCCCTTAGTTCTGTTAACTCCTGCCGGTCCTCTTTCAGTCTCTCAACTGTAATATTGCTTCACAAAAAAACGGATCAGCGCCTCTGGCAACGGAGAAAACAAACAACAAAAAACAAAAAAGCAGAATATAGTGTAGTATTTCTTGAAAAATTATCCACTTAACACCATGTGTTGGAATAGGGAAAAGGCAATGTGCTATATTACTTTCCCTTTAAACATTCACTCTTTCAGCTAAAAGCGGGTATCCCATGTGTTTTTCCCTTTGGGCATGCGTGTATTTGCAACTGCTCCAGATACCTCCACCAGAGTCAGCCAAAATGCCTACTTACAAGAAAGCAGTTTTTAATTTGCATGTAATATTATTTTTCTTCGGCTTCCTCCGCCGTCACTTGATGATCATCAAGGGAAAAACACAAAGAGCAAAGAGGTAGCCAGTGATGCAATTTTGTATGAATTTGACCCATTTTGCAGGAGAGATTGAACACCACAAACACTCTTAGGGGCCTATTATATTTTTAATCAGATTTTTTTCTCCACTGTACAATTTTGTCCATTGCCCAGGGGAAGGAACATGCCCTTCAAGCTTAAGGATAACAAGGATGAAGACTTATTAGCGTTTTCTCCCATATAATGTTTTTAACCCTTTAACATGGCATATACAACCAATAAAGCAGTAGGATGAATATCTGACCCATCTATAGAGGTTTAACATTTATTGCAGTGGCACATATAATAAGCAGCCCTGGTAACGGGCATATGGAAAATGGTTGTTTGTACTACAGAATAAATAGTACTTTTATATTTTATTTTATTTTAAGTGAGTTTTCCTTGTTAGCTAAATACTTCAGTCTTAGCCCAATAACTGGTCTGTGTGTAATACCACTGTCCTCTTTTGTCTCCTACAGCCTTTTTTATACTTTTTGAATTGAATTTTTTTGAATTATCAACTACTTATGAATTTACTGCACCAGTACCTGGCACACCCAGCAACAAAACTAGAGGGGGCTGGCCCTGGCGCGGGATGCGCAGCTGGCCCCCTGCCCCCTCAGTACACCCGGAACCGCCCGGAATTCGTAGCATGCGAGATGCCGGGGGGCCCTGAGGGGGTGCGGGCCCTGGCCCAATCGCACCCCCTGCTCCCCCGTTAGTTACGCCACTGGGCACACCCCTAAATGATCAGGAATACGAGAAATTCTTCAGCCTGTTAATGCCAGAATTCTGCACAAGAAGTCTGTCTACCCTGCGATTTCTTCATGGATGTGAGAAGCGTATAATTCAGCAATTCAATGCTTATGAAATCCACAGTGTTGTACCATGATAATTTTTCTTTGTATAGAACAGAATTTGGTTTTAAATAAGAAAGGTGATTGGCGTACCCCAGTTATATTGATTATTGGAATGTGGGGGTAAGTCAACTGCTTTGTGGTAATTTAACACCTTTGCTTGTAAATCAGCCACATAAACTGTAAAGCTGTCAAACAATGGTATTTTACTTTTTTTTGTAACAGATTCCATCATATTGTAGTGGAAATAGTGAGGACAGGGAAATATTCAGGACAAAAGGGGTAACAAATAGAATAGAAAGGCAACAGTAAGAGGAGGAAAGGGGAAAATTGAATGTAATGAAGTCTAAACTGTTTTCCCACATATAACAGTTATGTTATGGCATTTTCCTATTAGTAATGATCCATTTTATTTTTCAGGTACCATCTGCACTCCATTGTGATTTTGCAAGGTTTTGCTGCTTTCGCAAGCTCTATATTAAGGTATGTAAACCAGTTATATGCGAAGCAACTGCATTTTTGGGAATGAATGATTTACATTATCATATTCAGACTTCAATCTATGTAACTGCATCTTTATTGAAAAAAACAATCAATGTGCATTTTCAAACTCCATTAGCCCCAGGACCGCCATCAGAATCGCAGGGCCCCGTACGACAACATTTCCTGGGCTACGCCCACAGCAAGCCCCACCTACAGGTCCACCCTCCCCACCACACAGTAAAAAAAACAAAAAAATATTGGTGGTTAGGGTTCCCACATGTTAATAAAAAATAAAAAGATATTGGTGATCAGGGCCCCCCATAAAAAAACATTTGTGGCCAGGGCCCCCCCATTAAAAAATATTGGTGGCTAGGACCCCACAAAAAAATTGGTGGCCAGGGCCCCTTAAACGTCCATGCCTTCCCGAAGTCAGCAGCTCTCAGAAAGATGGGGGCCCGGCTAATCAAGTAAGTGTGGCGTGGCTGGGGCCCCCTTACCCTCGGGGCCCCCTACAACTCTCCCCCCTGTCCCCCCCTGATGGCTGCCCTGATTAGCCCTGTTGCTAGTTCCTCCTCCTACACATTATTACCCTTATGCTTTATACCAGGGGTGCCCAGACTTTGTCAACCTGTGATCTACTCTCGCCATGTGGCCTCCATCAAAAGAGCTACCTTAAAGGGATACTGACACTAAAAAAAATCTTTACAAAATATTCATCTACATAAAAAGGTCATGTTGCTTGTTTTTCGCTGATAGTTCTGCTTCAAATTCCTAAACCTGACTGTTTTGCCAACCTGACTGTCCCATCTCAGCCTGTCAGAGATTCTAATGCTAACGGACTCCTGCTGCACGAATATGGCAAAATTATAAATAGTATTAAGACAATGTTATGATAGATAATAAAAAAGGTTATTTTCTGATGTTGGTATCTCTTTAAAGGGGTAGTTCACCTTCAAATTAACTTTTAGTATGTTATACAATAGCCCAGTCTAAGTAACTTAACAAATGGTCTTCATTATTTATATTTTATAGTTTTTTAATTATTTGTTTTTACTCTTTACATCATTTTAATGAGGGAGGGGTCTAAAAACCGTTCTAAAATACTTATATCTCTTACAGAGGATTCCATGTGAAGAAAATTAATTAACTATCCAGACACCAGCAGTTACATCTGGAAAAGGTAAATACCAACTTTTTATTTGTGTAACATCCAAAGCTAAAGATTATGGGCCTGATTTACAAATCCTACAAACATAACTGCTTTAGACCTAAGAGGCACAAAATGGATTTGGGACAGGCTGCCCTTTCCTCTATATTCAATGCAAGGTGCAAAGCATGGTACTGAGGGAATAGGGATTCTGTCTATCTTTATCCTGCTCTTGCTTCCCATGTGCCACCCATTGCTTGTACCTACCGAAATGCAGGCAGCAGCTGGTTGGGCCCAACTTTTTAAGTGCAAAGAGCTGCACAGGTTGTCAAGAGCAAAAAACATAAAAAGCATTTCACTGTGCACTCTGCCCCTTGAGTGTACTTACGCCTTAAATAAGGGACCTGCCTTACCTCCTAAATAATAAAATACTTTTCTATATTTCTGCTAAAACAGATCTGTCGTTCAAATCCAAGCAAAGAGCAAAAATAGTGGAAAGCAAACTTTTAAAACACTGCAAAGAAACCAAGATATTGAAGAAACCTCAGAAGACTCAGAAAGTGATGGTGACGATATAGGTTTTGCTAGACCACAAAACACGCCCAGTTTAAGATTTTTGAGACCAGTGACAAAAGCAACAAGTTATCAACAGGTAATTTTAACAAAGAAAAATGTTGCGGCACAGAAGAATTCTAATGGACTGTAAAAACGAAATACTTATGAATTAGCATGGGCAAAACTGATAAAGAACCCTACTAATAACTACAAAAAAATAAACTACAGAGTCAACTGAGCCCCAAGATAATGAAGAAACCAATGACAGTGATGATATAAGAGGGTTTGCAAGGCCGCGAAACTGACCAGTAAGTAAGAATTTTATAGGGTGGGAGCTGCATTATTTTTGGTTAGGTGACCTCTGAGGCAGCACAGAGAATATCATAAAATAGGGGCTCAAGGGAAAAGGTCAATGTTTACTTATTATATTCCTGTTTGGTAAGATTATTTAATATCTGTTGCTTAACTATTCATTTGGGGGGTAAAGTTTTCCTTTGACTATTGTGTTGTATCCTATTTCAATCAAGACGGCAGACAATGTCCCAACAACTTTGACAACATCTGGTTCGCCTGGCTGAAATCCCCTGCTACTTCTGCTGGATAAAAACATCTATTTTTTATTGTTCCCCCCTTGCTGTTTCAGATAGAGACCTATTGGAACATTGCTGCTGTCATCTCCTCACTGCTCTCCCTAGGCCTCTGTGACCAATTGGCGTTTGGTGACCAATTTGAAGATGAAAATTATGAGGATCAATAATAATAATCAACTAATAAAAGTTAAAAACATACCCTTGTTCATAGCTTTTATTTCATTTTGTTCCATTTAGCAGTTGTTACTGTAAACCCTGTGGTTTCTTTGTTCCCGGGTTCTGTGTCAAATAAACAAATAATCAAATAATTTCCCCAACTTAACAGCCAAATAAGACTGACCAGCCATATGGTAGATGGTCAGCTCATGACTAGGGAAGGGGCCCCTGAGGCAGTGTGGGACACCCCAGTCTGACCCTATCTATCTGGTATCATTTCTAAACACCTCATTCAGATTATTGCTGCTTCTCTTGGATCTACTTGGCAAAGTGGCATTCTTTTCAGTGAAACTATACTCAACCATTAGGGCACTCTAGGAAGCCACATATAGATCAGACCAAAAATAGGTTTAGATAAAAAGTAGTGATGGGCGAATCTGTGCCGCTTTGCCGAAAAAATTTGCAAAGCCCATTGAAGTTAATGGACGTCAAAATAATTTAGACTCGCGACAATTTTTATACGAGCAACTATTTTTTCCAAATGCATTAAAGTTAATGGGTGTCCGAATAATGTTGACACGCAACAATTTCATGCGCATGACTGTTTTTTCGCAGTTTCATGAATTTACTCGCTGGAGGCGAAATGTGGGAGTTTGCCTCAAATTTGTGCCTGTTGCATTTATTCGCCCATCGCTATTAAAAAGTAGAAAAAAAACGTTATTTAAACAATCATCTTGAGCCTAACGCTTTTTGTGTCCCTAAGACAAAAAACATAGGTTGTTATTTTAAGGCCCACACCAGTGGAATTCAGTTCAAACTATATTTAGTGTGACCTATATTTCCCTAATTATATCTTAGTTCCATGCAGGAATAACAGTGGGATTTTCCTAAGATGGGGTTTAGTGCAGTGGCTTTGATTTAAGAAAATCTTTAGTGTGAACAAGTTTTCTGTAACACCTCGTCATAACGCTATGAATAAGGCAGTGGTTATTGTTTCCTAGAGCCGTCACTAGGTGGCAACAGTGTTTTATTCTGTTTCACCGGGTGATCCTTTATTATAACCCTTTGTATTTCTTTAGTGCTGACAATTTACTTAGCCCTTTATAGAGACTGTGTATCATTCACTGCCCCCTGTGGAACCGATAGTTAAAATATACCGATTGTGTTTATGGCAAAATATTACACATAATTCACTTCTGCCTTTACAACCTACTGGTTTAGGTGGGTGGCAGGCCTAAGTTCATGTAGGACTCTTACGTGTTGGTGATTGCACTACAACAAACCTCTCCAGTGATGTCATAATGCAAAATATCAGACTTGTTACATAACACAACAGAGTGATGTCAGACCACTGACATAACTGAGGGCAATAAAACTGTCAGCTTTAGGAACTATTTATATGTTTCTAGGCACTTGCAATGAGGAATACAGTGTAATTCGAATAAGTGTTGCTTGCAGATAGAGCTTCACATATAAGACCGGTCGAGGGGGGGGGGAATTAATATTAAGATTTTTTTGTGAGCCTCTCAATAGGTGAATAGAGCTGTAGTTGAAAAAGTTAAATGTTATTAATTATTTTTAATAAATATAGTGCAAATATATATCATTATTAATTAGGGATGCACCGAATCCAGGATTCGGTTCGGGATTCAGCCTTTTTCAGCAGGATTCGGATTCGGCCGAATCCTTCTGCCCAGCCGAACCGAATCCGAACCCTAATTTGCATATGCAAATTAGGGGCGGGAGGGAAATTGCATGACTTTTTGTCAGAAAACAAGGAAGTAAAAAATGTTTTCCCCTTTCGGATTCGGTTCGGTATTCGGGGGTTCGGCCGAATCCAAAAAAGTGGATTCGGTGCATCCCTATTATTAATATATTTTATCTGTTATTATTTATTAGGACAAAATAAATAGCTTGATACATTTTGTGCCTGGAGGGAGGGACACTTACTCTTATCCACTTTATAGGCTGACAAGTCCTTGTATGTCTCTGCTGTAAAATACTTCTCAACTGCTAAAACATAAAATCAGGATATTAGGGATTAACTTTATAATACATATTGTTGTCAGAAATGTATATTTGTATAATCTTTTTGTTACCATTTGAGGGCGATACAATACCGAGCAAGTAATACTGGGAGACAATGGAAGACGACTGAAGCACAGGACAGATCTTTACTCAGATGGACTTCTGTGATCCCACAAACAGAGGCCTCCCAAATACTTCAGTATCATGCAAAAACAATGCAAGTTATTTCTGTTAGCAAATATCAAGAAATGGTTTTACAGGTATTGCATGGCTCTTATCTCACTCCTTTTAGGAGGCATCACATGGGTACTCTAAATTCGGATAATTGTCTGAGATGTCATCAACCCCGGGCTGACCTTGTGCACTGTCTTTGGCTATGCCCTATCATTCAACAATTATGGGGGGAAGTTCAGATACACTGGAAGTCTCTGACTCAACGAGCAAACGTTTTTACGCTAACATGGGCAATTTTTGGGATACCTCCTCCACACCTGAAGCTTTCGCGCTCTGAAAGGCAGCTGGCAGAAAGGTTAATGGCTGCAACTCGGAAAACCATATTGCACCATTGGCTTTCCCCATCTGCACCCCCCTATCTCTGGTCAAACAAAAGCTACACCATATATTTCACATGGATTGGGTGGAATCCACTACAAACAAAGAACAATTTACGGACAAATTTTTTTCGACATGGATGAGTTACATTCAATCGCTCCCAACTCATACTAGACATCTAACGATATATGCATATATATGTATTATATTATCTTAGTATGTTTTACGATGACAGTTAAGAGGAGACTAATGCTCTGGCTATTGTGTGTGTACTTTTGAAATGTATTAACGATTGATTTGTCCGTCATTCTTTTCTTTTCGTAATTCCAAATTCCTTTGTATTTGTTTATTTTATTTGTTATAAAAAATTTCAATAAAGACATATTATTATAAAAAAAAAAAAAATACAGAATATAAATTGAGACGACTTTTGGTATAACATCTTCCTTTTCAGGTGTTTATTGAGTGCTTTATATTTCATTTAGGGGCAGATTTATTAAGGTTAGAATTGCAAAATTCGAATTTTCAAGTTCGATTTTTGGTCAAAACTCAAATTCGAATTTGAGATTTATCTTACCTTGACCCTGGAAAGAACTAATTCAGTAGTACTCCACCTAAAACCTGCCGAGTTCACATAGAAGTCCAGTGACCCAATTAAAGATGTTAATAGCCTTACTGACATTCAATTTTTTTCGGCGAAAAAACTCGATTCGACTTTAGTCGAATTTGATTTGAGTGTTCGAGCCGGTAATATTCGTTCAAGTTTTAGACATTCGTGTTTTTTCTTAAATAAGATACTATTCAAGTTTTGAGTTCATTCGAGGTAAAAAAAAACTCTTTAACTTGACCTTTAATAAATATACCCCTTAGTGTCTAATATCATGTTTCTGTAATTTGTGGAGGATAATGAAGGATTATGGTCGGTTTGGTACCCCCTTTCCATTTAGTGCATTTCTTCATTTGTTTTGTTGAATTCTTGGTTTACAAGGAAAGGCTTAACAAATTGATGTTGTTTCAATTGAGGGCCAATTTGAACCCCCTTAGCCCTTAATCAAGTTACAAGTAAACATTATTCTAACAGACCGGAATTTCCAATATTCACCCCCAAATCTCACCCTATGGTTAGGGTTAGGACCGATTTCTTGCCTTTTGCATTCCATGTATTTTCCAACTGCAAACTTGATGTAAAAATGTCCTTAGCTGATTCCTAGCATCCTCAAGTGAGAATTTCGCTGACGTTTTTATATGCAAGCAATGGGGGCAATTTAGAGGACATATGTCATGCAAAATGGCCTTGTGATTGGCCCTTCCCATCCAGTACTCACCACCATTTCCAGAGTTATATATATATATATATATATATATATATATACACATTTATATGCTCATAAGGCCATTAAAAATTGGCTTAATTAAATTAAAGGGGTTGTTCACCTTTGAGTTAACTTTTAGTATGATGTAGGGCAGGGATCCCCAACCTTTTGAATCCGTGAGCAACATTCAGAAGTAAGATGGGGAGCATCTGGTTGCTAGAGTCCAGATTACCATAGCAACCATGCATTGATTTGAATTAGAGACTGGAATATGAATAAGAGAGGGCCTGAATAGAAATAACAATTTAGCTGTAGCCTTACAGAGCATTTTTTTTAGATGGGGTCAGTGACCCCCATTTGAAAGTTGTAAAGGGTCAGAAGAAAAAGGCAAATTATTCAAAAATGATAAAAAAAAAGAAAGAATTAAGACCGATTGAAATGTTTCTTACAATTGGCCATGCCATAACATGTTAAAATGTAACTTAAACGTGAACCACGCCAATTTAGACTAGAGGAAATGAGTTTTACTAGCCACATAGGAAGGAAATATTTATAGTAAGTCCATTTATGGTGTAGTCTCCCAAAAGAAATGGGATGGATGAACCTGGATGAACCTATAAACTGGGGATAAGTGGCACCTGTAGGGCTTAGTCCAAAGGATATGGAAGGGGGAGAGAAAAAGATACCTGGGAAAGGAG
The DNA here is from genome assembly GCA_038501925.1 of Xenopus petersii. Classification (NCBI taxonomy): domain Eukaryota; kingdom Metazoa; phylum Chordata; class Amphibia; order Anura; family Pipidae; genus Xenopus; species Xenopus petersii. The sequence goes on from CM076684.1 coordinate 126,967,173, forward strand.
AGAGATGGTTTGTCCCAGCACCAATATGGGAGATGTGTGAGGTTCAGACAGTTTTATTTACAGATTTATTTTTTTCATCCTAACTCATTTATGGGGTAAGGGCTATCAAACTTGGGTAGCATCACATCATCTCAGTGTCATAATTGGAATTAAAATTGCCCTTTCTTTATGTCAGTCTGTAATTAACCTTCATGGTCAGTGGTAGTACCCAGACACCCAGACATATGCTACCTCAATCAAAGAACTCACATTCTCCCAATAGGATTGGCCTTGTTCCATCCAAACAGATGTAATCCAGCCATACACAGACTGACTTTGATCTTACCCAAAAGATCAGACTGGACAGTTTGGCTATACACAAGCCAATAGTATTGATCCACCAATACCTTAAACAAGTCTGTACAGATATGGTAGGGTATTGGGCTCATCACTTTTAAATCTGCTGATACTTCATAGATGCAACAAGAAATGCATCAGCAGGAGAGCCCAAACCGACTAACAGCGATCTAACAGAATCTCTGTGCTTATAGTAGCACCACTGGCCAGCCAACAAGGCCATTTAATGACTAGCCACATCAGTGATTGCATAGTCTTCCTTAATTTTACTCTCACATAAGATAAGGGCACATGTCTCATTAAAGGGTTTGTTCACCTTGAAATGATGTAGAGAGTGAGATTCTGAAACAATTTGCAATTGGTTTTCATTTTTTATTATTTGTGGTTTTCGAGTTATTTAGCTTTTTATTCAGTAGCTCTCCAGTTTGCAGCCATCTGTTTGCTAGGGTCCAAATTACCCTAGCAATCATGCAAGGGCCAGTCCCTTTTCAAATCAATGCTTGGTTGTTAGGGTAATGTGAATAGGTGTGGGCCCAAAAAGTAAGATGAGAAATAAAATTACATTTGTAGCCTTACAGAGCATTTGTTTTTTGAGACAGAGTCGATGACCCCCATTTGAAAGCTGGAAAGAGTCAAAAGAAAAAGCCAAAAAATAAAAAAAAGCTATAAAAAAAATAAATAATGAAGAACAATTGAAAAGATTGCTTAGAACGGTCCATTCTATAACATACTAAAAGTACACTTTTTAAAACCATCCCTTTAAAAAGTGTGCAGCTCCATTTAGTACTGTTTGAAATAATTCGCACAATAGTCATGTTTTTTTTAAATGTCATTTACAATAAAAATACAATTTACAATAGAGTCCTGCAGCGTTCGGGTACCCGCGGGTACGTTACTGCTTATATTGGGTTCCCAGCATGATAACAATGAATTCACAGTCGCATCATACAGTGCAGTTCCATGATATCATGATGTCATTGAGAGAAATCAGTGGTAGGACCCACGTGGAGTCAGAGGGGAGGACTGTAATAGGATGTGAAGCTGGATGAACCTATAAACTGGGGATAGGTGGCACCTGTAGGGCTTAGTCCAAATGATGTGGAAGGGGGAGAGAAAAAGATACCTGGGAAAGGAGAGAGATGGTTTGTCCCAGCACCAATATGGGAGATGTGTGTAGTACAAGGGTAGTTTGGGAGGGGTGGGTTAATCCGGGGACCAGGGATGGTGGGACAGTTTTGTATGCTGCATCCTCTCCCATCCCAGCTTCCTGTAGGCTGCTGCTTTTTCCATTTGGTTCTGCGGTTCTGGAACCAGATCTTCACTTGTGTCTCTGTAAGGTGAAGGGTTAACGCTAGGCTCAGCCGCTCACACACCGACAGGTATCGGCTGCTTCGGAAACGGCTCTCAAGGGCCACAAGCTGCTCGTAGGTGAAGGCAGTACGGGCTCGGCGGGGCTTGCAATTGGTGGCACACGGGAGGTTTTGGGGTTGTTGGTTCTCCTCTTTCTCTGGCAGCTCCTCTGGTTCATTTGCTTGTAGACTTGGAGAGGTTCCTTCTCCATTTTCTATCTCAGACACCATACTCTCAGATGTCATTCGAGTTCTAACATTTGTCATGCCTGCAAGATAAAGAACACAATGCTAAGACTGAGCTTCATGCGGAAAAAAACACCTTTTAGCTTTTCTGGACAATTGCCTTTCTAAGGGGAGTTATCATACCTATCCTCCACTTAAAGGGATCATTCACCTTTACATAAACTTTTAGTATGATGCAGAGAGTGGTATTTACAATTGGCTTTATTTTTTTTATGACTTATTTAGCTTTTTATTCAGCAGCTCTCCAGTTTGCAATTTCATGAGTCTGGTTGCTAGGGTCCAAATGACCCTAGCAACCTTCAGTCTTTAGAGACTGGAATATGAATAGGAGAGGCCTGAATAGATAGATGAGTAATAAAGAATAACAATACATTTGTAGCCTTACAGAGCATTTGTTTTTTAGATGGGGTCTGTGACCCCCATTTGAAAGCTGGAAAGGTTCAGAAAAAGAAGGCAAACAATTCAAAAACTATAAAAAAAGAAGTAATGAAGACCAATTGAAAAGCTGCTTAGAATTGTCCATTCTATAACACACTAAAAGTTCACGTAAAGTTGAACCACCTTTTTAATCTATAGTCCCTTATTAAATTCTCAGAACCTTGGACAATGCACTGTAACCAACATCAACCAATCAGAAATAAGCTTTTATTATTTCAGTTGCACTAAACTAATCTGTGCTAATTAGTGATTGGCTGGGTTACTTCACTGGGTTAAATGCACACTGGTGTCTCGTCCCATTCATGAGTCTGGGCTAATTTTCGTACGATATTCATGCGTGTATGGTGGGAGACGAGCAGACTGATATCGGCAGAAGACTTGAATATCTTTGGGTCTTGTCGATTGGGCTGGCCTTAAATTTTGGTCAGGCACCTTTGAAAGCACCTGAACATCAGCCATTGAAATGTCAGATACAGGTAGAATTCCAGGGTCGGACTGGGCTGGCGGGACACTGGGAAAAAGCCCGCTGGGCTCTTTTGGGCCCAGACTCGCTCCCTGTACTGCCGCTGCATACCTCCCTCCCTGACCCCAGTCGCGTCACACAAGAAGAGGTACATGCGCCAGCGTGTTGGGGGGGAGGTGCGAGTTGCGGCTGTGATGAGTTGACTTGGGGAGGAAAGGGGGCTCAGCGGCTGGGGGGCCCGGAGGATGGTGTGGGGGGGGGGCTGAGGCTGCAGGCCCTGTGTATCCTAGGCCCCCCAGTCTGGAGCCTGTAGAATTCTATTGTATCTACCTATATATCTGATTCAGCTCTACACATACTGTACTGAAACGTTTACAGGAAAGATCATAATTGTAACGTCACCTTTAGTCAGGGTAGAGGACTGGTACCCTTATGGGATATTAGAGATACAAAGTATAATACAACAACTGCAGGATTGCTGCAGGAGGCTTCACCAATAAGAACCTTTTCAGCACAGGCTGCTGTCCTTTCTCATTCACTCCCTTACTGTGCTGAGATGTGGAGGGATGAAGCAGTTGAAAAAACCCAGTTAGCTATCTGGTATGGGTCGACATGGTACACATTTGCCAACTGTTATACAGACGTGCCAGGCTGCAGGGGTTCTTACAGCTATTCAACTAATACTAGCATCAATATAGTAGCATGAATAATAACACAATCAGTATCAGGGGAGGAGCTACCCAGATGTTACTACAGGATCCATTATCTCGAAAAGCCTCCCCTAGACTATTTTATCCAAATAATTTGTAAAAAATAATTTAGTTTTTCCCTGCAATAATAAAACAGCAGCTTGTACTAGATCCCAACTAAGATATAATTAATTCTTATTGGAAGCAAAACCAGCCTATTGGGTTTATTTAATGTTTGATGCATGATTTTCTAGTAGACTTAAGGTATGAAGATCGAAATTATGGAAAAATCCCAGGTCCCAAGCATTTTGGATCATAGGTCCCATGGAGCACCTCATACTGGCTTTAGGCCTGCTCAGGTTATTACTCATTCATGGGGTCCTCTAACCCAACTTTCACTGTGTCTTATGTGTAACTCTCCCTAGACTGAAGTATGATTGGGATGCAAGAGAAAGATTTAAACTGAGCCCCACCCTTACATACATGGTCCTGTTTATCACAGGGACAGGACATGCGTCCTAGTAGGGATACCATCAACTCTGTCCCCAGAGAAACACCATTCCTGTATGCAGAGTCCAGGGAGCCTATTCTGGTATGATGGATTTATGTACCCCTATGTGTCTTTTGGAGATTATAAAGTCAATGTCAGATTGCTGGCTTGTCTAATGTCCAGCTTCTTCTGACACTTATATCACTTATATCTATTAATACCAGGCAACTGTGCACAGAATAGTTCCTGCAGTCACTAAGGTTTTTCTTATTTTATATATATATATATATATATATATATATATATATATATATATATATATATATATATATATATATATATATATATATATTCCAATTTATTCACAGACCAGCACTCCCTATTTTAAAGTTCAATTATTTATTGTTGCATAGTATCTGTGCCTGACGTTTCCTTTTTCAAGGATGATACAAAAACATTAAAACACACATTCAGGGGCCGATTCACTAACTTCGAGTGAGTCCATTCGATAGTCGAAGTACTGTCTCTTTAAAAAAAACTTCGACCCCCTAGTTCGCCATCTAAAAGCTACCGAAGTCAATGTTAGCCTATGGGGAAGGTCCCCATGGGCTTGGCTAACTTTTTTTGATCAAAGGATATTCCTTCGATCGTTGGATTAAAATCCTTTCGAAGGATTTTATCGTTCGATCGATGGAATTATCCTTCGATCGAACTATCTGCGCTAAATCCTTCGACTTCGATATTCGAAGTCGAAGGATTTTAATTCCTAGTCGAATATCGAGGGTTAATTAACCCTCGATATTCGACCCTTAGTGAATTGGCCCCTTAATAACACAGTGCATATTTAATGTGTGTTTTAATGTTTTTGTATCATCCTTGAAAAAGGTCCCAACGGGGACCGAAACGTCGGGCACAGATCCTATGCAACAATAAATAATTGAACTTTTAAAATAGGGAGTGCTGGTCTGTGAATAAATTGGTGTATATGAAATTACCGTGCACCCCTTCCCTTCGAAGAACCTATTGGCCTTGGAGTGCGGATACTCACTTGAAAGTATATATATATATATATATATATATATATATATATATATGATATATTTCATATTAAAGGGTATTATATTAATGTTTGATGAGGGCTGACGATGATGAAATATAAGGTGAATGCTGTCCTAGATAATGCTGGAAGCCCATATGGGAGCCAATTAGAATGGAATGGCTAGAGCTTATTTGAAGCTTAAGTTACTCCTAACCAAAGAGGGACTGGCCTGATGAAATCTTCAAATCAGAGTCTGAAAAGTATTTCAGTAAGAGATAAAATTGCTAGCCTGGTTGCCCACAGCAGAAAGCTACATGTTTCTCACACTCAGCAGAGAACGGTGTCGTCAGTCCCAGGCAGCTCTTATTATCAGACAGGTTATTAACAAGAAATGGGCTGCTTCCCTGGCCCTGATGGAGTGACCGGCCTTTGATGAGGATCGATAGCTGTCATCTCTTTAATACAGGGCCCTCACATCAGGCAAGGAGTCTATGAGACCTGTACACAGAGATATGCACTCACCAGTAATGGGATATTGATCAATGCCAAGCACAGGAGGCTTACAACTAAACCTGCCTGCCCCTTACATCCCAATGGGGCCAGAGCAATTATCAGGGGCCCCAGGTACCCAGCAATCAGAGGGACTTTCTATATGTCACATCTCTGTGTGTGCTCTGTCCTGCAGCTTCATCAGGTGTGAATTTCCTTGTAATTATAATGGTAATTGGGAAAGGGATGGTAACCCAACCTCTGTTGTGCAACCTCTCTCCCAACCACATTTACTGTACGGTATCACATTAATAAACTGTAACTGCCAGATTGGCCACTAGTCTGGCAGGGAATGAGTTAATACGATAGATAGGCTTTCTTCAATTCCCTTTAACTGTTAATCCCCTCTGGGATTATTACAGCAAGGGACTAGTAAGGACCAATGAAATGTCTTAGAACTATTTTATAAGTGCAACCTAGAGCTCTACAACTGTTACCAAACTACATCAATCAACATCGCCATGACAGTGGGAGTTGTAGTTCAGCAACAGATCTCAGTCATCGCTGACGCGTTTCGCCACTAGGCTTCCTCCCAGAGCGGTGACTGAGGTGCAGATGCTAAGACGTAACTGTAGCTTGATCACGGAGATCGCTGTTTGGACTTTATATGCACTATTTCGAATAACGTTTGTGAGTGTGATTTTAATTATGTATTAAAAATCTGTTAAACACTTCTGCACATGTCACTTTATATTGCCCACATAAGTTGAAAAGAAAACTGAAACTGGAGATGGAACATTCGCATCCTGATTAATGCCATTTATATTTGGGGGCCGATTCATGAAGCTCGAGTGAAGGATTCGAATTAAAAAAACTTCGAATTTCGAAGTGTTTTTTGGGCTACTTCGACCATCGAATGGGCTACTTCGACCTTCGACTACTACTTCGACTTCGAATCGAACGATTCGAACTAAAAATCGTTCGACTATTCGACCATTCGATAGTCGAAGTACTGTCTCTTTAAGAAAAACTTGGACCCCCTACTTCGGCAGCTAAAAGCTACCGAAGTCAATGTTAGCCTATGGGGAAGGTCCCCATAGGCTTGCCTGAGATTTTTTGATCGAAGGATATTCCTTCGATCGTTGGATTAAAATCCTTCGAATCGTTCGATTCGAAGGATTTAATCGTTCGATCGAAGGAATAATCCTTCGATCGTTCGATCGCAGGATTTGCGCTAAATCGTTCGCCTTCGATATTCGAAGTCGAACGATTTTAGTTCCAAGTCGAATATCGAGGGTTAATTAACCCTCGATATTCGACCCATAGTGAATCGGCCCCCTAGTGTTCTTGTGAGTATAATCAACCACCGGATTTGCTGTGGTTCCTAGTGTGGGTATTAAATTTACCTAAACCTCCTTCATTCATCTTTTACACTTTGGGGCACATTCACTTAGTTCGAGTGAAGGAATAGAATAAAGAAAACTTCGAAATTTCAAATGATTTTTTTGGCTACTTCGACCATCGAATTGGCTACTTCGACCTTCGACTACGACTTTGAGTCGAACGTTTCGAACTAAAAATCGTTCAACTATTCGACCATTCGATAGTCGAAGTACTGTCTCTTTAAAAAAAACTACGACACCCTACTTCGCCATCTAAAACCTACCGAACCTCAATGTTAGCCTATAGGGAAGGTCCCCATAGGCTTTGCAAGCTTTTTTTGGTCGAAGAAAAATCGTTCGATCGATGGATTAAAATATTTCGAATCGAACGATTCAAAGGATTTAATCGTTCAATCAAATGATTTTTCATTCGATCTAATGAATTGCGGTAAATCCTTCGACTTCGATATTCGAAGGATTTACCTTCGGCAGTCGAATATCGAATGTTTGTGTATCAGTTGGTGTGCACTAATTTCAAACTTTAAAAAGTCCCGGGTGTAAGTATTGTTTGAAATACTACACTATATATTTCACTTTTTCTCAGCATCTAGTTGCTGGAAGGGGGTGCTGGACTGGTCTCCTATTCTTGCTCTCCCCCTAAAGTTTTCATAAAACCTGGCACTACTACTGTCACACCCTAGGCACTTTTATGTTATCCTTTATTCAAATATATCTGAAATAAATGTATTCCTGATAAACTATATAGAGTATACAGGTCATTTTTTTAACACTGTACACAGAGATTCCACTAACCCCATGTTAAGCAATAGCTTCTGTGACCTTTGCCCATGTTATCACATAGGTCTAGCAATATTAGCACTCCATTCTGGTCCCAAATTTATATCATTTTTTTCTCCCTGTATTGATTATATTTACCTGTCTGTCCTTCATCCTTGATATCAGGCTCCTTGATTCCTTCCTCGACTTTCTGCATCTTTGCATGGTTCAGTATGTCTGCGATGGAGAAGGGAGTATGGAGGTGTTTCTGGCCAGGGGCATGTTTTTTCTGTTCTGGGTCACAGTCTAACATTCCCATGTAGCTCCAGATAGTCCCACACTTGCTCCAGAAACCACCGGGCACCTGATGCCCTCAGCTGGCAACCTGGATCTGACTGGGGAACTACAGATCTGGCAGTGATGCTCAGGCAGGACTCCTATGGATGGAGGAAGGCAGATTTCTGTCCTGTTCACAGATGATCCAACTGTCTGTCTGCTCACCTCACTGTCCTCAGCATAAGAGTCTGTGTGAGTCTGAGGGTTACTGGACATCCCCGGGAGGTGGAGACGGTAGGACAGAGGGGAGGAGAAGGCACTCAACCAAAGGAGAAGAGCTAAAAGAGACTGAGAAAGGGAGGGGGAGAAATGTCCAATTATATTTGCTGTCAAGTCCATTTAATTGTCCTCAGTGCTCCTTTATTGTGCATGTGTTCCTTTATTGCTACCTGCACCCTGAGGATTCACATTGGCTTGTCCTGAGGAGTAATGAATCCATCAAACATCTGCTCTGTCACTGAGATCACGTCCTGCCAGCCCCCTTAATAACTACTCTTAATCGGAATCAGCAAAATCTGCCCCCTCAATGCTATCCTCAATGCTAGGGACCTGTTTTGGCTTTTTTTTGGATAATTTTATGTAATAAGTAGCAATATACCTTTTTTTTGGATAATCTTATATTCTGTTATATGGAGCGACATACCTTTAGCCTACTAATAAAAGTTAAGCACTGAAAACCCTGATTAATGTGTATATATATATATATATATATAATTATATATAACGTGTATGAGTGTGTGTTACTGACATGAAATAAAACGTAAAAGCAATTAATGAAGGTGTCGCACAGCTGCCTATGTATTTTTTGGAGTAAACTTACTAGGTAGATGTGTCTAATTTAGAGGGTAGTTGGCTTTTAGCATGATGCAGACAGTGAAATTCTGAGGCAGTTTGCAGTTAGTCTATTTTTTTTATACCATTTAGATTTTATTTTTTGTAATAAGGAACAACATACCTTTTTTTGGATAATCTTATTTTCTGGCATATATTTGGCTTTTTTCAGTAGTATTCAGATTCATACAAATCCAAGTGTCTGTCCAAACTGGATCCAAATCCACAAAAAAGCATGACTTTTCATCACATCAAGTCAACATTTTTTTACAGTGTGAGGATCTCTTTCCCCCTTGTTTCCCTAATTTACATATGCAAATTAGGGCTCGGTCTGGTTCGATTTTTGGCCGAATGTCAAGATCCGAGATTCGGCTGAATCCTAAAATAGTGGATTAGGTGCATCCCTACTGTTAAAACAAAGACATACACAGGCTGATGCTGTGCCTTGACGTTCCTGATGATGGGCCAAAAGGAAGAACCTGTTTCTTTTCTGCTGGTGTACATAAGTCAGCAGAGAAAATGTATGGTGTGACATGGGGTCAGGGCCCTTTAAAAGCTGCACAGCACTATTAACAGGCATGAGTACAATAACATTTTCTATACCTTGTATGCCCATAACCTTACTAATATAAAATGAAGCCTACCGCATTAAGTCAAAGTAATATATTTTTCTCTTTCCCTTACCTATATACTGTACAGGTATGGGATATTATCCAGAATGTTTGGGACTTGCGGTTTTCTGGATAACTGGATATTTCTGTAATTTGGATCACCATATTCTGACTGCTGAAAAATCATTTAAACATTAAATAAAGTTTATTTAATGTTTAAATGATTTTTTAGCAGTCAAAATATGATTTATTTTGATAAATAATCCCTAATCCTATTTAATAACCCCAATAGGATTACTTTGCTTCAAATAAGGATTAATTATATTTTAGTTAGGATCAAGTACAAGCTACTGTTTTATTATTACCGAGAAAAATTTAATAATTTTTACAAATTTGGAATATTCGGATAAAAGTCTAGGAGAGAAGGCCTTTCTATAATTGGGGGCTTTCTGGACTATGGGTTTCCAGATAATGGATCTCATATTTGTAGTAACATCTGGGTAGCTCCTCAGCTCAGTCCCAAGGGATGCACTGCTTACATTAGTTGTGAGTACTGATACTGATTGTGTTATTATTCATTCTGCTGTTCTATTATTACAAAGATAAAATACATTTTTAAATGTAAATTATTAGATTAAAATTGAGTCTATGGGGTAGATTTATCAAAGAGTGAAGTTAGAGATCTCTCTGAAATACCGCCTCTCTTCGTTCATTCCTATGGGATTTTTAAAGGCATATTTACCAAAAGGTGATAGTGAAAGTTCACTATTTGATAAATACGCCTTTAAAAATCCCATAGAAATGAATGGAAAAGGCAGTATTTCACTCTGCGGACTGTGGAGATCTCTCACTTCTCTCTTTTATAAATTTACCCCTATGAGAGATGACCTTCCTGTAATGTGGAGCTTTCTGGATAACAGGTTTCAGTATAACAGATCCCATACCTGTACATATAGCTCCCTACATACCAAATGCCTTTAATGGGAATAAATACATATTCTTATAAACGTATAAATAATACAATAAAGACGATCAAAGGGACGAGTTCAGAAGAGAATAGAAAATGTGCAGCAGAACGGGACTAAAGCTGCAAAACAATGACTTTACGCAGTATGCTTGCCCATCAACAGTATCATCTGTATAAACTATTAGGGGAGTAATAATAATGGCAGCAGACCAAGAGGCTACTGGGAGATTTAAGGTGGCCGTACACGGGCCGATAAAAGCTGCAGACAGACCGTGTCGGCAGCTTATTGGCCCGTGTATGGGGCCCCCTGACGGGCTTCACCGATCGAGATCTGGCCAAAAGTCGGCCAGATCTCGATTGGATGGGACGAAAAATCCAGTCGGATCGGGGCTGCATCTATTCGTTGATGCGGTCCCGCGATCCGACCATCCATTGCTATTCGTTAGGATCCGATCGTTGGGCCCTAGGGCCCACGATCGGATCAGCCCGATATTGACCACCTCAAGGTGGGCATATGGCGGAGAGATCCACTCGTTTGGCGACATCGCCAAACGAGCGGATCTCTCAGTGTATGGCCACCTTAAATAAAGAGAACCCTACAATGTTCAATAATGATGTGCATTCTCACTACATGCAAAACAAACTTGAAAGCAGGGATCCAAACATATTGTGATTCAGGTTCCATTCATTTTTTATGTACTTAAAGGCAAACAATGTCACGTGGATTTGCTAAGTCACTCTCCTTCAGCCACAGTGTAACAGAGGTAAATATACATTTGCTGCAGCATTCAGAAAGTAAAACAATTTTAAATGCCAAGATGGTCAGTCTGTATGGTTAATACTGGCCAAACGACTCAAACCAAATTTGGGCAGGTGTGGTCAGCTCAAGGCATCTGTCTGTATGTAATACAGGTATTTATGTTGAATGCATCATTCTGTTGCCCGAATTAAAGATAAAATAACACAGCACTTGTTGGTACAGGTATGGGATAAGTTATTCGGAAACCCGTTATCCAGAATTATTAAGGCCATCTCCCATAGACTCCATTTTATCAAAGATTTTAAAAAAATGATTTCCTTTTATAATCTATTTACAATCTGTAATAATAAAACAGTAGCTTGTACTTGATCCCATCTAAGATATAATTAATCTGCATTGGAAGCAAAACCAGCCTATTGGGTTTATTCAATGTTTACATGATTTTCTAGTAGATTTAAGGTGTGAAGATCCAAATTATGGAAAGATCCGTCATCAGGAAAACCCCAGGTCCTGAGCATTCTGAATAACATACCTGTACATATACCTGTAAGTAACTGTTGTAACAAAGTGGATAATACACTGTGGCAAACGGCAAGCACTATATTATCCAAAATTATCAAGAATGCTTTTGGTTTTCCGAATAAGTGTTGTTTCCCTAATTTGGATCTCCATACTTAAAATCGACTTAAAAAAATTATTTAAACATTTAATAAACCCATTAGGATTGTTTTGTCTCCAATAAGAATTAGTAACAGTTGGGATCAAATTCAAGGTACTGCTTTATTATTACAGAGTAAAAGGAAATAATTTTTAAAAATAGGAATCATTTAATTATAATAGAGTCTATGAGAGATAGCCTTTCTCTAATCCAGAGCTTTTTGGATAATGGTTTTCTTGATCCTGTACCAGTATTTCATTTTATTTTTATTATGGGGTAGTTCACATAGTCAGTTTCTGCAGTGTGATCATCATATATGACGGCAATGGTAGGAAATCATTCGGCCTCCCAGTTTATATTGACAACAAAGAAGACAACCTCACTTATGTTCATATATTGACATCTTTAGCATAGGCAATTGCAATTTTTTTCATTTAAAACCCATGTTCAAAACCAGGTAGTAAAAACAATGCCCTTAGGAAACATTATTTAAAGGCGAAGGAAAGGCTGTTTGCACTTGGGGGTGCTTTAATGTTATCTTCTTCCATCTTCTTTTCTCTCTTCAAATTTCCCCGGGCTAACGCATGTGCAGTAGAACGAAGTAGACGACTTTTTAGTTAATGTTCGGCTATTCGTTCTACTGCACATGCGCAGCCACGCAAAGTAATAGGAAGACAGAAGAAGAAGAAGATCACTTTGTGGTGCTAGCTAGAGTAACCCTGGGCCGGTGCAGGTTTCTGTTGATAAGAGCACTGACCCAGGGTTTCAGGTAAGTCAATAAAATCACTTGGGGGTGCCTAACATTTGGCACCCCAAGTGTAACGAGCCTTTCCTTCTTCTTTAAGAATGTAGTGGGGTCTTGTCTGCATTGATATTCTGCCCCTGTGCGGTCTTTAAATTGCTTCAATCCTGGATGTGTTTTACCCACGACTGTTCTGGTGACTGGATTAAACTGAAATCAATACACAGTGTGTGTCTAGGGCTGATAAGGCTGCACTCTACAGCACCAAACAGCACCCCATAGATGCATGCACAAACCCTCCATAAAATAGTAAGTCCGATGTCCGTGACGACTTGTTCATCAGTGATAGTGAGTGAAACATTTGGGAATGTAAGTGTTAATGACCCAGATAAGAGGTCATTAGATGTTACTGCAATTTAAAGGTACAGCTGAAAAATCTTAGTTCAGGATTCTCAACCTGCAACGCTTGTGGAACTGATTGATGGTTTAACCTCTTTGAATGTCAATCGTCCCTAATCAGCACCTATTGTATAGTCCTGCAGAATATGTCGATGTTTGTAAATTCCATAAAATAAGCAATCATTTGGATCTCTGCTCCCAAAGAGATTCTGTCTGTCGATAAGTGCGTTTTGATTACTGTGGCTCCCAGCAGAGAGAAATACAAAAATCACAATGTGCATCTGTGCAAGTGGAGTATTATTTCTGGAATGCTATTTAATTTTAAAATTGTAATCTAGGAAATATTGCAGGTGGTCATTTATATGTGTATTTTTTAGGGATGCATCGAATCCTGAATTTGGTTTGGGATTTGGCCTTTTTCAGCAGGATTCATATTTGGTTGAATCCTTCTGCGCAGATGAACCAAATCCGAATCCTAATTTGCAAATGTGAATCGCTAACGATTCGGGGGTTTAGCCGAATCCAAAACAGTGGGTTTGGTGCATCCCTAGTATTTTTATACTTTGCCTCTTTCTTCCTTCCCTTGGAAGGTTTATATATATATCATATGGTCATTTTATATACAATATGACCATTTTGCCTGGATCAGTGGCGTAACTATAAAGAAAGCTTTTTACTGTCTCCCATGGAAGAGGGGTGCAATTATCTGGATCTATAATATCCTTTATTTGTATAATCCCCCTCTTTCTCCACTTTAATGACATATTTTCTCTCTCTTTCTTAGGGAAACCTTTTAAATAAAAGGGAGAAAGGAAGGGGGAAACATTGTAATCCAATTTGTTATTTCCAAACCATCACAATGTCTCTATCAAGGAGGTTTCTTTTAACATCAATGCGTTCCTTTGAATCTAATATAATTTCTATGTTCGTTAATTTCTATCTTTCAGATATCCATTCAATTATGTATCTTAAATTAGACGCTAAATTATATTTCATGAAATCAGGTACATTAAGACCCCCCAAATTGTTGTGGTATGTTTTAATGCTTGGGTAATTTTGACAAACATGGTTGGACATTAGAAGGTGTCTTCACATGCTGGCAGTTTTTTCCTGATATCTATTTAGAGGTCTGCAGTCAGTATTTGCTTTACCATGCTGCCTCTGGCAAGGAGAAGCTAATGGTCCACACAGAGGGTTCCATCAAAAAGAAAACCCCTTGACTGCTACTCATGGCTCCCATTGACTTCAATGTGCAGGCATAGGGTATGTCATCAATTTCAGTGGAGTCTATGAGAGATGGCCTTCCAGTAACTCAGAGCTTTTTGGCTAGCGTATGCTATACATGTATTGTGATCCGTTGGCAAAAAGCTAAACACTTGGGTACAGTTCCTTTAATGTTTATTAAAAACCAACTTCTGTAGTCCAGTATGTGGCAGGGGATCCCTCAAGCTTAACACATTTGCCTCTCCCATGCACAGATTGTATTCAGATGGTATATCTTTACTAATGATTATATTTCAGAATTGCAGCAACATTGCACCCACGCATACCAGCCCAGAGGTTTAATCCAGATAAAGAACAGAATGCATTTCGGCACAAGCACACCCAAGTACAAGACTTGAACATCCACTTAAACATCCCTTACTTGTTTGATACTTAGTAGCTGCAACAGAGCACCTAGATAATAAGGGGGCTCACTTGCACCAGAGCAATGTGCACCTTGTGGCTGATGCACCAAAGTAGGCGCCACTCGAACATCAGAGCAGCGAGCTCCTATGTTTATGGTATTTATAATCGGTGCTCATATAGTGGAGTCACTATAGAGAAAGCAGAAGCTGATGTTGGGAGGCCTAGAAAATATTCTTAGTGCACTGCCCGATGCCCATGTTTATGAGAAATCACGTTATATTCTGGATCTACATTCTTGGCAGGAAAAGTGTCAATAATAAAAACCAGGTCCTACATCAGGGATGGTCTGCAATTAGGGTTGCTACCTTTTCTTGAAAAAAATAGCGGCCTTCCTATATTTTTATGCATTTTCCCAATTAATACCATTGGGATCAAGTTTAATTTTTACTGGCCCAGGAAAATAACACTCAGGTGGCAACCCTATCTGCACTACATACAGTACCTACCAGGGGTGTAACTATAGAGGAAGCAGACCCTGCGGGTCCAGGACTGTAGGAGGCACAGTAAGGAATTAATTTTTATTTTACTAACAGATTTAGAAATACAAGATGGATATCACAGTGAGAAATAGGCATTATTATTTCCAGCAATACATATCTTGATAGAATAGGTCAACTTGCCGATGTTTTTGGGCCCTAAATTGAAGTTGCTATGGGCCCAGTAACATCTAGCAGGCTCGGACTAAGCGACTGGGTGCCCAAGGCAACCGGATCAGCCCCCTTCCCAGATGCTAGGGTTGCCACCTTTTCTGGAAAAAAATACCGGCCTTCCTATATATTTATCTTTTTTCCCCTATTAATAACATTGAGATCAACCATCATTTTTATCGGCCAAAATACTGGCCAGGTGGCAACCCTAACCGACGCTCGTGTGTGAATGCGCTTGTGCCTGATGTTTGATGCATGTGGGGAGGAGTGTGCCGGAGGAGCGCCACTAGGGGAACAAGGGTCCAGAACAGGGGTAGGTTAAAGAAGAGGTACATGCTTGGCGCCCGCACTTTCTAGGCACGTGCCTCTTTTGCCTACCCCTAGTTCCAGCCCTGCATCTAGTGACGCCACTAATACCTACTGCAGACAAAATAAACACAGTTAGATATAATTATAAAGCATATTTATAATAAAATAAAGAATGAAGTGGAGTATTTCTTGCATGGCATTATCAGCTTGTAGAGGGTAGGGTTGCCAACTGGCCAGCATTTTACCGGCTTGACCGGTAAAAACGATGGTTGATCCCAATGTTATTATTAGGGAACAAAGATAAACATATATGAATATTTTTTTTCAGAAAAGGTGGCAACCCTAGTAGTGGGGCATTGCAAAAATCAGACCTAAACGCATATCACATTAGATATAGCAATGTATAGTAGTTCCTCCTCCTGCTATTGGCTCGCCGTTCATTCAGGCTGTTATTGGCAGCTCAAGATACATAGCAGACCCATGTGTTTGTGCTTTATACAGTTTCAGCTATGTTTAGTTGGACCCTATTTAGCCCGTGTCAGCTTCTTTGTGTAGTATAAGACATAAGGTACATCCAGCTCAACAAGCCCTGATACGAGCTGTAGCAAGCGCATATGAATGCCTGGGCTGGTCGACATTTACAATGTGTGCCGTTGTATACATGAGCAACACCAAAAAGGAGGACCAAACATGACCAGCTGCTTGCTGAAGATCACCCTAAAATAATAGGATAGAGCCCAGGCAGGCTAAGACAATGGCAGGTTAGGCAGTACCACCTTTGTAGAGGCTGGGGGGAACCTAAACAAACAAAGGGGCATATTTATTATTAGCTGAAATTCAATTCAGAGTTTGAGAAAACAAAAATTCAAATATTTAAAAAATATAAATCATTTTGAAAAAGTAGGAAAACTTGGAAATTCTTAAAATACTGTTCCATGCCTCATAATACAGGTATGGGATCCGTTATCCAAAAACTCTTCATTCAGAAAGCTCCAAATTATGGGAAGGCCATCTCCTATAGACTCCATAAAACCGTGCCTCATACTTGATTCAAACAGTGGTGTAATTAGATGTTATTGGGGCCCAACCCACAGCAAATTATTTTTAGGGCCCTCCCAAATGCTTTTTTTACCATTATATATTGAAATGGCTCATTAATTACAGCCTCATGGGGCCCCTATACCTCCTGGGCTCCCCTGCAGCTGCAGGGTCTGCTTCCTTTGTAATTACACCTTTGCAAACTAAGATATAATTAATCCTTTTTGGAAGCAAAAGCAGCCTATTGGATTTATTTAATGTTTAAATGATTTCCTAGTTATGGGAAGGCAATCTCCCATAGACTGTGTTAAAGCAAATAATTCTAATTCTTCCTTTTTCTCTGTAATAATAAAACAGTACCTTGTACTTGATCCCAACTAAGATATTATTAAACCTTATTGGAATCAAAAACAGCCCATTTCAGTTTATTTAATATTTACATTATATTCTAGTACAGTTAAAGTATGAAGATCCAAATTACAGAAATATCCCTTATCTGGAAAACCCAGGTCCTTTGCATTCTGGATAACCATACCTGTATTACAGTTTAAATCATATGACATCAAGAATTTTGATTTGGGTGAACACTTCTTTGCAGTTTGGGTGATTCTCTATGAACATGTGTATGTTATTTTCCAGGGGTTTTTCTGTAATCTTTTTAGGGGTTTATAGGGGTTATAGGAACCCTGACCAAATATTAAATTATACAGGTGGGATGCCCAATGTTATGAGTCATAATTATTTAGTTTTGCAATTGGGTTAGCTGATGAGCTCTGTAGAATTGAAAGTTGTATTTTAGTTGGTAATAGGGTGATATTTTTCTTGTGTGCACTGGCCAGCAGCTTGAATGAGTGTTTGCGTATGTAAGTGTGTCTGGCCTTTGTCTCGGAACAAAGGGTTGTGTTGCACCTCCACAAGATCACAGCTATGGTCTGACTCTTCATTACTCCTGTTTGCATAAGAATAGCTGAGCTAGTTGGACATTTACAGTGGCCTGTTGTCAGGATGGACACGGCTTCTGCTGGCAGGACCTGTATGGGGAACGTAGAGCAGTAAGTGCTATAGACCAGCTGGTAACTGCTGGTCATCTCCAGCCCTTGACAAGAGACTGATTGTGAAGGCAGCAAGCAGAGATAACTCATAAAGTAATCCCACCCCACAGGGGGGTCCATGGTAGGTTCCAAATAAATTGGGCATTTATAGCTAACCTGCTCCTCCCTGTTTGTTATTCAGTGATGCCAAACATGAGTCTTCTTAACAGCCATGGCACAATTCTATAAGCCCTTTCCACAGGCATCATAAAGGCATGTCTGTCTCTTCACTGCCATATGGACTTTTCAAACAATGGAGATGAAAGTGATTTAATATGGAGTAAGTCATGACCAATGCCAGAAATGTTGCGAAGATTGATACTGCGCATGACTTTTCTGTTCTGTCCCCACATGAAGGCGAATGAAGGTATAACTAATAGTAGCTGTGTGACTTCCTACCTTCGTATCCAAGCAGTGGGGCAGACCGGACCGGCAGATGCTCAGGTTGGATGGATCCAAAACGTAGACACAGAGATGAAATCAGCCTGAGTTTATTTGATCCAGAATACAACAATATATGGTGATACAATACTGTTCTGTAGTAGTGGTATCAATACTGTTCTGTAGATGACTTTCCTGAGGCTAACTGCTGGTCAAAAACTGATGCCTTCACAAGCCCAAAATGTCTGAATGTCCAGTCACACAGTAATGAGGCACTAAAAAATGGCTGCTGGAAGTGAGAAGGACTGAGCTGCAGAAAACCACGCCCCCGAGAGGAAAAACTTTACTAACAAGAACAGAGGTGTGCAGCATGCAAATTTTGTCCAGCAGAAAGCAGCAGTACAACAATGCACAGAAAATAACATAGATAAGAAGGTTTGATAATAATGAAGCAATTAACTATGAGGAGAACAGCACACTCCCCGTCTGAAATTTACTTTGGAGATTTCACTATGACGAATGTCCATGAAATATAACACAAACCTGCAACGAAAACATGTTAGAATGCAATAAACATAATAATATAGTTGGCTTTCTTGGCTTGTAATGGAGAAAATGTCTATAGTTCAACTTCAGTCCTGTTCATCCTTCAGGAACGTTCTCAATTGGTAATATCAAAATTAGTTCGTTAATTGGCCTTGCGAACGTTTTAAGCTCGTCCTTCCTGAAGATCTTCAACTCCACTTTTCGGACTTTGCCGTCCTCGCTAGGGAAAACCTTTGTAATCAGTCCGATAGGCCAGGCAATCCTTTCGGTTTGTTGCTCCTTCAACAATACAAGGTCTCCTTCTTTCAAGTTTGGTTTTTGGTGTTGCCATTTTCTTCTTCCTTGAAGAATATTGAGATACTCCTTTCGCCATCTGTTCCAGAAGTAATCCGCCAGGTATTGTACACGTTTCCAGTGTTTTTGGTAGATATTCGCGTGAGTAAATTCTCCACTAGGCATTAGTATATTCTCAGTTTTTTGGGTAAGTAGAGTAGCTGGAGTCAGTATGGCTGGTGTTTCAGGATCCATAGACACTGGTACAAGGGGTCTTGAATTGATAATAGCCGAAACTTCAGCAAGAAGGGTGACGAGAGTCTCATGTGTGAGTCTTGAAGAGTTTACATCCATCAACATAGAATTTAAGATGTTGCGTGAGATCCCGATCATTCTCTCCCAGGAACCCCCCATATGGGAACTATGAGGAGGATTGAAGATCCAGGTGCAACCTTTCTCCGCCAACTGATCTTGAATGGGCTTAGTGTCGATGTTCAGTTCTCTACAGGCTCCAATGAAGTTACTTCCTCGGTCTGACCTCAACTGTTTCACTGGTCCTCTGATTGCGAAGAACCGTCTTAAGGCATTAATGAGACTGGATGTGTCCATGGATTCTATCACCTCTATGTGAACGGCTCGCACACTCATGCAAGTAAATAGCACAGCCCAACGTTTACTGTTTGCGTGACCGCCACGGGTTCTGCGTGCGGACACCATCCATGGCCCAAAGACATCCAGGCCAGTATAGGTGAAGGGCGGTTCTGAACATAGTCTATCTGCAGGCAAATCAGCCATTTGTTGGTGTAGCAGTTTCCCTCTTGCTTTGCGACAGTGCACACAGTCATGCAGTATTCGGGCTACATGTTTTTTCATACCTATAATCCAAAGACCTGCAGACCTTAACTTGCCTTCGGTGATTTGTCTGCCCTGGTGTTCGGCCTTTTTGTGGTAATGTCGGATCAGCAACACGGTAATATGATGGTTGCTGGGAATAATTAGAGGATTTTGTTCTGCAACTCCTAGGTGGGCTTGATTCAAACGACCACCAACTCTGAGCAGGCCAAAACTGTCTATAAATGGATTTAGGTTGGCAAGAGGACTTTTTATAGGAATCTGCTGTCTGTTGTGCAAGCACTTCCATTCTACGTTAAATTCTCCCTGCTGGACGTGACGTATTATGAGAGACTCGCTATGAGAAATTCCCTCAGCAGACAAGGGTTTATGGCAGACATGCCAACCATGACAATCTTTATCTTCCTGGGTATTGTGATAACATCTAGCGATGTGCACTAACCTTGCAATAGTTCTGATGAGTTTCATCCAACTGGAGAAACGTTCAAAGCGATGACAATGGAGGCTGGAGGTTTGCCTTGCTTCAGTGACTAATGCACTAACTTCAGCGCGGATTTCTGGATCATTATCCGGATCCTGGATGCTGAAATCTTCCTGTACACATTCATCCGCCTCTCTTAGCAGAAACTCTGGACCTGTAAGCCAAGAAGAGTTAGTAAAAGAACATATAGACATAGGCCTGGTGGCATGATCTGCTGGATTGAGTTCGGATGGTACATAGTGCCATTGTTCAGGTTTGGAGGACCTCCTGATTCTCGCTATGCGGTTACTGACATGATTGTTCGGGAGTCTTACCCTGGTGGCTCGGAAGGGTAATGGAGAAACCCAGTGATTGGTTTTGTCTTTAAGGAACTCACTGTCCATTATCTTGACAAACTCTCTGTCTTCTACTGACAAGGCTACTTTATCGTCATCTTTGGTTGTGTGAAAGACCGATCTCCCCAAGTTGTCAGCAAAGAGGGGAGAAATGATGTCAGGTGGTTGTATGAGGTCTGGAGACTTCTCTTTCACTTCATAGTGATGAGGACACGGCTTAATGCAAGTTGTGCGTCCATCTCCACGCACGTACGTTTTGAAGGAGTTAATTCTTGGTTGATCCAAGCATACGTTTCCTATGACTACCCATCCCAAGTCCAGTCTCTGGGCATATGGGGCGTAGTCGGGACCATTACATTGTTGGCGCACCTTGTGCACCCTTAGATTGTCTCTGCCGAGCAGGAGTAGAATCTCTGCGTTGTTGTCCATAGGTGGGATAACGTTGGCAAGGTGCCTTAGGTGTGGCTGGTGAAATACAGCTTCCGGGGTAGGGATCTCATCCCTATGGTTTGGTATTTGATCGCATTCGATCAGTGTTGGTAGGGGTATTTCTGTATTCCCATTGATGGGAGAAGCAATGAATCCTTGTGCCCTCCTTCCGCTAGTCTCTATGCGGCCCGAGCAGGTGTTTAAGATGTAGGGTTCTGATGGTCCCTCTATTCCAAAGGCATCGAAGAATTTAGGTCCTGCTAGGGACCGGTTGCTTTGGTCGTCAATGATAGCATACATTTTTACTGCCTTTTCTGGTAGTCCCTCTGGATAGACCTTGATTAGGCATATTTGGGCACAACATTTCTCACTCTGGCTGTCGCCACATACTTCCAAACATGAGCAGGAAACGGCGGTGGCTGTGTTAGCGTGACTCTGAGGCTCCCCGCCATGACTTGGAGCAGGACTGGTGGTGAAGACAGCTGGTGAGTCTCTGGTGAGCGGAATTGGGTGCATAGCTGAGGCATGTCTTTCACTATGACACTCCTCACACTTGATGATGGATTTACAGTCCTTAGCCATGTGTTCCAATGAAGCGCAGCATCTGAAACACACCCCAAGCTCGCTGAGGACTTTCTTCCGCTCCTGTATGGTTTTAGATCTAAACCCTCTGCATTTGTTCAGTGAGTGTGGTTTTTTATGAATGGGACACTCACGATTGAAGGACTTGTCTCCTGATGAGGTATTGTACTGTTTACCCGTGGGTGCTGCAGGTGATGGTAGGTTAGTCTTTCTGACATTCACGCTGCTTTTAAAGTCTCTGTTTTTATGCAAGACACTTTCGTACCTTGAAGATGGTGTCGCTGAAGCTGTAGCATTGAACTCCAGGAAATCGAGGCTGGGGTCATTCCTCATCTGGGACTGTTCATCGATGAATCTGCAGAAATGAATAAATGGGGGAAAGGTGACATCATGCACTCTTTTGTACCTTGAGACTGATGCCGCCCACTTTTCTTGCAGACTGTAGGGTAACTTCACGACAATTGGGTTCACTCCATGGGCTGTATCCAGGTAGCACAGGCTGGTCAAGCGAGTGTCTCTTTTGGCAAGCTCTAATTCCATGAGCAGATCACTCAAATCCTGAAGCTTATGGACATCCTTGAGATTGATCTTTGGGACGTTCTGCAGTCTCTTGAATAGGGCTTTCTCTATTGCTTCTGCACTGCCGAATGTACGTTCGAGTCTCTGCCAGGCGGCAGCGAGACCTGCTTCTGCTTGTCCCACATAGACAGTTCTGAGGCTCTTAATACGACTTGTGGAGCCTGGGCCCAGCCATTTGATCAAGAGATCGAGCTCCTGCTCTGCGGTCAGGTTGAGGTTGGCAATGGCGGCTTTGAAGGTTGCTTTCCAGGCTCTGTAGCTCTCTGCACGGTCATCAAATTTTGAGAGACTTGTGTTAATTAGCTCTCTGCTCACCATAAACCTGGCAAACTCGGACATATCTGATTTCTCACTGCTTGTTGCCATGACAACTTGTGATGCCCCCAGGGCGTGTGGGCTGCGTGGCGTGAAAGGGTGAGATGCTTCCGGGTAGAATGATGTTGCTGCAGGGTTGAGCTGTGGTCTAGCCTCTGTAGATTGTGATGACTGCTGCTTGAGCTGTGACGGTAGGCCGGGAAATGCCGGGGAGCCTTTTTGCTGTAACACCTGTCCTTGAGAGGGCACAGCTGGGTGAACGTCATCAGATTGCTCAGGTGCTGTGGGTGGCACTGGCACTGTAGGTAGAGTTGACTTGAAGGTTTCAGTGTTGTCGGCTTGGACAGTACTGCAAACTGGGGGTGGTGCAGGTAACTGTTTTAGTACATAGTCACTGGTGCGATCGGCTGGATCATCTATCTCCTGTGGTGGCAAGCAGACTGGGTCAAGGCCTTGGCCCAATGCTTGCTCAAGTAGTCTTACTTTAGCTAATGCAATTTCCTCTTCCATCTCTGATTCAAGAATCTTTATCCGAGCCTCTGCTTCTACCCTCTTAGCCTCTGCGTCTGCTTCGGCCCTCTTAGCCTCCGCCTCTGCTTCTGTTATGGCCCTCTTGGCCTCCGCCTCTGCTTCTGCTATGGCCCTCTTGGCCTCCGCCTCTGCTTCTGCCCTCTTAGCCTCTGCATCTGCTCTTCTTGTCTCTGCTTCTGCCCTCGCAAGAGCTTCTTTTTCAGTGAAGGAGCGTCTCACCTTGGATTGCTCTGCATTTATGCGGGCCTCTAGTAGTCGGTCGCTTAGAGCTGAGCTTCTTGAGCACGATGATCTGTATGACCGAGAGGAATGTTTAGATGAATTTGATCTGTGGGATCTAGTTTCTTGCAGATGGGAGATACGGAGTTCCGCTTTATCTCTAGCACGCAGCACCATGGCGTCTCTTTGTCCGTCTATTAGTTCTGCCTTGCTCAGTTCTGACGGGGCTTCATCATTATTAACATCTTTTAAAAAGGTTATATACTTGGTGGATAGTCTCTTATATCTTTCATGAGCTGTATTCAGTCGTCCTATAGCAACTTGTAAGCTTGTGGCATCACCTGAGGATTTAAGTCCAGACATGATGGAGGAGACTCGTTCCCATAGCTCTTCCAGGCTATCGCATAGCTCATCTTTCCTGGTTTGATAGTTTTCTCTGACCTTTATTGTCGGTTTGAGCGAGCGTCTTGATCGCACGACTTGGTCTGCTGGAAGTGTGGAATCTGGTTCCTGTTCTTCATAATGATCAGTATCAGGTTGCATTATCATTGTTTCATCACTGGGGAACTGTGGGAGGTCTTTTTCGGCCATTTTGATTTAAGGTGCGCTGTCTCTTTAAGAAAATAAACTTTTGAATTGGGGGCTGAAAATAGCAGTGCGGCTCCGCTGAGGCACCCTGACAAGGTTCCTCAAGTGTTTTCGGTGAATTGCGGGGTTTGGTAGTTTGGGGACCCCGCGTGCATTCACAATTCTGTACTATGCGAGCAACGGTTAATACAGGATGTAGAAAATGGCTTGATGGGTTGAGGAGGACTTTCAGGTGAGAGTATAGATACTGCAGACACGTGGTGCTTTGGGCAGATTTGCTGCAGGTGGGCCTGGTGCCAGGGAGATTTCTGAGTATGGTACTGAACTGTGAGGTAATCTGTGGCATGGGGTATGGGCATTAAGGCAGTTTTTGACTGTTCTGTCCCCACATGAAGGCGAATGAAGGTATAACTAATAGTAGCTGTGTGACTTCCTACCTTCGTATCCAAGCAGTGGGGCAGACCGGACCGGCAGATGCTCAGGTTGGATGGATCCAAAACGTAGACACAGAGATGAAATCAGCCTGAGTTTATTTGATCCAGAATACAACAATATATGGTGATACAATACTGTTCTGTAGTAGTGGTATCAATACTGTCCTGTAGATGACTTTCCTGAGGCTAACTGCTGGTCAAAAACTGATGCCTTCACAAGCCCAAAATGTCTGAATGTCCAGTCACACAGTAATGAGGCACTAAAAAATGGCTGCTGGAAGTGAGAAGGACTGAGCTGCAGAAAACCACGCCCCCGAGAGGAAAAACTTTACTAACAAGAACAGAGGTGTGCAGCATGCAAATTTTGTCCAGCAGAAAGCAGCAGTACAACAATGCACAGAAAATAACATAGATAAGAAGGTTTGATAATAATGAAGCAATTAACTATGAGGAGAACAGCACATTTTCAATGTTGGTTCTTCTTCCACAGGGCTAATTCCACGGTGACCTATTATTAAATTAGCTGTTGAGGGGGGAAACATGGATAGTGTTGTACCACCAAGTCTATTTTATACGATTCTTGCAAACTCTTACAAAACACACAAAGAAAAGTGTTTGACATTGCCGGTTCTGACTTCATATGAAGAGACAATTATGTTTTTTTGTAAACCGGGTGGTTCAGATATTTAAATATCATGTAACCATAGTGCAATCACAGATATGGGGGTACATACTACTGTCCATTCCATTTTCAGGGAACATAGACATTTATCAGCTCTTGTTGAATGTTATCTACCTATCTACCTATGTTTTAGAAGAGCACATATATGCAGTGGCAGAACAATAGAGCAGAGGTCCCTTAAACTTTTTTTTTTATCCATGAGCCATATTCAAATATAAAAAGACTTGGGGAGCCACACAAGCATAAAAAGTCTCTGGAGTGTCAAATAAGGGCTGTGATTGGCTATTTGGTAGCAACTATTTGGACTGGCAGCCTACAGGAGGATCCTTTTGGCAGTACACCTGTTTTTTATGCAACCAAAACTTGCCCCCAAGGAAAGAACTGAAAAAGGGGTTTTTGAGTGACATTTTGCTCAGGAGCCATTGGATTGGGATCGCTGTCACGGGGGGCGGACCACGGGTCGAAGTTGTGGCAAGTGCTAGGTACTCTGAAGATGTTTTGCTTGGGCGCTCGGATGCTTAGTGTTTACATCGCTGCATAGATATGCTGCAGCATAATGACCAGTCTTTAGACTTAATTGGTCACCTATGTTAATTGTGCCATACCAATCCCCAATCAGTGGCTCATGAGCAACATGTTGCTCCCCTCCCAGTGACTTCAAAGGTGGCTATTTTAAAATTTCTGGAATTCAGGCAAGTTTTGGAAGCTAACATAAAGACTGTCAGTCCACAGGTGACTCAAATAGCCCTTATCTGGCACAATGAGGCTTTTGTGGCTCGCCAACACTTTTTACATGTGTGTGTGCCGCGTGAATGAAAAAAAGTTTGGGATTCCAGTGCCATACCATACACTAGCAAACAATTAGCCTAAAGGTGGTTATACATTGTCTGATGAGCTACCCTATTTAGTCATTGCATGGGCCGCACAGATGAATACCAAAAAAAATGGCCATACATGTGAATGTGTGTGTGTGTGTTATAGAGGTGGCTTTTCTTTGTCCAGAAACTACTGAGATTATGTTGTCTCAGCATCTGAGGCACCAACCTAGTTGCCTGAGAGTTGATTGGTTCTTGTTAACCAAAAACTTCTGATGGCTGATTCTATTAATGTCTTTAAGAGGCATTAATGCCTTTAATAGGGATGTGCCGAATCGACTATTTTGGATTTGGCCGAACCCCCGAATCCTTCATGAAAGTTTTGGCTGAACACCGAACCTAACACGGACCCTAATTAGCGTATGCAAATGAGTGAGGAGGAAAAAAAGAGAGCGGCACCATTAAAAAAATTTTACTTCTTTGTTTTGTGACAAAAAGTCACATGATTTAAAAGATTTGTTACAGCCAGGAACAAGGATTCGTCCGAATCCTGCTGAAAAGGCCCGAATCCTAGCTGAATACCGAACCGAATACTGGATTCAGTGCATCCCTATAATATAACCTTTGGTAAGGGTAAGCAGTTTTACCAAGAGAGCTCTAAACTTCACTCAGGGTTTTAAAGGAAAACTATACCCCCAAAATGAACACTTAAGCAACAGATAGTTCATATCATATTAAGTGGCATTTTAAAGAATCTTACCAAACTGGAATATATATTTAAGCAAATATTGCCTTTTTACATCTCTTGCCTTGAGCCACCATTTCCTGATGGTCTGTGTGCTGCCTCAGAGATCACCTGACCAGAAATACTACAACTCTAACTGTAACAGGAAGAAGTGTGGAAGCAAAAGACACAACTCTGTCTGTTAATTGGCTCATGTGACCTAACATGTATGGTTTGTTGGTATGTTTGTGAGTACAGTGAATCCTACGATCCCAGGGGGCGGCCCTTATTTTTTAAAATGGCAATTTTCTATTTATGATTACCCAATGGCACACACAACTAGAAAAGTATATTATTATGAAAATGGTTTATTTACATGAAGCAGGATTTTACATATGAGCTGTTTTATGCAATATCTTTTTATAGAGACCTTCATTGTTTGGGGGGTATAGTTTTTTTAATTATATAATCATTTATGTGAAATATAAATATATAATACACAAGGTCCATGAATATCCTGCAATTGATATCCTTATTTTATCATGCTTAGTGATGTCATTGGTTATAATCGGAGCTTAGTGATGTAATTTATGTCGCATGACTCACTGAAACTTGTGTATTATAATAAAAGTATATTAGAAAGGATATTAGAAGTCACCTCGGAGTTCCATGACCTGTATAAAAACACTTGGCCTGTGTTTTACTATTGTCATGGGACTCCTCGGTAACTTATAATATCCTAATATTTTGCAAAAGGGGGTACTTTATTCACTATATAAAACATGCCTGCGCTGAACATTTTTGGATATTACTAATTTGCATTGATTTGATTCCCTGCTTTGTGATTAGCCGGATGCAGTAAAAACTAACCCAGCCATATTACTTCTAATAAAAGGGCACAGTCTAGCAGACAGATTTTGAAATGAACATCGGCATTCTGTTTTTTTTTTTTTTTAATTTTGATTGACTCTATTATTGGACACTCCATCTCTTAAATGGTTTCTGTCGCTACAATAAAGGCGACGCCGTTAGTCATTGCACTTTTCTGTCTCTTTAACGAGGGAACAGATGCCACAAGCACAATTGCAATTCCTGCCAGAGGCCAATTAATGATTACATAGCACACAGGCATTTAGGCAAGTAATTGTTTTACTAACACAGATGTTTTGTGGAAGTCATAAAAGATCAGAAGGGGCATTGTCTAAAGAAATTGGTATTAGATTAGCCTCTTGCCCTATAAACTCTTTCCAATGACCAGGAATTAGAAATGGCAGCAGCAGGGAACTCCATGGTGTAGGAATGCATGGTTTAGACCCAATATGAGTGCATACCTTGTTATTTTGCAGTATGACACTAAAAGCCCCCATACACGGGCCGATAAAAGCTGCCGACAGACCGAGTCGGCAGCTTATTGGCCCGTGTGGAGCCATCAGCAGGGCTTCCCCCAATCAATATCTGGCAGAAAGTCGGCCAGATCTTGATTGGGCAGGTTAAAAAATCCAGTCGGATCGCGGCAGCATTTATGCGTGTATGCGGTCCCGCGATCCGACTGCCAGTTTCGGATGCATTGTGATCCAGTCATTGGGCACTAGGGCCCACTATCGGATCAGTTTGATATCGCCCACTTCAATGTGGGCATATCAAGGAGAGATCCGCTTGTTTGGCGACATCGCCTAACGAGTGGATCTCCGCGTCTATGGCCACCTTAAGGCCTATAGCACATAGGGCACACGTCCAATGGAAAACAGCAGTGATTAGAACACCCACTCTGATCAGTGTATCATATCGTTTATTTCATTTCAATTATGATTTCGGTCCAGAATTCTATAAATTTACATTTCCGCTTAATAGTTGCACCTTAATCTTAAGCATCAGGGGCACATAGAAGAAATGTTGGAGGCTATATTATAAAGGCAGACTGGGTTCTTATGAGATATCAATTTAGATTAGCCTTTCAGGGGTTCTTAAAGGTCAAGGAAAAGTAAATTCACAGGGGGGGGTGCCGATATGTTATGCGTTCCCCCATAATTAAATTGCTATGTTTTTTCCAGACTTGTATTTTTGTAAAAAAAAACTGCACAAATGCATGTGGAAAAATAATGCCACGCTACCGTTTTACTTATTTTTCCCAGGCATCCCTAGCTGACTGACACTCAAACATGCCTAATACTGGTATGGGATCCGTTATCAGAAAACCTGTTATCCAGAAAGCTCCGAATTACAGGTAGGCCGTCTCCCATAGACTCCATTTTAATCAAATAATTCAAAATTGTAAAACACAATTCCTTTATCACTCTAATAATAAAACAGAACCTTGTACTTGATCCAAACTATGTTATAATTAATCCTTATTGGAGGCAAAACCAGCCCATTGAGTTAATTGAATGTTTAAATGATTTTTTAGTAGATTTAAAGTATGGAGGTCCAAATTACGTAAAGATCCCTTATCCGGAAAACCCCAGGTCCCGAGCATTCTGGATAACAGATCCCATACCTGTACAGAAAAATCATAAAATATTATTTTACTGCACATGCACAAGCCAGGGATGACTGGAAATAGGGTAAATTGGCAGTGTGGCCCTCTGTTAGGGCTCGGAAGAACCTAGCGATTGGTTTTAAATTGGGGTGACAAAAAAAATTGGCAGTATTTGTGCTCATACATGCTTCTTGCACTTGCAAATACTTATGGGGAAGCGTCAATGTACCATCGCAACCTCCACTAATAAATATAGTGCAAGTGCATTGATACTAGGGAACCTTGTAATTCCACCAGCCTGGTTCTGGTAGTAGTTCCACCACTAGGTTGCACTAGCTGCCTCTGATTTGTGGCAAGTGAATCACATGTCAATGGCCATTTTATAACATATTAAAGGTGAGCAAAGTTTTTGCTTGTGGGCAAGAAATGACAATAGCCATAGATATTTTTTAATGAAAAGAATAGGATAAAAAGTATGTTCAGCCCTATCCACTGAGTGTTTAAAAAAGGGTATACTTAAATGTATTGCATGGTATAAGTAAATCAGATAAGACATGTATGGATTTAAAGCTCCACTCTAGTTTTCCAGGGTTCAATGTATCACCCAGCTGCCCCACTACTGCTTTCTGGCAGGCTGTTGTTTCTCCTACTCAATGTAACTGAAAATGTCTCAGTGGGACCTGGATTTTACTATTAAGTACTGTTCTACCAGGAAGCTGTTATGTTGTATCAGGGAGCTGCTATCTGGTTACCTTCCCATTGTACTGTTGTTAGGCTGCTGGGGGGGGGGGGCTGATATCACTCAAAGTTGCAGTACAGCAGTAAAGAGTGACTAAAGTTTATCAGAGCACAAGTCACATGACTGAGGGCAGCTGGGAAACTGACAATATGTCTAGCCCCATGTCATATTTCAAAATTAAATCTAAATAAACCTGTTTGCTCTTTTCAGAAACGGATTTGATGCATATACGCCAGTCTGTATATGCAGTATATAGCGCTCTGGGCTGGAATCCATGGCCTGGCACTGTGCTTGAGAGGATTTGTTAGAACATGAAAGAACAGATGCTGTGCCTCCCATTGACACATGCTGATCACTGTTGTGAGAAGGTCGCACAGTCATTCATTAGGGATAATTGGTCCCCAGGCTGCTTTGCTCACCTGCATCATTACCCTCTGCATGTGCCCCCATCACTGGCATATTAGCAGCATTGGGATCTCGTTATGTCTTTATCCAAATGGTCTCATTTAGAAGAGAAAAGCCGATGTTATGAAGGGCAATTACACGCTAAGTGTTTACTGTATAATTTTCATCTGTCTGACGGCCGGGGACAAACGCTGGAGCGGTGTTTAACCTTAGATTTCTGATGGAATAGCTGAGCCACCTCATGTCCTTTCCTTATCTCTGCAAAGTAATGCTATGCCATCTTCTGCCCCGCCTGTAGGTGCCCTGCTGCACCATACCCCCCATCTCAGGGCTGTCCAACTGGTGGCCCTCAGACCCCCCTTCTGTGGCCCCCCACATGCTGTGTCTGTTTACCATATGTAAAATGTAAAAGATATCACTACAGAGATCAACTGGCCCCTGCATTGTTTAAACCTTAAATTCAAACTCTAATCCCCTGTATTGTTCACACCTGTGATCCCCCTGCATTGTTCACACTTGTGACACCTCTATTGTTTATATCCTAAACCCTGTACTGTTCCACCTGAGACCCAGACTGACTGCCCACATTGTTCACCTGTTCACATCTTATTCCAAATGCTAATGGGGCACCAGCACTGTTTCCCTGTCTCCTGCTCTGTTCTGCCTTCCCTCCCCGTGTGTGCCATTCTCTGCTTGCCCAGGGCTGCTTGTGTGTGCCATTCTCTGCTTGCCCAGTGCTGCTTGTGTGTGCCATTCTCTGCTTGCCCAGTGCTACTTGTGTGTGCCATTCTCTGCTTGCCCAGTGCTGCTTGTGTGTGCCATTCTCTGCTTGCCCAGTGCTGCTTGTGTGTGCCATTCTCTGCTTGCCCAATGCTGCTTGTGTGTGCCATTCTCTGCTTGCCCAATGCTGCTTGTGTGTGCCATTCTCTGCTTGCCCAGTGCTGCTTGTGTGTGCCATTCTCTGCTTGCCCAGTGCTGTTTTGTGTGTCATTCTCTACTTGCCCAGTGCTGCTTGTGTGTGCCATTTTCTGCTTGCCCTACGCTACCTGTGGAATGTAAGCCTGTTAGGGGTTTGTTCTGGGGATTTGTTAGCATTTGGAAATTGTTGTTAAGGGCCCTTAAGGTGTTTAATTATGTATTGGGGGGTTGTTGTATTATCCACAGGGGAGGGTGAGGCATATGGATTTAAGGGTATGTTTTTAACATAACTTAAATTTTTGTGATGAGAGATTTCCCTGCAGTGATCACCAACCTTTTGTTTTTTTGGTGTGCTACCACCGTTAATGTGGATATGATCTTAAAAGTTCTTGTGGTAATATGGGTGTGGTTTAAAAGGGGGCGTGACCAACACTGACCTCTATTATCGGCCCTCCACCACATAGGCCAGTAAAATTTTGGCCCTCGGTACCACAGAAGTTGGACAGCACTGCCCCATCTGATTGAATACATTTCCAATCACAAAGTTCAATATTAACCAGCTTTCACAGAATTTGTTGTGCCGATTATCTCCCATAAATAATCTTAATTTAGAACAGTGGCTCAAGTGTAATAAAGTAATCACAATATAATACAGTGTTGCCCTGCACTGGTAAAACTGATGTGTTTGCTTCAGAAACACTACTATTGTTTATATAAACACAGTGGCGTAACCGGGGGAGCAGGGGGTGCGATTGGGCCATGGGCCACACCCCCTCAGGGCCCCCCTGGCAACTTGCGCGCCACTGACTCTGCTGCTGCTGGCTGATTCCGGGCGGAGAATATAGAGTACAGAGGGGGTCTTGCCTGCACGTCCTGTGCTAGGGCCTGCCCCCTCTAGTTACGTTACTGTATAAACAAGCTGCTGTGTAGCAATGGGGGCAGCCATTCAAAGAAGAAAAGGCTCAGGTTACACAGCAGATATTAGATAAGCTCTGTAGAATATAATGGTGTTATCTGTTATCCACTATTTAACCTGTGACATATAGCCTTTTTTCAATTTCCGCCATTTCTACACAGAAGCTTGTTTATATGAACTATAGTAGTGTTACTGGAGCAAACACATCAGTTTTACCAGTGCAATGCAACACTATATGATATTTTCATTACTTTAAAACACTTTCATTTTTTGGTGTTACTGTTCCCTTAAGACATTGAGGGTGGTGGCACATGGGGAGATTTAGTTGCCTGCGATAAATCTTCGCTACTGCGGTTGACTAATCTCCAACAAGAATGGGAATCGCCAGTGGGATGGCATCCGTGTCGCTTCAGTTTTCTGAAGTCGCCCAAAGTTTCCTCGTGCGTCAACTTCGGAAAACCGAAGCGACACTTATGCCATCCCGCCAGCGACCACAGGTCCAGCCGCCTATAGCAATCATTTTGAAGGTGGCATTTACTGGTCATCCTTTTAAAAGCAAACTTATTGGTTGTTATGGGTTTCTGCACCTGGACAAACTTGGTGCTTTTTATCACGTATAAGAATATATATTGTAACAATAACAGAGCCAACTGATAGAGAAGCAGCAGGGGAGTTGCGCCAATGAGGTGAGTTGAAAAAACTCGGTTTAAGCTGCAGTGCCGAACTAGTTACCGGGGAGGCAAAAAAACTCTGCCTTTATAATAGTAATGTACCACAGAGTGACTTTAATGATTGTTTATGTACAGTATATTTTTATACCCTCCACCTACTCAGACTAGTAAAGAGCAAATAAATCTGTGGATGTGCAGTATGTGGGCCAACAGACAAGCTACTTGGATCCTAATATCAACATTACAATTGGATGGCAAGGTGATAAAGTGACAGACAAATTGATCCCTTAAGGTGGTACACTATAAGATCCTCTCGTTTGGCAAGGTCGCCAACGGCTGGGCGATATTGGATGAATCCGAATGTTCGGCTCTGGGGCCACACGATCGGATCACAATACTACGAATGGGCTCCGACGGGTCGCAGGACAGCAACATCTAGCCGATGCAGTCCTGGATTGTATGAAAAATCAAACTGGACCGATCGATATCTGGGCAATTTTCGGCCTGATATCGATCGGGAGGACCCGTCGGGAGCCCCCACACATGAGCAGATAAGCTGCCAAATTGGTCTAAAGGATCTGCCTATGTATGGCCACCTTTAGGCAATGTGGCTTTGCAATCAGAAACAAGCAACACAAGAGCTAGGCAAGATGGTTCATAAAGCTGTTACTACTTAGGGAACTATAATCCTTATATTGGTGTGTAATCTTCATAGCAAAATTAACACAGAGTTTTCTTAGTCTTATTTTTTTGTATTGAGATTTTTACATTTAAAATGCTAAAAGTCTGAAGTTTGTAGAGACAAATATCTGGCACCGATACCAGTAGTAAGTATTATTGGTTGTGTGGATTTCTACAAATCCATCTGAAGCCACGAAAACAGCCGAAGCCGAACTCCCGAAGCGGCGAAAAGACCTGAAGTCACGAAAACCGCAGAAATTGAAGTCCTGAAGCTGCGAATAGACCCAAACTCACTAAAGGAGGCGAAGTTGAAGTGCTGAAACCACAAGTTCAATTCTACTGAACACCAATATGGGATTTTTTTTATAATCCCCTGCCCACCAATATTTTAATATTCTATAGGCCCCTGCCACCAAGTTTTTAACTTGTAAGGGGGGCCCTGGCGCCAATGTTTTTTTTTTTAATATTTTTTGGGGCCCCAATTGTGTTTTTTTTTTTATCAATTCTTTATTTTTATATTATCAGAAAAGAAAAAAGGGGGGGGGACGAGTTACAGAAAAGAAGGAGGGGAGGGTAGCAAAAATCCACAATAAACTCACATCTTGGCCCCAATTGTTTTTAAGGGGGGCTGTGACACCAATGTTTTTTTTAAAAAACATTTTGGGGCCCCAATTTTTTTTTAACTTGTAAGGGGGCCCTGGTACCAATGTTTTATTTTTAATTTATAAGGGGGCCCTGACTGTCAATAGCTTTTTATAACTTGTGTGGGAGGGTACATTTTTAGCACTGATGTCTGTGTGGTATTTGGGCGGGATGGAGTGGGGCATGGGCGGGCCCTGAAAATGTTGTTGTAGGGGGCCCCGTGATTTCTAATTGCAGCCCGGGTTGTGTGTGTACCTTTCACTCCATAAGAACACTTATTTCCTCCCAGAGATGGAGCTTAACATCAAGCAGACCTCTAGTTCAGCTGTGAACTCCTTATGCCCCGCACCCATTACTGTTTACATATTTAAAGTTATGACTTTATTGGCCCTGGAATTAGGATTGCCACCTATTCTTGAAAAAAATACCGGCCTAATAACATTGGCATCAAGCAACATTTTTACCGGCCAGGTGGCAACCCTACCTGGAATTGAAGAGGAAGATGCCCTGCAATTTAGGCAGGGCCGGATTTGTACATAGGGGACCCATAGGCTGGGACCACTTGTTCTCCTCCCTTCCCCCTTCAGCCTCCCCCTTCATATGCACATGCAAAGTCTTATCTCGTTGGGTCCAGAGCATAGGTATTGGCACACAGGAGATTTAAAGAGCTATGTCCACATGTCACCAGTGCTTCTGAACCCATTGCAATGTGTCTGGGTGACATGCTTTCCATAAAGTTCTGCAGCCCTCGGCCTGGACCTTTGTGGCCTTTGCACAGATCTGGTCCTGAATTTAGGAAGCCTGTGGCCCCCCGGTAATAGGGATGAGTAGGATGCAGAAGTTATAACTAGCTGCTATTATTTACCTACATATACAACATGGCGGACGCAGTGTAATGGCTTGGGCGTGCATGGCTGCCAGTGGCACTGGGACACTAGTGTTTATCTATGATGTGACACAGAACAGAAGCAGCTGAATGAATTCTGAGGTGTTCAGAGACACTGTCTGCTCAAATCCGGCTAAATGTAGTCAAATTGATTGGGAGGCGTTTCATAATGACCCAAAACATACAGCCAAAGCAACCCAGGAGTTTTTTAAAGCAAAGAAGTGGAATATTCTTGAATGGCCAAGTCAGTGACCTGGTCTGAACCCAATTAAGCTGCATTTTACTAAACTTGGGACAGAAAGGCCCACAAACAAACAGCAACTGAAAGCTGCTGCAGGAAATGCCTGGAGGAAACCCAGAATCTGGTGATGTCCATGAGTTCAAGACTTCAGTCAGCAAAGGGGTTTCAACCAAGTATTTTCAGTTTTTTTAATTTGTCCAACTACTTTTGAGTCCCTGAAATGAAGTGATTGCGATAAAAAAAAGGCTTAAGTTCCTCACAATTTTTAAGCCATCTTTTTGTTCAACCCACTGAATTAAAGCTGAAAGTCTGCAGTTGAACTGTGGCAATCATTTATCAACACTGGGCACATTTGCCTCCTGGTAGTAACCCATAGCAACCAAATCAGTGGTTGGCTTTTTTTGAGGCAGCCGCAGGTAGAACAATGAATGCAACAATTTGATTGTTTGACATCTGGGTAACGACCCACGGGAAAAATGACCCTGTGTTGATAAATTACCCCAATATTGTAACTTCCCATGGGGCACCGCTGATGATTAGGGGGCCTAAACTTTTTTTTTTACTTATTAACAACATTGGGCACAACCATTATTTTTACCGGCCATGCCGGTAAAATACCGGACAGGTGGTATACCTACAGACACACAGTGATAGGGTTGCCACCTGGCTGGTATTTTACCGGCCTGGCCAGTAATAAATGGTGCTTGATGCCAATTTTATTTATATGGAAAACCCATAAAGATATAGGAAGGTCGGAATTTTTTTTCAGAAGAGGTGGCAACCCTAATTAAACTATGCGTGTCTGGTACCTATTGGGGTTTCTGCAATAGGTTTATTGCATGGACTGTACCACTTTCTCCACAAAGACACAGGTGAACCCTTGGAATCCAGTAGCTTCAGGAATACCTCACACACATACATTAACGCTGTCTGTGTTGCTTTAATGTTGCACTATGTATTATGTGGTAATCTATGCCATTATTGTGGCCAGGCCGGTGGTAGCACTGTTTGTTACTACTGACTCAGCCTTGCTACACTACACAGGGCTCAGATATGGACAAAAACTACATTTCCCAGTCATCCCTTCGCACAAACGTACCGATTGCGTCATGGCAGGGCGGCGGCGCGCTGCACTGTGGGAAGGAGCGGGCTCACCATCATGGCGGCCTCCATTTCGGGTTATACGTTCAGTTCCTTATGTTACCACAGCGCCAACAGCGGCTCGGACCACGTAAGTTCTCGGCGGTGCGGGGAAGTGAGGGACGCTTGTATGTGAGGTGCCCCCCTCCCCCGAGGTTGGTAGAGTCCTGATTGGGTGTGGCTGGAGGAGAGGGGACAGTCTGTGCTTGTGACTGGAAGAAGTAGGCAGGGAGCTTTGCTCCTGGAATTGGGCATTAGTTATGGTTGGCCAGACGCAGGGACTGTTTTTGTGTGAGGGAAATGTAGTTACTGCCAGCATTCCAAGGGTGTGTCAGTGTCATAGTACAAAGGGTAAATAGTGTACAACAGCCTTGTCCAACCTGCAGCTAAAACTCCCAGCATCCCAGAGCCTGTCAGGTGAATGCTGGGAGTGGTCACGCAACAGCTGGAGGGCAGCAGGTTATGTGAGAGGTTTTCTCCCCCCTGATGGGCCCTGATCCCTGGGGGAGGCTTTACCAGGGGCCCCACCTCTTCTTGCACAAACCTCACCCCACAGTCTGGCTCTATTTATTCACCTCACCAGCCCAGCAGCAGAGCATATTGTACAATACAGTGAGGAACAATGTGACCTAATGGCACTCAACACTGGCTGGCGGCGCCTGGGAGTCACATTAGAAGAGGAAGAAGGAACGGGCTGGGGAAGTTACTTATTGAAGTGAAACAGAACTGCCGCGCTTATTATTGTGCTCAGAATGTGTTCCCATAGGGAGAATGTAATAGCTGGGTGTTTGGCAAATCGATCTGATTTACAGGGATATCATTGAATAATTTGCACCCGATTTACAGGGACCCCATTGAGGCAGTTGCACCTGATTTACAGGGATACCATTGAGGTAATTGCACCTGATTTACAGGGATACCATTGAGGTAATTGCACCTGATTTACAGAGATACCATTGAGACAATTGCACCCGATTTACAGAGATACCATTGAGACAATTGCACCTGATTTACAGGGATACCATTGAGGCAATTGCACCTGATTTACAGAGATACCATTGAGACAATTGCACCCGATTTACAGAGATACCATTGAGACAATTGCACCTGATTTACAGGGATACCATTGAGGCAATTGCACCTGATTTACAGAGATACCATTGAGGTAATTGCACCTGATTTACAGGGATACCATTGAGGTAATTGCACCTGATTTACAGGAATACCATTGAGGCAATTGCACCTGATTTACAGGGATACCATTGAGGCAATTGCACCTGATTTACAGGGATACCATTGAGACAATTGCACCTGATTTATAGGGATACCATTGAGGTAATTGCACCTGATTTACAGGGATACCATTGAGGCAATTGCACCTGATTTACAGGGATACCATTGAGGCAATTGCACCTGATTTACAGGGATACCATTGAGGTAATTGCACCTGATTTACAGGGATACCATTGAGACAATTGCACCTGATTTGCAGGGATACCATTGAGGCAATTGCACCTGATTTACAGAGATACCATTGAGGTAATTGCACCTGATTTACAGGGATACCATTGAGGCAATTGCACCTGATTTACAGAGATACCATTGAGGCAATTGCACCTGATTTACAGAGATACCATTGAGGTAATTGCACCTGATTTACAGGGATACCATTGAGACCATTGCACCTGATTTACAGGGATACCATTGAGGCAATTGCACCTGATTTATAGGGATACCATTGAGACAATTGCACCTGATTTATAGGGATACCATTGAGGCAATTGCACCTGATTTACAGGGATACCATTGAGGTAATTGCACCTGATTTACAGGGATACCATTGAGACAATTGCACCTGATTTGCAGGGATACCATTGAGGCAATTGCACCTGATTTACAGGGATACCATTGAGGCAATTGCACCTGATTTACAGGGATACCATTGAGGCAATTGCACCTGATTTACAGGGATACCATTGAGGTAATTGCACCTGATTTACAGGGATACCATTGAGACAATTGCACCTGATTTGCAGGGATACCATTGAGGCAATTGCACCTGATTTACAGGGATACCATTGAGGCAATTGCACCTGATTTACAGGGATACCATTGAGGCAATTGCACCTGATTTACAGGGATACCATTGAGGCAGTTGCACCTGATTTATAGGGATACCATTGAGGCAATTGCACCTGATTTACAGGGATACCATTGAGGTAATTGCACCTGATTTACAGGGATACCATTGAGACAATTGCACCTGATTTGCAGGGATACCATTGAGGCAATTGCACCTGATTTACAGGGATACCATTGAGGCAATTGCACCTGATTTACAGGGATACCATTGAGGCAATTGCACCTGATTTACAGGGATACCATTGAGGCAGTTGCACCTGATTTATAGGGATACCATTGAGGCAATTGCACCTGATTTACAGGGATACCATTGAGGTAATTGCACCTGATTTACAGGGATACCATTGAGACAATTGCACCTGATTTATAGGGATACCATTGAGGCAATTGCACCTGATTTACAGGGATACCATTGAGGTAATTGCACCTGATTTACAGGGATACCATTGAGACAATTGCACCTGATTTGCAGGGATACCATTGAGGCAATTGCACCTGATTTACAGAGATACCATTGAGGTAATTGCACCTGATTTACAGGGATACCATTGAGGCAATTGCACCTGATTTACAGAGATACCATTGAGGCAATTGCACCTGATTTACAGAGATACCATTGAGGTAATTGCACCTGATTTACAGGGATACCATTGAGACCATTGCACCTGATTTATAGGGATACCATTGAGGTAATTGCACCTGATTTACAGGGATACCATTGAGGCAATTGCACCTGATTTACAGGGATACCATTGAGACAATTGCACCTGATTTACAGGGATACCATTGAGGTAATTGCACCTGATTTACAGGGATACCATTGAGGCAATTGCACCTGATTTACAGGGATACCATTGAGACAATTGCACCTGATTTATAGGGATACCATTGAGGCAATTGCACCTGATTTACAGGGATACCATTGAGGTAATTGCACCTGATTTACAGGGATACCATTGAGACAATTGCACCTGATTTGCAGGGATACCATTGAGGCAATTGCACCTGATTTACAGGGATACCATTGAGGCAATTGCACCTGATTTACAGGGATACCATTGAGGCAATTGCACCTGATTTACAGGGATACCATTGAGGCAGTTGCACCTGATTTATAGGGATACCATTGAGGCAATTGCACCTGATTTACAGAGATACCATTGAGGTAATTGCACCTGATTTACAGGGATACCATTGAGACCATTGCACCTGATTTACAGGGATACCATTGAGGTAATTGCACCTGATTTACAGGGATACCATTGAGGCAATTGCACCTGATTTACAGGGATACCATTGAGACCATTGCACCTGATTTACAGGGATACCATTGAGGTAATTGCACCTGATTTACAGGGATACCATTGAGGCAATTGCACCTGATTTACAGGGATACCATTGAGACAATTGCACCTGATTTATAGGGATACCATTGAGGCAGTTGCACCTGATTTACAGGGATACCATTGAGGCAATTGCACCTGATTTACAGGGATACCATTGAGGTAATTGCACCTGATTTACAGGGATACCATTGAGACAATTGCACCTGATTTGCAGGGATACCATTGAGGCAATTGCACCTGATTTACAGGGATACCATTGAGGCAATTGCACCTGATTTACAGGGATACCATTGAGGCAATTGCACCTGATTTACAGGGATACCATTGAGGCAGTTGCACCTGATTTATAGGGATACCATTGAGGCAATTGCACCTGATTTACAGGGATACCATTGAGGTAATTGCACCTGATTTACAGGGATACCATTGAGACAATTGCACCTGATTTACAGAGATACCATTGAGGCAATTGCACCTGATTTACAGGGATACCATTGAGGTAATTGCACCTGATTTACAGGGATACCATTGAGACAATTGCACCTGATTTGCAGGGATACCATTGAGGCAATTGCACCTGATTTACAGAGATACCATTGAGGTAATTGCACCTGATTTACAGGGATACCATTGAGGCAATTGCACCTGATTTACAGAGATACCATTGAGGCAATTGCACCTGATTTACAGAGATACCATTGAGGTAATTGCACCTGATTTACAGGGATACCATTGAGACCATTGCACCTGATTTACAGGGATACCATTGAGGTAATTGCACCTGATTTACAGGGATACCATTGAGGCAATTGCACCTGATTTACAGGGATACCATTGAGACAATTGCACCTGATTTATAGGGATACCATTGAGGCAATTGCACCTGATTTACAGGGATACCATTGAGGTAATTGCACCTGATTTACAGGGATACCATTGAGACAATTGCACCTGATTTGCAGGGATACCATTGAGGCAATTGCACCTGATTTACAGGGATACCATTGAGGCAATTGCACCTGATTTACAGGGATACCATTGAGGCAATTGCACCTGATTTACAGGGATA
Source organism: Xenopus petersii (assembly GCA_038501925.1). Taxonomy (NCBI): domain Eukaryota; kingdom Metazoa; phylum Chordata; class Amphibia; order Anura; family Pipidae; genus Xenopus; species Xenopus petersii. The sequence continues at coordinate 127,007,987 of CM076684.1, forward strand.
CCATTGAGGCAGTTGCACCTAATTTACAGGGATACCATTGAGGCAATTGCACCTGATTTACAGAGATACCATTGAGGCAATTGCACCTGATTTACAGAGATACCATTGAGGCAATTGCACCTGATTTACAGGGATACCATTGAGGTAATTGCACCTGATTTACAGGGATACCATTGAGGCAATTGTACCTGATTTACAGGGATACCATTGAGGCAATTGCACCTGATTTACAGGGATACCATTGAGGCAGTTGCACCTAATTTACAGGGATACCATTGAGGCAATTGCACCTGATTTACAGAGATACCATTGAGGCAGTTGCACCTAATTTACAGGGATACCATTGAGGCAATTGCACCTGATTTACAGAGATACCATTGAGGCAATTGCACCTGATTTACAGAGATACCATTGAGGCAATTGCACCTGATTTACAGGGATACCATTGAGGTAATTGCACCTGATTTACAGGGATACCATTGAGGCAATTGCACCTGATTTACAGGGATACCATTGAGGCAGTTGCACCTAATTTACAGGGATACCATTGAGGCAATTGCACCTGATTTACAGAGATACCATTGAGGCAATTGCACCTGATTTACAGAGATACCATTGAGGCAATTGCACCTGATTTACAGGGATACCATTGAGACCATTGCACCTGATTTACAGGGATACCATTGAGGTAATTGCACCTGATTTACAGGGATACCATTGAGGCAATTGCACCTGATTTACAGGGATACCATTGAGGCAATTGCACCTGATTTACAGGGATACCATTGAGGCAGTTGCACCTGATTTACAGGGATACCATTGAGGCAATTGCACCTGATTTACAGGGATACCATTGAGGTAATTGCACCTGATTTACAGGGATACCATTGAGACAGTTGCACCTGATTTACAGGGATACCATTGAGGCAATTGCACCTGATTTACAGGGATACCATTGAGGTAATTGCACCTGATTTACAGGGATACCATTGAGACAATTGCACCTGATTTGCAGGGATACCATTGAGGCAATTGCACCTGATTTACAGGGATACCATTGAGGCAATTGCACCTGATTTACAGGGATACCATTGAGGCAATTGCACCTGATTTACAGGGATACCATTGAGGCAGTTGCACCTGATTTATAGGGATACCATTGAGGCAATTGCACCTGATTTACAGGGATACCATTGAGGTAATTGCACCTGATTTACAGGGATACCATTGAGACAATTGCACCTGATTTACAGAGATACCATTGAGGCAATTGCACCTGATTTACAGGGATACCATTGAGGTAATTGCACCTGATTTACAGGGATACCATTGAGACAATTGCACCTGATTTGCAGGGATACCATTGAGGCAATTGCACCTGATTTACAGGGATACCATTGAGGCAATTGCACCTGATTTACAGGGATACCATTGAGGCAGTTGCACCTGATTTATAGGGATACCATTGAGGCAATTGCACCTGATTTACAGGGATACCATTGAGGTAATTGCACCTGATTTACAGGGATACCATTGAGACAATTGCACCTGATTTACAGAGATACCATTGAGGCAATTGCACCTGATTTACAGGGATACCATTGAGGTAATTGCACCTGATTTACAGGGATACCATTGAGACAATTGCACCTGATTTGCAGGGATACCATTGAGGCAATTGCACCTGATTTACAGAGATACCATTGAGGTAATTGCACCTGATTTACAGGGATACCATTGAGGCAATTGCACCTGATTTACAGAGATACCATTGAGGCAATTGCACCTGATTTACAGAGATACCATTGAGGTAATTGCACCTGATTTACAGGGATACCATTGAGACCATTGCACCTGATTTACAGGGATACCATTGAGGTAATTGCACCTGATTTACAGGGATACCATTGAGGCAATTGCACCTGATTTACAGGGATACCATTGAGACAATTGCACCTGATTTATAGGGATACCATTGAGGCAATTGCACCTGATTTACAGGGATACCATTGAGGTAATTGCACCTGATTTACAGGGATACCATTGAGACAATTGCACCTGATTTGCAGGGATACCATTGAGGCAATTGCACCTGATTTACAGGGATACCATTGAGGCAATTGCACCTGATTTACAGGGATACCATTGAGGCAATTGCACCTGATTTACAGGGATACCATTGAGGCAGTTGCACCTAATTTACAGGGATACCATTGAGGCAATTGCACCTGATTTACAGAGATACCATTGAGGCAATTGCACCTGATTTACAGAGATATCATTGAGGCAATTGCACCTGATTTACAGGGATACCATTGAGGTAATTGCACCTGATTTACAGGGATACCATTGAGACAATTGCACCTGATTTACAGAGTTACCATTGAGGCAGTTGCACCTGACACTGACCCCATCTAAACAGCAAATGCTCTGTAAGGCTACAAATGTATTGTAATTGCTACTTTTTATTACTCATCTTTGTATTCAGACCTCTCCTGTTCATATTCCAGTCTCTTATTCAAGGGTCAAAATGACCCTAGCAACCATGCACTGATTTGAATACGATACTGGAATGTGAATAGGTGTGGGCCAGAACAGAGAGAAGCCTAATATTGTGAAATTTCTATTCTATGTGTACTGTATATTGTGAGTGGGTCCCTAAGTTCAGTAAGTGACAGCAGCACAGAGCATGTGCAGTGAATCAGCAGAAAAGAAGATGGGGAGCTACTGGGGCATCTTTGGAGACACAGATCTCTACTGCTAAAAGATTATGGTTGTCTTGGGCTGGTACAGAAGAACAAAACATAACGTACAACATTTCTAGCTACTTCTTTAGTTAGGCTTTAGTTCTCCTTTAAAGGGGTTGTTCACCTTTGAGAACTTTTAGTATGATGTAGAGAGTGATATTCCAAGACAATATGCAGTTGGGTTTTAATTTTTAATTTTTTAAGGTTTTTGAGTTGTTTAGCTTTTTATTCAGCAACTCTTCAACTTGCATTTAAAGCAATCTGGTTGGTAAGGTGCAAATTCCCCTAGCAGCCATGCATTGATTTAAATAAGAGACTGGCATATGAATAGGAGAGGGGCCGAATAGAAAGATGAGGAATACCAAGTAGCAACAACATTTGTAGCCTTTCACAGCATTTTGCTTTTTAGAAGGGGTCAGCGACACCCATTTGAAATCTGCAGAGTCAGAAGATAAAGGCAAATAACAATAAAACTATACAAAATAAATAATGAATAACAATTTAAAAGTTGCTTAGAATTGGCTGTAACATACTAAAAGTTACTTTAAAGGTGAACCACCCTTTTAAAGGGATTCTGTCTTGATTTTTATGATGTAGTTTTTATTTCTAAATTACACTGTTTACACTGCAACTAATTCACTATAAAATATGAAATGTCATTCTTGAACCAGTAAGTGGAATTCTTTTAGTTGTAATATTGGTTTGTAGGTGCATCTCAGGTAAATTTGCCTCGTCGTGTGCTTTCAGAAAGAGTCAGCACTTTAGGATGGAACTGCTTTCTGGCAGGCTGCTGTTTCTCCTACTCAATATCACTGAATATGTTGTAGTTATCGTGAGACCACGATTATCTCGAAACGATCGTTTAAATGTATGATTTGTCCGTCAACTTAAAAGATAATTTCAAGCGATATTGCCAGGAAAACTGAGGGAAGCTGCCTGCTTGGCCCTGCAAACATAGATTGCACTGGGACCGATCAATTTTCTGACAGATGTCGGATGGAAAATCGTAAGATGTGCGATCATCGATTCCCACTAACCTCATGATAATTTGACAGATTGGTCGGATTGCACTGAAATCGGTCATTCACCAACGAAAGATCTTTGCATCTATGGGGACCTTTAGGGAGCTGGTGATATCACTCCAACCTGCAGTAAAGAGTGACTGAAGTTTATCAGAGCACAAGTTACATGAATGGGGGCTGCTGGGAAACTGACAATATGTCTAGCCCCATGTCAGATTTCAAAATTATATATAAAAAAATAAATAAATCAGTTTTTCTCTTTTGAAAACCGGATTTCAGTGCAAAATTCTGCAGGAGCAGCACTTTTAACTGATGCATTTTGGGAAAAAAAGTTTTTTTCTGTGACAGTATCCCTTTAAGGAAACAGAGGGATCTGTGTTTGTCCCGGGTCTTGGATTCCGTTCATGCTTCTTTTAGCATTGAGCAAAGCACCCTAGTCTTCATGTACATAAAAGTTTCTCATGGTCACCATAATCTATAGCAAACCATACCGACCAGTAAACGAGAGCTGTTATCTCTTTCTACTCCAGAAATCAAAGATTTAGGCTATGGACACGCTTCTTTTTTTTTTTTCCCGGCGGTCTGCTCCGTGGTTTTTAAAATAGCCGACCGTTCAGTAAATACGCTAGCGGTGCCATGGATTAAACTCGAAACCGCTAAGCGTATTTACTAGGGATGCACCGAATCCAGCATGCGGTTCTGGATTCGGCCAGGATTCCGGCCTTTTCAGCAGGATTTGGATTTGCCTGAATCCTTCTTGACGGCTGAACCAAATCTGCATATACAAATTAGAGACAAGTTGGGAAATTGCGTGTCACAAAAAAGTAAGTACAAAATGTTTTCCCCTTCCCATGCCTAATTTGCATATGCAAATTCAGTTCGGTATTCGGCCGGATCTTTGCTAGACGATTCGGGGGTTTGCCCGAATCCAAAGAAACAAAGCTATGGACACACATACGTATGTTTCTCTAAGCTCTGTAGGGCAGGGGCTGGGTGTACTTGAAGAATCTTGTGCAGTCAGCAGCTCCAAGAATGATCATTACGAAGAAACTCCCCCATACAGCAATATACATTACAATGGAACCTCCCATAGGTCTAACTTGATGGGTATCACCTATTTTGACCACTAGATGACAATGCTGCTTATGAAGGCTGCCTCTCTAGAGAGAAGCATCTACTAAAATAGGCAGAGAAGGGTTTAAAAAAAACTCAATTCAGAATTCATCACATTGTCAGTTGTCTGAGAATATCACTGTCTGTGTTGCATTGAAAGTTCATTGAAAGGTAAACTATCCCCTTTTTAAGTTGAATACACTTTAAACTGGAACAGTTATGATTTTGCTGAATGTTTAAAGGGGTTGTACACCTTTGAGTTAACTTTTAGTTTGATGTAGAGAGGGATATTCTGAGACAATTTGCAACTGGTTTTCATTTTTTATTATTTGTGGTTTTTGATTTATTTAGCGTTTTATTCAGCAGCTCTCCAGTTTGCATTTGCAGTTTAAATTACCCTAGCAACCATGCATTGATTAGAATAAGAGACTGGGATATGAATAGGAGAGGCCTGAATAGAAAGAGGAGTAATAAAAAGTAACAATAACAATACATTTGTAGCCTTACAGAGCATTTGTTTTTTAGATGCGGTCAGTGACCCCCATTTTTAAAGCTGGCAAGGGTCAGAAGAAGAAGGCAAATAATTCAAAAACTATAAAAAATGAAGACCAATTGAAAAACTGCTTGGAATTGGCCATTCTAGAACATATTAAAAGTTAGCTTAAAGGTGAACCACCCCTTTAATGCATTTTTGTACCATTTGTAGGAAGGATTTCTGCTGGGAGAAGTGAGGCAAGAGGAAACATTCTCCATCAGTGATTCACAGATTAGCAACACAGAACTTCTGCAAGTTATAGGTGAGTTCTAAACACAATTTCTACATGATTTCTAGCTCAAAATGATGCAAAATACAGTTCCATTACATTACCATTCTGCATGCCACACATTACCCTATGTATCTGTAGACTGTGAACAAATTTTAGCTTTCTATTTTTTTCAGAGATCCATAGACAGGAGCCGTGCACAAACCTTTTCAGGTAGGTACTTACAACCTGAACTGCTCGTTTTGATCATATTTATATAGTAGAGGCTAACACTAAAATACATTCAGTTCAATATCTTCAATATCTAATTTAAAACATGCGTTTATTTAAAAGAGTGGAGCTGCTATGCTTCTTATACCTGCATAGGTGTTCTATGTAAAAGGAAATGGTAACAGCATCCCAAGCAGGCTTAATTCTATGGAAGGCTGTACTCTCAGTAGAGGGAGGCAATATTGCAGTTCCCACTTATGGGTTAAAATGCATCTAGTTATGGTGGGTTTTCTGTGACTTTATGCTTTACTGTTTTTTAAAGGGGAACTATCGCGAAAATGAAAATTTAATATAAGCTTTATCATACTGAAATAAGAAACTTTCTAAATACAGTCAATTATGAATTATGTACCGTTTCTGAAATAATTAAGTTTATGTTCAGTTTTCCTTTCTCAGCATCTGTTTCTCTTCATTCTGTCTTCATTCAGTAGTTGGGTGTCAGATGAATGATACAATATATCTTATAGGGGGCTCCTTTTGCTTAGAAGATGTATTAGAGCTCACTCTATTAAAATCACCAGACATCATGTCTCTCTACATGCAGAATTTGTGCAAAAGGCAGTTATTTTATTAGATTTTATTTATAGTGGAATCAGTTATTTGAGTGAGCTCTAATACATCTGCTAGGTAAGGAAGCCCCCTTATAAGATATATTGGGTGTAACTGTCAATGAATATCTGACACCCAACTGCTGCATGAAGTGAGAATGAAGAGAAACAGATGCTGAGAGGGAAGATAAACTTTATTAATTCAGAAATTATGCAGAATATTTAATTGATTGTATTTAGAACGTTTCTTATTTCAGTATGCTGAAGCTTATATTAAATTTTAATTTTAGTGATAGTTCCTCTTTAAAAGGGATAACGTCTCATTAATAAGAGAATGTTAATCCCTAAATTTGGGCAGAGCATATAACCCTGCGGGTAACATATAACTTGCACACTTGACATTTTATCATAAGGTGGCCAATAAAAGCTGATGGGTTGGTCCTTCCAGACTAAACTGGCTAGTTATTGGACTATGTATGAGGCCCTCCTGACCACCTGGATGAAAATTGGGCAGGTTACAAAATTCTATTAGGAAGAGTCTCTGACTGTTTTTGTTTTTTTCATTGGGTCTCCCTAAGCCCCATGATCGTTGGATAATTCCATGATGACCAATGATCTATCGTTTTGATCCAGTTCAGAGTGTTGGGGGCCAATTTATCTGCTTGTTTGACAATCTTCATAATCAAAAGGATTTTTCGAGTTGTAGGCCCACCTTTAACTCCAGGTGGCAGATTTACTAAGAGGTGAATTTGAAATCTCAAGTTGGTTTTTTGGTCAAAACTCAAAATTTTTGAGTTGGGAATAAACCAAACTTGAATTCAAATTTCGAGATTTATCATATGTCTACCGTGGAAATAACTCAAATTTGATAGTACACCTAAAACCTGCCGATGTAGAAGTCAATGGCAGAGGTCCGTTGACCCATTTGAAGATGTTAATAGCCTTCCTGACATTCGAGTTTTTTTTTCAGGAGAAAAACTAGATTCGATTTCTGTCTAATTCGATTCGAGTTTTCGGGTCGTTCTTATTCGATCTAATTATAGATGCTCAAGTTTTTATTTCGACGTCATTTGAGTTTATTCTAGGTAAAAAAAATCACTTGACCTTTGATAAATAAGCCCCCAGATATTTTCTCATCATCCTTCTGTTACCAATGGTCTAGTGGTGTAGTGAACCCAGAGGATTATTGATTAAAGGGATACTGTCATGGGAAAATTTATTTTTTCTTTAAAACGCATCAGTTAATAGTGCTGCTCCAGCAGAATTCTGCACTGAAATCCATTTCTCAAGTGCAGATTTTTATTAATATTTAATTTTGAAATCTGACATGAGGCTAGACATATTGTCAGTTTCCCAGCTGCCCCAGTTATGTAACTTGTGCTCTGATAAACTACAGTCACTCTTTACTGCTGAACTGCAAGTTGGAGAGATATTACCCCCACCCCCCAGCATCCTAACAGAACAATGGGAAGGTAACCAGATAGCAGCTCCCTAACACAAGATAACAGCTGCCTTGTAACAACACTGAATAGTAAAATCCAGGTCCCACTGAGACACATTCAGTTACATTGAGTATGAGAAACAACAGCCTGCCAGAAAGCAGTTCCATCCTAAAGTGCTGGCTCTTTCTGAAAGCCATGACCAGGCAAAATGACCTGAGATGCTCCTACACACCAATATTACAACTAAAAAAAAAAATACACTTGCTGGTTCAGGACTGAAATTTTAAATTGCGGAGTGAATTATTTGCAGGGTAAATAGTGTAATTTAGAAATAAAGTGATTCTGTCATGATTTTTATAATGATGTAGTTTTTAACACCACTGGGGCAAGATCAGCTGAATACTCTATAGCAGCGAAAACTTCCACGTTTTTCCTTCCCAGTTAAAATTAAATTGCCATAAAGCAATGACAAAAGTATTTGTAAACCCTCAGAAGCCACACCGTTATCATGCTTCTGATTACCCATGTCCCCCTTGCTACCACTGATAAGGCACATGCACATTGTAGTATGGGAACCGTTATCCAGAAAGCTCCGAATTACAGAAAGGTTCTCTCATAGACTCCATTTTATCCAAATTTTTAGAAATAATTTCCTTTTTCTCTTTAATAATAAAACCGTACATTGTACTTGATCCAAACAAAGATATAATTAATCCTTATTGGTGGCAAAACCAGCCTATGGGGTTTATTTAATGTTTACAAGATTTTCTAGTAGACTTATGAAGATCCAAATTACGGAAAGATCCATTATCCAGAAAACCCCAGGCTCCGAGCATTCTGTATAACGGGTCCCATACCTGTACTTTATGTAGTTGTCTGCAGGTATACTCGAGTGGTATTCATAAAAGTACTCGAGGCCGGAACAATTTCAGTGAAATATATGCTGTAGCCAGGGGGCTTAGGATTTACAGATTCTTACTGGGGGATGTCCAATATATAAACCCCACCCCAAGTGTTTTTCTCTTTTAGTGATCTGTACAATTTGATCGTGATGTGGAACCCACAATTTATTGCTCTTTCATTAGTTCCTTGCATGCAAGCACAAACGCTGACGTTAGAAGACATGCCCCGTATTCAGTACTTGGTATCCTGCTGCAGAGTGAGCTCAGCTGTTCTAGATATTTATAGTTGCTGATGTCACTTGCTTCTAACAGTCTGTTCTTTCTGACAGTTTCTATGATTATGCGGGAACTGTCAACGAGGAAAGTCTCGATCGGATTCTTAAAGACAGACGAAAAGTACGACTTACGCTTTCCTGCTGCTGTTATTTTCGCTTCAAATATAAAGCATCTTAATTTTATATAAATGTATCTGTTGTTGTAGTAGCAGCCCTTGGGAACTGGCCAACAGGGAAACTGTCATTTAGAAAAAAACGAAATTACTGAATATTTAAAGGTGATCGCCACCCAAAATCCTGTTTTATTTTTCTATTAAAGAAAGTAATTTCAAGCAACTTTCCCATATTGGTTAGTTAAAGGGGCTGTTCACCTTGGAGTAAACTTTTAGTATGATGCAGTTTGCAATATTATGAGACAATTTGCAATTGGTTTTAATTGTTTATTATTTTTGTTTTTTGAGTTGTTTAGCTTTTTATTCAACAGCTCTCCAGATTGCAATTTAAGCAATCTGGTTGCTAGGGTCTCCACTGTCCTAGCAACCATGCATTGATTTAAATGAGACTGGAATATAAATAGGAGAGGGTCTGAATAGAAAGATGAGTAATAAAAATTAGCAATAACTACATTTGTAGCCTTACAGAGCATTTGTTTTTATATGGGGTCAGTGACCCCCCCCCCATTTGAAAGCTGGAAAGAGTCCAAAGAAAAAGCCAAATTGTTCAAAAACTATAAAAATAAATAATGAAGACCAGTTGAAAAGTAATATGAATAAGGTATTGGAATAGGAGAGGGCCTTAATAAAAGGATGAATAATTAAAAGTAGCAATAACAATACAATTTGTTTTTAGATGGGGTCAGTGACCCCCCACTTGAAAGCTGGAAAGAGTCAGAAGAAGAAGGCAAATGTTGAAAAGTTGCTTAGAATTGGCCATTCTATAACATACTAAAAGTCAACTTAAAGGTGAAACACCTCTTTAAACAACTGCATTTGTTTGCAAATGGGAAACATGTCAGATTGAGGGAGTGCTCTAACTGAGCATTTATAGCTCAATAATGATAATAATACAGGTAAGGGATCTCTTATTTGGACTTCTTGGAATATGGAGTTTTTCCATAATTTGGAGCACCATGACCTTGGCTCACTAAACAGAGAGAGTAACTAAACCGTGGCGTAACTAGAAAACACAAAAACTATGAATATCTTGTAAATTAATTCCCCAAAGGATGTATTAGACCTAATTGTCAATCAAAAACTGGCTCCACCTGCATGACGAGAGAATGAAGACCGAATGAAGAGGGACAGGTTGCTCAGATGGGGCGAGTGAAGAGTAACTTGATTTCATAAACAGTACATAATTTGTAACTGATTATGTTTAGAAAGTTTCTTATTTCGGGGAGATGAAGCTTATGTTAAATTTTAGTTTTCGCGATAGATCCCCTTTAAGGGCTGTAGCACAAGGGAAGTTGATTGACTTTACTGACTGTCATTGATCAGTGTTCAAGGGATCACAATCTGACACTTACCTCTGACATCAACAGGGAGCACTAGCAATAACTTTCAGCTGGCAATGTGAGTGCATAGATTCAGGGCTGTTGCATTTGAAGTTAGGCTACCTGTTGCTGTTAGTGGGTAACGGCAACCCCCGGCATTCACTGCTGCTCATGTGCCATAGCCTTAAATGTACAGACCTAATTACTACAGGTATAAACTAAACAGGGAGGATAATGGCTACATGCAGTTCCACAGAACTTGAAGGAAAGCTACCAAAGCATTTCATTACCAACAGATTAGCCAAAATAGTACAAGCTATAAAACTATTTATTCTGCTTTACCATACAGTAAACAGCTCTATAAGCTGTCTGTTTGTTTAGAATAGCTGCTGCCATATTAGCTTGGTGTGACATCACTTCCTGCCCGAGTCTCTCCCTGCTCACTCATAGCCCTGGACTCAGATTACAGCAGGGAGGGGAGGAGGGAAAAGGGAGGGGGAGAGGAGCAAACTGAGCATGCTCAAGCCCTAGCCCTGGAGGTTTATGCTAAAAACAGGAAGTCTGATACAGAAGCCCATGAGTACACAATAGAAGGAAAGAAATACTGTGTTTCTTTTGACAGAAGACTCAGAGCAGCATAACTTTGAGGGTTTACTGGTATATTTATATAGAGCTTACTTAATTTTAGCCTTTTCTTTTAACGGATTCATCTTTATATTGTGATTAATCTTGCTGCAGCTGTTTGTGACGTTGCTAATAATGGAACCCATACACTGTTGCTGCATAATACATGCTAAATTAAAAGGGAAAGTTGAGACAGAATTTGAAGGCCTTTTTTTAACCAATGAGATCTATTTGTTATAAGTTCCTGACGGATTCTCAGTAGTTTGATTTTTTTTTTTTCCTCTGCTGAACACCATCACCATGTCCTTGTTCCCCAATGTGAAATGTATGTGGAGAGAAAGGATTAGGGCAACTATTCTCTGCACTGGAATAAATAATTACTTATAGGGCCATGACAGTTAGAACACTTTGTTGCACGAGGGAAAACTCATCAGTAGGCCACAAGGAGCCCAAACATACCTGCAGCGATTCTAGTGGATGCAGGTGGGTGTTTTCGGGCATTTTATCACCCACGGGAGTGTAGAGTTGATGGTTTTGCTTGCAGCAAAGGGAGGACATTATGCCACATTCAGCCAACTATCTGGCTTTGTATCATTAATATTGATGTCTATTTCTTCCCATTAAAGCTTCTGACCTCTCTCTTTCCATTGTGTTTTCAACAGAACGTAATTGGTTGGTACAGATTTAGAAGAAACACACAGCAGCAAATGTCGTATAGAGAGCAGATCTTGCACAAACAGTTGACTCACCTTCTTGGAGCACCTGACCTAGTTTTCCTGTTGATCACTTTCATTTCTACTGCCAACACCTCTACTCACGCCTTGGAATATGTGCTTTTTAGGCCTAACCGCAGGTAATTGCTCATCCTTGATTAAGCCAATATTATTTCTACAATATCGACTCCTTTTATGGTTGGATGACCATTTCAGTGCTATAATTTGTTCGTTTTGCCTTGCACTAGATCCAAAATCCAACACATAAAGGGGATCTATGGCAAAAATGAAAATTTAATATTGGCTTCATCTCACTGAAATAACACTTTCTAAATATAATCAATTAAAAATTCTGTACTGTTTAAAGGAAAACTATACCCCAAAATGAATACTTAAGCAACAGATAGTTTATATCAAATTAAGTGGCATATTAAAGAATCTTACCAAACTTGAATATATATTAAGTAAATATTGCCCTTTTACATCTCTTGCCTTGAACCCCCCATTTCATTATGGTCTGTGTGCTGCCTCAGAGATCACCTGACCAGAAATACTGCAGCTCTAACTGTAACAGGAAGAAGTGTTGAAGCAAAAGACACAACTCTGTCTGTTAATTGGCTCATGTGACCCAACATGTATGGTTTGTTTGTGTGCACCGTGAATCGTACAATCTCAGGGGGCGGCCCTTATTTTTTAAAATGGCAATTTTCTATTTATGATTACCCAATGGCACATACTACTAGAAAAGTATATTATTATGAAAATGGTTTATTTACATGAAGCAGGGTTTTACACATGAGCTGTTTTATCCAATATCTTTCTATAGAGACCTACATTGTATAGAGACCTACATTGTTTGGGGGTATAGTTTTCCTTTAAAAAATCAAGATTGACAGGTAGGTCACTGAAATAGCCAACTCCAGCACAAACCAAAGCTAACAAAATAACTGACTCTGCATGCACAGAGACAGGATTTCCATCAGTGGCGGGTATTTTGAAAGAGTGAGCACCTAGGCAAAGGGTGCACCTTCCCGTAATTGTCAGTAAAAAAACTGTATTCGGCCATATCTTTCTTGAAGGATTCGGGGGTTCAGCCGATTTCAAAATAGTGGATTTGGTGCATCCCTAGAAAAAGTCAATGTGTGCTATTTTTTTTGTACTTATTGCCTTGACCATTTATGTGAAACCTTATATTACTTTTAGACTGTGTTCACATTAAATTATAGTTTACGACAACTTGACCATATTGAGATTTATTGCATATGTGCAACTTGTATCTTTCGGGCTATTTATCGATGTGTAAATTAAGTTGATCTTAACTACGATTTTTATTCCACTTGTTTTTTTTCTAGGCATAACCAGAGGGTTTCCCTCACAATTCCAAACTTGGGCACAACCAGTCAACAGGAATATAAAGTGTCTTCCGTGCCAAACACTTCCCAGAATTATGCCAAAGTGATCAAAGAACATGGGTAGGAATACATGCTGCATATTGTCAGGCACAGAGAATTTTGTCCATCACCCATGCATCCATTCTTTTTCACACTTACAGTATACTGTGGGGAGCAAATCAGGGTCCAGACTTTAGCCACCTTCTATACATCATACCCAAAGCTAATACTAATAGGATTATAAGTAACACTTATCTCTAGATTTATTGGGCTGTAACTTCTGGTGGAGGTTTCATGGATAACTTACAGGAATTGCAGTTTTGGGAAGGCACGTTTATCAAAGGTCAAATTTCGAATTCATGTGAGTTTTTAAAAACTTGCATAAATTTCAAATTCAACCAATTGAAATTTATTTAAAAAAAATAAAATAAATTTTTTTAAAACTTGGTTTAATGGAATCGACCCAAAAATTTGAATCTAATTCTAAAAACTCGAATGTCAGGCTGCCAACAACATAAAATCCTTGGACCACTCCCATTGAATTTGAGTTCTTAAAGGGCCTGATATGATAAATCTCAAAAATCTAATTTTTTTTTTTTATACAAAACTCAAACAAATAACTCCCTAGCTGAATTTGACAGTTTTGACCATAAAAAAATGAAAAAATTCTAATTTTCAATTCGACCTTTGATAAATCTGCCCCTTAATGTAGCTATTTCATTCAGCCGAACTCCTGAATCCTTCGGGAAAGATTCGGCGAATAACAATCCGAATCCAAATTTGCATATGCAAATTAGGGAAGGGGAAAACATTTTTCACTTCCTTGTTTTGTGACAAAAAGGCACCCAATTTCCCTTCCCGCCCCTAATTTGTATATGCAAATTCGGTTCGGCCAGCAGGAATTGGCCGAATCCTGCTGAAAAAGGCAGAATCCTGGATTTGTTGCATCCCTAGTTTTTTTGGTTCTGTTAAAAAAAAAAATTCTGTTTTAGATGCGTTTCTTTTAGGGTGCTGCCCACAAGTCTGTGCAGTCCTCTGCATATTGTCCACCTCTTGGCAGCAAGGCACTTACAGGTAATGTGGGAGTGACTGCTGTGAGTTACACATTTAAATTGGAGATTTTGGTCTGTTCTTGATGTTAAAGGACCGGTAACATAAAAATTTTCATTAATATATTACGGGGGAAAAAAAACACCAACGCATATTAAACTTTAAAACCACAAAGTTTATTAAGAAATAATTTTACCGAAACTCCGCTTGCGCTCCTCTTCAGAAAAGGCGATCAGGTGATCCATCGTGCGGCACGCAATTTCTCCTCCCTGCCTTCCTTATAGGAGTTAGCCAGGGAGGCGTAACCGAGTGCTGCATGATGGATAGTCACCCTTTCGCCTATTCTGAAGAGAAGCGTAAGCAGTTTTTGTTTTTTTTTTAATTTGTTACTGGTCCTTTAACATGTTACAATCTCCATGCATCTCTCATTCTGTTCCAATTGCTGATGAAAGCTCTTAGGACATACAATCCCATACATGGAGGTATTCTATTTTCATTGCAGGGATAGAAGCTCTCCAATCTGCACCCTTTTATGTAAACAACTTGTGTTCTTTGTGTTCGGTACATTGTCATATCCTTGTCCTAAAACCAAGCATGACCTTGCTATGAAATAAAGCACGTAGATTCTGTACAGTTATTATTAAATGTGATACATAAACTCTAACATTTTCTCTAATTGGCACAGAAAGATATTCTGTTTCCCTGCCTTTGAACTCTGCAGCACTTTACCTGATTATACCGTCACGGCTTTTATATAAGCCTGTCTGAGAACCTGATACTGGCTCTATCTTCATCCAGACTAGGGATTTTTTTTCTCTTTCCATCAGTTTTAAGCTTGCTCATTATTAGGCTTACTGTTATACAGACTGTCACAGATACCTGGAAATCTGAGATCTTCTGGTGTTACTAGCATAAGTATTTTGTCCGGCACTATACAAAAAATAAAGTCAATACATGTTATTTTATGATGCTGAACCTAATAAACCCAGTGCTCCCTCTTAATAAGGCAAGGGGAGAGACAGAAATTAAAATGATGGTTTGCAGTGTAGCACACTCATGCTCAAAGGGGATCCCCACTGAAAACTATTTGTGATGCATTGTTTCAAGAGTCAGATCCAGAAGTGCAGAAAATATAACCATTATGATTTTTAATTCCGTTCTGAACTATTCTATTTTTACAGTACCAATTTTTTTGACAAAGATGGAGTGATGAAGGACATCAGGCTAATATATCAGGTGTATAATGCTCTGCAAGAGAAGGTTCAGGTAAGCTGGATGAAGGAATTTTGTACAGGACCCTACTCATATAGTCAGAAATGTATATTCGTACAATTGTTACCCTATTCTTTCTTTTAGGCTGTCTGTGAAGAAGTAGAGAAGAGCGAGAGGGTGGTGGAATCCTGTCAGGCAGAAGTGGACAAACTCCGCACGCAGATTTGTCAGAGAAAGGCAGAGAAGGAACGTGAGCAGAGTGAGTTTTATTGCGTTAGTATTGAGACTAGGAAAACTATAACAAACAAGGGAAAGATGTGCTCACCACTAATTTTTAAAACCATAAGGCGGGGGTGCAATGAGGCCGTGACCACAAAATACATATAGACAAATACAGGAGTCCTCTGCACTCAACCCATTATCAATAATTTTAAGACATTGAAACATTTTGTGCATACTGCTACTAAAAAATGCCTTACCCTTTAAGCAAAACAGGGATTGTTTGTCCATATATTGCAATATATTTAAGCTGGCCAACTACGTCAAAGTCATCCCATATCTGGCCAGTCCTATGCTCAATTTTCATCTGATTCATTAATTCTATTGTTTCTATTGTTTCATTCTACATTTTACAAAGGGATTAAGCTTTACCTGCAACTAACTTTCTGCTTTCAAAGTGAAACTCCCAAACTTGGTTGCCTTTTATTAGTCATCTGTGGGATCACCTGACTAGCCACTAGCTGGGAAGGGTGGGGGCTACAACATGGAGCTGGCCACTACTCCAGGTGATACCACTGGTGGCCAATAAAAGGGCAGCCAAGTTTGGGAGTTTTACTTTGAAAGCAGCAAGTTAGTTGCAGGTAAAACTTAGTCCCTGTGTAAAATGTATAATGAAGCAATAGAATTCTTAAAGGAGAAGGAAACCCTTTCGGCGCAAATGCCCCTAAGTTACTTCTTACCCCTCGGCTCATGTCCTCTCCCGTGGAGTTCGCAGGCACAATCTTCTCCCGCACAGCCTTCTTCCTAGATTGCCCGACCATGTGCCGGTTCAGCTCTACTGCGCATGCGCCGTAAGTCACAAAGTTGCCAAAAAAATAAATCGGAAAACTTCATGCACAGTAGAGCTAACCTGGCAAATGCTCCAACGGCGCATGCGCCGCCAAATGCCAATCCAGGAAGAAGACCGCATGAGAGAAGATGCTCTGTAAGGCTACAAATTAATGTTATAACTATTTATTATTACTTATATTTATATTCAGGCCTCTCCTATTCATATTTCAGTCTCATTCAAATCAATGAATGGTTGTTAGGGTAATTTGGACCCTAGCAACCAGATTGCTGAAACTGCAAACTGTAGATCTGATGAATAAAAAGCTAAATAACTCAAAAAATACTAATAATAAAAAATTAAAACCAATTGCAAATTGATCACTCTTTACTTCAGACTAAAAGTGAATTTAAAGGTGAACAACCCCATTTAACCTCTTGACAGAGACAAAGTGCATTTGGCTATAAAACGTAGTCCACTTCTGGGTCGTGGCAAACGACTTCTGAGAGTTTTTGTACAATGCCTTTTATAATAGTAATAGAAATAGTCATTACCACAGGTCCCCCAGCAAAAAATAAATAAATTATTTCAACCCCTCCACTCATTGATCATCAGGAGGGGAAGGTGCTTTTCTAACAACTAAGCTAACACGGTTAATTGTAAAACCTCATATCTATTGTTCAGGGTATAAAATAAAAATTGGGTAAATAGGCTGTGCAAAATAAAAAAATGTTTCTAATATAGTTAAGCAAAAATGTAATGTATAAAGGCTGGAGTGACTGGATGTCTTAATATAACAGAACACTACTTCCTGCTTTTTAGCTCTCTTGGTTTCCACTGATTGGTTACCAGGCAGTAACCAATCAGTGACTTGAAGGAGGGCCACATAGGTCAAAACTGCTGCTTTTGAATCTGAGCTGAATGCTGAGGATCAATTGCAAACTCACTGAACAGTTATGTCCCATATGGCCCCCTTCAAATCGCTGACTAACTCAGAGTTAGAGAGCTGAAAAGCAGGAAGTAGTGTTCTGGCTATTATGTTACACATCCAGTCACTCCAGACTTTATATTTACATTTTTGGCTAACTGTATTAAAAATTGGGATGCACCGAATCCACTATTTGGGATTCGCCGAATCCCAGAATCCTTCATGAAAGATTTGGCCAAATTCTGATCTGAAGCCTAATTTGCATATGAAAATTAGAGGTGGGAAAGGAAAAAGTGAAATAAGAATGTTTTACTTCTTTGTTTTGAAACGAAAAGTCATGTGATTTCCCTTCCCACACCTAATTTGCATATGCAAATTCGGATTTGGTTCAGCCACACACAAGGATTCAGCCGAATCCTGCTGGAAAAGGCAGAATCCCGAACCGATCCTGTATTTGATGCATCCCTAATTAGAAACATTTTTTATTTTGCACAGCCTATCTATTTACCCAGTTTTTATTTGTACACTGAACTGTTCCTTTAAGTTTTAAATCTGGGAGTGTCATCTACTGTTCCTTTCATCCACAGACCTCCGTCATTCATTGCAACTTCAGACAGAAGACGCCACAGACTGCATGATGATGGTTTCCAGCGCAGACTGTATTAATGTTGCTTCTAGGCCACTGGACCTTCACCCACCCGCATACACAGAGGAGAATGCAAGTACAACAGATGCTGTAGATAGCCCACCTGACATGCCAAGACCACAAGCAGTAGGCTCCTCTTGCCAACCACTCATAGAAATAAAAGATGGAGAACCGGGTGCCTGTAAGACATCAGTGAGCGAAGAAACAGAGGAATCACAAAGTGACTATAAGAAGTCAAGGCACCATTCAGAGTCTCCTGATAGTGACATGGCTGATGATCAGCTCAGCGCACAACCTGATGGAGACCCGGCTCAGCAATGACTGTCTAACTTACGCCAGATACCGGGCTAGGAGATTATGTAACATGGAATGTAAGCAATGTGAAGCTGCCAGCCTTTGGGAGTAAAAGAAAAAACAAAAAAAACCTTGCTGCTTACTTGTAGCACTTCTACTTCCCCCAGCAGCTTCCTCGTTCACTGACTTTTGAATCAGCAGTGCTTCTGCGGAGCTGATCAAACACATGGAGCTGCTTATTGTACGTCTTGAGCCAGTACTGCTGCCCTCTTGGAGGGGTTATTAAGACTGAAGGGATTCATAGGCAAATAAGGGAGGTGAGATATCATTGTACTTAAGCCCACAGTTGTGACCCACTTCCCCCTTCTCCATACAAGGATCTGCACAGCCTTCCTCCGTCATTAATGGGGGAGGGGGTCATTATTTTTAATCTCTCTAATTTAAAGGAAAACTGTCATGGCAAATTTGTTTTTTTTTTTTCAAAACGCATCAGTTAATAGTGCTGCTCCAGCAGAATTCTGCACTGAAATCCGTTTCTCAAAAGAGTAAACAGATTTTTTTTTTTATATTTAATTTTGAAGTTTGACATGGGGCTAGACATATTTTCAGTTTCCCAGGTGCACTCAGTCATGTGACTTGTGCTCTGATAAATTTCAGTCACTCTTTACTGCTGTACTGCAAGATGGAGTGATATCAGCCCCTCCCCCCAGCAGCCTAACAACAGAACAATGGGAAGGTAACCAGATAGCAGCTCCCTAACACAAGATAACAGCTGCCTGGTAGTTCTAAAAACAACACTCAATAGTAAAATCCAGGTCCCACTGCAGCACATTCAGTTACATTGAGTAGGAGAAACAACAGCCTGCCAGAAAGCAGTTCCATCCTAAAGTGCTGGCTCTTTCTGAAAGCACATGACCAGGCAAAATGACCTGAGATGCACCTACACACCAATATTACAAGTAAAAAAAAAAAATACACTTGCTGGTTCAGGAATGAAATTTTATATTATAGAGCGAATTATTTGCAGTGTAATTTAGAAATAAAAACGACATCATAAAAATCATGACAGAATCCCTTCAAGAATTCTGTACAGACAATCTTCTGGTCTTAGTCGACTTTCTTACCACTGTCTGACTTGGCCTTTTATCACCACTCTTGTTCCTTTCTGTCATGCTACTTGCCTCAATCCGTCTTCTTGAACTCCTAAGGTGGATACATTTACTCGTAACTGCTCTGTTTCACGCACTGAACATTTAACCCTCCTTTAAATTGCGCACCTTTACCCTGCTCCTCCTTCTCTACAGATGTAGACGTTTCCTTTTATAACGATTACATGTATCTCAAGCTTAGAATCCATGCTGCCCTCTGATGGCCCCATAATATGGAAATGCCTTATTGCTTTACAGTTACAGGGGGGAATGAATTTTAGAAACCCATCCCTGAAACAAAAGCACAGCTACAATCCATTGAACAACTATGACATCTTCTCAGTGTCAAAAGATGATTAAGAAAACCAAAAAGTAACAGGACATTGCGTGGCGCATACATGCAGATGATGTAAGAGTTTCAGGCTCTTGTATGATGCCATTATTTAACTACACACACAAACTATGAAAATTCTCTATAAATTCTCTATATCTTTTGATGTGACTAGGTTAATTTTTCTGTCTTGTGTAGGGATGTTTGACCCCCCCCCCCAGCATAGAGTCCTGCGCAGAACCAATTTGTTAAACCCAACCCGCATACTTAACGATTGAACCTGCTACGCGACCTGCAAGTACATTATCCGCAACTCAATCCGCGACCTGCTGACCATCAAGAAACAGGAAGGCGCTGTCGTAAACCTGAAGTGACATCATTGGAAGTAGGCTTGATCAGAAAAAAAAAGGAGTAAAGCAGGAAGCGCTGTCACTGTAAACATTGGAAGTTAAAAGTCCCAAGGAGTGCTACCGATCATACATCAAAAAAAGGAAAAATGGAGAAAAAAAACAAGATAGA
This sequence comes from Xenopus petersii, assembly GCA_038501925.1. Taxonomy (NCBI): domain Eukaryota; kingdom Metazoa; phylum Chordata; class Amphibia; order Anura; family Pipidae; genus Xenopus; species Xenopus petersii. The sequence continues at coordinate 127,028,466 of CM076684.1, forward strand.
AAATATAGTGTAGCGTTCAATGTAGGGATGCACCGAATCCAGCATTTGGTTCGGGATTTGGCCAGGATTCGGCCTTTTTCAGCAGGATTCGGATTCGGCCGAATCCTTCTGCCGAACCGAATCCGAACCCTAATTTGCATATGCAAATTAGGGGCGGGGAGAGAAATCGCGTGACTTGTCAGAAAACAAGGAAGTAAAAAATGTTTCCCCCTTCCCACCCCTTCTTTGCATATGCAAATTCGGGTTCAGTATTCGGCTGAATCTTTCGCAAAGGATTCGGGGTTCAGCCGAATCCAAAATAGTGGATTCGGTGCATCCCTAGTTCCAATGTGATTACATTCACACACTATAAGTATTAACCCAACCTCAAAGTGTTGATACAAGTGAAATTAATCTCATATATACTCACAAACACCATCAAATAAAGTGCGCTTGTGCTTATTAGTGAAGAAAAGGTTTTTTTAAATAAGTAGGTACCCGCAGGGTTTTAACCCTGTTTCTGGTGGTTGATTATACTCACAGATTGTCACATATCCAATTTATAAGTTGCTCCCCGGGTTCTTCCTTTTGGACAACAAAAGAGTGGCATGTGTGGAAAGTGTTTTTAGATACTTTAATAAAATTGTATTGCACTTACAGAATTTATCTTTAAGAATCACTTTTAAAACCAAATACAGCAGTTCTCTCCTAAGAGCCGGGTGCCTCCTGCAGTCCGAGATCTCTGCGGCGCTTTTCCGCTGTTAGCGGGCACTCCGTTTTGTGACGTTCCTCAGATCTCGCTGCCCGTGTCCGTGATTGCCTCTGCCTTCGTCACCGCTCACGCGTTTCGCCAAATCGGTATGAACGGTAGGACTCCTTGGAACTTTTGGATTGTGTTAGAGGTTGGAGAGAACCTTTGCTGCTACTGAACTGGACTGGGACTTCTATTGTTTCATTTTTTGTATCGTTGGAAGTAGGCGTGATCAGAAAAAAAGGAGTAAAACTCGCTATTGAAAAGACCCGCGACCTGAAAACCCAGACAACCGCCGACCCACCTCTATACCCACTCCCAAAACTTCTACCTGCAACCCGCAGTGTACCCGACCCGCTGCAGGACTCTACCCCAGCTTATTGCTACAAATTTCAACTTCAGCTGGTGGGGGATGTAGGGAATTGAAATTTAGAAGAATCTGTAGGGAGTTTGCTGCATGAAAAATGCCGCCCAGCTCTGGCTAGCCCCCTATTTGACAATCTTTGTTTACGCCCCCATACTTTTTAACATTCAGTTTTAACTCTTTACGCTCTAGTGTTTTCCATGATGTGACGGCAAGAACAGTGGGAAAAATATTCTACGTTTATCTGCTCTTTTTAATTTAAAGACTAAATCCACTCATTTCCCGCACCTAAATCGATGAATTACAAAAAAAAAGGCTTCAATGTAAGATGCCTGTATCTGCGAAAATGAACATTATTAGCACAAGGGCATAGAGCGAGGCTGGACCCTAGAGAGACTAAGCGGCAACAGGGCATGGATAGCATTTAAAGCCTGTGAAACCAATGCCAATAAGAGCATAAAGGAAAATTTGCCTCATTATTTGAGAGGGTGCAAAAAAATAAAATAATGTAGCCTTAAGACTAGTATATATGTTGGAATCAGGCATAATAAACGTACTTTAGTTTATCGGACTCAGTCCCAGACTCTTTGTGACTGGAATTGTGTACTTTGTCTATTAAAGGGAAAATATGCCACATTCATAGGCAGGGCTTATTCTTCTTTTTTCCTTAAAGGAACAGTTCAGTGTAAAAATAAAAACTGTTTCTAATATAGTTAGCCAAAAATGTAATGTATAAAGACTGGATGTGTAACATAATAGCCAGAACACTACTTCCTGCTTTTTAGCTCTCTAACTCTGAGTTAGTCAGTGACTTTAAGGGTGGGCCACATGGGACATAACTGATCAGTGAGTTTGCAATTGATCCTCAGCATTCAAAAGCACCAGTTATGATCTATGTGGCTCCCCCTCAAGTCATTGATTGGTTACTGCCTGGTAACCAATCAATGGAAACCAAGAGAGCTGCAAAGTAGGAAGTAGTGTTCTATTATGTTAGACATCCAGTCACTCCAGCCTTTATACATTACATTTTTGGATAACTAATTATATTAGATACATTTTTTATTTTGCACAGCCTGTCTGTTTACCCAGTTTTTATTTTTACACGGAACAGTTCCTTTAAAAATTGCCATAACATGTATGTGCACGGGTTATTGAGTGCAGAGAGCCTAATTTATATACATATTTGTATTTATTCATATGCATGGGAATTGTCATACTGCTACCTCTCCAGATTTAAAATGGAATATTATCCATTGACCCCAGTGACACAGAACGAGGTCAAATTATCATAGAATAATGGAAAGCTTACTTGGCTTGATAAGGTAAAGGGGTTGTTCACCTTTGAGTTAACTTTTAGAATGATGTAGAGAGTGATATTCTGAGACAATTTGCAATTGATTTTCATTTTATATTATGCGGCCGAATCCCGAACCGAATCCTGGATTCGGTGCATCCCTAATTGTTTTCATCAATAATATGACCCTTAATGTATCAGTACAAGCTCCATTCAGCCTGTGGAGTCACCATATTAAAGGGACAGAATACCTCCATTTTTATTTTCTCATTGTGTCTGGGAAATGCAAATATAGGGAGTCCTCGAGTTACATACACCAGACTTACATACAACTCATAGTTACAGAAGGGGGATGTTGCAGTAACATACTGTGGTTTGCTTGGCCTTTATTAGAATTTAGCTTTAATAAACCACCTGCCCCAATCCCCTCTGGTATGTGTTGTCTACTGTGGAGCACAGAAAGGTAAAAATAAATACTATGTTGAGACAAACATCTGTCTAAGTTGCATTTAATAAGTATGTATAGGTTTCATCTTACATACAAATTCTACTTAAAGTGGACCTGTCACCCAGACATAAAAATTTGTATAATAAAAGTCCTTTTCAAATTAAACATGAAATCCAATTTCTATTTTTTATTAAAGCATTCATAGCTGTTGTAAACTCATTTAAAAATCTCAGCTGTCAATCAAATATTGTCTGCCCCTCCTCTATGCCTTAGGCAGTTACTTTCACTTTCCATTCAGCACTTCCTACATGTCACTGCTCTCCCCACATTCCCCTGTTCTCTTCACCATTTAATTGTGTAGCCAGGACATGGGGATGGACATCAGGTCCCCCATTTTGTGCACAAACAATATTCTGAGATGATGATACAAGACTTGTCTTAATAAGTGTCCACAAAATGGCTCCTGCCTGCTTGCTATAATTATGAATTCCCAGAATGAAGGAAACCAGATTCAAATAATTTATATAGTGTAATTAAAGTTCATTTTGCTTGACTAATGTGATAAAATAGAATTTGAAACATTTTTTTGTTGGGTGACGGGTCCCCTTTAAGAACAAACCTACAGACCCTATCTCGTAAGAAATTAATGTATAAGTTGCCTTTTTGGAACTACTTTGTGGGGCTCATCTATAAACACTGGGCAAATGCATCTGGGCAGTAACTCATAGCAACCAATCATTGATTAGCTTTTTTAAGTCAGCTGCAGGCTAAGCACTAATAGTAGGGATGGGCAAATTTGACCCGTTTCATTTCGCCAAAAATTTGCTGCCGGCGAAATGTCGTCGATGCCCATTAAAGTCTATGGGTGTCAAAAAAATTGTCTTTTTAATTTGATGCACAATGCCATACAAGTCTATGGGCTTAATTTTTTTGGCCATTTTTCACCCATCCCTATCTAATAACAATCATCTGATTGGTTGCCATGGGCTATAGCCCAGGAGCAAATTTGCCCACTGTTGATAGATGAACCCCCATACATAGATACAGGTATGGGATCCGTTATCCAGAAAGCTCAGAATTATGTAAAGTCTGTCTTCCATAATCAAATAATCCAGATTTTTATAAATGATTACCTTTTTCTGTGTAATAATAAAACAGTAGCTTGTACTTGATCCCAACTAAGATATAATTAATCCTTATTGGAAGCAAAATCAGCCTATTGGGTTTATTTAACGTTTACATGATTTTCTAATAGACTTAAGGTAGAGTCCTGCACGAAACCAATTTATAAGAACCTGGACTATACTGCCTTATTTGCAACCCGCCAACCACCATTAAACAGGAAGTGATGTTGCAGCAAACAGGAAGTGGGTGGGGACAGAAACACGTTTTGTAAAATTTTAAAAGGAGTAAAATATAGGCAATATAACATAAGATAAGAAAGTTATGAAACCCACAACCCGCAGCTATACCCACAAGAAAAAAATAGACACAACACTCACTGTTGTTTATGTGATTTACGTGTATTAAAAGCAGATCCTTGATCCCAGCAGTACAACGTTTCGAAGTACACCGACTCCTTTTTCAAGCACATGGGTTAAATGACCTTCAACAATACCATGAATTTTAATTCTGATTCCGGATGTACCTTTTCTACATAATGTTTGGAAAGCGGTAATTCGGTATCAGACCTTCTAATATGTTGGGATATACGAGTCTTTATCTGCAACGTGGTCTCACCCACATAGATGAGACCACAGGGGCAGAGCGTTTGTTCTAATATATATATATATATATATATATATATATATATATATATAATACACAAAAGCTATGAATATCCTGTAAATGATATCCTTATAAACGGTGAGTTCTGATGTCATTTCTGTCACATGACTCACTGAAATGTGTGTATTATAATAAATAATGTACCCCCAGTTGTAAAATATGAGGATATTAGAAGTTACCTCGGAGTTCCATGACCTTATAACAACAATCGGCCGCTTATAATTTACAAGAGGGGGTACTTTATTCACTATATATATTTGATGTTACTGATCCTTTAAATCCGGGGTTTGTGCACAGGTTGTTATTGATTAGGAAGGGGAAAGTCAATATTTCACACCTTATATCAGGGATCCCCAACCTTTTGAACCTGTGAACAACATTCAGAAGTAAAAGGAGTTAGGGAGCAACACTAGCATGAAAATGTTCTTGGGGTTCCAAATAAGGGCTGTGATTGGCCATTTGGTAGCTCCTATGTGCTCAACCTACATTGAGGCTCTGTTTGGCAGTACACATGGTTTTTATACAAACACTTGCCTCAGACTGGAATTCAAAAATAATCGAGGCCACTGGGAGCAACATCCAAGGGGTTGGTGAGTAACATGTTGCTCATGAGCCAATGGTTGGGGATCACTGCCTTATATGTTCCTAGAGTATGAAATACTGTATAATCATTCCTGCTAACAGTAAGGTCTAATTCTGCACTTCACTCAGCCCATGAGATTAGGCCGCATAGTGGTTACATAGAAATCCCTCTAGCATCTGTTTGGTGAAATAACAATACACTAATGTAAATTACAGAGGACCATTGTTTGGCTGTAAATCCTTTAAATTACTGGAAGAACGGGAATGTTACAGTCCCTTAGTACAGAACTGCCAGAGGCTGCAGTATTCAGTAACCTATTTGGTAGAACATTATAGATGTTTTGTTTTTTTTTTTTGTTCCTAGTAACCTATAGCAACCCATAGGCAGATAACTTGATTAGTTGCTTTGTGAATAACAGAACTGGAGCAAACTTTGCACCTGTTATTACTTTACCACCATATTTTATTGCCATTTATAACGTTCCTATGAGGTGTAACTGGATAGCCCTGCGTGTTGTAATGCTCTGATCAGCTGCAGGTCGGGTTGGAACCTCACCCACTTCCACGCTGCTTCTATATGAGGAGATGAAAAGGATTCAAGTAAGTGCTTCAAACCCAGTACAATGTCAGGACAGTCCAACTGGAGGCCCTGGAGGAGGGGGGGGGGGGGCTTGTACACTGTCTGCACTAGAGAGGTTTAGCAAAGCATTGTATATTGCTTGTTTTGAGGACACACACAAATAGAGATGTCGCGAACTGTTCGCCGGCGAACTTGTTCGCGCGAACATCGGGTGTTCGCGCTCGCCGGAAGTTCGCGAACGTCGCGCGACGTTCGCCATTTTGGGTTCGCCATTGTTGGCGCTTTTTTTTGCCCTCTCACCCCAGACCAGCAGGTACATGGCAGCCAATCAGGAAGCTCTCCCTTGGACCACTCCCCTTCCCTATAAAAACCGAAGCCCTGCAGCTTTTTTTCACTCTGCCTGTGTGTGCTGAAGAGATAGTGTAGGGAGAGAGCTGCTGCCTGTTAGTGATTTCAGGGACAGTTGAAAGTTTGCTGGCTAGTAATCGTTTTGATACTGCTCTGTTATTGGAGGGACAGAAGTCTGCAGGGGTTTGAGGGACATTTAAGCTTAGGTAGCTTTGCTGGCTAGTAATCTACCTTCTACTGCAGTGCTCTGTATGTAGCTGCAGTGGGCAGCTGTCCTGCTTCTGATCTCATCTGCTGACTGCTGCAATAGCAATAGTCCTTGTAAGGACTGCTTTTATTTATTTTTTTGTTGTTTTACTACTACTACTACTACTACTACTACTACTACTACTATAAGAGCCCAGTGCTATTAGTCTAGCAGTGTTGGGGAGTGGGACTGGTGTGCTAATCTGCTGCTCCTAGTAGTTCAGCAGCACCAACTTTAATTTTTTTTTTTTAATATTCATTCTTTTTTTATTTAACTTTTTTTTTATTTTACTACCGCTGTAGTAGTGTATAAGTTGACCTTTTAGGCATTATTTGCCCTGTAGGCATTTTTTGCCCAGTGTGTTATTCAACCAACTGCTATCTAGCTGTGTGCCCGTGTTCACATTCTGTCTAAATATCCATAATATTACCGTCTCCAGAAAAAACACCGGAGTGACTTTTTTCAAGCAGCCATAATAAATTTTACGTAATCCGTATCCATCGCTGTAGTAGTGTATAAGTTGACCTTTTAGGCATTATTTGCCCTGTAGGCATTTTTTGCCCAGTGTGTTATTCAACCAACTGCTATCTAGCTGTGTGCCCGTGTTCACATTCTGTCTAAATATCCATAATATTACCGTCTCCAGAAAAAACACCGGAGTGACTTTTTTCAAGCAGCCATAATAAATTTTACGTAATCCGTATCCATCGCTGTAGTAGTGTATAAGTTGACCTTTTAGGCATTATTTGCCCTGTAGGCATTTTTTGCCCAGTGTGTTATTCAACCAACTGCTATCTAGCTGTGTGCCCGTGTTCACATTCTGTCTAAATATCCATAATATTACCGTCTCCAGAAAAAACACCGGAGTGACTTTTTTCAAGCAGCCATAATAAATTTTACGTAATCCGTATCCCTCGCTGTAGTAGTGTATAAGTTGACCTTGTAGGCATTATTTGCCCTGTAGGCATTTTTTGCCCAGTGTGTTATTCAACCAACTGCTATCTAGCTGTGTGCCCGTGTTCACATTCTGTCTAAATATCCATAATATTACCGTCTCCAGAAAAAACACCGGAGTGACTTTTTTTCAAGCAGCATTCTTATATTTTACGTAATCCGTATCCACCGCTGTGTATACGTTGACCTTGTAGGCATTATTTGCCCTGTAGGCATTTTTTGCCCAGTGTGTTATTCAACCAACTGCTATCTAGCTGTGTGCCCGTGTTCACATTCTGTCTAAATATCCATAATATTACCGTCTCCAGAAAAAACACCGGAGTGACTTTTTTTCAAGCAGCATTCTTATATTTTACGTAATCCGTATCCACCGCTGTGTATACGTTGACCTTGTAGGCATTATTTGCCCTGTAGGCATTTTTTGCCCAGTGTGTTATTCAACCAACTGCTATCTAGCTGTGTGCCCGTGTTCACATTCTGTCTAAATATCCATAATATTACCGTCTCCAGAAAAAACACCGGAGTGACTTTTTTTCAAGCAGCATTCTTATATTTTACGTAATCCGTATCCACCGCTGTGTATACGTTGACCTTGTAGGCATTATTTGCCCTGTAGGCATTTTTTGCCCAGTGTGTTATTCAACCAACTGCTATCTAGCTGTGTGACCGTGTTCACATTCTGTCTAAATATCCATAATATTACCGTCTCCAGAAAAAACACCGGAGTGACTTTTTTTCAAGCAGCATTCTTATATTTTACGTAATCCGTATCCACCGCTGTGTATACGTTGACCTTGTAGGCATTATTTGCACAGTGTTTTCTTCAAACCGCCATCTAGCTGTGTGAGCTTGTTCACATTTTGTCTAAATATTGATAATATTATCGTCTCTAGAAAAACCACTTGAGTTACTTTTTTTCAAGCAGCATTCATATATTTTACGTAATCCGTATCCACCGCTGTAGTAGTGTATACGTTGATCTTGTAGGCATTATTTGCACACTGTTTTCTTCAAACTGCCATCTAGCTGTGTGTATTATCGTTTCCAGAAAAACCAACTGAGTTTTTGTTGTTGTTGTTTTTTTAAAAATAATGCCAGGCAAAGGCAGGCCGCCACGCAGAGGCCGTGCTAGGGGCCGTGCTGCTATGCAATCCTGTGGCCCTAGCAAATTGCCCAGTTTTAAAAAGCCAATGACCCTGAACTCCCAAAATGCTGAAGAGGTAGTTGACTGGCTTACACAGCACACCCCATCCTCTACCGTTTCTAACTTTACCACAACATCCTCCTCATCCTCCACTGCTATGGCCACCCCACGTAACACTTCCTCCACCACCGGTGCCCCATCTTCACTGGAGTCAGAGGAGTTATTTTCCCATGAGTTTCTTGAACTGAGTAATGCGCAACCATTATTGGCAGAAGAAGATGAAGGAGATGAGGACGTTACACCAGATTTAATTCTGGCAGAGAACACGACAGAGATGGACATAATGATGAGTGATGAGGAGGAGGAGGAGGTCCCCGCTGCTGCTTCCTTCTGTGATGTGTCAGAAGAAATTGATGCATCTGAGGAGAATGATGATGAGGAGATTGATGTTTTGTGGGTGCCTAGTAGAAGAGAGCAAGAGGAGGGTAGTTCAGATGGAGAGACGGAGAGTCAGAGAGGCAGTAGGAGAATAAGACTTAGAAGAAGCAGGGAGGCCAGCCCGCAGGGATCAGTAGGGCAACAACATGTATCGGCACCTGTGTTCAGCCGGCCAACGCACCCGCCATTGCCGCCAATGCCGCCAACTTCTACTGTTACCGCCAGATCGCAGACTTCCAAAAAGTCAGCAGTGTGGCATTTTTTTAATGTGTGTGCCTCTGACAAAAGCATTGTAATTTGCAATGAGTGCAGTCAGAAACTGAGCCTTGGTAAGCCCAACAGCCACATAGGTACAACTTCTATGCGAAGGCACATGAGCGGCAAGCACAAAGCACTTTGGGAGCAACACCTCAAAGGCAACAGGCAAACTAAAAGTCACACTCCTTCTGGTCCAGCATCTTACTGCTCTACCTCTGCTCTCCTTGACCCATCTGAACCACCCTCCACTCCGCCTTCCACCTTGACCACCTGTTCCCATTCCCAGTCATCTGCCACCAGCCAAGTTTCTGTGAAGGCCATGTTTGAGCGTAAGAAGCCAATGTCTGACTGTCACCCCCTTGCCCGGCGTCTGACAGCTGGCTTGTCTGCACTCTTAGCCCGCCAGCTTTTACCATACCAGCTGGTGGACTCTGAGGCCTTCCGCAAATTTGTAGCAATTGGGACACCGCAGTGGAAGGTACCCAGCCGCAATTTTTTTTCTAAAAAGGGAATACCACACCTGTACCAACATGTGCAGAGCCAAGTTACCGCATCTCTGTCACTTAGTGTTGGGCCAAAGGTCCATATGACTACTGACGCATGGTCCTCCAAGCATGGTCAGGGCAGGTATGTCACCTACACTGCCCACTGGGTGAACTTGGTAATGGCTGGGAATGGGAAGCAGGGAATGGGTAGCTCAACAACAACAACAACAGTGGAGTTGGTGTCACCGCCACGGATTGCACGCGGTTCTGCCACCACCTCTACTCCTCCATCGCTCTCTACCTCGTCTTCTTCCTCTTCTTCTTCTTACTCTGCTGCTGGGTCCTCCTTCTCCTCCTCCACACCTGTGCACCCCCAGCTCCCCCTAGGCTATTCGACGTGCCAGGTACGCCGTTGTCACGCTGTCTTGGGGATGACGTGCCTGGAAAGCAAAAACCATACCGGATCTGTACTCCTGTCATCTCTGCAGTCACAGGCCGATCGGTGGCTGACCCCACACCAACTGCAGATCGGAAAAGTGGTGTGTGACAATGGAAGCAATCTGTTGGCAGCGTTGAGACTGGGAAATTTAACACATGTGCCCTGCATGGCACATGTGTTAAATTTAATAGTCCAACGTTTTGTCTCCAAGTACCCAGGATTCCAGGACGTTCTCACCCAGTCCAGAAAGGTGTCGGCCCATTTCAGACGTTCCTACACAGCCATGGCACGCCTTGCTGACATTCAGCAGCGCTACAACATGCCAGTCAGGCGTTTGATTTCTGACAGCCAGACTCGCTGGAATTCAACGCTCCTTATGTTGGAACGTCTGCTGCAACAACAAAGGGCCGTCAACGAGTACCTTTTTGAACTGGGTGGTAGGACTGGATCTGCAGAGCTGGGGATTTTTTTCCCCCGTTACTGGGTGCTTATGCGCGATGCCTGCAGGCTCATGCGACCTTTTGAAGAGGTGACAAATATGGTCAGTCGCACCGAAGGCACCATCAGCGACCTAATACCCTTCGCTTTCTTCCTGGAGCGTGCCGTGCGACGAGTGACAGATGAGGCTGTAGACCAGCGTGACGAGGAGCTGGAAGCGCACGATTTATGGTCGCAATCACCAGAACGAACCCAGGCACCTGCTGCAACGCAGGGAGAGGTGCCAGAAGTGGAGTCAGAGGAGGAAGGTGGCTTTGTGGAGGAGGAGGAGGAGGACCAACAGGAGCAGGCTTCCCAGGGGGCTAGTGGTGACCTTTTGGGGACCCCTGGTCTTGTACGTGGCTGGGGGGAGGAGACCGTGGATGATGCAGTCCTTGATAATGAGGAAGCGGAGATGGATAGCTCTGCATCCAACCTTGTGAGAATGGGGTCTTTCATGCTGGCATGCCTGTTGAAGGACCCCCGTATCAAGAGGCTTAAGGAGAAGGACCTGTACTGGGTCGCAACGCTACTAGACCCTCGGTACAAGCATAAAGTGTCAGAAATGTTACCAACATACCACAAGTCCGAAAAGATGCGGCATTTACAAACCAGCCTGCAAAACATGTTGTACAATGCTTTTAAGGGTGATGTCACTTCAGGAACTCATCAACATTCCAGGGGCAGAGGTGCCAGTAATCCTGCCACGAGCACACCTGCAAGGACAAAGCCCTTTGGCCGGTCTGTAACGTCAGACATGCAAATGTTTTTCTGTCCAAGGCAGCGCCACAACCCTTCGGGATCCACCCTCAAAGAACGCCTCGACCGGCAGGTAGCGGACTACCTGGCATTAACTGCAGATATCGACACTCTGAGGAGCGATGAACCCCTGGACTACTGGGTGCGCAGGCTTGATCTGTGGCCAGAGCTGTCACAATTTGCCATGAACCTCTTGTCTTGCCCAGCCTCAAGTGTGCTCTCAGAAAGGACCTTCAGTGCAGCAGGAGGGATTGTAACTGAGAAGAGAACTCGCCTAGGTCACAAAAGTGTCGATTACCTGACCTTTATTAAAATGAATGAGGGGTGGATCTCGGAGGGTTACTGCACGCCGGAAGACTTGTTCTGACTTCTATGCAGCTGTCCTTCTCTTCAAGCCTCATGACTCCACACACAGCTGTCCTTTAGCGTCCTCCTCCCTCCGCCACCGTTACAAACTAGGGTGCAAACCCTACTGGTTTAATTTTTTCTGGCCTCTGTGCTTCAGTGGCTGCAACCAAAAAAACTGGGCAAACAATGTCTACAAGGTCAACGTATGGCGAAAAATGACTATTTTCAGCATTTATATGGCATATTTTTTCTGGCAACTGTGCTTCAGTGGCTGCGTCCAAAAAAATGCATATTTTCTGCATTTATATGGCATAATTTTTCTGGCCTCTGTGCTTCAGTGGCTGCAACCAAAAAAATGCATATTTTCTGCATTTATATGGCATAATTTTTCTGGCCTCTGTGCTTCAGTGGCTGCAACCAAAAAAATGCATATTTTCTGCATTTATATGGCATAATTTTTCTGGCCTCTGTGCTTCAGTGGCTGCAACCAAAAAAATTTATATTTTCAGCATTTATATGGCATAATTTTTCTGGCAACTGTGCTTCAGTGGCTGCGACCAAAAAAATGACTATTTTCAGCATTTCTATGGCATATTTTTTCTGGCCTCTGTGCTTGAGTGGCTGCGGCCAAAAAAACTGGGCAAACAATGCCTACAAGGTCAACGTCGTTGACCTTGTAGGCATTGTTTGCCCAGTTTTTTTGGCCGCAGCCACTCAAGCACAGAGGCCAGAAAAAATATGCCATAGAAATGCTGAAAATAGTCATTTTTTGCCATACCTTGACTCAACGTATATGGCAAAAAATTTATATTTTCAGCATTTATATGGCATATTTTTTCTGGCAACTGTGCTTCAGTGGCTGCGACCAAGAAAACTGGGCAAACAATGCCTACAAGGTCAACGTATGGCAAAAAATGACTATTTTCAGCATTTATATGGCATATTTTTTCTGGCCTCTGTGCTTCAGTGGCTGCAACCAAAAAAATTTATATTTTCAGCATTTATATGGCATAATTTTTCTGGCCTCTGTGCTTCAGTGGCTGCAACCAAAAAAATTTATATTTTCAGCATTTATATGGCATATTTTTTCTGGCAACTGTGCTTCAGTGGCTGCGTCCAAAAAAACTGGGCAAACAATGTCTACAAGGTCAACGTATGGCGAAAAATGACTATTTTCAGCATTTATATGGCATATTTTTTCTGGCAACTGTGCTTCAGTGGCTGCGTCCAAAAAAACTGGGCAAACAATGCCTACAAGGTCAACGTATGGCAGTTGTTTAAAGAGAACAGTAGATTACTAGCCAGCAAAGCTACCTAAGCTAAAATGTCCCTCAAATCCCTGCAGACTTCTGTCCCTCCAATACAGAGCAGTATCACGCAGATTACTAGCCAGCAAACTTACTATCATCTGTCCCTGAAATCACTAACAGCTCTCGCCCTACACTATCTCTTCCAAGCACACACAGGCAGATTTTTCAGATACATTTTTGCCCTTGATCCCCCTCTGGCATGCCACTGTCCAGGTCGTTGCACCCTTTAAACAACTTTAAAATCATTTTTCTGGCCAGAAATGTCTTTTGTAGATGTTAAAGTTCGCCTTCCCATTGAAGTCTATGGGGTTCGCGAACCGTTCGCGAACCGCTCGCAATTTTGCGCAAGTTCGCGAATATGTTCGCGAACTTTTTTTCCGACGTTCGCTACATCCCTACACACAAACACCAAGAGCTAGGAGCGTCTGAGTGTGGGTCTTCTGGGTTGCGTGAATTCGGTTTTACCCAGAGTGATGCAGAATTCTTAATATTTAAAGTGCTTAACATAAAGGTGCTTGGGTGCTATCTGTATAAGGGCTCTTACTGACGAGCGTTTTTACCTGCGCTCCCCTGTGTTCCATTTTTCTACGTTCAGCCGCAGTGGAGCGCAGGAATAGACGCATTACATTTTTTCCAATGGGGCTGTACTCACACAGGCGCGTGTAGGTGCTGAACGCAGGTTGAGACGCAACATGCTGCATTTTTCCTGCGTTCGGCGCCTACACGCGCCTGTGTGAGTACAGCCCCATTGGAAAAAATGTAATGCGTCTATTCCTGCGCTCCCCTGCGGCTGAACGCAGAATAACGGAACGCAGGTAAAAACGCTTGTCAGTAAGAGCCCTTAGTCTCCAGTTGTGATTCTTGCTGCCTGAATTAACCCCTGCCTGGCTGACGACTCTCTTGGTTTCCGTTTGGAACGGATTTGATTCTCCCGTGTATGACCTTGGCCTGTGACCCTGACCTTGCTACTAGGGTTGCCACCTTTTCTAAAAAATTTTACCGGCTGGTGGGGGGCATGAACAAAAAGGGTAAAAGGGGGCAGAGTCACGCACAGTGGTGCAAAAGGGATTCGGGCAACTCGCGCAATGGACAGAAACCTGAAAAAAAAGCTAAGTACTGAGCGAATTGGGGGCGGTCAAGGGCTTTTTCTTAAGGGTATTACAAATTACCGGCAGTGTAATACTGGCCCCGGCCTTGGCAGGTGTTTTACCGGCTAGGCCGGTAAAATATCGGCCAGGTGGCAACCCTACTTGCTACTGTTACCTTCCTTGGCACTGCGTTTGACTTGGCCTGTTCTTTCTACGCTACTGCTCCTCCGTCCTATCACTTCACGTTTGGTTCCCGTGCTCCCCCAGAACTCTCTCCCTTGTTCTCCCGCATTAAGACATGGCGCAATCCCTCCCAACTGTCCCGTTTTCAGAGGGACAGTCCCTCTTTTGACGGCTCAACCTGCAGTCCCTCATTTGTACTTCTTTTTATTTCCAAAATGTTCCAGGTATGCTGGTGGCATCTGAGTGGAGGAGGGCTCCAGTTAGAAAAGTGGACTTAGACCGGAACCTTGGAGTTAGTTCTGGGTTTGGGATTCCAAACGTTACAACAGGATTTCAAATCGGACTAATCTCACGTATACGGGATGTCCAGCTTCAAGTAGCTGGTGCTAATCACTGCAAGGTAAAACACAGTGGAGGCAGCAGCGTGAATCACCAATCAATACAATCGACTTGCCTGTTTTTCAGTTTATTTGCTTGTACAAACTCAGTAGCTAGGCAACTGTTCTACCAACTACATATTTTACAGAATGATGAAATCACATACATTAAAAATGATCTACCGTTTCTGAAATAATCAAATTTATCTTCACTATTGCTCTCTCAGCATCTGTTTCTCTTCATTCTCTCTTCTTTCAGGAGTTGGGAGTCAGATAAATGATCCAATATATCATATTTTTGCCTAGAAGATGTATTAGAGCTCACCAGACATTATGTCTCTCTACATGCAGAATTTGTGCAAAAGGCAATTATTTTGTTGGAGCTCTAATTCATCTGCTAGGAAAGTAAGCCCCCCTATAAGATATATTGGATCTAACTGTCAATGAATAAATATCTGACGCCCAACTGCTGCATGAAGACAGAATGAAGAGTAACAGATGCTGAGAGAGGAATAGTGAATATAAACTTGACTATTTCAGAAATGATGCAGAATTTTGTAATTGATTCTTACTTCAGTATGAGGAAGCTTATATTAAAGTTCCATTTTTGTGATAGTTCCCCTTTAACTAAGAGGTGAACCACCCCTTTAAGAAAAAACAGTTTAAAAGTTGTTAAGGCGTATATTTCCCTGTTCAGTTCTTCCAGCCATTAACGGTGACAGGTCAGGTCAATAGCCGGACAGTAAAAGGAAAGAACAATTGCAGCACTTCTAGTCAGAAAATGCTAGAACTCGTTTTTTTTTCCTTTTTAATCAAACACAGAGTTTATAGAGAAAATCCTGCTTAGAACACATTAACAACGATGTGTCAGTATCGCATTAAGGGCCTATAAACTCTGTTTACAATTAGGGTTTGTGTTGCATTGATTTTTTTTCCCACTAAGTGAACAGTAAGGTATGTGAGCGTGACTTATTGGAGACTCAGAACATTCCTCTCCTGCATACCTGTATTTATACAAATGAGTGCAAGCCGATCTATTGATGATCTCAGTGGGAGCGTTCTCACCAGACTTCATAGAACCAATAAACCCAGCGATGCATAAACTGAGCTGTTCTGTGTATTGTAGTCAAGGAATACTGCTCCTTCTTTGTGTGAAAAAGAATATATATATACTGTATATAATCAAGGAATACTGCTCCTTCTTTGTGTGAAAAAGATATATATATACAGTATATATATATATATACAGCCAAATGTTTGCACTCTAAACCAGTCTTGTGATAATGTTGATCAATTCTTATTATATAAAGTTCAGAAGGACCTGCACTCCAATTATTATTTTATTTATTGTTCAAATTTCTGCATCCAACGTTTTGGCCCACATTAGGGCCTTTATCAAGGATAATGCTGGTTCACTGACCTTGGAATGCAGGTCCTGAAAATAAAAAAATTAAAAATATTATATATATGGATCCACACTGGTGCACTCCACAATAAAACAGGTTTTCGCTAGCAAACTCTAGCCATCCTCAGGACGTTGAGGAATAAACGTCACAGCCCGTTGGGGCTTATTTTCTTGTGAAAGTCCTGTGAGTGCGGTCTTTTTTATTTATGAGAGAGAGAGAGAGATACACAGTAGAACCCCTATTTTACGTTTTTCAGGGGACCAGGAAAAAATTATGTTAAATCCGGGAAAAATGTAAAATCAGGGAAATTTGTTAAAGTAACTTTTTCTTCAAGTACTGAAATTATATAAGTACAGGAGTCTGTTTGACTTTGAGATACAATATTTAGTGTGTTAATAACAAGGGTTAAACATTGCAGTGTTAATATTACACTATGGGGACATGTGCAAGTCTCTCTGTCAGTCACATGCACAACCTAAAGCAATAAGTGATTCATTGGTGTATAAGGGGCAGACTCATTGGAATTGGCCATTTATAGGCAGAACCATGGCAACAAATACATCTGGTTAGTATTTTAAATCTCTTTCACAAATAATAACATTCATAGAGGAAAAAAAAGCAGTTTGCTGTAAATTCTGGGAAAACAATACTTAAAGTAAAGCTACCAAAGCAGTTTATTGCTAATATTACTGTTAGCAACAACAGTGCAAGCTAGAACACTACATTTATTCTGCAGAATGCTTTACCATACCTGAGTAAACAGCTCTAGAAGCTCTCTTTGCTTAGGATAGCAGCTGCCATATTAGCTTGGTGTGACATCACTTCCTGCCTGAGTCTCTCCCTGCTCTCTCATAGATCTGGGCTCAGATTACAGCAGGGAGGGGAGGAGGGAAAGGGAGGGGGAGAGGATCAAACTGAGCATGCTCAAACCCAAGCCCTGGAGGTTTAAGCTGAAAACAGGAAGTCTGATACAGAAGCCCATGTGTACACAATAGAAGGAAAGAAATGTGGTGTTTCTTTTGACTCAGAGCAGCATTACTTTGAGGGTTTACTGGTGTACTTAAATGCATTATAAATTGGTAGCACCACAAATAAAAAATGTAAAATGTGGGAAAACTTAAAATCAGGGTACTTAAAATCGAGGTTTCACTGTATATATATATATAGATAGATAGATAGATAGATAGATAGATAGATAGATAGATAGATAGATAGATAGATAGATAGATAGATAGATAGATAGATAGATAGATAGATAGATATAATCACATATTCCAGAAGCAAATAAGGTTACAGGCTCAATGGTAGGCAGACCTACAAATGGCAAAGGGGCAAGATACTATTGACAGTCACTATTTATTGGGCCTGTGGGGGCTATTAGGGCCGCTGTGTCATTGAAATAGCAAACATTGGGCTCCCAGCAGCACAGGTCCTGCATGTGGTGGTTGTACATTCATAACTATATATTTCTTCCTGGGGCCCTTGCCTTACTGTAGCTCCTGGGGCCCCAGTTCCTCTGACCCTGTGTGTATATAAGGAGTATTCAATGCACCCAGCAAGCTGAGACCTCATTCTTTACCTATAAAAAAAAATTGCTTTAGTGCAGTGGATACTGATTCTATCTAAAGGGGTGGTTCACCTTTAAGTTAACTTTTAGTATGTTATAGAATGGCTAATTTTAAGCAACTTCTCAACTGGCCTTTATTATTTTTTTTATTGTTTTTAAGTTATTTATCTTCTTCTGACTTTTTCCAAGCTTTCAAATGGGGGTCACTGTCCCCCATCTGAAAAACAAATGCTCTGTAACGCTACAAATCTATAGTAATTGCTGCTTTTTATTTGTCATCTTTCTTGTCAAGCCCTCTCCTATTTATATTCCAGTCCCTTATTGAAATCAATGCATGGTTGCTAGTAGGGATGCACCGAATTCACTATTTTGAATTCGGCCGAACCACCGTATCCTTTGTGAAAGATTCGGCTGAATACCGAACCGAATCTGCATATGCAAATTGGGGTGGGAAAAGGAAAACATGTTTTGCTTCCTTGTTTTGTGACAAAAAGTCACAAGATTTTCCTCCCTGCCCCTAATTTGAATATGCAAATTAGGTTCGGCCTGTCCGAAGGATTCAGCCAAATCCGAATCCTGCTGAAAAAGGCCAAATTCTGGATTCGGTGCATCCCTAGTTGCTAGAGTAATTTGGACCCTAGCAACTGGATTGCTGAAACTGCAAACCGGAGAGCTGCTGAATAAAATGCTAACTAACTCCACAAATAATAAAAAATGAAAACCAGTTGCCTTAATTGTCTTAAAAGATCACTCTTTACATCACACTAAACGTTATTTAGAGGTGAACAACCCCTTTACCACAGGTCTATCCAGCCTAAGGGGTTGCTGGGAGTTGTAGAGCAAGAGTCAGGGATGATAAAGTGAATTTCTCAGCAGGAGTTACATGAGAGATGGCCCTTGCTAGGCAGAAAAGTATGGGAAGATAAAATAGAAATAACAATATTGAGCAGCTCACACCTGTCCAACATCAACTCCCTGCAACCCCTCAGGGACGTGCTATCGGGGGTTTCCAATTGAAAAACAACTAGAGGCTGCAGAATGGACGTCCCTGGCACAACATGGGTATTAACATGACATACGACCTCTGCATCTAAATGTCACCCTCCCCAATTGGGTCTCTTAACACAGAGCGCCCTTGTAGCGTCCCCTGCAGTCAGCCCTGTTTCCCAGGCGAGTGTGTTTATGCCATAACGTTGTGTATAGTAATATGTCATGTCCCCGGCTGTGGGCTGGACACACTGGAGCCGCAGCGCCTGTCACTCTACAATGTTGTTGTTATTTTCCTCTCACTCGCCGCTCTCGTGACGTCAGCCGCTTAAGACGGCATCTCCTATTGGCTGCCTGCTCCCCGCATATAGACCTATCACATGGCTGGCCGGCCCCGGGTGCCAAGTGACGTCACGCAGTTCCCGTCTGCTTTTTATTTTGCTTCGGTCTCCGGAGCCGCCATTACAGGAAACAACCGGAGGGAGCCGAGCTGGAGAACATAACAGAACCGGACGAGAGTGGGAGGGACCGGACGAACGTTACCGAGGAGTCCGGTCCCGGGGGAAATGATCGGGGCTCGGAGGGAGGCAGCTGGATAAAGTCAGGTGAGAGTCCTGCTCGGCTTCAATACACTGACAGCTGGGATGTACAGGCGCCTTTATAATGGCATTGTAGTGTGGCCCTGAAGCTTGCTCTGTCCGTGCCGCGCCTACAGCTCATCTCATAGACTGTAAGCTCTGCAGTCCACTGTCAGCCAGTCACTGGCGTGGGACGGCGTCACGTGATGCGGATGTAACCCCGTGTCTCGCACCGGTGAGGATTGTTAACTAGGTTCGATTGTAAGCTCTGTGTGCCAGGGGCTACTTCCTCCCTTTGTTGTATAGACTTTTACTGCATTCCTGCCACTTCTCAGCATCTGCTTCCCCTCTAGTACCCGCTGGGCAGAGAATACAGGGAATTTGCCTTGGGGTCGGTATTGGACCTAACCTACAAATGAAATATAATGTGTTTGACTTGTGTAACGTACAACAAATATGAAGGACCTGTCCCAGATGTACTTAGAAACAGCGCTTAGTGATGTCATCACTTTTAATCGGTTCTTGGCAGAGTTACCAGGTCTAATTTACAAAATCAGCCAAAGTCGGCTACAAAACCAGCCCCACGGGTCAGTCCACACGAGCAGATTCGGGGAGATTAGTCGCCCAGCAACAAATCGCCTCTTCTTGGGGGCGACAATCTCCTTGATCTGCCTTCCCTCCCCCGGCTAAAATGAAAATCGCATGCAGCGCTTTGGTTTCCGAAGTTGCCTCACGAGGAAACCGTGCGACTTGGAGAAAACGAAGCGCCGCGTGTGCATTACCGCATGCGATTTTCATTTTAGCCTGCGGGGGGAAGGCAGTTCAAAGAGATTGTCGCCCCGAAGAAGAGGCGATTTGTGGCTGGGGCGACTAATCTCCCCGAATCTGCTTGTGTGGACTGACCCTAAAACTAGCCAAGAGGCACTTCAGAAGTAGCCCAACAATAGCACAATATGTTCAGTGATAAATGAATATATGTGAAAATACTCCTTTTTTTAAAATTTTCGCTGTTTCACAAATCTTTCCATGAAACAAAATGGGACAGATTTGCCCGTCACCAGGGTTGTAACTACAGAGGGGGGCCCAGGAGGTATAGGGGTCCCATAAGGCCCTAATTCATATACAATTTCAATAAATATTGGTAAAACACATCAACCTGTAGGCATTTTTGGGGCCAGCAGATTTTTGCCCCAACATTGTTTAAAATTGAGGAAAGTCACAGGAAAATGCGAGAAAGCTTAAGTGTGACGGGAGACTGGGGTACAGAGCCCAAAATCTGGTAACTTCTACACAAGTCAGTCCCTTTGCATGCTGGGTATTGTAGCCTTACATTAAACTTGGCCGTTGGCAAACTGTTAAATAAAAACTAGTTAGGGACCCCCATATGGGGTTTACCTTGACGTGGTATGGTGGCTTTTCAACTTTATGAACATAACTTTGTAACTTAAAATCCCTGTTTTGTAAACTTTTGAGACCGGGAACTAGGGAATGTGCATTAAAACTAGCACTTCCATTATACTTAAATATACTATTACTTAGCCTTTAGAGTGCTTCCACATCTCCATTTTTTTTTTACATTAAATAAAAACTACGTTACCCAACATGCATTGGGAGATGCAGGCTTGGCACATTAGGGCAAGAAAAAACGTTGGTTTGCAAAGTACAAATCAGCCAAAGTCCCAAATCAGTACCTTGGCTAATTTGCACTTTCAATACCCGCCTGGGCTTTAAATTTGTAGCCCAATTTGGCTGGAAAACCGCTGACCTGGCAACCCTAGTTCTTCGTGATGTTTTTTGTGTCGCATGACTCACTAAAACTTGTGTATATACTTCAGGGAACCCCTACCTGTGTATTATGTTCATTAACCTGCACTGGGGGCACGCTACCTTTTTAATCGTATAGGAGAAGGGGTCATGCACCCCCCTGGTATGTGCTCTACGTGTATCCAAAGGCAACGAGTAGTTTTGTACTGTGACCATGTTCACGTTATCTAATGGCGAATGGACTCCAACTCCCTCCTGTCCCGACAACCTTGGACTGGAAAGTTTAGAATTTTTGTCTTGCGCTACTCGTTCGACTGTAGGATTCACATCCCTAATAAATCTGTGCATATCCATAATAAACAATGATTTCATACACGCGGCCTTCTCCGTTTGCAATTGCAAATGAACTACGTGTCTTTAGCAGCCTGAGGATTCTGGGATTTGTAGTTAAAGAGTAGTTGGAGCTCAGTGTTTACAATAGGCACACAGTGAATTATGGGTTAGTTATTTGTGTGATTTATGTACTGCGGATACACAGGCTTGGTCGATAAATAGGTTATCAGTCTACGTGCACGTAGACAAAGGAAGCTTCCAACTGACTGGGTATCTTGGGTCGTATCCAGGTTCCAGTATGCTTCTTGCTAGTGCACTGTGGGTGCTTTGAGGCAGGTGATTATTTAACTAGCTCTAATGTCATTTTTCCAGTTGCACCCCTTAGGGTATTGGCACACAGGGTGATTCTGGGTGCTTTGTCGCCTTAGGGATTTCCAGCTCAGCATCACCCCTCGTTCATTTTTTTTTTTTTTAATTACTTTTTATTCAAGTTTAACATTTTGTACAGAATGAAATATAGAAATAAAGTGAAATAATATGTCATAATGTACAATATGATAACCCCTCGTTCATTTAAATGGCATTCACCTGTCACCCCAATGACTGAGCGGTAGCGATGGGTGAATCTGACCCGTTTCGATCTGCTGAAAATTCGTGAAATGGGCGACTGTTTTTTTTTTTTTTTTGATGCACAACTATTTTTTTCACCAATTGGGCGTCATTTTCTCGGTGAAACGTGGCAAAAAAATTCGCTTATCACTACTGCGAGGGGATTCTGAGCTTCTTGTCACCTGCTTGATGAGCTGAGGCACCAAAACTCCCCTGTAAGAGTGGTGTGAGCTGTTGTAGAAATGATTTATCCATGCTAAAAGTGAATTAAAGGAGAACTAAACCCAAAAAATGAATATAGCTAAAAATGCCATATTTTATTTACTGACTTTATTGCACCAGCATAAAGTTTCAGCTTCTCAAGAGCAGCAATGCTCCAGGACTTCAAACTTGTCACAGGGGGTCACCATCTTGGAAAGTGTGTGTGACGCTCACATGCTCAGTGGGCTCTGAGCATCTAAGCTTAGGGGTCATTATCAATCAGAAAATGAGGTTTGTGTGTAATATAAGCTGATGCTACAGGGCTGATTATTAAATTCTGATGCTAATTGCACTGGTTTCTAGTTAATTATTAATCAGCCTTATATTGTAACATTTAGATTCTATGTGTACTGTATATTGTGAGTGGGTCCCTATGCTCAGTAAGTGACAGCAGCACAGAGCATGTGCAGTGATTCGGCAGAAAAGAAGATGGGGAGCTACTGGGGCATCTTTGGAGACACAGATCTTTACTGCTAAAGGGTTGTGGTTGCCTTGGGCTGGTACAGAAGCACAAAACATAATGTACAACATTTCTACCTACTTCTTTAGTTAAGCTTTAGATCTCTTTTAAAGGACAACTAGACCTCTCATGATATTTGTCTGGTGGCAAACCAGGGCCTCTCTGTAGCTTGTCTCTATTGGCAGTGCTCACTGTGGAGGCTTTCTTTGGCAACGTCACATCTGATTTTAGGTTTAATGGAGACAATCTCTGAATGTGATTGAGCTACTAACCCCCTGGTGCAACTCTGCCTATATAAACAAGGTACAGGAGGGCTCCAATGATTTCTTTATTGCGCCACTAATACAATTGAAGGGAGAACAGGGCTGGCTATTGTACCTCTGGTGAGGTTCTCCTTTAAATGTATTATGCCAAATGTAAGTTGTGGATTTGCATGAGAAATAGTAATTTATAGAATTATTTGGGGATGTCAAGTTTCCATTATGTAAACATGTTGCAGTAATGGGCGGTCTCCTTTATGCAGATTTGTTCTTAGTTATTTTTACTCCAAAGGTCACGTCCATCCAAGCTACTCCAATGACAATGCAACTTGAAGAGCTCAAGCTAAGTAATAGAATAAAGTGGAGCTGAAATCTAGATTTAAAGGGGAACTCCACCCAAAAAAAGCCTCAATTTATTGCACAATGAGTAAAAATATAAATCCAAGCAGATTCCCAATATACTATTCATTAAAGATGTTAATTGGTTATTTGTATGCCTTATTTGCGAATGTCTATTGTTTATATGTTCTCTTCACTATAATGTGTACTCTACAACTTAAAGGGGAAAAATACCCCTTTTGCTATTTCGCTGATTCTGACAACCAGTAGAGAGATTGACTGTGAGCATTTAAAGCAGTGATGCTTCGCGCTTAAAATTAATTTTAGTGTAATTTAGACTGATCTTCTGAGACAATTCCCAACTGGTTTTGTAAATTTTGAACGATTTAACCATCTATTTAGCTGCTCTCCCATTTAGAATCTCGGCAAGGATTTTCTCTTAAGCATTGACAGGTACGGGATCTGTTATCCGAAAACCCTTTATCCAAAAAGCTTCAAATTCCCATAGACTCCATTATAATAAAATAACTCCCATAGACTCCGTTATAATAAAATAACTCAATTTCTCTCTAATAATAACAGTACATTGTACTTGATCCCAACTAAGCTATAATTACTCCTTACTAGAGGCAAAACAATTCTATTGGAGTTATTTAATATTTCAATTATTATTAACCGGTCCCATGCCTGTGTTTATATTCAGGGCCCATACATTGTGGCTTCCTACCTGCTACCTGTTTATCACGGTATTTAAGTCATAGCAATTCAAAATTGTAGTGAATATGGCTGCCTTTAATATGTCATTGTTGACATCATAATATGTATGAACCACATTACATGGTTACATAATATTTTTATACATTTACATTATATGGGCCCTTTTTAGTTTCCTTAAATACAGGGATGGGACCTGTTAACCAGAATGCTCGGGAACAGGGGTTTTCCGGGTAATGGATCTTTACGTAATTTGGATCTTCATACCTTACGCCTACTACAAAATCATGTAAACATTAAATAAACCAAATATTCTGGTTCTTCTTCCAACAAGGATTAATTATATCTTTGGATCAAGTACATGGTACTGTTTTATTATTACAGAGAAAAAGGAAATTGGTTTTAAAAATTTGGATTATTTGGATAAAATGAAGTCTATGGGAGATAACCTTTCCTTAATTTGGAGCTTTCTGGATAACGGGTTTCCGGATAACAAATCTGCACAAGGTACTGTTTTATTATTACAGAGAAAAAAGGAAATCATGTTTTAAAAATTTGGTTTATTTGATTATAAAGGAGTCTATGGGAGACGGCCTTCCTCTAATTCGAAGCTTTCTAGATGATGGGTTTCTGGTTAACAGATCCCATACTTGCATTTCATAGTCATCTGTGTGGGAATATGCTATCCACTATGCTCTCTGGGTACAACTATTCCAAGCCTAAAAGCAACAAACTCTCCCTCACAATACTAAACTCAAAACTATAGGCCAGTTAGTCTGACGTCAGTATTAGGAAAGCTTTTCGAAGGGTTAATAAAGGATAAAATACTGGACTTCATAGCAAATCATAATACTATGAGTTTGTGCCAGCATGGTTTTATGCGTAACAGATCTTGCCAGACTAACTTAATTTCTTTTTACGAGAATGTAAGTAGAGACCTCGATTCTGGGATGGCAGTGGATGTGATTTACTTAGACTTTGCTAAAGCATTTGATACAGTGCCACACAAAAGGTTACTGGTTAAATTAAGGAATGTTGGCCTGGAACATAGTATTTGTACCTGGATAGAGAACTGGCTAAAAGATAGACTACAAAGAGTGGTGGTAAATGGAACATTTTCTAATTGGACCAGTGTTGTTAGTGGAGTACCGCAGGGCTCTGTACTAGGTCCCTTGCTTTTCAACTTGTTTATTAATGACCTGGAGGTGGGCATTGAAAGTACTGTTTCTATTTTTGCAGATGATACTAAATTGTGCAGAACTATAGGTTCCATGCAGGACGCTGCCACTTTGCAGAGTGATTTATCTAAACTGGAAAACTGGGCAGCAAACTGGAAAATGAGGTTCAACGTTGATAAATGCAAGGTTATGCACTTTGGCAAAAATAATATAAATGCAAGTTATACACTAAATGGCAGTGTGTTGGGAGTTTCCTTAAATGAAAAGGATCTAGGGGTCTTTGTAGATAACACGTTGTCTAATTCTGGGCAGTGTCATTCTGTGGCTACTAAAGCAAATAAAGTTCTGTCTTGCATAAAAAAGGGCATTAACTCAAGGGATGAAAACATAATTATGCCTCTTTATAGGTCCTTGGTGAGGCCTCATCTGGAGTATGCAGTTCAGTTTTGGACTCCAGTCCTTAAGAGGGATATAAATGAGCTGGAGAGAGTGCAGAGACGTGCAACTAAATTGGTTAGAGGGAGGGAAGACTTAAATTATGAGGGTAGACTGTCAAGGTTGGGGTTGTTTTCTCTGGAAAAAAGGCGCTTGCGAGGGGACATGATTACACTTTACAAGTACATTAGAGGACATTATAGACAAATGGCAGGGGACCTTTTTACCCATAAAGTGGATCACCGTACCAGAGGCCACCCCTTTAGACTAAAAGAAAAGAACTTTCATTTGAAGCAACGTAGAGGGTTCTTCACAGTCAGGACAGTGAGGTTGTGGAATGCACTGCCGGGTGATGTTGTGATGGCTGATTCAGTTAATGCCTTTAAGACTGGCTTGGATGATTTTTTGGACAGACATAATATCAAAGGCTATTGTGATACTAAGCTCTATAGTTAGTATAGGTATGGGTATAAAGAATTTTAATTAAAAGTAGGTTGGGGTGTGTGTATGGATGATGGGTTTTCATTTGGAGGAGTTGAACTTGATGGACTTTGTCTTTTTTCAACCCAATTTAACTATGTAACTATGTAAACTAGAATGGAAACTTTAAACCCTTCAGGAAATTGTCAGATGAAAGTATCTTATTGGATTCCTGGTGTGTTTTAGGTTACTGTTAGGTTTAAGGTTTCAGCAGGAGGATTTAGGAGTAAGGTTTAGTGTTGGTATGTGCATGCTCTTCCCCTCCAGCCATGGAACTGTCGCCGCCATCATCCAGTAACAACCTGCTACTGCTGAGAGATTCTGCTCTTTCAAGGGACTCTGTCATGATTTTTATGATTTATTTTTTTATTTCTAAATTACGCTGTTGACACTGCAAATAATTCACTCTACCATATAACATTTTATTCCTCAACCACAAGTGTATTTGTTTAGTTGTAATATTGGTGTGTAGGTGCATCTCAGGTCATTTTGCCTGGTCTTGTGCTTTCAGAAAGAGCCAGCACTTTAGGATGGAACTGCTTTCTGGCAGGCTGCTGTTTCTCCTACTCAATGTAACTGAATGTGTCTCAGTGGGACCTGGATTTTACTATTGAGTGCTGTTCTTAGATGTACCAGACAGCTGTTATCTTGTGTTAGGGAGCTGCTATCTGGTTACCTTCCCATTGTTCTGTTTTAAAGGTGGCCATAGATGTAGAGATCCGCTCGTTTTGCGATGTCACCAAATGAGCGGATCTCTCCCCGATATGCCCACATTGAAGTGGGCGATATAGGGCTGAGCTGATTGTGGGCCCTAGGGCCCAACGATTAGATCATAATGCATCCGCTATGGGCGGTATCACGGAACTGCATTACTTGTAATATTGGTGTGTAGGTGCATCTCAGGTCATTTTGCCTGGTCATGTGCTTTCAGAAAGAGCCAGCACTTTAGGATGGAACTGCTTTCTGGCAGGATGTTGTTTCTCCTACACAATGTAACTGAATGTGCTGCAGTGGGACCTGGATTTTACTATTGAGTGTTGTTTTTAGAACTACCAGGCAGCTGTTGTCTTGTGCTAGGGAGCTGCTATCTGGTTACCTTCCCATTGTTCTGTTGTTAGGCTGCTGGGGGGAGGGGCTGATATCACTCCATCTTGCAGTACAGCAGTAAAGAGTGACTGAAATTTATCAGAGCACAAGTCACATGACTGAGTGCACCTGGGAAACTGACAATATGTCTAGCCCCATGTCCGATTTCAAAATTAAATATAAAAAAATCAGTTTTCTCTTGAGAAACAGATTTCAGTGCAGAATTCTGCTGGAGCAGCACCATTAACTGATACTTTATGATGACCGCATTCCTTTACTAACTGCTGCCATAACATTGTTTGGTTTATGGCTGTAAAATGTGGTTTTAGATAGGGACTGGCTGTTGAGAGTGCCATAGTGTTTCAGGTTTATAGATTACTGTGCAGATATTGCCCTGCCTGGATTTGAACCTTGTTACCTCCGTGCTAAACTGAACCACTGCACTGTATAGCATTGTTGCACTGTAGTTTAACATCAGAAATGGCTTTCACATGCCGAATGGCAGAACCTGTAAATAGATGTGCACTATATTGCAGAGGAAAGTCATAACTTTGACAGTGCCACATTTTTATTTTTGAATTATTTACCTTTCTATGTTTCCCTTCTCAAAGTGAAGTCTCGGCTGTTGTGGTTGCAATGGTCGTTAAAGGAACAGTAACACCAAAAAATTAAAGCGTAATAAGTAATTACAGTGGGACCTCAATTTTACATCCCCTGATTTTTTTAAGTTTTTCCTCATTTAACATTGTTGTTTTGTGGTCCCACCTATATATCATGCATAATACATTTCCTGATTTTACATTTTCCTGGATTTTACATCATTTCTTCAGGTCCCCTGAAAAACATAAAATGGGAGATCTACTGTAGCATACTGTTAGCATACACTGGTAAAAAAAATGTTTGTTTCGGAAAGACCACTATAGTTTTTATAAACAAGCTGCTGTGTAGCCATTGGGCAGCCATTCAAGCTGGAGAAAAGGCACCGGTTACATAACAGATAACAAAACACCATTCTACTGGACAGGGCTTAAAGGAACAGTAACAACAAAAAATTATAGTAATACAAATATAATGCAGTGTTGCCCTGCACTGGTAAAACTGTTGTGTTTGCTTCAGAAACACTACTATTGTTTATATAAATAAGCTGCTGTGTAGCAATGGGGGCAGCCTTTCAAAGTAGAAAAGGCTCAGGTTACACAGCAGATAAGCTCTGTAGAACGTAATGGTGTTATCTGTTATCCACTATTTAACCTGTGCCATATAGACTTTTTTTCTATTTCCCCCATTGCTACACAGCAGCTTGTTTGTATGAACTATAGTAGTGTTTCTGAAGCAAACACGTCAGCTTTACCAGTGCAGGGCAACCGTACATTATATTTTAATTACTTTGATGCAAACAGATTTCAGTGTTACTGTTTCTTTAATTCTGGCAACCAGAAAGTATATTGACTGAGCGATGAAGGCTGTAGAGATTGCAAGTGGTCTAGTAACCCATGGCAGCCAATCAGCATTTGCTGTTCAGGTTACTGAACGTAGACAGAGGTGCTTTTTATTACTTTTCCATCTATATTCGAATTACCTTTTATTGTTTATCTTTCTGTTCAGGCCCTCTGTATTCTTCTGGTATTCAGACAAATGCCTAGTTGCTAGGGTTTTGGAAGTGTCTTGTCCAGAATAGAATGGTAGCGTTCAAAACAAAGGGCCCTCAAGAAGCCCAAGGGCCCCATAATTTTAATATAAAGTGGGCTGCAGATTTTGGGTATTTGAGCTACATGGGCCAGTACATGGACACAGCTCTGGTCTGGATCATACCAAATGTATACTGTAGGGTGAGCTTGTGCTGTGCTGCTCGCTTAGTCAGGGCACTGTAGTCGTTACTGACATGCACTGCAAGCAAATACAATGTGTAAACTTTGTCCCTGTTTTATCCTGACCTTCGTATGGATTTGGTGTCAGTATTTGTTTGCAACATAATCCACTATGGGGTTGGGCCGCCCTCCATCAATATATTGTTCTCCAGTATCCACCCAGTCTGACTATAGTGTGTGGGAATGTAAGAATGAGCAGTGTGAGTCGGCATCTGTTCTGTTATGACATCTGATACAGACTTGTGACCTGCTCTTATCTTACTCATGATTCTGCCTCTGCCCGGAAATTGCTCTCACTTGTCCCCATTAAACTCACTTATGTCTTCCAGCAGCAATGGGCAGCCTGTGCCTTCAATTATGTGCCTTGCTATAAGGATGGGGTGGGATTCTTCTTTTCCTTGCTATAAGGGTGTTGTGCGGTGGGATTCTGCACCTTGCTGTGAGGCGGGGTTGGTTCAGCACCTTGCTATAAGGGTTGGGAGATATTCTGCACCTTGCTATACGGGTGGGATGGGATTCTGTACCTTGCTGTTAGGCGGGTGGATTCTGCACCTTGCTATAAGGGTTGGGAGATATTCTGCTTCTTGCTGTGAGGCGGGTGGATTCTGCATCTTGCTATAAGGGTTTGGAGGTATTCTGCATCTTGCTATAAGGGTGGGGTGTAGTGGTGTGCGGGTCGGGTTTTTCCCGACCCGCACCTGACCCTAACCCGCCTGCATCCGGGTTGCTTTTATAGACCTGCTCCCACCTGCCCTGCCGATGTCACAAAAGGGGCGGGGCGAGCAGGCGCGCAGCGATAAAGCCAGCATTTGAAGGTGGCGGGGGGGGGGGGGGGAGAGCAGAAGAAAAGCTCAACCCACACGCACCCACCTCCCGCAAAGAGGAGTGCAAGGTCGGCCCGAACCCTCGGGTATCGGGCTGGCCTGCACATCACTAGTGGGGGTGGGATTCTGCCTCTTGCTAAAAGGGTGGGGTGGGATTCTGCACCTTACTATAAGGGAGGGGTGGGATTCTGCGCCTTGCTATAAGGTTGGGGAGGCATTCTTCTTTGCCTTGCTGTAAGCATGGAGTCCAGCTATTATAAGTCTAGTGTCACACCATATGGATTGTGGCCTGTAGTGAAATGTAAGAGGAGAATCTGCTCCCTCGCTGCTCCTCTGCTGCTGAGCTGTCTGCACCTGGAAACATTGCCTAAACTCGGGTGCAAACAGGAGCAGTGGATTTCAGCCCTAATTTCGACACCTAAATCCACCAGGTCTTTCTGCACCCGAGCGGAGGGAATGTTCTGGGTGCAGGCAGCTCAGCAGAAGAGGAGAGGGGCGGATTCTCTGCGTTTCTCTGCAGGCCAAGATGTGTATGGTGTGGCCTTAGCCTAAGAATGACATATGATAGTGGCACGGAGTCTCAGCTGCTCTCTCTAATTTCTTACACTTGTCAGTTTTACATTTGATGAATTCAGGCTTTTGTTTCAGGGGTGCCCATTAAAGGAGAAGTAAACCCGCGGGTGCCTTTAAGGCTAATGTCGCTCGGGGAAACTCAACCTGCTGAAAAACACAGTCTGAGAATCCTCCCTAATGCTGGTATTGGCCCCTTGCCTCTCCTGCACCAGGATCCATTGAGCTGGCCCAGGTGTAGGCACACACAGCAGATTTCAGAGCTGAAACGTGAGAATTTGTTCTGTTTACATGTAAGATCTACTTTTTTGAAATTATCAGCACATTTCTATATCTCCAGGCATGGGGGGCTGATTCTGGCAACATAAGTAGCATACAGTTGGCCAATAAGTTGGTTGTGGCTAAACTATATGTTCCGTTGTGTTAGAAAGCAATCAAAAATCCAGTAGGTGCTGCATTAGAACTTAGAATTCTCCAAAACCAGAATCTGCTTGGGCTTTGATCCTTATGTCTCTGCAATTTGGCTTCTCACCAGATCAGACCAGTTGATTGGCCTGTGTATGGCCAGATTGAATTTGGTTTACATTACCCAGCAAATAGGGAGTCTGTGCAATGTAGGCAAAACTTTGATTGCTCATGAATAAATGAGGGAAATATTTCCCAAGTTGAGCAAGTACAGGTATAGGACCTTTTATCCAGAATGCTCGGGACCTGGGTTTTTCTGGATAACGGTCTTTCTGTAATTTGGATCTTCATACCTTAAGTCTACTAGAAAATCATGTAAACATTAAATATACCCAATAGGTTGGTTTTGCTTCCAATAAAGATTAAGTATATCTTAGTTCGGATCAAGTACAAGCTACTTTTTTATTATTACAGAGAAAAAGGAAATAATGGAGTCTATGGGAGATGGCCTTTCCATAATTTGGAACTTTCTGGATAACATGTTTCCAGATAACGGATCCCATACCTGTACGGATGTTCGTCCTGTCCCTTGACACTCATATGAGCATTGTAGATTATTATAAGCGTTGCTTAGCCATTTCTGGTATTTATGTTAATAAATAATGACTTGGGTTTTATTGCTGAATTAAATTCCATGTTCTTACACTGGTTTATGGCACACATGTGACTTCAGTTTACATTTAATAGGCAGTACTTCGTAATGCCAAAAAAAGAAGAAAGGGCTTTGTATGCATTTAAATATAACGCACTAGTAAAAGTTGTGTGCTTGCTTGATGTTGAATACATATACGCTGCAGTGTAAATGGGGGCAGCCATTTAAGCTGAAATTGGGCACAAAGATTTCATAGGAAGGGGTTTAGAACATTGCATATAATACACTCTTAGGGAGTTATTTATTAGACTCCGAATGCCAAAAACCTGAAAAAAATAATTTTTTAACTATAAAAAATATGAATTTTTCGGGATTTCTTATACCCCGAGGATGGAAAAAGTCAGAATCTGAAAATCCGGCATCTCAGACCTGCTGAGTTTGCAAATAAGTCAATGGGAGAAGTCCCGAAGATATCTTGATCTGCGCTGGATTTTGTGCAATAATATGAAGATTTCGGGTGGAAAATCAGAAAAATGTATATGATTCGTTTTTTCCACGATTTTTTGGGGGAGTTTTTTCCCCACACAGGAAATTTTCGGGAAAATGTATTGATAAATAAGGGAAAAAAATCTGATGCAGATTTGGTCGGAGTATTTTTCAGAAAATAATGATATAAATTCGGACTTTGATAAATGGGCGTCTTCATTTCTGCTTTTTGCCCCTGTACCCTGCTTCAAGGGAATGACATGGCTCCATGTTTGCCAAAAGCTCCACTGACCTCTGTATATTATTGTTTTATAATAAACAAAAGCCATGAATAACTTGTAAATGATATCCCTATAAACGGTGAGTAGTTATGTCATTTGTCACATGACTCTCTGAAATTTGTGTATTATAAATAAAGTACCCCTAGTTGCAAAATATGAGGATATTAGAACTTGCCTCGGAGTTCCATGACCTGTATTAAAACACTTGGCCTTCAGCCTCGTGTTTTTATTTGGTCATGAAACTCCTCGATAACTTATAATATCCTTATAATTTACAAGAGGGTGTACTTTATTCACTATATTACAGGCTGGCTCCAAGCAGGTTTTGTAGTGGATAACTGTTCCAAATCCTAGTAGTTGGATAGCCATAGACCTATGATATTAGTCCTGGACTGGCAATCTGGCATATGCCAAAGGGGCTGCTGTAGACCCGTGCTTTATTTTGCACATTTGTGTCCTTGAAATGTCACAGCCTGTTACAAATCTCAGTGTGGACGTGTATGGGATACAAGGTGTTTGCATCAATATTATTGACAATCATTATACAGAGTCGCTAATCATTGATGGTAATAGGAAGCACTGCAAGTGGGCAGCAATCACACTTCACTATTGTGATAACATAGTTCATGTAATGATAATAATATTACGGTGAAAGAGTGGGTGGTGAGCAGCATATTCTCCTGGCCATTGAAATAAAGGGGATGGGGCATAGATATTTTTTACATGTATAAAAAAGGGGTGATTCACCTTTAAGATAACTTAGCTTGTTGTAGAATGGACAATTCTAAGCAACTTTTCATTTGGTCTCCATTATTCATTTTATATAGTTGTTTTTAATTATTTTCCTTCTTCTGACCCTTTCTAGCTTTAAAATGGGGGTCACTGACCCCATGCAAAAAAAAAAAAATACCCCGTAAGGCGACAAATTTCGAATAGTGAATTATGCAAACTCGATTTAAGTTTTAAATTCGAATTTTGAGATTTATCATACTCCTTTGAGAACTCGAATTTTACTATTCGCCATCTAAAACCTGCCGATTACTGTATAAGTCAATGGGAGGATTTGCAGTAGGGATGCACCAAAGCCACTGTTTTGGATTCGGCCGAATCCTTCGAAAGATTCGGCCAAATACCGAACCCAAATCCTAATTTGCATATGCAAATTAGGGGTGTGAAGGGGGGAAAAATGTACTTCCTTGTTTTGTGACAAAAAGTGATGCAATTTCCCTCCCTGTCACTAATTTGCATATGCAAATTTACAGTCGGGTTTGGTTCTGCTGGGCAGAAGGGTTCGGCCTAATACTACTGAAATAGGCCGAATCTCAAACCGACTTCTGGATGTGGTGCATCCCTAATTTGCAGCCTTTCTGATGTTTTTCTGGGAAAAAAAACTCCAATAGCATTTTTTTAGATTCAATTCCAGTTTTTCTAATTCAAATCTAATTTTATTCAGGTTTTTGGGTCGATTCAATTAGTCCGAGTTGAGAAAATTTGATTTTTTTTATTGATGAATTTCGATTGGTCAAATTTCGAGTTTATGGGATATTTAAAAGAAAACGCGCTTGAATTTGAAATTTGACCCTTGATAAATGTGCCTCCCAGTGTTGTGCAGAGAGATATGAAGTGTATAGCAGCACAGGTGTTCCTTTGTCCTAAGAACAATTCTATAGGAAAGTATGACGTTCTGTTGGCCCTTTAACACTCTCCTATAGGCCTCGATGGGTGTCTAGACTTTGCCACTGTAATAAATAAAATCTCCATGTTTGCCCTTTGGATTTTGACAATTCAATTGAATGTCAATGGGCGAGGTGTGTTTGCCTTTCTGGAGTGTTAATACAGCAGCAATTACAAATCATCCTCTTGTCTAACTTGCATATCCAGTTTGAAGTGTCAAATAGTAGCTCTATATTAGATTGTCCTTTGTTGGCTGGCTGCTGGGATTTGCATGGTTTTGTAACTTGGTAACCGAATCCTGTATTTCTTTAGCTCCTTCATTGAATGGATACTGTCATGGGGAAAAAAAATTCTGCTCTGAAATCCATTCTTCAAAAGAGCAAACAGATTTATTTTTATTTAATTTTGAAATCTGACATGGGGCTAGACATAGTCAGTTTCCCTGCTGCCCCCAGTCATGTGACTTGTGCTCTGATAAACTTCACTTTTTACTGCTGTCCTGCAAGTTTGATTGATATCACGGCAGCCGTCTTTTTCTTATCCAGTAATCTTCGTCTCTTGACGGCATTTTCTGCGCTTGTGCATTTGGAGTAAATCTCCGGTCTCGAGCAACAGCGTAATCGCCGAAAGTCACAAAAAATTTCCAAAATTTTTTCAGAAACTTTTGTGACTTTCGGCGCATGCGCAGTGGTTGATGGCATGAAATTTACTCTAAATGCACAAGCGCCAAAACTTCAGAAAGACAGAAGAAAGAGTGAGTAAAACATTAGGGGCATTTGCCTGGGGGGGAGAGAGTGGGTCTACCTAGGGTAGAGTGGAGGGTTTTTTTTGATTACAGGTTGAATTCTCCTTTAAGGGTAACATTTTGTCCCCACTAGAAAAAAGTTTTTGGGTGGAGTTCCCCTTTAACTGGCATCCGTTTCCTCCTGCTAAAGCAGCCGTGTGGTTTGGGAATAAAGAGAGAGGCTATAGTGAGTGGTGGGCAGTGGAATGGCAGTCAGATAAGGATACTGTACGGCAGGCTTTCCTACACTAGATTAGCTACAACAATCCTTCCTTTGTATGTAGGGAAAGCGCCCATGAGAAATGGCCTAATTGTTGCAAATGCCGGATTCAGAGGCATTCTAGTGACTGCGTTGTATCGTCTGTATTCTTCTTGGTGATAATGTTTAAATACTATACTGCTCATTGTTCATCAAGATGAACATGAAGGAAGGATGGATATAGCTAATACAGATATGGGATCTGTTATCCGTAAACCTGTTATCCAGAAAGCTCAGAATTATGGTCTTCCTTAGACTCAATTTTATCCAAATAATTTAAATTTTTTAAAAATGATTTCCTTTTTCTGTGTAATAATAAAACCGTACCTTGTATTTAATCCCAACTAAGATATAAACAATCCTTATTGGAGGCAAAACCAGCCTATTGGGTTTCTTTAATGTTTACATGATTTTCTACTAGACTTATAGGAACAGTAACACCAAGAAATGAAAGTGGTTTAAAGGAATCACAATATAATGTAGTATTGCCCTGTAATGGTAAAACTGTTGTGTTTCATTCAGAAACACTACTATTGTTTATATAAACAAACTGCTGTGTAGCCATGGGAGATAGCCATTCAAACATGTAAAAATGAGAAAAGGCACAGGATACTCTGTAGATAACAGATAAGCTCTGTAGTATACAATGGGATTCTTCAGAACTTATCTGTTATCTACTGTGTATCCTGTGCTTGAATGGCTGCCCCCATGGCTACACAGAACTTGTTTATATAAACTATAGTAGAGTTTCTGAATCAAACAAGCTGCTGTGTAGCCATGGGGGCAGCCATTCAAGCACAGGATACACAGTAGATAACAGATAAGTTCTGAAGAATCCCATTGTATACTACAGAGCTTATCTGTTATCTACTGAGTATCCCGTGCCTTTTCTCCTTTTTCATCTTTGAATGGCTGCCCCCCCCCCCATGGCTACACAGCAGTAGTGCACCAGTTTTACCAGAGTAGAGCAACAGTACATCATTCCTTTAAAACACTTTAATTCTTTGGTTCTTAAGATACAAAGTTCCAAATTACGGAAATATCTGTTTTCCGGAAAACCCCAGATCCAGAGCATTCTGGATAACCGGTCCCATACCTGTATAGACAAAGTATCACTTGTTATACAGGTATTGGACCTGTTATCCAGAATGCTCGGGACCTGGAGTTTTCCGGGTAATGGATCTTTCTGTAATTTGGATCTTTATGCATTAAGGGGCAGATTTACTTAGGTCGAATACCGAGGGTTAATTAAACCTCGATATTCGACTGCTGAATGTAATTCCTTCAACTTCGAATATAGAAGTCAAAGGATTTACCACAATTCGAACGATTGAAAGAAAAAACCCTTTGAATCATTTAATCCATCGATCGAACAATTTTTCTTCGACTAAAAAAAACATTAGAAAGCCTATGGGGACCTTCCCCATAGGCTAACATGGCACCTCGGTAGGTTTTAGGTGGCGAACTAAGGGGTCGAAGTTTTTTTTAAAGAGACAGTACTTCGATTATTGAATGGTCGAATATTCGAACGATTTTTAATTTGATTCGAAGGTCGAAGTAGCCCATTCAATGGTCGAAGTAGCCAAAAAAAACATTCGAAACTCAAAGTTTTTTTTATTCTATTCCTTCACTCGAGCTAAGTAAATGGGCCCCTAAGTCTACTAGAAAATCATGTAAACATTAAATAAACCCAATAGGCTGGTTTTGCCTCCAATAAGGAATAATGAAATCTTAGTTGGGGGTAAAGTACAAGATACTTTTTTATTGTTACCGAGAAAAAGGAAATCATTTTTAAAAATGTGGATTATTTGGATAAAATGGAGTCTATGGGAGACAACCTTTTTCATTATTCTGAGCTTTCTGGATAAAGGTTTTCCAGGTAACTGATGTGATCAGTGATGTCTCAGTGGGTTTCATTTATTAACACTGGGCTGTCATATTTCTCACCATCGATACAAAAACAAAATGTTCTGTGCAGCCCCTTGGCCGTGCCCTCATGCACCTCGGCTTGTTCTATAAATGAAGGTGAAACCTTTTCTTATTAACAGGCCCAATTTCCAATGAAATCCATGTTTAATCCTGGAAAGTCTGATTGCAGGCAGGGATAGACCAAGTGCAGCCCTTTCTTATTAATAGGGACTATTTCCAATGAAATTCATGTTTGATCCTAGGAAGTCTGATTGTAGGCAGGGATAGACCAAGTGCAGCCTGAATGGCACATTAAAGGAAAACTGTCTTTACCCCCAAAATGAATAATAAAGCAACAGATAGTTTATATCAAGTTAAGTGGCACATTAAAGAATCTTATTAAACTGTAATATATATATTTAAGTAAATCTTGCCCTTTTACGTCTCTTGCCTTGAACCACGATTTTGTGATGGTCTGTGTGCTGCCTCAGAGATCACCTGACCAGAAATACTGCAGCTCTAACTGTAACAGGAAGAAGTGTGGAAGCAAAAGACACAACTCTGTCTGTTAATTGGTTAATGTGATCCAACATGTATGTTTGTGTGCACCGTGAATCCTACGATCCTAGGGGGCGGTCCTTATTTTTTAAAATGGCAATTTTCTATTTAGGTTTACCCAATGGCACATACTACTAAAAAAAGTATATAATTATGAAAATGGTTTATTTACATGAAGCAGGGTTTTACATAGGAGCTGTTTTATTCAATAGATTTTTATAGAGACCTACATTGTCTGGGGGGTATAGTTTTCCTTTAACCTTCACTAGTAGGTGTGTTTGGAAAGTCATTAGTGGTGTGGTATATACGAGACCTTATAAAGACATTGCTGCTCTCATCAGACGGAGGCTCTTGGGTGTTGGGAGCACTGTTGGTGTCCGACTGTGACACACGATCCCCCCCCCCAATGGCAGCTGTATCGCGCCCCCCCGCTGCTCTAGTAATGAATTCTAAGAAATTAACCTGATCTTCAGACAAGCAGCCACTTTCATCTTATGTTTCCTGCTCTTCAACTTTCATTACTTTGCTTCTTGCTAACATTCAATTATTGAAGGCGCTCCGAAATTAAAGGCATTGTGTCACACCGTTTCCCTTTTTTTTTCTTTATATCCTTTTTAACATTTTTGGTCGTTGGGTATGTTTGACCTTTAGTTGCTGGAACACCAGAAATCATCTCAAATAGCTTTCCATTATACATCGATGGAGTCGTGTA
The DNA here is from genome assembly GCA_038501925.1 of Xenopus petersii. Lineage (NCBI taxonomy): Eukaryota > Metazoa > Chordata > Amphibia > Anura > Pipidae > Xenopus > Xenopus petersii. The sequence continues at coordinate 127,066,545 of CM076684.1, forward strand.
GCTTCGTATGTCGTAAGCCCGGCAATTTCCATTAACTTTTATCAATGTGAGGCCTTTCCAAAGGTGTTGTTGCCGTGTCTGCCCCCCCCCCCGAAAAACGTTTAATTTGCCACAAGGTTTTGTTGCCCTTTAAGGATAAGAGGAGTTATTTTTATTCCTGTTAATGCCAAGTGCTGTTTCCCATGGACACAGCACTTCTAGGAAATTATCCGCATCTACTCTAACTGCTGCTGCTGCTACCTATTATATGATCTCCTTTTTTGCATTGTTTTTTGTTTTGTTACCTGTTGGCAGACCTGCACTATAGATCCTCTGCCAATTAAAGGGGTTGTTCACCTTTGAGTTAACTTTTAGTATGATGTAGAGAGGGATATTCTGAGACAATTTGCAATTGGTTTTCATTTTTTATTATTTGTGGTTTTTGAGATTTTTATTCAACAGCTCTCCAGTTTGCAATTTTAGCAATCTGGCCTGAATAGAAAATTGTAGACAGGCAGTCAGCACAACGATTTTCACTTTTTCTTTGTGGGTTGGTGCACGTCCTCCAGTGGCCACTTTCCACTGGCACCCCATGCAAAAACAACTTCAGGACAGCACCATCAATATTTTATGTATAATAAAACGCCTTTATTTTGCTTCACAGGGGCATCACGGCAACGTTTCAGGCCACATGGCCTTTTCTCAAGCTTGAGAAAAGGCCATGTGGCCTGAAACGTTGCCGTGATGCCCCTGTGAAGCAAAATAAAGGCGTTTTATTATACATAAAATATTGATGGTGCTGTCCTGAAGTTGTTTCTGAATAGAAAAGGCCAACATAAAGGCCAATTAAAAAGTTGCTTATAACTAGCCATTCTATAACATACTAAAAGTTAACTTAAAGGTGAACCACCCCTTTAATGTGCGTCGGACATGTTGTCTGAGGAAGGCTCCTGGGATGGTCGCAACCCATATATGTTAATCCATATCCAGGTTATCCAGAAAGCTCCTAATTTCAGAAAGACTGTCTCCGAAAAAGACTCCATTTTATCCAAATAATGCAAATTTTTCAAAATGTTAATCCATATTTTTAAAAATAATTTCCTTTTTTTTTCTGTAGATCCAAACTAAGATATAATTAATCCTTATTGGAGGCAAAACCAGCCTATCGTTTCAGCCTCTAGGGTTGATGTCGAGTTCACAACAATAAAGATGGGCCTGTATCTGTTATTATGAACTGTGACCCTGACAATGACTCTTGTAGCTGCCGATTGTTGCGTTATTACCCCTTAAGACACTTTTATATGAACATCTGCCCTGCTTATGTTTCATTTTATTATGAGCAGTGATCACCACATTTTCAGCATGTATTGCTCCTATTTGTAGATGAACCCATGTCGATTGGTCAGATGTTTAGAAATATCGCTTTAAAATATCTTCTTTTACAGGATAAGTAATCCTTAAAAAGAAGTGAATGTAAAATTGATGAGGGAGCCATTTTGCAATCTACTTTCATTATTTATTTTTAATTCCAAGATATTAAAGTTTACATGTACTGTTAATATGAATGAATTGTGTTACAGCAGCACCACCTGCTGGTCATTTTCTGACCAGTCTGACCACCAAGTAGTCAAGGAAGTTGTCAGGAAAAAGAAATAGGCTGCTCTGATGTTCTTCTGATTAGGAAAGAAATTAGAAACCTTTCTTAAATCTTTCCTAAGCTGAAGAACATCAGCAGCCTCTTTATTTCTCCTGACAACTTCCTTGACTACTTGGTGGTCAGACTGGTCAGAAAATGACCAGCAGGTGGCGCTGTTGTAAAAAAAGTCCATTCTTATTAACAGTACATGCATCCCTTAATATCTTGTAATTAAAAAATAAATAAATAAATGATTGTGCCTTGTAAAAGCGCTTAGAATAGCACTGTCATCAAATTTATATTCATTTATTTTTAAGGTTTACTTATCCTTTAAGTCATGTATTTCAGGACTGATAAAAAGGAGCCATAATCCTGTACCTCGTGGGAAAAGCTGTATCTTGGTTCAGCTCAGGAGGAATACAAATGTGACCCTGGGTTAGATACAAATGTGATATATAGAGCCCCTATAGTGAGGGCTCAGTGAGGTCAGAGCCCAGTTTTATATGTGACAGTAAAATGGTTGTAAATCAAGGTGACTAGTGACAGTAGTAAAACCGTATGCTCCTAGCAGGGCATTCGATTTTTATTGAGGAGAAAAAATCATTCTACCTGTGGCCAGTATCTAGTAATAGAAAAATGAGATGAAATAAAAGTATGCAAGTGCTCTAGTTCCATGTGCAGGTTTAACATCACAATAGAAAATGCAGTGTACAAAATTAAGGGCTCTTACTTTACGAGCGTTTTTACCTGCGCTCCCCTGCGTTCCGTTTTTCTGCGTTCAGCCGCAGGGAGCGCAGGAATAGACACATTACATTTTTTCCAATGGGGCTGTACTCACACAGGCGCGTGTAGACGCCGAACGCAGGTTGACATGCAACATGCTGCGTTTTTCCTGCGTTCGGCGCCTATATGCGCCTGTGTGAGTATAGCCCCATTGGAAAAAATGTAATGCGTCTATTCCTGCGCTCCCCTGCGGCTGAACGCAGAAAAAACGGAACACAGGGGAGCGCAGGTAAAAACGCTAGTCCGTAAGAGCCCTAAACCAGTGTTCAAATCGTGCTTTTACTTTGTTTATACGTTAATTGCTTCTCAGGCCGAGCAATTTGTAGTGATGGAAAAAATTTTACTGCTATCTTCCCACTAAAGGATGTGTGATTCAGACTATATTGATATCGGGTGTTCCACTCATGATGCTTCAGAGTTAGTAACCAAGTTATATCCAAGGTTGGGTCTAGTATAACATTGCTGGCTGGGTCTGATAGCCCAGTTGTTGGGCTGTGTTTACACGAAGACACCTTAGGGACTTTGGAAGAGGGGTTATGATTGGTTGGAGCTACAGTGAATTAAAGGAACAGTAACATCAAAAAAAGTAAAACTAAAAAAAAGTAATAAAAATATAATGCATTGTAGCCTTGCACTGATAAAACTGGTGTGTTTGCTTCAGAAACACTATTGTTTATATAAATAAGCTGCTGTGTAGCAATGGGGGCAGCCATTCAAGGGAGAAAAGGCTCAGGTTACACAGCAGATATTAGATAAGCTCTGTAGAACATAATGGTGTTATCTGTTATCCTCTATTTAACCTGTGACATATAGACTTTTTTTCCAATTTCCACCATTGCTACTCAGCAGCTTATTTATATAAACAATAGTGTTTCTGAAGCAAACACACCAGTTTTATCAGTGCAATAAAAATAAGTGTTTTAAAGTAATGAAAATATAATGCAGTATTGCCCTGCACTGGTAAAACTGTTGTTTGCTTAGGAAACACTACTATTGTTTATATAAATAAGCTGCTTTGTAGCAATGGAGGCAGCCATTCGAGGTTAAGTAAACTTTTAAAATAAGTGTGTAGAATTGATGAGGGGGCTATTCTAAACACTTTTGTAATTTACATTCATTATTTATTTTGTTTTTATTCCATGATATTAAGAGATACATGTACTGTTATTATGAATACATTTTGTTCCAACAGCCCCACCTGCTGGTCATTTTCTGACCATTCTGACCACCAAGTAGTCATGAAGTTGTCAGGAGAAAGAAAGAGGCTGCTCTGGTGTTCTTCTGCTTAGGAAAAACATTAGAAACCTTTCTCACATATCTCCTAAGCAGAAGAACATCAGAGCAGCCTCTTCCTTAATAACTTCCTTGACTACTTGGTGGTCAGACTGGTCAGAAAATGACCAGCAGGTGGTGCTGTTGTATCAGAATTCATTCATATTAACAGTACATGTATCCCTTAATATCCTGGAAAAAAAACAAAATAAATAATGAATGTAAATTACAAAAGTGCTTAGAATAGCCCCCTTGTCTGTTTTACATTCACTTATTGTAAAGGTTTACTTATCCTTTCAAAGGAGAAAAAGCTCAAGTTACAGAGCAGATAAGCTCTGTCTGTCTAATCGTGTTATCTGTTATCCATTAATTAACCTGTGCCATATAGCCTTTTTCTCAATTTCCACCATTGCTACACAGCAGCTTGTTTATATGAACTATAGTAGTGTTTCTGAAGCAAACACGTCAGTTTTACCAGTGCAGGGCAACCGTACATGATATTTTAATTACTTTAAAACACTTTCATTATTTGGTGTTATAGTTAATTTAAGATGGCCATACACAGGCCAGTATTGGCTGCCAGCTCTGGGGTAAATTAGTCTGGATGGCCATAGAGCAAAGATCTTTACAGGTGTTGCCAGCATGGCTTCTTGAAGGACCATGGTTATTTTGGCATTACCATTTCAATGAAACACCCCACCAAATTGGGGCTCTAATGAAATAAAAAATCAGAGTAATTGATCAGTAATTGGTTTGCCTTGGCATGCCAAACAGGCAAGTAATTGTGATATTGAGTGACCTCTAATCTCAATAGTGGATTTGGGCAAGAACAATACTATGAGGAGCACTAAATTACTGATGCATCCATCGGGCTTTTATTTGTGGCCAAAATTGGACAGCGGCCCAGTGGTTGTGTTGGATCTGCCTGGTGTTTGTGACAAAGGCTTGGCTTCTAGCATGCTACAATAAAGCTAAGAATGGATCTGGTTTGTTTTGTTGCTGCTCATGAAGTTTCCCAAGTATTTTTGGGTTCACAGAAGCTGTAAATCACACTTGCCTGGTTTTGAGCAAATGGAGGCGGTGCTCTTTGTATGGTTCATCTAAAAACTATCCTTTGCCTTCACCCTTATCATGACTTTGCTCAGCCTTTCCTCTTTCCATAAAATGTTTAGCAGTATTGCAAAGTTGTATTGTCATATCTTGGCTGTTTGGTCATTTCGCTAAATGCGCTTCTTTTCGTGTCGAGAACCCATATCCCATTGCATGAGAGATCCACTTAAATGGTTGTTTGAGTTAACGGTTAGTATGATGCAGAGTAGGACATTCTGAGACCATTTGCAATTGGTTTTTATTTTTTGTTATTTGTTATTTGTGGTTTTTGAGTTATTTAGCTTTTCATTTAGCATCTCTCCGGTTTGCACTTTCTGAAATCTGGTTATGGTCCAAATTACCCATGAATTGATTTGAATAAGGGATTGGGGGCAGGTTAGAGTTCAGTGCGGATTAGATGATACTCGACCCGCATAATAACAATAAATGTGCTGCCTAAGGGCTCTTATAGACTAGCGTTTTTACCTGCGCTCCCCTGCGTTCCGTTTTTCTGCGTTCAGCCGCAGGGGAGCGCAGGAATAGACGCATTTAGCTTTTTTCAATGGGGCTGTACTCAGGTTGAGACGCAACATGCTGCATTTTTCCTGCGTTCGGCGCCTACACGCGCCCGTGTGAGTACAGCCCCATTGGAAAAAGCTAAATGCGTCTATTCCTGCGCACTGAACTCTAACCTGCCCCCAAATCCTTATTCAAATCAATTCAAATCATTAGCCCTTACAGAACATTTCTTTTTATATGGGGTCAATGACCCCCATTTGAAAGCTGGAAAGATTCAGTAGAAGAAGGCAAATAATTCAAAAACTAAAAAAAAAAAAGTGAAGATCAATTTAACAGTTGCTTAGGCTAAGGCCACACTAGGCGATAGCGCCGCGATTTGACTCGCGGCGACTTTTCGCCGCGACTTTTAAGCCGCAATCGCTGGGGAAACTTTGCGCTGGCGTCTATGGGGAATCGCGACAAATCGCCAGCGTAAAAACACACGTGGCGATCTTTTTTCTATTGTCGCTCGAAATCGCCTAGCGAGGCAATTTCGAGCGACAGTAGAAAAAAGATCGCCGTTATCCCCATTATCCAGAAAGCTCAGAATAATGGAAAAAGATTGCCGTAACCCCATTATCCAGAAAGCTCAGAATAATGGAAAGGTCGTCTCCCATAGACTTCATAATAGGGATGCACCGAATCCAGGATTTGGTTCGGGGGTTCGGCCTTTCTCAGCAGGATTCGGTCGAATCAAATCCTAATTTGCATATGTAAATTAGGGTCAGACAGGAAATCGTGTGACTTTTTGTCAAGGAAGTAAAAAATGTTTCCCCCTTCCCACCCCTAATTTGCATATGCAAATTAGGATTCTGTTCAGTATTTGGCCTAATCTTTCGCGAAGGATTCGTGCGTCACTTCTGTTTTTTCAACAAAAAAGTAAATGATTTCATGCATCCCTATCCTTTATATGTCTTATCATTTATATGGCTTCATTCTGTTATAATGAACTAACATAACCCCCAGTCTTTCTCCATTGAATCAGAGTCTGCAAGGTAAGTCTGTGTTTGCCTTATTATAGAAGCAAAATATTTGACCACATATTGAAATGAATCCAAAAACTATATAAGAAAAATTCCCCCAACCAAAAGTCCATGTAATTGCTATTGACAGTGGTATTTTTCTGTCTCTATCTGCACTGCTGGTTTTGACTCTCAGCCTTGCATGCATCCCAGGTCTGTTAATCGGCTGGCTTCAGCTACATCGTTGCAGAAGTCAGAACTACCAGAGCAGAGACAGACTCAGAGCTATCGTTAACATTTAGGGTGGAACTCCACGGTCGAATGCAATCGACTTCTACGTGCGACATTTGTATTACGTCGGATGTGCCAAATCTATTGTAAGTAATACAAATGTCGCACGTAGAAGCCCATTGCATTCAACACAACATCTTGTCGTTTCTTTGTGCGACATTTATATTACTTACATTAGATTTGGGGCATCTGACGTGACGCTGGCAATTAGTCTCATCACATCTGAACTGAAGGTATCGCAGGTAAAATTAGGGATGCAACGAATCCACTTTTTTGGATTCGGCCGAACCCCCGAATCCTTCATGAAAGATTCGGCCGAATACTGAACCGAATCCGAACCCTAATTTGCATATGCATATGCAAATTAGGGGTGGGAAGGGGAAAACATTTTTTACTTCCCTGTTTTCTGACAAAAAGTCATGCAATTTCCCTCCCACCCCTAATTTGCATATGCAAATTAGGATTTCGATTCGGTTCGGCTGAGCAGAAGGATTCGGCCGAATCCGAATCCTGCTGAAAAAGGCCGAATCCTGGATTTGGTGCATCCCTAGGTAAAATCGCCCATGGCGTTCTACCCTTACATTTACAAATGTCTATTCTTTCTGGGTTTCAATCCCCTGTAAGGGCCCAGTTTCAGTTCGGTAACATAGTAAGTTAGGTTGAAAAAAGACACACGTCCATCAAGTTCAACCTTTTATGTCTAAATAACCTGCCTAACTGCCAGTTGATCCATAAACCTGTGTTTCTGCACTTGCTAAAAAGCCATCCAACCCATTCTTGAAGCTATCTAATGTATCTGCCATTACGCCTGATTCAGGGACAGAATTGCACAACTTTACAGCTCTCACCCTTTCTGAATATATAGTTAATCTGAAGGATTTGTCAGAATCCTAGAATTTTGCTAAATCATTTACCAAACTCTTAGGGCTCTTACACATGACCGTTCCGACCTGCGCTCCCCTGCGTTCCGTTTTTTGGCGTTCAGCCGCAGGGGAGCACAGGAATAGACGCAAGTAATTATTTGAAATGGGGCTGTACTCACTCAGGCGCGTGTAGGCGCCGAACGCAGGTTCAGACGCAACATGCTGCATTTTTCCTGCGTTCGGCGCCTACACGCGCCTGAGTGAGTACAGCCCCATTTCAAATAATTACTTGCGTCTATTCCTGCGCTCCCCTGCGGCTGAACGCCAAAAAACGGAACGCAGGGGAGCGCAGGTCGGAACGGTCATGTGTAAGAGCCCTTAATCTGGGGCATGACTAATAAACAAGATACTTGTTCTATCCAAGTGTATAACCTTCAGTTTATCAATGCTGCTCGTCCTCGGTCAGGCAAGTTCCAGTGTGTCTAAATCAATCCATAGAGTAGAAACATCCTGCAGGGATCTGATTACCGCTCATATGTTGGTGTCACTGATACACACAGATACTCTGCTTTCAATGATAATTTCAAGGTCATTAATTAATACATGTAAAAATGGCGGCCCAAGGACGGACCCTGGTGTCCTTATGTTTACTGCAGAACACGGCCCATTAATCACATCTGAGCTGCACTCTCGTTAAAGCGATGCACATTTGATCCAGAGACCTCCTATAAATTATTTGCTGTATTTTATGGGACAAAGTATGCCTTTTATCTCTTTCATTTTCCTCCTAGGTTAAGAAATTGTGCTAATAGTTAACAAACAGTCTCTTTGTGGAACCAATTGCAAACATTCTGTTTTCTGAAAATGGAGAATATTTGAATATAATCTAGGACAGGAGAGTTCAATTCTGCTTCGCAGGTGTCTTGGCAATTGCACGTAATCCGATCTGAAGGAAAACCAGCAGTGCATTAAATCAAGTGAATCCAGGTGTATACTTTAGGGCCCTTACACACGGGCGGTTTTACCTGCGCTCCCCTGCGTTGCTTTCTTCCGTTCAGCCGCAGGAGTAGACACACTCAATTATTGTGAAGGGGGCTGTACTCACACAGACCCAGGTATGCGCCGAACGCAGGTGAAATGCAACATGCTGCGTCCCAATAACAATACATTTGTAGTCTTAAGAGCATTTGTTTTTTTTTTTTTTTTTTAGATGGGGTCAGTTACTACTAGTGAAGTGCAGACCAGCCCACTAACCGTGGGTCGGGCAGTTTTGGCCCAACCTCGGCGCAACATTTTCGGGTGTTTGGCGAGTTTGTGTTGAGCTCTTCTACCTGTTCTCCCCGCCCACGACTTTGGCTTCTGGCTTTAGGGCTCTTACTCACGAGCGTTTCTTCATGCGCTCCCCTGCGCTCCGTTTGGCTGCGTTCAGCCGCAGGGGAGCGCAGGTCTAGACGCTGCTAATATCTTTCTATGTGCCTGTACTGACACAGGCGCATGTAAGCGCTGAACGCAGGAAAAATGCAGCATGCTGCATTTTTCTGCGTTTTTCAATGGTTCAGCGCTTACATGCGCCTGTGTGAGTACAGGCACATAGAAAGATATTAGCAGCGTCTAGACCTGCGCTCCCCTGCGGCTGAACGCAGCCAAACGGAGCGCAGGGGAGCGCATGAAGAAACGCTCGTGAGTAAGAGCCCTTATAGGCACGTGCGCCCATCCCCTTTTGTGATGTCATCAGTGGGTGGGGCAGCTTAGCACGGGTCTATAAATAGAGGGGAGAAGTCGAGTTTTTCTCAACCCACACATCACTAGTAACTCCCATTTTAAAGTCAGAAGCAGAAGGCAAATAATTAAAAAAAAAAAAAAAAAAATAAAAAAAAAAACTAAAGAATAAATAATGAAGACTAATTGAAAGGGTGCTTAGAATTGGCCATTATGTAACATACCATAAGGGCTCTTACTCACTGGCGTTCTGACCTGCGCTCCCCTGCGTTCCGTTTTTTAGTGTTCAGCCACAGGGGAGGGCAGGAATAGACGCATGTCATTATTTCAAATGGGGCTGTACTCACTCAGACGCGTGTAGGCGCCGAACGCAGGTTGAGACGCAACATGCTGCGGCACCTACACGCGTCTGAGTGAGTACAGCCCCATTTGAAATAATGACATGCGTCTATTCCTGCGCTCCCCTGCGGCTGAACGCCAAAAAACGGAACGCAGGGGAGCGCAGGTCAGAACGCCAGTGAGTAAGAGCCCTTAGTTAGCCTAAAGATGAACCATCCCCCCTTTAAAACCACAACGAGCGTTCAAACGTCTCCACCTTTAGAGCATTACAGTGGGCTTGTGTACTGGTGTTCTTTGTATTGCTATTTCTATGGGAGTGGCTGCCATCCTCATGCCTGGTTTCTAGTTAAATCATGGCAGATGTTTAGCAGAGTTGCCGGTAGCTGGCACCATGCTAACTTGGTTGCCAAGTTACAGGGCAGATATGGATCATTATATAAACACTGATAAACAGACGGGATGTATCATACATGGGCATGATTAAACGTATTGACCTGCCAGTGAATGAAGTGTTTATATAGTGTAGGCGTCGGTCCATTCATACACAGTAAGGTTAATAATACAGAGCCATTCCAAGAGCTGCCCGCTCGCTGCTGAGACACACACACTGTAGAAAGTCCAGTTTCATTCCCTCCAACTGGTGTGCCAACTTTCACATCCATGGCCTTCCCTTAAAGGAAAACTATACCCCCCAAACAATGTAGGTCTCTATAAAAATATATTGCATAAAATAGCTCCTATGTAAAATCCTGCTTCATGTAAATAAACCATTTTCATAATAATATACTTTTCTAGTAGTATGTGCCATTGGGTAATCTTAAATAGAAAATTGCCATTTTAAAAAATAAGGGCCGCACCCTGGGATCGTAGGATTCACTGTACTCACAAACATACCAACACACCATACATGTTAGGTCACATGAGCCAATTAACAGACAGAGTTGTGTCTTTTGCTTCCACACTTATTCCTGTTACAGTTAGAGCTGCAGTATTTCTGGTCAGGTGATCTCTGAGGCAGCACACAGACCATCACAAAATGGTGGCTCAAGGCAAGAGATGTAAAAGGGCAACATTTACTTAAATATATATTCCAGTTTGGTAAGATTCTTTAATATGCCACGTAATATATTATGAACTATCTGTTGCTTAAGTGTTCATTTTGGGGGTATAGTTTTCCTTTAATATGGAGCTTTCTGGATACAGGACAGGTATGGGACCTGTTATCCAGAAGGCTCTGAACCTGAGAATTTCTGGATAATGGATTTTTCCGTAATTTGGATCTTCATTCATTAAAGGACCAGTGACATCAATTTTTTTTTTTAAATTCGTTAGATCCCTTATCCGGAAACCCGATATCCAGAAAGCTCCGAATTACGGAATGGCTGTCTCCCATAGACTCCATTTTATGCAAATAATCCAAATTTTCAAAAATGATTTCCTTTTTCTATATAATAATAAAACAGTAGCTTGTACTTGATCCCAACTAAGAAATAATTAATCCTTATTGGAAGCAAAACCAGCCTATTGGCTTTATTTAATGTTTAAATTAATTTCTAGTAGACTTAAGGCAAGACCTAAATTACGGAAAGATCCTATGCTATCCGGAAAACCCCAGGTCCCGAGCATTCTGGAAAACAGGTCCCATACCTGTATACATGGGGGAAAAAAAACACACAAAGACAAATGTAAACTTTGAAATCGCAAAGTCTTAAACTTAACTCTGCTTGTGCTCCTCTTTAGAAAAGGCGACATGGCGATGATCCATTGCACGGCGCTCGATTTCTCCTCCCTGGCTATCTCTTATAAGGAAGGCAGGGAGGAGAAATCAAAGCCGCTCGATGGATCACCTTTCATTTACGTAAGTAATTTCTTAATAAAACTTATCGATTTCAACGTTTAATTTGTCTTTGTGGTTTTTGTTCGTTGTATACTAACAAATTAAAAAAATTTTTTTTTGATGTAACTGGTCCTTTAAGTCTACTAGAAAATCATGTAAACATTAAATAGACCCAATAGGCTGGTTTTGCCTCCAATAAGGATTAATTATATCTTGGTTGGGATCAAGTACAAGCTACTGTTTTATTATTACAGAGAAAAAGGAAATCCTTTAAAAAAAAAAAAAAAAAAAATCTGAATTATTTGCATTAAATGGAGTCTATGGGAGAAGGCCTTTCTGTAATTCAGAGATTTCTGGATAACAGGTTTCCAAATCCCCTGCTCTGCTTGTTGTCTAGGTGTGGGGGAACAAGCAGGGATGGAGCGAACAGTTTGAAAAGCCTCTGTTCCGCTTCCCAACCTCGAAGTGCTGCAGATCATGGAATCTAAGTTCGGTGGCAATTAGAATCTACATTCTGTGGATAAAAGTACCGATCATCTGTGGCACTTAAAGGGTTAAGGGTATATCTTAATATGGGTTAATGAACTTTTACACACGAGTGATATCCATGCAGTGAGCACCAACAATTTTGTTTTGGTGCTCCGCAATTAAAGGGGTGGTTAGCCTTGAAGTTAACTTTTGGTAGGTTATAGAATGGCCGTTTTAGAACTTTAAATGGTTGGTACAGCACCAATATGTTTTATACAGACTTACTCTACTCGATTAATTGAGTGGTGCAGGAAAAAAAAATTTATTTAAATAACTTAAATGCGAATCAGGTGGCTGAATCAGGTGGCTGTGAGGATAATTAAAATAAATTAATACTTAATGATAGACAAAATACCGAGTGCAAGTTTGGAGATACTTTTTCGCATTTAAGTTATAGAATGGCCATTTCTCAGCAACTTTTCAATTGGTCTTCATTATTTATTTTTTGAATTATTTGCCTCCTTCTTCTGACTCTTTCCAGCTTTCAAATGGGGGTCACTGAGCCCATCTAAAAAACAATTGGTCTATAAAGCTACAAATGTATTATTGTTGATACTTTTTATGACTTATCCTTCTATTCAGGCCTCTCCTATTCATAGTCCAGTCTCGTATTCAAATCAATGCATGGTTGCTAGGGTAATTTGTATCCTAGCAACCCATTGGCTGAAATTGCAAACTGGAGAGCTGCTGAATAAAAAAAGCTAAATAACTCAAAAACCACAAATAATAAAAAATGAAAACCAATTGCAAATTGTCCCAGAATATCACTTCCTACATCATGCTAAAAGTTAACGCAAAGGTGAACAAACCCTTTAAAGTAGAAGGAAAGCTACAGAAGCAGTTTATTTCAATAGATTAGCCACAATAGTACAAGCTATAAGACTATATTTATTCTGCAGAATGCTTTACCATACTTGAGTAAACAGCTCTTGAAGTGTTCTCTGTTTGTTAAGGATAGCAGCTGCCATATTGGCTTGGTGTGACATCACTTTCTGCCTGAGTCTCTCCCTGCTCACTCATAGCTCTGGGCTCAGATTACAGCTGGGAGGGGAGGAGGCAGGGGGAGAGGAGCAAACTGAGCATGCTCAAGGCCGTGCCCTGGAGGTTTAAGCTGAAAACAGGAAGTCTGATACAGAAGCCCATGAGTACACAATAGAAGGAAAGAAATGTGGTATTTCTTTTGACAGAGGACTCAGAGCAGCATTATTTTGAGGGTTTACTGGTGTATTTATATAGACCTTTCTAATAAAGCTTACTTAATTTTAACCTTTCCTTCTCCTTTAAGGTGGGTATGGTCTTAATCTCTTGTAGTATAAAGTAGGTGTGGTTTAAAAACAGGAAGTGGTGAACACTTGCTTCCATTGCGGCACTTGGTTGCACAGAAGTTGGACAGCACTGAGCTAAATAGATGCTGGGATCTGTAGTGCCTGCTGTAGCCTGTAAATCTTACATTTTCTCTGTAAAAACAAAGAGCAAGTTGTGTAACATACATGCTATTGTTATAAAAAAAACAAGCAGCACTTTGTTTGCCAATACCTCCCATGGAGCCAGATATTCTGTTCTAAAATAGATTCTCTAACACAGATACTACCAGGCTCAGCCAATGTGAGGGGCCCGGAAGTCTAAGCGTCCAATCTTTTCTCTCTTTCTAATGAAGCCTTCCTGCCTCCCATGAGCTTTTATTTAATACTATAGGGATTCTGTCATGATATTTATGGGGTTGTTTTTATTTCTAAATTACATTGTTCTCCCTGCTAATAATTCACTCTACTATGTTTAATTTAATTCCTGAACCAGCAAGTGTATTTTTTAGTTGTAATATTGGTGTGTAGGTGCATCTCAGGTCATTTTGCCTGGCCATGTGCTTCCAGAAACAGCCAGCACTTTAGGATGGAACTGCTTTCTGGCAGACTGTTGTTTCTCCTACTCAATATAACTGAATGTGTCTCAGGGGAAGCTGGATTTTACGGAGTGCTGTTTTTAGATCTACCAGGCAGCTATCTTGTTAGGGAGCTACTATCTGGTTACCTTCCCATTGTTCTGTTGTTAGGCTGCTGGGTGGTGGGGGGGTGATATCACTCCAACTTGCAGTACAGCAGTAAAGAGTTACTGAAGTTTATCAGAGCGCAAGTCACATGACTGGGGGCAGCTGGGGAACTGACAATATGTCTAGCCCCATGTCAGATTTACAAATTAAATATTAAAAAAAAAAATCTGTTTGCTCTTTTGAGAAATGAATTTCAGAGCAGAATTCTCATGGAGCAGCACTATTAACTGATGCGTTTTGGGGAAAAAAAGAAAAGTTTTCCCATGACCGTATCCCTTGAGGATTAGTGACCTGTTGATACCTGCCTACATTCATACCGGCTGGCCACATCCCAGCAGGTTTTTGTTTAATCTGATTGGTCAGTCCATTGGCCGAGTGATAAGCCGTGTCCAGTTTGTTCCCATATATTCAGCAATATGTTCATATGGGAATAAGTGTAAGTTGCAAGCTAGGGCTATCTATTGGCTTATGGGGTTTTTGATCCAGCTCTGTAGGGGATGCCAAAAAAAACCAATCTGTGTGGCAGGAGTCCTCTCCGCTATATTTTATTTGAATTCCATTATTGGCAAATTCCTAGCATATTTTGTGCAGTGTGGTGTTGGCAATTCACTCTGCTCAGATTTTCTGCATTCTTGGCATGAATTCCCCACCCAGCTTGTGGACAAGGATCAGATATCATATAAAACTGCCACTTTTAAACCTAGTCTTCTAGAATTGTTTTTCTACCTTTAATGTCATGTTAAAAAATGAACTCCCATGGGTAATGCTAATAGTACTGCAGTCTGGCTCATAGGCGTACTACACCTCTTTTAGTATGGATTGAATAGGCTGCTGTTTTGACCCACGTTTCAGATCAGCTGTTTATAACTAGTTTAACTGGGAGGTGTTGGAGGCAGAAAGGGTGAAAATGAAATTGGAATCTATAAGCCCTTTATAGTATAATGTATAAAGTACCCCCTTTTGTAAAATATAAGGATATTATAAGTTACCGTGGAGTTCCATTACCATATAAAGTCCGAGGTGACTTCTAAAATCCTCATATTATGCAACAGGGGGTACTTTATTATAATACACACGTTTCAGTGCGTCATGTGACAGAACTGACATCACTAACCTCCAATTATAACCAATGACATCACTAAGCACCAATTATAAGGATATAATTTACAGGTTATTCGTGACTCTTGTATATTATATAGTTAAAGTACCCCTATTGTAAAATATAAGGATATTATAAGTCACAGGTTATACAGGTCATGGAACTTCTAATATCCTCATTTCCAACAAGGGGTAATTTATTTATCATTCTAATCAAGTTTTAGTGAGTCATGTGACAAATTACATCACTAGTCACCGTTTATATAGTGGATAATGTACCCCCTACTGTAATTTATAAAGATACTATGTCAACGAGGAGTTAAGTGACCATATAAAAGCACGAGGCCAAAAGCAGAGTGCTTTTATACAGGTCACATAACTCCGAGGTGACTTCTAATATCTTTATAAATTTCAGTAGGGGGTACATTATAATCTACATTTTGTGTGAAATGTCGGGAGGGGGGGGGGGTCAGCGTCCTATTATGGTTGCCAGCATTCAATTTTGGTGAGTCGGAGTCCAATTTGGGCGCATTGGCGTTCAATTTGAACGTGGCAGCGTCGAATTCGGACACGCGGCGTCAAATTCAGCGGCCGGGGACCCCCGGTTATAAAAGGCGCATTCTGACGTCAGAACACACCGTTTATAAGGATATAATTTACAGTCTGGTCCCATAGGGAAATGACCAGACTATAGATTATACCGTGAATAAAGTACCCCCTCTTGTAAAATATAAGGATATTATAAGTTACAGAGGAGTTTCATGACCATATAAAAACACGAGGCCGAAGGCCGAGTGTTTTTATACAGGTCATGGAACTCCTCAGTAACCTCAGTAACTTGTAAACTTGTAATATCCTCATATTTTACAACTGGGGGTACTTTATTATAATACACAAATTTCAGTGAGTCATGTGACAGAAATGACATGATGACCTCAGAACTCACCATTTATAAGGATATAATTTACAAGCTACTCATGGCTTTTGTGTATTATAATAAAATATGATTTAAAGAATAGGCAATCGTAGCCTACGCAAAACATTCAGTGTGTGTGTTTTTACATTGCCTAAGGTACTGTTGCTATAGTGTCTATAGAGTCTATAGAGAATTTCAGGCTAACCTGTAATGAGACGAGCAGTCTGTTTATTTCACTGAATATATAATGCTGGGAGCACAGCGGCTTAGCAAGTGAACTATAATGACTGAATGTGGTATGTTGCTTTGACTTCTAACATCAGTGTGTTGAATTCTTCTTGCATTTCTAGAAGGCAGTTACAGATTCAGTGCCAGAGACAGGGACGTTTGGTCGTGCCATTGCTGAAAAGTCTGTTTGACAATTTTTCCAGACTCACTTTCTGTCCCTTCTTGATAGAGCCGACTTCTGTTCTAGCAAAAGCTAGAAGTAAAAGCTCTTTGCCCAACTGGCAGCTCTGGAAACCCCAATCAATGCAGCCTGAAACTGTAGTATGAACTGATCATGTAGCTATATTGGATTATAGGACCCCTTATCCAGAAAGCTACAAATTAGGGAAAGGCCATCTCCCATAGACTCCATTTTAAACAAATAATTTTGATTTTTAGAAATTATTTCCTTTTTCTCTGCAACAGTAAAACAGGATCTTGTACTTAATCCTAACTAAGATATAATTAAGCTGTAGTGGAGGCAAACTACTGGGTTTATTTAAAGGGGTTGTTCACCTTTGAGATAACTTTTAGTATGATGTAGAGAGTGATATTCTGAGACAATTTGCAATTTGTTTTCATTTTTTATTATTGAAATTACCCTAGCAACCATGCATTGATTTGAATAAGAGACTGGACTATGAATATATACATTTGTAGCCTTACACAGCATTTTAGAAGGGAGTCAGCGACTCCCATTTGAATGCGGTAAAGAGTCAGAAGAAAAAGGCAAATAACTATAAAAAATAAATAATGAAAAGTTGCTTCGAATTGTCCGTTCTATAACGTAATAAACGTTCCCTTAAAGGTGAACCACCCCTTTAATGTTTATATTATATTTTAGTATGGAGATACAAATTATGGAAAGATTCCTTATTTGGACAGCCCCAGGTCGCCCAGCATTCTGGATAACAAGTCCCATACCTGTATTTCTAAGTGAAGCTGGTCAAATTCTGTTCTAGTAATCCAAAACATTAAAGGGATTATTTCATGATTTTTGTGATGTAATTTTTATTTCTAAATTACACTGTTTGCACTACATATAATTCACTCTACAATATAGAATTTTTATTCCTGAACCAGCAAGAGTATTTTTTTTTTTTTAGTTCTAATATTGGTGTGTAGGTGCATCTCCGGTCATTTTGCCTGGTCATGTGCTTCCAGAAAGAGCCAGCACTTTAGGATGGAACTGCTTTCTGGCAGGCTGTTGTTTCTACTACTCAGGGTAGGGGCACACGGCGCGATTTCGCCGCGATTCTGCGCTGGGCGAGTTGCGAGTCGCTGCGTTTTTTAAGCCGAAATAGCTTTGTTAACTTTGGCGCTGGCGTCAATGCAAATCGCGTCGAAATCGCTGCGCTAATTCACACGTGGCGATTCGTTTTCTACTGTCGCCCGGAAACGCCCAGCGAGGCAACTTCGGGCGACAATAGAAAACGAATCGCCGCGTGTGAATTAGCGCAGCGATTTCGCCGCGATTTGCATTGACGCTAGCGCCAAAGTTAACAAAGCTATTTTGGCTTAAAAAACGCAGCAACTCGCAACTCGCCCAGCGCGAAATCGCGCCGTGTGCCCCTACCCTCAATGTAACTGAATGTGTCACAGTGGGACCTGGATTTTACTATTGAGTGCTTTTCTTAGATCTACCAGGGAGCTGTTATCTTGTGTTAGGGAGCTGTTACCTTCCCATTGTTCTGTTGTTAGGCTGCTGGGGGGAAAGGGAGGGGGTGATATCACTCCAACTTGCAGTACAGCAGTAAAGAGTGACTGAAGTTTATCAGAACACAAGTCATAAGACTGGGGGCAGCTGGGAAACTGACAATGTGTATAGCCCCATGTCAGGCGTTAATATTAAATATAAAAAAAAAATCTGTTTGCTCTTTTGAGAAAGGGATTTCAGTGCAGAATTCTGCTGGAGCAGCACTATTAACTGATGTGTTTTTAAAAGCTTGTAGCGTGCATGAGACCATGAAGACTGTTCTCTCCTGATCTTTTGGTCCCTGGTTAGGTGGCAGAATTGGGTAAATACCTGCTTTGTTATTTGAGTGTTTTTAATGGCGTGAAACTGCAATTTGATATTTACAGCAGTTCTGTGGCTACAATCTTTCATAGTGGTATTACTGAAGGTTTTATTTCTTTTCTTTAGTTTCCCTTGAATAATCAGGCCAAAGTTGGTGCCATTTCTAAAATGTTGTCTTTCTCTCCTTTTCAGCTTCCTGACAGATACAAGCCACCTTGTTTGGGAGCGTCACGATGACGGAGCATGGCATAAAATGGGGTTGTGAATATTGTACGTACGAAAACTGGCCGTCCGCTATCAAGTGTACCATGTGTCGGGCTCCGAGACCCAGTGGCGCCATTATCACAGAGGAGCCGTTTAAAAACAGCACCCCTGACGTAGGTTCTATGGAAAGAGATATTGGGAGCCCTTTAATATGTCCCGATTCGAGTGCAAGGCCACGCGTGAAATCTTCCTATAGTATGGAACCTAGCAGCAAGTGGTCATGCCAAATATGCACCTATCTGAACTGGCCTAGAGCCATTCGATGTACGCAGTGTTTGTCCCAACGCAGGACCCGTAGCCCTACGGAATCCCCCCAATCGTCTGGCTCCGGCCTGCGATCCATCCCCAGTCCCATTGATCCGTGCGAGGAATACAACGATCGCAATAAACTGAACATTAAAGGTCAGCACTGGACTTGTTCTGCTTGCACTTACGAAAACTGTGCCAAAGCAAAGAAATGTGTTGTGTGCGACCACCCCACCCCCAACAATATGGATGCCATAGAGCTGGCTAATACCGACGAGGCTTCCTCCATTATTAATGAGCAAGACCGTGCTCGATGGAGGGGGGGTTGCAGCAGCAGTAACAGCCAAAGACGCTCGCCACCCACATCCAAGCGGGATTCCGATATGGATTTCCAAAGGATTGAGCTGGCTGGGGCTGTGGGCAGCAAAGAGGAATTTGAACTGGACCTCAAAAAGTTAAAGCAAATAAAGAACAGAATGAGAAAGACAGACTGGCTATTTCTGAATGCGTGTGTGGGTAAGTGATCCTGTGCTCGCACTAACCTTGCACCCAAAACAGGATCAGCTGTCCTTCAATATATGAAGCTTTTTCATGGAATCTACCAACAGCTGAAGGCTTATATGCATTATATGGGGTGTTATGTAAGCAGTTTAGGCCCCAGTGTCTCATATGGGTTCTCCTTACTAAACCGATTCAAGCAATGTACATTTAATAGAGCCAAACTTCACTGGCCCGCTGGCTGAAGGGTTTTTTTTTTTTTTTTTTTTATAGTAACTTAGATTAGTAAGTGGGTTATACAGTTGCACATTGCTTCAGGTTACCCCCTTTTTCAGGTGACCTTATACAGTGTCCGCAAACAGATGTAGCTACAAAATATAACTTATTGACACATAAGCTCCACCCACCAATCATCCATCAGTAAAGGTGGCGATATACTAGGGATGCACCGAATCCAGGATTCGGCCTTTTTCAGCAGGATTCGGATTCCATCGAATCCTTCTGCCCGGCCGAACCGAATCCTAATTTGTATATGCAAATTAGGGGCAGGGAGCGAAATTGCATGACTTTTTGTCAAGGAACAAGGAAGTAAAAAATGGTTTCCCCTTCCCACCCCTAATTTGAATATGTAAATTCGGTTCGGTATTCGGCCGAATCTTTCGCAAAGGATTTGGGGGTTCGGCCGAATCCAAAATAGTGTATTCCGTGCACCCCTTCCCATAGACGTTGCAATTATGATCTTTCCAGGTAAGATCTTTCTTTCAATACACGTGTAGAGCTGAATCATCAGATATAAAGGTAGAAACAATAGAATTCTACCTGTATCTGACAATTCAGCACTAATAATGGCCACTCGGGTGTCTTTAAAGGTGTCCAATCAAAATTTACCAGCCAGCCCGATCGACGAGATGGCCAATATCCAAGTCTTTTGCCAATATCGTCGGCTCGTCTCCTACCATACATACACCGAATATCATATGAAAACTAATAATGATATTATCAGTGCGTCTATGGCCACCTTTAAGGGTCAACCATAGGGTGCACGTGCCAATTTTCTTTTGTTTCATGCGTTTGAACTGAAGTAGATCTTTGGCTCCTCTTCACTTTTTTTTTTAGCTGGCTGGGTTTTTACTTGCCATACATGTCCGTATAGATGAACACGGAGACCAACTGCCAGACAATATTTGGGATTGTATGATCATCTTTAGTTTATTGACGACAGATACCTTTGTAAAGGCCATCATCCATTAAATCATCCAAATGCTAATCTTGTATTTTTTAAAATTTTCACGATTAAAGAAACTAGACCCTTATTTTCTTGTGATATTTGATTACCAGTGCTAAAGAAATTGCATCAGATAGCAGCAACAATATATTTTACCTAAAGGTAGAGCGAAACGAAAATATAAAAATCCTGGTTTATACATATTGACCATGTGTAAGCTGTTTTATTAGATCAATTTCCCATTGAAAGTATAAGGACGTCTGGCTTACCAGCTAAATGTATGATATTCTCTGCCCACTTTACCACCTATCACAACTTAAAAGCAATAAACACAATGTAAACAAAAATAAAGGTTGCATTTCTCATGCAATCCCCTTGGTTGGAGGATTTTAAGTCTCCAAATCCATAAACATTTTCTATTCATGTTCTCCCTTCAACTTTTTTTTGGCAGTGGGTTTGTGAAGATTTACCAATATATATTGGTCCCCAGGGATCCTTTAACATGTAAATTATTTCATTAGTGTCACATGGGCAGGGGCTTCAGGCAACTGCTGATTGAGAAATTGAAACTGTCATCTAATTATCCTATTACAAGGTCGACAGTTCAAAAAAGAAGAGGTTCCCTTATGTTCTGATGCTTAAACATGTTGTTTATCTGGCTCTGTCCATTTGATATTGGGCCACTTTATTTTCTATGGCACTTGCACGTCTATAGATGTTGTATCCAGTGTGTATATGGAAATGTGGCGCAGTCTGATCTTTCCATATTAATGTGGGGGAAAAAAGTATTCAATTGGCAGGTCCCATCATATATATATAATCTTATTCTATTCATCTTCGGACTAGGGGTTACTGGGTACCAGACGTCAACTCCTTCAACCCTAGTAGGCCAGTTTTACCTTGTAGTGGGGCTCAATGGGACAAATATTAATCATTAGAAAAAGTCAGTGGTGGTATAAAAAGCTCTTGAGGCTTCATATAGCCACAGCGTAGTAGACCATGCACAAACTTCTATTCTAGAAGCAACCTCAGTATAGGGTGCAGATTTGGGACCACTTATCCAGAATGCTCGGGACCTGGGGTTTTCTGGACAAGAGATCTGTCTGTTATTTGGACCATCATACTTTAAAGGAGAATTCAACCGTAAAGTAAAAAAAACCCAACCCAACTAATCTACATAGACCCTCCTCCCCCTCAGCCTAGTTGCTACCCAGAGCAAATGCCCCTAACGTTTTACTTACCCCTCGGTGCAGATTCTCTCCAGTGTAGTTCCCGGCAGCCATCTTCTTCTCTTCGGTAATCTTCGGAATGAGAGCAGTGCTTCAGGCAATTTCCGTGATTTTCAGTGCATGCGCAGTTGGTCGCGAAACAGATAATGGCTCCAACTGCGCATGCGCTGATATGGCACTTACTTACCGAAGATTACCGAAGAGAAGAAGATGCCTACCTTGAACTCCACCGGACAGAATCTGCACCGACGGGTAAGTAAAGAGTTAGGGGCATTTGCCTGGGGTAGCTGCTAGGCTGAGGGGGAGGAGGGAGAGCGTTCTATGTAGAGTTGGGGGTTAGGGTTTTTTTTTACTTTACGGTTGACTTCTCCTTTGTCTACTAAAAGTTTTTTTTTTTAAAATGAAGCCCAATAGGATTGTTTTGCTTCCAATAAGGATTAATTACTTCAGATCTTAGTTGGGATCAAGTACAAGGTTCTGTTTTATTACTACAGAGAAATATGAAAACATTTTGAAAAATGTGAATTATTTTGTTGAAAATGGAATCTGAGGGATGCCCTTCCCATAATTGGGAACTTTCTGGATAACCGATTTCCAGATAACTGATCCTGTACCTGTAGAAGATTTGCCCATGGGATGGTCCGCTAGATATCTGTCCCATATAGCTTGATTATACTGACCCGAATGAGCCATACCAACACCCTGCCCAACAGGTATCTTACTGAGGATAGGTACAATATCTATTGCTGGGTTTAAAAATTGCCTTGGGAATGCAACCCACATTTACCTGTTGATGGATGCCTGTTACCTATCATAAGTTGATCATTGATGCAGCTGCCAGATGAGCGGATCAGCCCAGTTTTGCACAGTACTCAGTACTAGAACTGAACTCATCTGACAAGTGGGGGCAAACCAGTATAGAGACACACGGGGTCATTTATAAACAATGGGTAGTAACTAGAGATGCACCGAATCCACTATTTTGATTCGGCTGAAACCTCGAATCCTTCGTGAGAGATTTGGCCAAATACCGAACCCGAATCCTAATTTGCATATGAAAATTAGGGGTAAAAAGTGGAAAACAGTTTTTACTTTCTTGTTTTGTGACAAAAAGTCTCATGATTTCCCTCCCTGCCCGTAATTTGCATATTCAAATTCGGATTAGGTTCGGCCGGGCAGAAGGATTCGGCCGAAGGGATGCACCGAATCCAGGATTCGGCCGAATCCTTCTGCCCGGCCAAACCGAATCCGAGGGAGGGAAATTGCCTGACTTTTGTCACAAAACAAGTAAAAAATGTTTTCCCCTTCCCACCCCTAATTTGCATGTGCAAATTTGGGTTCGGTATTCGGCCGAATCTTTCACAAAGGATTCGGGGGTTCGGCCAAATCCAAAAAAGTGGATTCGGTGCATCCCTAGTAGTAACCCATACCAACCAGTGATTAGCTGCAGGTTGAACACTGAAAGCAATCATCTGTTGCCATGGGTTACTGCAAAGGAGCAAATTTGCCCAGTGTTTATAACTGAGCCCCACAGTCTGTAACTGTATGGCCATTTAACTGCTCCCCCCCCCCATGCTATGGTTTTCTATTCCTGTATCTGTAGAGTTGATGGAAGGCTCAGGCAGGAGAGGTGCTGCTACAGTTTATTCCAGAAAGCCAAAGAGAGGGCGACTGAACAAGATTAATCCAGGGTAATCCCTGCTGAGAGTTTGGGAGATGTATACAATGATTGGGGATCGGCAGTAAAGCCGTGTATGTGCCAGGGCCCAGCGAGTGTGTTTGTAGTTCAGTCTCTAGGCTTTTCTATTAATAGTGTCTGACTCACCGGCCTGTCTGTGTAACTTGGCTCTCCTTCCCTCTCCTCTGCATTTGTTTTCATTTAATGGTCCTTTAATAACCATGTAATAGGCCTCCAGCCTGCACTCCAGCCATGTCAGTAACACTAATTCTTTAACCCTTTCCCTTCACCCCCATATATATATATAGAGGCCCCCTTTTTTCTATTTTGTGTCCTTGGGTCGTTGTCGTTTCCCATCCATGCCCCCTTTGTCACCTATTCTTGATGGTGTATAAATAGCTCTGTGTCTCCGGATCCTTGTCAGCAGCTGCTGGAGACTGTTTGTATAATCCGTTCATAAAGCCTGCCGATAAACGAAGCTATTCTGCCTGAAATCCTAGATTAGTGCAAGGCCCAACTCCCTTCTGCACTGTGCGGTCAAAATAATGTCATTTATTCTTCAAAACCTTCACATTTGTGCTAGTAATATGGACACTGTTTCATCGGCTAGGTATGTAAGAGTCAAAAAGCAAGACTTAAAGAGACCCTAAAATGATCTGCTTGTTAAAGGAAAACTATACCCCCCAAACAATGTAGGTCTCTATAAAAAGATATTGCATAAAACAGCTCATATGTAAAACCCTGCTTCATGTAAATAAACCATTATAATAAGAATATACTTATTTAGTAGTATCTGCCATTGTGTAATCATAAATAGAAAATTGCCATTTAAAAAAATAAGGGCCACCCCTTGGGATCCTAGGATTCACAGTGCACACAAACACACCATTCATGTTATGTTACATGAGCCAATTAACAGACTGCTGACACACTTCTTCCTGTTACAGTTAGAGCTGCAGTATTTCTGGTCAGGTGATCTCTGAGGCAGCAAACAGACCATCACATGGCGGTTCAAGACAAGAGATGTAAAAGGGCAATATTTACTTAAATATGTATATTTCTTGGCAGCTCTTTCAGTTCAATTGTTTTCAGATTGTTCCCCAGAAATAAAGACTTTTTTCTATAACTTTCTGTTATTTATTTTTTAAAGTTTTTTCAAAATCTAAGGTTAAAGTTAAGTGTTCCCGTTTCTGGTCTGACAGCTCAGTAATTCAGGTGCAGACTCTAAACTGTTACAGAATTTTGCAACATTTAGTTGATCCATTTCTCAGCAGCATCTCTGGAGTATTAGCAACTGATGTATCAATTCTAACAGCTGTCTGTAATTCAGCTGTTTTGCTCAGCAGGGACAAAGATAAGAAATGTATCTTTACAAGGTAAAGATACCTTTACAAGGTAAAGATAAGTGTAACGGTTTACAGGGTCAGTGACCCCCCCCCTTCCAGAGCTGCTTTAGAAGATGAAACATGACACTTTAATATTGGAAAAACAGTCACACATAGAAAATAGAAAGTAATTGGAAAAAGTCGTGAACTATCTGAAAACAACTAGGTGTTTGAATGTGAACAACCCCTTTAACCAACTGTACTCTATCCAATTCCAAACTGCTTCCATAATGGGGGTCTACACGTACTCTGTAGTTATCTCTCTTATGGCACATCCGCTTTGGTTTAAACAGGAAGGTTCACAGCGACTCCTCTTGGGCTGAACTTTTCCATTTTCCAAGCAGGGGAGAGATTTGATTTTGATCTGCATCAGGCTTGGTTATATAGCGGTGCTGCTCTAAAGCTGGCCATAGACGCAAAGATCCGATCGTACCAATCAACGTACGATCGGACTTTCCCATCTCCCGAGTCGCCACTAACCATTAAGATCAAAGTTTTACCATTCCGATCAATAAAGTAGTAAAAGAACAGATCAGCCGATGTTCTGCCCCTGACAGCAATCATACGATGGTTATGTCTGACAAAGCTGGTGACAGTCTCCCACTGAAAATCGTACGATCGGCAATACACGCAGAGATATTATCGGCAGCCGACAGAAATTTTCTAAACTGTCCAAACGACTGATCTCCGCCGGACGAAAAATGTCAGGACTCTCCACACGGTCTGAAAATTGAACGAATCCACAATTCGTACGATCACATTGTTGCGTCTACGGCCAGCTTAACAGTTTGGGTGGGTATTTGAAACCCCACAAGCTGTATTTCATGCAGGTTGATGTTTATCTAAGTAGGTCAACTCCTCTTATCCCTTAAAGGAGAAGGAAAGCTACAGAGGCATTTTATTGCCAATAGATTAGCTGCAATAGTGCAAGCTAGAATGCTATATTTATTCTGTAGAATGTTTTACCATACCTGAGTAAAAAGCTCTAGAAACTCTGTTTGTTTAGAATAGGAGCTGCAGTATTAATGTGGTGTGACATCACTTCCTGCCTGAGTCTCTCCCTGCTCTGGGCTCAGATTACAGTAGAGAAGGGAGGGGGAAGAGGAGCAAACTGAGCATGCTCTTGCCCAGGGCAATGAGGTTTAAGCTGAAGTCAGGAAGTCTGATACAGAAGCCCATGAGTACACAATAGAAGGAAAGAAATGCTGTGTTTCTTTTGACAGGGGACTCAGAGCAGCATTACTTTGAGGGTTTATTGGTATATTTAGATGGACCTTTCTGATAAGCCTTACTTAGTTTTAACCTTTCCTTCTCCTTTAAACTTCCATGTCTTTCTAGTTCCAACTACTCTCTTTTTTTATTCCTTGAAACTCCATTTACGTTTGTAAATAGTTTTCTATCCATTAAAATGATGTATAATTGATATTTTCTGCCAATAGTTCGTTTTTAAAATCACCCCCTTAAAGTTGGACCTTAGGACACTGGCATCTTGAAGGTGTTGTTTACATGCCCAGATCTAAGTGTAATGTGAATTTAAAGGAAAACTCGGGTGCTCTCCGTAACACTTCACTCCGGTTTGTGTCTTGTGGTGGTGCAGGGATTGTAGAGGGGGATCTGTCGGCAGTGGAGTCATACAAGACGTCAGGAGGAGACATTGCACGGCAATTATCTGCTGATGAAGTCCGTCTCTTGAATCGTCCTTCTGCCTTTGATGTGGGTTATACCCTGGTGCATCTGTCTATTCGCTTCCAGAGACAAGACATGCTGGCAATACTCCTTACTGAGGTGAGCTTTCTGCATAGCTGTCATTAACAAATACAATTCTCATCCTCATTAACAGAAAATATAAAATGGGCTTTAATATGTCATTTTGTATTTTCCTGTTACTCATGTTTATTCCTTCCAGCTGAATATTGTCTTTTTTAGGGTCAGGCTTACA
Source organism: Xenopus petersii (assembly GCA_038501925.1). Taxonomy (NCBI): domain Eukaryota; kingdom Metazoa; phylum Chordata; class Amphibia; order Anura; family Pipidae; genus Xenopus; species Xenopus petersii. The sequence continues at coordinate 127,093,210 of CM076684.1, forward strand.
CTCGGATTCGGGGAGATTGGTCGCCTGCGGGATGGCATGTGGAGAGCTTTGTTTTCCGAAGTCGCCCGAAGTTTCCTGCACTTCGGGTGACTCTGGAAAATGAAGCACTCAAGAGTGCAATCCCGCACATTCTAGCCGGCGGGAGGCAGTTCAGGGAGATTAGTTGCCCCGAAGAAGAGGAGATTTGTCACCGGGCAACCAATCTACCCGAATCAGAGTGTGTTCCCTGACCCTAAAAGGAGGTTTCCAATTGGTTTTCATTTTTTATTATTTGTGGTTTTTAAGTTATTTAGCTTATTATATTTGCCAATCTTTTTGCTAGGGTCCAAATTACCCCTAGCAACCATGAACTGATTTGAAGAAGAGACTGGAATATAATAGGAGAGGGCCTGAATAGAAAGACAAATAATAAAAAGTAGAAATAAGGCAAATAACTCCAAAACTATTAAAATAAATAAATAATGAAGACCAATTGAAAAGCTACTTATAATTAGCCATTCTATAACATACTAAAAACCACTCCTTTAAGCAGCTTGTGTTTGGCACAGAATGCCTTCCAGAAACTTATAGGCTGAATAAAGCCTGAATCTATGTGGTTAAGGCACTAATTAAGCTGGTTATTGGTATGGATCTTCTGGATAAGGGATCTTTCTGTAATTTGGATACTTGGGGGTTATTTACTAAACCTTGATTTTTTTCTGGTCATGGTTTTTTTTGAGGCCAAAACTTGAATTTTTAGAGGAAAAAAAATTGAAATCTTTAGAGATTTATTATCCCCTCAAGCTGCAAAAAGTCAGAATCCGAAAATCCGCCATTTAAAACCTGTCCAGGTCATGTAGAAGCCAATTGCAGATGTCAATTTTACAATTTGAATATATTGTGATCTGCGCTGAGTTTCGTCTAATATTCCTAAAAATTTTGGTTCTCCATCCTAAATTCAAGCATCAAATCTGAAAAATACGTAGGATTCCAGTTTTCACTCAATTTTATCAAGTTTTCCTGACCTGATTTTTATTTGTTATTTTATTGATAAATAAGATAAAATTGTGGTTTGGAGTTTGGTTGAGCTTCGTTTAATAAAAATATGAGAGAAATTCAAGTTTTAGTAAATAACTCCCTCAATGTCTTCTAATATATAATTTAAACAATAAATGCATACATCCAATAACACTGTTTTACCTCTAATAAGGATTACGGTAATTATATCTTAGACTTGAGTACAAGGTACTGTTTAATTATTAGAGGAAAAGGCAATCATTCCTAAAAATTAGAATTATTTGTTTTAAATGTAGTTTCGGGCCTCAAGTCTTGATAAAGGGCCATGCAAGGCCGAAGCATTGTCTATTTGCCACTGTGAGCCAATACATTGTTTTTGGGCATTTTCGGGTGGTGGCAGATGGGGAGATTAGTCGCCCAGCAACAAAGCTTCACTACTGCAGGTGACTAATCTCCCCTAAATGCCGGCGGGATGGCATACGAATCGCTTCGGATTTCCGAAGTCGCCCCAAGTTTCCTTGTGAGGCAACTTCGGAAATCTGAATCGATACGTATGCCATCTTGCCAGGGATTCCTATTCTTGCCGTCGGCAAGGCATTTTGGGGAGATTAGTTGCCCGCAGTAGTTAAGATTTGTCGCGACTAATCTCCCCATCTGCCACCACCCTTCCAGCACAAATCCAGTGTGCTACTCCTTTATTGTAAAGACTATATGATTTGTATAAAATGAAGAAGACCATACATGGGCTGACCATGGGACAGGTAACGTACAACAGGCTATACATGTTCATGGTAACTAAATAAGTTTTGCTTGAATTCTCTCTAGGTTTCTCAGCATGCAGCCAAGTGCATCCCGGCCATGGTGTGTCCAGAGCTCACTGAGCAGATCAGGAGGGAGATCGCTGCTTCTGTGCACCAACGAAAGGGGGACTTTGCCTGTTACTTCTTGACAGACCTGGTAACATTCACATTGCCTGCAGGTATGTAACTGCCAGATTGCTTGGCACCAGACTCTAGAAAAGTATTGTAGGGGCCTGAACTGCTGCAAAGAGGGCTTGTTGAGAAATTTGTGAGATTTTTGCACCATGACTTCTGATGGTAACCTTGTCCTTTGTACCAGCAGAAGTTATTTAGTCTAATACCTGTAGGATAGTAAAATAAATAAATATATATGATCTCCTATTCTAACCCTGACTGACCACCTGTTTGAACCCCGCTGTCTCTGTGGGGACCAGTCTCGCAGTTTTGTAACCTTTATTAAATGGGCTTGAATGGGAACTGTGTGTAGAGATGAATGTACTTGCCCTGTCACTGAGTGACCCATAGTTGTCTCTGTAGATATTGAAGATTTGCCTCCCACAGTTCAGGAGAAGTTGTTTGATGAAGTTCTGGATCGGGATGTGCAGAAAGGTGGTTATCAGATGAACTTTACAAATTAAGAACAAATCTGTTGGATCGCCTGTTTCTCTAACTTCATATCTTTCTTTTTCTTTAATTTCACCAATCAGAATTGGAGGAGGAATCTCCTATAATAAACTGGTCGCTGGAGTTGGGGACTCGCCTAGACAGCAGACTATATGCACTTTGGAATCGTACTGCGGGCGACTGCCTGCTGGACTCAGTACTACAAGCTACATGGGGCATTTATGATAAAGACTCTGTGCTAAGGAAAGCTTTGCATGACAGCCTTCATGATTGCTCTCACTGGTAAGTACAGCACCACTGTCTTTTGGAAGGTGGATGGTGGTCTCCTAGAAGGGCCTCTGGGTAACAATGACTGGGAGTCCATTATTAGTGGGTTTTTTGGTAAAAGTACTGGTAAACTGAATACTTACTCCATATTCACAAACCAAAATCTGCCTAAATTCCTTCTTGACCTCCATTTTTTAGTAAAAGAAAGACAGTTTGCAGACACTTTCATGAATTTGTCTTTCAAATGACATAAAAATGGTGCAAAAACGACATTTTAAAAATGAAGTAAAGCTCAGAGTGACTTTTCCCCATGTGTTAGATCAATTCTAAGATAACTTGCTTTGGTTCACCCAATCTTCATTTCACACCTCTTGTAGGTGCCCCATAGGGGAATTATCATATTAATAGAGATTAGCATTTTATAGTCAGGGCACAAGTTTCTGTGTTAAGATGGCCATACACGAACCGATAAAAGCTGCCGACAGACAGTCGGCAGCTTATTGGCCCGTGTATGTGGCCCCCGACGGGCTTCCCTGATCGAGATGGCCAGATCTCGATCGGATTGGACAAAATATCCGTCTGATCACGGGTGCATCTGTTCGTTGATGCGGTCCCGCGATCCAACCGCCCGTTCCCATTCGTTTGGATCCGATCCTTGGGCCCTAGAGCCCGTGATCGGATCAGCCCGATATTGCCCACCTGGAGGTGGGCATATTGGAGAGAGATCCGCTTGTTTGGTGACATCGCCAAACGAGCAGATCTCTCCTTGTATGGCCACCTTAACCCTATAGCTGTAAAAGCCTCATTAACAAAACATGCAAAACATAGATTAAAGGAAAACTATACCCCCAAAATGAATACTTAAGCAACAGTTTATATCAAATTGAATGACATATTAAAGAATCTTACCAAACTGGAATATATATATATATGTATGTCTGTCTGTCTGTCTGTGTGTGTGTGTGTGTGTATGTATATATATATATATATATATATATATATATGTATATATATATATATATATATGTATATATATATGTATATATGTATATATATATATGTATGCGGTATATATATGCCTTGAACCACCATTTTGTGACTCTATCAGTGCTGCCTCAGATCACCTGACCAGAAATACTACAACACTAACTGTAACAGGAAGAAGTGAGGAAGCAAAAGGCAGAACTCTGTCTGTTAATTGGCTCATGTGACCTTACATGTGGTCTGTATGTGTGCACAGTGAATCTTACGATCTCAGGGGGCGGCCCTTATTTTTTAAAATGGCAATTTTCTATTTATGATTACCCAATGGCACATACTACTAAAAAAGTATATTATTATGATAATGATTCATTTACATGAAGCAGGGTTTTACACATGAGCTGCTTTACTCAGTATCTTTTAATTGAGACCTACATTGTTTGGGGGGTATAGTTTTCCTTTAAGGGCAGAGACACACGGGGATTCAGGGAGATTAGTCGCCCGTAGACAAATCTCCACTTCTTCGGGCTACTGATCTCCCCGAACTTCCTTCCTGCCGGCTAGTATAAAAATCGCCGGAGGGATGGCAATCGGATCACTTTGTCGTCCGAAGTTTACTTTTGAGGCATCCTGCCGGCAATTTTCATTCTAGTCAGCGGGAAGGCAGTTCGGGGAGATCAGTTGCCCCGAGAAAAGGAGATTTGTCGCCAGGCAACTAGATCTCCCCGAATCTGACCGTGTGTCTCTGCCCTAAACAAAATAGTGTATTTTATACAATGATTGCATTATTTTACTAGTTTTAGCTTAATGAATGAGGCAATGTTAACAATTTGAGTGAATATATTATCTAAAGGAAAAGTAAAGCCTCCCAGACATTTTTTTTTTTTTAGTTTTAGCAGCAATTAGACACTTGACCTAAATAATAAAACATATTTATGATACAAATCCCTATATTATGCAAAATCCCATGTCTTGTATTTAGACCCTTATATACAGAATATATTTGTTACAGAAGTAGAATTGCACAAACATGTAGGCAGATTTAGAAAGCCCAGGTTGTCCTGAAAAAAAAATTATATAAAATAAACCCCCTCTCCCAAAATTCCAATTTGATGGCTGACTGACAGGTTTAGTAAGAGCTAAAGACAAATTCAAAAAAAATGTTGTTAAAATGTCGTGCGAAAGACAAAATCTGAAAACTTTCTGTTTAAAAGACAAATTCACAAAAGTCGAGAAAGAAGTGTGAGATTTTGGTGGGAAATTTGCCATTTTTATCTCCACTTTTATTGAGTTTCAATATGACACTTTTGTGAATTCCCCCCCCCCCCTAAGAGTAAACATTCGGGTTTTCCACCCATTCATTTGCCTGCCAGTGCTTCTGCCTGATTGGCCTGTGCAGATCCACATCATTATCACTCAGTCTGTTGGCTGTTTCTTCAATGCAGGTTTTACAGTCGCTGGAAGGAATGGGAGTCCTGGTATTCCCAGAGCTTTGGGTTACACTTCTCTCTGAGAGAGGAACAGTGGCAGGAAGACTGGGCTTTCATTCTGTCACTCGCCAGCCAGGTAAGCACAGGAAAATGTATAATGATCTTTTCATTTGCACTTTAAAAGAAAGCTATAAAAACATAGCTATTTTTGCCTTTTAGTATGACAGCCTGTATCTTTTTAATTTAACAAAATATATAAGGGTTTGTGCCACTTCAAGTTCCAGGGGCTGCTACACATTTGTTTACTGCAGCACTGTCCCAAATGTTTCCGTATAGTATTCACTAATATGTTATACGTTTATGGATGAGGTCCTCCAAAGGGGTCAGGATTATTCTAAAAAAAAAAAAAAAAATCTTTGAAGTCCACATTCAGCCTGCAGTTGTGCAGTTAGTTATTCATGTCTCTCTACACCTAGAGGCAGATGCATGATACATTTCATATATAAAATAACACTTTATTTTATTAGTATTATTTACTGTTTTCATGTTCCAGAAAATACACACACACACGCGTTCAACATACCAGGGGAGACACCAACCACCTTATGTGGTTTTAGCCTTAGGTTGGACAGATCCGTGAACGGAATTCACCCTTCATTATAATGGGATTGATTATCAGAGTGCCAGAATTGTTAGGGGTCAATAAGGAAGGGTGTAGGAACAATGGCATCATATGGCAACCATTTAAAGAGTCAGAACAACTTGAGTTCAATGAATAAGGCTTTTGCTGAATATACTTTTTGCCTATTGTTTTAATCAGGAAACATCTATGGTTTTTGTTATTTTTTGAGCTAAACATGGAATCTGAAGCCACTCCATGTTTGATCTTTGTGATCATTAGATTACTGAAGCACAAGAAATCAAGAGTACAGTATGCAGGGCATTATGCATTATCTGTGCACTGGTAATCTAATAACCTACATCTCAAGGACAAAACATGGAGGAGCTTTACTTTCCCCTGTTTAGCTTAAAGTGATTAAAGGGATCAAAACGCATCAGTTAATAGTGCTACTCCAGCAGAATTCTGCACTGAAATCCATTTCTCAATTAGAGCAAACAGATTTTCTTATATTTAATTTTGAAATCTGACATGGGGCTAGACATATTGTCAGTTTCCCAGCTGCCCCTAGTCATGTGACTTGTGCTCTGCTAAACTTTAGTCACTTTAGTGTGGCTCTTTCTGAAAGCACATGACCAGACAAAATGACCTGAGATGCACCTACACACCAATTATACATTTAAAAAAATACACTTGCTGGGTCAGAAATTAAACTTCATATTGTAGAGTGAATTATTTGCAGTGTAAAAGTGTAATTTAGAACTAAAAACTACACCATCGGAATCATGACGAGTATTTTTAAGAAAGAACAGCAGTAGATCTTTATGTTGCTTTGCATCTCCTGCAAGCTGGCTTACTGGGCTTACTGGGGCCTCTGAAATGCTGTGGCCCTAGGAAGTATGAATGTTAGTTTGACCGTATTTGTCTTTATCCCATAGCCTGGAGCAAGCTTGGAACAAACGCACATCTTTGTCCTTGCGCACATTCTCCGTAGACCAATCATAGTTTATGGAGTGAAATATTACAAAAGCTTCCGTGGGGAAACATTGGGATACACTCGCTTTCAAGGTAAATTGCAACACTGCTGTTCCTAAAATCTTATACTCTGGGTCGAACTGGTTCTATGCACACAATCTATTTGCTTGTTTACTAGCACATGGATGTACTGCTTGTTTTTTTGGGGGGGAAAAAGATCATTTTAAATATTTTATGTACAGGACAGTGGCGTGGCACCTTGGAAGGTACAAGAGCCCCCTAAAACTTCATATCCTTAGTCTTTCTCAATATGCCGGCTACGGACATTAGACATGCACTGTGTGTATTCCCAGTAAGCAGCTAAAGTAGTCCAGAGCACTCTGAGCATGTGCAGGGCCAGTGACACTAGGGCTAACTCTTCACTTCATCCAGTTCCTTTCATTCATCGTGTTCCCTAGTGATGCCACTTTTGCAAAGGGTGGTGACATGCAAGTGGGGTTTCACTCAGGTGCTTGTAAAAAAAAAAAAAAAAAAAAAAAAAGGGTTTCTGGTTTGATTTGCTTGGCATTCTTTCTATCCTAGGTGTGTACTTACCACTATTGTGGGAACAGAGTTTTTGCTGGAAAAGCCCCATCGCCTTGGGCTACACTAGGGGTCACTTCTCTGCCTTGGTGGCCATGGAGAATGATGGCTTTGACAATCGGGGGGCTGGTGCAAACTTAAACACAGACGACGATATTACGGTTACCTTCCTACCTCTGGTAGATAGCGAGCGGAAGCTGCTGCACATCCATTTCCTATCAGCCCAAGAGGTAAGAGCTTGTTTGTTTACCTCCTTCACCTTCACAAAATATTGCTGACCAAGAAGTTGTACTACAGCTTTTACAACTGTGGAACTGGTAGATTTATTTCAGGCTTACAGCATCTCCAACCACTAATAATATGTCACGGTCATTACCAAAGGTTGATCTGCTTAAAGTAGTATTATCTTGTGAGTTGGGCCCTACACTTAGGTAAATGACCAGCAGCCCCAGAGCATCTGCTGGAAATTCGCAAAAATAAAGATGGTGAACTACTGGGAGCATCTTCAGAGCAGCACTGCAAGGAACTCATCTTGGATCCCCGGCCTTTTCTCTAAATCCTGAATATTCCATTTGGATCATCAAGGCAAGGTCAGACTAGGCCCCAGCTGGCCCAGACCTAAACCCCACCAGCATCCCCCCAGGCCGCTTATCTCCCTCCCCCGATGCACTGAAGGTAGGTTTAATTTATGTGTGCTCGAGGGGAGGGCAGGTGGTGACAACCGCTGAAGGGGTTGTATGGGGGCAGCAGCCCGGTGGGCCCTGCACACACCAGTCAAACCCTGCATCAAGAGCTTCAAAATTCAGACCCGAATTCCCTATTTTAATACCTTCAGCGACTTTGATAAAGGCAAGATATAGATGTAGGTAGAGGGCAGGTGCTAAAGAATCTGGGATATAATTGGTTGGAAGGGTTTTTCATTGGGTGTGTGGGATGCAAATTGGGCAATGGTTGCTACTCACATCATTGCAGATACTCATGAGGCAAGAGTGGAGTGTATTATGGAGAATCCAATCTGCTAGTACTTAACCAGGACCAAATGATCTCAGTGGTGGAAGGGAAAAGCCGTCTAACACAGTGATTGCCAACCAGTGGCTCGCAAGCAACATTTTGCTCACCAACCCCTCTGATGTTGCTCCCAGTGGCCTCAAAGCAGATGCTTATTTTTGAATTCCTGGCTTGGAGGCAAGTTTTGGTTGTATAAAAACCAGGCGTACTGTCAAACAGAGTCTCCTGTAGGCTGCCTGTCCATATAAGGGCTACCAAATAGCCAACCACAGCCCTTATTTGGCACCCAAGAACTATTTTATGTTAGTGTTGCTCTCCAACTCTTTTTAGACTTAAATGTGGCTCATGAGTAAAAAAAAAGTTGGGGACCTGGTCTAACACATCTTTTTCTTTTTTTTATCCAATTCCTTAGCTTGGCAATGAGGACCAGCAGGAGAAGCTCCTACGTGAATGGATGGACTGTTGTGTTACAGAGGGGGGTGTCTTGGTAGCCATGCAGAAGAGCTCCCGGCGTCGCAACCATCCTCTGGTGACCCAGATGGTGGAAAAATGGCTGGATGGCTATCGTCAGATACGTCCATGTACAGCACTGTCAGACGGAGAGGAAGACGAGGATGATGAGGATGAGTGAGGGAAGACTTGGAGTACTCGGCATACACACACATTGTGCTCTGTCACAACTTGGACCTGGGTTCATGGGACCTTTCCTGAACTGCCTGGGACCTGCTGCTGCTACTAGTGGTGGATGAGGATTTGGCTTACCCAGTCCCAGAGGAAGAAGCACCTGTAGCTCCAAATGAAACATCCTTTTATCATTAAGACTGAACACTTTGTTTTTCTTTTGTTTTTGTTTTTTTATTTTGTTTTCATCCCCTCTCCTCCTACTATGGGTTGTAAATCTTGGTGTATAATGCATGTGTTCAGCAACAGGGATGAGAAACATATATGGCAACACCCTATGTTGAGGCCACTAAAGCTCCGGGCTGGTCACTTCCTGCTTTTTGTGCCTACTTCCTGAAGACTCCTTTTATTGTAAAGCTCTATGTAGTTTCCCCTTCCCCCAAGCATTTTGTGCAATCAGACCTTTGCATTACTTGACAGACCTCAAGCTGTGTATATGGCACCAGTTTTGCGGCCGTCAAGCAATTATTGGGTCTAGCAAGTTCTCATTTCCAATTCACAATTTTATTATTTCCATTAAAAATCACATATTTCTATAAAGAGTTAAGAGAAATGGCAGGTGGGATACTAAGACGATTTTTGGCTATGCCCTCCTCATTTAGTTTGGGCTTCATTTTCACTTTTCTTTGTTTACACCAGGGATTCGGCAGCCTGCTACATGTTGCAGTTCAACAACACCCTCTGCAGCGTTACAAGTTGCTTGGTCTCTGCATGATGGAAAACTTTATATATTTATTTGTTCGGAAACACTTGTCCCCTCTTCTCACTCCTCCTCTGCAGGAATTAGACTCTAAAGCGATTGTGTGCAGTTTTGCCGGCTTGAACTTGATTGCAAAAAATGACACAAATACATAGTCTTGCTGTGAATCCACCTCCTGCTGCGGTCACTACTCCTTTATTTCTCTAATGGAACACGTCTACATTAACAACAAAACAGTAACACACATGCACCCTGCCTCCAGTTATAAAGATATCCTATAGAAATAACTGCATTCTAATAAATCCAAAATGGTGCAATAGACCCTCCCTTTACTTCTTAGATGTGTTGGTTTAATATTCTTATTAATGGTTCATGAACAAGGGATTTGATCCTGCTGGTACCTCACTACTGTTGGGTTTAGATGATCAGTATTGAAGCCATTGACTGCCCTCTGCATGCTCCACAATCCCGTTAAAAATTTTGTTTCACCTTTAAGTTAACTTTTAGTATCTTATAGAATGGCTAAATGTAAGCAACTTAGATTAAGGCCTTAATTTTTTCTATTTTTTATAGTTCTTGAATTATTTACCTTCTTCTTACTCCCACTTTCAAATGGGGGTCATTGACTTCCATCTAAAAAAAAAATCTTTGTAAGGCTACAAATTGCTCATTTCTATTCAGGACCACTCCAATTCATTTTCCAGTTGCTAGGGTAATTTGGAGTAGAGATGCACCAAATCCAGGATTCGGTCAAGATTCTGCCTTTTTCAGCAGGATTCAGATTCGGACCTGCCGAACCGAATCTGGATCCTACTTTGCATATGCAGATTAGGGGCCATAGTCATAGAAAGGGGATTTTGCACAGAATATGGAACCACTAGGTGTATTTTAAAGGAACCCTAATGCCTTATGTGGTTAGAAATGCTGTATTTTCTATACAGGTGTTAACCAGAATGCTTTGTAGCTTGGGTTTTTCGGATAATTAATCTTTTTGTAATTTGGATCCTTATGCCCTCAATCTACTAGAAAATCATGTGAACCTTAAATAAACCCAATAGGCTGGTTTTGCTTCCAATAAGGATTAATTATATCTTAGTTGGGATTAAGTAAAAGCTACTGTGTTATTATTACAGAGAAAAAGGAAATCGCTTTTAAAAATTTGGATGGGAGATGACCTTTTCATAATTTAGAGCTATCTGGATAACTGGTTTCCACTTAATAGATCATATACCTATACTAAACCAAGTGTGCCAGCCATATAGTAACAGTAATGATCCAGGCCTTCAGAGTTATCCACAGCAGAGATCTCATCTGCAATGACATCTGTCATGATGAGTGTTCTCCAGGCTGCTGTGGAGAACATCAGCTTAGGGGTTTTTGGAAATCATTAAAATGTTAACAGAAATTGAGATAGAAATGATGCTCCAGGGCTGGTTGTTATTCATTTCTGACGCTGCTCAGGCCGTAGGCACGTGCTTCTGCCTGGTAACATGGAAATCATACAAGTGGGCAGCAAGGAGGTTGGGTGGATGACTTTGCCTATGGTTCAAGAACCTCTTGCATGGCTTTGGCTTCTGGGTTTCTAGTTAAATGAATGAGGGACCTAGTAGAGCAATATTTACATTCCAACTTTCAATAACCAAGGAGAATAAACCAGCCTTCAAACATGTTGCTTGTGACAATTCTAGGCATTTTTTGCTGCTGCTGTGCCTGTGTGTATCTGTCCTGCCCAGTACAAGCCATCTGGCCACTGGATGAAGCTGTGCGGGTTTCATTGCAGAAGAGAAATAACGGGCTCATGGACTCTATAACCTCTTTATTCATAGTTTTGTACAAGTTATAAGAATTGACACATCAAAATGTTCATGTTGCACTTGGTAAAGCCAAGTCGTAATTTTTCCACACGATTTGCATTTTAGGGCAGAACCGCATGCAGATTCATAGCCCAGCAACAAAGCTCTTCTTCGGGCGACTAATCTTAAACTCAACTCAAACTGCCTTCCCGCTGGCTAGTATGTAAATTGCCGTCCGGATGGCATTCGGAGCGCTTTGTTTCCTCATGAGGCAACTTCGGAAAATGAAGCGCTCAGAGTGCCATCCTGCCGACGATTTACATTTGACAGGGAGGCAGTTCGGGGAGATTAATCGCCCCCGAAGAAGGGCGACTATTCCCCCGAATCTGAGCGTGTCTCTGCCCTTAAAAGGGGACTTTGACCTTAAGCAGACTGCGCTAATTTAAAACCGTCTATTGCTGCTGCTTATGTTTGATTTTCTTTTATTATATTGTTTAGTTCTTCCACCCTTCCTTCGTTCTGGGGGAAATGTTACGTTTTAGTATGTTATAGACTGGTTGATTTTAAGCAACTTTTCAATTGGTCTTCATTTTTTATAGTTTTTGAATTATTTACCGCCTTCTGACTTTTTAGCTTTTAAATGGGTGCGCCCTCTAAAAAAAACTCCATTTTAAGGCTACACATTTATTGCTATAGCTATTTTTTTTTAATTACTCATCGATGCAGGACCTTCATCTATTCATATTCCAGTCTCTTATTCAGTGCATGGTTGCCAGGGTACTTTGGACCCTAGCAACCAGATTGCTGAAATTGCAAACTGGAGAGCTGCTAAATAACTCAGAAACCATAAATAATAATCAATGAAAACCAACTGCACCTTCTCTGAATATTGCTTTCTACAGCATACTAAATTTAAAGGTAAACAACCCCTTCAAAATGGACCTAAAAATCCTGCACAAGTGAATATTGAGCTTTGCTTTGACTCTCTGATAAATGTGCCATTGGGTTTCCATCCCTCCACCTTTTCTCTTAGGAAGAAAATGTGTTGATGGGAGTCCAGGAATGGTGTCCAATTGCTTCCTGTTCCCATTAATCCCGTGATAACAATTCTCTCCCCGCATCCAGTGTAAACGTTGCCCTTATTAGCACATAATACACTTTTATTCCTTTTATTCCAATCAAAACTGATGGGGGATCAACATAAATTCAGGAAAGATATAAAAAAAAAAAGATATGAAAAGACAAGAATCCAGTTTTAGAAAATAATTATTTTGTACCTAGACAATAGATTTCCTGAGCCATTGGAGCAGAAGGACAAACAGACAAGATAAAAACACACTAAATATGCCTTCTGGTTGGCGTTGGACGACCATTGAATGCCAGTGTTCTTTTTCTGTTTTCCCATGTAAACCCGACGTAACCAGTCCTCAAGTATAATCAGCTGGAGATTTCCATCCTGTAGGAAAGACGAGAGCAGAGTCTGCTAATATTGGATATGCTTGCCTCAATCATCCTCTTCCCTTGCGTTGTATTTAATGAGGTATAACAATGCACGGTGTGATAACATGGCTGCCAACTCTAGTACTAGAAACGATTTCCTAAACTGATGGGTTGTCTGGTTTAAAGCTGTGTTTCTTGGCTACAGTAAACTGCCACCTGAAACTGTCAGTCACAGCCGTTTTCTATTGCTCGGTATATTGGTCCCTGTTACGTGAGAGCTGGTTGAAGAAGGAATCACTGAGGGGGATGTTATATGAAGCGGTAATGCCATTTGGACATATCCTTGGTGTTCATTGACTGCTGGCTGAGATAATGGCCACCACCGAGATATCTGCAGAGAGACAAAGGCAAATAGATCAGTACATAACTAATAGTATTTCCCCATCCCTATGCTTCTGTTCTCAGGCACAAACAATGGAGTGGAATGGTAAAAATTACTTGGAAGGGAAGGTCATGCTACGAGCCTCATGGAACAGCTTAGAACAAAATGGAAAGATTGATGTCCCATTTATGGGCCCAAACCCTTAGTTTCCTATATCTAATCCGTTCATAGATGAAATGCCTATTAGTCAAGAATTGCATTGGTCTGGGTTTCCCAGCATGATCCAGTGTTTGAAGATGAACAAATGATTGGATAAGTGAGGTGCTTTCTACAACTTGGGTGGTCAGATAAAAAATCTGTTCATCTGCTGACTCCATAAATTAAACTTCAGCCTCTGAACTTCCCTCTTGTTAAGAGTACTCAGAATCCTAGAATGTAGGAAAGACATTTGAGGTAGGAATGAATCTCAATTGGCTGAATTTCCCCCAAAGTAACAAGAGCAGGAGAACATTGGGCAAAACTGGCTGAATTTCCTCCAAAGTGACAGAAGCAGGAGAGCATTGGGCAAAACTGGCTGAATTTAACCCAAAGTGACGAGTAGGTGAACATTGGGCTAAACTGCCTGAGATTCCCCAAGTGACACAAACAGGAGAACACTCGGCAAAACTAGAGTTTCCCCAAAGTGACGAGCAGGAGAACATTGAGCAAAACTGGGTGGATTTCCTCGAAAGTGGAAGAAGCAGGAGAGCATTGGCCAAAACTGGCTTCATTTCCCCCAAAGTGACAGAAGCAGGAGAGCATGGCCAAAACTGGCTGAATTCCCCCAAAGTGACAGAAGCAGGAGAGCATGGCCAAAACTGGCTTCATTTCCCCCAAAGTGACAGAAGCAGGAGAGCATGGCCAAAACTGGCTGAATTCCCCCAAAGTGACAGAAGCAGGAGAACATTGGCAAAAATGGTCTGAATTTCCCCCAAAGTGACGTAAGTAGGTGAACATTGGGCAAAACTGGCTGAATTTCCCCCAAAGCGACAGATGCAGGAGAGCATTGGCAAAAACGGTCTGAATTTCCCCCAAAGTGACAGAAGCAGGAGAGCATTGGCAAAAACGGTCTGAATTTCCCCCAAAGTGACAGAAGCAGGAGAGCATTGGCAAAAACGGTCTGAATTTCCCCTAAAGTGACGAAAGTAGGTGAACATTGGGCAAAACTGGCTGAATTTCCCCCAAAGCGACAGAGCAGGAGAACATTGGCAAAAACGGTCTGAATTTCCCCCAAGGTGACAGAAGCAGGAGAACATTGGCAAAAATGGTCTGAATTTCCCCCAAGGTGACAGAAGCAGGAGAACATTGGGCAAAACTGACTGAATTCCCCCAAAGTGACAGAAGCAGGAGAACATTGGCAAAAATGGTCTGAATTTCCCCCAAATGACGTAAGTAGGTGAACATTGGGCAAAACTGGCTGAATTTACCCCAAAGCGACAGAAGCAGGAGAGCAAGACCACACGGGATTTTGTTTTGCCTAAAATGATGCGTATGGCTTAGTGACTGTAGAAAATCAAGATCTAGCTATTGTGTGAGTGTGAGCAGTTCATATCATCTCTTTATTTGCTTTCACTATATAGTGAATAAAGTAGCCCCTCTTGTAAATTATAAGGATATTATAAGTTACCAAGGAGTTTCATGACCATATAAAAACACGAGGCTGAAGGCTGAGTGCTTTTATACAGGGCATGGAACTCTGAGTTAACTTCTAATATCCTTATATTTTGCAACTGGTGGTAATTTATTTATTATAATACACAAGTTTCAGTGAGTCATGTGACAGAAATGACATCAGAACTCACCGTTTATAAGGATATAATTTACAATATATTCATGGCTTTTGTGTATTATTTGAAAACAATTTGAATGTGAGGTGAGGCTTGAGACAAGGGAGTGATGGGCTTTCAGGGGAGGTGTTATAATAATGGTCATACAAAATATTGTATAGCGAGTAGATGCTCCTTCTAATTTTGATGTGAATTGATCTTTGAGGAATGTTCCTCCAGATGCCTTTAACAATGAGTAAGGCCTTCTCCATTAAGAACCCACTGTATTTTCCGCCTGAATTAAATTGCTGCAGGCAAGATGCCTTGTGTGACATTAGCCTTAGAATGCATTTATCTTAAAGGCAAGTGACAGTTGATAACAAGCTCAATAAAAAAACAAAACATCTATATAACGTGGAAGAGGTTGGCTCTGTTAAAGTGCTAATGCACTAGAAAATCAATAAGGAGGTCCCTGACCAAAATGGTTTCCCCAGCTGCGTTGCATCAGTCCACCCTCATATCAAATCAGACGGCTGTAGTTTAAAGGAAAACTCAACCCTAAAAATGAATATAGCTGAACTTACTGTATCAGTCCTATGACAGTAATGATGATCCAGGCCTTCAAAGTTATCTGTAGAGCTTTCTATATTCAGTTCCTCTACCCACCGGGAACCTATGGACTCCACCCCCCCCCCCCTGATTTGGCAAAAGTTACAGGGCATGCGTATGTATATGGCATTAGCCATGTGGAGGAGCTTGGAGGCCCTGAGGTGGCAGCCCCAGTGAGACTCCTTAATCCAATACTGCCTCATCTTGCATTTATTAGGCCATCTTTTCAGTGTCAGTGGCTCTGCACATGCTCATTGTGATCTGAGCTGCTGTTGAGAAGCTAAGCTTAGGGGTTGAGGGGAAATCGTCAGAAAATTTGTTTTATCTTTCATAGAAGTTGATACTGCAGATCTGAGTATTAATCCATTCGGGTGCAGCATTGGTTTTTATGTAATGTGAATCAAAATGAGTTACTGATCAGCCTTGTATTGTGAATGTCATATTCTATATATATATATATATATATATATATATGTGTATATATATATATATATATATATATATATACACACACTGCTGATTCACTGCACATGCTCTGTGCTGCTGTCACGAGTATATCGTGACAGCAGCACAGAGCATGTGCAGTGAATCAGCAGAAGGAAGATGGGGAGCTACTGGGGCATCTTCACAGGCACAAATCCTTACTGCTAAAGGGCTGTGGTTGCCTTGGACTAACACAGAACCCAAAATCATAACGTGCAGTATTTCTAGCCTACTTTCTTGTTTTAAGCCTTTTGCCATCTGCAGTCAGCATTTTTTTTACAGGGTATGGGATCTGTTATCCGTCAACCTGTTATCCAGAAATTTCTGAATTACTGAAAGGTCGTCTCCCATAGACTCCATTTTATCAAAAATAATCCACATTTTTAAAAATGATTTCCTTTTTCTCTGTAATAATAAAACAGTAGCTTGTACTTGATCCCAACTAAGATATAATTAATCCTTATTGGAAGCAAAACCAGCCTATTGGGTTTATTTAATGTTTACGTGATTTTCTAGTAGACTTAGGGCATAAAGATCTAAATTACGGAAAGATCAGTTATCCGGAAAACCCCAGGTCCTGAACATCCTATATAACAGGTCCCATACCTGTACTACTACTACTACTAATAATATAGTTTTGCTATGAGCATTAGACTTGTCCAAAAGACAAGGCCGAGCCCCAAAGAAGGTGAAATATTTTAAGTTCTGCAAGGCTATTACCGTACACAGAATGTCGACTTATACAGAGCTTCTTATTATAATGGTTCAACACTATATTTAGGGGCCGATTTACTTAAACTCAAATTTATCTCATTTGAGATACATTTGAATAAAAACCTAAATAATTCAAAAAGCGCAAATAATAAAAAATGAAAACCAACTGCAAATATCACTCTCTGCATCATATTAAGGGTCAGATTTATCAAAGGTCGAGGTGAATTTTCGAATGAAAAAAATTCGAATTTTGAGCTATTTTTTGTGTACTTCGACTAGGAAATAGTCCAAATTCGATTTGAATTTGAAAAAAATTTCGAAATTTATCATGTTCTTGCCATATAAAACCTGCCGAATTTCTGTTTTAGCCTATGAGGGACCTCCTAGAACCTATTTGGAGTCAATTGGTGGACTTAGCGCATAGCGCATTCAATCGAATTTGTTTTGAAGTTTTTCCCAAAAAAAAACTTTCAAAACAAATTCGATTGAATGCACTATTCCTTCAATTCGAATTTGACCGAATACGGACCTATTCAATCAAAAACGGATCTATTCGACCAAAAAAAACTTTGACTTTGTTTCGGTTGGTCTTTTTGAATTTGAATTTCGAAGTTTTTTCAATTCGAAATTCAACCCTTGATTAATATGCCCCTTAGAGTGGCCCTTTAATGAGCGGCACAAGGTTACACACAACGGCTGGGAAATACATTTACAAATGGGTTTATTATCAGAGATTTGCTATCAGGACTCCAGCTGTATAAGGAACTGGACTTTCCTCTTCCCACTAATAACCCTGTTAATAGACCGCTCCAATCCCAGAATTCCACTGCAGCCCATGATAACACTTCCAGGCAGCTTTATAACAACACATATGACTGTTATTCATATTATCCTTTATTTATAGAACTCTATTCTGCAGGGATTTCCAGATACTGAATATCAATAAAGCTCATGTGATACAGTGACAAAGACTCCCACTGTCAGGTTATTGCCATGTTTTCATTTCAATAGTCGTTTATTTTTAATCTTAGGTGGTAAGAAATTAACCGTTTTAGTGCCAACGCTGTCCTCCCTTTGATCTATGCTGCTGCTATCTCTGCAGGGCTCATTATATATCAAAGAGCTGCCGACATGCAAAGGGTTAAATTTTTTATTGTAGGTGATATAAGGTTCCATTCCTCTGACACCAGTCCTCTGCTCACCCTGCATACGATAATGAGATAAATGTATAACAATATATTTTAAAGGATAAGTAAACCTTAAAAATAAGTGAATTTAAAATTAATGAGGGAGCTATTCTAAGCACTTTTGCAGTGTACATTCATTAATTTTTTTTTTAATTCCAAGATATTAAAGGACACATGTACTATTAATATTAGGGATGCACCAAATCTACTATTTGGATTCGGCCGAATCCTTCGCGAACGTTTTGGCCGGACTGAATCCTAATTTGCCTATATTAGGGGGGGGGAGGGGAAAACATTTTTTATTTCCTTGTTTTGTGACAAAAAGTCACACGATTTCCCTCCACGGCCCTAATTTGGATTTGGTTCAGCCAGGCAAAAGGATTCGGCCAAATCTGAATCCTATGGAAAAAGGCTGAATCCCGAACCAAATCCTGGATTTGATGCATCCCTAGTTAATATGAATGAATTTAGTTACAACAGCGCCACCTGCTGGTCATTTTCTGACCAGTCTGACCAGCAAGTAGTCAAGGAAGTTGTCAGGAGAAAGAAAGAGGCTGCTCTGATGTTCTTCTGCTTAGGAAATATGTGAGAAAGGTTTCTAATGTTTTTCCTAAGCAGAAGAACACCAGAGCAGCCTCTTTCTTTCTCCTGACAACTTCCTTGACTACTTGGTGGTCAGACTGGTCAGAAAATGACCAGCAGGTGGGGCTGTTGGAACAAAATGTATTCATAATAACAGCACATGTATCTCTTAATATCATGGAATAAAAACTAAATAAATAATGAATGTAAATGACAAAAGTGCTTAGAATAGCTGCCTCGTCAATTTTACATTCACTATTTACCAGCCCTCTAAATAGTAACTGTCTGGCATCTTACAGCAGCCCCTCTGGCATTTGCCACAATCCACAGATTGCCAGTCCGTGCCTGGATTAGATACAGTATAGATGGAAAGAGTTTATTTAATATATTCCAACTGGTGCCAGAATGAACACAGTAGGTGATACAGAATGTTTTGCCCCGATATGAGAGCACCCAGTCCTACTGCATTAAACCTACAAGCTTTAGCCCTCACGTCTCTTAAAGGCAATTCTGGAAGAAAGTAAAGGGTTAGGTGGAAAAAAAAGGCAGAAATGTTTTCGCTTCCTTACAGGTTGCAGTTGACACTCAGCGCTTCTCCCCCTGCAGTGGCTGCGAGCATACAGATCTGCACAGACAGACACAAGAGCACAGTCAGAAGCACAGACACAGGATAGAGACGTCCTATAGCCAGTGGCTATGCACATTTACAAGGGAAAAAAAGACAGTGAATAAGGAAATTATAACACAAGTCTAGATTGCATTAACCCTGTCCTTTCAGCTCCAGCACATGTGGGCTGGTAGTTGCTTGCAAATATACTTGCCCTTACCTTTTCTGTCGTGACTCTGTGTAACAAACTGAATAATAGGTTGGTCCCAAGGGCATAACTTTGGTTGTGATCTGTGGTCCCCCTGTCTGAATACTACACCATGGAATATGCACCCCCTACTGATCAGACCGAATTGAACTTTTGGCCAACTTGCTGATGACCCTGCAGTTTGACCACCAAAATTACTCAGTAGGGGTCTCCGCAAATGGAGCAATGAAAACTGACTAAATAGTCTCATCCGCAACAGCTGTGACATGGAGTGGGGTGGAGGGTACCTGCGCCTGTTCTAAACAATCTGGCACCCTATGATCAAGTAAAGGAGGAGAAATACAATTTTACACTTGGGGTGCCAATAGTTAGTCACCCCCAAGGGAATGCATTGACTTACCTGACACCCCGTACTGGTGATCCTATCAGCAGCAAACTGCACCAGACTGGGGTTCTTCTAGCAAGCACCACATAGCGATCCTCTTCCTGCTTTTCAGTTTTTAAATTTCCCGGGGCAGACGCATGCGCAGTAGAATGAAATAGCCGGCTTTTTCATTAAAGTTCGCCTTTAAGATCTACTGCGCATGCACAGCCATGAAAAGCAGGGTCGCACTGGGCCGGCAGGATCTGATCTGCCGCCCCCCCCAAAAAAAAACGGTGGCGACGAGCTCCAGACATTCCGCATGTGCACCGGCGCTTGCGCGTCATGCCGACTTTTGTGCATGAGGATCGCTCCTGCGTTTGCGCATGTGTGCCACCGTTCGCACATGGGGTCCAAGAGTTTGCAAATGTGCGTGGGGGGGACCTGGTGGCCCCCCATTATCCACTCCGACCGTGATGAGAAGATCTGAAGAAGTGGGAAGAGGATCGATTTGTGGTGCTGGCTAGAAACTGGTTCAGTTTTCTGCTGATAGGAGCACCGGCCCGGGGTGCCAGGCAAGTAGAAGTAGTCACTTGGGCATTCCCAAGTGTAAAATGGTATTTCCTCTCCCTTAAGGAGTCCATACACGGGCCAATAAAATCTGCTGACAGAACAAGTCGGCAGCTTATTGGACAGTTTTTTGGGCCCTCCGATGGCTTCCCTGACCGATATTGGGCCGAGAATTGATTGCAAATACAAAAGGGGTTTGTGGGAGCAGTCACATTGCTAAGTAGTGGCTTTTCAACTTTATGATCATAACTTTGTAACTAAAAACCCCTGTCTTTGTGAACACATGCATTTGCATATCTACTGAATTACTTAGACAGGGGCCCAGGGAATGTGCACTGACCCATTTGGTTATGTCAGTAGCACTTCCCTTATACTTGTATACATTTGTACTTAGCAATGTGAGTGCTCCCACAACCCCCTTTTGTATTTGCCGCGAATTGATTGGACAGGTTTCAAAATCCCATCGGATAAATAATCGGATCGAGGACTGCGTTCCTGCCATTGTGATCAGATCGTTGGGTCCTGCAACCCACAATTGGATCAGTCTGATATCATCCGCTCAAGGTGGGCATATCAGGCCAAGATCCGCTCATTTAGTGACCTCACCAGACAAGCGGATTTGCCCATGTATGGCCACCTTTACCTGTGCCACACTAAGGTCTGTTAGTTTGTGCAAAAAAACTCTTATATCTGTGCATACAGTTGTAAATTGATTTTTTTTTAATGGAATTTGACCTCTTTTTATTATGCAAACCTCAAGAACTCAGCAGTAAAACAGTTACGTACATTGCCAATGGCTTATCAGTTAGGGGAAGTTTACCTTTACATTATCTTTGAATAAGTTATAGACCTGAAAGAATTAATATTTCCCAACTGACTTGGTAACTGATCTTATAGTGACTCATGATCTCAGTGACATTATACTGATCAAAAATGGCTTCTCTGAGGGATGTTCTGAGACACCAGTGATTTTGCACACATCATCATTTCATGTTCAGTGGAGGGGACCTGAAATTTTTTTTTTTTGTGGGGACCAGGTCTCTGAAGTTTATGCCCCCTGACAGAGCTGCTGTACAGTGACAGTCTTCTGGCCAGTGGATCAAGCAACCCAACATGGACTCAGACGGCAGAAAATTCAGTTAATGAACAGAGGAAAGTCTTGTGCTGTTGCTCTGGTCAGTTCTAGGCAGGGACACATCACTACACTTTCCTCTGTTTACTAACTTCATTTTCTGCCATCTGTGGCCATTTGGAGAAACTGTAGAGCAGGTGGTACTGCTGTTTCGTTCTTTATAATAGCAGTGCAAAAAACTGCTAATGTCTTGAATACATAGGAAAAATTATGCAAATTGCAAAAATGCTCAGAGAACCATATTGACCCTTTTTACATGAGTTTCTTTCAAGGGATTACGTTTCCTTTAATATCCAGTTTATAGCAGATTACAGCCACTATACTGGTAGTGGAATTTAGCCAGACCGGAATTATTCTGTAATTGCGCCTCTGAATCATGGAATCTCTGCATTTATTTCCATTTTATCCATGAATACACTTTCTCACCTGTAGGCAGCACCGTTCAACTCTGCATTTGTCACTGGCTGCTCCATCGTTGGCCACTGAGCTGATGCCACTAAAAACTCTTTGTTCACACAGTTTCTAAGACTGTCTGGGATGCGACCTTAAGTGGAAAAAGAGATGGGATACGTAAAAGACGAACAGCATTACTGCCTACAATAACAAAGGTTCCGCTAGTTGAATGAAATACATTGAATGTCCTCCGTTTAAAGGATAAATAAAACTTATGTACATTCATTATTTATTTACTTTTAATGCCAAGATATTAAAAGGATACATGTACTGTTACTAGGAATCAATTTGATTTTGTTACAACAGCACCACCTGCTGGTCATTTTTCGACCAGTCTGACCACCAAGTAGTCAAGGAAGTTATTAGGAGAAAGAAAAAGGCTGCTCTGATATTTTTCTAAAATCAAAAAATATCCCATAAACGAAATATTACCATAAAAAACTAATTTTTATTAAAAAATGCTACATGTTATTCAAGTGTCAGAGCAAAGTTATACATACACATTGCTATGGTTCTGCTATGGTGTATGTATAACTTTGCTCTGACACTTGAATAACATGTAGCAACAATTGATTGGTTTTAAACTCTATGGCAGGGGCCTCTTTGTGCATAAAGTCTGTT
Source organism: Xenopus petersii (assembly GCA_038501925.1). NCBI lineage: Eukaryota > Metazoa > Chordata > Amphibia > Anura > Pipidae > Xenopus > Xenopus petersii. The sequence continues at coordinate 127,115,820 of CM076684.1, forward strand.
GGCTAATTTGGGATCATTAATGCCAGAGGTTTAGTACCAGAGGTTATGAAACGCGTCAGGCGGAACACCACGGGGGTCTGTATATTTATTCTTTGAAAATGATTTTTGAATAAAAATTTGTTTTTTATGGTAATATTTCGTTTATGGGATATTTTTTGATTTTTGAATATTGTGCCCTTGAACTGGGGTCTGCATGAGACTATGGCTCTTTGACTGGCCTTATATACATCCTAGAATACATTTATCTTTATGATGTTTTTCTAGTTAGGAAAAGATTTAAGAAAGGTTTCTTTTTTTTTCCTAAGCAGAAGAACATCAGAGCAGCCTCTTTCTTTCTCCTGTAAGTTTTGAAGTAATTTCCTTGACTTGTTTTTAAGATAATTTCCTTGACTACTTGGTGGTCAGACTGGTCAGAAAATGACCAGCAGGTGGCGCTGTTGTAACAAAATTAATTCCTATTTAACAGTATATGTATCCCTTAAAGGAACAGTAACGTCAAAAAATGAAAGTGTTTTAAAGTAATGAAAATATCATGTACTATTGCCCTGCACTGGTAAAACCGCTGTGTTTGCTTAAGAAACACTACTATAGTTTATTTAAACAAGCTTCTGTGTAGCAATGGGGGCAGCCATTCAAAGGAGAAAAAGCTCAAGCTACACAGCAGATAAGCTCTGTCTGTCTAATGGTGTTATCTGTTATCCATTAGTTAACCTGTGCCATATAGCCGTATTTCTGCCATTGCTCGACAGCATCTTGTTTATATGAACTATAGTAGTGTTTCTGAAGCAAACACATCAGTTTTACCAGTTCAGGGCAACACTACATGATATTTTCATTATTTTAAAACACTTACATTTTTTGGTGTTACTGTTCCTTTAATATCTTGGAAAAAAATAATAATAATAAATGTACATTGCAATAGTGCTTAAAATAGCTCCCTCATTAATTTTACATTGGACTATTTTTAAGGTTTACTTATCCTTTAAGAGCCCGGCTTTATTGTGTTGGTAGGTATTTTGGTAGCTGAGGATGAGTAGAGTATAACTGTGGTTTATTAGCAGGTTCATGTAGCCATTACACAACAGTAAGCAACTCTAACATCACAAGCACAGTGACATCTACGGGCCACTTGTATAAACACCACAGTAGGCAAATGACCCTACACAGTATGTACAAATCTTTATTTACAAAAAGTATGTAAATAATTCCCCACACTTACCTGTGACAGCTCTGCGCACCTCTGTGGCGGCAGATTCCCTCATCTCGAGAGAGGCCTGCTCGCTGTACCATGCCGTGTGGGGGGTGCAGATCAGGTTCGGGGCATCTTTCAGTGGGCCCTGAGTGAATCTACCAATGAAAAATGTGCCTTGTAGCTTTTTGGATTATGCAGTAAAGACTTTCACATGCATATAATTATATATTTAGCCACTTAATGCGTCTATTCCCGCGCTCCCCTGCGGCTGAATGCAGAAAAACAGAACGCAGGGGAGCGCAGCTTCAACCGCTCGTCAGTAAGAGCCCTTATGCAGATTATGCATTGTTAGGCCAACTGACACTTCAGCTTTGAAATAAAGCTGTTTAAGGGGCAGCTCACAAATCAAGTATGTTATAGAATGCCCCCTTTCTAGTCCTCATAATTTATTCGTATAGTTTTAACTCTTTCCAGCTGTCAAATGGGGGTCACTGACTCCATCTAAAAAACAAATGCTCTGTAAGGCGACAACATTATTTTTATTACTATTTTTTATTACTCTTCTTTCTATTCAGACCCTCTCCCATTCATATTCCAGTCCGTTGTTTAAATTGATGCATGGTTGCTAGGGGAATTTTGACCCTGGCAACCAGATTGCTTAAATTGCAAACCGGAGAGCTGCTGAATAAAAAGCTAAATATTTCAAAAATATATAATAAAAAATGTAAACCAACTGCAAATTCTCAGAATATCACTCTCTACGTCATACTAAAAGTTACTGTAACTCAAAGGTGATCAACCCCTTTAAAAGCATTGACAGCTATCAAAATGCCACATATGCCATAGCCCTAAAGTTCAGTTGCCCTTTAGCCAGTAAAGTATTATAAGGATTTAACAAATAGGCCCATGGTCTACTAAAATATTGGTATTTCTTTTACTTTTAAAACCCCAACACTACTTGAAAACTGGAAGAATTGTCAGCATTTATTACAGTGCCTCTGTTTAGTAAATACCATGTAGAATTATACTCACATGAAGGGTTCCGCTTCATGCACATCCAGTGCAGCTCCTCGTATTCTACCTTCCTTCAGTGCCTGGGCCAAAGCTTTCTCATCCACGAGGCCCCCTCGAGCCGTATTTACTAGGAAGGCTCCTTGCCTCATCTGGAGAACAAGACAAACACAACCATTAGAAACCAGGCCTGCGATTTGTTCTCAATGTACTATGAGAATAATACGGATGAGCAAATAGCCGGCCAAATCAAACACTCCCTTGGTACCATGAGTTAAGCTACACTACGTCTGATAAAGGGGTGGTTCACATTTACGTTATCTTTTAGTATGTTATAGAACACCCTATTCCAAGCAACTTTGCAATTGGTTTCCATTATTCTTTTTCTGTAGTTTATGAGTTATTTGCCATTCTCTAAAGCATTTTTCCAGCTTTCAAATGGGGGTCACTGACCCCAGCAACCAAAAACAAATGTTCTGGCTACCATTTTATTGTTATTGTTACTTTTTTATTATGTTGCTGTGGTGTGTGACTCTACTTATTAAACACAGTCCAAAGATCAATGTGAATTCCAAAAATTCTTATTCCCTAAGATCAAAAATCATTCCTAGTAGTCAAATCCCAGATAGACCCCCCCGTCCATGGGCCATATGGTTAATTAAAATCAAAGAAAAAAAAATATGGGATAGACTTAAAGGGGCCCATTCACCAAGCTCGAGTGAAGGATTCGAAGTAAAAAAACTTTGAATTTCTAAGTGTTTTTTTGGCTACTTCGACCATCGAATGGGTTACTTCGACCTTCGACTACGACTTCGAATCGAAGGATTCTAAATAAAAAACGTTCGACTATTTGACCATTCGATAGTCGAAGTACTGTCTCTTTAAGAAAAAACTTCGACCCCCTAGTTCGCCACCTAAAAGCTACCGAACCCAATGTTAGCCTATGGGGAAGGTCCCCATAGGCTTGGCTAAGTTTTTTGGTCGAAGGATAATCCTTCGATCGTTGGATTAAAATCCTTTGATCGTTCGATCGAACTTTTTGTGCAAAATCCTTCGACTTCGATATTTGAAGACAAAGGATTTTCATTCCCAGTCGAATATCGAGGGTTAATTAACTCTCGATATTCGACCCTTGATGAATTTGCCCCTAAGTCAATTCCGTTTTTGTTTACTTTTTTATTATCTATCTTTCTATGTAGGCCCTCTCCTATTCGTCTTCCCATCTCTCGTTCAAACCACTGCCTGGTTGCTAGGGTAAATAAGAACCTAGCAACCAGATAGCTGCTGAAATACCAAATGGAAAGGTGTTGAACAATAAGCTAAATAACCAAAACCATATAAAGACCAATTGCAGAATTGCTTTGGAATATCAACGTCTACATCATATTAAAACTTTATTTAAAGGCAAACTACCCATTTAAATGATATAAACTGTTTCCCAAAATTTATTCAGGGACACACCCACAAAGAAGGTTAGAACAGTCCAATGGAACATGGGTCTTATGCACCACGTGCCTTTTCCTTTCATTGTAATCCAATTGTTTGGTCCTAGAGCTGAATGATCAGATTATTCAGCCCTGCCTTTGGTGGGCATATTGGGGAAAGATCCACTCATTTGGGGAGGTAGCCAAAGAGGGGTTCTTATAGTGTTTGGCCAACTTTAGACTGAGCTTTACTTTAACCAGGTCTTTAGTTGACCTTTGAGCAGGGCAGCCATCAGTGGGGTATCACCTTAGGGTCCCTGATATTTCTGGGGTCTTGAAAATATTTAGACATGTTCAGTATGGCACAAAGGGCCCCAAATGTTACATTGTATAGGATACAAAAAAATAAAAAAGTTGATTTTGGATGATATCCCTGAATTAAGACTAGGACTACACCGGTGACACAATATATGGGGGGCAGCCAATGGGCCCTATGCAGAAAGTTCAGCTTCTTTCTCTATTTCCTCCAGTGGTGAATAATGCACATAACTATGTTACCTGTTTGATGGTAAAGTCGTTAATGAGGTGGTGGTTATGCTCATTGAGGTTGCAGGTTAGAGATACACAGTCACTTTGGTATAACAAATCCTGCAGCGTGTAAACCCTCTGTACCCCCAGAGAGCGCTCTATCCCATCCTGCAGGTACGGGTCATAAAAGATAATGCTGAAACCAAACACTTTCGCTCTTACAGCAACTGCTTGTCCAACGCGACCTAAGGAGAACGTATCAGTAAAATTCATTTTTATAGAAGTCATAAGTCCTAAAATGCACAGTAATGCTGTCTTATTCCATAAACAGAACTTGATGGATGGATGTCCATTTCCTTAACCCTCACTAAATAACTATCACTGAGAATGTTGTCTGGCACAGATCATAGCAGAGTGTTCTAGTTTAACCCACTGACAGGATCAGACTGACATAATTTATGAATTTGATGAATTCATGAATTAATTGGCCTTATATGTAAGCACTAGCACTTTAACTAATGAATTTGCAAGTTTAATTGGCGACTGAAACAAAAACTTAATTAATTTGTAAATGAATTGATATCTATTTTGAAAAATCAATTGATTGAGTGTTAACAATTACTTAATGACATATTATCTGCACGGTATGAGAAGCACTAAGCACTTTCACTAATTGATGCACCTTAATGGTGGCAATTGTTTTAAATTAATTTGGACTAAATAAATTATTCAGATAGTGTGGGGGTTACTACATTTTTTGGTGGATAAATTGTTTTGTGAGCCCTAACATGTACAGTTGGGCACTGAGATTCAAAATAGGCCCTGGCATTTCATGTACAGAGATACCCAAACAGCCCCCCACAGACCCAATAAATAGCCACTGTCTATGGCAACTTATTAAAGTCCTCTGGTATTTGCTGTGAACCCCGACATTGCTGTGAACCCCAAACCACTGGTACTTACCAAACCCAATAAGACCCAAGGTTTCTCCACGCATTCTGGCTGCCCCTGATGCCACCTCTCGGATTTGTTCCACACTGTTTACTCGTGTCCCCTCCCGCAGAGCTTGGTACAGCCACGTGTTCCTCCGATACAGATTGAGAATGTGACAGATAGTAGAATCTGCCGTCTCCTCCACAGCCGCAGAGGGGATGTTACACACAGCAATTCCTGAGTGATGAACATGCAGGACTGTTTCAGTAGGGCAGAGTAACTCCAAATAATAAATATACTGTACACCTACACTGCAGGTTTGAGTATTCCTACCTGTGCGCCACATTACTACATCTGAGAGCTGATTAGATTCCTGAAACTCCTAATCCTAAAGCAGCTTTGTGGGGAAATTTTTTTGGCAGCATTACCACTAGGGTTATCGCCTTTTCCTGAAAAAAATGCCTGCCTTCATATATATTTATCTTTTTTCCTATTAATAACATTGGAATAATCCATAATTTCTACCGGCCAGGCCAGTAAAATACCGGCCAAGTGGCAACCCTAATAAGTTTTACAGTAGGTGAAATATAGTCCTAAAAGCACATGGGATATACTGTATCATGTTGGTTAGCAATACTGTAATATAGAGTTGAAAATCCAAGCTCTAGTGCAGTGATCCAGGGTCGGACAGGGGGGACCGGGGCCCACCGTCCCCCTACTGTGACTCGCCGGATCAGCGAGGAAGCCACTTGGCACATGTGCAACAGCATCGCTCATGGGCATGCGCGGGTGGTGCTGCGCAGCGCCAGGATTTTTTTTTTTAAATCTAAATATTTAGAGAGGGGTTCTGGCCCAGTGCCGGGTCAGTCCGACACTGCAGTGATCACCAACCAGTGGCTCATGAACAACAAGTTACTCACCAACCCCTTTGATGTTGCTCCCAGTGGCCTCAAAGCAGCTGCTTATTTTTCAATTCCAGGCAAGTTTTGGTTCCATAAAAACCAGGTGTACTGCCAAGCAGAGCCCCCTATAGGCTGTAAATCCAAATAGGGGCTACTACAAAGCCAATCACAGATAGGGTTGCCACCTTTTCTGGAAAAAAATACCGTCCTTCCTATATATTTATGTTTTTTCCCTATTAATAACATTGGGATCAGCCATCATTTTTACCGGCCAGGCTGGTAAATTACTGGCTAAGGTGGCAACTCTAATCACGACCCTTATTTGGGGGCTTTTTTCATGCTTGTGTTACTCCCCAACTCTTTTTACAACTGGGTGCAAAAGGTTGGGGACCACTGCTCTAGGAGAATATTGGGAGTTGTATCTCAAAAGCAGTTCTATTGTTGCAGGCTGGGCTTCCCTGAACATCATAATATTTATCCCCTTAAAAAAGAACTAAAGCAGAAATGTTGTGCATTATGTTTTGTGCTTCTGTACCAGCCCAAGGCAACCACAGCCCTTTAGCAGTAAAGATCTGTGTCTCCAAAGATGCCCCAGTAGCTCCCCATCTTCTTTTCTGCTGATTCACTGCACATGCTCTGTGCTGCTGTCACTTACTGAGCTTAGGGACCCACTCACAATATACAGTACACATAGAATAGAAATGTCACAATATAAGGCTGATTAGTAATTAATACAGATAATAACTACATGGCAGCACAGAAACCAGTGCAATTAGCTTCAGAATTTAATGATCAGCCCTGTAGCATCAGTTTATCTTACAGACAAACCTAATTTTCTGCTTGATAATTTACGATGACCCCTACGATTAGCTTCTCAACAGCTGCTCAGAGCCCTCTGAGCATATGAGTGTCACAGACACTCCTAAGAAAATTCAAGATGGGAAACTCCTGTGACAGCTTTGAAGTCCTGTATCCTTACTGTTATGGAGATGCCATACCTTTAGGCAGGAGCAATAAGTTCAGTATATAAAATATGACATTTCAAGCCATATTCATTTTTAGGGTTTAGTTCTCCTTTAAATTAAAACCATGTCTAATGAGGCATTTTCTCTGCCAACATATTCATGCCAAGGGAGAAAACGTTGCTGCTACTGTGCCCAAAGTCACTGTGTATTGACAGGTACAGCATCTGCCTGTGCACAGACGAGGTGGGTTACAGCCAGAGCTGTGGAGTCTGGAGCAATTTTGGGTATCTGAAGTCAGAGACGCCAAAAATGTGCCAACTCCAACTCCTAATAATTTTTGAAAATAATCCAGTCAGATTTAAGAGCTTCTATGAAGGAGGATCTGGCAGAAGCAATTCTGTTTCTAAGAACAGTCTTTTAGTTAATGTTGGATTGTATTTAACAGCTATTCTATAGCTACAGAATACACCAGGCTCAATTAATAATCAAGTTCTTTTAGGTTTTCCAATTGTTTTTGTTTTGTGTAGTTTAACTTTGATTTTGTTTTAGAATGACCAAATTATGTGGTTTATATTCTTGAGCTTTGCTGTGTACTTCTTTCCATCAAAATGGACAATACATTAGTATATTAAAGGAACAATACCACCAAAAATATGAAGGTTGGAGTCAGAGGTCCCATAAACTGAGGAGCCAGAGTTGGATTTATGTACAGACTCTACAGCCCTGGTTACAGCACAAAAATGCTTTTATGTTTCTGATCCAAAATCCGCCCTGTTTGGCAGATGATATTGAATCATCCTTCCTAGTCCTACCCGAAGGCATGGGCTCCGTTGCCCAAGTGTCCCAGGCTATCGCCTGCGGACAGCTTGAATGGGTGGGTCCCCCTTCGCCGAAGCTAGGGAGGGCCCACCATCCCCGCCCCCCGGAGGGGTTTGGGGTCGTTTGGACTACCCTTCGCCGAAGCTAGGGGGAGTCCCGTCTACCCTGGGTTCTGCCAAAGCTTCCCCCAGGGCGTGTCATGGCCTGCTAGTCCAGCCAAAGGGACTAGGACCACATCCAGGGTGCTCAAACCAAACTCGAAAAGGGTGTTGGAGAGAGCGGTGCAATGCCATTGATTGCCTTGTTAGGGCTCCGGCTGGCGGCCGGCAAAAAGAAAGAAGAGGAAAGGAATAGTGGAGAGAAGATTTCCCCCCTAGCCAAGCAGCCGGGGATATGGGAAGTGAAGCAAGATTAAGCAAGCACGTGTATTATGCAAGACCCAAAAAAGGTGGATCAAGCACTTCTCCATAAAGGATCACTGTGCATCGCTTTGATCAAGCTTCCACTTCATCGGCCTATTCCAGCGGATCAAGCGGATCTGACTACACCTGATCTTAGTGGCCCAAAGACCAAGTGTTTCCACTTCCTCACATAGGATCATAAGAAGGTACTACACTTGATCTTAGCCAAAAGGTCTGTTTGGCAGATGCCGTGCCTGTCAATGCGCAGTTACCTTGGGAGTGGAAGGAAGTCAATACACTGGCGGAGAAAGAACTTTTTCTGACACAGCCCTTATTTGGGGCCCCCCATCTGTAATTCTAGCCCTGACCACTGGTCTGACTTAGCACAATAACGTAGAGGTGAGCGAATCGTTACACTAAGATACTATCATCATCTATAACCTTGCTTTTCAACCCCATACCATAATCACCACTGTCTCTAACAAGCTGCACGTTAAAATATTAATTAATAAAATGATATAAATAATAAAATATTAATTATAGCTCAGCTGGGTGCAAGTACAAGCGACAGTTTTACTATTACAGAGAAAAAGGAAAAAATGATTATTTGAAGAATAATTTAAGAATTATTTGATTAAAATGGACTCTATGGGAGATGACCTTCCTGCAATTCGAAACTTAACGGATAATGGGTTTTTGGATAACTGTTCCCATACCATGTAGAATTATTTTGGTTGCAAACAAAGCAAGACCACTTACCCCAACGGCTTACCCACTCAAACGCCAACAATGTGTCCAATCAATGCAGCCTGTATGCTGATGTCATCAATATATCACTCAGAATGTAATAAAAGTCTCAAGGTTTGCACCATATCTACTAACCCATACAGCGTTGGATTGGGCCGGTGGGACACCGGGAAAAAACTTGGTGGTTCCCGGCCTTCATGGGCCCCACCAGCCCAGATCCGCTCCTGCTTGATCTGCCTGGTGATTTCTCCTTACTCCGAACGGTAGAATAAAATCGCAGGCATGCGCTTGTTGGCACAGGTGGAGGTGGTTTGCGGGAGGCTGCTGAAGGGGGGCCCTGAAGTTGGGGCCTGGAGCAGGTACATGCAGGCTCCTGATATGGCAGCCCCAGTGGGCCGGACCTACCAGTCCAACACTGAACTCATAGCAACTAATCAGCAGGTACAATTTACTTGTCCCCTGTTTACAATATCTATTTGGTAGCCATAGTAAACTAGCCCTGGTGCAGATATTATAACATTACCCCATGTGACCCATATCTGAGCACTAGTTTAGCAAGTACTAGTTACAAATCCATACTTATTATAACATGGGTGATTATATGATGGGGTTAAAAAGTTGGTTAATAATTGATAGTATCGCTTTAAGACAAATCACTTAAATTCATCACATTCTAATACAGGCATGCCCAACCTGTGGCCCTGCAGCTGTAGTTGAACTATCACATTATGGAAAACAGATGAATAACCTTTGTTTTAGTTCTGCAGCCACAGGTTGGATACCCTGTGTTCAAATCCATCCTTAAACTGATTCATTTGGAAGTGGTTCCACGGTTCTGACTTAGCCAAATGGATCCGTGATTTGAAACACGCCGGATCGGCTCACCTCTACAAATGAGTCACACAGAACTGATCACACAGAGGTTGGCATGTACCCAGTTCTCCAGCAGCCTTGATGTCGATGTTGTCGTATCCGCTCCCTATTCGTACGATAATGCGAAGAGACTTGAATTTCTCCAGATCTTCCCGCGTCAATGTGATGGTGTGATACATCATGGCGCCCACTGCTTCATTCAGAACCTGCAACACAACTCGTGTTTAATATTTAATATCACTTGCAAACCAATGGAGAAGGTGTAAGACAAGGTAGAATGACAGGTAAGTACAGTTTTATGCTGGTGGAACCCTGAGTTTCCAAATACCATTAAGTGTCAGACTAGGGTCCTAGGACCCATCAGAACACCTGACCCCAAGGGTCCACCACCTCGTCCTCCCTCCATCACCCTCCCAACTCCCCTCCACCAGGATTTCTCCCGGTGTCTCATGGGCCGGTCTAATCCTGCCGCCATTGCTAGTCTCTATCCTGCACAATGAACAGAACAGGATCGCTGTGGTTGGGGGAAAATTAGTCAACTCACATGGATTTTTTCGAAATCACCCTGTTTTGCTCAGCACTTCACCTGTTCATCAGCAGCCAGTCTAGTGCAAAGATAGAAGTGATCCAGGGGCATCTGAGCTGTGTCTCTCATGCCCCATTCCAGCCCTACCCTGCTCTCTGCCATGCTCCCTGCTGCACTGCTTTGGGTGATGATTCTGTGCATTTCAGTGTTTAAAGGATAAGTAAAACTTAAAAATAAGTGAATGTAAAATTGATGGGGGCGCTATTCTAAGAACGTTTGCAATGTACATTCATTGTTTATTTATTTTTTCATTCCAAGATATTAAAGGTTACATTTGCTGTTAATATAAATGAATTTTGTTACAACAGCGCCACCTGCTGGTCATGTTTCAACCAGTCTGACCACCAAGTAGTCAAGGAAGTTGTCAGGAGAAAGAAAGAGGCTGCTCTGATGTTCTTCTGCTCAGGAAAGATTTGAGAAAGGTTTCTAATTTATCCCTAAGCAGAAGAACATCAGAGCAGCCTCTTTCTTTTTCCTGACAACTTCCTTGACTACTTGGTGGTCAGAAAATGGCCAGCAAGTAGTGCGGTTGTAACAAAATTCATTAATATTAACAGCAAATGTAACCTTTAATATCTTGGAATGAAAAGAGTTCACCTATACTTTAAGGTTTGGGCACAGTGCTATGTGTGTAGCAAGAGGCGTGTGAATACCTTTTTTTAAGAAGGCTCTTGGTGCATGCTGTACATTTGAGAAGGACTCATTTTGGCCTTTTTTTACCCTTCAATATGGTTCTTTTGCTTATTTGGTATGTTTGGGTTTATACAGTTTTTAATTATCCATTTTCTACAGTGAATTTATTTTACTGGCATGTCTGAGGTTAATGTGTTTATCATTATTCATTTCTACAGAGGTTTGTTTTTTTTGGTACTTTTGTTTTTCAGAGCTGAAGTCCTGAGCTCCATTCTGGCCTGGGCACTATCTGCAAGGAGTTTGTAGGTTCTCCCTGTATATGTGTAGCAGGTGAATTGGCTCCTAGTAATACTGATCACAGTGTGTGTATAGAGTTACTCTGGATAGGCTATGGATTGTAAACTCCATTGGGGCAGGGAATGATGTATCATCTCTCTACAGCTCTGCAGAATACAACGACACTATATAAATAGTCAATACAAATAATGTATTTAGATTGTATTTACTGTAAGCTGTATTTACTTGGGGATGCCAAATTTATTGAATATAATTACCTGAAACCCCAGGCTGGTGCTCCTTTCAGGAGAAAAGTGCACCGGTCCGGGGTTATACCAGTGAGCACCAAGGAGCGGTCAGTTCTGGCGTCTTCTTTCTTCGCGCGGGTGCACATGTGCAGTAGAAAGCCGATCACTCCGTGGCACTCGCTGGAATAACCCCCAGACGGGTGCAGTTTTTTGCTGTTAGGAGCATCGGCCCGGGGTGTATATTAGTATATATAATCACTTGGGGGTGCCTAACTTTTGGCACCCCAAGTAAATAGGCCGTTCCTTCTCTTTTAATGCAGTACTGATTGTTTCATGATGTGATCTTATTTAGTATGTTTAGAGTTATGCAACGCTCCTTTTTCTACCGTAAATTGATTTTCCTGGCATGCCTGGGGTTAATGTTGTGCTCATTATTAATTTCTACAGTGAGTATATTTGGTAATTATCACAAAAGGGTTTAATAAATCAATAACAGTTTTTCAATGGGGAGGGGCAAGTAATATGGGACACAGTGGTCCGAGTTCCTTCATGCAACCTTTTCATGGATCTCCTGCGTAGACTGGGCATCACAGAAGGCCACCGTTGCCAGGTCTTTCAGTATTGGCATTTCCACTGTGCAGTCTCTGCCATCCAGTAAGGCCACCAGCGGGCGAGGGTGCATGGGACCATTCACAGCCTGGGGGCGCATGCCTGAAACAGAAGCACAGTAAGACTCAGCTATAAGCAGCATGCACAGGAACAGTACATCTAGGAGACCTGTTATCCAGAATGCTTGGGAACTGGGGTTTTCCAGATAAGAGGTATTTCCGTAATTAGGATCTCCATACATTAAGTCCACTAAAAAAAATTAGGGATGCACCGAATCCACTATTTTGGATTCGGCCAAACCCCTGGATCCTTTGTGTAAGATTCGGCCGAATGCCGAACCGAATCCAAACCCTAATTTGCATATGCATATGCAAATTAGGGGTGGGAATTGTTTTCTGACAAAAAGTCACGTGATTTCTCCCGGTCCCTAATTTGCATATGCAAATTAGGGTTCGGATTCATTTCGGCCGGGGCAGAAGGATTCAGCCGAATCCAAATCCTGCTGAAAAAGGCCGAATCCTGGATTCAGTGCATCCCTAAAAAAAAAATAATTTAAATATTAAATAATAAACCTAAAATGATTGTTTGGCCTCCAATAAGGATTAATTATATCAATTACAAGGTACTGTTTTATTATTACAGAGAAAAAGGAAACCATTTTTAAAAATTTGAATTATTTGATTAAAATGGAGTCTATGGAGTTTCTGGATAGCAGGCTTCCAGATAACAGAGCCCATACCAGTTCTACTTCATAAGGATCAGCCATGGAAATCAGCATTTGCATATAACGTTATCCCCCTCCCAAAAAAAAAAAGGTTTGTGAATTATTTAACGGTTAGGCCATTACAAAGATCTCCAGCACCCTGGGAATCTCTCATTTAACATCATACCGATCAATAACGAATGCTGAAAATACTAAACATTTTATCCTGCCATTCCTGCTGAGTAAAACAATAGAGAGATGCAGCTGCATTTATATTCAGCCCTTTACAAAACTATGATGGAATCTGAAATGCAAATGTTGCGTGGAAGGATTTGGCTCCACCTAGTGGAAGTAGCTCCTTCCTATCATAAGAGAAGCTTTGTTTAGCCATATGCAGCCACAGTCGTATTAAAAGCAGTGGTTCTACTTTAAGAATGGCTAATTCTAAGCAATGTTCTAATTGGTCTTCATTTTTTTCTTTTTTAAAGTTTCTGAATGATTTCTTCTGACTTTTTCTAGCTCTCAAATGGGGGTCACTGACCCCATCTAAAAACAAATGCTTTTTATTACTCATTGTTCTACTCAGGCCTCTCCTATTCATATTTCAGTCTCTTGTTTAAATCGATGCATGGTTGCTGGGGTCCTAGCCGTCAGATTGCTGAAATTGCTGCTGAATAAAAAGCTAAAGAACTCAAAAACCACAAATAATAAAAAAACGAAAAGCAACTACAAATTGTCTCTGAATATCACTCTCTACCTCATACTAAAAAGTTACTTTAAAGGAACAGTAACACCAACAAATGAAAGTACATTAAAGTAATGAAAATAAAATGTACTGATTGCTTTACATTCGTACAACTGGTGTGTTTGCTGCAAAAACTCTACTATAGTTTATATAAAATGTTTTACCAGTGCAGGGCAACACTACATGATATTGACATTTGTTTCAAAAACGTTCATTGTTTGGTTTTACTGTTACTTTAAAGGCAAACAGCCCCTTTAAATATATAATCCCCTGCTCACATAGTAGCATTATAAAACTGCACAGTGAGGCCACCCTGATACAGGTGCATGTGACTAAAGGACAGGCCTGGACCACCATATTACTGTCAGTATCAGCAGATCAGCATATTCAACCAATGCCACTCAGACAAGTTGAAGATTGTTGAATATTGTGGTCAAAGCCACAATACTGTGCCTAAGCCAAACAGTGCAGCCAGATCATTTCTGGGGACAACTGTGTCTGAATAGTCAAAATAAGCAGAGGAAAACAGTATATATATATATATACCTGTTATCCAGAATGCTCAGGACCTGGGGTTTTCCAGATAACTGATCTTTTCATAATTTCATACCTTAAGTCTACTGAAAATCATTTAAACATTAAATAAACCCAATAGGCTGGGTTTGCTTCTAATAATAATAATACTGTTTTATTATTACAGAGAAACAGGAAAATATTTTTAAAATTTTGATTATTTGGATAAAATGGAGTCTGTGGAAGACGGCTTTCTGGATAATGGTTTTTTCCGGTAACGGATCCCATACCTGTATTATATGTTGACTCTCTTCCCTATATACTGTATCTGATTACAGCAATTATGCAGATTCTGGAGGCAGTGATGTCAGCTTCCCTCTAATTGGCTGTCAAGCTCTGCCAGGTAAACTGGAAGGTCACCCTGGAGATTGTCACCTTGGGATTCTGGTTCCACCACTTTGGTTGCTGGGCAACTTGTAGCGAAAGAGGCAACCAAAGTCGGTTGCAACAAAAGAAAACCAGGGGGTGAGGGAACCCTCTTTTTTTCAGGTGAATTGGGGTAAGTGTAGCCTGGGCCCTTATTTATAGAAATAATATCAAGGCCAGAATAGAGTGCAGGGCTGGTGTGACTTACTGGAATGTCACTAGATACAAAGAGGTACTAAAAACAAATCTGGGAGCATTGGGTTGTAGGAGGTGGATCACACAGTCAAAATGATAGAAGTCTAACAAGGACAATGTGATTGAGCAGCTTGCACTACCAAAAATCCTCATCTGCTGCTAAATCTGTTGGTAGGGCCAGCTGTCTGCATCCAAAGACTGAAAATACCATCCACAGGGCTGCAGAATGGACATTAATATACATTCTAAATCATCTTATAAATGACACAAATTCATGTAGAATCTTACCAAGAACTTTTTGTTTCCTAAGGGGCCCCTATGAGGCTTGGGAGCCCAAAATTCTAATACTGACCCAATGTAGATAAGAGTTTATAGCTTTAATGCTTAACCATAGCTGTATCACATTTACAGGTATGGGACCTATTATCCAGAATGCTCCAGATTATTTCGGATAAGGTTTTTTTTTCTGTTGGACCTTATATCGTCTAAAAATCATGTAAACATTAAATAAACCCAATAGGCTGGTTTTGCTTCCAATAAGGGTTAATTATATCTTAGTTGGGATCAAGTACAAGCTACTGTTTTATTATTACAAAGAAAAAGGAAATCATGTTTAAAATTTTTAATTATTTGCTTAATATGGGAGCTAGCCTTTCAGAGATTCAAAGCTTTCTGGATAACAGGTTTCCAGATAACGTATGCTATACCTGTACTGTTACAGTACATATCGGCATACAGCCCCTGTTTGATTGTGATCTCACATAGACTTAATGGGGAAACAGCAATAAACAGTTATTTCTGTTCCTTTTTATTGCTCAAGAACAATCCTAGACTTCTGCTCATTGATAAAAAATATGTCAGCTTTACCATTTTGTTAAACAACTGAAATTCACTTAAAGGAGAACTTCTTTTAAAGGCATGTAAAGTCTAAAATAGAATAAGGCTAGAAATGCTGTATTTTGTATACTAAATATAAACATGAACTTACTGCATCACAAGCCTAATCAAACAAATAATTTATGCTTTTAAAGTTGGCTACAGGGGGTCACCATCTTGCAAGACTAAGACTGTGCACATGCTCAGTGTGATCTGGGCTGCTTAGGGAATGTCATAAACAAAGCTGCTTGAGTTCTGCATGGCTGGGATGTAAGTTGGGGGCTCCCCCTGCTGTTCATAAGTATGATTGTTTCCCTGCTCAGCAGTTAGGGACCATCTGACAATTACTATCCACAGCAGTAAATGAAGGAAGAATTTCACTGCATACAGTTAGGTTTCTTATAAAAACTGTAAACATTTTTTAATTAAAGTATATTGGAAATTGGTTTCTTTTTCATTAAAGAAAGTAAAAATGGGATTTTATTTTTTGCCTTTAGATGCCCTGCAAGTGGTAGTTTGTGCTGCTATGTAAACTGGTCTTCGTTTGGAACATTTCTGATGATTTTTAATAAAATGTATTCTCCTGTTTGTGTGTTTGGGGCAATAGCATTAACAGGCAATGGTTTTAAGTATCAACATGGGAAATATATATAGAAGGGCAACTGGAAGGGAACATGTAGAGAGGAGAGCAACAAGACCCATGCAGGGCAGTTCAGAGACTCAATGGTTAGAGGCTGCTTTGCTGGGGTCCTGAGCAGCGTCAGACTGGGGGCCCACTAGGGCTGCTGCTTCAGGGCCCCTCACACCCCTCCTGTGCCCCCAACTGCCCCCCCTGCCTGTGCCGTAACCCATCTCTGGCCTTGCTGAAGGCCAGAATGGGAGTTCAGAAGCCACGCAGAAAGGCTTCATGCAGGAGCAAGTCTGGGCCGGGGAGTCTGGGTTTTTCCCAGGGTCCCTCTGGCCCATTCCAACCCTGGTCCTGAGTTTGATTTCCACCTGATCACTATCTGCAAGGGGCTTGTATGTTCTCCCTGTGTACTGGTTTCATCCCACACTCCAAAAACATACCGGCATGTTAATTGGCTCCAGATGAATGTCTATAGAGTATGTTATAGGGACCTTACCAAACATTTTACATTTGAAAATATAGGAGGCCGCATTTTTTTTTCTGTAATTGATAAAAATAAAATGAAGACCAACTGCAAAGCTGCTTTATGTCGATCTACAACTTACTGAAAGACAGTTTAAAGGTGAGTGCTCCATTAATATATTACCTATTTTAAAAACACATTTCTTTTTGCCTAAAATGACACCTACATCAAAATCGAAGCACTATTTTGCTTCTGACCATTACCTTCCATCACAGTTATCTAATGTCAATGTCTTTTCTTGACAGACATCAGCATATTAAACAGCTTCTAGATTAAACAGTACAGTACATGGAACTGGGGTTGCAATATATGTAAATAATTACTTGGTTCTGGTGATGCCATGGTGGAGACAATGATAGGTGGTCCAGTGCGGCGGGTGACCTGGTAGGGAGAGTTTAGTACATGCTGATTGGGAATAGTAGGTGGAGGGACATTCAACTGGGCTTCCAAATGGCTCCCCTGTTTGCGTAGAAGCTGGGGGCTGCAGTGTGGGCTCTGTAGAGGGGATGCTGGTGGGAGACGCTCTCTCTTCATCAGCTCCATGGGCACGGTGTAACTAGTAGGGTAAGCTGTTTTTGGCCCTGGGTTAAGGTTACTATGCACGCCCATCATTGGGATACCAGTTGAAGCAGGGAAAGCAGAAGCTGGTCGGGGCTGAACATGACCCGTGTATCCAGTGCCTGCTATAAATTGGTTATTTTGGGCATTTACAGCAAATGTTGAATTGCTGGAAGTCTCCAACAGGTGTTGGGATGGAGCACTAGAAGGGCGACGGTTGAGTTCAGCCATACGGGGTGACACTGGCTGCAAGGATAAGGCAGGCTGAGGGTTCTGCACTCCATCCAGCACTGGATTGTTCAGAGAATGGCCAACAAACTCACTGCGCATAAGGTCTCCCTGGTGGCTAAAGCTGTTGGAACGAACCCGGGCTCTCATAGAGCTGTTTTTCTGCTGATCCTGCCGTAGCATCTGCAGATCAACTCTGTAGCTCTTGATAAGACCTGCAAGCAATCTAGCTTGGCCAAGATTAGCCGCCACTGATTTAATGTCATGGTCTTCCATAACAGCAAGTGAACTGGGCATGTCAAATCCTTGCTGTATCAATGCATTGATAGTAGCCTCAGAAAGGCCTTCGTTCCTCAGGACAGAGATGAACTCCATGTCCACTGCCCTCTTGATTTCGGTACCTGCAAGTGGCATAGGAATCTGAGGTTGGGATGGAGCCAGTGAGCCCTCGTAAGTATCATAAGCCATCTTAGCATTGACGTTCTCTCTCAATGAGCTGTACCCACGATTTGCTGGAACAGAAGAAGTCCCTAGAGTTCCATCCATAGCAGCAGCAGCTTCATTGGGCACCACCACTAAGCAGGTGGGACCTGTCTGTCTCCCTGTAGAGGGATCAAGGGATCTTTCCAGCATGTCGTTGTACATTTGTCTGTTGGGGAATGCTGAAGCCTCTGACCCATACCTAGGATGGAGAGGTTCAATTGAGTATCTTGCAGGTGAAGAATCACGGCTTCTAGTTTGTTGGCCCCCAGCGATTACTCTACCTGTAGGATCTCTGTACACGCGCCCTACTTCTTGGGGGAAGAAAGGACGAGCTGGCTGTTCCCAGGCAGTCCGAGAGATTGGTGCCCCATAGCCTTGCCCAGCATGGTAGAGCACATGGTCTCTGTAGTAACGAGGATCCTCTAAGGATCTGGCAGCCACTGATGGGTCAGTGTAGTAATCATGAGTTTGCAAAGACCCTCGTACAGCCATTGCTCCTTGTGCTTCGTACGGAGAGCTGAAGTCTGGAACAGAGTTATTCCTCGGTGGCCTACGGTCCTGACGCACAGGGTGACCTTGCTGACCTCGGTGATAGGCGTCTGGGTAAGAAAAGAGTTCTGGCTTTATTTCTGTGCAGCCTGGCAAGGTAATATCTCGGGATCTACCTCCTGGCAGCTTGTAGAAAGCCTCCTCTCCGTTGTAGGTCAAAGAATTGTTTCTGCCTGCTGCTCTGTGATATCCTGATGAGATGTCTCCCTCCCAGCCGCCTTCATAACAACCTGCAGCATCCCAGCTATGAGAACGGCTGATGTTTGTGTGCTTGTTTGGAACCGGCATTGGAAAAAAAAAATCCTTAAGCTTAGATAAAGAGCTGGAGGAGGAGGAGGAGGTGTAAAAACGTCTCAGTCAAAATCTTCTGTTACACGTAGCCAAAAAAAACTCTAAAAAACCCACACAATAAATAGACGTAGCAGCACCTCAACTCTCCAGAGGCACAAGCAAAAAAATAGGAGGCTTGAATTACAAAGGTATCGTCTGAATTATTAATCCCAGGTAATTTAAGGAGACACAATACTGGAAGACACGCTGAGAGATAGCGGTTTCTGCCGGTTTCAGCAACAGACTGGTCGCCTACCACTAATCCCTACGGCTTTGCCCGAATGGCCACGGGGACATTTTATTCCCATGGATAACTGTGTGTAGAGATTAGAAAACCCGTAAAGCCATAATCCTGCGTGACAGAAAGTTTACCCAGTAGCAAAGAGATGTTGGCATTACAGGAAGAGGAACCTGCTCCCTGAGATACCCCCCTCCCTGATTTCTCTGGCCTTTCATGTCTTCCATGAACATTGATCTGGAAATGGTTGCAGGGAGCCGCAGAAATTGGGACAGGTAGAAACATAAAACGCCTAGGGGTTATGTCCTGATAAATCTCTCCTGATGAAAGAGTAATCCAGCTCACGCAGCTGGAGGCAGGATTTAATATCCACGGAAAATCTGAGCACAATGCTCCGCCTGCTTATTCATGCATGGGAGTCACTACGGCAAATACGGGGCACAGCCTAAATAATAAGGGGGCACAGGGAGAACATCCTAACTGTGAAAGCGACAGTAGAATACTGTCAATTGTAAAAAATAACAACATTACAAATCAAGAGGAGGTGCCTGGCTATAATAAGCAGCAGCTTTGTTTTCATTTTGGGGGTGCTGGGAGTTGTAGTTTAGCAACAGCTGAGGATTTTGCTGACCTCCCTATGTATTACAGGCATGGGACCTACTATTCAAAATGCTCGGGACCTGGGGCTTTCCTGATAACGGATCTTTCCTTAATTTGGATCTTCATACCTTTAGTCTATTAAAAAAAATCATGTAAACATTAATTAAACTCAATAGGACTATTTTGTCCCCAATAAGGATTAATTATATCTTAGTTGGGATCAAGTACAAACTACTGTTTTATTATTACAGAGAAAAAGGAAATCATTTTTAAAAATTGTAATTATTTGATTAAAATGGAGTCTAAGGGAGATGGCCTTCTCATAATTCTGAGCTTTCTGGATCATGGGTTTCCAGATAACAGATCTTACTTAAAATATAATGATATTAAACTACTACTAGAAAAACATGTAAACATTAAATAAACCCAATAGGCTGGTTTTGCTTCCAATAAGGATTTAATTATATCTTAGTTGGGATCAAATACAAGGGACTGTTTTATTATTACAGAGAAAAGGGAATCCTTTTAAAAAACCTGGATTATTTAGATAAAATGGAATCTAGGGGACATGACCTTCCCATAATTCAGAGCTTTGTGGATAACGGGTTTCAGGATAACAGATCTTAAACAGCTTACTTAAAATATAATGATATTAAACTACTACTAGAAAATCATGTAAACATTAAAAACATTAAATAAACCCAATAGGTTGGTTTTGCTCCCAATAAGGATTAATTATATCTTAGTTGGGATCAGGTACAAGCTACTGTTTTATTATTACAGAGAAAAGGGAAAAACAATATTGAAACATTTGGATTACAGGTATTTGGATTACATGTAGTTTATGGGAGACAGCTTTTCTGTAATTCAGAGCTTTGTGGATAACGAGATTCAGGATAACTGATGCCTTACCTGTACTCTATTAAAGTATAATTCAATTCTGATTAGGGGATCCTGGATGTGATGTGGCAAGGCTGTGTACTAGATTAATTATTTGGATGAAATGGAATCTATGGGAGATGATCTTTCAGTAATTAGGAGCTTTCTGGATGATGGGTTTCCGGATAACAGATCCTATACCTGTACTTTCTATATTAACATAGGACCCTTCATTTTTTGGCCAAGGGTCTGAAGCGCTGGGTATCCAGGACAAAGATATTCTGCCCTAGAATGTTATACACAGCTGTACCCTCACTAGTAACCGTACGGTTGTTTCTCCCCCCCCCAGCATTTGCTGAACTACATCTCCCACATCCTTCAATGGCTTCAACCTCATATTCTGCATTTAAATCCTTTTCGTCACATAACTTTAGCTCATGGACAACTGAAGAGAATTCTGTTTTGCTCACGAAAAAATTCAGTTCCAAAGAATTGTTAATACATAAATAGGTTTTGGTTTGGTAAACCTGTTTTTTTAATATTAAAGTGACAGCTCAGGTGTAATTTACTGAAACTTAAATGACTTGTTTGGTGCCACAGAACCACTTCTGGTTATAAAGAGTGCATATGCTTTCACTTATCCCAGTTAGATCGCTCTGATTTTGGGCTGAGAGGAGGAGAACAAGTAAAAAACCCAGGGCTAATAAGCATTTGAATAAGAGTGAGGCTCCTGCAAGCACATACCACTGCCTCCTATAACTGCTTGTCCATCACACAAAATCATAGTGACCTTAATCTTCTCAGGATCAAGCACTAATCCTTTAATCTAAATACAGAGGATAAATCTGAAGCAAACGCACAGGGAGGCACAATTACTTCCCAAACTGTTTTATTTTGTTCTGAAGAGGATACTCCTGCTTTATAGCTTTAATGCGATACTCACTATATCATCATGCGGTGCTATAAGTGTATGCCAAGGGAACAGGCTTGGGTGTTATTAACCCCAATTAGGTTTGGATGATTAACCCATGTTCACAGTTGCGGAACTACCGGGGGTGCAGGAGGAGGATTTCAGGTGAATATTTCCCGTCACCTTCTGAAATATCAGTGCACTGCTTAAAGCTGGTCATAGATGTAAAGATTTTTAAAAGATCCGATCGTCATCGTGAGACCATGATTATCGCGAAATGCTCGTCAAATTGTCCATCAACTAAAAAGACCATTTCAGGCGATATTGTCAGGAAAACAAAGGGGAGCTGCCTGCTTGGCCCTGCAAACATAGATAGATTGCACTGGGACCGACAAAGATTTTTTAACCAGGCCGATCAATTTCCTGACAGATGTCGGCCGGAAAATCTTAAGAGCTACGATCGTTTCGAATCCCACTAACCGCACGATAATTTCGAAGGATTGGTCGGACTTCGCTAAAATCAGTCGTTCCGCAAGAAAAAAACTTACGTCTATGTTATTTGTCTGTATTTACATATGTGCATATGACACTGCGATTATTTTAGTAGATCCATAAGGCTACTGAGCAACGTCTGACTTTGTGTAGTTGCTGTCTGTAATGATGGCTTTTCTCCCGTTATTGTCAAACTACTGCCTAGAGCAGGCGAGAGATGCAATTCAACAACGGCTGAAACGTTTCGCCTGTAATGAGGATGAGGAATGGCCAAATCTAAAGACATGTGCCAATGGCCACTTGGTTGTGTGACTGTAGGCATTCTGTTTTATTTTATGCAGATGAAATAGTAAATATTCAATAAGCTAGAATAACTCCGGTCCATCACAGGGTGCCTACAATCAATGTGTCTCCGTGACACAGCAGCACACAGAATGAATGAGTGCGGTGTATTTTGTCCAAGTACTTACTGACATTTTTTTTTTTTTATTATTATTATTATTATTATGTATATATAGTATTTGTGACTCACCTGGACCTAGTAGTGGAAAATTAAGGGGTATGGGACCTGTTATCCAGAATGCTCAGGACCTGGGGGTTTCCAGATAACAGAGCTTTCTGTAATTTGGATCTACATACCTTAAGTCTACTAGAAAATCATATAAACATGAAATAAACCCAATAAGGATTAATTATATCTTAGTTGGGATCAAGTACAAGCTACTGTTTTATTATTACAGAGAAAAGTGAAATCACTTTTAAAAAGTTGATTTATTTGATTATAATGGAATCTATGGGAGACTGTGTTCCAGTCCAATGTATGGGGGGGGGTTGGGGGGCCCAGTTGTAAATTTACATACTGTAGGGGTCTAGTTACGCCACTGAATGTTCAGTATGAAAGAAGTGATTTATATTTATCATCATCATCGTCATCATCATCATCATTTATTTAAATAGCGCTGTCAAGATAAGCAGTGCTTTATGGGTTTTGCTTTCAGTGACTTCAAATATTTGATGTGTCACATACAGTGAGAATGATGGGTAAGTTGGCAGGGCCTTATACTTCTCATATTGTGTGTGTTTTGCCTTCAGTGACTCAAGTAGGGTTGCCACCTTTTCTGGAAAACATTACCGGCCTTCCTATATTCTTGCTGTTTTTTCCTATTAATAACATGGGGATCAAGCATCATTTTTACCGGCCAGGCCTGTAAAATACCGGCCAGGTGGCAACCCTAGACTCAAGTGATATCATGTGTCACATTAAATTAAAATCAATGGCGTAATTAGATGTTACTGGGCCCCACAGCAAATTCGTTTTATGGCCCCCTAACATATCCAGAGGTTGTCCTGTTTTACCAATGAAATTGCTCGTTAATTAGGGTCTCATGGGGCTCCCTATTTCTCCTGGGCCCCCCTGCACCCTCAGGGTCTGCTTCCTCTATAGTTACGCCCCTAATTAAAATGATGGGTTAATGGGTGGGGCCTGTAACAAGTAGTATCAGCAGCTCCTTATATCTAGCTCTCAATTATTTTATAGGTCTTGTTTAAGATCTGCAAGTGCAGAGTGCAATTTCAAAGGAAAATGCAATGTGTTTTTTTTTTTAAACAAAATGCAGCATTCTAACCCAGATTTCCAGCATACAGGGACGGACTGGAGGGCCCGGGCCCACCGGTGATGCTGTCACAGGGCCCCCCTCCTGGCAGTCCCCCCTCCTGACCTCCAGCCCCCTGCCCGTCTCCACGAATGAACTGTGCGCATGCAGAAGATGCGATGCTCATGAGCGCAGAAGACACAACGCATATACATAGTTACATAGTTACATAGTTAAATTGGGTTGAAAAAAGACAAAGTCCATCAAGTTCAACCCCTCCAAATGAAAACCCAGCATCCATACATACACCCCTCTACTTTTAATTAAATTCTATATACCCATACTAACTATAGAGCTTAGTATCACAATAGCCTTTGATATTATGTCTGTCCAAAAAATCATCCAAGCCATTCTTAAAGGCATTAATTGAATCAGCCATCACAACATCACCCGGCAGTGCATTCCACAACCTCACTGTCCTGACTGTGAAGAACCCCCTACGTTGCTTCAAATGAAAGTTCTTTTCTTCTAGTCTAAACGGGTGGCCTCTGGTACGGTGATCCACTTTATGGGTAAAAAGGTCCCCTGCCATTTGTCTATAATGTCCTCTAATGTACTTGTAAAGTGTAATCATGTCCCCTCGCAAGCGCCTTTTTTCCAGAGAAAACAACCCCAACCTTGACAGTCTCCCCTCATAATTTAACTCTTCCCTCCCTCTAACCAATTTAGTTGCACTTAGTCTCTGCACTCTCTCCAGCTCATTTATATCCCTCTTAAGGACTGGATTCCAAAACTGCACTGCATACTCCAGATGAGGCCTCACCAGGGACCTATAAAGAGGCATAATTATGTTTTCATCCCTTGAGTTAATGCCCTTTTTTATGCAAGACAGAACTTTATTTGCTTTAGTAGCCACAGAATGACACT
Source organism: Xenopus petersii (assembly GCA_038501925.1). NCBI lineage: Eukaryota > Metazoa > Chordata > Amphibia > Anura > Pipidae > Xenopus > Xenopus petersii. The sequence goes on from CM076684.1 coordinate 127,140,362, forward strand.
GCCCAGAATTAGACAACGTGTTATCTACAAAGACCCCTAGATCCTTTTCATTTAAGGAAACTCCCAATACACTGCCATTTAGTGTATAACTTGCATTTATATTATTTTTGCCAAAGTGCATAACCTGCATTTATCAACATTGAACCTCATTTTCCAGTTTTCTGCCCAGTTTTCCAGTTTAGACAAATCACTCTGCAAAGTGGCAGCATCCTGCATGGAACCTATAGTTCTGCACAATTTAGTATCATCTGCAAAAATAGAAACAGTACTTTCAATGCCCACCTCCAGGTCATTAATAAACAAGTTGAAAAGCAAAGGACCTAGTACAGAGCCCTGCGGTACTCCACTAACAACATTGGTCCAATTAGAAAATGTTCCATTTACCACCACTCTTTGTAGTCTATCTTTTAGCCAGTTCTCTATCCAAGTACAAATACTATGTTCCAGGCCAACATTCCTTAATTTAACCAGTAACCTTTTGTGTGGCACTGTATCAAATGCTTTAGCAAAATCTAAGTAAATCACATCCACTGCCATATACGGGCGCAGAAGATGCATCGCATTGTTAACTGTATTTTCCAGGGGAGCAGGTCTGGACTGGCCTGGCCGACCGGGTTTTTTCCCAGTGTCCTGCCGGCCCAATCCGACCCCGCCAGCATATTTGTGGCTTCAGAGGGACTACACCACTGATGTAATTGAGGTTGGCGTTAAAATGACGTGTGCAGCTGATTCTTTATAACCTTTCAGAGGAGACGGAGGCTGCAGGTTTCACCGGCATCAATGGGAATTTTCCCTACTACCATTGTAGTAATCATGAATTTGCAGAGAATTTACAGCAGCAACATTTTGGCACATTATTCTTGCAAAGACCTACTTTAGTAAAGACATACGTCCGATATATTCTTTGGTGGGATTAGACAAGGAGTTGGTCTGGTATGTGTTCCCAAAATGAATGCACCTATAGATATGAGACTAAAAGTCGCCATAGACGCACCGATAATATTATATGAAACAAATTTTCGTACGATATTCAGTATGTGTATGGCAGGAGACAAGCTGATCGATATCGGCAGAAGACTTGGATATTGGTCGGCTCATTGATTGTTAGTGCTGAATCGTCAGATACAGGTAGAATTCTATTGTTTCTGTCTGTTTATCTGACAATTTAGCTCTACACGTGTGTATTTAAACAAATGATCTTTCCTGGAATGACCATCATTGTATAGACTCTATAGCCACCTGTGGGTGTTTTATTTTGTGCATTTGATGTGCATTTGAGACCCAGGTTTGAGTGTTTTCCATTATGTTCTGCCTGGTTATGTTCAGAGTTACTTCTTATTGCATTTGCAGCACCGGATATGTAAATGAGGCGCCCCTAGGCCTGCTGCCCCTACCCCCAACGCACGCACACATTAATATCTCACTTATTCCATTGGGACCTGTTATCCAGAATGCTTGGGAGGTGGGGATCTTAAACCCCATAGGCTGGTTTTGCTTCCAATAAGGATTAATTATATCTTTTTATTGTGAAAACCAAATAAAATATTTCAAACAAAAAATTATATCTTAGATGGGATCAAGTACAAGGTACTGTTTTATTGTCACAGAGAAAAAGGAAATCATCTTTAAATATTTGAACTATTTGATTAGAATGGAGTCTATGGGAGAAGGCTTTCCTGTAATTCAGAGCTTTCTGGATAACGGATGCCATACCTGTACCCAAATCATAGAAAACTACCTTGTACTATGCTGATTTGCAAATCCCCCTCTTACTGTCTCTCTCCTTCCTATGATACTGGTAGAATTGCCTTGTAATGTACACTCCAAATTACAGAAGGTTCTTTCATTAAACAAAGTGCAGCGAAACTTGTGAAAAGTGTTGAAGAAAGACAAAAGGAGCTTTACGAATGACATTGTAAAGGAAGGGATCTAATAACAGTGCGGTGAAAAAGCACAAAGGTCTGTTACTGATCACTGGTGCTTTATAAATAAATAAAGTGAAAACCAATAAGCAGCCGTGATCATGTAACTAAATGACTCATCATAACTATCATAATGCAAGGCGATTTGTTGGAAGAAACTTTTAATTGGGTATTGGGCTGACCAGTCATCGATTTAGAAATAGAATGTGTACAGTTACCAATTCCGGTATGGGATCCGTTATATGGAAACCCGTCATCCAGAAAGCTCCGAATTACGGAAAGCCTGTCTCCCATAGATTCCATTTTATTCAAATAATTAAAATTTTTAAAAATGATTTCCTTTTTCTCTGTAATAATAAAACAGTAGCTTGTACTTGATCCCAACTGAGAAATAATTAATCTTTATTGGAGGCAAAACCAGCCTATTGGGTTTATTTAACGTTTCTATAATTTTCTAGTAGACTTATGGTATGAAGATCCAAATTACAGAAAGAGATCGTTATACGGAAAGCCCTAGGTCCCGAGCATTCTGGATAACAGGTCCCATACCTGTACTTCTAAATGGTTTAGATGTTTTTAATACAAATATTATTGCTTGGTACAGCCATGCAGGCATTTAGCTATTATGTCAATGCACTCTAATGAGATAAAAGGAATGTTATTGTAATCTGTAAATTGACCCTAACATGGAGCTTAGAGATGTCATCTGTTCTAATTACTTGAACCATATATTGATTGTATGTATGTAATAAAGTAATGGTATGGGATCTGTTATTGAGAATTCTCTGGACCTGGGGAATTGCAGATAATGGGTCCTTTCGTAATTTGGATCGACATCGACTGAAAGAATTATTTGAACATTAAATAAACCCAATAGACTGGTTTTGCTTTCAATAAGGATTAATTATATCTTAGTTGGGATCAAATACAAGCTACTGTTTTATTATTACAGAGAAAAAGGCAATTATATTTGATTAAAATGGAGTCTATGGGGGATATCCTTCCCATAATTCTGAGCTTTCTGGATAACGGGTTTCCAGACAACAGATCTTAAACATCCTAGTTAATATATAATGGTATTTAAATATATTATAGTTCCCAGAAGCGGCAATTCGGTGTTTGTGCTTTTGAAGAGGCAGGGAGCCTATTTCTTCTACAGTTCTCATTTCAGTGCCTGAAGGCTGTAATCTACGAGGTTCAGATGAACAAAAGGACTTCACTATTGAACATGAGTTATTTACAATGCTGGTCGGGAGGTAAGGGTGGCAGGTGCAAGATGGATATATAGACAGATGAAGTGTTGCTGGAGAAAAGGCTGCGAGGAACAAAGAATGGTGGGGATGGCTTTAAATAAATGCAAGACCAGTTTTAGGGGAAGATGGTATATACTGATCAATAATCTCACACTAAAAAATTGTGTAAATTGCCTGCTATATATCCTGCACCACCATTTCAAACAATGTCAAGAACAATGGGTCATATAAAGTATACAGATATGGGACCTGTTATCCAGAATGCTCAGGATTTGGGGTTTTCCAGAGAACCGATCCTTACAAAATTTGGATGTTCATACCTTACTAGAAAATCATGTGAACATTAAATAAACCCAATAGGCTGGTTTTACTTCCAATAAGGATTACATATATCTTAGTTGGGATCAAGTTCAAGCTACAGTTTCATTATAACAAGTAAAAGGAAAACATTTTTACAAATTTGGATTATTTGGATAAAATGTAGTTTCTGGGAGACAGTCTTTCAGTAATTCAGAGCTTTCTGGATAACAAGTTTTAGGATAACTGATCCCATACCTGTGCTCTATTAAAGAATAATTCAATTAATAAGGGCTAGTCCACACGAGGAGATTCGGGGAGATTTTGTCACCTGACGACTAATCGCCACGTCTTTTGCGCGACTATCTCCCCGAACTGCCTCAGCGTTTTTTCCCCATAGGCTACAACGCAAAGTCGCCTGCGCTAATGCACACTCACTGAGGCAACTTCGGGCGACTATAGAAAACCCATCGCCGCGTGTGCATTAGCGCAGGCGACTTTGCGTTGTAGCCTATGGGGAAAAATGCAGAGACAGTTCTGGGAGATAGTCGCGCAAAAGACGTGGCAATTAGTCACCAGGCGACAAAATCTCCCCGAATCTCCTCGTGCGGCCTTACCCTAAAAGGGATGTATCAAATCCAGGATTTCCCCAGGGGATCCTGGATGTGGTGTGACAAGGCAGTGCGCTAGTGTAGGGTGCATGTATGGGATCTATTATGCAGAGTGCTCAGGATCTGGGGTTTTACAGATAAGAGATGTTTCCGTAATTTGGATCTCCACACCATATGTCTACTAAAAAATCATTTAAACATTAATGCCTCCAATAATAATTAATTATATCTTAGTTGGGGTCAAGTACAAGGTACTGTTTTTTTATTATTACAGAGAAAAAGGAAATTAATTTTAAAAATTAGAATCATAAAATGCAGCCTATGGAAGATGACCAAACTGCAATTTGGAGCTCTCTGGGAAAAATGGTGGCAGCGATGTAGGGACAAGGAATGGTATGGATTTAGGGCAAGAGCTGGCAGATTAGGGGGTTGGATTGGGTTATAACCATCAGGCATGGGAGGATACGTGGGCAAATTGTGTAGCAATGGGTCTGATTCATTTACATTACCAGTAAGTTTTATTTAAAACAGGCCTGGCCTTAGCTACATGCTTGGTTGATAAAATATCAGCTTGGTGACAACTCTACAGAAGCCAAATGCCTTTTTAAAAATTGCCTTTATGTTCTTTTATTTAAACTACAACTTTGTTCTTAGAATAAGTTGGTCTACAGCAACCAGACATCAGTTCCAGTTACAAAACAGAGAGCTGCTAAATTAAAGATTAAATACAAAGAACAAGGTATAATAAATGAAGACCGTGTACTAATATCGCAGCTGTATCTCTATAGGGAATTGTGCACTGCTGAAGGCTCAACCTGTCCAACCCACAGATCCTGAAGATTTTTCAGTTCGTCTACAGTTTACTAATGTGAAGCAAAAACTTTAGAAACACCGTTTTATAGGTCTACATAGTATGTGTCTCCCATGGCATCACCCTCAGTTATGTATAACTAATACAGGTATGGGATCCGTTGTCCAGAAACCATTATCCAGAAAGCTCAGAATTACGGAAAGGCCTAAAAATGATTTCCTTTTTTCTCTGTAATAATGAAACAGTTCCTCGTATTTGAACCAAACTAAGATATAATGAATCCTTATTGAGAGCAAAACCAGACTATTGGGTTTAATTGATGTTTACAGGATTTTCTAGTAGTAACTTATTAGTTAAAAACCACACACACCCTTAGTGTGCGGCCACGCGGTACCAATTATGGCTATTTAAACTTGTGGACCACGACCACGCGCCACCTATGCCCCTGAAGAAGCCGCTGAGTCGGTAAAACGCGTAGGGCAGCATTGGTGGACGGTGGTGAGAGTAGCTCTGACCGCTCCCTACGTAGATAGGCAGGTACTCCTGGAAAAATGGAAGGGAGGGGGTTACAGTCCTAAATGGGGTAGACTTTCCTTTTAGGAACACTTTGGTGTATCTGGTTACGCTGCAAGTTGGCACGAGACCATCCACTCGTCTACCTGGGCAATTTTATTGAATGTTTTTTAAGGACACTGTCCAGCACTGACGTAGTTAACGCAGTGGGTTTTGTTTTGGTCGTGGGAAGCTTGGCACACTAAGGGTGTGTGTGGTTTTTAACTAATAAGTTATTAAAAGTTATGTTTTAAGCTATGGGGAACTGGTGTTAAGCTATCACTAGCACTGTTGATGGCGGTCTGAACTGGGTTGCTGGGAGTTGTAGGACAGGTATTCTGGCTATCAGGACACACCTGACTCACACTTCAGTTGTCTTTTGATTCTGATATATTGTATTCAACCTTGCAGACCAGCCATCAAGCAAACATTGGTGCGTAGTGGATGCTGAATTGAACAATTGAAGGATTTTCTAGTAGACCTAAGGTATGAAGATCCAAATTACGGAAAGATCCATTATCTGAAAAACCCCAGGTCCTAAGCATTCTGAATAACAGGTCCCATACCTGTACAAGCAATGTAATTTGCTCAGAACAAGATATTTTCTAACATTTGTGATACTGTGATATTAAACTCTATAGTTAGTATAGATATGAGTATATATATAATTTATAAGAAGGTATGGAGGAGTGTGTGTATGGAGGCTGGGTTTTATTTGGAGGGGTTTAACGTGATGTTTCAGTAAGGAAGAAAAGCATGGCTGTTTTCATGTAAAATTAATTTTCCCGTTTTTTAACATTTATGCAAATATATATATACAGTATATATCTTAATCATTAAAGGGCTTCTGCATGCAGTCCATTTAAGGGAAAAATAAATGTAATCCTACTTATAATGTAATGCTTTTCCTTCTAGTAAAGCATACAGAAAATAAATCCTTCCACATAGGGAATAATCTCAGTTTAAACAAGTGTAAATGATCTGGACACAAGCCATCAGCCGGCAGTACCAATTTACAGATTAACAGTTACAGACCCAGACAGGCAAAATACACAGTGTGGCCTGTAGGAATGAAATGCTGTAGATCTCCCAAAATCATTACAATTAATGCCGCAGAAAAGACATCATGCCATTATATGCAGTAAATAGTTAATGCATTACATAATCAGGTATGCCACTAAATCCCAGGCTGTGAGAATCTAATCCAATAACTACAAGTGCTAAATATAACATGCCCTGTACCGCAGAAGCTGTTGCTTAGCCAAGGAATGATCTGCAAGCAATAACAGCAAATAGAAAACATACAAAAAATCTTACCAGCAACAAGGTTGGCCATATCCGCAAATACTCAGATCAGATGTTAAAAGAAGAGGTGATCAGTGCACTGCTTATTTAGATAATAATACAAAATAGAATCAGTGCTCATTGAAAGCAGGAGGAGGCTCACGGCTTACACACGGGCTGCCACGGCTTTACTGTTCCTAGCCAAAGCATGTATGTGATAACAAATGGATTTACAGGTTTAGAAAGCCACTTGCTAGGCTGATCAAGCTAGTGTTATATGATATGATTTGGGGCTTGAATTTATTTATCATTTATTTTTTGCACCTCATAGGTAGGGTTGCCGGCCTGGCCAGTAAAAATGATGGTTGATCCCAATGTTATTAATAGGGAAAAAAAGATAAATATATAGGAAGGCCAGTATTTTTTCCCAGAAAAGGTGGCAACCCTACTCATAGGTAGTGGGCTGCTACTCTGCGGCTGCACTGATCTGTGAACTTCGTCTTTGCACTTCTCACTTTCTGTTTCTCTGTAAAATCAGTTCTGATAACTAGGAAGTATAAAGTACATGCATTGATTTCTTCCTCACAGTGGTGTAAATACCAGTTAAGCCAAGGAGGCCCAGCAAGTGACAGTAATAATATAACATACAGGAGACCTCAAATAAATTAGTAAACATATTTTTTATAGTTTGCCTTTCAAACAGCAGGGCACTGAGATTTAGGGAACGTGTAGGATTGAGGGCACTTGAGACACTGGATTAGCTTCTCTCTGCCTGCGGAGTGAAGCTGATGGGCATCTGTATGCTGGGAAACCCCCTTAGGATAACTGCAGAGAGGGTTTGTGGTAGAGTCTTGCAGCGGGTCGGGTACCCGCAGGTTACCAGCAAAAAACTGCAGTACCCTTGCAGGATGAAGTTTCGGGAGCCGGTATAGACGCGGGTCGGCAGTTCTCCAGGTTAGGTCACGGTCTTGGGGTTTACCTTGACGTGGTATGGCGGCTTACCAAATTTATGATCATAACTTTGTAACAAAAAACCCTGTTTTTCTTTTTTTAGACAGGGGATTATTGTATTTATATATTTTTTTATATGGCCTTAGGAGTGCACCCACAACCCCCCTCTTGTACCTTAGGTCACGGTCTTCTCAATAGCAAGTTTTACTCCCTTTTTTCTCTGATCACGCCTACTTCTAATGATGTCACTTCCGGTTTACAATGACAGCACTTCCTGTCTTACTCATTTTTTTTCTGATCACGCCTACTTGTGGGTTGAGTCGGGTAGCGGGTCCGGGTTTGCGGGTCGCGGCTCGGGTTTAAGAAATTGGTTCCACGAGGAACTTTAGTTTGTGGGAGCAAGTTGGTTAGAAAAATGTTTTTGAGAAAGATGCACAGCTACATTGTGCCAGAACCATTTCAAAGCTCAACCTGGAGGAAAGCTCTAGATTAATCCTTAGGTCTATTTTGGCATCTGCCCCCCAGTAAGAAGGTGTTCCCTCTACTGAAAGTGAAAGCTCAGAGAAGATTCCTATGATCTACAGTCTAAGTGCACCCCAATAAGTTATTAAAGTGGTGGGGAAGTAGCACAAGTACTTACAAAGGAGTTTTATTATTCTTCAAGAACAGGGTGCTGTGGGCGATGTCACCTAGATTATGTAAGACCTCTTGGGGTGCAACTTTATTGCTTAACTGTTTATATTAGGTGGGGGCAGAAACTATAGGGGAACCATACTACTTAATATGGCCCTCATCCCAGGGGGCTCCAGTTATTGATTTAAGTAGAATGGTGCCCCAATGAAAAGAAACGCCCAAATAGAAAAATTACTTGTAAGCCACACCCCCAATTCATCATGGCCTCTCTCTGTTGTAAACCAAAAATGCCCATGATTCATCCAAATCCCTAACCCAATGGCAAAACTATCTACAGTTAAGTATTCAGCAGACCTCTCGGAGGGTCGGCCTGGACCGTGGGGTCTGCTGTATCATGGTCTCCCCTCCCCAAACTGTCTTATATAGTTGTGGGAACCAGGCCTGAGAAATGTGACGCAAACGGATTGGGAAGGGGCCAGGGGAGGAGGGATTATTTAATCCCGGCCTCCTCAGTAGATTTTTTTTGGCAGGGGAGGCCGACGCTCCCAAATTATGACACTACCCCAACCAATCTCCAAAAATCCCACCCCTTCACACTGAATCAGACCTTTGCACTCTCAGGTCCCCTATCCCAAAGAGCCTGTGGCTGGACTACCCCCTGCCCCTCTTGATGGTGCCCTGGCTGATGGTACTAGTTCTTCATATTCTTATTAGGTATCTGATTAATTCACACGGCAAAAGCAAGTAACATAGGCCCAATTCTCATGATTTTTCTTTTTATTTCAATTGTATTGTTACACTTTATTGTTGTGTGGCACTTGTTGAACCTCACCATATTTTGGAGCCTGTTAGGTGGATGTATTCTTTACACATATATGTAGAAAGAGTCTCAGTCTCCTCCACTCTTTCAGGTTTTCATGCAAGTAAGCCCCTTAAAGGAGAACTAAACTCTAAAAATGAATAAAGCTAAAAAGGCCATTCATTATATAACAAACTTATTTAACCAGCCTAAAGTTTCAGCTTGTCAATAGCAGCAATGATCCAGGACTTCAAACTTGTCACAGAGGGTCACCATCTTGGAAAGTGTCTGTGACACTCACATGCTCAGTGGGCTCTGAGCAGCTGTTGAGAAGCTAAGCTTAGGGCTCCTCACTAATTATCCAGCAGAAAACGAGCTTCCCCTGTAATATAAGCTGATGCTACAGGGCTGATTATTAAATTCTGATGCTAATTGCACTGGTTTCTGTGCTGCCATGTAGTAATTATCTGTATTAATTACTAATCAGCCTTATATTGTGACATTTCTATTCTATGTGTACTGTATATTGTGAGTGGGTCCCTAAGCTCAGTAAGTGACAGCAGCACAGAGCATGTGCAGTGAATCAGCAGAAAAGAAGATGGGGAGCTACTGGGGCATCTTTGGAGACACAGATCTTTACTGCTAAAGGGCTGTGGTTGCCTTGGGCTGGTACAGAAGCACAAAACATAATGTACAGAGACAGAATTTCATACTCCTTGAGGATGGCGCTAATTTTGTAGGCACACCCCAGTGTCTTAATTTGCTTACTTTCTACCCTAGGCCAGTGCTCCTCTTCTATACAAATAAAACACCTGCCCGTGGTCCTTTTCTATCTTATTTTATTGTACCAGGGACCCCTTGCTGTATGCATACACAAAAATAGTAAAAATGGGGGCAAATATTATGTCACACAAACATAAAATAATAAATGGGTAAAATAAGGAATACAGTTTTGGTTTTACTGTATTTACCTGTCCTGAGAATAGAGGTTTTTTGTTTAACTTGATAGCTTGTGGGGCAGCCGGAGCTGTAAGAGGAGTACCTCAGGGTTCTGTCTGTGTCACACTTCTTTTTCATTTATTCATTAGTGGCTTTAAACTTTGGCATTGTTACCCTTTACAGACAACACACACCTGTACGTGGTAATGAGATCCCTGTTGCCTGTTTCCATTCTACAGATTGATTTGGATAAATGGGGAGACAAATGAGCACATTTTCCATTGACTTCAGTTTTATTCTTTTGGTTTCAGAGAAAACAAACCTTTTAAAGCATCACTAAAGTGCAGGGGGATATGTGTTAATCCATGAATCTTCTTCTTTTCCAGTCCCCCCGCGCACTTACCTTTCCGGACCCGGTGAGGGCCGGGGTTCATCACTAGTGCAGAGAGAGCAATTATGCTGCCTTACAATTTCTGTTCTTTAAACTGACTTTTTTGCTGCCTCTGGTACCCTGCTCTGTGCTGCTGCCTTATATCTCTTTACATAAAATCCATTTTCTACCTGGTAAAAATGCTAAGGAGACCATTTACAGGTGTGGGATCCGTGATCTGGAAACCCGTTATCCAAATTATGGAAAGGCCGTCTCCCATAGACGTCATTTTATCCAAATAATCCAAAGTATTAAAAATGATTTCCTTTTTCTATGTAATAATAAAACAGTCGCTTGTACTTGATCCCAACTAAGATATAATTAATCCTTATTGGAAGCAAAACTAGCCTATTGGGTTTATTTAATGTTGACATGATTTTCTAGTAGATTTAAGGCATGAATATCCAAATTATAGGAAGATCCCTTATCTGGAATACCCCAGGTCCTGAGCTTACTGGATAAAAGATCCCATACCTGTATAACATTATAAATGGAAGTTTACCTTAAAATTAACTTATGGATGCCCATTTATCAACATGTTTCACCAATTTAATTGAAATTGTATATGAATTAGGGCCTCATGGGACCCCTATATCTCCTGAGCCCCCATGCAGCTGCAGGGTCTGCCTCCTCTATAGTTACACCAATGTGTTAATGGTTTGCGAAGTTAAATATCTTAAATATCTTATTGGTCTCTTATGGTTTACTGCACCAGGGCACATTTAGGGGATGAGACATTAGAGCATCCTTGTATTACTCAACGCAATAGTTGTAGCAAAATGTTCATTGTTTTTAGAATATCGATCAACATAATGTCTGCAATAGCCATTTAAAAAAAAAAATCAATAAATGGCATAAGCAGAACTGGTCTCTTTAATGCTTTTAACGTCGGAATCATAAAATGTATGATCTGTGGATAAAAGCACTGATGTGCAACAGACTATGATATGCAGCACTTATTGGGGCAGAGGCTGAAACTGGGGTTTCAGAAAGCCCCAGTGCTGCTCACATGGTGGCCCTCTGGATGAATATAGTTTTGCAGTTGTATGCATTATTACTATTATTATTATTATACTTTTCAGAAGACACCTGATGTCACATGCAGTGTTGCAGATCCCAGGTCAGGGAATAAAATGTAACCCCTTGCAGGTAGGGTCAGATAGCAGGTCTGGAAAAGGGAAATAGCGGCTGTACGTCAGGCATAGATCAGTCCTCCCAGACCCGTACAGAAATCTACTCTCAACTTTCAGAGAGCTTTTTTACACAGACATTTAAACAAAAGAAATTAAATTCATGGAGTCTGGTTCCATAGTAAGTATGGGCAGTCTTGCTGACAAAGAATCTGGCAATTTCAAAGGACCCACGGCCGCATCTAGGGAAAAGTAGTTAGACACGACTAAAATGTATATATTGCAATATGTGGACAAACAATCCCTGTTTTGTTTAAAGGGTAAGGCATTTTTCAGTAGCAGTATGCACAAAATGTCGCTGTCTTAAATATATTGATAATGGGTTGAGTGCAGAGGACTCTTGTATTTGTCTATATGTATTTTGTGGTCACACCCTCATTGCACCCCCGCCTAATGGTTTTAAAAAATAGTGGTGAGCACAACTTTCCCTTGTTTGTTATAGTTATACAGGAGCAGTGACCAGCTCCATGTTGTAGCTCCCACCCTTCCCAGCTATAGTCAGGTGATCCCACTGGTGTCTAATAAAAGGGCAGCCAAGTTTGGGAGTTTTACTTTGAAAGCAGCTTGTAAGTTGCAGGTAAAACTTAGTCCCTTTGTAAAATGTATAATTAAGCAATTGAATTCTTAATGAATCAGATGGAAATTAACCGTAGGACTGGCCAGATATGGGATGACTTTGACGTAGTTGGCCAGCTTAAATATATTGCAATATATGGACAAACAATCCCTGTTTTGTTTAAAGGGTAAGGCATTTTTTAGTAGCAGTATGCACAAAATGTCTCTGTCTTAAATATATTGATAATGGGTTGAGTGCAGAGGACTCTTGTATTTGTCTATATGTATTTTGTGGTTACAGCCACATTGCACCTCTGCCTAATGGTTTTAAAAAATAGAGGTGAGCACAACTTTCCCTTGTTTGATAAAATGAAAATTACACTCACAGTCTTTTTTAAATTTCCTGGGCTCTCTCAGCATCTAAATGTGGCCATACACGGGCCAATAAAAGCTGCCAACAGACGAGTCGGCAGCTTATTGGCCCGTGTGTGCGGCCACATCTGTTAATTGATGCAGTCCCGCAATCCGACCACCTGTATTGGCTGCATTATAATCCAATCATTGGGCCCCAGGGCCAACCATCGGATCAGCCCGATATCGCCCAGAGGGCGAGAGATCCGCTCGTTTGGCAAAATCACCAAAACGAGCAGCTCTGTACGTGTATGGCCACCTTGCTACCAGGGAATCTAGCCTTTTTATAAACAAAGTCCCCATTAAGACTATTCTATTAGAACTGAACAGAGAACCTATTCCGCAATGAGATCGCTGAAATTGCTGCAAACTGGAGAGCTGCTGAATAAAAAGCTAAATAACTCAAAAACCTCAAATAATAAAAAATGAAAACCAACTGCAAATTGTCTCAGAATATCACTCTCTATGTCATACTCAACCCTTTAATAACCTGAAAGAAATTCTGCTTTTTGAGCAAACCTTTGTGTTAAAGGGTTGTTCTCCTTTAAATTAAGCTTTAGTATGATTTACTGTAGAGAGGGGATATTCTGAGACAATTTGTAATTGGTTTTCATGTTTTATTATTTGTGGTTTTTGAGTTATTTAGACTTTATTCAGCAGTTCTCCACATTGCAATTTTAGCATTCTGGTTGCTAGGGTCCAGATTCCCCTAGCAACCATGCATTGATTTGAAGAGGCTCGAATATGAATAGGAGAAGCCTGAATAGAAAGGTGAGTAATAAAAAGTACCAATGACAATACATTTGTAGCCTTACAGATAGTGATGGGCGAATTTGGGGCATCTGGCGTCTCGTTTTTTTTCTAATGCCAGCACAAATTCGCTGGTGAAAATGCGTCAGTGACCCCCAGTTGAAAGCTGGAAAGAGTCAGAATAAAAAGGCAAATAAATAAAAAAAACTATAAAAAAGATAAATAACAAAGACCATTTGAAAAGTTGCTTATAATTCTATAACATACCAAAATTAAAGGCAAACCACCCCTTTAACAACGTATAACAACATTGTCAGATTCGCTCACCTTCATAGATCTGGTCCAGACGCAAGCGTTTGATCTTCTCATTGTCAAGCACGTCCATCTTGCACAAAGTACAGGTTACCTTGCATAGTTATCCCATGTCACATCTCTCCAGGCTGCAATGAAACAAGCCGACATGTTGTATCTCCCATTAAACGGCCAAGAACAACCCTATTAAAATATTAAGTGAGAAAGCAGAGAACAATGATTCTCAAGGTATTTGCAGTTTTAATTAATTAGAATTTATTGCTTGCATTGCCTGTAGTGTTTCCAGGGACTTCAACAAAACATCCCCATCTAGTGGTCATATATATAATATATATATATATATATATATATATAGTGAATAAAGTACCCTCTCTTCTAAAACATAAGGATATTATAAGTTACAGAGGAGTTTCATGACCATATAAAAACACGAGGCCGAAGGCAGAGAGTTTTTATGCAGGTCATGGAACTCCGAGGTAACTTCTAATATCCTCATTTTACAACTGGGGGTATTTTATTTATTATAATACACAAGTTTCAGGGAGTCATGTGACAGAAATAACTGATGACATCAGAACTCACCGTTTATAAGGATATCATTTACAAGACATTCATGGCTTTTGTATATTATATAGATATACGGTTACTCTGTCTTATCTGACACAGAAAAAAGAAAAGTGGAATCAAACTTAATGTGATTTTCCTTTCCTGGACAATTCCATGTCATACTAACAGGATAGAACTGCCCCGGTGCTCCCATCAGAAATATATTTGTGTGTGTGTGTGTGTGTGTGTGTGTACATCTGCATACCTCCCAACTGTCCCGTTTTTCGCGGGACAGTCCCGATTTTGACAGCTCAACCTTTTTGACAGCTCCAGATTGCTACTGAAATGTCCTGACTTTCTCTTTGATCTCCTGCACTGAACAGCCAGAAAAAGATACAAAGTTTCTAAAACCTAATTGGCTTTTGGCAGAGAGCCTAGAATACATGGCAGGTGCACTTATATACATTTGTAACAATTTAAGATAAGCAAAGAAGCAATTGTAACAATTTAATATAAGCTGGTCTCTTGGGGAAACGTTGACTTGCAGCTTAAAGGGCAATTCACCTTCATTAGCAAAAGCAAAACTGCAAAAACCACAGAAATGTGTTCAAACTTTCATAACCTGCCAAATTTTGTAAAATGGACATGGTAAATAGGGGTGTGTGGCCGCAAAATGGGTGTGGTCAAACATGCATGTATGTAGGTATGCATGTGTCACAGCACTATACAAGTAACACTATATTAGGGATGCACTAAACCCTTAAATCTGTTTGTGATTCAGCCAAATCCAAGCCTTTTTCAGCAGGATTCAGATTTGACCAGACCCAAGAGCCTGATCAATACGATTCCAACCCCTTAAAAGTCGAACCCTTTGTATTTAAATGGGGTGGGTCGCCTTAAAGTTAACTTTTAGTAGGTCATAGAATTGAGTAATTCTATGCAACTTTTCAACTGCTCTTTTTTTTTTTTTTTTTTTTTTTAATTATTTGCCTTCTTCTGACTCTTTCCGGATTTCAAATGGGAAAGGGGGCTCTGTAAAGCTACAAATATTTTGTCATTTCTACTTTTTATTACTCATCTTTCTATTCAGGCCTCTCCTATTTATATTCGTGTCTCTTATTCATATCAGTGCATGGTTGCTAGGGTAATTCAGACTCTAGCAACCAGATTGCTGAACTGGAGAGCTGCTGAATAAAAAGCTAAATAACTAAAAAAACACAAACAATAATAACTGAAAACCAATTGCAAATTGTCTCAGAATATCACTCTCTACATCATGCTCAAAGTTAAATCAGAGATGAACAACCCCTTTAAAGGGGAATGAAAGTGCAGATTTTCTTTCTCACTTCCATTCCTTAATTTGTACATACAATTCGGGATCAGACTTAGTTTGAGGATTCATCCAAATCCTTCCTAAAAGATTCTGGGTTCGACTGAATCCCAAAAAAACCAAATCCCTATAGAAATAAAAATATATGTATTACACCAGTAGCTGCACAACTCCTACATTACCACTAGAGAGCAGTGCAACAACAATATTAAACAAGCATCCCATTGGTTCAAGGATGTTTTATTTAACTGTATCTTGTGTCATTTCTTTTTTTTTTTCAATTTAGCCAAGGGTCAGGCTTTTGTCATTGGATACATCAAGAATCAGGGCGATCAATCCTGAGATTGGAGGAATATGGTGTAGGAAGATCTGTCCTCCAAAACATTACTTTTTTGGCCATGATTTGTGGCTAATAAAAGGGGTTGTTCACCTTTAAATTAACTTAGTATGATGTAGCGAGTGATATTCTGAGACAGTTCGCAATTGCTTTTCCTTTTTTATTATTTGTGGTTTTTGGGTTATTTCGCTTTTTATTCAGCAGCTCTCCAGTTTGTAATTTCAGCAATCTGGTTGCTAGGGTCCACATTACCCTAGCACCCTTTTTAAAGTTGAGGCGTGTGAAGGTCCTACGTTGCATTACAGCTGTAGGGAACACAGGTCCAAAAGATGAAGGACAGTCTCATTAAGACTCATGGAACCTTTTCCATTCTAAAATGTCATCCGTTTGATGTCTGACAGACAAGGGTTAACACTTTTTTTTTTTTTTTTTTTTTTTCTTAAACCATGAATTATTTTCCTGTTGGTGTTTGTTCTCTAGCCTATATATTGGTATGTCATTGGTGGCTAAAAAAAGATTATTCTAGATGGATACTGGGCTTGCACATTATGAATGCTGTCTAGTAACCCATGGCAACCAATAAGATGATGATTTCAAACAGCAGACCACTTAGTACTGCCTGCTGTTGCTCTTAGTTACTACTAGGGGAGTAAATACTACATTTCAATTACACAACCCACTACAGGTATGGGATCTACCATCCAGAATGCTCGGGACCTAGGGATTTCTGGATAAGAGATCCTTTCATAATTTGGATCTTCATATCTGCTTTAACTAGAAAATCATTTAAACATTAAATAAACCCAATAGGCTGGTTTTGCTTCCAATAAGGATTAATTATATCTTAGTTGGGATCAAGTACAAGGTATCGGTATCGGACCTGTTATCCAGAATGCTCAGGACCTGGGGTATTCTGTATAATGGATCTTTCCATAAATAGGATACCATAAGACTAAATAGCATACCATAAGACTACCATAAAATCCCATAAACATTAAATAAACCCAATAGACTGGTTTTGCTTCCAATAAGGATTAATTATATCTTAGTTGGGATCAAGTACAAGCTACTGTTTTATTATTACAGAGAAAAAGGAAACAATTTTAAAAAAATTGGATATTGATTATAATGGAGTCTATGGGAGATGGCCTTTCTGTAATGCAGAGCTTTCTGGATAACAGGTTTCTGGATAACGGATCCCATACCTGTACTGTTGTATCATTACAGAGAAAAAGGAAATCATTTTTAAAAATGTAAATTATTTGATCAAAATGGAGACAATGGGAGATGGCCTTCCCATATTTCGGAGCTCTCTGGATAACAGGTTTCCGGATAACGGATCTCATACCTGTATAGAAAGAATGTATAGACAGAACGCGTGGGACAGTGTTTAGGCAACAGTGCTGTAATTAAAAACAAAAAAACAAGACACGTGTCAGGAGGATTTGGGAGTTGTGGCTTGACAGCTCTTTTAAGGGCTACTGGTCACTCATCAATGAAAATATTTCATTATAAAAGGCAACCCGGGTTGGTGGGTGGGGTGGTTCTCTTTTAAGTTAACTTTTCGTATGTTATAGAATAGCTAATTCTAAGTAACATTTTAAATGGGGTCACTGACCCCATCTAAAAAAACAAATGCTCCGTAAGGCTAGAATTTTATTAGTTTTGCTACTTTTTTATTGCTCATCTTTCTATTCAGCCCCTCTCCTATTCATATTCCAGCCTCTTATTCAAATCAGTGTCTGGTTGCTAGGGTAATCTGGACCCTAGCAACCAGGCAGCAGAAATTGCAAACTGGAGAGCCGCTGAATAAAAAGCTAAATAACGCAAAAACAGCAATTATTAAAAAATGAAAACCAATTGCAAATTGTCTCAGAATATCCCTCTCTACATCATACTAAAAGTTACTGTAAAGGTAAACAATGCCTTTATGGCAGTAAAGCACAGAAATGACTATTACTGCGGGTGAATGTGTTGGGTGAAATGCTTGCAGATAATTACACCCTTATCCATAAAAAGTAAATATCCCTCCGTGCGCATTCCTGAAGGTCATTACAATAACGTCGCTTGGCAACATAATGCAGAGTTAACAGCTTTATATGTGATGGGTGACGGCTTTTTATAAACATTCATAGCCCCGTTTTGTAGTTTAACATTGCAAAGTCCTCCCAAGTGTCATTTCACGAGGAAAGAATGACCTGCCTAACATGGAATGACAGGGGCTCAGAGCAATCAGCTGCTAAATGTGACAGTTTTTCATTCTGCGTTTGACAAGCCATAGACACACCATGCTCTTTTCACATTCAAAACCGACGTTACTTATTTCTGTTTATGACAAAGAGCCAGTATTTAATTCCTCTGTTATCATTAGACTGTAACATTAAATCCCTTTAATTTTAGCTAAATTTCTATATGTTATTATAATGGCCTTGCACTGCACAATAGTAGCGGCGCATTTTCTTTCGGAACACCAATTGCATGGTACAAGTATGGGACCTGCAATCCAGAATGCTGGGGTTTTCTGGATAACGGATCTTTCCATAATTAGGATCTTTAAACCGTAAGTCTACTAGAAAATCATGTAAACATTAATAAACCCAAAAGGCTGGTTTTGCTTCCAATAAGGATTAATTATATCTTAGTTGGGATCAAGTACAAGCTACTGTTTTATTATTACAGAGAAAAGGGAAATCACTCTTAAAAATCTGGATTGTTTGGATGAAATGGAGTCTATAGGAGACAGCCTTTCCATAATTCAGAGCTTTCTGGATAATGGGGTTCAGCAAAACAGATCCCATACCTGTTTGGTTTATAAAATGGATTTATTGGCCTGGGTTTGGGTGGGTGGCAGGTCCAGATGCTGGTACAGGTAAGGGATCTGTTATCCAAAATTCTCTGGACCTGTGGTTTTCCGGAAAAGGGATCTTTCCGGATCTCCATACCTTAAGTCTACTATAAATTTAGGCAAACATTAAATGAACCCAATAGGATTGTTTCTCTTCCAATACGGATTAATTATATCTTAGTTGGGATCAAGTACATGGTACTGTTTTATTATTACACAGAAAAAGGAAATCATGGTTAAAAATGTTGATTATGTGGATCCAATAGCTGTACTCGGATTCTCATGGAGCAACTTGTAAATAATAACCCTGTAGGAATAGTGAACCCTCGAATCCTTCGTGAAACATTCGCTGAATACAGAACCGAATCCGAATTTGCATATGCAAATTAGGGGTGGGAAGAGGAATACATTTTTTACTTCCTTGTTTTGTGACAAAAAGTCACGCAATTTCCCTCCCCATCCCTAATTTGTATATGCATATTAGGATTCGGATTCGGCCGGGCAGAAGGATTCAGCCAAATCCGAATCCTGCTGAAAACGTCCGAATCCCGAACCGAATCCTGGATTCAGATGGGGGGTCATTAAAAAACAAATGCTTTGTAAGGCTACAAATGTGTCGTTATTGCTTTTTATTACTCGTCTTTGTATTCAGGCCTCTCCTATTCATAGTCCAGTCTCTTATTCAAATCAGTGTGTGGTTGCTAGGGTAATTTGGTGCCTTGCAACCAGATTGCTGAAACTGCAAACAAGAGGGCTGCTGAAAGAAAAGCTATATAACTCAAAAACGCAAATAAAAAATAAAAACCAATTGCAAATTCTCAGAATATCACTCTCTACATCATACTAAAAATTAATTTAAAGGTGAACAACCCCTTTAACAAAATCTGGTATATTGTTCCCCACACACACATACAGGCATGATCTGTATACTAAAAATACGCAATATGCATTGTTGTAATGGATGAGACACCCCCAACATGAGAGTAGCTCCTCTAATAAAATAGGAATGACAGATGTGTGTAACAAGGTGAATAGCCAATTATCCCAGCTATACATTATGCACCGGTCAAGGCTATTTCCGTTGAGCACAGTCCCTGATGCATTTAACTCTCTATATTCGAGGTTATAAACCCTCTAATATAATGTATTGATAATGAGAATGATAACACCATAGAGCTGATGCCTGCAGGGGCCCTAGATTAGCAATATCCAGGCTGTGCCTCCCAAAAATTCTGTAATTTGGAGCTTTTTGGATAAGTGGTTTCCGGATAATGGATCCTATACCTATATGGAATCTGTTATCCAGAAACCCATTATCCAGAAAGCTCCAAATTATGGAAAGGCCATCTCCCATAGACTCCATTATAATCAAATAATCCAAAATTGGTGAATAATTTCATTTTCCCCTGTAATAATAAAACAGTAACTTGTACTTGATCCAAACTAAGAAAAACTCAAATGAATCTTATTTTTTTATTAAAACAAAGTCGACCTAACTTCCATCCACTAACTAAACTTATTTATCAGTAATACTTTTAGAAAAAGTCGGTGCGAAAAAACATTGCGGCAAATTAGTGCGTCAATTCGAAACGTATGATTGGCGGTCCAAAAACTCAACTTTTATATAAGTGTTGCCACGAAAACTTGACTTTATTGGAGGAAAACGAATGCGAATCATGATGTCAAGAAACATCTTCAGGGGCATCTGCCATTGACTTCTATATGACCTCGACAAGTTTGAGATGGAGTATTTTTGGATTTGGATTTTTAGCAGTTTTGGAGTATAATAAATCTCTACAAACTCAAGTTTTTTTTTTTCTCGAGTTTTCTCTTTTAAAGGAGAAGGAAAGTTGTTAACCACTTGGGGTGCCTGGGGTGAATTTATTTACCTACCTGAAACCCCAGGCCTGGTGCTCCTATGAGCAGAAAAATAACCCGGGGCCAGTACCATTTTCTGTTGATAGCACCGGGCCTAGGGTCAAGCCACTTTGGAAAACAGAAGCAACCATTATGCCAACCTGCCAGCGAGTTACATTCCTGCTAGTGAGAAGGTATTTCGGGGAGATAAGTTGACCTCGGTGGCGAAGATTTATCGCAAGCTGCAGTACAACTGAAATCTACAGGTTGAACAAAGCTCCTTCAGAAAAAAGCAGTTTCCTGTTGAATTGACTGTGTGTGTGTGTATATATATATATATATATATATATATATATATATATATATATATATATATATATATATATCTATATATATATATACAGTACACATACCGGTATATATATATATATATAATATTTATCCATTACTGGATACTTCACACACTTGCAGTCTCCTAAGCAAACCCTACAGCAGGATTTATGGCGGCAGAGCAGTCATGTCTTTGTGCAGATAACAACCAAGGAATGTATTCAAGGTCATTTGTAGCTTACACCAAGGACTAATGTACCAAGTCAACAAGAGTTATATACTAACAAGGTGTAGTATATCATGGAATCACATAATAGGCCATTCTGAGCAATAATCTCCCAGCCTGTGATTGCACAGCAGGGTCTAGGCAATTTTCATTCAAGTAAATGAAGGGGCAATTCTGGGCAATTTCCTCACGAGGAAACTTTGGGCGACTTCGGAAAACATAGCGCCGTGAGTTCCACGTCACAGGGCGTTTTTTTTATTGTAGAAGACAGGGGGAAGCAGTTTGGGGAGATTAGTTGAACCAAAGAAGAGGCGGTTAGTTGCCGGACAACTAAATCTCCCCCAATCTCCAGGTGTGACATTACCCTAAAGGGGTTGTTGACCTTCCAAAAACTTTTTTCAATTCAGTTGTTTTTAGATTGTTAACCAGAAATAAAGACGTATTTCAATTACTTTCCATTATTTTGGACTGTTTTTCCAAAATCAAGTTTAAAGTTGAATGTTTGTGTCTCTGGTGTTTGAGTCTGGCAGCTCAGTAATTCAGGTGCAGACTCTGATCTGTTACAATTTTGCAACATTTAGTTGATCCAGTATCAGCAACTATTGTATCAATTCTAACAGCTGTCTGTAATGAAAAACCAAGGGATTCTGCTCAGCAGGGACAAAGATAACAAATGTATCAACTAAATGTATTCATTCAGTTTACAGGGTCGGCGACCCCCCTCCCAGAGCTGCTTCAGAAGGTGAAATATTACTGCCACGTTCGGCACCCTATATGAAGAACCCAAGCTAAGCTCCATGGTCACGGCTCTCACTTCTGCCTATAACCGCTGCCTTTCACCTCGGGAGGAGCCCTTGGCTAATCGGATGCCGCCAGGTCTTATTTGAGAGAAGAGCAAAGTTAACGGTTCTGGACGAGCAAAGGGGCACGATCGTCTCACCAGGATACTGGAAGGAAGAACACCACCAGGAACAGGCAGTCCGGGCCAGCACAAGCCGAGAATCGTCAGATAGGACGAAATCAGGAGAACGTAGAATAATCAGTGGACAGGCAAAGGTCAGATTGGAGAGGTCAAAGTAGTCACAAGCAGGCAGGATCAGGATTGCAGAGGTCGGAGAAATTAGGCAGGCAAAGGTCAGGATTGGAGATCAGAATAGTCAAAAAGGCAGGCAAGGGTCAAAACCAGTAATATCAATTAGAAACAGGCACCTCACAACTTTACAAATAGAACCTAACAACGGGCAGTGAGAAATCCAAAAAGGTCCCTTTAAATAGCGCCATTGCGCAATGACGTTATCATGCCGACGCAAAACTAAGGGATCGTGTGGCCACGTGGCACCATAGAATAACCGGCACTGAAGAAGGAAAGACGCATGCAGCGGGCGTCCTCGCCAGAGTCATGGTGGGGGACTCCGCCACTCACTAGAGCACCACGGAGAGCCACTAGACCACCAGGATAAATTTTATTCCTTACAATTACACTTTACACTTCAATATTAGAAAAACGGTCACAAATAGAAAATAGAAAGTCATTGGAAAAAGTCGTTATATCTGGTGATACAAACTAGTTGTTTGTAGGTGTCTTGGATAACCCCAGAGCTATAGAGTGAGGCTGATACACTAATATTATGCATAATCTGTACATAAGCTTGTTGTAAAGACCTTGAATCTGTGGCATTGTATGGGCAGAATTTATGAGAGCATTGTTTCTTTACATATGTTTACATAGAAATGTTGGGGTTGATTAGGGAGATTATAAAATGCACAAGTGCAGTTGCCCAGAGCAACTGAACAACAATTGGTTTATTACCAGTTGGAAGATGGAAACAAAGATCTGACTGGTTGCTATGGGCACTGACCCTGTAATTTAGCAACTTTGTAAATCAGCCCCTTTTTTCTGTCCATTACATTTTGCATTCATGGGAGATAACCTTATGAACAGAGCACTATATAGGGGGAAGCAGGAATGGCTCATAGAAATAAGTTTGCAAAATAAAAAGATAATTTCCACTGAATTTAACAAAATGGTTGAAAAAAAACCAATGCAATTTGTTATTAGTGCAACTCTTGGAGCTTCCAGAATGAATTGCATAAGGTTATGCTTCTCTCTGTACGTGGCGTTACCTGTGATTGACAGGGCGGCATACAAGGGATGGTGGCAAGCAGCACATGGGCATTCCCTGGTACACCTGTAATTACATGGTGCTAGTACTTACTGCAGGTGTTACAGTTAGGGCTCCTTATGCTAGATTTTAATTCATGTAAAGCAGATGCAACACTGGAAAGACAAGATACAAATGCTCTGTGCATGGGGTCCTTAGGACCACACTCTCAAAACCCTTAGTGCTCTCTCATATATGTTTCTGCTACTACAGGTATGGGACTAGATATCCAGAATGCTTGAGACCTGAGCCTTTCCAAATAAGAGATATTTCTGTAATTTGGATCTCCATACCTTAAGTCCGCTAACATTTGAACATGAATTAAACCCAATAGGATTGTTTTGCCTTCAATAATATTGTAATAATAATTACTACAATAATAATAATAATAATGCAATAATAATTCTAAGTTTGGATCAAGTACAAGGTACTGTTTTATTATTACAGAGAAAAAGGAAATCTTTTTTTTTTTTTTTTTTTTTTTAAATTTGACTTATATGATTCAAATGGAGACTATGGTAGACAGCCTTCCCGTTAATCAGAGCTTTCTGAATAACGGGTTTCCGGATTACAGATCTCATACCTGTACTGCATTTAAGTAAAAAAAAAATACAGAGGTAGCTTAAACGTGATATCTTTTAATGGCTAACACCAGGGATAAAGCATTCCTTGAGTTTGAGAGAAAATACTGAAGCTGCATTTGGCACCCTGTTGTGCAGTTATAGCTGTAATTCAACAGGTGGATCTGTTGTGCCAATGACAAGGAGGCATAATGACAGCACCACGTTAAGTGGTTAATAGCAGCACCATAGAATATTGGACTGACACAATGATGTGTGGGACTTACAGTGCACAAATTACAAGCCACAAAACAATTAGCTTTGCTTTAGTATTTCACATGCTACTGCAGATCTGCAGCAGCCCCACCAGATAGTTCCATATAGTTTTGCAATGAGCAGAGCGTGCCCATCTCTCTACTTATCAGGCTGCTCACACCCCTCTGTACCACATATATCCCCGACCCACTCACCCATCTGTGCCAAGTGTTACCCCCCCAGTTCCTAGTCCGAGAAGACAATGAAAAGCAGTTGCCCCCTGGCCTGTGCCAGTCTCTAAAACATCACAAATGTGCAGCATCTCCACCTACCTTGTACCATTATACCCTGTATGGGGCAAAGTACAACTCTTCTTCCTCTTCGCTCAGCACCCTAAAGGATAAGATCCCCTCTCTGCTAAATTGCAAATCCACAGACAAGTCCTTGCAGAGGGGGGACAACACCCAATCCCCAGGGAAGAAGATCCCCCCAAAAGACACTACCCTTCAGTTCTATGCAGCAGGCAAAGCTAAGCATGGGCTAAAGGGTCCTTTTTCCCCTTTTACATTAGGCAAGGCGGGGTCTGTAAGTGCAAGTCAATAATAGGAGGATGGGCACAGGGACTCCGGACCCCTCCTAAGCTTGTCATCCATGAGACCCCCGCCCCGGCAGCAGCAACACAAGGCTGCAGGGGGGTCCATACTGTGCTGTGAAAGGAAATGAGAGCAGGGAGGGGGAGGCAAGAAAGATATTAATAGCATGTGCATGATAAAGGCATGCTGTGGCACTACATTAGGGTGGGGCAGGAGAAACACACAGAGGCAATATATGGGCAATGCAAAGCAATAATCCAGTTGCCTACACAATTATTTGTCTCTAGTAGAGAAGGGTTTAAACACAAGAGCAAAATATAAGGATAAGTCAATAGCTGCCGGCGTGTTATGCTTGCAAATGCCTGCCTGAGATTCCACTGACAATTCCTAAATTATGCAGGGACAGAACATAGCGAGCAGAAATCACATTAAGCATAATAGGTCAGCGGGGACATCTGTGATCATGTAAAATAAAGCTGCAGGCTAAATGCTTTTCTACAAGACTGAGAGACCCCTTATACATTTTATAAGGGGGCACATTCTTCTGGAAAGGATAAGAAAAAATAAACTCATATGTTATTACCGGATATGACTGCCTCCTTTTTCCACCACTGTAATTATTAACGGCTGTTATTTGCTTCCCCCAAAATGTTGCGCTCCAAAGTTCAGTCTCTCAGTGATGCCCATGTGGACTTCATGTACCGAAATGCATTTTGTACATCTGTGGCAATGGCTTTAGGTATCACCCCATGGGCAAATCGTGCTCCCCATGTGCCATTGCTCTAACAACATTTAACCCGATAACAATAAAATTAAAAAATAAGTAAAAATGAAAGTTGGAGGATGTGATAGAAAGATGATGATGGTTTAAAATGTTTAAAACGAATTATTATTTATGTATAAGGTGCCAATAAATGTATCTTGTTTGTCATTCCCTTACAATGTAAGATTCTTATTACGTAACACTGAACACGTCTTTTCTTCCGCATGTCTTTAGGTACTAGAATGAAACATTATAAATATGCATGTTAGGGGTCCTACAAACTGTGTGTATTTTATAAAAAAAGAGCCCCAACCAATTAGATGATGTCTGTAGGCCATCTGTTTTTGGGAGAAAAATCCAAAATGGGTAAATATAGAATTCTGCTCCAAACTACTAAACTGAAAAGTTAACATTTTTGTAATGAAATATCTGGAAATATCTGCAAATATCTGTATGAATAGGCTATATATCACAGCCTTGTATGTAAATAGATTTTTGTTATATACTAAACTGCAGCCAATTACATGCAACCCATATAATCCAAACACAATAATATCCAAAGTCTGGGAACAGTTCAGTTATGGGACCTGTTATCCAGAATGCTCGGGACCTGGGGTTTTCCAGAAAATGGATCTTTCTGTAATTTGGATCTTCAAACCTTAAAGGGGAAACAAAATCTAAAAAAGAATAAGGCTAGAAATGCTGTATTTTGTATAATAAACATAAACATGAACTTACTGCACCACAAGTATAATGAAACAAATGATTTATGCTTTCAAAGTTGGCCACAGGGGGTCACCATCTTGTAACTTTGTTATACATGTTTGCAAGACCAAGACTGTACACATGCTCAGTGTGGTCTGGGCTGCTTCGGAATCGTCATAAATTTTCAAAACAGCACAAGTCAAATAATTTCTGCCAGAAGCCAATACAGCAAGACTGATTAATAATCAGAATATACAGACTGCACTGAGTCCTGTGTTGTCATGTAATCTAATGTGGATTTTATAGTTTTTGTATTGTTTAATAGAAACTTTCTCCAACTCTGCAGAACCAGTGGCTGCAGCAAAAGAATCCTTCAATGAGAATCCCAGTTAATCTGGCTCCATAATCTTTGTCCCTGCAGCTGGAGTTGGAAACAATATAGGGGATGTAAAGGCAAAAATAAAATCCAAAATGCTGACTGCTCTACAGGGAAACAAACAAGGCTGCTTGAGTTCTGCATGGCTGGGAAGTAAGGCGGGGGCTCCCCTGCTGTTCATAAGTATAATTGTTTCCCTGCAGAGCAGTTAGGGACCGTCTGACAATTCCTATCCACTGCAGAAAATGAAGGGAGAATTTCACTGCATACAGTCAGGTTTCTTATAAAAATGGTACACATTTTTTAATTAAAGTATATTGGAGATAGGTTTCTTTTTCATTGAAGAAAGTAAAAATGGGATTTTATTTTTTGCCCAAGTCTACAAAAAAAATATTTAAAATTAAATAAACCAAATAAGCTGGTTTGGTTTCAAATAAGGATTAATTCTATCTTAGTTTGGATGAAGTACAAGGTACTGTTTTATTATTACAGAGAAAAAGGAAATAATTTAAAACATTTGGATTATTTGAATAAAATGGAGTCTATAGGAGATGTCCATCCTGTAAATTAGAGCTTTCCGGATAATGGATTCCATACCATATTAAACTGCAGCCAGTTACATGCAACACATGTTATCTAAGCACCAATATGCCTGAGAACAGTAACTAAGAGTATAATTTATCACGCAGCATCACTTTTTGATAAAAAAAATCTGAGTAACTAGTGATACTTTCGTTTTATGGGCAAAAACAAGGGATGCAGCAACAATTCAGCACTAAAAGTGCAATAAAATTATAAACAATTTAAAAAAAGTCCCAGATCAATAAAATAAAAGAAACTTTGATCAGACTGAGTGATTAAAGGTCAATTGTTATGCTGTGCCAAAAACTATTTTTAGGACAAAAACAGCATGGAATAGTAAAAACAAGTAAGGGTAAAACGTTTTTTGGGTACATTTGTTGTGTTTAAACTGTGTTCATATTAATCAACCTACTTTTTTTGTATTCTGGACAGATTTTTTACAGTTTAGGGACAGAACAAGGTCTAATTTAA
Organism: Xenopus petersii; assembly: GCA_038501925.1. Lineage (NCBI taxonomy): Eukaryota > Metazoa > Chordata > Amphibia > Anura > Pipidae > Xenopus > Xenopus petersii. The sequence continues at coordinate 127,168,000 of CM076684.1, forward strand.
TTAATCTGGTCCTGATTAAATGCAGCTTCCCTGGCAGTTCTGCAGAAGAAATTATTACTCTTTATTTAATCTGGTACTGACTCCACAGTATTCAGGTCCCCTGTCAGCTCGGGGGCACAAAAGGGATATGGTGAAGGGGTTTGACCACACCAGTTGTTACCCATAAATAGACTGAAAACTAGGGCCAATTTCCCTAATCAAGGGACAAATCAATGGCTAATTTAAAGGGGTTGTTCATCTTCACACGACTAGTTGTTTTCAGATAGATCACCAGAAGTAAGAACTTTTTAAAATTACTTCCTATTTTCTATGTGTCACAGTTTTTCTAATATTGAAGTGTAAAGTGTAATTTTTCACCTTCTAAAGCAGCTCTGGGAGGGGAGTCGCCGACCCTGTAAACTGTTATAAATTGATACATTTAGTTGATACATTTCTTATCTTTGTCCCTGCTGAGCAGAATCTCTGAGTTTTATTACAGGCAGCTGTTAGAATTAATACAATAGTTGATAATACTCCAGAGATGCTGCTGAGAAATGTATTATTATTATTAACATGTATTTATATAGCGCCAACATATTGCGTAGCACTGTATTAACTAAATGTTGCAAAATTCTGTAACAGTTTAGAGTCTACACCTGAATAACTGAGCTGTCAGACTCAAACACCAGAGACAGGGACATTCAACTTAACATCTTAGATATTGGAAAAACTGTAAAAAAAAAAAAAAAGAAAAGTAATCTGAAAACAACTTTACTGAAAAAAGTTTTTGTAAGTAGAACAACCCCTTAAAGAGAAGATAATGGGTTAACTTTTAATAATCTTGTTTGTTTAAAAATTTAAAATAAAATCTGGCATAAGAAGATCTCATTGTTCATTGTGCAACCAAGGGCAAGATTTTTCACAATTTAGGGACAAAACAATGTCTTCTATTAGAGACTGAATGAAACTGACCATTCATTTACTCTGGTCTTAACTGAAGTGTGTTGGTTCCCTGTCAGTTTGTCAGCAGAAAGTTTCTGGGCCCCAAAAGGGCATCAGTGATCTGTGCTGGCAAAGATACTGTGTTTACATGGGCACCCCATTGTCCTAATTCCATTATGTAGTACAAAACAGTTAGGGGCACATTTACTTAGCTCGAGTGAAGGATTAGAAGGAAAAAATCTTCGAATTTCGCAGTTTCTTTTGGCTACTTCGACCATCGAATGGGCTACTTCGACCTTCGACTACGACTTCGAATCGAACAATTCAAACTAAAAATCGTTCAACCATTCGACCATTCGATAGTCGAAGTACTGCCTCTTTTAAAAAAAACTTTGACCCACTAGTTCACCACCTAAAACCTACCGAAGTCAATGTTAGCCTATGGGGAAGGTCCCCATAGGCTTTCTAATGTTTTTTAGGTCGAAGAAAAATCTTTCGAATTTAATCATTTGATCGAACTATTTGCGCTAAATCCTTTGACTTCGATATTCGAAGGATTTACATTCGGCAGTCGAATATCGAGGGTTAATTAAACCTCGATATTCGATCCTATGTAAATCTGCCCCTAAGTGTACGAAATAAATTCTTGTTAGATAGAAACATGGTTATAAGCCATATATTAACTATCCCTGGGAAACAAACAAACAAAACTAGAATTATTTCAAGCATATTCATAACAATAAGTACATGTACAGAGACAAATGATGGGAGTTGCAGTTGTAAATCTGCATGTAGGCAAATGAGATGGTTTTCCTTGGTTATTTTGTTATTATTTAAAATATAAAACTGAAGGTTGGACATGAATGTTTCTATTATCTATTGGGTTTTATTTAAAGTTTACATGCTTATCTAGTAGACAACATATGGCGATCCAAAGATCTGTTATCTGGAAAACCCCAGGTCCCAAGCATTCTGGATAACAGGTCTCATACCAGTACAAAGTGACTTAAACCTGTAAAAGTAATCTAACATGAGTTGAATGTAATCCTCCGGCTGCACTGTGTCTCTACAGCATTTAGCTGGGGTTATTAGGAGCTGAGGTTCAGAAGGATGAGGTGGAGGACTGAAGGTTGGACATCAATGTTTCTATTATCTGTTTGTTTATAAATGACATTTTTCTATCAGTGGAATGCAGCAGGCACTTCCACTGTTGAATAGAGGTTTTTACCAATTCATTAAGGATGATGGTGTTTCCATGGAAACAGTATAAAAGCTACTTGTGTTTATACGATGCAACTGTTGTCAGGGATGAAATGTTAATAGTAAAGCTTCATATTTAAAACCTTTTCTTCATGGTTATAGGTTCAGCTGGAGGCAAAACATCACAATGTTTCTGAAAACACAGATTTGCTGTTATGCTGTTCTACTGTTTATTGGTTAATACAGCATTAAAGGGGACATATTATGTTATATCAGCTGAAAAATAGCTCATTTAAAACAAAAGAAAAGAATTCTCTTTGAAGGTCTTTTTGACCTTTGCATACGTTTTGGCATTATCTGTAAGTGCGTTGGCCTAAATTGGGAGAGGGGGGCCCTTGATATCAAAGGGGAGCCTTTGTGCTTGCAGCCTCGTGGGCCCCTGATACCCAAGTTATACCGTATAGATTGCTTTCAGACTTTATGGGGTACAAGACATTAGGTGATTTGGTTGCTGCCACTGAATAAACATGATGAGTGTGCCAAGGTACTGACATCAGTACAGGTATGAGATCCATTATCCACAAACTCATTATCCAGAAAGCTCCGAATTACAGAAAGGCCGTCTCCCACAGACTTTTATCCAAATAATCCAATTTTTTTAAAAAATGATTTCCCTTTTTCTCTGTAATAATAAAACAGTAGCTTGTACTTGATCCCAACTAAGATATAACTAATCCTTTTTGGAGGCAAACCCAGCCTATTGGGTTTATGTCATATTTACATGCTTATCTAGTAGACAGCATATGACGATCCAAAGATCTGTTATCTGGAAAACCCCAGGTCCCAAGCATTCTGGATAACAGGTCTCATACCTGTACAAAGCAACTTAAAGGACAAGTAAATCTGTAAAAGTAATGATGCCAGCCGAAAAGGTCCAAAAAAAAAGTAACGTTTTCTGTTTTCAGTAGGTTTTCATTTACATGTAACTGCTTCTATTCCAACCAGCACAGCTCTTGCCCCTCACACTCACAATGCCTTAACAGCCTTTTATCATCAAGTCTTTTATAGATTATTCTATTACAAATATATAATATAATGACCTTGTATGTAGATATGTTGTTTCTAAAAATATGTAACATATAAAGTATATGTTAACTTTAGTGGTTAGTAGCAGATGAGTGATAATTCATTTCTTTTCATTGGAAAATCCAATTTTTTAAATTTTTTTTTTATTTTTGGGATGTCATCTGGACAGGAATAGTGGGTTACCAATACATAGAAAGTCATATTCAGGATAAGCTTTTACAAAGCTTAACAATAAAGGGGTTGTTCACCTTTACATTAAATTAGTATGACATAGAAAATGATATTCTGAGACAATTTGCAATTGGTTTTCATTTGTTATTATTTGTGGCTTTTGAGATTTTCTGCTTTTTATTCAGCGGCTCTCTAGTGTGGAATATAAATTGAATATGAATAGGAGAGGCATGAAAGGAAACATGAGTAATAAAAAGTAGCAGTAACATTAAATTTGTAGCCTCACTGGGCATTTGTTTTTAAATGGGTTCAGTGACCCCCATTTGAAAACTGGAGTCAGAAGAAAAAGGCAAATCAATAAAAAAAAACCCATAAGAAATAAATAATGAAGACCAATTGAAAAGTTGCTTGCTTATAATTGGCCATTCTATAACACAATTAGGGGCACATTTACTTAGCTTGAGTGAAGGATTAGAAGGAAAAAACTTTGAATTTTGAAGTAGTAGTAGTAGTTTTTTTGGCTACTTCGACCATCGAATTGGCTACTTCGAATCAAACTAAAAATCGTTTGAGTATTCGACCATTCGATAGTCGAAGTACTGTCTCTTTAAAAAAAACTTCGACCTCCTACTTCACCACCTAAAACCTACCGAACATCAATGTTAGCCTATGGGGAAGGTCCCCGTAGGCTTTCTAGCCAATTTCTGATCGAAGGAAAATCGTTCGATCGATGGATTAAAATCCTTTGAATTGTTCGATTCTAATGATTATTCCTTTGATCGTTCGTTCGATCGAAGTCGAAGGATTTAACTTTGATAGTCGAATATCGAGGGTTAATTAACCCTCTATATTCTACCAATAGTAAATGTGCCCCTTAAAGTTAATTTAAAGATGAACCACCCTTTTAACAACCTTTCTTGGAAATAAATTAATCAAAATATTTTTTTCGTGGAAAAGGAATTAAAACAGCCTCCTATAAAGTCGAATGGACTTCCAACCCACAGAACCCACATATGTATTGCCGTTTCAGCCTGTCAGTTAGAGTTTCTAATGCTAAAAGACTTCTGCTGCACAAATATTGCAGCCCCCTCATAGAGGAACCTGGGGCATCTGATCTGTAATGTAAAATCATGGGGCCAATGATTTTATGGTAAAATGATAAATAGCATGCACAGACAATGTTATGATAGATAACATAAAGTTTAATTTCTGGTGTCTGTATTCTTTTAAGGAAAATGATGTTATTTGCACAAATGTATCCTCAGGGTTGCCTGGCTCAGTCCAATTTTTGGCTTTTGTTGCTTCCTGTGACCGTGAACTTTATCATCTGATGTGCGTACCTGGGCTGTGAAATTAATGTATTTATACAGCTGAATAATTATTGCATTTTTTTCTATGGATATGTTTTGTTTCGGAAAATTGGCTGAGAGGGGGGGATCCTAAAAGCAACAACAAAGCAAACCTCTCTAATACATGACCCTCAGTCAGTGGCGTAACTAGATCTATAACTGGGCCCCACAGCAGAATATTTTCAGGCCCCCCAAGTTGACTAGTTTTACCAATATGTATTGCTTCCTCAATAGTTACACCCCTGCCCTCAGTACTGGCTCCTTCTGTGCAATGTAGGGATCAGCTGAATATTTACAATAAGCCAAGTGCCACCTATAACACCACCAAGCACAACGGCTGTGTTCCCTACACAATTTGTGCCCATTGGGAACTAGTCATTCCTTCTGGCAGATCCTGTCATTTAAAAGAACTAAAAAATGCTCCATACAGTCAGTATCGGATTGTGGTGTCCAGGGTCTACTGGACTGTCACCTCAGCATCCCTTGGGCCCCCCATACGCTAAACGCTCTCCTCATTCTCCTTCCCTTGACCCTTCCAGTGTGACCTCTACTCATATCATGGAAATCAGTCACTCAGTCGATAGGAAAGGGTAGAAAGATTTATATTGGCTACTGATAAGACCTCTGCATGCATCTGACTATATCAATGAGGACTAGGGTTGCCAACTTTTCTGGAAAAAAATATCGGCCTTCATATATAATTATCTTTTTTCCCTATTAATAACATTCAGATCAATCATCATTTTTACTAGCCAGGCCGGTAAAATACCTGACAGATGGCAACCCTACTGGTGACTGTGACTACTATTTGTCGGACATGACTTTCCTACGATTGCTGTCTGTCAATTAATGGCCAGAACATTGTCTGATTTGTTCTTTTTACTACTGTTAATGGCAGATCGGTAGACTGAAATGAATGAACGTTCGTCACACAAAGAATAAAATTTGCACATCTATAGCCAGTTTTAGGCTTGAACTACACGAGGCGTCTTCATCAGATCCGACGCGATGAGAGGAAACGGATGCGACAAAAATAAGGTAAGTAATAGAAATGTTGGACCTTGTCGGTGCGTGCATCCAACACGACTGTCGGATGCGAACGCTGCACGTTGTATTTTCATCCATGTTGTGTTGGATGCACGCAGTCACAAGGTCCAACATTTCTATTACTTACCTTATTTTTGTCACATCCGTATTGTCGTATCCGTTTCCTCTCATCGCGTCAGATCTGATGGAGACGTGTGGAGTTTCAGCCTTGAGCTGGCCATAGATGTTGAGATTTTTAAAAGATCAGATCCTGATCGTGAGACCACGATCTTCTCAGAACGATCGTACGATCGTACGAATTTACCCTCAACTAAAAAGACCAATTTTCCAGGAAAACAAAGGGGAGCTGCCTGCTTGGCCCTGCAAACATAGATACATTGCACTGGGACCGACATAGATTTTTTGACCTGGCCGATCAATTTCCCGACAGATGTCGGCCGAAAAATCGTAAGATGTACGATCATTCGAATCCCACTAACTGCACGATAATTTCGAAGGATTGGTCGGACTTCACTAAAATCAGTTGTTCGGCAAGAAGAATCGGCGCGTCTATGGGGAGCTTTAGTACTCAGAGAAGTACCCGTAGTAAGTTTACATCAATATTTTTGTATTTAGAGACACTCCCCCCCCCGGCTAATTATTTACCAACTGTTATTTAGCACCTTCTACAGTTTGTGTGTTTATATCACTGATAATGTCCCACAGTGGTGTAACTATAGAAGAAGCAGACTCTAGTTTACTTCCTCTATATAGGGGCCCAGGAGTGGGGGGTCATTAGTGAACCTCATTGCTCAGGATTCATAGTTTTGTCCATCAGACCAAGAAAAAAATTGCTGGGAGGCCTGGGCACAAAGAGTTAAGCCACTGATTAAACTCATAAGACAAAATTATATTGCAAGTTGCAATGCTGGATACTTAAAGGGGGTTGACGTTTACATTAACTTTTACTATTTTATAGAATGGACAACTCTGAGCAACTTTTCATTTGATCTTCATTATTTATTTATTTTTACAGTTTTTTAATTATTTACTTTCCAATTGGCCTTCATCTTTTCTATTTGATAGTTTTTGAATTATTTGCCCCCTTCTCCTGACTCTTTCCAGTTTTAAAATGCACTGACCCCCATCTAAAAAACAAATGCTCTGTAAGGCTACAAATGCATTGTTATTGCTACTTTTTATTACTCACCTTTCTGTTCAGGACCTCTCCTCTCTTATTCAAATCGATGCATGGTTGCTGGGGTAATTTGCACTCTAGCAACCAGCTGAAAATGCAAACTGGAGAGCTGCTGATTAAAAAGCAAAATAACTCAACAAAAACGCAAATAATACAAAATTAAAACCGAATGCAAATTGTCTCAGAATATCACTCTCTACATCATACTAAAAGTTTTAATTCAAAAAGGTGAACAAACTCTTTTTAAATTTGCTAGAGAAATATGGAGGACTGTGGATAGCTTTTAACATTGCAGGGCCCAGTTCAAATAAGATTCTGGCACTGAGCTATTGGCACTTAATTATTGCCCAATTCCCTCTTTGAGTTAACTGGCAGTTGATAAAAGAACAGGTGCTGAATTCCCTCCTACTAATTTGCATTTAATAAGGTGCTTACAGTGAGAAATGGATCACCTGGAAAGATCTCGGAAAGATAGAGAAGGACAATTTGCACACACTCACACACACACACATATACAGTATATATATACTCTTCTTTACAGTCTTCAAGATTTTTACTGCAATCATGCCTTCACTGGAGTGGTTGACAATCTTTTTTGTTCTTCTTGCACCTTCCCTGGCACAAGAAAAGGCTTCACCAATTGCAGGTCGGTATTCAATAGATTAGTTTAAGGCAAGATATCTAGAGAGAATACCTATGGGTTGATACTATGATTTTACATCTACACACAACTCTAGTTTTGATCTTTCTGGTGTTTAAAACTTGGATAGTGGCTGAATACATAGTAACATACAGTGACATAACAATAAAGGGATTGTTCACCTTTGAGTTAACTTATAGTATGACATAGAGAGTGATATTCTGAGACGATTTGCAATTGGTTTTCATTTTTTATTATTTGTGGTTTTTGAGTTATTTAGCTTTTTATTCAGCAGCTCTCCAGTTTGCAATTTCAGCCATCTGTTTGCTAGGGCTCAACTTATCCTAGCAACCATGCAGTGATTGGAATAAGAGACTCGAATATGAATAGGAGATGATCTGAATAGAAAGATGAGTAATAAAAAGTAGCAATTACTGTAGCTTTACTGAGTATTTGTTTTTTCAGATGGGGTCAGTGACCCTCATTTGAAAACAGCAAAGAGTCAAAAGAAGAAGGAAAAGAATTTAAAAACAATAAAAAAGACATAATGAGCTTAATATACCTTACTTAGAATTAACAATTCTATAACATACTAAAAGTTATCCTAAAGTTGAACCAACCCTTTAACCACTGCAATTTGATCCAGAGTAAGGCAGAAATAGTGAAATCATCTTAGGGGCAGATTAATCAAGGGACGAATTTCAAAGTAATGGGAGTTTTTTTTTAACTCCCATACCTTCGAAATTTGAAGAAAAAAAGACCTACCGAAATTTACTGAAAATATTTAAAAAAAAAATTCTGCGGGTGAATAGGCTGCATTCAAATCGCTCAAATTAAAGTTTTACCGCATTCGATTTGATTCGAATTGAAGGATTTGTCCCAAAAAACTTCCACCAAAAAGATTCCAAATAGGTTCTAGGAGGTCCCCCATAGGCTAAAACAGCAATTCGACTGGTTTTAGATGGCTAACGGTCGAAGTCGAAGTTTTAAAAAGACAGTACAGTATAAATTTCGATTTTTTTTTATATATTTTTAAATTTTAATCGAATTTTGGCCTGTTCGATAGTCAAAGTACACAAAAATAGCTTGAAATTTGAATTTTTTTACTTTTCAATTTTTCAATTCAACCCTTGATAAATCTGCCCCTTAATGTTGCAGCGGGTTGTACCATGATGAACATTGTATGAGTTACTACCAGTAATTTTTCATCATTCTTTTTTTATTCATTTAAAGAGTAGTAAAAGAATTTAATCATAGGAATTTCACAATTTCTTTTTACCTACACAGAACAATGTGGAGATGTCCTTACGGATCCCTACCAACCTCTGCAGATAAAACAATCAGCGGATAAAGATTGTACGTGGGACATTAAAAGGTCGGCCAATGAAACCACACGGCTGGTATTCTCTGTCCTCAAGTAAGTATGTCTTTGTGCAGTTTATCCTATTGATAAAATAGTCCACAAACAGAGCAAGATGGTGGGGAACTTCAATTGTTTGTGATTTTACTAGGTTAGATGGAACCAGTATCTGGTTGGCCATTCACCATTAGCTCTTGTCTAGTTGTACATTCCTGAATGCAATTTGGAACACCTGGGCACACTACATAGACTCGTTATACTACTAATATTAATAAGTGTAATAATAATTAAAGTCACAGTACAGTTGACTTACCTTCCCTTTTAGGGGTCCATTAGGAAGATGCACAGAATAGCTCTCCAAATTGCCCTCATAAGGCAAAAGGAAAAAAAGACAATTCGGGTAGACAGGTGTTTCACCCACAGACTACCACGGCCCGGTGGTGCTGTGAATCAATTAAAACAACTGCAGCAACCTTGCATACAGAGTTCCAATGCCTAATATCTTCTCTGTAGTCCATTAAAGAATTTGGGGGTTGTATACAGGTATGGAACCTGTTATCCAGAATGTTCGAGACCTGGGGTTTTCTGGATAAGGGTCTTTCTGTAATTTGGATCTCCATACATAAAGGGGCACATATTCGACCGTCGAAGTAAAATCCTTCGACTTTGAATATCGAAGTCAAAGGATTTACCGCATTTCCTGCGATAGAACGATCGAAGGAAAAATCGAACGATTCGAAGGATTTTAATCCATCGATCGAGCGATTTTCCTTCGATCACAAATTGGCTAGAAAGCCTATGGGGACCTTCCCCATAGGCTAACATTGATGCTCGGTAGGTTTTAGGTGGCGAACTAGGGGGTCAAAGTTTTTTTTAAAGAGACAGTACGTCGACTATGGAATGGTCGAATAGTCAAACGATTTTTAGTTCGAATCGTTCAATTTGAAGTCGTAGTCGAAGGTCGAAATAGCCAATTCGATGGTCGAAGTAGCCAAAAAAATACTTCGAAATTCAAAGTATTTTTTATTCTAATCCTTCACTCGAACTAAGTAAATGTGCCCCAAAGTCTACTGCAAAATCATTTAAATGTTAATTAAACCAATAGCATTGTTTCACCTTTAGTAAGGAATAATTGTTTCTTCGTTGGAATCAAGTACAAGGTACTGTTTTATTATAACAAAGAAAAAGGAAATCATTTTTAAAGATTTGAAGAATTTGATTATAATTAATTTTTTTTAATTCCATAAAAAACAGGTGTACTGCCAAACAGAGCTTCCTATAGGCTGCTAGTCCACATGGGTGCCACCAAATAGCCAGTCACAACCCTTATGTTGCATCCCCAGAAACTATTGTCAGACTAGTGTTGCTCCCCGACTCTTTTTACATTTGAATGCGGTTCACGAGTAAAAACTTTTGGGGGCCCCTGGAACAGACACAAGCAAGTTGCCTGATTTTGCAGTCAAGCTCTTGGTTCTGTTGAACATGCGACATTGTATCACTTCCTCAAATGACTGATGAATTGTATGATTTTATTTGTAGAAATGCAGATCTGTCAAAAGAAGAGACTAGGCAAAGCCTCATTATGAGAGATGTACCCAAAATACATTCAGGAAAATGAACAAAGTATTTATATTTACCGGCTTATAGGACTAGTAGGACATTAATGTGACTGTGTTTCTCCTCCAGTTTAAACCCTAATGCAGACTGTTCCCAGGAGAATGTAACCGTCTCTGATGAAAATTTGCAAGTGCTCGGGGTACTCTGCCCAAATTCACCCCAGATCTCTGTCTTTGAGGCAGTCGGTGGCCTGTCCGTACGCGTTTTCACTGACTCCAATACCAGTGACCGGATTCTCTATTTGTTTTACAACTCATTCGCTACAGGAAGTGGTAAGTCAAGAATGGGCAAATATTTCTAAGCATTGAAATCCTTGAGTAGGACACAAAAACGCATTCCATGTATTTCTCATACGCTGCTCCGTGTGGCAACAGTTTAAACAAATCCTAGACATTAAAGGGGTTGTTCACCTTTGAATTAACTCTGAGTATGATGTAGAGAGTGATATTCTGAGACAATTTGTAATTGGTTTTCATTTTTTACTATTTCTGGTTTTTGAGTTATTTATCTTTTTATTCAGCAGCTCTCAGTTTCAGCTATCTGGTTGATAGGGACCAAATTACCCTAGCAACCATGCACTGATTTCAATAAGACTTGTATAGAAAGAAGAGTAATAAAAAAAAGGAGCAATAACTATTAGGGGGTTATTTATCAAAGGTTGAGTTTTACGTAATGTGAGCTTTTTAAAACCTTTAATGAACTGATAACTCAAATGGTTTCTGATTTAGAAGTTTTCCACTCGAATTAATCGAGTTTTCAAGCGAAACCCTCTGAAAAAAACTCAAACATCATGAAGACTACAAACATCTTCAAATGGTTCAAGGGACCTCTGTCATTGACTCCTACATGACCTCAACAGGTTTTAGATGATGTATTTTTTGTATTCAAGCTATTTCCAGGTTCGGGGTATAATAAATCTCGAAAAATATTCAAGTATTTTTTTTTTTTAAAAAAAACAAAAACTTTTTTTTGTGGAAAACACAACTTAACCCTTAATAAATCTTTCCCTTAATGCGTAGCCTTACATATCATTGGTTTTTAAATGCTGCAAAGAGTGTCGGACTGGCTCGGCGGGAAACCGGGAAAAAACCCGGTGGGCCCCGGGCTGCTTCCCAGAAGAGATAAACCTGTGCTGTGGCGCAATATGTTTGCGCATTCGCACAGACACGATGTATGCACGCGGCAGGCCTGGAATTGGAGGTCAGGAGGGGGCCCCAGGTGATTGCCAGGAGGGTCCTTCATTTACAGCCCTGGTGGGCCCCCAAGGCTCCAGTCCAACCCTGGTTGCAAAGAATCAAAAGAAGGCGGCAAATATTTCAAAAACTACAAAATAAAAAAATGAAGGCCAACTGAAAAGTTGCAAAGAATTCGCCATTCTATAATATTCTAAAAGTCCAATTAGAGGTGAACCACCCCTTTAAAAGAGAACCATTGTAAAGGAAGTAAAGAGTTCCCAAAAGCATAGCGCTCAATCTGTAATATATATCATACTCCCTTTCAGTAAATAAATTGTCTTATGTTTAAACTCACTGTGTTGTTTTATTAATATTTATTAATGAAATCTCTAAGAGCCTGTGTCCTGTGGAGGAAACACACGTGGTATCTCTGGAACCATCTCCAGCCCCAGTTATCCTAACAGACACCCAGACTTTGCCTTTTGTGTTTGGCACCTGGACGCACCAAAGAATACCAAGATCCAGTTGTCATTTAGTGAAATCTTGTGAGTCTTACCTAGATTTTATTTGCATGTGTTAATTGTGTGCGTTGTTGATATTTCTTGATAAGAGAGTGACAAAACTAACACATTCTTGGATCTAAATAAAATGACGAGGTCTTCTGTTAGTACAAGTATTGGACCTGTTATCCAGAATGCTGGGGACCTGGGTCTGGATAAAGGATCTTTCCGTAATTTGGATCTTCATACCTTAAGCCTACTAGAAAATCATTTAAACATTAAATAAACCCAATAGGCTGGTTTTGCTTCCAATCAGGATTAATTATATCTTAGTTGGGATCAAGTACAAGCTACTGTTTTATTATTACACAGAAAAAGGCAATCATTTTTAAAAATTACTATTATTTGGATAAAATGGAGTCTATGGGAGATGGTCATTCTGTAATTCAGAGCTTTCTGGATAACGGATCCCATAAGAAAATATCACTTTTTTAATATATTGTGGCATAGAATGTGATTTCTGAGCTAATGAAAATGTTTCATTAATGTATGCTGAAAAGTTTCTCAAAATGACATCATCTTTCATGACAAAAAAAAAACAACAGTTTTTGGGTGGTGGTCCCCTTTAAAATAAAAAACATGAAGCAAAGAGTCCATCACGACCTTATCAGAATTCCCAGTGAGCCTCAAAATGAACCTGGCAGAACCCTTTCCAAAAGCCCAGTTTACACCAAATGAAGGTTTAATAATGGTGAATCTATTCCTGTGATGTTTTCAAAGGAGAACTTGTCACTAAAATATACTTTTTTGTACTAGAAACATTTCTGGGTATTGTTTTAGCATTTCCACCCATGTTACAGAACTGCAATGCGCTATATACAGTTCAACAGTTAAAAAAAGGCACAACATTTTCCACCACGCCCCTTTCTGTGGTCACACCCCCTAATTACCATGTTCATTTTACAAAATTTGGCAGGTTATAAAAGTTTGAAAATAATTCTCCTTAACTAAACTGTTTTTTTGTGTCTCAAAATTGTAGTATCTTATTTGCACCTGTTCTGTTCTGGGCTCTCTGCTAAAAGCCAATTAAGTTAGAAACTTTGTTTCTATTTCTGGCTGTTCAGTGCAGAGAAAATAAGGACTTTCCAGTACAAATGAGGGACTGTGGGTTGAGCTGTCAAAAAAGGGACTGTCCCTCCAAAAAAGGGACAGTTGGGAGGTATGGTTAAAGGGGTTGTTCACCTTAAAGGAGAAACAAACCCCTTATTAAAAAAGAACCCTACCCCCCCACCCCACATAGACCACTCTCCCTCCCCCCCCCCCAGCCTAACGGCTACCCCAGGGAAAACTCTTATTGGTATGAAGAAACCGTGGGGAAACAATGTAAAATGCGGGAAAACTTAAAACATGATGACGTAAATTGGGGATTATACTGTACTGAAATCTACTTTAAAGGAATAGTAACACCAAAAAATAAAAAGTTTTACAGTAATATAATGTACTGATGCTATACATTGGTAAAAGTTATGTTTTTGCTTTTAGACTACTGTAGTTTATGTAAATAGACTAATGTGTAGCCATTCAGGCTAAAAAGGCAACAGGAAACAAGTAACCTAGCAGATAACATATAAGCCCTGTAATCGATTCTACAGATTGCATCTGGTTTTTGCTATTTAACCTGTGCTTGAATGGCTGCCCCCATGGCTACACAGCAGCTTGTTTATATAAACTATAGTAGTACTTATCTGTTATCTACTGTGTATCCTGTGCTTGAATGGCTGCCCCCATGGCTACACACCAGCTTATTTATATAAACTATAGTAGTACTTATCTGTTATCTACTATGTATCCTGTGCTTGAATGGCTGCCCCATGGCTACACAGCAGCTTGTTTATATCAACTATAGTAGTACTTATCTGTTATCTACTGTGTATCCTGTGCTTGAATGGATGCCCCCATGGCTACACAGCAGCTTGTTTATATAAACTATAGTAGTACTTATCTTTTATCTACTGTGTATCCTGTGCTTGAATGGATGCCCCCATGGCTACACAGCAGCTTGTTTATATAAACTATAGTAGTACTTATCTGTTATCTACTGTGTATCCTGTGCTTGAATGGATGCCCCCACGGCTACACAGCAGCTTGTTTATATAAACTACAGTAGTGTTTGTGAATCAAACACACAACTTTTACCAGTGCAAGTCAACAGTACATTATATTTTCATTACTTTAAAACACTTTCATTTTTTGGTGTTATTGTTCCTTTAAAGGCAAACCACAGCTTTAACGTTGTTTGTGTTGATCCGAGTACTGGTTTAGATTCATGCTCTGTCTCTTTTAACTTTGCAGTTTAGAAATCGACCCACTGTGCCGGTTTGACTTCATTGCAGTGTATGACGGCCCCTCCACTAGTTCTCCTCTGCTGGATCTTCTATGTGGCCGCACCACAGCACAGCTGGAAACCTCCTCCAATTCTGTGACGTTGATGCTGAGCACAGATTACGCCAATTCCTACTTTGGATTCTCTGCTGCTTATAAAGCTTTACCGAAATCCAATACAAGTATGTGGGATATATATAACCAGGCACATTAGTTGATTACAAATAAAAACACTGCTGGAGCTTATGGAAGGATTGTGCCGCCTCCAGATCAGCTTGGATTCTATACGAATGTGTCAGTATAGCCTTAAAGGGATTGTTCACCTTTGAGAACTTTTTTTTTTTAAACTGTGTTTTTTATTTGTAAGTACATGAAAAAAAAAAGTGGTACATTTCCAGTCTGATACAATATCCAATGCATGACATGAGTTCCAAGGTGCACAGATCAAGGTCAATCCATATAACATCATTATACATACCTTTGAGAACTTTTAGTATGATGTAGAGAGGAATATTCTGAGACAATTTGCTATTGGTTTTCAGTTTTTATTATTATGAGTTATTTAGTTTTTTAATCAGCAGCTCTCCAGTTTGCAATTTCAGCAATCAGGTTGCTAGGGTCCAAATCACCCTAGCAACCATGCATTGATTTGAATAAGAGACTGGGATATGAATAGGAAAGGCATGAATAGAAAGATGAGTAATAAAAAGTCTAAATGTGTAGCCTTACAGAGCATTTGAATTTTAGAGGGGGTCAGTGACCCCCATTTTAAATCTGAAAAGACTCAGAAGAAAAAGTCAAATCATTAAAAAACTATTAAAAATAAATACTGAAGACCAATTGAAACATTGCTTAGAATTGGCCAATCTTTAACATGCTAAAAATGAACTTAAAAGTGAACCACCACTTTAAGCTTATTGTTAGAAAGTCACTATTTTCTGTGAATGTAAAAGTAGAATGAGTGGCCAATAAAAGCTTCCAACTTTACAGACCAATATAGCAAATGATTGGCCTGTGCATTGAGCCCACCCAGCTGCCTGCCCAACCAATATCTGGCTACAAATGTGCTTTATATCCATTGGGCAGGTTAGAACATCCCATCAGACAAGGGCTGCATTGACACGTTGATACAGTCCACTCCCAACAGGTCTGTAATTTAATCCGATTGTTGGCCTGGGGTCTAAACATTCAGCTCAAAGATCTGCTCATGTGGTCATTTAAATCATCTTTAGTGGGTAAAAACTTGGAATCAGAAACAAAATATCCAGAGTTTGATTAATTTACCAGCCAATTGTGACTTACCCTGACTATTTAATTTCCTTTCCCTTGGACCAATCCTTGGGGGTGGGTGCCCTAACATTTAGCACCCCGCCCCCAGATTGGAGCTTTCCTGGGTCATCTACTAAAATCTGATTTTATCTAATTTTTTTAATTAAAAAAACCACAACCAAACCGCTATACCCAATTTGACCTTATTTATTATTTAAAAAACTCAAATTAATTGGTTTTTGGATAACCCTGAAAAAATCGTATGAATAATTGTATTGTATGTTTTTTTCTGGCTTTTGCCCTGAATCGTATGATTTTTTTGGGGTTTTGCCTGAAAACCCCCAAATGATGGATTTCGGGCTAAACCCAGAGTAGACCACATATACTTTCAATTAGGACATGGACTTCAGCCATTAACTTATGCCAGTAGCGTAAGTAAAGGGGGACGGACCCTGGCCCGCTCGCACCCCCTGCTCCCCCGGTAGTTCCGCCACTGACTTATGCTGAGATGGTGGATTTTTGGCTTTTTGCAGCTTCAGGCTTTAACAAGTCTCAAAAAAATTGAGTTTTTTTTAAAAAAAAAAATTGGAGTTTTGCCCCAAAAAGCCCAACCAAATAAATTCTGAGTTTAGTAAATAACCCCCTAAGGGTTTAGCTAAACATGGGATTCTCTGCATCCCTAAGCACATGCATGATTAAACATAACACATTCGCATCATACACTGATTTAGCTGTCATTGTTTTAAAGGGGTTGTTCACCTTTGCACTAAATTTTAGCATGATGTAGACTAGAGAGTGATATTCTGAGATAATATGGTCCAAATATCCCTAGCAACCGTGCATTGATTTGAATAAAACACTGGAATAGGAATAGGAGAGACCTTAATAGAAAGATAAGTAATACAAAGTAGAAATAACAATACATTTGTAGCCTTACAGAGAATTTGTTTTTTTTAGATGGGGTCAGTGACCCCCAGTTGAAAGCTGGAAAAAGTCAGGAGAAGAAGGCAAATAATCAAAAACAAATATTAAAAAAATAAAGACTAATAAAAAGGTTGCTTAGAACTGGCCATTCTATAACATGCTAAAATGTAACGCTGAAAGTTAAATTCCCCTTTAAGGCACAGACAGGAAGTCATTCTGTTATTTCTTTGTAGCCTCCTTGTCCTGCTCTGGAGATGAAATGACAGTGATCATTAATCCATCATACCTTGAAAGCCTGGGATATACAGCAGATGAACTGACGCTGACCGATACAACTTGCGGACCTCTATCCAGAAACCCTGTTGCATTTATTGTTCCATACCAGACTTGTGGGACAGTCAGAAAGGTGAGAAACTGATAATATTTGTGGGCATTGGCAGGTCAGATGTGGTTCTTTATGTATAGTAAAAGAGGCTGGTTAGGAAAAAAATTAGAACCCTTTCTGAAATGTCTCCTAACCAGAAAACATCAGAGCAGCCTCTTTCTTTCTTCTGACAACTTTATTGACTACTTGGTGGTCAGACTGGTCAGAAAATGACCAGCAGGTGGTGCTATTGTAACAAAATGCATTCATATTAACAGTATATGTAACCCATAATATCTTGGAATTAAAAAAATAAATAAATAATGATTGGACATTGCAAAACTGCTTAGAATAACACTGTCATCAAATTTACATTCACTTATCTTTTAGGATTCCTTATTCTTTATAGGGCTTGTAAAGGCAAAAAAATAAAATCCCATCTTTACTTTCTTCAATGAAAAACAAACCTATCTCCAATATACTTTAATTAAAAAATGTTTACTGTTTTTATAAGAAACCTGACTGTATGCAGTGAAATTCTCCCTTCATTTACTGCTGTGGATAGGAATTGTCAGACAGTCCCTAACTGCTCTGCAGGGAAACAATCATACTTATGAACAGCAGGGGGAGCCCCCACCTTACTTCCCAGCCATGCAGAACTCAAGCAGCTTTGTTTGTATACCCTGTAGAGCAGTCGGCGACTGTGTAGAGATTTGTATTGGATTTTATTTTTGCCTTTACATCCCCTTTACATCCCCTTTACTGTTTCCAACTCCAGCTGCAGGGACAAAGATTATGGAGCTAAATTTAAACAGACAGACTTCTATTTGGAGGATTATTTTGCTGCAGCAACTGATTCTTGAGAGTTGGAGAAAGTCTGTATTAAACAATACAAAAACTATAAAATCCACATTAGATTACATGACAACACAGGACCCAGTGCAGTCTGTATATTCTGATTAATCAGTCTTGCTCTATCAGCTTCTAGCAGATATTATTTGACTTGTGCTGTTTTGATAATTTAATGATGATCCCTAAGCAGCCCAGACCACACTGAGCATGTGCACAGTCTTGGTCTTGTAAAGATGTTTAACAAAGTTACAAGATTGTGACCCACTGTGGCCAACTTTGAAAGCATAAATAATTTGTTTGATTAGGCTTGTGGTGCAGTAAGTTCATGTTTATATTTAGTATACAAAATACAGCATTTGTAGCCTTATTCTATTTTAGACTTTACTTTCCCTTTAACTGCCCAAATTTTCCATTGAGGTCTGTGTGTAAGCAGTAATCCATGCAATCAAGATATGGGGGACTTGATTGTACAATTGGAACCTATCATGTGTAATCTGAATAATGCTGCCACCTGGTAAATGTCAATATTGACAATATAACAATATAGACATTTAACTTGTAGGGATTTGATTTGACTTCCTAACGGTTTTTTTTTTTTAATTGGAATTGTCCTCCTGTTTGGCAGTTGGAAGATCATACAATCTCATACACAAACACCATTTCGGCATCATTAGCCAGAGGGCTGATCACTAGACGTAAGCAGGTTCAGATTATTGTGACGTGTGAATTGGACGGCAATACGGTTGTGGAGATAATGTACACGACAGAGGATGATATTATTCAGGAGCAGCGGGACACCAGCAGATACGACGTCGGCCTGTCCTTCTTTACCTCCGAGACCTTTGTTACCCCAGTGCTGGAATCTCCCTACTTTGTGGATCTAAACCAGACGCTTTTCTTACAAGCCACACTGCATCTCCCAGACCCACAGCTGACTGTCTTCACTGACTCCTGCTTTGCCTCTTCTGAACCCAAATTCCAAGCTGCAACGTATGATCTCGTCAGACAAGGGTAGGAACCCAAGTCCCCAAAAAGTAACAGCACTGCATGTCTGGTTCCAGATCAAAAACCAAATGAACGAATCATTTTACAATTACGCTGACCTATAAACGAACGTTTAATATAATTTACACAGACACTTTGCAATTGGTCTTTATTTTTAATAGGGATCCACCGAAATCAGGATTCGGTTCTGGATTCGGCCTTTTTTAAGAAGGATTTGGATTAGGCCAAATTCATGTGCCTGGCCGAGTCGAATCCAAATCCTAATTTGCATATGTAAATTAGGGACGGGTAGGGAAATCACGCGACTTTTCATCAAAGAAGATTTTTTTCCACTTTTTCCTTTCCTGCCTCTAATTTGCATATGAAAATTAGGATTCGGATTTGGTTTGGTATTCAGCCGAATCTTTCACCAAGGATTCGGGGGTTCGGCCGAATCCTAAATAGTGGATTCGGTGCATCCCTAATTTTTTTTTTTTTTTTTTAAATGATTTAGCTTTTTGTTCAGCACAAATCCAGTTTGGAATTTCAGCAGCTGTCTGGTTACTAGGGCACAAATGACCCCAGCGGCAATAAAACTGTAGCTTCACAGAGCAATAGTTTATGCTGCCGGGGTCCGGGACCCCCATTTAAAAGCTTGAGAAAGTCTGAATAACAAGGCAAATAATTAAAAATAACTATTTTAAAACATGAAGACCAATTGAAAACTTGCTAAGAATTGTTAATTCTATAACAGACTAAAAGTTTACTTCAACGGGTCGTTCACCTTTAAATTAACTTTTAGTATGACCCAGAGAGTGATATTCTGAGACAATTTGCAGTTGGTTTTTGTATTTTATTATTTGTGGTGTTTGAGTTATTTAGCTTTTTATTCAGCAGCTCTCCAGTTGGCAATTTCAGCAATCTGGTTGCTAGGGTACAACTTACCCTAGCAACCATGCATTAATTTGAATGAGAGACTGGAATATAAATAGGAGAAGAACTTACTAGAAAGAGAAGTAAAAAAAAAGTAGCAATAACAATACATTTGTAGCCTTACAGAGCATTTGCTTTTTAGACGGGGTCAGCGACACCCATTTAAAAGCTTGAAAAAGTCAGAAGAAAAAGGCAAGTAATTATAAAACTGGAAAAAATAAATAATGAAAACCAATGGAAAAGTTGTTTAGAATTGGCCATTCCATTACATTGTAAAAGTTTACTTAAAGGTGAACCACCCCTTTAGTGGTTAACAATTCATTTAAAATTGTGGTTCACCTTTAAATTCACTTTTAGTATGTTGCAGCATTGCCAAGTCCAGTGTCGTAACTATAAAGGAAACAGATCCCACAGTTGCAGGGGGCCCCGGACTGCAGAGTTTGCTTCCTCTATAGTTTACAAGGGAGTGGGTGGAAGAGGGGCGGAGAGTTGGTAGGATGGGGGATCGGAGTGAGCTGGGCCCCTCTGAAAATTTTTTTGCAAATTATTTGTCTTTTTTATTCTGACTCTTCCCAGCTTCCAAAGAGGGGGGTCACTGACCCCATCTAAAAAAACAAATGCTCTGTAAGGCTACAAATTTACTGTTATTGATACTTTTTATTACTCCTCTTTCTATTCAGGTCTCTCCTATTCATATCCCAGTCTCTTATTCAAATCAGTGTCTGGTTGCTAGGGTAATTTGGACACTAGCAACCAGATGGCTGAAACTGAAAACTGGAGAGCTGCTGAATAAAAAGCTAAATAACTAAAAACACACAAATAATAAAAAAAAATGAAAACAATTGCAAATGGTCTCAGATTATCACTCTTTATATCATACTAGGGGCAGATTTACACATGGTCGAATATCGAGGGTTAATTAACCCTCGATATTCGACCATCGAAGTTAAATCCTTCGACTTCGAATATCGAAGTTGAAGGATTTAGCGCAAGTAGTTCGATTGAACGAAAAATCATTAGATTCAAAGGATTTTAATCCATCGATCGAACGATTTTTCTTCGACCTAAAAAAGCTTAGAAAGCCTATGGGGACCTTCCTCATAGGCTAACATTGACTTTGGTAGCTTATAGGTGGCGAACTAGGGGGTCGAAGTTTTTTCTTAAAGAGACAGTACTTCGACTATCAAATGGTCGAACGATTTTTAGTTCGAATCGTTTGATTCGAAGGTCGTAGTAGCCCAAAGTAGCCAAAAAAAACATTTGAAATTCGAAGTTTTTTTCCTCTATTCCTTCACTCGAGCTAAGTAAATGGGCCCCTAAATGTTCATTTAAAGGGGAACAACTATAGTTATATTATAACATGGTTTTTGCCTAATTTAGGAAGTGCCTTTGTGATTAATCTTGCTCTATCCACTTGCAGCTGTGCGAAGGATGATACCTATCACAACTTTCCATCTGGCAGTGGTTTTGCACGTTTCAGTTTCAGCGCATTCAAGTTCCTGCACTTGCACAATTCTGTTTATCTCAAGTGCCGTGTAGTGATCTGTGATACGAATGACACTGCATCACGCTGCAATCAGGGCTGTATTACCCGGCATCGCAGGGACCTGGGCTCAAGCAAGTGGAAAGCAAATGCTGTCGTGGGACCAATCCGTCTGGGCCATCATACTCACAATGACATTTCAGGTAAGAGGCATTGATATGAATAAGAGACTGGAATATGAATAGGAGAGGCCTGAATAGAAAGAGGAGTGATAAAAAGTAGCAATAACAATTTGTAGCCTTGCAGAGCATTTGTTTATAGATGGGGCCAGCGACCCCCATTTGAACGCTGGAAAGAGTTAGAAGAAGGAGGCAAATACTGTAATTTAAAAACAATGAAAAATAAACAATGAAGCCCAATTTGAAAGTGACTTAGAATTAGCCATTCTATAACATACTAAAAATGAACTTAAAGGTGAACTACCCCTTTAAAGGAATGACAATATTATGCACTGTTGCCCTGCACTGGTAATACTGGTGTGTGTGTGCTTCAGAAAGACTACTATAGTTTATATAAACAAGCTGCTGTGTAGCCATGGGGGCAGCCATTCAAGCACAGGATACACAGTAGATAACAGATAAGTACTACTATAGTTTATATAAACAAGCTGCTGTGTAGCCATGGGGGCAGCCATTCAAGCACAGGATACACAGTAGATAACAGATAAGTACTACTATAGTTTATATAAACAAGCTGCTGTGTAGCCATGGGGGCAGCCATTCAAGCACAGGATACACAGTAGATAACAGATAAGTACTACTATAGTTTATATAAACAAGCTGCTGTGTAGCCATGGGGCAGCCATTCAAGCACAAGGTACACAGTAGATAACAGATAAGTACTACTATAGTTTATATAAACAAGCTGCTGTGTAGCCATGGGGCAGCCATTCAAGCACAAGGTACACAGTAGATAACAGATAAGCTTTGTAGTATACAATGTGATTCTTCAGAACATATCTGTTAGCTATTGTGTATCCTGTGCTTGAATGGCTGACCCAAGTTTTTTTTTTGGCCAAATAGGTCCGTTTTCGATCGTACGAATTGAATTAATAGGGCATTCAATCAAGTTTCAAATCAAAGTTTTCTCCCCCCCCCAAAATATGAGATTTTTCAAAGTCCACCAATTGACTCCAAATAGGTTCGAATTTTTAAAGAGACGGTACATAATAAATTTAGATATTTGAATTTTCTAATTTTTTTCAATTCCCAATCGAATTTGGACTATTCCCTAGTCGAAGCACACAAAAATTAGCTCGAAATTCAAATTTTTTGGAGTCGAAAATTCACCTCGACCTTTGATAAATCTGTCCCTTACATTTTTTTGGTGTTACTGTTCCTTTGATAAATGAGTTGTGAGGGTTCCAATCAGAAGCACTGTATGAATGTTCATCTTTGAGGCTCGGTTTACCCTCGACATGTTTTATTTATTATTAGATTATGATTAGACTCCGTTGTTTTCTGCTGTACATTGAAAGGCTCCGATTGTGTTCATCTTGTTTCTCTCTGCAGAATCTATCGGTGAGGAGGATGGATCCAAAGCAGAACATGGCAGTTTCTATTTGTTTGGAATCCTTGTTTTAGTGGCCAATGTTCTCATAGTGTCACTGCTAGTGCTGCGCTCCTCTAGGAAACAACGCGCTGCTTATAGATACCATCCTGTACCCACTCAGTAACATGAAAATAAAATCCTCTCTGGCCTTCATCTCAGGTGGAAATACATTAAAGGGGTCGTCACCTTCCAAAACTTTTTTCAGTTCAGTTGTTTTCAGATTGTTTACCAGAAATAAAGAGTTTTTCCAATTACTTTCTGTTTTCTATGTGTGACTGTGTTTTCTAATATTGAAGTGCAAGTCTAATTTTTCACCTTCTAAAGCCGCTCTGGGGGGGGGTCGCTGACCCTGTAAACTGTTCTAAATCGATATGTTTAGTTGATTTGTTATCATTGTCCCTGCTGAGCAGAATCCCTGAGTTTCATTAACTGTTAGAATTGATACAATAGTAGCAAAGACTCCAGAGATGCTGCTGAGAAATTTATCAACTAAGGGGCAGATTTATCAAGGGTCGAAGTGAAAATTCAAATTAAAAAAATTCGAATTTCAAACTCTTTTTGTGTACTTTGACTAGGGAATAGACCAAATTCGATTTGAAAATTTGAATATGGAAACTTATCATGTACTGTCTTTTTAAAACTTCAACCATTCATCCTCTAAAATCTGTTTTAGCCTATGGGGGACCACATAGAACCTATTTGGAGTCAATTGGTGGACTCTGAAAAATCTAAGTTTTTTTTAGAAAAAACTTTGATAGAATATTTTGTTACTTCTTCGATTGGTACGATTCGAATTCAAACGAAAACGGCCTATTCACCCGAAAATAAAACTTTTTGGCTGGTCTTTTTTTTATTCGAATTTCGAAGTTTTTTATATTAGGAAATTCGACCCTTGATAAATCTGACCCTTGATGTTGCAAAATTGTAACAGAGCAGAATCGGCACCTGATTTACTAATCTCCAACACCAGAGACAGGAACATTAAACTTTAAACTTAGATTTTGGAAAAATGGTAAAAAAATAAAAACTAATTGGAAAAAATCTGAAAACATGTTTGGAAAGTGAACAACCCCATTGAGCTGGTGTAGAAAACCGGTACATTGTAATTTCCCTTTTTAAATTTTATATTTGATATAAAAATATTTTGAAATCATTCATATCTTGATGGTTGTTTCACATCTCCGTGAAAACGCCAATATTACATGAAATTGTAATTTGGGATTCCAATAAAGTGTAAATTGAAAAATCAAATCCAGCTGTTTGCAGTAGGGAGTACTGGTATTCGCTTTGGGATTCAGGCCGAATGAGAGCCATTTTCGTCTGGATTTGAATTCGGCTGAATCTAAGAGCCTGGCCAACCTGAATCTGAAACCAATAGAGCTGTAAAAAACTCTGCTCATGCCTAGTTTATGCATCAGGTTCAGGGTCGGACTGGGGGCCCCCTTCTGGCCTCCCTTCCCGCCCCTACTTAGAGCCGCAGCTCGTGAAGCATGTGCCGAAGTCGGAGCGGCCCCGTATATTTTTTTATTTTGTGGAATCCCAGGTGGGGAGAGGGGGTCTGGCCCGGCGGGGGCCCATGAGGGTCAGGGCCCACCGGGTTTTTTCCAGGTGGCCCACCGGGCTAGTCTGACACTGATCAAGTTATACTGCTTGTGCACCCGCTCTTACACCACAGATGAAGAGCTTGGATTTGTCCTGGGTAACTTTAGTGCCTTTTATGACATAAACCTGAAAGCGTTTTGAGGGCTGAAAAAACGATTCAAGTGCCAAACTGCAACTAAAAGAGGTTGTTTAAATTAACGTTTAGTACAATGTAGAGATTGATATTGTGAGATAAGGCTAGGATCGCCCCTATAGAAAGTGGATGGAAACCAGCAGAAGCATGTAGTTGTAATATTGGTGTAGGAGCATCTCAGATCATTTTAGCTGGTCATGTGCTTTCAGAAAGATCCAGCACTTTAGGATGGAACTGCTGTCTGGCAGGCTGTTGTTTTTCCGACTCAATGTAACGGAATGTGTCGCAGTGGGACTTGGATTTTTCTATTGAGTGTTGTTCTTAGATCTACCAGGCATCTGTTATCTTGTGTTAGGGAGCTGCTATCTGGTTACCTTCCCATTGTTCTGTTGGTGTGTGGAATAACTGTTTATCAGAGCACAAGTCACATGATTGGGGCAGCTGGGAAATTGACAATATGTCTAGCCCCATGTCATATTTCAAAATTAAATATAAAAACATCTGTTTGCTCTTTTTGAGAAACAGATTTATTTCTCTATAAAAAGATATTGCATAAAACAGCTCATATGTAAAACCCAGCTTCATGTAAATAAACTTTTCATAATAATATACTTTTCTAGTAGTATGTGCCATTGGGTAATCATAAATAGAAAACTGCCATTTAAAGAAAAATAAGGGCTGCCCCCTGGGACTGTATGATTTACAGTGCACACAAACATACCAACAAACCATACATGTTAGGTCACATGAGCCAATTAACAGACAGAGTTGTGTCTTTTGCTTTCACACTTCTTCCTGTTACAGTTAGAGTTGAAGTATTTCTGGTCAGGTGATCTCTGAGGCAGCACACAGACCATCACAAAATGGTGGTTCAATTATGTAAAAGGGTAATATTTACATAAATATATATACCAGTTTGGTAAGCATCTTTAATATGCCACTTAATATGATATAAACAATCTATTGCTTAAGTGTTCATTTTGGGGAATAGTTTTCCTTTAACTTTGAAAAAAACATATTTCCCTATGACAGTATCCCTTTAACGATTGGGACAAGGAAACTATATATTTGCTCCAGTCATTCATCAGGCATTAACTAAATGGGCTCCCTTAGTTAATAGATTACTATAATAGATCACCGTTGCCAAGCTCTGTGACACAGATACAATTTGCACAAGATTTACAAACAGGAGCACAAACTGCACCCGTGTTGGTGTATAACTTTAGCCTTGTGGAATTCATGGATCCTTGTGTGGAAATAAATGACAGGCCTGTTATTAAATACAATTATTATTATTTTTATTATTAAATAAGGCCCAGTGACAACCATTTGCTTAGTAAACTAGAAGATAATATTTTTCTGTTACTGCTAAATGACTCCTTTTCTTTTCCCCAACCGACTCCTGCTGTGCCTGTACCCGACTCCATGTTTCACTGGTAGGCCTGCAATCCTGGACAGCTTGCACCTACATTAGGGGGCAGATTTATTAAAGGGGACCTGTCCCCCTAAGAAATAATTTCAAAATTTTTTCTATCATATTAGTTGAGCAAAATAAACTTTACTTACACTGTATTTATGATTTAAATTTTGTTTCCTTCTGTTTTGGAATTATACAATCACAGCAAGCAGGCGGCTGCCATTTTGTGGACACGATTATTAAGGGAAATTGTGTATCACCCCAAAATCTTGTGTATGAAACAGAATGGGGGACCTAATGTCCATGTGCAGTGCCGTACACAATTATAGAGCCTGAGGAGGGAACGGGGAATGTGAGGAGAGCAGTGACATCTAAGAAGTGCTGAATGGAAAGTGAAAGTAATTGACTGCGCCTCCTCTATGCCACGGGCATAGAGGCGGGGCAGGTAATATTTGATTGACAGTTTAGATATTTAAACACCTTTATAACAGGTATGGATGTTTTAATGAAAACATTTTTTGGGGTTCCATATTTAATTTGGAAAGGACTTTCATTATGCAGTTTATTTATGTGTAGGTGACAGGTCCACTTTAAGGCAATTCAAATATGAAATCACACATTTGAATTTTAATCCCCCTATTCAAATGTGAGATTGATCACACCATGGCCATGGAAACAGTCTTAATTCAAATATTCACCACCTAAAACCTGCAGAGTTCATGCACAAGTCAATGGCAGAGGTCCGTTGAGTCATTTGGAGATGTTAATAGCCTTCCTGACATTCGAATCAAATTTTTGGAGAAAAAATTAGATTTGTACGAATGGAACACGAGTAGAATGTTCAGGTTGTAACTATTCGATCGAATATTAGCCATTCGAATTTGTTCTTAAATAACCTCCCAATTGAATGGCGAGTATATTCGAATTTAAAAAAAAAAAAAAAAAAAAAAAAAAAAAACAAAAACTCACATGAATCAGAAATTCGACCTTTGATTAAAGGCCTCCCCGTGTTTGAACGGGTTGCCCATTACAAAAAGGCACATTTATCAAAGATCGAAGTTTCAAATTCATGTAAGTTTTTAAAAACTCCCCCTCACTGCCATAAACTGAAAATTAACCAATTGAAAATGTATTAAAAAAAAAAAAACTGAATTTTTTAAACTTGGATGAATGGAATCGACCCAAAAACTCGAAAAAAATTCATTTGAGTTTCAAAAACTTGATTTGTTTTTTCTCCCAAAAAAAAAAAATTAAATTGACAAACAGCAGGTTTTAGGTGTCGAATAGTCAAATTTGAGTTTTTAAATGGTCAGGGTATGATAAAATCGAATTTTTTTTAAAAAACCTCAAACCAAATTTAAATAACTCCCTAGTCGAATTTGACAGTTTTTAGTCGAATTTTGACTAGAAATTTTGAATTTTAAATCTAGTGTTGCTAGCAATGGCACTTAATAAACACAGGGCCCAGGACTGCAGGTCTTCACTCTTCTTCACTCTAATTTTAAATATTTGTACCACGTGACAGCTTGTGCATTCCCCATGCATTGCCGAAACATCTCTTGATCATCTCGTTTAGCTGTGCCGTGATCTGCATCTAGATAGTCCTGGATTTATCGCTTTTAGAAAGGCAGTTTCAGTAGGCACATTACACTGGCCTAGACCAGATCACAAGAACGACTGTGTAAATCCAGACAAAATGACATTATTATATTACTACACAAGAAATAATCTTTCAGAAAAGCAAGTACGGTATACGTCTTCCCTTTCAGGCCTCTGCATTTTTAGTAGCCGGTATGTGAGAGCTGCATTGTCTTTAAAGGAGAACGAAAGGCTAAAATTAAGTAAGCTTTATCAGAAAGGTCTATATAAATACACCAGTAAACCCTCAAAGTAATTCTGCTCTGAGTCCTCTGTCAAAGAAACACCACATTTCTTTCCTTCTATTGTGTACACATGGGCTTCTGTATCTGACTTCCTGTTTTCAGCTTAAACCTCCAGGGCACGGCCTTGAGCATGCTCAGTTTGCTCCTCTCCCCCTCCCTCCTCCCATCCCTGCTGTAATCTGAGCTCAGAGCTGTAAGTAAGCAGGGAGAGACTGAGGCAGGAAGTGATGTCACACCAAGCTTATATGGCAGCTTCCATCCTGAACAAACAGAGACAGTGTCTAGAGCTGTTTACTCAGGTATGGTAAAGCATTCTGCAGAATAAATATAATGTTCTAGCTTGCACTATTGTGGCTAATATATTGGCAATAAACTGTCTTGGAGCTTTCCTTCTCCTTTAATACTTTATAAGTAGGGATGCACCGAATCCACTATTTTGTATTAGGCCGAACCCCACCGAATCCTTCGCGAAAGATTCGGGCGAATGCCGAACCGAAACCTAATTTGCGTATGCAAATTAGGACGGGACATTTTTTTTCAGCCGGGCAGAAAGATTTGGCCGAATCCAAATCTTGCTGAAAAAGGCTGAATCCTGGATTCAGTGCATTCCTATTTATAAGCATTTCAGGCTGCTGACATTTTCATGTACCGAGTCAATAAACTCCTAGAGGCACATTTATCAAAGGTCGAATTTCTAATTCATGTGAGTTTTTTTTTTTAAACTCCTTAAAATTATAACATACAATTCGATTGGAGGGTAATTTAAAAAAAAAAAAAAAAAAACAAAATCGATAAAACTCACACGAATTTTACCAACTTGAAAATTCGAATCGAATTAGACTAAACTTGATTCAAGTTTTTTTTCTCTGAAAAAAACTCAAATATCAGGAAGGCTAGTAGTAACAAGTGCAAATTGGTCCCCAGACCTCTCCCACTGACTTATACATGGACTCGGCAGGATTTAGGTGGCGAATAGTCGATTTCGGGTTCCTAAATGGCCAGAGGTTGATAAATCTCGAAATTCAAATTCGAATCTAAAACTCGAATCAAGTTTGGATAATTCACAATTCGAATTTTAGAGTTTTGACCATAACAAAAATTCGAATTTACAATTCGACCCTTAATAAAGGTGCACCCTAATGTCACCGCATGACTTCCCATAACGAACAACAGTCAACACTTTCTTAGAAACACTCCACTACCCATATGACTTGTCTAATCCTGTCTGACAATGTATCAATCATTCATGTTGTTTTCCAGGTGAAGACTTGTTACATGGGCACCTTTTTCTGTCCAGATAGTAGGAATGAACAGAATCCAGGATTCGGTTCGGGATTCGGCCGAATCCTTCTGCCCGGCCGAATACTTCTGCCCGGCCGAACCAAATCCGAATTAGCATATGCAAATTACGGACGGGGAGAGAAATCTTGAAATCTTTTTCTCACAAAACAAGGAAGTAAAAAATGTTGTTCTCTTTAACCCCTAATTTGCATATTAGGAGTTGGTTCGGTTTTCGGCCGAATCTTTCGCAGAGGATTCGACGGTTTGGCCGAATCCAAAATAGTTTAGGCGCATCCCTACCAGATAGTAAACTTACATTGAGCACACATAACACTGAGCAAAGAGATGCCAAGTGTAAATCAGTTTGTAAGTGGCAAGTGGAATCAGCTATGAATAAGTACCGGAGGGTACGAAACGCGTAAGGTGGAGTATCATGGGGTCAGTCTGCGGAAATGGTTTTTAATTTACATCTTTGAATAAATTATGGATTTTTAATAATGTTACAGCAATTTTTTGGAATATTTGTGATATGTGCCTTGGGAACCGGTACATTTCCCTTTAATTTTGGTCCTTTCAGATTGACCATTTAATTACACTAGGAAAGTGTAGGGAAAGGCCAGTTTTATTCCTATGAAACACCGGAAATGTCAGATGTGTGATGATCACAAATACCGTTGCAGCTGCAGTTATCTTTCCCATTGGATTCTGGCTGGCCATTAGGAAGTAGATTTCCAACGCTTCCAGGGTATGACAGGGAAACGGTGCATTTACTCTTTAAGACATTCATTAAAAGATCAAGTCTAGCATCCAAATGCTGCTGCAGGCTTTCCATCTTGTTATCAATATGGTCCAAGAGAGTTCTCTCCATTTGCTCCATGCGCACACAAACCATTTTCTCTATGTTGCTCTGGCTCTTCCCGTCCCTGTAAAAAAAAAATAAAACATATGAAGATCCATACAAAATGGATTCATTTGCATTAGTAAAATAGAATCAATGAAAGCAGCAACCAATGCTTTAACAGGCGCAGATATCCAATATATAGTTATGCAATTGATTTACCTTCTTGCACAGGTTAAAGGGGAAGTAAAGTCTAAAATAGAATACTGCTAGAAATGCTGTATTATGTATACTAAACAAACTTACTGCACCACAAGCCTAATCAAACAAATGATTTATGCTTTCAAAGTTGGCCACAGGGGGTCACCATCTTGTAACTTTGTTAAACATCTTTGCAAGACCAAGACTGTGCGCATGCTCAGTGTGGTCTGGGCTGCTTCGGAATCGTCATAAATTTTCAAAACAGCACAAAAAATCTGCCAGAAGCCGATACAGCAAGACTGATTAATAATCAAAGAATACAGACTGCACTGGGTCCTGTGTTGTCATATAATCTAATGTGGATTTTATAGTTTTTGTATTGTTTAATATAAACTTTCTCCAACTCTGCAGAACCACTGGCTGCAGCAAAATAATCCACCAAATAGAATCACAGTTTCTCTGTTTAAATCTGGCTCCATGATCTTTGTCCCTGCAGCTGGAGTTGGGAACAGTAAAGGGGATGTAAATGCAAAAATAAAATCCAATACAAATCTCTACACAATCACCGACTGCTCTACAGGGAAACAAACAAAGCTGCTTGCGGTTTTTAGAATCTAATGAAAAGGTCACAGGAATTGTATCTGAGAAAATTGCCAGGAATTGTATCTGAGAAAGGTTTATAATAATCTCTCTAAACAGAACTGACGAGTGCTTATTTGGTTCCAACACATGTAGAGGCACATTTTGTCAAAGGTCAAATTTCGAATTCATGCCAGTTTTAAAAACCATGAACTCGAAGTTCGACCAATCGGAATTTATTAAAAAAAAAAAAAAATCAAATTTTTTAAACTTGGGTCAATAGAAATTTGATTTGAATTTTAAAAACTCGATTTGAGTTTTTTCCCCGAAAAAAACTCGAATGTCAGGAAGGCTACAAACAAGTCTGTCTCCTATTCACTTAAACAGCAGTTCGGCAGGTTTACTGGGCGAATAGTCAAATTCGAGTTCTTAATGAGCCAGAGTATGATAAATCTCGAAAATCTAATTTTTTGAAAAACTTGAATCAAATTTGAATAACTCCCTAGTCGAATATGTCAGTTTTGACCATAAAAACTTCGACAATTCGCATTTTTAAACTGTCCCATAGTATCTGTGCATAGCAGACTGGGGTTTAATACAATGTTGCTACTGAATCCGTACTCTTATAGGTTCACATTGGAACTGTGCTTTTGTCAGACGAGTCTCAGAAGTGCATCAGGCTTTGTGGAAGTGGGAAAGTGCTGAGAGGACAGGTCTTCCACCACCCCTAGACACGCGAGATGACTTCTAACTTACACATATCTGCTCTGCCCTTTCATTACCCTAGTGAATACCATTGTTACTCACCTTGCTGGAACACAAGGCTCCTCTTTGTCTTGAAGTTGCTCACATGCATGAGGGACATTGTCTAAACAAAAACTTCGCAGGAGAGGCATCAAAGACTCATGGCTTGTCCCACCTATACAACCCAATGGATTCTGCAGAAGTGAGGCCATGGCTGACTTAACCTCCGAGGAAGGTTGTCCCACATCAAGTCTGTGTTCTTGAGATACTGGAAGATTTGGGGTTTGAGTGTGTACAATTTCAGTACTAGCACTGGGCAATTTGCTGGATTCAAAGTTGGGAAGTTTAGGCTCAGCAGCCTTTGTATTTCTACCCACACCACGGTCAAAGGCGCTAAACATCTGCAGAAAGTGTCCACCAAATGGGCTCTGATGCTTAAGAAAGTAAAACAGCAATTAATATTTTGAAACTAAATATCAAAGAAAATGTGAAGATCGGCCTATAGTATGCGATTCATTGCTAGATTTTACAAACGTAATATCAAGGCATCAGCAGCACAGATCTTTCAAAATCACTCTACGCCCATTGCAGCTATTCAGGAAACAGGTATGGGATCTGTTATCCACAACATTCAGGACCTGGAGGTTTCCGGATAAGGGATCTTTCCGTAATTTGGATCTCCATACCTTAAGTCAACTAAATTTAAACATTAATCAAACCCAATAGGGTTGTTTTGTCTCTTGTAAGAAATTATTATATCTTAGTTTTGATCCAGTACAAGGTATTGTTTACTCATTACAGAGTAATGGAAATGTTTTTTGTAAATGTGAATTATTTGATTAAAATGGAGTCTATGGAAGACGGACTTCCCGTAATTTGGAGCTTTCTGGATAACGGATCCCATACCTGTACTAACATTGCCCCTGGAGGACTTCATTAAATGACAGTGCACTAGACTAGGTTGGTCCACAGATACAGATAACTATGAAGAGTCATACACTGTGGGAGCTGTATTAAAAAAAAACAAAAAAAAAACTTCAACACATATCTTGCCAAATAAATAAATACATGAGTGTGTATGTATATCTAGATCTGGTTTTAAAGTTATTTGGAAATGTATATGGAAATCAGAATTTGTTTATTCACTTTTCTGGTTGTGACTTTTGAACAATGTAGCAAGTCAGGTCTCCACTAGGACAGAATCTTGAAAGAACTATATGAGGATTGAGAGTGGCCATACATGGGGCAACCAAATGGCCCAAAAGTGCCATATACATCCACAGCCACTTTTCTATTATTTTGTTTATTCGATTCATCTGCACAAATGATTAGAACAGCAGGAAGTGAAGAGGAAGTGTCAAGACAGATAATCCTTGATCTACCAATATTGGAAGATTATTTTTCTAAATGCCCCTGACTGGTTATGCTAATCCAGATGGTTGGGAGGTATGGGTGAAATAGGCCAAAATGCCAGACCAAATCTGGGCATACATGGGCTGCTTACTCTCTGGTTTGCAGATTATCCCTGCCAATTTACATTTTTCAAGAATTGAAACAAAGAAGCATATTGTCTACTCACCTTCTGCTGAGCACGCACCATACCCATCAGTTGCTCTGCACCAGGTGAAAGCTTCCCACCCATGCTGTCCATTATACTCTGTACTCGGTCCAGGTCAATAGCAGGACCCAAAAAAGAAGCTGCCGGAGAGCATCTTTCAGAGACTGAAGAAATCTGTACTGAAATCCTACAGAGGACCACACGTTGTTTTCCAGACAGGGAGAGGAGCTGGTGAGAGCAGAGTAACATGATGTTTTAAAAGGATTCTGTCATGATGGTTATGGTGTAGTTTTAATTTCTAAATTACACTGTTTACACTGCAAATAATTCCCTCTACAGTATAACATTTCATTTCTGAACCAGCAAGTGTATTTTTTTAGTTGTAATATTGGTGTGTAGGTGCATCTCAGGTCATTTTGCCTGGCCATGTGCTTTCAGAAAGAGCCAGCACTTTAGGATGGAACTGCTTTCTGGCAGGCTGTTGTTTCTCCTACTCAATGTAACTGAATGTGTCACAATGGTACCTGGATTTTACTATTGAGTGCTGTTCTTAGATCTACCAGGGAGATGTTACCTTGTGTTAGGGAGCAGCTATCAGGTTACCTTCCCTTTGTTCTGTTGTTAGGCTGCGGGGGGGGGGGAAGGAAGGGGTGATATCACTCAAACTTGCAGTACAGCAATAAAGAGTGACTGAAGTTTATCAGAGCACAAGTCATGACTAGGGGCAGCTGGGAAACTGACAATATATCTAGCCCCATGTCAGATTTCAAAATTAAATCTAAAAAAAAAAAAAAAATCTGTTTTTTTCAGTGCATAATTCTACTGGAGCAGAACTATTAACTGATGCATTTTTTCCCATGACAGTATCCCTTTAACTACAAGTAGATTACATTCTCTCTTATTTGAATCAGTCAGATAAACATAGGGAAGTGGATTAATTGATACAAACAATAATTCCACCGGAGAATGGAATTATTATTATTTGTATCCTGAAGTTTATGTGGACCTGGCGAATCCCACCACTGTATGATTGAGCAAATTGACAATACTACACCAAGGAGATATCCAATTTGTGTTTGAATCTTGTAAGTGGATTAATTGGTAGAGAACAAAAGCACATACACTTTGAGAATAAAGAGTCTCAGCATTTTTCTTTCTCCTATAATATCTTAGGCTCAAGTGAAAGAAAGAAATAAAGAATGATTATTTTTTTAATCGCAGAGAGAACCATGCAAAACAATGTACTCGTCTGCCACTGGCCTATATCCAGCATTTGGATCAGACTAAGTTAGCAGATAACAGATTTTTTCTATTTGCAATGGAAACTGTTGGTGCTTTATACATAGAGAATGATAATCTAGTTAAGCAATTTTTGATACCTTGACTTTGCAAGATGCTACAGGGAAATCCAACGTGAGATGAGTCTCATACAGAGTTATAGAACCATCCTCTCCAGAACCTGCAACCGTGTACGTTTTACTTGCTCTGTCAGTCCCTAAATATTCCTCCTCTTGTCCTTCCTGCGATACTCTGTAAACCTCTATGGTGCGAGCTTGGCTGCAGATGTTAAGACTCAAGATTCGTTCTGTCCCTTGAGCAGAGCAGCACAAAACCAACTCACATGGACTACTTGTTTCTGATGATGGTGCTCCTAAAATCACACACTCCTCCCTGAAAAGAAAAACAGGAATCATAACTAAAACAAAGTATATTTGTCACGGTAGAACCCCAATTTTACATTTCTCAGGGGACCAGGAAAAAACAGAATTATGTAAAATTCAGGAAAATGTAAAATCAGGGAAATTTGTTCAAACAACTTATTCCTGTAAGTCTCAAAAGGATATAAGCGCAGGAGTCAGTTTTACTTTGAAATTACTGTGTCGATAAAAAGGGTCAAGCATTGCAGTTTGGGGGGGGGGGCATGTACAAGACCTCTCTGAGAGTCACATGAACAAACTAAAACAATAAGTAATTAGTGCATGACTGTATGAGGTGTAGCCTAATTGCAATCGACTATTTACAGACAGAACCAGGCCTGGACTTACATACCAGGTGCCCATAGGCCTGCTCTGCTCGTCGCCCCATCCTCTTTCCTGCTTCCTTCCACTTCCTGTCCCGCCCCCTCTCTGCGTCCATCACAGCACTGAAGATTGGTGTGCAGGACATTTGCAAATTCCCCATGCATGTTCAGTTCCCATAACTGCTGCTCCTGAATTTCTGCCGCCCTAGGCCCGGGCATCTGGGCCCGAACAGAACCATGGCAAGATATGCATCTGGTTAGCATTTTAAAGATCTTTAATTCACTAATATTCAAAAAGAACAACCAGCAACTTTGGGTAAGATTAGGGCAACATTTTAATGTAAAATCCATGTAAAAAACATGTAAAATGAGGAGAAAGCCCCATTGAAATGCCTTATAAATTAGTGGGACCATGAAAAATAAAAAATGTAAAATGCAGGGAAACTTAAAATTTGGAGGGCCACATAACACATAAACCCCCAAAATACCCATCACAGTTACCTTCAAAAAGTATGAATAAATGCCATTTTCTATGCTGAAATCCAGCTGTTTAACAGTTCTTCTCTTTCTGAATCATTTGAAATCCTGGCAGGGAATGAGGGACTAAAACACTGATGTTACAAATTGTATCAACTTCTCCTCAGCTTACAGACAGCATGCAGGAACTACATAACCCATAATGCATTGCACTGTTCCTTATTGAAATCACGTGTGCAGGGAATTGTGGGGTTTTGAGGACAGATGGCTGCTGATACAAAGTAACAGTAGTCAGACAGCTCAGCAAAGTAGTCAGACAGATCAGCAGAAGAGCAGGGGGCTAGGCTTAGGGAACAGTTTCAAACTATTAAAAATCATGAAAATTCTGCATATTTTTTAATTGATGTATATTGCAAAAGGCTTACGTTATATTTGTGTTGACTTCCCATTAAATATGAGAGTGATTTGCATGCTGGAACTACATAACCCACAATGCATTGCACTGGGATTTTCTGTTCCTTATTGTAAATACGTGTGCAGAGAATTGTGGGGTTTGGATGATGCAGACTGAGGACAGATGGCTGTTGATACAAAGTAACAGTAGTCAGTCAGCTCAGCAAAGTAGTCAGACAGATAAACAGGAGAGCAGGGGCTAGGCTTAGGGAACCATTAAAATCTGAATATTTTTTAATTGATGATGTATTTGCTTGAAATTATGTTTACTTTTCAAAAAGCTTAAAAGGGATTGTTCACCTTTAAATTAACTTTCAGTATGATGTAGAGAGTGATATTCTGAGACAATTTGCAATTCGTTTTTAGCTTTTCTTATTTGTGGTTTTTGAGTTATTTAGCTTTTTTTCAGCAATTTGTGACTTAATTTGTTGCTAGGGTCCAAATTACCCTAGCAACTATTCATTGATATGAATAAGAGACTGGAATATGAACAGGAGAGGCCTGAATATGAAGACGAGTAATAAAAAGTAGCAATAACAATAAATATGTAGTCTTAAAAAGCATTTGTTTTTTAGATGGGGTTAGAGTTGCTTTTCCTTTTTTGGAAAATAAAATTAGGGATGCACAGAGCCGAATCCCCGGTGAAAGATTTGCCCGAATAGCAAACCAAACCCGAATTTGCATATGCAAATTAGGGGTCAGGAAAGGAAAACGTGGGAAAAAAAGTCACGTGATTTCCCTACCCAACCCTAATTTACATATGCAAATTAGGATTTGGTTCGGCCAGGCACAAGGATTCGGCCGAGTCCTGCTCAATAAGGCAGAATCCTTGCCAAATCCAGAACCGAATCCTGGATTCAATGCATCCATAAAAAAAATACCGGCCTTCCTATATATATTTATCGGTTTTCCTTATTAGTAACATTGGGATCAGCCATCATTTTTATCGGTAAAATACTGGCCAGGTGGCAACCCTAGATGGGGTCAGTGACCCCTGTCTGAAAGCTGGAAAGATTCAGAAAAAGCCAAATAACTCAAAAGCGATTAAAAAGAAAAAATGAAGGTGAATTGAAAAGTTGCTGAGAATTAGCCATTATAGAACATACTTCAAGTTAACTTGAAAGCGATCCACCCCTCTAAGTTGTGTTTGTATCGAGTTCCCCTTCTAAAACCAGGGGGATATAAAATTGAGGTTTCGCTGAATTTATCTAGAGATTGGGATTTAATGATATTTCCATTTAAAGCAAAATACACTCTCCAGTGCTAAAAATATGGCTTTCCAAAAAAAAAAAAAAAAACCCCATACTGTCCCCAGTCATCAGAATAAACAATAACCTCCCAAATTCTTAAACAACCCCCCAGAGAGTTTGTAATGAGCTGCACTGTGTATGTACATAGCTCTACTCTTATTCTACTCACATTGAGGGATTCCCATCTTCCCCAAAGGGAATGTCGCCTGGCGATGAAACGAGCAAAACAGTGGCCAGTTCTTCACGACACAGCCAAGAGCTTGTACAGGTGACTGGAGTCGGCCGAGCTCTGTTTACATCTAAGGACATGGGCCCAGACATGGCTATTGACAAATACACGTCAGGGTGAAACTACACAAGCGATGCCTATATCAGAATAACGAGCGGCAGCAAGGGGCGAGTCATTCATTTCTTTACTGGCTTGGCATTGTAAGATCTTGGCCCGTGAAAGAACTGAATATCTTATAGCAGCAAAGTCATGAGAATGAGCGTTTCCGCAGAGGGCAAAACCGGCTTTAGGAGAAACCGTATAAGAAAGCCGGCGCCGTGATATTAGCAACTACTAGTATAGTTATTCCGTATTCTCCATAAACAGCGACCATTCAGCCCTCAGTAGCCGGCATTTTTCCGGAAGGGGAAACGATTTCCCTCATGGGGTACTTCCGGTGAGCAACCAACCAGCGGCTTTTAGCCAAACGTCACGTGAACCATTCCGCGCGTTTCTATGGTGATGACGCTATGCGTCAGGTGAGGGCGGGAAAGGTCAGGGGACCCCATTTAGATTAGTGTTGATAGTACAGGGCGAGCGACGTGTTGGTGATTGTCCCTGATGCAACGTGGAAATCAGGTGAAAAGGTGCCACTTGCTGTCACACAGGGCTAGGGCTGGAGAAAGCTCTATCGTATTGGAGAGGGAACCACGTGCGGTTTTCTGGTCATTTTTTCCTTTCAGGACTGGAGTGGGAGTCAAAATAGTCCCAGCCATTCCAACTACACATAGGCCCAAACAGCTCCCCACTAGCCCAATAAATAGCAATGGTCTATGGCAACTTATAGCAGCCCTTCTGGCATTTGCAGATTTCTAGTCTGGGCCTGGTCCCTTTAAGGACAAAAAAACCTGAATTTAATGGAAACATTTCTTTCCTACCTCAGAATTTTGGAATAACCAGACTCTAACTTTATATCACAGCACCACCCTGCAGACCACTTAGGCATACCTCCCAACATTTTGGAAACAGAAAAAAGGACAAAAAGATTTGACCAAGCCTATTTTTGTGGCCACATCTCCTAATTACCATGTCCCTTTTACAAAATTTGGCAGGTTATCACAGTTTGAACACTTTTCTATGGTTTTATATATGTTATTACAGTTTTGCTAATGAAGGTGAATTGAGTCTTTGTTCTTATCCAAAACTGTTACAAAAGTATCTTAAATATGTGTTCTGGGCTCTCTGCCAAGAGCCAATTAAGTTAGAAACTTTGTATCTTTTTCTAGCTGTTCAGTGCAGGGGCGCTTCACCAATGAGTCAACAGCGCCCCCTTGGTTGCCATGGGTGGCAAAAATGCCGCTCCTGATAACTAAGAGCCAAATTTCAGGTTTTCAACGCGGAAATTGGCTCTTCTAGTGCAGAGTGCAATTGGATTGCTCCATATTTTGTTAAATCAATAAGTTCAATGAGAATCTCAAAACTCTGAAAAAAAAGACTGTAAATGCTAAACACCAGCCTATAGGGCTCTTGTATGGTGGGGGTAACATGCGTAGTGAGCCCTTATGTCTTAGTGTGAAAAATGCTGTATAGTTGTTGCTGTGTAGTTATGAAAATACAGAAGTATACAATTTTTGCTTTTCACCAGGTGGAGTTAGAATGGATACTTTACAAGACAGTTCAGAAGATGTAGATTGGTATGAAGATGGTAATGTATAATCAATTTATTCTACAAACTTTGGACATATTACTATTGTGAACCAGGAATAATCAACAAAGGTTTTTTTAGACTGATCCTTCTTATGGTCTGTCATACATTATATAAACAAAATGTACTGTATGTGGACACCTGTCAGTGCAACATCTCATTCCTAGACCAAGGATCTTCTTCTTTTGCAACTATAACAGGGTGTGTGAAGTATAACAGGGAGCCACTAGAATCTTCTCCAGCTACTGCTCCATATAACCTAGGTTACACTCATACAATTTACCTTAAATTAACTAGTATGTTGTATACAGTTGCATTCCAATAAAAGTTGCATTTACACTCTGTTTTTATTTCTTTGTGTTTTTTGTTCATCTCCGAGGCATGAAAACCGTTATCTAGGGCTTAGTTACTCTAGCAACCAGGCAGCAGTCTGTTTAGAACAGTGGTCCCCAACCGCCGGGCCGCAGCCCAGAAGCCGGCCGCGGACACTCCCACACTGGGCCCCCGAGCCCAGTGCACAAAAACAAGTCTGCTGACCCCTCCCCCGGCTACCACCGCCGGCGGCCCCGACCCCACCCTCCCAGTCTTCACAAATAAAAAAACTTTTTTTGGCACCGGTCCCCTGTCCAAAAAGGTTGGGGATACCTGGTTTAGAAGATGAATAGGAGAAGGGTTGAATAGAAAGTTTGGCAATATAAAATAACAACAATAAAACTGAGGCCACAACAGAGGCTGCTGGGGGGGGTCAGTGACTTTAACATATGTAGCACACTAAAAGCTAAATTAAAGGGTTACATTCTTTTTAAAGGTAATAATGAATGACTGGCTTACCTGCTAAATAGGTTATTACCAAGTTATATATTACATAGATCAGCTTTAATAGTCTCACAGTCAAGTCTCTTCACGAGCTCTAGTACCAAGGACCTCTCTTAGGTGAACTTTCAGTCTCAAACCCTATATTTATCACTTGGGGTCCTTATACTGGTAGGTTTCCCAAAGGCCACCATTAGAGGGGTACCGCAGTGAAGGGCCTCATGAAATTGAAAAGCTTATTTTGCGTGAAGGGGGTGGGGCTTTGGGGGGAAGAGAGTTGGATTTGGGTGGATCACGGTAAGGGTATTGACACAATGAGGTCTGGGTGGAT
The DNA here is from genome assembly GCA_038501925.1 of Xenopus petersii. NCBI lineage: Eukaryota > Metazoa > Chordata > Amphibia > Anura > Pipidae > Xenopus > Xenopus petersii. The sequence continues at coordinate 127,208,538 of CM076684.1, forward strand.
CAGGGGCATAGTCATAAGTATGTAGAAATTCGTTTTTTGTTGGGGGCCCCATTCCACTTGATGGGCCCTGCTCCCCAATGGGTTCATAATTGGGTGCCCCTGGAGGGGAGGACTCTGCTAACTTAGAATGGGACCCTGTGATTCCTGCTGGTGGCCGACTGTTTCCCACCAGAGTACCTGCCCCAATACAACTCATTAGAGGTTATGCTTTTAGACTACAGGATACTAAGGAATGTCCCTGTCTCTGGTGTTAGGGTCCTGCACGGGTCCATTTTTTGGAACCCGTACCTGCAATCCGCAACCCACATTATTACCCGATTGGACCCACTAAGTACCTTATCTGCAACCCGGACCTGTGACCCGCTGACCATCAAGAATCAGGAAGTGCTGTGTTTGTAAACCGGAAGTGACATCATCAGAAGTAGGCATTATCAGAAAAAAGGAGTAAAAAATGCTATTGAGAAGACCCGCGGCCCGACCCGCAGAACCGCCGACCTGCATCTATACTCGAACCTCTACCCGCAACCCGCAGGGTACCGCAGGTTTTTGTGGGTAACCTGCAGGTACCCGACCCGCTGCAGGATTCTATCTGGTGTTTGAGTCTGGCAGCTCAGTAATTCAGGCGCAGACCCTAAACTGTTACAATTTTGCAACATTTAGTTGATAAATTTTTTAGCAGCATCTCTGAAGTATTAGTTACTATTATCACAATAGTTACACTTGCCTTTAATGAAACTCAGTGATTCTGTATCCATTTAGAACAGTTTACAGGGTCGGTGACCCCCCTCCCACAGCTGCTTTAGAAGTTGAAAAATGACACTTTATACTTCAATATTAGAAAAACAGTCACACATAGAAAATAGACAGTAATTGGAAAAAGTCATTATTTCTGGTGAACTATTCCAAAACAACTATGTGTATGAAGGTGAACAAAAAACCAGCCAGAAAGCCCATGGTCCCCATTTGATTTATTCGCATCCGATTTCTTCACAAATGGGGTGATTTACAAACTGGTATAAAATCATGTTGGATGTAGTATGTGTATTTTACTATTGTGCATTTACTTTAAATATGTAAGATGTAGAGTTTGTAGCTTCCTTTCTCATTGTTATCATTCTATGTTTATGTCTTTTCTCTGTTTTAGGTGACAATGAAAAATATCAAATATACGTCGGGAATCTCCCCAACACTCTGCCAGAGGTAACCCTGTGGGCACTGTGTTGCACGCCACTGATTTTCATCATGTTATTAGCAAGTGCAGTTGCGGTTCCTCCACTCTCTATGCAGTCGGTTGTGCTTAAAGGAATTGTTCAGTATAAAAATAAAAACTGGGTAAATATGCTGTGCAAAATAAAAAATGTTTCTAATATAGTTAGCCAAAAATGTAATGTATAAAGGCTGGAGTGACTGGATGTCTAACCTAATAGCCAGAACACTACTTCCTGCTTTTCAGCTCTCTAACTCTGAGTTAGTGACTATAAGGGGGGGCCACATGGGACAGTGAGTTTGCAATTGATCCTCAGCATGCAGCTCAGATTCAAAAGCAACATGCATGCTGAGGATCAATTGCAAACTCACTGAACAGTTATGTCCAATGTGGCCCCCCTTAAAGTTGCTGACTAACTCAGAGCGAGAGAGCTGAAAAGCAGGAAGTTCTGTTCTTTTACACATCCAGTCACTCCAGCCGTTATACATTACATTTTTGCTAAATAACTATATTAGAAACATTTTTTTATTTTGCACAGTTTTTATTTTTACACTGAACTGTTCCTTTAACACAACTTTCATTAAAGGTAATTGCACTCCTTGCACTTGCATATAGTTGCACTCAGTGGGGCTCAGGCCTTCCTGCCTTCCATTCCAATTTGTGTGCTGCTGCACCTATTGATGGGGAACCCTGGACTTACTTCCACCTCTAGACCAGGCGGTAGCTCCAGGGTTCCCTCAGTCGCATCCAACCAATCACAGCAGTTCAATTGCTCCAAAACAATAGGGTGCATGTAACACCTGTAATGATGCCATTGAACACCGGTTCAGTTGGTTTGCTATTTTTTAGGAGCAGCTCAAAAACCTGTTTGAAGAATACCAGCCGAAAAGATTTAGAGTGTTCCGAGAAGGATACAAATGGTGAGAATAGTATGTGTATTTGTTGGTTCTTAAGTTTTAAATTGTAAATATTGTACAAGCTGGCATTAAGTCTGCCCTTTGTAAAACTGGTAACACAAGGACACCCACAATGCAAGTGCTGTTGAAAAGTGCAAATCAGAAGCAAACTAGAGCACACATTGAGGCTATTCACAAAGAGCCATACATGCAACAAGTGCCAATGGTCTCAATGAGCTTTCTCTGATAAATTTATGACGAGATGCCATAAAAAATTATTGGTAGTAAATATTCTAATTTTGGCATTTTTAATTTTTTTACTTGACAATTGAGATGTCACTTGACACCTCAAATGGCTGGAGGAAAATGACTGCAGTTAATTTATTCAATTGTGATTAACCCATTCAAGTTTCTAATTAAATAATGTTGAGGAGTTTTGCGATTAGCATAGAGTAGGGATGCCACAGAATCCAGGAATCAGCTCAGACAAATCGTAACACTTTTTGCAGTACTCAGATACAGATTTGGCCGAACTGAATCCAAACGCTGAAATGCACATGACTAAAAAGGGGTTGTTCAACTTTAAATTAACGTTGTATTATGTATAGAATGATATTCTGAGACAGTATGATGTAGAAAGTGATATTTTGAGACAATTTACAATTGGTTTTTATTTGTGGTTTTTAAGTTATCATCTTTTTATTCCCCAGCTCTCCAGTTTGCAATCTCAGCAATCTGGTTGCTAGGGTGTACATTACCCTAGCAACTTTGCATTTATTTCAGTAAGAGACTGGAATATGCAGGTCCGGATTAGTGGAAAGGCCACCAAGGCCCGGGCCTAGGGTGGCAGTATTTAGGGTGCGGCATGCTGCCCCACCACACCCATATTAGTTCAAAAACACTGGGGATGTGCAGGAGATACAATAGCAATCCCCATTGCTCAGGTCCCAATGATGAACGTTAGTGCAAATAAAAGGGAGGGGACCGGGCGGCAAACAGCAGCGGGCCTAGGGGAGCTCGCTATATAAATCCTGCCCTGGGAATATGAATAGGAAAGGCCTGGAAAGTAGAGCAAAAGTAGTAATAACAATAAATGTGAAGTTTTACAGAACATTCCTTGTTTAGATGTGGTGAGTGACCCCCATTTGAACGTGAGAGAATAAGAAGAAGGCAAATCATTAAAAAATTATAACAAATAATGAAGATTGAATGAAATGTTGATTGTAACTGGCCACTCTATAACATACTAAAAATTAACTTAAAGGTGAAAAGAAGGAAAGAAGAAAGAAGAAGGCAAATTATTTTAAAAAAAATATATTCTCAAAAAAGAAGAAATGAGGCCAATTGAAAAGTTGCTTAGAATTGGCCATTCTATACCACAGTAAAAGTTAAAAAGTTTAAAAAAAACTCTGGACAATTGAATGCAAAAAATTTATGTTTCCATGTGATGCAATTTTGTTTGCCAGTTTGGATTAGGTCACATATTTGGCCTGTTGTGGATGATTCATTGAAGTCTATGGACGACAATTTTTTTTTTTGATGCGTGAAACTTAGCAAAAAATTTCACTCATCACTAATATTTATATTTAATGCCCCCATTGTTCATTAACAAGCTGCCTTGTAATTCTCTTGTAGCTTTGCCTTTGTATCATTTGAGGACTCTATAACAATGCATCATGTTCTGCGGCAGCTGAATAACTGCTCATTGGAGGGCCGTTGTTTAGTTGTCCGCAAATCTCATAGAACATCCAGATCAAGCTGTTCTTCGCTGCAGGATCTCCAGGTGGGTCTTCCACATAAAACATTTTGTTTTTTTCATAATGAAAGAAAATGTAACACTAAGCAACTCTCTGACATGCATTAATTAAAGATCTTCACAGTTTTCAAATGCAATTACAGCTAAAAGAAGTATTTGTTTATATTACTCTGAGTTAACTTTTAGTATGATGTACAGAGTGATATTCTGAGAAAATTTGCAACTGGTTTTCATTTTTATTGTTAGTGGTTTTTAGTGGAGTTATTAAGCTTTATATTCAGCTGCTCTCCGGTTTGCAATTTAAGCAATTTGGTCGCTAGGGTCCAAATTACTCTAGCAGCCATGCATTGATTTCAACAAGGAACTGGAATATGAATAGGAGAGGCCTGAATAGAAAGATGAGTAATAAAAAGTAGAATTAACAATACATTTGTAGCCTTACAGAACATTTGTTTTTTAGATGGGGTCAGTGACCCCCATTTGAAAGCTGGAAAGAGTCAGAAGTAGAAGGCAAATAATTCAGAAATTATACACAATACGTGATGAAGATTAATTGAAATGTTGATTGCAACTGGCGATTCTATAACATAGTAAAATTTAACTTACAGGTGAACGACCCCTTTAAGGGCACACATGGTATTTTTACTTTTTTAAAAAAATAAATACTAGTGTAAATATGCCTGCAAAGTCATGCTACACTTTTTCATGCATTTTTTGGCCAGGTGGGTTTGCCTTCCCACAATGCAATGTTCAGAAGTTTGCTTTCCTAGAATCCCCATCTACGAAAAACTTCCAGTTGCAAGTGTAACTGCTACACTGCCAATCATATTCTGTTCATGCAAAGTAGTGTTTTCCCTGTTGGGGGTTTTCAGCAGTGTTCTGTGGTTGGGCCCTTATTTCAAGGCTTTGTGCAGTCCAGTCACCCAAAAACACAGTCTCAGTCTTATACAGACATAAATACACATTTATTGGAGCAATACTCTAAATGAATTAGTCCTTATACAAAATAATGTGGTAATAACTCATATACAAATATCTCTTGATATACATACACTCTTACAGCTGCCAGACAGCACTGGTGAAATAAAAGACTATGACCAAAACTGCACAGAAGAAAAAGAAATTGCTGACAACATATTCGATGAAGAAGAGGGATATTATAATGGAAGGGACGTTAAAGCTTACAGTAAAGCAGGGGAGATGCCAAAAGACCCTGTAGAAGAATTCAAGGGAACATCAGAAGAATTCAATAAAACAGACTTTGCAGCAGATTCTCAGGACAATTTCAAACAGACGGTGAGTATTGTGATAAAGCTCAGGCACATATTACATCCAGGCCCAGTATCGTTTTTGGGATGCCCAAAAAAATCAGATTGCTGCATTTTGGGAATTGATTTTTCCTTTAGAATTTTCAGAACAGGCAGTGAAGGCACAAGTAAAATAAAAAGCAGTGGGCACACGGGCTGAATGCTCCGCTGCTCTGAGCCTGTGTATTTTTTTGAGAAAATCGGATCTGCTCCGTGGCCCATCTTCATTGATTTGAATTGCTTCCACTTGCGCATGCTCACAAGCAGCGTCTGCCTTTGCGTATTTGGGCTGACCTCCGCTGCTTGTGAGCGTGTGCAAGTGGAAGCAATTCACATCAATGAAGATGGGCCTCAGAGCGGATTCGCGGAGAGCAGCAGAGCCTTCAGCCCATATGCCCACAGCCTAAGATGAAAGCCATTTAAGTTTTGTAAACATACTCTATTCAGTGTAGCTAACATAATGTTTTGCTTCTGCAATTTTTTGAAGTATAGATTTTTCTGTAAATTCCAGTGTAATTCTAGCATGCATTTCTATATAGGTGCACTAGAGCTTATACTTATGAAATTCAACACAAAGGCTCATGTTATACTACTGTCTAGGAAGCAAAGCCATGTACTGCCCAAGTGTGCTGGGGTGTGTTGCAAAAACCACTGTTACAACACATTTCCAATATCTGTCCCTGAGCCTTTATTTTACTACACTGGGGCATATTTACCAAAGGTTGAAAGTGAAAACTTGGAGTAATTTCACCAAAATAAAGATTCCCCTCATCATACCAATTTACTACAAGGAGAATACAAGAATAGATTCCCTCATCATGCCAATTTACTACAAGGAGAATATAAGAATAGTTGTATGATATGAAGGAGAATGAAAGGGGAATCATTTTGGAGAATTAACTTTTCATTGGTGAAAATTCTCTTTTCACGGTGTAAGAAGAAAATAGAAAATTCTTCACTACAAATTGTATGGGGAAAATATACTGGGGAATATTCAGCGAGAGTTTACACCAGGACAGAATTCACCATATTTTTCTTGGAAAAGTGTACTTACAATTTTAGGAAATATGAGATGTGTTGTGAAAATACACATGGCTAATTAAGGTGAACTTTGGTGAAGTTGGATGAAGAGAAAATTCACACTTTAGTTAATGTGCTCCATTGTTGTTACTGAATGTGACCAGTGTCCATCTGGACCTCATGGGGCCCCACCAGGGAAACTGTCTGGTCTGGGACAACTATCACAACTGCTTGACATAAAAAATGTGTAGGTGTTAACTCACGGTTTATACATTTAGATATACAACATGGTATACCACAGGCCTCTAGAGTGAAATTCCTCCACTCTCCATTCATTTCTATGGGATTTTTAAAAGAGTATTTATCAATGGGTGAATGTGAAAGTTCATCCTTTGATAATTATGCCTTCCAAAGTCCCATATAAATGAATGGAGAGTGGCAGAATTTCACTCTAAAGGACCATGGCGATCTTTAACTTCCCTCTTTGATAAATATACCCCTAAGAGGCACATTTATCAAAGGTTGAATTTCGAATTTGTGAGTTTTTAAAAACTCCCATAAACTCCCATGAACTCGAAATTCGACCCAAATCGAAAATTCATTAAAAAAATCAAATTTCCTAAAAAATCAACCCAAAAACTCAAATCGAATTTGAATTGAATTCAATTTGAGTTTTAAAAAATCGATTTGTTTTTTCTACGAAAAAAACTTGAATGTCAGGAAGGCTGCAAACAACTCCAAATTGATCCCAAGACGTCTCTCTTTGACTAAAACAGCAATTCTGCAGGTTTTAGGTGGTGAATAGTTGAATTTGAGTTCTTAAAAGGCCAGTGTATGATAAATCTCGAAAATCAAAGTTTTAGAAAACCTCGAATTGAATTTTAACAATTCCCTAGTCGAATTTGACAGTTTTGGCCATAAAAAAAACTTGAAAATTCAAAATTAGAATTTTCAATTCGGCTTTTGATAAATCTGCCCCTAACCTATCAGCAGGTAGAATTTCCTGGTCACATGTTTAAAAGCAAACAGCTTATTGGTTGCTATGGGTTACTGCTCCTGGGCAAACTTTGTGCCTTTAATTACCTGTGGGTGATGATGTACAGTATCTGAATCAGTGAGGGCAATACACATATGGTCCTAAAGTGCATCTAATAGTAAATGCTGATCACACATAATACAACCATATCACTGGCTCTACTGTTTTATCTAGTAACCAATGCACAATGAAGTACTTACTTGGCAAATATGATGACATTTAAAGGGCTGCAGCTGATCCAACTGTAAGGCCCTGTTATTGCCCCACCCAGCCTGGGGACCTCCATCAACTCCAGTATCCTTGTTTTATCCTGCAGCCATGTCAATTCATTCATAAAACAGATCCTATAAATGTATTAGTCAGCCACTTTTTAAAAGAGAACTAACCCCCCAATAAGAAAAGCCCCTACCTACTACCAGGGGCGATCCTAGCAGCAGCAGTTGCTGTTGTCCCCCCTCCCCCATACCTTTTTGCGACTGAGAGGGTCCACAAGGGCATCAGAGAGGGCCAGTATGCTAGCGCAGAGAGCCTAACTGCACTCTCTGCGCTAGAAGAGCCGAATTTCAGGTACTAGTGGGGGTGAAGAGCCCCTGCCTACTACCTTAGATAAACCCCCCACCTTGTTTCTCCCCCGTATAGTTCATTACCCCTGAAAGTGTCCCAAATACATTGCTCACATATCATTGCAGAGTAAGTTCTGCGGAGCACATGGATGCCATCTTCTGGTTGATTCCTGCAGTGTGTTGGGTACCTGTGGGTTGCCAGCAAAAACCTGCAGCTTTAAAGACTGAACACGGCTTACACCTGCAATTGCTGGACTATCCCATTCAAGTGAATAGCAAATGTCAGAGATAATGATGGCTGCATTTCAGATGGCTGAAATACCCCAGACTGAAAAGTGCCCCAATATACAGTAGCCTGAGGGCAGCGTATTAAAGGCAGTTTATTGATTTATATATTTTTTCATTGGCAGTATAAAGAGAAGAGTGAAGGGCAAGTTTCCCCAAGAAACAGCAATTGTGAGTATTTACCATTTGTTATGTATGTGCTATTGATGTTTAATTTGATCTCTTTATCTGTCTGCTTATTAAGCATGCATATGAGCTCTACCAATAGAATTCTGTATACATACTCCATTAGTAAGATGTGGGTGTGTTGATGAATAATCTGCTAATTTGTGCAGCATACACTGCTCTGGGTGTGCCTTAAACCTGCAGGTATTCTTACTTGTGTGCCCTGATTGCCATGCAAATAGGGGGCATGCACGTTAATGGGCATAGGCCCATTTTACACCCATATGTGCCACTCTTTGCTCTATACAGGAGGCAGTGAGCCCCATTAGATACTGAAGGGGTTCGGAAAGTAGACTCTCCCACCTTCCCAACTGGGTTTTGTTGTTGAGGCTAGGAATCACCCACACAGTCCCAGATTATTATCATATTAAGATCATTATCTTTTGATTGGTTCTTAATAAAATTACAGCATCTCATTGGCTTTCAATCACATCATCTTATTATTATTTAATCAACCTCACACATATCTCGTCCATATATCATCATTCTGTGTGTCCATCCTTAAAGGACTTTCCCTAGCATGTCACCTTCCTCTTTCTATCTAATAATTCTGATCCCTAATTTTGTGCTTACCATACTGATTCTGTTTATAATTTATGTTTATCTTAAACTTGTCGCAAGGTTATATTTTCAATCCTGACCAATCCGCAATATCTGGAATGTTGGGCCGCCATACATGTACCTGTACTTTCCTCCCATTAAATCATCATGGACTGTTTCTCTCCACATCACAGGCAGCGGGTGGGAAGATGTGCCAGTCCAGTGCTGTTCTGATGACCAGAGTTGCTCAGACGTGGAGCAAGATGTCTCCTGCACAGACTTTAAGAAGATTAGATACTGCATTTTGAAGCTGGAGAAGAAAAAGTTGGAGCTCGAGATATTAAAGTTGCGCTTGGAAATCCAGAAGCTGAACAAATGTGGCTTTAGGAACAAAGAATGAAACACATCCTTCTTTGTGTGGTTTGGTTTCACTGTTCCGTTGCTTACGTGTATATTTTTATTTATCCGTAAATGTTTCACATGCAACCAGTGTGTCTCTGCCACAGTATTAATACAAAAAGCTGCTTTTATTTTAGTTGAGCTCTTAGGGTAAAGCCACATGGCAAGACTTTATGTAGTGAGACACAATTGCTCCATATACTCTTTCAACTAGATGCAGGGGTGATCCTTGCCCCTCCCCCACCCAAGGCAGCTTGGTGCCACACCCCTCCCTGTGGGCTCACCTTTTTGCACTGGAGCGCGTTAAGGGAGGGTCCGCAATGTTGGAGGAGGGGTCCAGGAGAGCTCAATTATGCTCACTGCACTAAAGGAGTATTCAACTCCCTCAATAATAAAACCGCCTACCCTACATAGTCCCACTCCCTGCTCCCCCCTGCACAGGTGATGACATCTGTAAATGCCCCATATCCTTAAAGGAGAACTAAACCCCCCCCATTAATCAAAAATCCCCTTCCGTCCATTGGCCCCCCTCACTGCTTTCTCCCTCCATAGTAACTCAGTAAAAGTGTCTGTCATGTACCTTGGCATAATTGGCACTGATGAGCTCCGCTGCGCTACTCTGCGTGATTATGCCAAGGTACATAACAGGGACACTTCCAATGAGTTACTAAGGAGGGAGAAAGCAGTGAGGGGGCCAATGGACTGAAGTATCGCAAAAATGAAAATTAAATATAAGCTTCCTCATACCGAAGTAAGAAACTTTCTAAATACAATCAATTAAAAATTCTGCATTGTTTCTGAGATAATCAAGTTTACTGTATATTCACTATTCCTCTCTCAGCATCTGTTTCTCTTTATTCTGTCTTCATCAAGCATCCAGTTGGGTGTCAAATGAATGATACAATATATCTTATAGGGGATCTTATAGCCGATGAATTCAAATCAAAATAACTGATTCCAGTACAAACAAAAAATCTAACAAAATAATTGCCTTTTGCACAAATCCTGCATATAGAGAGACATGATGTCTGGTGATTTTAATAGAGTGAGCTCTAATACATATTCTAGGCAAAAGGAGCCCCCCTATAAGATAAATGGGATCATTCATCTGACACCCAGCTGCTGCATAAAGTCAGAATAAAGAGAAACAGATGCTGAGAGAGGGATAGTGAAGATAAACTTGATTACGGTATTTCAGAAACGGTACAGATTTTTCAATTGATCGTAGTTAGTGTAGTTTCTTATTTCAGTATGATGAAGCTTATATTAAATTTAAATTTTCGCAATAGTTTCTTTAAATTACCTCTTTCAATTACCTCTCGTTGCAACACTATCTTTGGTGCTTCAGTTTAATCCGAAATTGAGCGATGTATTGGCAAATGCGCAGTTGGAGCAGTCTTCCGGTTCGTGAAATTGCAGAAGGGAAGGAAGATGGTGCCTGTGAGTTCCGCTGCGCTGACTCTGCAACAAGAGGTATTTAAAGGATATGGGGCGGACTATGTAGGGTAGAGGGTAGGGGTTTTTACTAGTGGAGGGTTGAATTCTCCTTTAAAGGGGAAGGAAACCTAGTTGGCACAAAAACCCTCCCCCCCTCCCGTGTGTTGCCCACCCTCCCCTCTGGCCTACCCGTCCCGCTGGGCAAATGCCCCTAACTTGTTACTTACCCTTCTGCGCAGGTCCAGTCCAGGGAGTTCACAGACGACATCTTCTTCCACGCAATCTTCTTCCTGCGTTGAACGGCGTTTTGGCGCATGCGCAGTAGGAGCATTTCGCCGGTACGGATCTACTGCGCATGCGCGAAAAGTCACGAAGTACTTTTGGCGCATGCACAGTAGATCATACCGGCGAAATGCTGCTACTGAGCATGCGCCGTTCAACGCAGGAATAAGATCGCGTGGAAGAAGATGTCATCTGTGAACTCCCTGGACTGGACCTGCGCAGAAGGGTAAGTAACAAGTTAGGGGCATTTGCCCAGCGGGACAGGTAGGCCAGGGGGGAGGAAGGAGGGTGGGCAACACACGGGAGGGGGGAGGGTTTTTGTGCCAACTAGGTTTCCTTCCCCTTTAAAGTTACCAGGAGCTGCCGTCTGAGGTGAGTTTCTCAATTTGCATTATTGGTGCAGTGCATATAGCCAATATGGTCATAAACCAGGCCTATAGTCAATATGGTTTAGGGAGCGGAGTAGCTTCATAGTAGCAGCTTCAGATACAGTAGATATAGTAAATACCAATGGTCACGATGCCTCCATGATGTTCCTCCACTTGTTACAAAGCAATGTAGAGGGATAACTAAAACCTTTATTCCTTTAAATTACTTTCTATTATGGAAAGAAGTGTTCTTTATCAAATCCATGATTATCAAATAATGCCATTCATCTCCCAACCCACATTTCTGCTACTCCCTGTGGTTCACTTTCTATTCCTTTGAATGGAAAACATTTTGAGGTCATTCATTACTCACGGTAACATGTTCCCAAGCAGAAATCACGGGTACCAGGCAATCCACAGTGCTTTCCATTTTCGGGAATCAGAAGCTGTCTATAGGTTGCCCCATTCTGAAGAGCTGTGCAAATCATGCCAAATATTGATGTATTGAGGTTACTATGTGATAGCATGAGGATTTTATGTAGTCAGAATATGCTCAGAAAGAGAATTGATGGTTTTTCCTTGTGGTGCTTCCAGATAGCATGGATGTTTAGCAATCAGAAAAATAATAAATACAATTTACAAAAGCTGCGGCTATTATTAACAATTAGTTTTCAAGCTTTAGTAACCCTTTAATACCTATCTCAGTGCATTCCACTAGAAATATATATATATATATATATATATATATATATATATATATATATATATATATATATATATATATATATATATATAATGATAGAAGGACTCACACACCATTCTTCAGTGAATAAAATTGTGTTATTTTATTCTTTAATGCATTTCCAATGTTTCGGCCCCCATTTGGGCCTTTATTATATTACTATATATTTGTTTCCTAAAAAATATTCTATATCTTCTATATAGGGAGTAGCAGTTGCTTGGAGGGCCATAGGGACAGGAAACTAAGGAAACTTTTTTCCAATTAAAAAACATATTTTATTAACTTTATTATCTTATAACAGGGCAGGCAACCATTCAGCTTTCCAGATGTTGCAGAACTACAACTTCCACCAATAAGTTCAGCTGTTGGAGGAATGTTGGGAGTTGTAGTATATCAGCATCCAGAGCAAGGTAGCCTGTGTTTATGTATATAGTGTTTAGCAGCCTAGCTCTGTTCTTATGTACAGATAATAAACTTTCCAGAATGGGATACAATTAGTTCTACTGAGATGTTTCCTTTAGTATTGTACAATGAGCAACCCTCAATAAAAATTGTATTATTTCCTCTGCTTAAAGTGCAACTGGCTTTATGTGGATAAAATGACAGATGTGTCGCAGGACCGGCTTTGTATGTGACAATTATTGCTATTATAGAATGTAAAGCTACTTCTGTATTAATTATAGGTGATACAAGATTCCAGAACAGTGACCAATGACTGAGGAAGAAGCCACATGAGATGAGGGACAGCAGGTAGAGTTAGAAAGCATTTTCTGGAAGCATGCTGAAATTGCACCCACATGCTCACCATTCAAAATCATTCATGAGATGTAATCAGCATCCACTAGATATCATGGGTGGCATTTTAATTTAAGATTCAATTTGTATAGTTCCCCAATCTATTATTTTAATATGTAAGAAAGAGTAAATCAGTAGGATGCATCCTTCTCGGACACTTGTAAGTACTAATTGATTGGTTGTGTCATAATAAGACTAAATAAACAATTCCATGTTCCCAGGTAGGCTCAGCATCAGTACACTCTAATGATATGAGACATGAACAACACATTGCTTTATCCTGGAACAAATGCCACTGTAGACTCCTGTGATACTGGTACATCCCTGTGATACACATGCAAAATGCCCTTGATCTCTAATTTAAATATTTCCATAGGGAGGCCGAATTTACACCCATATATGTAAAAAAAAAAAAAAAAGCACTAAGTTTGCCCAGGAGCAGTGACCTATAGCAACCAATAGGATGTTTGCTTTTAAACAGGTGACCCGTAAATGCTACCTGCTGATTGGTCGCTATGGGTTACTGCACCTGGGCAAACGTAATGCCTTTTATTACATAACCCCTTTAGTCCAAACTTTCTGTTAATACAGTCCTTAATCGCTTAATATAGTGGGTTTATAGTGTAAGACACACAAAAGCAGTTCATTATCTCAATAATTTACAAGCAAGCTTTGATATAGTCCATGCAAAGACAACATAATAGATTCAGCACAGACTCCAAAGCCAGCTTAGTATCAAACTGGTTGATCATTCAGTGTAAGGGTCAGGCCACACTGGGCTTTTTGGGGAGATTTGGTCGCCTGGCGACTAATCGCCTCGTCTTTGCGGCAACCAATCTCCCCAAACGCCTTCCCTGACTCTGTGCCGGCTTAAATGAAAAAACGCCGGTGCTAATTCGTTTTCCGAAGTTTCCTCATGAGGCAACTTCGGACGACTTCGAAAAACGAACCGCCGAGTGTGATTAGCGCCGGTGTTTTTTCATTTAAGCCGGTGCAGAGTCAGGGAAGGCGTTTGGGGGGATTGGTCACCACAAAGACGAGGTGATTAGTCTGCAGGCGACCAAATCTCCCCAAAACGTCCATGTGGACTTACCCTTAAACCGAATGGTTTAGAACAGCTTTGATATTCGTGGCTCTTGTGTATTATAAGTAGTTACGTTAACGAACATCAGACTAAACATATCGTTGTTACATTTAGGTTGCAATAAGAACTGCAATGTGGCTCTTTTAAGAACTCTTTACACAGTTGTTCTGGCCCACACCAGATGAATAATATATCATCAATAAACCTCTACCAGCTCAGAACATGGGGGGTTTATTGACTTGTATAAGCAATGCCTATTTACCCTTACTAATTACATCAATTCAGGTAGAATTAACACATGCCCAATAGAGATTACAACCTTATTTTTGTCCTGGCCCCCTTGTAAAATATACAAAGAGACCTTTACTGCCATGGGACATCAACTTGGCTCTCCTGGGCCCTCTAAACAGTGTCACCTTTTAGCCCTTCTTTTATGTATGGAAAAGCATGAAATATCCAATATTACAGGACATGTGATGTCTCAGCATCATTACACAAAGAAATGCATGAAAATGCTGCCTAACCTGTTCCAGCATGCAGAATATAATACTAAACCTTGGATGAAGGATCATTATACCAGATTACTCCTTGGGTTTTGGTATATTTCTTACGTAATACAAAAACAAACAGGCTTTAAATGAGTTTATAGGATATTATGGGATATTAACATCTTATCTTCTCATCATTTCACCCGTTTAGTTTATACAGGCTTACAGGGGAAAACACTGCAGCCTCTGTAAATGCCCAGCAAAATATATTGCAATAGGTTATTCAAGTACTATTCACCTGAATTTCCAAAGACTCTAATAGAAAACAATAGCCTTTGTGCACATAATCACAAAACTGTAAATGCCTCCCTTGCTTAATCAAGCTTTTGGAATCTCTCTGACTTGGGCATAAACTTGTTTTATGTTTTAAACTGGGCACACATGGGAAGATGGGCCTAATCTGCCCACCCAAGTGCTGGACTAAATCTGGCTAATCCAATCACTGGTATAATAGGGAATTTATAAGAAGAGCACACACTCATATAATTGTAATACAGATGCACTTCTTGCATGTGTTTTTAAAGGCATTTCCTAATGTCATGTAATGCTGAGATGATATGAAAATCGTAACAAATTAACAATGCACACAAAAGAAGGGAAAAGTCATACTTGGGCAAGGTGGTATATTAAAAACTTTTTTTTAAAGTCAACCAGGTATGGGACCCAAGTCACCCATTATCCGGAGACCGTTATCCAGAAAGCTCCGAACTACGGAAAGGGCTCCCATAGACTCCATTATAATCAAACAATCCCAATTTTTAAATATGATTTCCTTTTTCTCTGTAATAATAAAACAGTAGCTTGTACTTGATCCCAACTAAGATATAATTAATCCTCATTGGAGGAAAAACAATCCTACTGGGTTTATTTAATGTTTAAATTATTTTTTTATTGGAAGCAAAACCACACTGTTGGGTTTATTTAAAGAGGACCCGTCACCCAAAAAAACCCATTCCAAATCCTATTTTATCACATTATTCAAGCAAAATGAACTTTAATTACACTATATAAATTATTTGAATCTGTTTTCCTTCAGTCTGGGAATTCATAATTATAGCAAGCAGGCAGGAGCCGTTTTGTGGACACTGTTATTAAGACAAGCCTTGTATCATCTCAGAATCTTGTTTTTGCACCAGAATGGGGGACCTGATGTCCATTTCCTTGCCCTTGCTACACAATTAAACAGTAAAGAGAACGGGGGGAATGTGTGGAGAGCAGTGACATGTACTAAGTGCTGAATGGAAAGTGAAAGTAATTGTCTGCCCCACCTCTATGCCACTGGCATAGAGGAGGGGCAGACAATATTTGATTGACAGCTGAGATTTTTAAATGAGCTTACAACAGCTATGAATGCTTTAATAAAAAATAGAAATTGGATTTCATGTTTAATTTGAAAAGGACTTTTATTATACAGATTTTTGTGTCTGGATGACAGGTCCACTTTAATGTTTACATGATTTTATAGTAAACTTAAGGTATGAAAAAGAAAGATCCGTTATCTGGAAAACCCCAGGTCCCGAACATTCATGATAACAGGTCCCAAACCTGTGTAAGAATAATCATATTCACCAGATACACCCTGCTATTGGATTGGAATGGAATTTGGAACAAAGTATTTTCTAAAGGAGTTTCATCCTTGTTCCAATTACTCTGGGGCCGAGCAGAATCATAGGCTGCAGGATATATTTATGACTCTGTGTGGTCCTTGATCAACTAAATAAGCTAAATATCCGCTGTCAGATATAGATTTGAGGAAGGCTTTGTATTGACTTGTGTGGGCACTTTTAGCAGGGAAGGCCAAACAAAATATATACAGTATATATAATTTTCTTAAACAATATATATTGTTGATTTTGTGCTTGTAAGTGTGAGGGCATAAGATTGAACTGTGCATGGGAATAGGGATGCAGTATATGGGCACTATCCGCATAGACGGTCTTTGGAGGAATAGCAGGTCCCTAAAATCCTTCCTGCCAAGAAACCACCGAGGTATTTTTGCTACAATACCAGTCGAGTAACTAGATATTAATGAGACCCACAGCAAATTATTTTTAAGGCCCCCAGAATGTCTAGAAATTGTCCCGTTTTACCAATATTTTTTAAAATTGGATATGAATTAGGGCCTGGGCCCCCCTGCAGCCGCAGGGTCTGCTTCCTCTGTAGTTACACACCTGCAGGTGTCGCTGTGCAGAATACATTTTAGAGCAAGTTCACAAGGGTGAAGTGGCAGAGAAAGGTGCAGCATGTTGGCACATTCTTGAGCAGACCAACCAAAGAGCCCCATTTAAATGTAAGTCCCTAGACTAGAGGTTATGACCACGATAATAACATTAAGACATAGACATAGATTGTAGTTCCTTTCAGCTCAATGTATCCATTGACATCAGCTACTTTGAGTTGTATTTTGGGAGACAAGCCGTAGTGTGGCACTTGTTTCTACCGTTCAGTCTTCTACATACCAGCAGGCCTCAAACATGTTTGGAATTTCA
Organism: Xenopus petersii; assembly: GCA_038501925.1. Lineage (NCBI taxonomy): Eukaryota > Metazoa > Chordata > Amphibia > Anura > Pipidae > Xenopus > Xenopus petersii. The sequence continues at coordinate 127,225,517 of CM076684.1, forward strand.
TGAATGATGATTGTGACGTGGGCCCTGTGTCAGTAGCCAGACCATGTTGCAGTATCTTCTGTCAGGGTCTGTGAAGCCCAATAGCCAGTAGGGGCCAACTTTATTTACTGGCCAATCAGAGGTGCTAATAAGGAGCAGTTGGTGACTGAGGGTTGCTTGGATTTTCCAGTTGGAGATTTCGGTTGAAGAGAGTTGCCTGAGCTTTTAAAAATAAAGAAGTTTGTTTTTGTTTTCATCCTGCAATTGTGTTTTGCTGGAGTTTATTCACGGTATCTCACGTGACAGAAAGTGGTGGCAGCGGTGGGATCATTTTATGCAGAGACTTTTGCCAGAACCACATATAATGGAGTATGAATTGGCTGAGCTTCGTCTTCCTATTCTCAAAGGTCTGTGTAAGAATCGTGGAATCGAAAGTAATGGACTAACTAAAGCGCAGATGGCATCTCTTATTGCCCAACACACTAAGGTCACTCAGCCAGGACTGACAGATGTGGCAAGTTTATTGATGGAGCAGACAGAGGAGCAGGCAGGTCCTTCCTCAACCCAGATGACACATGTAAGTGGACTAGTCGCTACCATTACTGAACCAGAGGATGAGCTGTCAATGTATGGGGCAGCAGTGGGTCAGGTGGAGAATGACCCCACGATGGTGAGGTATCAGTCAAGGCTTACAGCTCTGGGGTCTGATCTCACTGGTTCAGAACGTCTTAAGCTGCTTGAATTGACTATTCAGGAAGAACAGATGAAGAGAGTTCCCATTTCTGCTGTGAACACAGTACAACTGCAGCATCCCAATACTGAGCATTTCAAACCTGTGGTCAAGCTCACCCATGCTGCCTTTCCCTCTTTTGATAACTACCAGGAAGGAATCGATAAGTACCTACACATCTTTGAGATTATGTGCGAGGATTACGCTGTACCTAAGGCAGAATGGACGAAGATACTTGCTGGTAAATTGGGAGGGAAAGCGAGTGATATTTATAGAGAGATCCCATATCTCCAGCGCACTGATTATGAGGAAGTGAAACGTGTATTGTTGAATCATTATGCCATCTCTCCAGAAACATATCGACAGTCATTTCGCGCTCTAAATAAAATAGCCTCTGATACATACTGGGATTTTGGGAACCAATTGCGGAGAGCCTTCGACCAATGGGTTAACACAAGCCAGGTTCAGACAATACAGGATCTTCGCCAATTGTGTCTACTAGAGCAGTTCATGGAAAAGTGCTTACCGGAAATTCGGGGATGGATATGGGATCGTTCTCCGAAAACTTTGGAGGAAGCAGCTCGGCTGGCTGACAAGTGCTTGGAAGGGCAGGCCCAAATCCGCCGTGGACGAAGTAATATTTCTCCCACAGCTCTCCCATCTGTTGGGATCCATTCGGGAACAAAACTACGGACAAGTTCTTCAACTCCTTGCCCTGTCTGGCCAGCACCACAACCACATCATACATTTAACAAGAGCTGTTTTCGCTGTGGTTCTACTACTCATCTTATTGCACAGTGTCCAAAACCACCCAGAACCTCCAATAATGCAGTTGCTCGTCCAGTAACTGCTCTCAGACAGGAAGTGACCGCTGCTCAACAACAGGCTATTCAAGCAGTACAACAACACACCCATGGGCCACTTGTACCCAAGCCATTGGAGTATGTCATTTTGGGCGTCCACTGGAATGACCAAATTTCTCGCACCAAACATATCATCCCAGTAATGCTCAATGGTAAACCGGCTGAAGGATTTCTTGATTCTGGAGCCTACCTTTCCCTAGTAGAACCCCATATGCTCTCTGCCTCTGATGTCCTCCCAGGACGTTCTGTTTGTATTATTCTACCTGGAGGTACTAAGAAGGAGATTCCAGTGGCTCAGGTCAGTTTGGATGTGGGTAATGGACCTATACAGTATACAGTTGGGATTCTTGATCATCTCCCTGCTCCAGTATTAGTGGGCAATGATGTTGGAGACATCTGCTGCAGTCTCACCCCAGGAGATGTGCAATGCATTTCCCCGACAACTTCAGGAATGTCATCCAGCAACACATCAGAACAGGACAAGCTGAACAAGATCAAAGCCAATGAAGCAAAATACGAGAATGAACGGCGGCGTCTGAAAGAGGTACTGGACGCCTCTGAAAGCCGAAATACCAAACTGGAGCTGTCCCGCCGGGGGCTAGAGGGGGAACTTCAGCGACACAAACTGGTTCTTGCTGACCGGGAAGCAGAGATGCAGCAGCGCATGGAAGGACTGCAGAGACAGCTGTCGGACAGTGAGGGAAAGGTGAGCACCCTGCAGCTGTGTGTGGATCGGCTGACTGGCACCCTGGGCAAGGCTCAGGAGAGTGAGACGTCCCTGAAAGAGATGGTGCAGAGTCTGACCGGGGCCCTGTCGGAGAGTAACTGCACCTCTGCCAGCTCTCATGACCAGCTGCAAAAGGTGCTGACGGCCAGTGAGCATGAGAGGCGCATCTTACAGGAGCGCCTGGAAACTGCAGTGGCAAGCTACATGGCAATGCTGATGACTTGTCTCGACAGGAGGATTGAGATTTACCCAATGCTGTTGTTCCAAGGTTTTACCCAACAATGGGTAAACCTGGTAACACCAATTCTGGGAAGGGGGAGTGATGTGACGTGGGCCCTGTGTCAGTAGCCAGACCATGTTGCAGTATCTTCTGTCAGGGTCTGTGAAGCCCAATAGCCAGTAGGGGCCAACTTTATTTACTGGCCAATCAGAGGTGCTAATAAGGAGCAGTTGGTGACTGAGGGTTGCTTGGATTTTCCAGTTGGAGATTTCGGTTGAAGAGAGTTGCCTGAGCTTTTAAAAATAAAGAAGTTTGTTTTTGTTTTCATCCTGCAATTGTGTTTTGCTGGAGTTTATTCACGGTATCTCACGTGACAATGATGGTTTACAAAAATTTGTAAATATGCATGTAAAAAATGTAGGAATGTTCTCCCATTGCTTTGAAAGGGGCCCAGTACCAGAACAGTGTGACACTTCTTCCAACCTGTGCTACTTGAGTTGTGAAACCCCAATATTATTTTTCATAACTAGAAGCTTAATAAATAACCCCCTAAGGTAAACCACCCCTTTAACCTACCCCCAAAACCTATTTTAAGGGGCATATTTATCAAGGGTCGAATTTCGAAAAACTTTGAAATTCAACCGTCGAATTAATTACTTTTTTTTTGTATCGAATTTTGCCGTTTTCGGTCAAAAGAAAATCGTTTGATCGCACGATGAAATCCTTTGTATCAAACGATTCGAACGATTTCATCGATCGATTGAACGATTTTTCTTCGACTTCTAAAAACATAGCCAAATGTTGGCTATGAGTTCTAGGAGGTCCCCATAGGCTAACATAGCAATTCGGTAGGTTTAAGATGGCAAAGTGTTGAAGTCGAACTTTTTTAAAGAGACAGTACTTCGATTTTCAAAGTCGAAATTTTTTTCTTCGAGTCAAATTCGAATTTAGGCCTATTCGATGGTTGAAGTACCCAAAAAATAGTTCCAAATTCGAAGTTTTTATCTTCGAAAATTCACTTCGACCCTTAGTAAATCTGCCCCTAAGAGTGTGAAAGAATTCCATTGGGCCCACAATAATGATTCCCTCTGTCCCCAAATAGCTGCTGGGAGTGCTTTCTTTCTTACCTTTTTCTTCCTCGCCTCCAGTTTCTCTCTTTTGTAAGAAATTTTTTCTCCCTTACCAGGTCTACATAAGTGACCAGCAGGCGGTGCTGTTGTTGCTGTGAAAATATCTTGAAATCTAGATAAAATAAATACAGGTATGGGACCTGTTATTCAGAATGCTCTGGACTTGGGGTTCTGTAATGTGGATCTTCGTGTCTTATTTCTACTAGAAAATCATGTAATCATTAAATAAACCCAATAGAATTGTTTTGCTTCCAATAAGGATTAATTATATCTTAGTTGGGATCAAATACTATTATTATTATTAACATGTATTTATATAGCGCCAACTACAAGCTACTGCTTTATTATTACAGAGAAAAAGGAAGTAGTAAATTTGTATTATTTGGATAAAATGGAGACTTTGGGAGATGGCTTTATGGATACCGGGTTTCCAGATAACGGATCCCATGCCTGTCTTTGGGCAATGTTCTCTCTACTCTCTTCTCCGCTCATATTTTAAACTTCTGTGCGCAGTTTTTAAAATCAGAATTAATACAAAATGTTGGGTTTTCACACAAAATTATTTTTGCTCACCACAATTTGTTGTGTGCACTGGTCTCAAAATGTTTGTGCGCACACACCTTAGAGGAACCATTGTCTATGGGGGATGGCCTTCCTGTAATTTGGAGCCTTCAGAATAACAGGTTTACTGATAACGAATCCCACGCCTGTAATTTAAATTGCAAAAAGTGATTGGAAGAGCGATTTTAGATAATGGATGTTTCCATAATTTGGATCTCCATAATTTTCTCTTAATAAAAAAAATAATTTGCATATTAAATGAACCCAGTAGGATTGTTTATCCTCCAATGAGGATTAATTATATCTTAGTTGGGATCAAGTACACGCTACTGTTTTATTATTACAGAGAAAAAGGAAGTAATTTTAAAATATTTGTATTATTTGGATAAAATGGAGACTATGGGAGATGGCTTTATGGATACCGGGTTTCCAGATAACGGATCCCATGCCTGTCTTTGTGCAATGTTCCCTCTACTTCCGTCTCCGCTATGTGCACAAAAAATTATTCTGTGCTCACATTTTAAACTTGTGTGCGCAGTTTTTAAAATCTGCTGTGGTCAGAATTAATACAAAATGTTGGGTTTTCACACAATTCACACAATTTGTTGTGTGCACTGGTCTCAAAATGTGTGCGCACACACACCTTAGAGGAATCATTGTCTATGGGGGATGGCCTTCCTGTAATTTGGAGCCTTCAGAATAACAGGTTTACTGATAACGAATCCCACGCCTGTAATTTAAATTGCAAAAAGTGATTGGAAAAGCGATTTTACATTAATTTGTTTTCATTTTACAGGGTTTACTTTTCTCTTAAGCTTTTTGGTTTCATTGCAATATTTTTTTTTTTAAATAGAAACCAAAAAATAATTAAAAGCAAGAGAGAGACAATGTTCATGTGACCCCTGGACAAGGATTTTTTTCTGTACAGGTATGGGACCTATTATCTAAAATGCTGCGGTTTTCCAGATAACGGATGTTTCCATAATTTGGATCTCCATACTTTACTCTTAATAAAAAAAAATAATTTGAACATTAAATAAACCCAGTAGGATTGTTTTTCCTCCAATGAGGATTAATTATATCTTAGTTGGGATCAAGTACAAGCTATTGCTTTATTATTACAGAGAAAAAGGAAGTAATTTTAAAATATTTGTATTATTTGTATAAAATGGAGACTATGGGAGACGGCTTTATGGATACCGGGTTTCAGCCGAAATAAAATCTCTCTACTGCTGATCACTCCTGAGGGTAAGGGCACACGAGGAGATTTAGTCTCCTGGCGACTAATTGCCTCTTCTTCTGGGTGACAATCTCCCTGATCCCCAAAACTTCGGAAAAAAAAGGAATCACCGCGAGTGCCATACCGCTGGCGATTTTTCATTATAGCCGGCGGGAAGTTAGGGGAAGGCAAATCGGGGAGATTGTCGCCCAGAAGAAGAGGCGATTAGTTGCCAGGATCTCCCCATGTGCCCTTACGCTGAGGGTGCAAGCATACAAAGAGATTACAATTTCTACCATTCTATTGTGTATGTCAATAAACCAAACCTACTGTCCAGCTATTTCACTGGAGTTAAATGTAAATAGGGCTAAATAGTTGGGGAGGTATTTTCTGTTCTTATGCAAAATGACTGGAGGAACTGGTTTAACTGTGTAGCTGAGTTGAAAGCGCAAGAGAGCCGGGAGCCTGTGCTCATTGCAGCCATCAGATTGCAGGAGAGTGCAGGGGAGTGCTAGGATCCTGTTCTTCCTGATTGAGTTGAGTAAGTGCAGTAGAATGCGGCAGGTTGTGCCAGTAGCAGGCAGAGCTGAGGCAGTCTCCAGGCATGTGGGAGCGGGCACTTCTACCCTTCCTAGGGCTCTTCTTCTGGGGTGAGTTACCTGGCATGAAAATGTTGGCATTTATTGGACGGTGTAATTACTGGTTGTGTCCCACAGGGAGATTCGTATGTACTACCTGCTCACTGATACATACCATAAGTCTCCCTGTTTCACTTTACCAACTGGAGATGATAGAAACAAATGAATAAGTGGCACAGTGCTGGGCAGGTTGGTTGGGCAGGAATGATGTGGGTTGAGGGGCTGCGAGGGTATAGATACAATCACAGGAAAGTCTCTGACTTACTGTAATACAATGATAATTAGACATGACAGTTTTTCATACCTGAAACTACTGTTTGATCTCTGTGTTCAAGTACTGTATATATATAGTGAAAAAATACCGCACTCAACAGGCTCAGAGTAACTGATTTTAATAGAAAAACAAAAGAAAGTCCAACGTTTCCATCACATCATAGTGATCTTCCTCAGGGAAAAAAACGAACAAAAAAAAAAAACCTTCCCTGAGGAAGATCAATATGATGTGATCGAAACGTTGGAATTTCTTTTGTTTTTCTATTAAAATCAGTTACTCTGAGCCTGTTGAGTGCGGTATGTTTCCGTTATTTTGTACATAGTTTACCTGCACCCAGGCATGCTGTGTTTTTGTTTGGTGAGTGCTCCTCCATGTTCTATATATCACAGCAGAAATATTCAAGACGAAATGAAGTCCGCACACACAGTTCTCAAAAAACAAAAAATATATTTATTTATTACTGGGAGACTAACATTTCGGCCAGCAATCTAGCCTTTTTTCAAATGGTTATAGGCCTGTAGGTGATTGATGTAGTTCAGGCATTCTGGGTGGAAATATATTACTTATACTTGAGTGTTTGTTTGAGTGATCTGCCTTTGACACCCCCATGGCAACTCTTTGTCACCCTATGAGAAGTCACTGAATTGCCTTGTGTCAGTATGAGTGTGTGTGTAAAGGTTGTCTGGATTGGGTACTTTGTGTAAAGTGCATGAAGTGCTCTAGAGCAGGGGTGTCCAACCTAATTCAAATGGAGAAACTCCACAACGCCTTATAGGTGTTGTGGAGAATTTACAGGGCAGCTGGGAGTAAATCCAACCAAATGCTGCCAGTAACTCCACTTAATATCAGTGTAATTTGCAAATTTCTAACAGAATTGAAAAACTGTATGACTTCCATTGTCTGAGACAAGGAACGGGGAATACCGTGTCTGGGGAAAATTTCAGTGTGTGAACTGTCAAATACAACCTGTACTGTTTGCTTCTTATAACAAAACAATTATTGATTAATCATGACTTGGAAAAACATTTAACAAGTTCCTTCTTGTACCTTTATATATTTAGCCTAAATGAGAATGACATAGACCCATTTTAGTAGCATCATTTATTTCTACAAATTTGGTAATGATCAGATGAAATCAACAATACATTCACTAAGGGGCCGATTCACTAAGGGTCGAATATCGAGGGTTAATTGACCCTCGATATTCGACTAGGGATTAAAATCCTTTGACTTCAAATATCGAAGTCGAAGGATTTAGCGCAGCTAGTTCAATCGAACGATCGGAGGATAATTCCTTCGATTGAACGATTAAATCTTTCGAATCGAACGATTAAATCCTTCGAATCGAACGATTAAATCCTTCGAATCGAACGATTAAATCCTTCGAATCGAACGATTCGAATGATTTAAATCCAACGATCGAAGGAATATCCTTTGATCAAAAAAAGTTAGCCAAGCCTATGTGGACCTTCCACATAGGCTAACATTGACTTCGGTAGCTTTTAGATGGCGAACTAGGGGGTCGAAGTTTTTTTTAAAGAGACAGTACTTCGACTATCGAATAGTCGAACGATTTTTACTTCGAATCCTTCGAAGTCGTAGTCGAAGGTCGAAGTAGCCCATACATTGGTCGAAGTAGCCCAAATCAGTTAATAGTGCTGCTCCAGCAGAATTCTGCACTGAAATCCATTTCTCAAAAGAGCAAACAGATTTTTTTATATTCAATTTTGAAATCTGACATGGGGCTAGACATTATGTCAATTTCCCAGGTGCCCCAGTCATGTGACTTGTGCCTGCACTTTAGGAGAGAAATGCTTTCTGGCAGGCTGCTGTTTTTCCTTCTCAATGTAACGGAATGTGTCTCAGTGGGACAGGGGTTTTTACTATTGAGTGTTGTTCTTAGATCTACCAGGCAGCTGTTATCTTGTGTTAGGGAGCTGTTATCTGGTTACCTTCCCATTGTTCTTTTGTTTGGCTGCTGGGGGGGGGGGAAGGGAGGGGGTGATATCACTCCAACTTGCAGTACAGCATTAAAGAGTGATTGTAGTTTATCAGAGCACATGACTTGGGGCAGCTGGGAAATTGACAATATGTCTAGCCCCATGTCAGATTTCAAAATTGAATATTAAAAAATCTGTTTGCTCTTTTGAGAAATGGATTTCAGTGCAGAATTCTGCTGGAGCAGCACTATTAACGGATTCATTTTGAAAAAAAACATTTTTTTCCCATGACAGTATCCCTTTAAATACTTCAGTGTGAGTGTGCCCTGGCATTTGAAACAACTGACCGTGATTTATTTGGTCGTCAGGACTTTTGTCTTCAGAATATTCAGGGGAAGTACTACTTTTAATAAGTTTAAAACATCCAGAACCATTAGTCCAATAAGAATCTTAATTACTGGGGCTTTCTGGAGGCTGCACCATCTGTGGAACCAAAAGTTCTGAGATTGCCACTCTAAGGTTGCCAATAAGCATATTTAAAATGGCATTTAATTGCTCCTGAGTATCCATATTAAGGATTGGATCTAGGTTTGCTGAGCAAGGAGCAGAGAATAGGTGTAATGTCTCAGCTGAAGGATATATGAGAAATATCAACATTCTATTGGTTGGCATAAGCCTGCCAGATCTAATGGCATGCAATGTGTATAGTAAAAATATTTGTCCTTACATGTATTCTTTATCTGTCACAGCAGAATTTCAAGTTCTCAGGGGAAAAAACTATTGCTTTCTGGCCAGGAAAACGCAGCACTCCGTCTCACTTGTCCCTGTGACATCTAACAAATAGTGATGGGAGAATTTGCGCGATTCGGCGCCAGCGAATAAATTCGCAAAACGCCAGCGAAAATTCGGCCGAAAAAATTAGCCACGTCAAAAACTAGACACCGGCGCCGTTTCGTGAATTTTTCGCCGTTTCGCGAAATTCGCTAATTTTTCGGCTGCAATATCACACAGCACCCTCTGCACATGGTAGTGGGACAGTGGGACAATGCACATAGTAATCCGTTTGGCAATTCTCTGTCACCATCAACTTTGCAAAGAAGTCCAGTTGATCGCTGGGGGGGTCGCTTTGGCAGAATGTGCGCTGCTGGGAGACAGGGCTGTAGTTGTGTCTAGGCTTATACTAGAGTCAATAAGTTTTCCCAGTTTTCGTAGGTAAAATTAGGTACCTCGGCTTATACTCGGGTCGGCTTATACTCGAGTATATACGGTACATTTATACATTCCTGTAAGATGTGCAGTTTTGCAACATAAGAGTTTTCTGGTCCCAAATGCCTGAGCTAATGTCTACTAATTTTAGACCGGATGGCAAAATCAGCCATTCATTCATTTGAGCAACACTTCTGCAAAAGGGGATAAGAGACATGCTGACATGTCATGTATTACTATGGCCTAGTATCAATTATATGAGTGACCACTGTCCACAGTTTACCATTTGCCCTTATAGTCCATCCTGTCTTGGGCCATTGGCGTGGAGTATGGGGGGTTTCAGATAATAGATAAAGACCCTCTTACACTAACCATTCGTCCGTCAAAGGAAATAGACCGTTCCAAATATAAAAAATATAAACACTGCAGCCCGAGGGCCGTATGTGGCCCAGGATAAATATGAATGCGGCCCAGCTTGAAATGCTGAGTTCCCAAGGAAACATCATAATAATAAAATAATAAGTCTATTTAACATCCAGGTGTCCCATATTCCAGTGTATAGCTCCATCTGGTTATCCAACTGGTATTGTAGTTCTTTTCTGTGTATTTTCTTTACTTTTACAAATCAAAAGTGTTTGTGTATTTTATGTGTGGCCCCAGACAATTTTTCTTTTTTCAATGTAGCCCAGGGAAGCCAAAAGGTTGGACACCCCTGCTCTAGAGGAAAGGACTGTATCGTGCTTCTCTTCCTTTCACCCTCAGCACCCGCTTGCCATTGCTTAGAGATTGCCAAGCATAAATCATGTTCAACAACTGGGTGCCATGCAATGTAAACTTCTCTGTAGAGATGCACCCTACATTTCCAGGGTATTTGAAAAGCAGGGAGCAGATTAGACGGGTGGGTCCCTGGGATGTCACTGCAGTATTTTTGGGAAGGCTCACTCCTATTGGATGCTGTCACATTGTCCCAACTCCCAAGTGCAATCTAAACTTTGTCTAACCATGTATCCTTAGGTAGGCAGGGTGCAATATTTATTATCATGATCTTTGGTCATTCTTCTGTATCGGTAATGTCCATCCTGCGGCCATACAGTTTCTGTTAAAGTGGTTCACTTTTAAGTTAACTTTTAGTAAGTTATAGAATGGCCAATTCTAAGTAACATTTCCATTGCCTTATACAGTATGTTTTCTTTTTCTTCTCACTCTTTCCAGCTTTCTAATGGAGGTCACTGACCCCCACCTAAAAATGCAAAGGCTCTTCAAATGTATTGTTATTAGGGATGCACCGAATCCAGTATTCGGTTCGGGATTCGGCCTTTTTCAGCAGGATTCGGATTCGCCCGAATCCTTCTTCTCGGCCGAACCAAATCCTAATTTGCATATGCAAAACAAGGAAGTAAAAAATGTTCCCTTCCCACCCCTAATTTGCACATGCAACTTCGAATTTGGTTTGGTATTCGTCCGAAGGATTCGGGGGTTCGGCCGAATCCAAAATAGTGGATTCGGTGCATCCCTAATTGTTATTGCTATTTTTTATTTCTCATCAGTTCCTCTCTTGTTCATATTCCAGACTCTTATTCATATCAATGCATGGTTGCTAGGGCCCTAGCAACCAGATGTGCTAAAATTGCAAACAGGAGAGCTGAATGAAACATCTAAATAACTCAAAAACCACAAATAATAAAAAATGAAACCCAATTGCAAATTGTCTAAGAATATCACTCTCTACATCATACTAAAAGTTAATGTCTAAGGTGATCAACTCCTTTAAACGACAACAACCAATCTATATCTTCAGATTTGATCCTGTTACTTCCCGTTGCTTAGCATTGTTACTATAGTCATAATCCACAAAACTCCCAGATACAAAAATGCACAAAGAACGTTCCTTGGGGCCATCGTATTAGAGATTTGTCCTCTGATCAGCCAGTAGTTGCATGACAATGAGGGAGCCTATAATGAGAGCTGTAAATGGAATTAATCCCTATAAAAATTGCCGGGATCTCACTTCTGTCTTGTCATTACAGGGCTGTTTGTATAGTGCCTGTAATATTCAGGATCAACTGAAGGTGCAAAAGAGAAGTTATAATATCTATTTATAGAAGTATAATTACTATTACTGTGGGTACGGCAAACGACTACAAAGGCACCTGTATTTACAGGAGAAATATTTTCTTTACACTCAATCTCCAGCCTTAGAGATTTGGGCTTTTGTACCAGCCCAAGGCAACCACAGCCCATTAGTAGGGAATATCTGTATCTCCAAAGATGCCCCAGTAGCTCCTCGTCTTCTTTTCTGCTGATTCTCTGGGCTGCTGTCACTTACCTGGGCTTAGCGTCCCACTCACAATATATACAATAAAAAAGTCAGAATACAAGGCTGTTTGTTCAAATTCATGTAGAAATCAGAGCATTGATTGATTAATCATCAGTCGTGCAGCAGCCGCTTCTATTACAGATATGGGACTTGTTATCCAGAGTGCTCGGGACCTGGGGTTTTTCCTTAATTTGGATCTTCATACCTACTAGAAAATCATGTAAACATTAAAGGGGAACTTAACCATAAAAATTAATATGGCTAAAAATGTAATATTTTATATACAGAATTATTTCACCAGTCTAAAGTTTCAGCTTGTCAATAGCAGTAATGATCCAGGACTTCAAACTTGTGACAGAGGGTCACCATCTTGGAAAGTGTCTGTGACACTCACATGCTCAGTGGGCTCTGATTGGCTGTTGAGAAGCTAAGCTTAGGGCTCGTCACTAATTATCCAGTAGAAAATGAGGTTGGTCTGTAATATAAGCTGATGCTACAGGGCTGATTATTAAATTCTGATGTTAATTGCACTGGTCTCTGTGCTGCCATGTAGTAATTATCGGTATTAATTACTAATCAGCCTTAAATTGTGACATTTCTATTCTATGTGTACTGTATATTGTGAGTGGGTCCCTAAGCTCAGTAAGTGACAGCAGCACAGAGCATGTGCAGTGAATCAGCAGAAAAGAAGATGTGGAGCTACTGGAGCATCTTTGTAGACACAGATCTTTACTGCTAAAGGGCTGTGGTTGTCTTGGGCTGGTACAGAAGCTAAAAACATAATGTACAACATTTCTAGCTACTTCTTTAGTTAGGCTTTAGTTCTCCTATAAGGCATTGTACTCTAATTACAAAGAGTGACCCAGCATCCATCATTGTTCATGCCTCTCAGGCACCAGATGTTGCTTTAGGAATTGTTCCGTCAACCAGCAAATGTCATGTGAGTTTTATGTGTTGGGGTTTGTAATGTTAGTTGCAGGAAAGGTGTGTGCAGTTCATCCACACCTATGTGACATACCATTGTACGGTATTAGTGCTATTTCTTATGTCACGCCTATATTTGTTTTGAAATAAATAGATATGGAAATGCCCCAACAACCATGTCACTGCAGTGTTACAGAATGCACATAGTGTACGTGTAGAGAAGTAGAGGTTTGATTGAGCCGGCTGGGTGCCAACCTAATTTTCTGCTGGATAATTAGTGACGAGCCCTAAGCTTAGCTTCTCAACAGCCAATCAGAGCCCACTGAGCATGTGAGTGTCACAGACACTTTCCAAGATGGTGACCCCCTGTGACAAGTTTGAAGTCCTGGATCATTGCTGCTATTGACAAGCTGAAACTGGTGCAATGAGTTCGGTATATAAAATATGGCATTTTTAGCCATATTCATTTTTAGGGTTTAGTTCTCCTTCAAATTGAAAATGCTGGGCTGGTGGAAATGTTTTTTTTTTTAATTTTTAAAATGTGTCTAACCAAAAGGTTGGCTGACTATGGCAAGCAGTAAGGACATGGTGTTTTGTACCTTGTGCAGGATTCCCATCCACCCCGAGGTGCAGAACACAGTCAGACCCTGGATGCAACAGCAGGTGCACTATTGCCCCACTTAGTGTTCTAACACTTGCATCTGGGCTCATAGTAAATGACGTCTCAGGTCTCCAATATTTTCTGTACAAAACTGTGACAATGCTGCATCCTACACAGCATGAGATTTCTCTCCCCGGCTCCACAAGGCCTCTGGGTCCTAGCGCCCGATATCGGTGCGCACCATTCCCCCTCCCCGCGCAAGTGCGTGTCATAGTGCTGGGAACACTGTGTTTTCCATACACTTGAGGATGCGGCTGGGTGGCATGCCGCTCCTAAAATTTTGCCGCCCTAGGCCGGGGCCATTGTGGCCTCGCCACAAATCCGGGCCTGATCCTACACTGAAACATGGCTACTAGTGATGAGCTAATCTGTCCCTTTTTGGCGGCGAAAAATTAGCAAAGTCCATGTTCATCAAAATCTCTTGCTCCAAATGCATTAAAGTCAATGTGTCGTTTTACTTGCTGCAACTTTTTTTGTAGCGGTGACTTATTTGTCCAAATGCATTTAAGTCAACGGGTGTTTTTCTTATGGCGACTTTTATGTCGCTGCAAATTTTTCCGCAGCAAAATTTGCCGCAGCCTGTGGAAAAATATACAGATGGAAAAATTTTGAATTTTGGTGAAAATCCATGGCTGGCGAAAAATGGCTTCTCTCATCCCTAATGGCTACTTATTGATTAGCATAAATGGGGTTCATTTATAAACACTGGGCAAATTCACACCATAGCAGCCAATCAGTGATTAGCTTTGTTCAGCCAGCTGCAGGTTGAGCAGTGAAAGCAATCATCTGATTGGTTGCCATGGGTTACTGCCCAGGTTACTGCATACTTGGCCAGTATTAATAAATGAGCCCCAATGTGTCTGCTTGCTGTTAGTGGTGCCAAACAGATCCTGGTAGTGCACCTCTTGCTAGAGCCTGGGTTATAGAAGAGGGACCAGGAAGAAGGCAGGAAACTGGGCCCTTAAAATTAAAACTGCATAAAAATACATAGTCTATTCTACACCCCTCTAGAAACCTGAACCCGGAATGCTGGGAGTTGTACTTTTCTTGAACAACTGTAGGCTAAATATTCACTGCAATGAGCTGCATACAATACACAAGAGCCAGACATCAACTCTCAAATATCTCCTTATAAACAAAGCTTTGATGATGTCATCAGTTATAATCGGTGCTCAGTGATGTCATAAGAATAAAGAACTAAACACACAGTTTGTGAAATATATAGATATTAGAATTTTGTGCCATGACTTCATAAAAGCAGGATGGTAATGGAACTTGTTATGGGGTGACGTCCTTATATTATACATACAATATATTATATATTATGACATCCTAATATTATACAATAGGGTGACATTATTTGCCCTATTTACAAAGGTGGTTTTAATGCCACTGGCCCCTTCTGTGGAAGTGGACTTGACGCCCTTCCCTAAATCCAGCCCTGCAGCTTGTTTCTATAACATACAGTATCTATGGAACTGAATTAGAACTGCTTGCGGATTTCCTGATCCGTGACTAATCTCTATGTATTAAACTGATTGGCACTGGAATAGCCTTGAAGTTACACAGAGAGTTTGTAGTTCTTCCTTATACAGCAGAAATTGTAGTTCTTCCTTATACAGCAGAAATTGTAGTTCTTCCTTATGCAGCTGAACATTACACAATGTTATATCTGCACTACACATCAGATCAGTACTCACCACAGTACATTAAACACACAGTTCACCTTTGTTCTTTATTTCATATTGATTTTTTTTTGCCTTCCTCTGCCTGACTCTGTCAGCAAAAACCTACTGCTACAATTTGAATGTTATTATGTTTATTTATTTCCATCTAATTATTACTTATTATTATTATTGTATTATGTATCTTTCTATTCAAGCCCATTCCTACTCTCTTGCTAGTGCAAATCAGTCCCTAGCAACCAGATAACCAGATAAACTCAATTCTATTTTTTTCCCCCGAAACAAAAATTGAATGTCAGGAGATTACTAAAATGTCCAAATTGGTCCCTGGATGTCTCCCATTGACATAAACATGAACTTGGCAGGCTTTATGTGGCAAATAGTCAAATTTGAGTTCTTAAAGGGCCAGAGTATCATAAATCTCAGAATTTGAATTTGAATTATAACTCGAATTGATTCGATAATTTACAATTCGATTTTCAGAGTTCTGACCATAAATAAATAAATCTGCCCCTTAGTGTGATATAGAATGCCCTATTCCTAGTTACTTTGCAATTGGGTTTCATTATTTATTATGGTGTTTGCATTATTTGCCTTCCTCTGCTGTCTCTTTCCAGGTTTGACATGGGGGGGGGGTCACAGACCCCAGCAGCCAAAAATGATTGCTCAAATGCAGGCCCTCTCTTATTCATTCGTCTCTTGTTCAAACCACTGCCCGGTTTCTAGGGTAATTTGGACCCAAGCAAAATAAAAAACTAAGACCAATGGTTAGTTGTCTGAGAATATCAATGTCTACATCATACTAAAAGTTAATTTAAAGGTGAGCTACCCCTTCAAAAGCAAATTATCACTTTATAGGGACATAATTGCTTCTTCTAATAAAATTGCATTTCAGACAGTGGCGTAACTAGTTGGTGCTTGGCCACCGGTGTACAGCAATTCCACCCGCCTTCCCCAGCCCCCCACTTCCTACCATTCCCGGACTGGCAGCTGGGTTTCGGGGAATTCTTTACCCTTGTCCCCCTGCAACCACAGGGTCTGCTTCCTCTATAGCAGGATTCCCAACCTTTAGAACCCGGGAGCATTCAGAAGTAAAAGGAGTTGGGGAGCAACACTAGCTTGAAAAATGTTTTCGGGGTGCCAAATAAATGCTGTGATTGGCCATTTTGTAGCCCCTATGTGGATTATCAACCTACATTGAGGCTCTGTTTGGGAGTACATCTGGTTTTTATACAACCAAAACTTGGAGAACAACATGTTGCTCGCGAGCTACTGGTTGGGGATCACTGCTCTATAGCTACACCAGTGACTTGTGAATTCCTAAATTGTTGCACCTCAGTTGTATGGAGGTCTGTTCTATTACACTTAGGGTTGCCACCTTTTCTGGAAAAAAATACCGCCCTTCCTATATATTGTTCTTTTTTTCCCTATTAATAACATTGGGATCAACATCATTTTTACTGGCCAGGCCAGATGGCAACCCTAATTACGCTGTCATTACTTAACTAGAGAAAGCCCAACCCCAGGCAACCATACAGTAAATGAAGATTTTGTATAAAATAGACTTTCATACCCTCTTTAACTATTCAGTCTGTGTTAGCCATGATTGCCAATAAAAGTGGCCAAGAGCACATTCAGGGGGTTATTTACTAAGACTCTTTTTGGGGACCGGATTTACATAGCAGGCGCCCCTAGGCCTGCTGTCGTTCGTTGTCTTTTATTCGCTCAAATTTTCATCATCAGGACTGGAGCAATGGGGATTGGCGCACAGGAAATTTAAAAAATGATCATATTTCCCAGTGTTTCTGAACCAATGTGGATGTGGTTGGGCAGCATGCCGCCCCTAAAATCCTGCTGCCCTAGGCCCAGGGCCTTGTTGGCCTCTCCACAAATCCGGGCCTTCTTTTAGTGGAAAAAAACTAACATTTTTCGAGATTTATGATATACCAATGCTGCAAAAAGGGCAGAATCCAAAAATCCCCCATCACAGATCTGTCGAGGTCCTGTAAGGTGGCCATAGATCCACAGATAATATCGTACGGAACAAATTTTCTCGATTGCTCGATTCTTTTCGTTTTTTACCAATCCGATTGAACCAAGTTAATTTATTATTAAATAAGGCAAAATCAGGCATGGGAGTTTGGTCAAGGTTTTTTTTATTTTATCAGGTCGGGAAATTCCCAAACCACTCCCTTCCTTTTTCACACTAGGCCCAACCCAGCCCGAGGTCGACAAGGGACTTAAGAACCCCTCCGACCTGTACTCCCTAAAGACTTCAAAGAGGGACATGCTCTCCAGTGGATATATCAAATAAAAGGCTGTGAATGTAGGGATGTCACAAGCAGGGCGGGGTCTTGTTATCAGTTTGGCCTACCCCTGACTGGAATAAGTTGCCCCAAACCACCTGCTCTCTGCAACACTAAAGGTGGCCATAGACGCAAAGATCCGCTTGTTTGGCGACATCGCCAAACGAGCGGATCTTTCCCCGATATGCCATTAATGAGCATGGTTATATTGGGGGCAATCTGAACGTTCGGCCGTATGGCTGAACGATCAGATTACGATGCGCAATGGGCTCCGGCGGGATCGGTCGGGTCAAAATCAAACCTGTCCAATCGGCCAAGCGACCTATCTCCGTCGGACGAAAGATGTCGGCACTCACCACACACGATCCGAAAATCGTACGAATCCTCGATTCGTACGTTAGGATCTGTGTGTCTACGGCCAGCTTAAGGCGGCATTTTTCAGCCCAGCTCATTGCTGCTGGCAGAGACTCTCCAGTATGAGAAGCACCACATGAGCAACTAATTAAATGTGTCTTTGGGCCCAATATAAAATTGCTGGTGTAACTGCCTACAGGCAACTGAATAGCACCAAAGACCGACAGCATGAGTCAGCTCAGTCTCCTTGCAGTTTGCCTTTTGAATAAGAACTGATTAACCTTGCAGGTGACACTATGCCATTAAAGAAGATACATAAGGGGATAACTGCTGGAATTCAGCATTTTCAATTGTTTTGCTAAAGGAAGGGCTGTCAGTGAGAAGTGACTCATACAGACTAAAGCTGGCCATAGACGCAAAGATCCGATCGTACAAATCAATGTACGATCGGACTTTCCCATCTCCTGACCCACTAACCATTCAGATCAAAGTCTTACCATTCCGATCAAATAAAGTAGTAAAAGAACAGATCAGCCGATGTTCTGCCCCTGACAGCAATCGTACGATAGTTATGTCTGACAAAGCTAGTGACAGTTTCCCGCTAAAAATCTTACGATCGGCAATACACGCAGAGATATTATCAGCAGCCGACACACACACGGTCCGAAAATCGTATGAATCCACGATTCGTACGACCGGATCTTGTGTCTATGGTCAGCTTAACTGCTCAGGTAGCTCCAGGTGTCACAGAGGCACCCATCTGTAATAAACATACGTAAAGTAAATAGACACACACACAGACACTAAAACAATTATTCGATTAAAAATGTAATTAATAGATACATTGATGTGGTTAAAAAGAATAACATCTATAGCCAATCAGCATGATACATCCCTTTAACCCACGCAAAACAATAAATACAATGCAATGGAACATCATGTAGGTAAGGTGGAACAAATCAATGTATAAAGACCAACCTTCCTGCTGAACTTCAAACGCCCAAAAAGAATGCCAGAAATTTTCACAAGTGAAATTCCAGCTATAATGTTCAGGTTATAATAAACTGCATTAAAAGTCACATTTTCTGCTGCACCCATTGAAATGGCTCATGAACCAGCAATGGAATGGAATGGGGTGTTGCCAGAACTGATAACTGGAGATATATTGATTTGCTGGGTGCTGCTGCCTCTAAACTATCATTTTATTCCCAACAGGGCGTATTGTTTCCGGGTTTGACGAATATGAGGTTGTATTCCCGCAGCTTGTGGGGAGCCGGGAGAGAAGGCACTTACATCAGCACTATGAGGTATGGCAGCTCCCATAAAAGAAACAGTACAGGTATGGGATCCATTATCCGCAAACCCATTATCCAGAAAGTCCTGAATTACAGAATGGTCGTCTCCCATATACTCCATTTTATCCAAATTAATCCACATTTTTAAAAATGATTTCCTTTTTCTCTGTAATAATAAAACAGCAGCTTGTACTTGATCCCAACTAAGATATAATTATTGGAAGCAAAACCAGCCTCTTGGGTTTATTTAATGTCTACATGTTTTTTTGGTAGACTAAGGGGCCGATTCACAAAGGGTCGAATATCGAGGGTTAATTAACCCTCGATATTCGACTGGGAATTAAAATCCTTCGACTTCAAATATCGAAGTCGAAGGATTTTAGCGCAAATAGTTCGATCGAACGATCGAAGGATTATTCCTTCGATCGAACGATAAAATCCTTTGAATCGAACGATTCGAAGGATTTTAATCCAACGATCGAAGGAATATCTTTTGATCAAAAAAAGTTAGCCAAGCCTATGGGGACCTTCCCCATAGGCGAACATTGAGGTCGGTAGCTTTTAGATAACGTACTAGGGGGTCAAAGTTTTTTCTTAAAGAAACTGTACTTTGACTATTGAATGGTCGAACGATTTTTAGTTCGAATCGTTCGATTTGTAGTCGTAGTCGAAGGTCGTAGTAGCCCATTCGATGGTCGAAGTAGCCCAAAAAACACTTCGAAATTCGAAGTTTTTTTACTTTGAATCCTTCATTCGAAGTTAGTGAATCGGCCCCTAAAGGTAGGATGATCTAAATTACAGAAAGATCCATTATCTGGAAACCCCCACGTCCCGAGCATTCTGGATAAAAGGTCCCATACCTGTTTTAGATAAAGCTTAAACTGCTTTTGTGGTGCAACTGTCCTAAATCTCACTAATGGACTTTATCAACAGATGAAGGAATGGAGGTCAGACAGTCCAACTCTATATAAGTAACAGGGCCTCTAAAGTTTGTTTTGCCTAAGCCCTACAGTCAATAACAGATAGTCATGCACCCCAAAAATGAAAGACTGTACTACCATTTAGTCCTTTTGCTGTTTGGTTTCATATTTAATGGTTTTCATATTGTCATTGTTTTAATGTTAGAACTTTATGAAACTGTGCTTATTAGCTTCCCATTCTGGCTCCCCAATGCTAAATAAAGGTGCTTAAGCTAATGTTCCCATGTCCTCACCACAATAATTAGCATTAAACCTAATTCTCTTTCCTGATCACAGAAGAGCAGTGCAGGAAATAGGAACATCAGGGCAATAGATCATTTCAGACTGACTCCATTCTCTAGAGCGACCCCTAGTGACACTTTTTTTTATAGTGACCCCATGACAAGTCCTGACGGCACTAAAAGTCTTAAATATCGTGGGTTCAATCCCAGTCACTGGTTCAGCTTTTGTCTAAACCCACCTTAACTTCTACAAATATTACAGCTATATGAAAACTCTATTTTACCAGCACCCCCTGCTATGGTTTCAGAAGTGTTGGGTACAGCTAATACACGTTTTAACCTTCTTAACTTCTTCTGCTAAGGTTTCACCTGATGAGGCCAAACCTAAAATCTCTGCACAAAGGTCATAGAATTCCTCTGTGACCTAAGATATTCTTATATTTTGTAATAGGCGTTAATTATTCCCTATATGTAGTTATCACTATTTGTTAGAATGCATTAATGGCACAATTTCTAAGGTTAGAACAGCCAACACCTTGCAGAGCTGCCAAACCTGTGAGACTGCATTTGCTCCTACTTTATCAAGTGAAATCATTTAGGTCACAAGGGGAAAGGACTCACTATGCCAGGTGCATGCAGTACTTTCTTTTTGGATTTTCTCCAAAACCATTAAGCACATATAATTTTATCGACCACTGTTACATATTGCAATGTAGCCTGGATCATATATAATAAAAAACGAATTTAATTAAATACAAATGAATGCTGCACATGTTCTACATCTCAGTCTATTCTGTGTCCTTGCACCGGTGAGACTAATGCTACTGTTAATTCATGGGGAATTTGATTGCTCTAGAGCAGGGCTGTTCAACTAGCGACAAAGTGGCCAGGTGGACCTTCCCAAGGATTTTTATGACCCCCAGTCTGATTAAGGGCTCCATAGACTTAACTGTATGACCTCTCCATTTTAATATAATCTGACCATTGAACATGTTGTATGAGAAATAATCAGTGTAGTACATGTAATAAGTTGGACAGCACTGTCTAGGGAAGAACACAACCCAGCTTGTTAAGTAATGTTACTAGCAGCATCATATGAGTGTAGAGACCAGGCCTGAGGTTTACAGTAACACCAAAAAATGAAAGTGTGTTTGCTTCAGAAACTCTACTATAGTTTATATAAACAAGCTGCTGTGTAGCCATGGGGGCAGTCATTCAAGCACAGGATACACAATAGATAGATAAGTACTACTATAGTTTATATAAACAAGCTGCTGTGTAGCCATGGGGACAGCCATTCTAGCACAGGATACACAGTAGATAACAGATAAGTACTACTATAGTTTATATAAATAAGCTGCTATGTAGCCATGGGGGCAGCCATTCAAGCACAGGATACACAGTAGATAACAGATAAGTACTACTATAATTTATATAAATAAGCTGGTGTGTAGCCATGGGGGCGCCCATTCAAGCACAGGATACACAGTAGATAACAGATAAGTACTACTATAGTTTATATAAATAAGCTGGTGTGTAGCCATGGGGGCAGCCATTCAAGCACAGGATACACAGTAGGTAACAGACAAGTACTACTATAGTTTATATAAACACGCTGCTGTGTAGCCATGGGGGCAGCCATTCAAGCACAGGATACACAGTAGATAACAGATAAGTACTACTATAGTTTATATAAACAAGCTGCTGTGTAGCCATGGGGGCAGCCATTCAAAGCTGAAAAAGGAGAAAAGGCACAGTATACACAGCAGATAACAGATAAGCTCTGTAGTTTACAATGGGATTCTTTAGAGCTTATCTGTTATCTACTGTGTATCCTGTGCTTGAATGGCTGCCCCCATGGCTACACAGCAGCTTGTTTATATAAACTATAGCTGTTAATCTGAAGCAAATACATCAGTTTTGCCAGTGCAGGGCACCAGTACATTATTTTGTATTTCCATTAAAACTCTTTCATTTTTTGATGTTACTGTTAACCTTTAGAAGGGAATTTTCCACCCCTTAACAGTTTCAGGCATATGCAGGGTACAGTATGTTCCTAAAAAGAATGCACATACATTGAAAGGGCAACAAATGGCAGAGATGAGATCAGTGTCGGACTGGCCCATTGGGATACCAGGAAAACTCCCGGTGGGCCCAGGTGTCAGTGGGCCCTAAATATTTTGCCTATTTCATGGTTATTGCAAATTTATATGAGAATAAAGAGGCTAAATAGATGGAATGAGAGGTTATAGTGTGTAAAGAAAAGAGAATAGGAGAATAGAGGTTGAGTGTGGAGAGGAAGAAAATAATATTTAGTGTGGGCCCCTGGTCTAAAGGTTTTTAGGTGGGCCCCTGGTGTCCCAGTCTGACACTGGATGAGATCACACATTGGGTGAGGCCTGTGCAGGAGGAGCCCATATCTCTGGCTCAATACATTGCTCACTTAATAGGATTTCCAGTCAGCCTCATAATTATCTGCCCAAGCCCTTACTAAATATCGGCCAGAGCAAGTCACCAGGTCATATCACTCTGTCCATAACTATGCTGCCTTTCATATTGAATTTTTCCCCTGATGAAGAACACTTGATGGTCGAAACGCCTAGGGCTAGATAGTTTTTCATGTAACGTTTGGATGTAATAACACTTTGACTTTTCTGATGCAGAGTGTGCAACCCTTCTTCTTTATTTTTGATCATAACCAGTGATACATCTGTCCCTGAAACTAGAGCAGATCTCTTCAGCTTTTGTCAGATAAACCATTTTATTGCCCCAACATGCCCATGTTCTTCTTTGTGTTATAATTTAAAACTTTTAATCCAACCTGTCCCACAAACATAATATATATTGCTTAATGTTACTACTGCATGAAAAACAGTCTTCTTTATAGGAGTTAATATAATGACTCCTTCACCTTGGGGAGTATGACCCCTGCCAATGTCACGTTCTAACTACACACGTCTATTTATACACATAGTCCACTCTATGCAGGTCCGAATGCTCTTCATTGTACCAGTGAAAGAAAAACATACTCACTATCCCACCTTTATGTCCTCAGAGCAGACACGAGAGAGGTGGATAAATCTGTCTCTCAAATGATACCTTGTAATATTAGGACAGCCCTTAAAGACAACACTGCACAACATGCAACTCTCTAGAACTGTATGAGGGGGGAACCATTTCTTATATCGGTTTATCAGACGTTGTATGATGCAGGCACCATGTTGGCATGGGTTTGCAGAGATCTGACATGTAATTACAAATTATTGTATTTGCAGGAGCAATGGAGTGACAACCTGCTCTACTCTGTCCAAACTCTCAAGCATAAACTTCTCCTGAAACTCCAGAGGAACAGGTAAACTGATAAATAAGGTAGAGGATGTGACTTTATCTGAGGTTGTCTACTGCAAGCTATTTGTTCGGCTGGCTGTCGGGTATCATGTATTCTTCAGTAAGCATAGACCATGTCTTCATTGCTTGGCTTATTCTGTTGATGCTTACTCATCTGAGGGTGCTATCAAACATTTGGGGCAGTGGGGGACCACCAATTAGATCTTTGCCCACTGGTACCTTAAAGTGGTCCTGTTGAGAAGGAAACTAGAGAAACCCACATAGACATGGGGAGAAGATAGACAGTGCTTTGGCTGGAATTGAACCCAGTGCTGAAAGGCAATCACCGTGCTGCATTGTTGCTTGGATTTATATGAAATAGCCAGCATGGACATGCTTATGATCAAAGGAAGGGGGGTTATACAAGGAAGGCTGATAGCCGATTGGACATTTGTGCCCACATGTTGTTCCTGAGAAGCACAGGTCTCTTGGTCATCACACTCCACTTCAACAGCTAATCAGTCCTATACTCATCAGTCAGATTGTGGGGCTATAAGGTCCAGCAATTTTAAGTTGGCTTGTGACTCAATTCACACATCAACATGGGTCAAGAGTTGACCCCTTCCATTTTGGACTTAAGTGATTAATTGTCCAAATACAATCCAAGAAGCCCAACACCCATGGAGCTTGGTTGGAAATGCTGATCTGTCGCCTGTGAATGGGCAACTTTAGTCAGGATTGTGCAAGGTGCAGCCCTTGAGCTACTGTTAAAACCTAACCCCATTACTTGCCAGACCTAGACTCATGAGGAATGTAGGCAGGGGAGGAATGTAGGCAAGTGAGCCAGGGAACTTATGTACCAAGTTGCTAAGCATTTAATACAGGAGAAAGGCTTGAGTCTGTTTTGCATACTGAACGTAACTACTATTAATGTATTCAATATGTTGGCACTCTAAAAATACATGTTAATAATAATAATTATTTTTATAATGTTGATGGGTAGCTTACTAGACTGAGCTACAAGTCCTATATGCCCCCCCACTCCCCCTTGGCCAAAACTTGATATAAAGATTGCAGCTTTGCAGGTGATTCTGGGGAGATATCTTTACTTTGCTGTGTGCTTGGTTGACTATTAACTAAAAGGGAAAGTGTTCATTGAGGGTTTATAGCTTCCTGTCCATATTATTATATTTGAGAGACTTTCAGGTTTGCCTCTGCCTATGCAAGCAATATAACTGCTCCCAAATATGCAAAGAGGAAATGGCTTCTTGCAACCATAAATGTATGTAAATAATATGCGTATAATTTGCAGTATGCAAAATTATGAGCTGCGTGTCTACAGAATATAAGCTTTCTGTGTCCAGTTTCGTACATGGCAGCAGAGAAAGGATGTGACCCCATAAGTATAACTGCATGGTACAGAGGGTTAATAACACAAATATAAACATCTGAATGTGCCATTGCTTGTCTTTAGGGGGCTTGTGAGCCCTGGATTTGAGAGATTCACTTACAGTAAAGAGGCCGGATTTCAGGTCTTCAACCGCACTCAGCTGGTAAGTACAAGTTTACACATGTTGTTCATAGCTGATAAATACCTTTGGTCATACTGGTAGGTACTACTATCTGCAAGGAGTTATTATGTTTATGCTTCAGACAGGAGGCCTGTTGTTGCATCAAGTCCTGTAAATTCATATTCTGAAAGGTGACTTGTGTAAGAATCAATGCCCAAAATAAGTGATCCCCACAAGCAACATGTTGCTCAGCAACCCCTTTGATGTTGCTCCCAGTGACCTCAAAGCAGGAGCTTATTTTTGAATTCCAGGGTTGGAGACAAGTTTTGGTTGAATTAAAACCAGGTGTGCTGGCAAAATGAGCCTTCTGTAGGCTGCCAGTTCACATAGGGGCTACCAAATAGCCAATCGCAGCCCTTATTTGGCACCCCAGGACATTTTTCCATGCTTTTGTTGCTCCCCAACCCTTTTTACAACTGAATGTGGCTCATGGGTAAAAAAGGTTGGGGACCCCTGCCCAAAATAATTGGTCTACAACGTAGAATGTCCACATACCGACAGGCTTATTGGCATCTGATGAAAGGCAATGCCCCATAAAGCAATAGGCTAGAAATTATGTACCTTATACCTTCGGCTATTGTGTCAATCAGGAGAGACAGGTGCAGGTAAAGAATAGCAACAAAGTTGTCTCCCAAAACTTTTTTTGGGACTCACTTCTGGTGACATGACTCGGCATACACTTGTGCTGATCATCATTCGTGCCCAGGGACACCTGCTGCAGCAAAGAGCACACTGAGCATGTGCAATGCCAGTGGCACTAAGGACTGGAGCTGTCATAGGACAGTTGGCTCAAATGAAGAACTATGTTGATATAGATAAACATTGCATTGGACCTTGGGTAGTGCTCTACTTTTGGACCCTCCAGAAGATGCAACATTGCCTCTTAGTGAACCCACCTATGAAACTAGTCCATGTAATAAAGTAAGACATAATATATTTAATGTATTATTTATAATATATAAACCTGCTGTGGTTTTGTGTTCTTTCTATTTCAGAGTCACCACTGTTATTACCATGGGGAAGTGGAAGGAATGAATGGCACAGTTTTGGCATTCAGCACATGTGATGGCCTAAGGTGGGTCTATTTGATGGTCTAAATCTCACATACCAGAAATCACAATTTCCACCTTTCCATGCTCTGCTGGTACACGGATTATGCAGCTATAATTTTTTTTGCAGGGGTGTCATGTACATGGCAGAAGTGCATTATGGGATAGAGCCTGTTGAAAATGCAACCAATGGAGAGCACCGTCTGTTCCAGATACCCGAACCTAGTTCGCCATCTATCTGTGGTGTTGGGGACCTTCATACAGAGGGTTCAAACCCACCTCTGCCTGTACACTTTAGGCTGCAAAGGGTACGTGTAACCAATATGTGTTGGTTCCAGATGTCTTATTCTTTTTTCTAGGGATGCACTGAATCCACTATTTTGGATTCGGCCGAACCCCCGAATCCTTTGCGAAAGATTTGGCCGAATACCAAAATGAATCTGAATCCTAATTTGCATGTGCAAATTAGGGGTGGGAAGGGAAAAATTTTTTTTACTTCCTTGTTGACAAAAAGTCAAGTGATTTCCCTCCCCGCCCATAATTTGCATATGCAAATTAGGATTCGGATTCGGTTTGGCCAGGCACAAAGATTCGGCTGAATTTGAATCCTGCTGAAAAAGGCAAAATCCTGACCAAATCCCGAACCGAATCGGTGCATCCCTACTTTTTTCTGCTCCCTTTTTTATATGGACAGCGATGAGTTTTATACCTTGAACCCTAGTGCTGTCTGTGTTTTATACCGATTTTAACAGGCAATTGCATCTCTCTTTGCAGACAAAACGAGCTGTCCTTACAACAACCAGTTATGTGGAGCTGGGGGTCGTGGTGGATAATCTCAGGGTAACAACAACACAATTCGCTTCCTTAATCTGCTTTCACTATATACACATTTTCATAAGTCAGTGAGCTGTGAAGTCATCAAAATATAAAAAAATTATTCAGCAATGGGCATCTATGAACCCCTCTGCCTCTCTGTTATGTCTGTGAGTTTGTCTCATGTAGTAAAGTCTTAGTGGTATATGAGAAATTATATCTTGTTACTCATTTACCCATAAAATACCATTATATCTAAACCTTATCACCTACAGAACTCTGTGCAGACAACCTTCAACAGACGTATTTTATTTACTTAGGGGCACATTTACTATTGGTCGAATATCGAGAGTTAATTAACCCTCGATATTCGACCCTCGAAGTTAAATCCTTTGACTTCGAATATCAAAGTTCAAGGATTTAACGCAATTCGTTCGTTCGATCGAACGAACGATCGAAGGAATGATCGAACGATTAAATGCTTCGGACTGAACGATTCGAAGGATTTTAATCCATCGATCGAACGATTTTCCTTTGATCCCAAATTGGCTAGAAAGCCTATGGGGACCTTCCCCATAGGCTAACATTGATGCTCGGTAGGTTTTAGGTGGCGAAGTAGGTGGTCAAAGTTGAAGGTAGAAGTAGCCAATTCGATGGTCGAAGTAACCAAAAAAATACTTTGAAATTCAGAGTATTTTTTATTCTAATCCTTCACTCGAGCTAAGTAAATGTGCCCCTTAGACTCACAGCTGCTCCTTTAGACTGCTTTACAATTTATTCCCATGTTGAAATGGTTCTTAGGGATTAGTTTCATGGAAAAATCACTGAAAAACCAAAGAGCCTTTTCTAGGGACCAGTCCCAGCCTCTGTTTGAGCTGCAAAAGTGCTGCCCAATAGGAGTAAGTAGGGTATATTGTGGGCAGTGTCGGACTGGCCCACCGGAATACCAGGACTCCCGGTGGGCCCAGGTGCCAGTGAGCCTCTTGCTTCTAACCATTTGGCCAATTTCATGGCCATTCCCTATTTCTTTATAGGAACAAAGAGGCTTAATAATGGAATAATAGTGCTTAGTATGTAGAGAGAAAAGACTAGAAGAATAAAGAGTTTGAGTGAGGAGAGGAGGTATAATAGTTTGGAAAGTGGGCCCTCATCCTAAGGTTTTCTGGTGGGCCCCTGGCATCCCAGTCCGACAATGGTTGTGGGTAAAGTACTGGTATGTTGTGGGTAAAGCTTAAATTAACCTGTCATGGAGGGTTCAGCTGAGGCTAATGTAAATAGACATAGTTTTAAATAAAAATGGTTTTCAGACATTTGTAGTTGAGGCTTTCCATTTCTGGTCCAACATTTGATCAGGCCCCCGTTTAATATTACAAAAATAAGAAACATAATCATTGTATCTGCTCTTCCTATGGTTCCAGGAATAGCCAAGACATTAAACCACATTCAACCTCAAATATTACCCTTCAGGCTTCCCTACCATCCAGTGTGCAGGCTCCGTTCTTATTGTGGGATCTGGGGGGGAACTTTTAACCACTTTTTTGGTTTATGGTTTTTGAAAATACTCACATCTTTTGCTATTCATCTGGTTGGAATATCTACAGCTACATCCACACCAATACCCATGTCACTCTCTGTCTGCTGGTGTACAATGCCCATTTTTGATCATGGTTTCTTCTTAATTCTCCCTATAATTCCATCCAATAATAATATTGCACCAAACAATGTGCTGGCCTTCAACAGCTTTAACAAAAGGCCATAGATATTGTTATAAATATTCATGTTACAACATATTTCCATGTTGATTTTAGTCACACTATTATTCCTGTACGTCTATTTACCAGTACATGGAATTATTTCTCGTGATGCTTTCTAAGAGCTTATCCTTCTTGCCTCCTGACCTCTCATTCTCAATAAATATTGTTCTTTCTTTCTCTAGTACCAAGCGTCAAATGCGACAGCAGTGGAAGAGGAAACAGTTCGTTTAATAAACATTGTGGATTCGGTAAATACGGTTTGATGTGTTTCCATTCGGTTTTCATGAAATCAGTTGTCCACTTCCTTGTCCTCCTTAAAGGACTATTGACATCAAAAAATGAAAGTGTTTTAAAGCAATGAAAATATCATGTACAGTTGCCCTGCGCTGGTAAAACGGATGTGTTTGTTTCAGAAACACTACTATAGTTCATATAAACAAGCTGCTGAGTAGCAATGGCGGAAATTGAAAAAAAGTCTATATGGCACAGGTTAAATAGTGGATAACAGATAACACCATTATGTTCTACAGAGCTTATCTGCTGTGTAACCTGAGCCTTTGCTCCTTTGAATGGCTGCCCCTATTGCTACACAGCAGCTTATTTATATAAACAATAGTAGTGTTTCTGAAGCAAACACACCAGTTTTACCAGTGCAGGGCAACACTGCATTATATTTGTATTACTTTAAAACAATTTCATTTTTTGATGTTACTGGTCCTTTAACTTGGCCACTTATGGGTTAGTATTTTGGAAATATTCATTTTGAAGATGGGCATTAGCTTTTACCATGGCAGCAAGTAGGGATGCACCGAATCTACTATTTGGGATTCGGCCGAATCCCCGAATCCTTTGTGAAAGATTCGGCCGAATACCGAATCCGAACCCTAGTTTGCATATGTAAATTAGGGGTAGGAAAGGAAAAAGTGGAAAAAAATCTTCTTTTGTGACGAAAAGTCATGTGATTTCCCTACCTGCCCCTAATTTACGTATGCAAATTAGGATTTGGAATCGGTTCGGCCAGGCACAAGGATTAGTCCGAATCCTGCTGAAAAAGGCCGAATCCTGGCCAAATCCCGAACCGAATCCTGGATTCAGTACATCCCTAGCAGCAAGAGCAATATAATATGTTTCATGGACAGAGCACTGGATTTTAATGGCATGGAATACAAAAACAGCTAATTAAAAATAGGAAAATATTTTTTTAAAAAAGGCACACTATCATTTGAATAGTATTATGAAACAATTACAGGTATCGGACCTGTTATTCAGAATGTTCGTGACCTGGGGCTTTCCGAATAGGGGATTTTTCCTTATTTTGGATCTACATACTTTAAGGCTACCAATAAATCATGTAAATATTAAATAAACCCAATAGGCTGGTGTTGCTTCCAATAAGGATTAATTATATCTTAGTTGGGATCAAGTACAAGGAGCTGTTTTATTATTACAGAGAAAAAGGAAATGTGATATTATTTATTATTATTTGGTTAAAATGGAATCTATGGAAGAGGGCCTCCCTGTATTTTGAAGTTTTCTGAATTTCCAGATAATGGATCCCATTTCTGTAGTACAAATAGTACATCTGCTTATTTACTAAACAGTCTAGTAGGTGCTCTATAAGTATTCTTGTCTGATGACTAGAGTTGCCACCCGGCCGGTATTTTACCGGCCTAGGCGGTAAAACACCTGCCAAGGCCGGGGCTGGTATTGCAAATTTACCGGCAATGCAATTGTCGGTAATTTGAAATACCCTTTAAAAAAAGGCCCTGGCCTGCCCCCAATTCGAAAAGAACTTACCTTTTTTCCAGCGCTATGCGATGTTGCTCTGCCCCTTTTACGGCACACACGTAGCTCCGCCCCCTTTTAGCATAACGGACCGCCCCCTTTTGGTGCCCGCCCCCCACTGGCCGGTAAAATTTTTTAATAAAGGTGGCAACCCTACTGATGACTCCTCTCATATTTCCAACAGATGTTTCGTTATCTGAACATCAGAATCGTCCTGACCAGTCTGACCATATTCGACCAGAGTAATCCATTCGATGTGCAAAATGGAACTGCGGGAGATGTACTTGGAAGGTTTTCTAACTGGAAGGATATAAATAAAGGGTTGAAAAGAAGTGACATCTCTCACCTACTGATGTAAGTGTTCCAAGACATCATCTTCTTCTGGTCTCTCCAGTCTTCTCTTATGATACAGTAGAGATAGTGGACTATGGAGAGGCCCAGAAGTATTGGGGGTCTGCTGGTGGGGTTGGCTGGTATCCAGTTAGCAGTTTCTATTTTGGGGATGTGGGGCATATGTATAGATTTTGTAACTTTCTACTTACACCTTGCTCACGTCTTACCTGTAGTTGTGTCTTGTTCATATAGTCAACAACATGCAGATCAGACACAAAAATGATGGCAATCAGGAGGAATCAGGAGAACCCTAGAGCATATTCACTTTCTATGTCGGCCTAGGGTGCTATGCATTGTTGTAATGCACCCTTTACTGTTTTTTGGACTAGCAACTTATAATTGTAAACTATTATGTGTCTCAGCAGTATCATTAAAATATCAGATCCATGTAAAAGATGTAGGTACAATATCTGTGTTTTTCTTCTCATTCAGAGGTCGGAACACATACAAGGGAGTCATTGGGATGGCCTTTGTTGGAACTGTGTGTTCACCCTCTGTTGGTGCTTCAATCAGTACAGTAAGTAAGGTTAAATATAAATTACTGAGGAGAATAGCGCCATTTATAAAAGTAGTCAAGGAAGTTAGTCAGGAGAAAGAAAGAGGCTGCTCTGATGTTCTTCCGCTTAGGAAAGATTTGAGAAAGATTTCTATCTTTTTTCCCTAAGCAGAAGAACATCAGAGCAGCCTCTTTCTTTTTTTTCCTGACAACTTCCTTGACTACTTGGTGGTCAGACTGGTCAGAAAATGACCAGCAGGTGGGGCTGTTGTAACACAATTCATTCCTATTAACAGTACGTGAATCCTTTAATATGTTGGAATTAAAAATAAATAAATAATGAATGTACATTGCAAAAGTTCTTAGAATAGCTCCCTCATCGATTTTACATCAACTTATTTTTAAGGTTTACTTATCCTATAACGTATTTGTTCCCAGATGATTATAGGAGACTGACTGAATGCTGCTCTCTAAAGTTCTCTGTAGGTAAATCCCCCGAGGCACACGCTCCAGTAGTTGCCCACGAGCTGGGACACAACCTTGGGATGAGCCATGATGACTCCACATGCCCAGGTGCCTATATAATGCATTCAGCTGATATGTAAGTACCGAGGGTATACGGGAGGACAATTACAAATGGAAGGGACCTACTCTGTCAAATGGTTTTCATGGGGACAGAAACACAGTCCAAGTCTAATGCATCATGTTTAAATCTGAACATCTTGTCCTACGTACTGATTCCTTTCACACTGCGGCTGCCTATGAGAAAACAGCAGGATGGGATAAAGGGCAAGTTAAGTTGCTTTTGCTCAGCCTGTAGAAATAGAGCGCTTGTAAAACCGTCAGGGGCATATACAGGAGACGTGCTTATGTTTTAAACACATGCAAGTTTTAAAAGCAAACAAGCAATGCACAATGGAGCTATTTTAAGATTGATATCACTAATCAGAGGCTGCCTGGCCCTCCAGAGGCTATAGCAAAGTAATGACAACAATAAATTGAACAAAACATCAATAGTACAAACTTCCTTCTTTTAGAGAATCCTAATAGAATCCTTTTAAATTTGTGGGGAGCCTTTACTTCCCCTTCACCACTACATAGACACTGATTCTGTTTAAGAGAAGTTCCCTCACTCAGGACAGCAATTTACCACTTACCAAGCTTAAATATTACTGATGGGGGGGGCAGAGCAGGGCCAACACAAGGCAAGGCAAGCCCCTGGCCCCATCGGCATCCCTCCCAGGAAAACACTGGGCAAATTTGCACCTGGGCAGTAACCCATAGCAACCAATGAATGAGCCCCAGTAAGTCCCTGTGCCACATGCAGTTCTTTTCCTTTCCCTAGTGGGGCAAAGAATTTCAGCAGCTGCAGCGCCAATGATTTTGAATCACTTATCCTGAGAGGTGGCGGCACCTGCCTGAAGAATTTTCCCGATCCCAACCAAGTGTTGAGTATCCCTACGTGCGGCAACAACATTGTGGAAGCTGGAGAGGAGTGTGACTGTGGGTCGCCCCAGGTGAGATGATTTGATTACCAGCAGGGCCCGTGTAGCAGTCATAGTAGGGATGCACCGAATCCACTATTTTGGAAAGATTCAGCCGAATATGCATATGCAAATTAGGGGTGGGAAGGGGAAAGCATTTTTTACGTCCTTTCAGATTCTAAAAAAACAAATGCTCTGTAATGGCTACAAATGCATTGTTATTGCTACTCGTCTGTCTATTCAGGCCTCTCCTATTCATATTCCTGTCTCTTACTCAAATCAATGCATGGTTGCTAGGGGAATTTGGAACCTAGCAATGAGATTGCTGATATTGCAATCTGGAGAGTTGCGGAATAAAAAGTTAAATAACTCTAATTTAACAGCCCCTTTAATAAAAGAACCTATCTGAATGGTGCTGTGGGATACAGGAAAAGAATAGCAGATAATTGCAGGCATGTCAATGTTGGGACAAAATCTTATGCTGCACCTGATACTGATCATTTAACCACACGCACTTTAACATACCACCCCTTCTTAATGGCAACAGTAAAGTCTTTGAGAAGATGCCACAAAACTGCTGAACTACATGTATGGGATCCATTATCCGGAAACCTGTTATCCATAATTTTAATTTTTTTAAAAATCATCACCTTTTCTGTGTAATAATAAAACAATAGCTTGTACTTGATCCCAACTAAGATATAATTAATCCGTATTGGAGGCAAAACCAGCCTATTGGGTTTATTAAATGTTTAAATTAATTTAAGAAGACGTAAGGTATGGAGAACCAAATTCCAGAAAGATCATTTATCCGGAAAACCCAAGGTTCCAAGCATTCTGGATAATAAGTCCCATACCTGTACAAATTCTAGCATTCCTTAAGCATCATCAGTAGTTAAGGAGGAGGGGTTCCTGATAGGACATCCCTAATTTACCCACTAGTTGGGAGGTGCCAGTCTACTTGCTTTGGCCAAGGGCCCATTCCCTAATGTACAATATGGGTAAATAGACAATGGAGATTACTTATTGCCAGCATATGGCATATTTCATTTCAGTTCTATAAAAAAAATGATATACAGGTATGGGACCTGTTATCTTTATCTTTTCAAATAAGGGATCTTTCTGTAATTTGGATCTTCATACTTTTAGTCTACTAAAAAAATATTTAAACATTAATCAAAACCAATAGGCTTGTTTTGTTTCCAATAATGGTTAGGGATGCACCGAATCCAGGATTCGGTTCGAGATTTAGCCTTTTTGAGCAGGATTCGGATTCGGCCGAATCCCTGTGTCTGGCCAAACCCAATCCAAATCCTAATTTGCATGTGTAAATTAGGGGTCGGTAGGGAAATCACGTGACTTTTAGTCACGAAAGAAGAATGTTTTCCAGTTTTTCTTTTCCTGCATATGCAAATTCGGTTCGGTATTCGGCCAAATTCTTCAACAAGGATTCAGGGATTTGGCCGAATCCCAAATAGTGGATTCGGTGCATCCCTAATAAGGATTAATAATTATCTTAGTTCAGATCAAATACAAAGTATTGTTTTATTATCACAGAGAAAAAGTAAATCATTTTTAGATATGAGAATGATTCGATTAGAATGTTGTCGATGTCAGATCTTTCTGAATAACAGAGTTTCCGGATAACGGATCCCATACCTGTATTTCCCAAATGTGTGCCTGTATCTAAGCTGTTTACAGTGATACTTAGTCTGTGACATCATTTGCCAACACAACTTGTTCTCACTTAAATTTCATTTTATTTCAGGAATGCCAAAATCCTTGCTGCAATGCTGCCACCTGCAGGCTGACTAGCGGCTCACAATGTGCCCAGGGTTTATGTTGTGAAAGCTGCAAGGTGAGAGGCACAAACACGTTTTTACCAAAATCCAGATTTTTCTGAGTAATTTAATTTAAAAAGTCCTACCAAACTAGAATTCACGATTGGGGCTTATTTATTATAAAAAAAACTCCATGATTTAATCGTATCGGGGACAAACCCAAAGAAATCCGCAGTGAAAATCCGCATCGTACGAGTTTTTTCCATGAATCACTCAATTTTTACAGGCTTTTTCCTCGAAAAGCCCAAATTTTTCCGATTTTCATACTAATTCCAGCACAGACCACAGAAACTTTCCCATTGCCTTTTATACAAACTCGGCAGGTCCGAGATGCCAGGTTTTTGGATTCAGACTTTTTTCATACTCAGGGTATAATTAATCTCGAAAAAGTTGAGTTTTTTTCCACAAAAAATTCAGATTTTTTATTAAAAAACTCAAATTTTTCGAGTTTTTGTCATTCGGACTCCCGTACTGAATATACAGTAAAATACAACAGAGACTTTAGACTATAAAGAATTTGATGGCTAAAATAACTACACCTTAGGGTTTGTTTATCTTGTCATAGAAATTGGGTTCCAGTGCTTTTGGGACTTTATAAATGGGTGTTTTTCTCTTGTAGTTTCATTAGGTAAAAATGGGTTCCACCATAGAAAAACACAGGACAAGAATCCCTTTAAGCTAGCAGAGGCACAGTTCTTCATGTGATGTTGCCTTTACACTCAGCAGCCCAATCAGTATCCCCAATACATACTAATAAATAGTTGGATGCATAAGACAATGTTTAGGGAATCCCAGGTAACTTTATCAGCTGCCTCTGTCTCACTCACCTCCATCACTGACCGTGCACCTTCCATTTCTAGTTTAAAGTCGCAGGCACACCTTGTCGCACTGTAGCTGATACCTGTGACCTGCCCGAGTACTGCAGTGGATCCCACGCCCTGTGCCCAGCAGATTTCTATATCATGAATGGCTTCCCTTGTAACAGCTCCAGAAACTACTGCTACAGTGGCGTGTGCCAAAACTACGATGCCCAGTGCCGAGATCTCTTTGGCAAAGGTGAGTTTGTCTGTAAAACTGGCACAAGACTATTCGGTGTTGGACTGCAGTATCCAATTCCCTGGCGGAGAACTTGACCTCATGGATCCCTGCTGAGTACCCTACAAAGTGAACTTAAAGGGAACAAGCCTGTAGCAGCATGAATAAGGGGGCACGGTTCTCATGGGGGTGCTGAGATTCATCGGGTGGTGCCACAGTGCCCATAAATAAAATTTCTTTTGGGGCCCCAATCAACTTCACGGACCAGGATTTTTCCTGTTATGTACGTATATACTGTATATGAATTTATTTATACAGGATAAGCAGCATTGCACAAGTATTATAATAAATAAACGTAAAATCTACTCTATTTCACTATGAATAGGAGCACCAGCCCAAGGAAAAACTTTTATGGGTGCCTAACGATCCCCTCCCCTGCCGTGAAATAGGCTTTACATGTCCTTTAATTGCCACGTGTAGTGATGGGCTAATCTATTTGGCAGGCATGGATTAGTGGCAAATTTCCGTATTTCGCCGCCCACAAATGTTTTCACGAAACTGCAATAAAAAATTGCCTTGGAAAACTCACTGCGACACAAAAAAAAAAATATATGTTTTTTGACTTTAAAAAACTATTTTTTCAACTTTAATGCATTTGGACAAAAGATTTCCGCGTATAAAAATTGTTGCTCGTGTCAAAATTGACACGCGTCAAAATGATTTTGATGCCCATTGACTTCAATGCGTTTCGCAAATTTTTCGGCAAGGCAAAAAGGGACACATTTACCCATCATTAGTCATGTGATAAGAGCAGCGTCGGACTGGAGGGTGCAAGGTCTGGGCCCCCCACCCCAGTCGCAACTCGCAACCCAACACCTCCCACTTAAGTTGCAGAAGTGATTGAGGCCAGGGGGAGATCAGTGGGGGGCAGCGTTGGGTCTCAGAAAGGTGTGGTTCTGGGTCGGCGAGGCTCACTGGGCTTTTACTCAATGTCCAACCCTGGGTAAGAGACACAGTAGGAAGGAGTCAAGATAGTGCATAAGGTTTGGGCATTGGCCCTTAAGTGCCAGGATTGGACTAGACTATCTTGGTGGGTTAGTTGAACCCTGAGAATATTACTCTGTATTGCTAAGAGCTATGCTCTGTGGGTATTAACTGGAAATCAGTAAGAGCTGTGTGGCCAGTGACATAGGCATATGGTTTGCGGCCAAAGTATCAGGGTTACTGCTCTTTGTAATTTTGAAGACCTTATTCCATCATACACAACTCTCTAGTGTTTGATTATGATCTCACTAATGATATGGAATAGGTTGGAGTCTATGGGGCAAATTCACTAACCTGCGGAGTTGCGCTAGCGCAGGCTTCGCCACACTTTGCCAGGCGAAGTTTCGCCAGGGTGCCGCTAATTCACTAAAATCCGAAGTATACGGCGCCAAGTTAAAGTACAATGGACATATATGTAGCAGCAAATAGATTACACTACACAAACCTGGGAAAGCTTCATAAAATAAAATAGAGTTGTTATTTTGCCCTATACATGTGCCCAGTGTATAGTTTAGATGCCATATGTTAGGAAATGTAGGGGGGGAAGGAGGGTACCTCCGAAAAAATTTACAATCTTTTTCAGCCCATCACCCTTTAAAAAGTAAAAGACGCCAGCGTTTTTTGGGACTTAGAAAAAATGTCAACTTTTTGAAGCAATCCCTGTCTACTCTATTGCACTTCACCTGGTCTGAGGTGGCGAAGTAAAGTCTGGCGCAAGAGGTAACGTTCAGTAAAATGCGCAAGTTAGTGAATTAGCGTAGTTACGTCCCTTCGCCATAGCGCAACTTTGCCTGGCGTAAGGGTGCGAAATTGCGCTAGAGTAGGTCCACTTCGCTAGCGAATTTACGCCAACGCCCGTTAGTAAATCGGTGAAGTAATGAAATGACGTCATGCTGGCGAATTTGCGCTAGCGTTAGGAGCTTCGCACTTTAGTGAATTTGCCCCTATATATCTGAAAAACCCAGAATCTGACATCTGGCTACATTGCCGGGCCATTAGCCCATATGAGAGGAGCTTTGGGCTTCAGCATAGAATTCTCCTCTCTAGGGAAGGGGTCAGGGACCATTATAAAGCATGGGATGATAATAATGTATTTTCTCTGCAGATACCAGAAAAGCCGTGGATCAGTGCTTCCAGCAAGCAAACCTGAAAGGCGATAAGTTTGGAAACTGCGGAATGATTGAGGGCAACTATAAGAAATGCTCAATAGCGTAAGTAAAACAGTCCCAGCAATGAGATCAAACAACACTCGCACAAATTCCTTTGTCTATTGATCATAATAATGTGATAATGGACAAGGAAGTTACTGCCATTTATATCATTCACTGCCTACATAATGTATAGAGGGGTAACTGGACGTTACCGATGGTCAATGTATAGCGATTGAAGGGGCAGTTTGCCTTTAAGTTAACGTGTAGAATATTATAGGATGACTAATTCTAATCAACCTTTCAACTGGCTTTCATTTTTTGTAGTTTTTAATTATTTGCCTTTTTCTTCTGACTCTTTCCAGCATTCAAGTGGGGGTCACTGACCCCATCTAAAAACAAATGCTCTGTAAGGCTACAAATGTATTGTTATTGTTACTTTTTATTATTCATCTTTCTATTCAGGCCTCTCCTATTCATATTCCAGTCTCTTATTCAAAATCAGTGCATGGTTGCTAAGGGAATTTGGAACACAGCAACCAGAAATGGCTGAGAATTGCAAACTGGAATAAAAAGCTAAATAACTCATAAACCACAAATAATAAAACAAGAAAAACAGTTGCAAATTTTCTCAGAATATCAATCTCTAGGTCATATTAAGAGTTAGTCCAAAAGTGAACGCCTTCTCAGTGGAGTTTTGACCTATATGGTGGTATGAAGTGACAGAGCTGCTCTGTGCCAAACTGTTAGAAAACCTGTTGTCAGGGCCTGA
Source organism: Xenopus petersii (assembly GCA_038501925.1). Classification (NCBI taxonomy): domain Eukaryota; kingdom Metazoa; phylum Chordata; class Amphibia; order Anura; family Pipidae; genus Xenopus; species Xenopus petersii. The sequence continues at coordinate 127,264,259 of CM076684.1, forward strand.
GGGCTCTGGTTGGAATTTACAGACCAAGGAGGAAGCAGCAGGCACCAAACACAGATCACGGTATCCAAGGGGTTGAGAAGTTAGTGAAGTCAAGTCCAGGCAAAGGTCAGTTCAGGTAGCGAGATTGTAACCCCCCTAATGTACTAAAAGGAACTAAGTTTGCCCAGGAGTGGTAACCCATAGCAATCAATAAGATGGTTGCTTTTAAACAGGTGACCAGTAAATGCTACTTGCTGATTGGTTGCTATGGGTTACTGCCCATGGGCAAACTTAGTGCCTTTTATTACATAACCCCTAAAGGTCGAAGTCAAGATCAGGAAATCAGAGTCAAATAGTAATAAACGCACCCAGGAACACACAGAGTAGATCTATTGCTACTGGCGTCTATTTAAAGGGACATTTTTGCTCCAAAAACGGATGCGACGATTTGACGCGCTCAAGTCATGACACCGCACATTTTTTGATGCCTCTGGGCGCCGCCATCTTGCCGGGGGTGCTGGCACGGAGAGGAGTGCCACCGGCCGCTCCTTACACCTGTGTGTGTTTTATTTGCCCTTTAAATCCCCCCAAATATGCTGTAAGTGCAACAAACAAGACTAAAGTATGGGTCTGCTACTGAACACTGGCCCTGTCCGACCCTGACTTTGACCCCAGGAAAGTGATGATCTGTGCTACAGTGACATAATGTAAAGAATGGAAATCCCGAGATACTATTGGCTGTTACGTTGGGATTATCTTTCTTCACAGTGACAGTCTGTGTGGGAAACTGCAGTGCACAGGAAACCCCCAACCCATCCTGAACGCAAACGTCCAGTCATTCTATGTGAATCAGAGCCAAAATTTTCTGTGTGTGACAGCGGAATTTGATCTGGGCACTGATGTCCCCGACCCAGGATTAGTCCATCAGGGAACAAGCTGCGGGGATGGCATGGTAAGTCACCAAGGTTAAAGAAAACAGTCAAATCAAATTTTTAGAACATTACACCTGAAATGATCAATAAAAAATGTCTGCTGTCAAAGCAACGCAGTTGTAGTCACTAGTGATGGGCGGATCTGTCCCGAAACATTCGGTCCCGAAACATTCGCGAAGCGCATTGAAGTTAATGGGCATCAAAATTACTTTGACGCGTGACAATTTTTACGCAAGCGACAATTTTTATACGTGCGACTATATTGTCCCAGTGCATTAAAGTCATTGGGCGTCCAAATAATCATGACACGCCACAATTTTTATGCGCACAACAATTTTGATGCTCAACTTTTTTTTGTCACTGCAAATTTTCGCCGCATTTTCCCAAAAACATTTGCCGCGAACCCATGTCTGGCGAATAAATTGGTCCATCACTAGTCGTCACTTATTGAATGTGCCTGATTGTATTTTGTGTGATTGTCAGTACATTCTCTAACAAACAAGGCACAGGTAGGAGGGAGGCAGAGAAACCTATTTTATATAATCATCCCTCACCCTGTTGTTACATTACTTTTGAATGCAAATACCTGACCCGACTTGTTACTCTTTATGCTCAGGCCTGTGCCAACTACAGTTGTGTGAGTGCCACCAAGATGGGATACAACTGCGATGTGAAAGCCAAGTGCAACGACCATGGGGTAAGTTAAATGGAGTTGTGTCAATGTTCTGTCCTACAGGAAAGCCAATTCAAGCACCAAAATGAGGGATATTCTTACATCACCAGGTTGAGTGACATCATAAGGTCAACACAAGTTTGAGTGTCATCATACTTACACATCCAAGCACCAGGCTGAGTGACATATGTACACACCTAATCACCAGGTTGATTTACATCATATATACACATCCAATCACCAGGTTAAGTGATCTCATATTTTAACATCCAATCACCATATTGAGTGACATTGTACTTACACTTCCAATCACTAGGTTGAGTGACATCATATTTTAACAAAAAATCACAAGGTTGAGTGACATCATATTTTAACATCCAATCACCATATTGAATGACATTGTACGTATACTTTCAATAATCAGGTTGAGTGACATTACATTTTAACAACCAATCACCAGGTTGAGTGACATCATATTTTAACATCCAATCACCAGATTGAGTGACATTGTACTTACACTTCCAATCACTAGGTTGAGTGACATCATATTTTAACAACCAATCACAAGGTTGAGTGACATTGTACTTATACTTTCAATAATCAGATTGAGTGACATCATATTTAACATCCAATCACCAGATTGAGTGACATCGTGTTTATACTTCCAATAACCAGGTTGAGTGACATCATATTTTAACATCCAATAACCAGGTTGAGTGACATCATTCGTACACATCCAATCACAAGGTTGAGTGATGTCATATTTTAACATCCAATCACCAGATTGAGTGACATTGTACTTATACTTCCAATAACCAGGTTGAGTGACATCATATTTTAACATCCAAGCACCAGGTTGACATTTTACTTACACATCCAGTCACCAGATTGAGTGACATCATAACTACACACTCTGTCTTCCTGCTGACATTAGCATACAATAATGAATCCCAATAATGAGTAATATTGTAAAAAGTAATGGTAAGGCAGTGCTTCAAAAGAATGTCACTGAATAATGTTAGTGGGGTTCTGGGAGTTGTTATTAGCACCGCTGGTCGGACATCCCTAACTGATAGTACGTTAGAGGCCCCAGCCTTCCTGCCTTGCCCTGGGCTAGTTTCAATGTGCCCACAGCTGATGTCATATTGTTCCAGGTGTGCAACAATAATGGCAATTGCCACTGCAACGACGGCTGGGCCCCACCATACTGTGACCGGTCCGGCTATGGTGGCAGCATTGACAGTGGCCCTGCTCACATTGGTAAGTATTTAAATGTATTCTTTCTATTAATAGCTTTTTATTTGATTTTCAAAACAAGGTGATAGATAAAGAAGATTTCCAATAAATATTCCAATTGACATATGTTTCCCCAGCATTATGCCCATAGCTAGTAGCCTGTCATGTAGAGGAAATATATATATATATATGACATGTTTCAGTAAAGTTTCCCAGGTGTTGGCAGTATCAGGGGTCAGTATATGGTCAGTATATAACACCTGGAAGTGTTTGAAGTCTGGTAGGGTTAGTAGAGGGCTAACAGTTTATGTCATGGTTATGAGAAACATGGGAGCAGTCTTGTGGGAGTGGGAAAGAGTAACACAAGTGATGTGTAAGTAAGTGAATCCAAACACAATGGAAATGTTGCTGATTTCTTGCTAAAAGCATCCCCTTGTGTAGAGGCAAAACTTCCCTTCAGGGGTCAAAAAATGTGCCCAGGCCACACCTACTGACACCCCCTACACTCAATAAGAAACCATTCAGATCAGTCACATAAAAGTATAATGGTCAAGTGAAGTGGTAAATAAATGTCATGGTCTAAAGCAGGAATTGTCAAAGTTTTTCAGTTCAAGCTCCAACCTTTGGTCAGAGCATTTCCTAAAGGTCCAACCTTTACTCATGAAATGAGTACATATAAGTGATGTGCGGGTCAGGTTTTACCTGACCCGCACCCGACCCGAAGTTGCCCTACACCCGCATATGCCAGACTTCCGGGTTCATTTTATAGATCCACCCTGCAAATGACATCACAAAAGGGGCGGGACAAGCAGGTGTGTGGCTATAAACCGGAAGTATAAGGTGGCTGGCGGGGAGAACAGGAAGAAAAGCTCAACCCGGACCCGCCCACCACTGCTAATGGGGGTGTGAGGTCGGCCCGAACCCGACCCACCCGCGGGTATCAGTGGTATAATGACATGTCTACCAGGTTCTTAAAGGAGAAGGAAACCCCCTGGCGCAAAACTCCCCCCCCGCTATGTTGCCCCCCTCCCTCCTGGCCTACCTGTCCCCCTGGGCAAATGCCCCTAACTTGTTACTCACCCCTCTGCGCAGGTCCTGTCCACAGAGTTCACAGTCGCCATCTTCTCCCACGCGCGTCTTCTTCCTGCTTTGACCGGCGTCTTCTGGCGCATGCGCCGAATGTCACAAAGTTTTCCGATTTATGTGACATTCGGCGCATGCGCAGAAGATCCGTACCGGTAACTGTTCCTACTGCGCCAGAAGACGCCGGTCAAAGCAGGAAGAGAAGCGCGTGGGAGAAGATGGCGACTGTGAACTCCGTGGACAGGACCTGCGCAGAGGGGTGAGTAACAAGTTAGGGGCATTTGCCCAGGGGGACAGGTAGGCCAGGGGGGAGGAGGGAGGAGGGGCAACACAGGGGAGGGGGAGGGGTTTTGCGCCCAGGGGGTTTTCTTCTCCTTTAACTGAAATGGTAGACTGTTGAGTAGACACTCTATGTGCATAGACCCTATTGAGGTTGTTGCCCGTGTTGTTCCTCTCTTTCACTTTTGGCACACCATTTGTTATCCATCTTATATGCTCCATGACCCAGGCCTTGTTTAGTAGCATATTGAGGCTTGTCATTATTAGCCCCTCTTTCTTAAAGAGATTAGGGTGCAAGAGCACTAAGGGGAGCAAATGTGTTCATATAACAGGACTTGCACTCCCCAGGGTTGTTGCTATCTGTAACGGAGTGCAGAGACTTGGGGCTATTCACACAATGGCCCGTGCAGTGGGCAAAGTGCACAAAAATGGTCGATTGTAGCTGTTTTTGCACTCTGCACACTGCATGGAGCATTGTAAATTCCCATTGTTATGTCCCAGATCCAGTAAATGGGCCTCGTCCTCAACTGTCAGTTTATTTCTGCATTTAGACACCTCTTTGCGAGACGGATTGCTCGTCTTCTTCCTGCTGGTTCTGCCAATCCTGATTGTAATAGTTCTGGCCTACATTAAACGCGATGAGCTCCAGAGAAGGTTCTGCAAAAGGAGGAACAGGCAAAGGTATGTTGTGATAGCCTAAATATAATGGTACTTACTTGAAAATGCTTTAAATGCATATAGTATCATAGGAGCAAATTTGGCTGAAAAAAGACACACATCCAACAAGTTCAACCATTTAACGCTATATATAATCTGCCTAACTGTCAGTTGATCCAGAGGAAGGCAAAAAAACCCATCTGAAGCCTCTCCAATTTGCATCAAGGAAGGAAAAAATTTCTTCCTGACTCCAAAATGCCAGTCGGTCTAGACCTTGGATCAACTTGTACTATGAGCTATCTCCCATAACCCTGTATTCCCTCACTTGCTAAACACCATCCAACCCCTTCTTAAAGCTATCTAATGTATCAGCCTGTACCACTGATTCAGGGAGAGAATTCCACATCTTCACAGCTCTCACTGTAAAAAACCCCTTCCCAATATTTAGCCGGAACCTCTTTTCTTCTAAATGGGAGCCCTTGTGTCAGCTGGTCACCCAGAGGTGTATATCATATAGTTGCTCTGTCTGGCCTCCATACTGACAGCCGCATACATATGGCCACAACTTACCAGTTGCTCATTACCAAAGTTGAACCATCTCCTAAAATGCAGAGCACATGTCCCCTCTCATTTTGGCCTTCACGTGTAACTGTCTGCTATTAGAGAAATAAGATAAACTGTTAATTTAGGATATAAAATGGTAATTTAGGATTCAGAAGTGGAATTAAAAACACAAGGTAGAGGTTAAAATGTTTTTGGGGCCTTTTAGGAGCAATGTTCTCTGCGCTACAAAGGTAGAAACAGTGCAAGGTGCATACAACTCATTTACTGCACTAGTCCTTGGTTGTACAGGGTTCGGTATCCAGAAACCCATTATCCAGAAAGCTCCAAATTATGGAAAGACTCCATTTTATCCAAATAATCCAAATTTTTAAAGTTTAAAAATGATTTCCTTCTTCTCTGTAATAATAAAACAGTAGCTTGTACTTGATCCCAACTAAGATATAATTAATCCTTATTGGAAGCAAAACCAGCCTATTGGGTTTATTTCATGTTTACATGATTTTCTAGTAGACTTAAGGTATGAAGATCCAAATTACAGAACGATCCATTATCTGGAAACCCCCAGGTCCCGAGGTTACAGCCAGTGTCCACTGCTCAAAACTTTGGGCAAGTTCCTTAAAGGAGAGCTAAACTTGAATGAATAGGGCTAAAAATTCTGTATAATAATGAACTTATTGCACGAGGCTAAAGTTTCAGCTTGTCAATAGCAGCAATGATCCAGGACTTCAAACTTGTCACAGGGGGTCACCATCTTGGAAAGTGTCTGTGACACTCACATGCTCAGTGGGCTCTGATTGGCTGTTGAGAAGCTAAGCTTAGGGCTCGTCACTAATTATCCAGCAGAAAATGAGCTTCCCCTGTAATATAAGCTGATGCTATAGGTTTGCTGATTATTAAATTATTATGCTAATTGCCCTGGTTTCTGTGCTGCCATGTAGTAATTATCTGTATTAATTACTAATCAGCCTTATATTGTGACATTTCTATTCTATGTGTACTGTATATTGTGAGTGGGTCCCTAAGCTCAGTAAGTGACAGCAGCACAGAGCATGTGCAGTGAATCAGCAGAAAAGAAGATGGGGAGCTACTGGGGCATCTTTGGAGACACAGATCTTTACTGCTAAAGGGCTGTGGTTGCCTTGGGCTGGTACAGAAGCACAAAACGTAATGTGCAACATTTCTAGCTACTTCTTTAGTTAGGCTTTAGTTCTCCTTTCATCTCTAGTTTTTGGCATTCTGGTGAGATTTCTCTCTTTATTTCCATAGAAGGGAAAATGAAAGAAGGAGGGAGCAGCAGCAACAGAACAATAACACCAACCGCAACATTCCCCCAAGCACTGCCAGGAATAAGGTAGGGTCCCCTGTGTTTCCCTTATCTGCTGATTCCATCTTGTATTCATCGGCCCGTTTGACTGACTGTTTTTTTCCTTACAGCCTGCGACCGACTTCTCCGATGTCTTCACTATATCACACAATCTGCCACAAAGGTGTGTCACCTACATAGTAACTATTGTAACCATGTGCTTTATATTCTGTTAATATTCACTAAAATGCACTTATTCTGCCCAGAGACCCTCATTTATTTGCTTATATTAAATTATTCAGCAGCTCTGCAATTTGCAATTTCAGCAATCAGGTTTCTAGGATCCAAATTCCCCTAGCAACCATGCATTGATTTGAATAACAGACTGGAATATGAATAGGAGAGGCCTGACTAGAAAGATGAGTAATAAATAGCAGCAATAACGATAACTTTGGAGTTATTTGAGTTTTTTAGATGGGGTCAGTGACCCTCAATTGAAAGCTGGAAACAGCCAGAAGAAGGCAGATAATTAAAAACTATAAAAAAAAAGAAAAATAAAGGCCAGTTGAAAAGTTGCTTAGAATTAGCCATTCTATAACATACCAAAAGTTAACGTAAAAGTGAACCACCCCTTTAAAAGATGAACCAACTGCTGTGATGAAGCTTCTGTGGATCATAGATGGTTTTACATAAATTGCCCAGTAGAAGACACAAGGCTCCAGGGTGATTGGCCATTTACTGAATGTCATTTCAATTTGATTTCCTTTCATATTTTTTTCTTTTTGGACCCTCACTGATCTGTTTAATTTCAATATTCAACTTTATTTTCCCACTAACAGGCAGCCGCTGCCCAACATGGGATCAGTGCCACCTGCTCGGCCGAATCCTCCACCACTCCGTCCTCCTCCTCCCCGACCACCGCCCATTCAGAATCCTGACGCCTGAACATACTCACACACTGAAGCTCTTGCGCCTAATACTGTATCTCTGAGATACACCAGGGTCTGAACCAATAGATAAATACCCATGAGCCTCTGGGGCATCTCACCAAGAACAAAAGGTTCCGCAATGCATCCCAAGCAACAACTGAAATTCAGTCCAAGAGCCCAGAGGAAGGAGTGACACAATTAATAGGGAGAAACAATGGAAGCTCCACTTTAATGACCTTGATGTAAGAAGTATTGTGTATAAAGGTCATGCCATATCATACAGATGGATTTTAAAATGAATAAATGTGATCATGTATTTACTACTACAGGTATAGGATCCGTTATCTGGAAACCCATTATCCAGAAAGCTCCAAATTACAGAATGGCAGTCTCCCATAGACTCCATTTTATCCAAATTTTACAAATAATTTTGTTTTCCTCTGTAATAACTAGGGAGCCTTCTGCCCGACCAAACCGAATCCAACCCCTAATTTGCATATGCGAATTAGGGGTGGGGAGGAAAATGCGTGACTTTGTGTCACAAAACAAGGAAGTAAAAAACTGTTTTCCCCTTCCCATCCCTAATTTGCATATGCAAATTAGGATTCAAATTCGGTTCGGTATTCAGCCGAATCTTTCCGGGGGTTCAGCCGAATCCAAAATAATCCCAAGTAATAATAAAACAGCAGCTTGTACTGGATCCCAACTAAGATATAATTAATCCTTATTGGAAGCAAAACCAGCCTATTGGCTTTATTTAATGTTTAAATGAATTTTTAGTAGACTTAAGGTGTGGAGATCCAAATTATGGAAAGATCCCTTTTCCGGAAAACCCCAGGTCCCGAGCATTCTGGATAACAGGTCCCATACCTGTATATGTTTTAAAGGGGGTCTGATGTATGTATCCGGGGAAAAGCAAAGTAAATCTTCAGTCTTTTGTAAAGTGTTGCTGGGGGTGTATTGTTTTTTTAATGCAAGTGTTAATAACAAGAATATCATGACGGTATTAACCCTGTTTCAATGTACAGAGATGTTTCTATGCCATTTACATGTCAGTTAGTCATCTGCCCTGGGACCTGCGCTAGAGAAGTGGGTCCCCTGTGCAAAATGTTCTGATTATTTGTCACAATAGTGAGGCCCCACTCTTGCTAAACCTCTTACTACTGCCCCACTACTATTGCTTTATTGTTTCACTTATAATTGTTGGCTCTGACACATGAAACTAATGGGCCCTGTTCTGCACTGTGTGGATGTGGCACTGCCCTAATGAGATGCCCACCTTCAAAAATCTCTGCCAGTGAGTAGTGAAAATAAATAATTACCACTCAGTGGTTGAGAAATTCAACAGCTGTCTGTATTTATCATATATTAGTGTATTACTAAAGTGCACTGTATTTAATCCAGTTCATATATAGACAATTACTCCAGTGAGTAGTGAATTGCTCCAGTATGTAGTTAATTGCTCCAGTGAGTAGTGGATTGCTCCAGTGTGTAGTGAATTGCTCCAGTGAGTAATTACTCCAGTGAGAAGTAAATTGCTCCAATGAGTAATTACTCCAATGAGTAGTGAATTGCTCCAGTGAGTAATTACTCCAGTGAGTAGTGAATTGCTCCAGTGAGTAATTACTCCATTGAGTAGGGAATTGCTCCAGTGAGTAATTACTCCAGCGAGTAGTGAATTGCTCCAGTGTGTAGTGAATTGCTCCAGCGAGTAATTACTCCAGCGAGTAGTGAATTGCTCCAGTGTGTAGTGAATTGCTCCAGCGAGTAATTACTCCAGTAAGTAATTACTCCTGTGAGTAGGGAATTTCTCCAGTGAGTGGTGAATTGCTCCAATGAGTAATTACTCCAGTGAGGAGTGACTTGCTCGAGTGAGTAGTGAATTGCTCGAGTGAGTAGTGAATTAATAAAGAACTACTCAGTTGGTCAATGATCCAGCTGTCACAGCATGGTAGGGTGTGATCACAAAATCCACACAATCAGGAGCGATTGAGCCCACACAGCAATTACTGTGACTCAGGAATGAAGAAAAACATCAGGAAGCTACATAGATGTTTCCAGGTATATTTTTGTTATTGGACTTTGTAAAGCCCTTCTATTCTCTTGTAACACAGTACAGGTATGTGATTCATTATCCGGAAAATAGGGATGCACCGAATCTAGGATTTGGTTATGGAAAAATCCTGGCTGAGTCCTTCTGCCTGGTCAAACCAAATCCTAATTAGCATATGCAAATTAGGGGCAGGCAGGAAATTTTGTGACTGTCACAAAACAAGGAAGTAAACAAAGTTTTCCCCTTCGGATTCGGCCGAATCTTTTGCAAAGTATTCAGGGGTTCGGCAGAATCCAAAATAGTGGATTTGGTGCATCCATACTGGAAACGTATTATCCAGAAAGCTCAGAATTACAGAAAGGCCATCTCCCATAGACTCCATTTTATCGGAATAATAATCCAGATTCTAAAAAAATATTTCCCTTTTCTGTGTAATAATAAAACAGTAGCTTGTACTTGATCCCAACTAAGATATACTTAATCCTTATTGGAAGCAAAACCAGCCGATTGGGTTTATTTAATGTTTACCTGATTTTAAGTAGATTTAAGGTATGAAGATCCAAATTATTTAAGGATTGGTTATTATATGGAAAACCCCCGGCCCCAAGCATTCTGGATAACAGGTCTCATACCTGTACAAAGTACTGTTTTGTTATTACAGAGAAAAAGGCAATATTTTTTTTTATAAAATTGGATTAATTGGATATAATGGACTATATGGGATATGGCCTTCCTATAATTCAGAGCTTTCTGGATAACGGGTACCATACCTGTACTGTGTGCTGCCAGAACCACTGATCACAGTGCAATCAGGCTGGAGTAGCTGATGAGCAGTGCGAACGTGTGAAAGTGCCCATTTGCACCACTTAATGCATTATCAGGTCTCACATAGCTGGGAACAATGTGATTGGTTCATTCACTTATCTACTGTGTATCCTGTGCTTGAATGGCTGCCCCCATGGCTACACAGCAGCTTGTTTATATAAACTATAGTAGTACTTATCTGTTATCTACTGTGTATCCTGTGCTTGAATGGCTGCCCCCATGGCTACACAACAGCTTGTTTATATAAACTATAGTAGTACTTATCTGTTATCTACTGTGTATCCTGTGCTTGAATGGCTGCCCCCATGGCTACACAACAGCTTGTTTATATAAACTATAGTAGTACTTATCTGTTATCTACTGTGTATCCTGTGCTTGAATGGCTGCCCTATGGCTACACAACAGCTTGCTTATATAAACTATAGTAGTACTTATCTGTTATCTACTGTGTATCCTGTGCTTGAATGGCTGCCCCCATGGCTACACAGCAGCTTGTTTATATAAACTATAGTAGTACTTATCTGTCATCTACTGTGTATCCTGTAGGGATGCACCGAATCCACTTTTTTGGATTCGGCCGAACCCCCGAATACTTTGCAAAAGATTCGGCCGAATACCGAACCGAACCCTAATTTGCATATGCAAATTAGGGATGGGAAGGGGAAAACATTTTTTACTTGTTTTGTGACAAAAAGTCACGTGATTTCCCTCCCCGCCCCTAATTTACATATGCAAATTTGGATTCGGTTCGGCCGGCCAGAATGATTCGGCCGAATCCTGCTGAAAAAGGCCGAATCCCGAACCTAATCCTGGATTCGGTGCATCCCTAGTACCCTGTGCTTGAATGGCTGCCCCCATGGCTACACAGCAGCTTGTTTATATAAACTATAGTAGTACTTATCTGTTATCTACTGTGTATCCTGTGCTTGAATGGCTGCCCCCATGGCTACACAGCAGCTTGTTTATATAAACTATAGTAGTACTTATCTGTTATCTACTGTGTATCCTGTGCTTGAATGGCTGCCCCCATGGCTACACAGCAGCTTGTTTATATAAACTATAGTAGTACTTATCTGTTATCTGCTGTGTATCCTGTGCTTGAATGGCTGCCCCCATGGCTACACAGCAGCTTGTTTATATAAACTATAGTAGTACTTATCTGTTATCTACTGTGTATCCTGTGCTTGAATGGCTGCCCCCATGGCTACACAGCAGCTTGTTTATATAAACTATAGTAGTGTTTGTGAAGCATATAAAAAAACAAAACAAATGCTCTGCAAGCCTACTAATGTATTGTTATTTTTTATCACTCATCTTCCCACTCAGTCCCTCTCCTATTCATATTCCAGTCTCTCGTTCAAATCAATGCATGGTTGCTAGGGTAATTTAAACCATAGCAACCAGATTTCTGAAACTGCTGAATAAAAAGCTAAATAACTAGAGAATGTCACTCTCTAGTCTAAATAATACTAACAGTTAATTTAAAGGGGAACAACCCCTTTACAGATCCCTTGCGCATGAGGACTGAGTGACATCTGCACGTAGGGCATCAAAGATGAAATTACTTTCTGCCAATTATTTTTATGTACAAATACACATTTGTGTAACATGATACAACTCCAAAGCTTCTGTATGCGGCATTAAACTCGCAGCGCCAGAACTACATCTCCCGCCATTGCTGTCAGGGGGACGATGGTTATTGTAGTTGTGTCACGTGCCAAGGTCGAAAATCTCAAACCAGCCATTGGTAGGGAGTCAGTGATTAAGGCGCATGCGCAGCTGAAGGAAAGCGATACCACTCGCAATGTGTGAGGAGGCAACGAGAAGACAAGTCGGTATTTGTTTGCTATGCGGCCTCCCTGGTGCGGGAAAGTCTACGCTAGGTCTGTCGTTCAGCGCAACAACACTGCGCCAGCGCTTCGCCGTGATTTCTTATGACAAGATTATCACTGCGGAAACCTTTCAGCTTGCACTCCAGGATGAGCTCGACCAATCTCGCGAGATTCCCACCAGTTCCGCGTTACTCAAGACTCAGGAAGTAAGTATATAAACCAAACACATTGGGAGCTGATATCACATGACCCCGGAAATAACGTTTGTTTTGACTGATGAGTAGCTATAGGCTTTATAATTCCCAGCATCCTCTAGTAGCTGTTCCAATACTGAATGAGAAGAGTTCTGAGGTCACAATAAAGTCAGAGGCAATGTTTGATGGTGTTACCAAACCTCCAGCTCTTTAAGATGTGAGTCTCAATTCACTAAAGAGACTTACTTATCTTAAATAGTTTCAATTGTACATTTTCTTATCTTAAATTGTTACAAAAGTATTAAAGTGCAAGTGCTGGGCTCTCTGCCAAGAGCCTCTTATTTAATTAAATTTCAGAAACTATGTATGTTTTTCTGGCTGTTCAGATCAAAGAGAGTCAGGAGATTTCACTAACAATCTGTGACTGCTAGTTGAGCTGTCAAAATCGGGACTTTCCTGTAAAAAAACAGGACCCTTGGGTGGTTTGGTTGTTACATAAACAAAATGACTGCTCAGTAACAACCATCTTTGCGTGGTGTAGGGTTGCCACCTTTTGTGGATAAAAATACCAGCTTTCCTATATATTTTTTTTTTTTTCCCTATTAATAACATTGGGATCAACCATCATTTTTACTGGCCAGGCTGGTAAAATACAGGCCTGGTGGCAACCCTAGTGAGGGGTCACTGGCTCTGACAAGCAGCGCTGATAATGGCAGAACAGGAAGTCTAATCATTCCAAATTTAGAATAAATTAAGACAATTACACTTTAGATGGGACAACGCATTAAAATCCTAATATTTAATGTAAAGGTGAATTTTCCTTTAAGATACAGAAGGGCGTGTGCTGCCCTTTTAGGAACTTATTCTGCGGTTATATGAATTAAAGGGACATAGAAACCATTTGCAAAGTAGGGTTGTCACATGGCTGATAAAAATGATTCTTCATGCCAATGTTGTTAATAGGGCAAAAAGCAAAAAAGAATAGAAAGGCAAATATTTCTTTTTAGAAAAGCTGGCAACCCGATTTGGAAGAAGGGTTGCCACCTGGCCGGTATTTTACCGGCCTGGCTGGTAAAAATGATGGTTGATCCCAATGTTATTAATAGGGGAAAAAAAATATATAGGAAGGCCGGTATTTTTTTCCAGAAAAGTTGGCAACCCTATTTAGAAGTAATGTTAATCATTTGTTAATTCATATTAGATGTAAATGACAACATTGTAGATTGTTCTATGAGAACAGGGGTTCCCAACCTTTCTTACTCATGAGCCACATTCAAATGTTAAAAGAGAGGGAGCAACACAAGCATGAAAAAAGTGTCTAGGGTGCCAAATAAGGTCTGTGATTGGCTATTTGTGGCCCCTATGTGAACTGGCAGCCTATAAGACGCCTGTTTGGCAGTACATCTGTTTTTTATGCAACCAACAGTTGGAATTAATAAATAAGCACCTGCTTTACGGCCACTGGGAGCAACATCTAAAGGGTTGGGGAGCAACACGTTGTTCGCGAGCCACTAGTTTGGGATCACTGTCCTAGAACATTCCTTCCGCATCTTCTAACCTGCACTTACTAATGAGCGGTGCCCTATCTTGGTAGCATCACTCTGCATAGGCTTCTAAGAATCAATCAAAAATCAAAACACCGTTTTCTGAATGATCACTTTCACAGTCAATATATGAATGACAAGTGCTAAGGTAATGCAGGAATAGAATATTCATTAAAATGTCGATTATGTAAATCATCTCAAAAGCACCTGGTAACAAAAGCCTAGAGTAACCCAGAAAAGTTCTCTTGATTCACTTCATTCCTCGGTCCCAAACTATGCTGATAAAGCTAAAAAGAAAATGTAACATAACTCAAGTGCAGGGATGGGGGAGTTTCATAAAATAACTCTTGCAATGGCATAGTCCTACTGTACCTCTCGTTACATAGTGAAGTATGTGAGCCATTGGCACCAGTCTCATGTCCCCATTCCAAACCGACCTACATTCAAAAAATGGAAGGAGGGACAAAAATACACATATGTATTTCTGTGTAGAAAAATGTGTCAGGTTATGTAAGTGCAAACACATTTCTGGGAGTTTTCAGTGCATTTAGTTTTAGTTATGTTTTGTGTGTGCTAACAATTTTGCAGGGGGTCGCCGACCCTGTAAATTGTAAACTGTTCTAAATGGATACATTTCTTATCTTTGTCCCTGCTGAACAGAATCTCTGGGTTTCATTACAGGCAGCTGTTAGACTTGATACAATATTTGCTAATACTCCAGAGATGCTGCTGAGAAATGGATCAACTAAATGTTGCAAAATTGTAACAGTTCAGAATCTGCACCTGAATTACTGAGCTGCCAGACTCAAACAGACACCAAGGCGCAAATTCGTTAAGCGCCGAACGCTAGCGTTAATTCGCTAGCTTTTGGCATTTATCGTTACTGCGCAAATTCACTAACGAACGCTGGCGTAGTTTCGCTAGTGTTACTTCGCACCCTTACGCCTGGCGAAGTTTCGATAGTGACGTAACTACGCAAATTCACTAACGCGCGCAGTGTACTGAACGCTACCTTTTACGCTAGACTTCCTTCGCCACCTCAGACCTGGCGAAGCGCAATAGAGTAGATAGGGATTGCTTCAAAAAAAGTCAAAAAAATTTCTAAGTCCCAAAAAACGCTGACGTGTTTTCTACATGATGGGTGATAGGCTGAAAAAGATCGAAAATTTTTTTTAGGGCTCCCCTCCTTCCCCCCTACATTTCCTGACTCATGTCAACTTACCTAGACATTGGGCACATAAAAAATTTTTATTTGATGTTTTGAAGGTTTTCTAGGCATTTGTAGTGCTGATACGTATTCCTCCATTGAAATTTGAATTTGGCGCAGTATGCAAATTAGCCTTCGCTAGCGTAACTTCGCTTCACTTAGTGAATCAACACTAGCGCAACTCCGCAATCTTACGCTACCCCTGTGCGCAACTTCGGATTTTAGTGAATTTGCGGCGCGCTGGCGAAACTACGCCTGACGAAGTGCGGCGAAGTTGCGCCTGGCGAAACTACGAATGTTAGTGAATTTGCCCCCAACATTCAACTTTGATTTTGAAAAATGGTAAAGAAATAATTGAAATTTCTGGTGAGCAATCTGAAAACAATTGAACTGAAAAAAAGTGTTGTGAAGGTGATCAACCCGTTTAAAGGAGAACGAAAGCCCCAGGGCGCAAAACCCCTCCCCCCCTCCCCTCCGTTGCCCCCCCTCCCTCCTCCCCCCTGGCCTACCCCTCCCCCTGGGCAAATGCCCCTAACTTGTTACTCACCCCTCTGCGCAGGTCCTGTCCATGGAGTTCGCAGTCGCCATCTTCTTCCACTCGCGTCTTCTTCCTGCTCTGATCGGCGTTTTCTGGCGCATGCGCAGTAGAGCCGTACCGGTAACTGTTCCTACTGCGCATGCGCCAGAAAACGCCGATCAGAGCAGGAAGAAGACGCGAGTGGAAGAAGATGGCGACTGCGAACTCCATGGACAGGACCTGCGCAGAGGGGTGAGTAACAAGTTAGGGGCATTTGCCCAGGGGGAGGGGTAGGCCAGGGGGGAGGAGGGAGGGGGGGCAACGGAGGGGAGGGGTTTTGCGCCCTCGGGCTTTCGTTCTCCTTTAAGCTGCAAATTACAGTTTCCCCAAGAGACCTGCTTATCTAAAATAGTTAAAATTGTAGCTTTGCTTATCTTAAATTGTTATAAAAGTATCCAAGAGCAGCTGCTGAGTGTTCTGGGCTCTCTGCCAAAAAAAAAGCCTCTCATTTTGATTAAATTAATTTGAAACATTGTATCTTTTTCTGGTGTCACTGCAGGATATCAAAGAGAAAGTTGGGACATTTCAGTAAGAAAACCGGAACTGTATCAAAATGAGACTGTCCCGTAGAAAACAGGACAGTTGGGAGCTATGCAATTCATCAGCAGTACAATGGCCTGAAATTCCTGGTTCAACTGAATAGAAATACATGTGTGCGTTTCTGTTAGGGATGCACCGAATCCAGGATTCGGTTCGGGATTCGGCCAGGATTCTGCCTTTTTCAGCAAGATTCAGATTCGGCCAAATCCTTCTGCCCAGCCAAACCAAATCCGAATCCTAATTTGCATATGCAAATTAGGGACGGGGAGGGAAATTACGTGACTTTTTGTCAGAAAACAAGGAATTAAAAAATGGTTTCCCCTTCCCACCCCTAATTTGCATATGCAAATTAGGGTTCGGGTTCGGTATTCGGCTGAATCCTTCGTGAAGGATTCGGGGGTTCGGCCGAATCCAAAAAAGTGGATTTGGTGCATCCCTAGTTTCTGTGTTGTTTAGTGACAGAAAGAGACAAAGAAGTTGGATTTATAACTCACAGAATGAAGAACATGTGAATGTGAAGATCAGGCTCAATGCTAAAATAAATGTCTGAAGTCAGTAGGGATGTATGAATCCACTATTCTGGATAAGACCGAATACCAAACTGAATTTGCATATGCAAATTAGGGATGGGAAGGGGGAAGCATTTTTTACTTCTTTGTTTTGTGACAAAAAGTCACGCAATTTCCCTCCCCGCCCCTAATTTACATATGCAAATCAGGATTTCGTTCAGCCGGGCCGAATCCTGAAACAAATCCTGGATTCGGTGCATCCCTAGAATTCAGTGCATGGATATTGATTAGGGATGCACCGAATCCACTTTTTTGGATTCGGCCGAACCCCCGAATCCTTCACAAAGGATTCGGCCGAATACCGAACCCTAATTTGCATATGCAAATTAGGGGTGGGAAGGGGAAAACATTTTTTACTTCCTTGTTTTCTGACAAAAAGTCACGCAATTTCCCTCCCTGCCCCTAATTTGCATATGCAAATTAGGATTCGGTTCAGCCGGGCAGAAGGATTCGGCCGAATCCGAATCCTGCTGAAAAAGGCCGAATCCTGGATTCGGTGCATCCCTAATATTGATTTACCTGTCCTTTTTGTAGACATCTCCGTGGAAGCAGCATCGCCAGTATCTCTTGGAATACCTGGAGCATCTTCTAGTGGCTCTGCTTAAGTCCTCAGAATTAATGCCTCCAGAGGGTAAATGTGATGGAACCTGGTATCGTTTTGTTGATTGCCTGGAAGAACAAGGCTTAATATCTTCCGCTGGATCCAGCACGGAGAAAGGGACTCATTCTGTGATCATCCCAGAAACCGATGAGGTCTGTCTTGTGCTGGATGATAATTTCTACTACCAGAGCATGCGCTATGAGGTGTATCAGCTGGCACGCAAGTGTAAGAGCAGCTTTTGTTATATATTCAAGTACAGAAATGATTTAAAAGGGGATCTATACCTCAAACATAGATTTAAAAAAAAAAATGGAATGAGCACTTTTGCTATTTACATTCATTTTCTGTTTTTAGCATTCTCTGAGACATCAGCAGTTTTAGACTGCCAATACTGGGCTTTTAGCTCAAAAGTCAGATAGTCTGCACTCTTTGTCAGAAACCACTAAAAATAGAAAATAGTTTTTTAGGTTGCAAAGGTGCTGAGAGGAGTTTTAACATGAATATTTTTAGGGTCTTGATCTCCTTTAAGTGACATGATCAGCTACATTAGTAAACTTTAGGAGGGTGATCGGGTTAAATGTGTCCAGACAACCATGTTTTTATTTATTCTGATAATGCTGCTTGTAAATCATTGGCTTATTTTTTTTTCTTAAAGGAGAAATAAACCCTAAAAATGAATGTGGCTAAAAATGCCATATTTTATATACTGAACTTATTGCACGAGGCTAAAGTTTCAGCTTGTCAATAGCAGCAATGATCCAGGACTTCAAACTTGTCACAGGGGGTCACCATCTTGGAAAGTGTCTGTGACACTCACATGCTCAGTGGGCTCTGATTGGCTGTTGAGAAGCTAAGCTTAGGGGTCGTCACTAATTATCCAGCACAAAACAAAGTTTGTCTAATATAAGCTAATGCTACAGGGCTGATTCTAAAATTCTGATGCTAATTACACTGGTTTCTGTGCTGCCATGTAGTAATTATACATATTAATTACTAGTCAGCCTTATATTGTGACATTTCTATTCTATGTGTACTGTATATTGTGAGTGGGCCCCTAAGCTCAGTAAGTGACAGCAGCACAGAGCATGTGCAGTAAATCAGCAGAAAAGAAGATGGGGAGCTACTGGGGCATCTTTGGAGACACAGATCTTTACTGCTAAAGGGATGTGGTTGTCTTGGGCTGGTACAGAAGCTCAAAACATAATGTACAACATTTCTAGCTACTTCTTTAGTTAAGCTTTAGTTCTCCTTTAAAGGGGAGATGGGGCTATGGAAAAAATGACCCTTTCGGTATATACTTTTTTTTGTTTTTTTTGTTTACCCAGTATTGTATTTTAAAATATATGTAGTTCTCTAGACAATCCTCTATGCATTATGCATAGGGATGCACCGAATCCACTATTTTGAATTTGGCCGATTCCCTGAATCCTTTGCGAAAGATTCGGCAGAATACCGAACCGAATTTGCATATGCAAATTAGGGATGGGAAGGGGAAAAAAATTTTTTCCTTGTTTTGTGACAAAAAGTCACACAATTTCCCTCCCCACCCCTAATTTGCATATGCAAATTTGGTTTGGTATTCGGCCGAATCTTTCGCAAAGGATTCAGGGAATCGGCCAAATTCAAAATAGTGGATTCGGTGCATCCCTATGCATAATGCATAGAGGATTGTCTAGAGAACTACATATATTTTAAAATACAATACTGGGTAAACAAAAAAAAAAAAAAGTATATACCGAAAGGGTAATTTTTTTTATATATAGAGAGAAATTGCGTGACTTTTTGTCACAAAATAAGGAAGTAAAAATTTTACCCTTCCCACCCCTAATTTGCATATGCAAATTAGGATTTGGTTCAGTATTCGGCCGAATCTTTCATGGATTCGGGGGTTTGGCCGAATCCAAAATAGTGCATCCCTAATTTAAAGAGATACAGGTGTGTCCACCATTGCTCTAGAACAAACATACTCATCCCTTCTGTATCCATCTAGATTCCTCGGGTTTCTGCCAGATCTATTTGCACTGCCCAGTTGAGAGCTGCGTGCTGAGAAATAAAGGGAGGCCTGTTTCTATAGCGGAGGATACAATCCGGCTCATGGATACAAAAATACAAAAGCCTAATCCTGAGAAAAACTCATGGGAGCAAAACAGCCTGGTCCTGGACAGCTCACAGCTGATTAAAGCAGACGAGTAAGTGACAAAGAAAAGTTACGTATGATCATAACTTAAAGGATAGGATGGAGTATGACAGTGATAATGAGTGATAATGAGTGATAACGAGAGCCCAACTGAATGAGCTCTCGTTTGTTTGCTGCACTGTAAGGAGCTGAATATATATTATAACCCTAAAGTTCACAAAGCATGCTTTAAAGGAGAACTAAACTCTAAAAATGAATATGGCTAGAAATGCTGTATTTTATATTCTGAACATGCTGCACCAGCCTAAAGGTTCAGCCTCTCTATAACAGTAATGATTCAGGACAGGAGCTCCCCATGTTGCATTTTGTTTAGGAGTGTCAGTGACACTGCACATGCTCAGTGTACTCTAGGCAAAGCTTACAGCATGTCATAAATCAAGGAGAAAATGAGAATTGCCTTTCAAGGAAGCTGGCACTACAGGGTTGATTATACAATTCTGAAGCAGTTCACACTGGTTTCTGAGCTGCCATGTAATAAAGGGGAAGTATCACAAAAATTAAAATTTAATATAAGCTTCAAGGGGAACTCCGGCTTCCAAACCAAAATATTAATAAAGAGGCCCACATAACTCAGAAACCCCTAATATACCCAGCACAGTTTCTTCAAAAAGTATGAACAAATGCCATTTTCTATGCTGAAATCCAGCTGTTTAACAGTTCTTCTCTTTCTGAATCATTTGAAATCCTGGCAGGGAAGGAGGGACTAAACACTGATGTTACAAATTGTAACAACTTCTCCTCAGCTTACAGACAGCATGCAGGAACTACATAACCCACAATGCATTGCACTGGGATGTTTCTTTCCTTATTGTAATCACATGTGCAGGGAATTGTGGGGTTTGGAGGACAGATGGCTGTTGATACAAAGTAACAGTAATCAGCCAGCTCAGCAAAGTAGTCAGACAGATCCGCAGGAGAGCAGGGGGCTAGGCTTAGGAAACTGCCAGAAACCATGAAGAAAATCATGAAGTCTGCATATTTTTTAATTGATGTATATTGAAAGTTGCTTGAAATTATGTTTACTTTTCAAAAAGCTTAATATGTTTGTGTGGAGTTCCCCTTTCAGCATACTGAAACTTCTGCATAATTTCCGAAATAATCACGTTTATCTTCACTATCCCTCTCTCAGCATCTGTTGCTCTTTATTCTCTCTTCCTGCAGCAGTTGGGTGTCACATATTCATTGACAGTTAGATCCAATATATCTTATAGGGGGACTTCCATTCCTAGCAGATGTATTAGAAGCCATTTAAATAACTGATTCCAGTACAAACAAAATAACTGCCTTTTGCACAAATTCTTCTTCTTCTGCATGTAGAGAGACATGATGTCTGGTGATTTTAATAGAGTGAGCTCTAATAGGCAAAAGGAGACCCCCTATAAGAAATATTGGATCTAACTGTCAGTGAATATCTGACACCCAACTGCTGCATGAAGAGAGAATGAAGAGAAACAGATGCTGAGAGAGGGATGAACATAAACTTGATTATTTCAGAAATGATGCAGAATATTTAATTGTTTGTATATACAAAGTTTCAGTATGCTGAAAGGGGAACTCCACACAAACATATTAAGCTTTTTGAAAAGTAAACATAATTTCAAGCAACTTACAATATACATCAATAAAAAAATATGCAAACTTCAAGAGAAACAGATGCCGATAGAGGAATAGTGAACATAAACTTGATAATTTCAGAAACAGTACAGAATATTTAAGTGATTGTATTTGGAACGTTTCTTATTTCAGTATGCTAAATCTTATATGAAATTTTCATTTTCACGATAGTTTCCCCTTTAATTACTATTTAGCCATGATGTTTACATTATACATATACAGTCAGTCCCCTAAGTTCAGGTAAATGATGGCAGCCCAGAGAATCAGCAGGAATGAATATGGGGAGCTACCGTATATACTCGAGTATAAGCCGATCCGAGTATACCTAAGCCGAGGTACCTAATTTTACCTACGAAAACTGGGAAAACGTATTGACTCGAGTATAAGCCTAGACACAACTACAGCCCTGTCTCCCAGCAGCGCACATTCTGCCAAAGCGACCACCCCAGCGATCAACCGGACTTCTTTGCAAAGTTGATGGTGACAGAGATTTTCCAAACGGATTACTGTGTGCATTGTCCCACTGTCCCACTACCATGTGCAGAGGGCGCTGTGTGATATTGCCATCACTGTTAATCCTTTATATAACCAACAGAGGGCGCACTGTTATTCCTTCATATAACCAACAGAGGGTGCTGTGTGATATTGCAGTCACTGTTAATCTTTCATATAACCAACAGATGGCGCTGTGTGATATTGCAGTCACTGTTATTCTTTGATATAACCAACAGATGGCGCTATGTGATATTGCAGTCACTGTTATTCTTTCATATAACCAACAGATGGCGCACTGTTATTCTTTCATATAACCAACAGAGGGCATTGTGGGATATTGCAGTCTCTCCCCAAGTGAACTGTTGGTATAGGAATGATAAAAAGTGACTGCACTCTCAGCTACTGGGGTCGGGTACCGCTGACCCGAGTATAAGCCGAGGTAGACTTTTTCAGCACATTTTGGATGCTGAAAAATTTGGCTTATACTCGGGTATATACGGTACTCGGGGGATATTTGGATGCACAATGTAGGGGCTTCAGCTTCCAACCCAAATATTTTTCTTTATTTCCTTTTTCCTTTCTGGCAAAGGACCAAGCTAACCTTCATGTGTTGTTTATTGTCCTTTTCTTTCAGTCACAGAATAGTCAAACTGGTAAATCAGGCTATGGCTAACCCTTTGAGACCGCTGCAGGAAAATCTGGAGATAAAGGTTCAGTCATTTTATAATGTATCAGCTTTCAATGACTAATGCTAAGGTCACATGCAACCATAATGCTGCTTACGTCTGTCTATAGGGAAAGAAAACAGGCTTTTCACTGTACAGGTGTGGGACCTGTTATCCAGAATGCTCGGGACCTGGGGTTTTCCAGATAACCGATCTTTCTGTAATTTGGATCTTCATACCTTAAGTCTACTAGAAAATCATGTAAATATTAAATAAACCCAATAGGCTGGTTTTGCCTCCAATAAGGATTAATTATATCTTAGTTGAGATCAAGTACAAGGTACTGTTTTATTATTACACAGAAAAAGGAAATCATTTTTAAACATTTGGATTATTTGGATAAAATGGAGTCTATGGGAGACGGCCTTTCCGTAATTCGGAGCTTTCTGGATAACGGGTTTCCGGATAACTGATCCCATACCGGTATAGCTAAGTACATAAGGAAGGTTGCCACAAAGTCAAAGTTACCCGCCCTAAATTTCAAGTGTTGGCTGCCATGTAATCTCTCTTAGAAAGATGGCAACATAAGCAACAGCAGTTACAGTACATTTAGCTGTTATCATATTTATTTCTGTGTTTATTGGCAAGAGAACAGTTATTGTTAGGAACCTAAATTATAATGCTATTGAATGGATTGATGGACTGAAGATGAAGGCAGGACTTTTGCTCTAATACTCTGCGGTACCCTGGGAAAATAAAAGGGGTTGTTCACCTTTAATTAACATTCATTATGATGTAGAGGGTAATATTCTGAGACAATTTGCAATTGGTTTTCATTTTTTATTTGTGCTTTTTGAGTAATTTAGCTTTTTTATTCAGCAGCTCTCCAGTTTGCCATTTCAGCAATCTGGTTGCTAGGGTCCAATTTACCCTAGCAACCATGCATTGATTTGAATAAGGGACCGGAATACGAATTGGAGAGGCCTGAATAGAAAGATGAGTAATAAAAAGTAGCAATAACTATACATTTATAGCCTCACAGAGTATTTGTTTTTTTAGATGGGCTCAGTGACCCCAGTTTGAAAGCTGGAAAGAGTCAGAAGGAAGCGGAAAATAATTAAAGGGGAACTATCACGATAATGAAAATATAAGCTTCATCATACTGAAATAAGAAACTTTCTAAATACAATCAATTAAAAATGCTGTACCATTTCTGAATAAATCAAGTTTATGTTCACTATTCCTCTCTCAGAATCTGTTTCTCCTCATTCTGTCTTCATTCAGGAGTTGGGTGTCAGATAAATGATCCAATATATGATATTTTTGCCTAGAAGATATATCAGAGCTCTCTCTATTAAAATCGACAGACATCATGTCTCTCTACATGCAGAGTTTGTGCAAAAGGCAGTTAGTTTGTTAGATTTTGTTTGTACTGGAATCAGTTGAGTGAGCTCTAATACATCTGCTAGGAAAGAAAGCCCCTCTATAAGATATATTGGATTATTCATCTGACACCCAACTGCTGCATGAAGAGAGAATGAAGAGAAACAGATGCTGCGAGAGGAATAGTGAATATAAACTTGATTATTTCAGAAACATGCAGAATTTAATTGCTTGTATTTAGAAGCTAAATGATGAAGCTTATATTATATTTACATTTTTGTGAGAGTTGTCCTTTAAAAAATAAAAAATTAAGGCTAATTGAAATGCTTAGAATGAGTGATTCTATAACATACTAAAAGTTAGGTTAAAGGGGAACCACCCCTTTAAGTTCTGTAATTACAAAGGCTCCTTCTTCCTTCAGTTCTAACTCTTTTCTATTTAAATATATAATTTTCCATATTTAACAAAATATATATAATTCTGGACAGGAAAAGGATCGTGCCATTACTGCAGCCAGTATTCTCCATCAAGCTGACCAAAGCATAAGGCGTTGCATCTCCAAGACCATGAGGAGAGTTAAAGGTACACGACTTTAAGCTTTTACTTGAGCTTTCATGTAAACACAGGTTTCTGTACTAACTTGTAAACATCATATGCGTTTGTAACTCGGTATATGAAAAAAAGGTAAGTGCTAATAAGGCAAAGTGCTAAATGTTCACAGGCATGAAGATCAGTGTAAAGGTGGCCATACACGGGCCGATAAAAGCTGCAGACAGACCGAGTCGGCAGCTTATTGGCCCGTGTATGGGGCCCCCCCGAGGGGCTTCCCTGATCGAGATCTGGCCGAAAATCGTCCAGATCTCGATCGGATGGGACAAAAAATCCCGTTGTCGCATCTGTTCTTTGATGCGGCCCCACGATCCGACCGACTGTTCCCTAGGATCCAATCGTTAGGATCCACATCAAGGTGGATATATCGGAGAGAGATCTACTCGTTTGGCCACATCGCTAAACGAGCAGACCTCTCCATGTATGGCCACCTTAAGATAGCACCAATAGAGATCCAAAAACAGGTGAAACATTTGCTCCAGGTCTGGTAGCCTATAGCAACCAATCAGATATATACTTTCAGACAGTAGCTTATAGCAACCAATCAGATATATCCTTTCAGACAGTAGCCTATAGCAACCAGATATATACTTTCAGACAGTAGCCTATAGCAACCAGATATATACTTTCAGACAGTAGCCTATAGCAACCAGATATATACTTTCAGACAGTAGCTTATAACAACCAATCAGTTATATGCTATCAGATAGTAGCCTATAGCACCCAATCAGATATATACTTTCAGACAGTAGCCTATAGCAACCAATCAGATATATACTTTCAGACAGTAGCTTATAGCAACCAATCAGATATATCCTTTCAGACAGTAGCCTATAGCAACCAGATATATACTTTCAGACAGTAGCTTATAGCAACCAATCAGTTATATGCTATCAGACAGTAGCCTATAGCAACCAATTAGATATATACTTTCAGACAGTAGCCTATAGCAACCAATCAGATATATACTTTCAGACAGTAGCCTATAGCAACCAATCAGATATATACTTTCAGACAGTAGCCTCTAGCAATCAATCAGATATATACTTTCAGACAGTAGCCTATAGCAACCAATCAGATATATACTTTCAGACAGTAGCCTATAGCAACCAATCAGATATATACTTTCAGACAGTAGCCTATAGCAACCAATCAGATATATACTTTCAGAGAGTAGCCTATAGCAACTTCCACTATCCACTTAAATAGAAAAAGGAAATCATTTTTAAAATTTTGGGTTATTTTATAATAATGGAGTCTATGGGACTCAGGATAATGGCTCTCCGGATAACGGGATCCCCGTACAAAAAAAAACTTAAACTGATGTCACATGGAGACTTTCCAGCTGAAAACTGCCAGTAAAACACAAATAGTGCACCTTTAATACTGTAATGTATCCACTTAAATAGAAAAAGGAAATCATTTTTTAAAAATTTGGGTTATTTGATTATAATGGAGTCTATGGGAGATGGCTTTTCTGTAATTCAGAGATTTCTGGATAATGGTTTTCTGGATAACGGGAAACCAGTACCAATAATGTCGATTAAAAATGTAGACTAAACATGGAGACTTTCCAGCTGACCAATGTCAGTAAAAACACAAATCGTGTACCTGTAATACTGTCATTTATCCACTTAAATAGTAAAGGAGGCCATGCCCTTATTTAGCATATACAGAACTGTACCAGTATTTGGATTTTTTGGCTAACGTGAAGTAAATGGGAGGCGCCAAAATAGAGGAACGATCATCCATTGGATCATTTGTGAAAAAAAAATCCCTCTGGTCCTGTGTTCAATGACTGAGCCTTTATATTGTTCGCAGGTACAGCTTCAGCCCATGAAATGAAAGTTGCTGCTCAGGAGCTTCAGTCGGCGAAATCACAATTTTTGGAAGACTTGAGGGAACGTTTATGTGAAAAGGGGATCCAGCCTATGACTGCCTGCAACGCTACTACTATAGTGTCCTTATTTAAAGAGCAGACTGACCACATTGTTCAGCCATTTCTGGCCAAAGAGCAGAGCTGCTGCCTGGAGCCAAATCTAGACTGTAATGATAGAGCTTCTGGCATCTCCTAGTGCTGTGACAGTGGAAATCTCTGCACCACTGCAACCGATATACATGGTCCCCATTGAGAGGTGACATTTCTGCAGCTTCACCTGGGCTGTAAATACCGATAAGACTGTCGAACTTTGTCAAAGCGGAAAGTAATGATTAAAACTTGGTTCTCAACCCCCTCAAGACAACATGGCCACCAGCCTATAACACGCTGCTAATGAAATGAATGAATGAATTACCGTATATTCATTTCACTCAATAAGACTGATTGGCAGTCTAAGAAGAACAACTTGATCAAGCAGAGTAATCATTGTGTTTCATGGCAGTAATTAGCGTAATCACAATTAAAATGGGGGTTACATGTTTATACAAAATATCTCATTAATGGTCTCCATATGTTGCAGTTAAAAGGTGATAGACAAATTGAAGAGTCCTCTGCACTCAACCCATTATCAATATATTTTCAGTAGCAGTATGCACAAAATGTCTATGTCTTAAATATATTGATAATGGGTTGAGTGCAGAGGACTCTTGTGTTTGTCTATATGTATTTTGTGGTCGCAGCTTCATTGCACCCCCGCCTAATGGTTTTAAAAGTTAGTGGTGAGCACAACTTTCCCTAGTTTGGCAGTTAAAAGGTGAGACACAAACAGCCTGGTTGGGTTGGTTTCAGGTTGGGTTAGAGTCAACCTGTGCATCACTAGTGCAATGACCTGTCATTCATATCCAGTCAGTGTCGGACTGGGACACCAGGGGCCCAACAAAAAACTTTAGACCAGGGGCCTACTCTTGGTACTATTTTATTTCTCTCCTCACTCAACCTCTTCTCCTAGTCTCTTTTCTTTACATACTATAACCTATTATCCCATCTACTTAGCCTCTTTGTTCTCATAGAAATAAGGAATGGCCATGAAATAGGCCAAAAGTTTAGAAATAGGAGGTGCCACCGGGAGTTTCCTTGGTTTCCCAGTGGGCCAGACCGAAACTGTATCCAGTAGATATTAAAGGAAAACTATACCCCCCAAACAATGTAGGTCTCTATTAAAAGATACTGAGTAAAAAAGCTCATGTGTAAAACCCTGCTTCATGTAAATGAACCATTATCATAATAATATACTTTTTTAGTAGCATGTGTCATTGGGTAATCATAAATAGAAAATTGCCATTTTAAAAAATAAGGGCCGCCCCCTGAGATCGTAAGATTCACTGTGCACACATACAAACCACATGTTAGGTCACATGAGCCAATTAACAGACAGAGTTCTGCCTTTTGCTTCCTCACTTCTTCCTGTTACAGTAAGTGTTGTAGTATTTCTGGTCAGGTGATCTCTGAGGCAGCACAGATAGAGTCACGAAATGGTGGTTCAAGGCAAGAGATGTAAAAGGACAATATTTATGTAAATATATATTCCAGTTTGGTAAGATTCTTTAATGTCATTCAATTTGATATAAACTATCTGTTGCTTAAGTTTTCATTTTGGGGGTATAGTTTTCCTTTAAATGGTTTCCTTGGTGCCAGCACATAATGTAGTTGCTTGCTTAAAGGAGGTGTTCACCTTTAAATTTTAGTATGATGCAGAGAGTAATATTCTTAGAAAATTTGCAATTTTTAATTATTTGTGTTTTTTGAGTTATTTAGCATTTTATTCAGCAGCTCTCCAGTTTTCAATTTCAGCAATCAGGTCACTAGAGTTCAAATTACCCTAGCAACCATGCAGTGATTTGAATAAGAAACTGGAATATGAATAGGAGAGGGCTGAATAGAAAGACGAGTAATACAAAGTAGCAATAACAATAAATTTGTAGCCTTACAGAGCATTTGTTTTTTAGATGGGGTCAATGACCCCCATTTGAAAGATGGTAAGAGTCAGACGAAGAAGGCAAATAATCCAAAAGCTATAATAAAAGAAAAAATGAAGGCTAATTGAAAAGTTGCTTAGAATTAGCCATTCGATAACATACTTAAAGTTAACGTAAAGGTGAATCACCCTTTTAAAAGTGTAATATACAGCCCCTATTAATTAAAGGAAAACTATACCCCCAAAATGAACACTTGAGCAACAGATAGTTTATATCATATTAAGCGACATATTAAAGAATCTTATCAAACTGGAATATATTTAATTAAATCCTATGATCCCAGGGGGCGGCCCTTATTTTTTTAAAATGGCAATTTTCTATTTAGGATTACTCAATGGCACATACTACTAAAAAAGTATATTATTATGAAAATTGTTTATTTACATGAAGCAGGGTTTTACACATGAGCAAATTTATTCCATTAATTTTTTCTTAGAAACCTACATTGTTTGAGAGGTATAGTTTTCCTTTAATGTAAATTGCCTTAGATTTGAGCAGCGTCACATCACTGGTCATGAGCATAAAGTATGTGAATAGACAATACAGATTTATTAGACTCAGTGACAGTTCATGGAACATTAGAATCTTTGGAGAAATAATTAACACACAGTGATAAAATCTTTTCCGAACACCCAGTTTGGAGAAATAAGTAGACGTACATTGGGTTTCGTAACCTTAAAAGTTAGACATCTGGTGAGTTCATTCTCGTGCCCTTCAGCTTGTGGCCATAAAGTCGTGTACAAAATTAGATGCATGATCCAAATTAAAAAAAAAAAAAGGAATAAAACAATAAAGTCCTTGCCATGATGTTACCTATTTGGGTCTTCACGAACACATCCAGAAACACTCTCTCCATTCAACAGTACAAACACAAAGACGGAAGAGACCAACGCAATATCGTTATTTCGTCACATGATCGTCGGTCCTCCTAAATGCACATCGTGATGAGTGTTGACAGCAGGCACCTGGGAAGACAGCTAAACATTAGATGCCTTATCCAACCCACAAGCTTCACACCCTCACTTACTTTATTACTTATTTAAAGCCTTTAGAAAATATGCCCAAGCCAGAAAGCAATGATGGATACCCAGACAGCCCCTCATTAAAGGCACACTAAACATTATTGTTTGTACTTGGCTTCATGTATACAAGGCACACAGGGCATGGTGATCACTTCTGTAGACAGATGAGAAAAATACATGGGCATCAAAAAAAACCTCTGTCCAAGTTTCACTGCTTTCCGTGGTGATCGAATGCAAAGCGCAGACCATTCTTTAGAAACGCCACCAATTGCGCTGTGTGCAGTACTATAGAAAGTAGTGGTAAGTGAATAGGGGTCTTTAGATTTTAAATAAATCTGTAGTTGGGGGTTTCAAGTTGAAAGTGATTACTCACCACATAAGAGAAGTGGCCTAGGTGCACCGCCCTGAGCCCTCAGCACGAGGAGCGGACAAAGCGAGAATTTCTTTTAAGCAGGCACTCAATGAAGGCAAACTTCCACCAGGCAGTCAGTTGAAAGTAAAAGGAGTTTATTGTGTCCACAGCCTTATGCGTTTCATGTTAACACTTAATCAGAGTTTATTGTGTCCACAGCCTTACACGTTTCATGTTAACAAACAATCATAGGCAATGATTAAGCGTTTGTTAACACGAAATGCGTAAGGCTGTGGACACAATTAACTCCTTTTACTTTCAACTGACTGGTGGAAATTTGCCTGACACTGTTTCAGTATCCCCTAGCAGGGCCAACCCCACAGTTTGGTTAGCACTGCCCTAAAGAGACATTGGGGCTTTAGGGCAGTAACCCATAGCAACCAATCAATGATTAAATTTTTTTTCTCCTTCTGCAAGGAGAACAATAAAAGCAAATATCTGATTGGTTGCCATGGGTAACTGCCAGTGTCCCCATTGTTCTTGTATATTCCCATAATCTTCAACTCATCCCAAACGCCATTATTCTTAGCCAATTGTGAAAATCCTATCAGAGTGGACAAGCAACTGAAGGTGTGGTCAGCCAAAATCAGCCGAAAAGGACAGATTTGGGTAAGGGAAGACAATGCAGAAAGGTAGAAGAGAAAGTGATGCTTTGTGGTGCCCTAGTTACATCAAGCCTTATTTTTAGTTTAGTGTCCCTTTAACACTCCTACCCACCCTTTCCACACACACAAATACTGTTGGTAAATTATCAATCTCTCACACGCTGTTATTACTTGAGAGATTCAAGTCATGTGATCTAATGAGGCACACAGAAATCTATTTACAGGTTCTAAACAGATAGGAAATGTATACACGCATTGTCTGTTAAGGCGGAAAGTAAAAAAAATAAAAGAGTGAGTGAAGGGTCTCTAGAGTCAGTGCTGGGTATGCTGACCTCGAGCAAAATGGCAGGCAAAGTCATACTTGTTTTTGCACTTGCAACCACAAATGTTGCACTGAAAAGGATTTTCAAAGCCGTGGCAGCCCATGTGGATGGTGTATAATATGTTGTCTGCAAAGTACATGTCACAGTGCTGGCAGTGGTGCAGGAGCTGAGGGTCCTGGACTGGAAGGGCGGGTGCAGGGGTGCTGGGTTGGCTGTTGCTAATGCTAGGGGTGCTGGTGCGCCCACTACGCTCACTACTTGGCCCCGCCATAGGGCTACAGTTCCTGTGATTGTGGGTCGGACGCCCTTCAGGGCTGGCAGGTGAGGAACTCTGAGCTACACTGGTGGAGACAGCTGAGCTACAGGCTGGAGGTGGAGGCTGCTGGATCATAAAGGGTTTTTCATCAGGACAGGGCCCGGTGTCTGGGGAAGCAGGATTCTGAGTGTCCGGTGGAAGGCTAGAGAGTTGCCCTGCCAAAGTGGACAGCTGGTTTAAAGGGTTGTCCACCATGAGCTCTTGGGGATCCCGAGAGAGACCCACTGAATGTGAGGCCTTGGCCAAGTGTTCATAAGCCTCGCTCTGGATGCTGGGAATCTCATGGGCGAAGTCGCTGAGATAGTCTGCTTTGTGCACCACCATGGAAGGCGGACTGAGATTAATGAGAGTCCGGCGGGTGTAACCCAGGCTGCTGACTTTCTTCTGAAGGACCCCCCACATTTTCTTATTGCCGAGGGATGGCCGGGTGCCTTTGATTGGCAGCATCTTGTGTTTGCGCCGGCGGTGATGAGAGAGGTTGCTTCGATCACTGCAGCGGAAGGAACAGAGCTCACACTTGTATGGCTTCTCCCCGGTGTGCGAGCGCATGTGAGCCTCTAGGTGGCGCTCGTAGGCCGATGCAAATGGGCATAAGTGGCAACGGTGTGGCTTCTCACCTGCAAAATATGTTCATATAATAAGTTATAATAAGTTCATGTTGTATCCAGCTTTCCTCCATTGACCAAATTTATGCGGCTAATTCTCTGGCCCAGCTGGCATGCAGTATAATAGTGTGGTATCTTTTTAATGCAAAAACTGAAAGAACTGGGACCAAATATAAAGAAAATATATTGATTATATAAGAAGCCATACTAGTTGCACCTACTAAAATAAATGTTCATATTCTCCATAGAAAAGATCAGCTATTAGGGATGCGATCACTGTATATTTAGAATGTTTCCTCCTGCAGTACACCCGATAGTCTGTCTCTGACATGGATCATTTACCCACATCCTTCCCTTAAAGCCGCCATAGACGCACCGATAATATCATATGAAACTAATTTTCGTACTATATTCGGTGTGTTTGGTGGGAGACAAGCCGACTGATATTGGCTGACTCCTGTATCGGTTGGTTGTATAATTTTAATTGGGAACATCGGCCATTGTTTTAGTGCTGAATCATCAGATACAGGTAGAATTCTATTGTTTCTGTCTGTATATCAGACGATTCAGCTCTACACGTGTGTATTGAAACCATTGATCTTTCCTGGAAATATATTTTCCAGGAAGGATCGTAATTGTAGTGTCTACGGCCACCGCAGGTCATTCAACCCCAGATCCCCTTTGCTCCATTCTGAAGTGATGGATTCTGGGACTTGAAGTCCCAGTCCCAGAGCACAGATTTTATAGAAAGCAGAGGAACTTCAAGTCCCAGAATCCAACACTTCAGCACGGCGCAATATCCATTATTCCAAAGTATAGAACTGGGGCCAAATATAAAGAAAATATACTGTTTATGCGTAAGGTTTATGTCCCTTCTAAGCATGATTATATAAGTATATAAGATGCCATACTAGTTGCCCCGATAAAGTAAATCTTCATATTTATGCGATCAGTGTATATTTAGAATGTTTCCTTTTACAGTATAGTCTGTCTCGGACATTGATCATTTACCCCCCATCCTTCCTTTAAAGGGGTGGTTCACCTTTAACTTTTAGTATGTTATAGAATGTCCAATTCTTCTTTGCAATTGGTCTTCATTATTGATATTTTTAGTTATTTGCCTTTTTCTTCTGACCCTTCCCAGCTTTCACTGACCCCATCTAAAAACAAATGCTCTGTAAGGCTACACATGTATTGTTATTGCTAGTTTTTATTACTCCTCTTTTCTATTCAGTCTAAGTATGTTACACTATTTTGGATTCGGCAGAACCCCCGAATCCTTCGCAAAAGATTCGGCCGAATACCGAACCAAATCCTAATTTGCATATGCAAATTAGGGGTGTAAAGGGGAAAACATTTTTTACTTCCTTGTTTTGTGACAAAAGGTCACGCGATTTCCCTCCCCGCCCCTTATTTGCATATGCAAATTAGGATTCAGATTCGGTTTGGCCGAGCAGAAAGATTCAGCCGAATCTGAATCCTGCTGAAAAAGGCAGAATCCTGGCCGAATCCCAAACCGAATCCTGGATTCCGTGCATCCCTATTTCAGGACTCTGCTATTCATATTCCAGTCTCTTATTCAAATCAGTGTATAGATGCTAGGGTAATTTGGACCCTAGCAACCAGATTGCTGAAACTGCAAACTGGAGAGCTGCTGAACAAAAAGCTAAATAACTCAATAACCACAAATAATAAAAAAAAAGGAAAACCATTTGCAAATTATCTCAGAATATGGTGGAAGGCGAGCAGACTGATATCAGCAGAAGACTTGGGTTTCTTTGGGGCTTGTCGATTGGGCTGGCCAGAAAATTTGGATCGGGCACCTTTGAAGGCACCTGAACATCGTCCATTGTTAGTGCTGAATCGTCAGATACAGGTATAATTCTATTGTTTCTGTCTGTATATCTGACAATTCAGCTCTACACGTGTGTATTGAAATGAACAATCTTTCCTGGAAAGATCTTTTCCAGGAAGGATCGTAAGTCTATGGTCTCCGCAGGTTATTCAACCCCAGATTCCCCTTGCTCCATTATGAAGTGATGGATTCTGGGACTTGAAGTCCGAGTCCCGGAGCACAGATTTTATGGAAAGCAGAGGGACTTCAAGTCCCAGAATCCATCACTTCAGCACAGAGCAACATCCGTTACTTACTGATGACAAGAATAGGATCGTACCTGTGTGTATACGGATATGCTCGATCAGACGGGCTGTTCCTTTGCTGGCATAGTTGCAATAGCGACATTTAAGTTTGCCGTCAAAGGTCCGCTCAAAGCCGTCCACCAGCATCCCGGCGCTTTCATCCAGAGACACCTCCACGGAGGGATGGTCCAGCCCATTCTGGTCGCTGTCAGTCCCAGCTGCCGGTAGAGCAAGGCACGGAGAATTAGCGGAGAGTGCATCGTGGTTCTGAGTCCCTGATTTGCAGAAAGTAAGTCAGTAAATAGCTGTTTGCTTAACATGTTAAATATCACGCACAATTGTACTGCAACTTTATAGCAGAAGTTAACTGCTACACAGAGGTGCAATCGTTTAGTGCCTGTTTGAAAAACCCTGAGTTTGCCAAGTTCTCTCATGTAGGTTAAAAACGCATTTCACTTTTATCATGTATGTTGTTTGGTATTTAAAGGAACAGTTTAGTGTAAATATAAAAACTGAATAAATAGGCTATGCAAAATAAATAATGTTTCTAATATAGTTAGTTAGCCAAAAATGTAATGTATAAAGGCTGGAGTGACTGGATGTGTAACATAAAAGAACAGAACACTACTTCCTGCTTTTCAGCTCTATAACTCTGAGTTAGTCAGCGACTTTAAGGGGGGCCACATGGGACATAACTGTTCAGTGAGTTTGAAATTGATCCTCAGCATTCAGCTCAGATTCAAAAGCAACAGATATGACCCATGCCCCCCCTCAAGTCACTGATTGGTTACTGCTTGGTAACCAGTCAGTGGAAACCAAGAGAGCTGAAAAGCAGTCACTCCAGCCTTTATACATTACATTTTTAGCTAAATAACTATATTTTTATTTTGCACAGCCTATTTACCTAGTTTTTTTTTTTTACACTGAACAATTCCTTTAATCATCTGCCCCCCCCTTCACAGGCCAACCAATCAGGACTAGGGATGCACTGAACTCTGCTTTTCACAGTCGGCCAAATCCCTGAATCCAGGGGTACGGATTCGGACAAATACTGAACAAAATCCAAACCTTTTTTCTGCACCGAAAAGGCCTAAACTGATGTGTGTGCTAACTTTTTTCAGTTCTATAGGGTTCGGTTCACCTAGGCTCTTGGATTTGGCTAAATACGAATCCTGATAAAAATAGCTTGGACTTGGCCAAATCCCAAACCAAATCCAGGATTCAGTGCATCACTGCCAGAATCAAACACATGTTAACAATCTGACCAGTACAACATAAACACGTTTAATCAATCTACATATATCATTTTTTGAAAAAACCGGTAGGTTTTAAAAAAATCCC
The DNA here is from genome assembly GCA_038501925.1 of Xenopus petersii. Classification (NCBI taxonomy): domain Eukaryota; kingdom Metazoa; phylum Chordata; class Amphibia; order Anura; family Pipidae; genus Xenopus; species Xenopus petersii. The sequence continues at coordinate 127,299,477 of CM076684.1, forward strand.
TTACTTTGTCAAATGGTTTCTTTCACGGAGGGAGGCCATACTGAGACTATAACAGTGACCATAACATGCAAATTTCAGGAGCATGCTCAGATTGTAGTATTACCTTGATTCTACCCAGAATGCCTTGTTTTAGTAAACTCCTCCACTAGAAGTATCAGGAGATTTCCCTATCTTGTCCCCTGCTGGTGATGTTATTATGCAAATGAAGGACACACACTAACTTCCAGCAGGTGGCAGCACTACTGAACAGCAACTAACACACAGGTTTGGCTGATTTGAAAATAGCTTAGAAGGGTTGATAAGCAACCAAGGAATTTGAACTGAGCATGTGCGAGATTTCAGAGCTACAGTTGGCTGGGAAGATATAGGTAGGAGGAGCCAGTGAAATACAAGATGGCTGCCTCAGCTAGAACTGCAGTGGAGGTAGGGGAGATGTTGCAGAAGGAATAGTGAGCTGATCATTTACATTATACAAACCATTCTAACTGTTTTAAAAATCGGATTTCTTGAACTTTCACATAGTGTATTTACTTAGTAAATGATTTTAGTTATGATTGGTGCCCTTTAAACCTCCAGGGCTAGATCTTGAGCATGCTCAGTTTGCTCCTCTCTCCCTCCCTTCTCCCCTCTCTGCTGTAATCTGAGCCCAGAGCTATGAGTGAGCAGTGAGAGACTCAGACAGGAAGTGATGTCACACCAAGCTAATATGGCAGCTGCTATGCAGGTCCCAAGCATTCTGAATAACAGGTCTCATACCACTATAAGCAGCTGCAGTGGGTACATTTGCTAGTGCCACTGGTAGCTAATGTGTCCCCCAATCTTACAAAGCCCATGCCACACAAGCCCATACCTCCTTGTAAAGATTCAGCTTCTTTGTCACTGCTCACAGAGCCAGAGATCATGTTGACGTGGTGTGTCTGCTGAGTGAGATATTCCTGGAAATCTTTCACAAAATCCAGCGTTTCTGGCTTCTTTTCACCCATATTCAGTGCTGGAATCTGCTTGCAGCGCCCCCTTCCTAAACACAGATGAAATACAAGTCAAACACAGAGCCATAGTCATGAGTCCTCAATAATTGCAGGTGTTAATGAAAAGTCAGAAAGGAATTTACAGTAAACTGATAATTATATATGTGAAATATCTTAGTGCTCCAAGGGCTCCTGTATGTGCCAATGTTGAGTATAAACCAATCAGCATCCCCCTCTAGTAAAATATATAGTGAATAAAGTACCCCCTCTTGTAAAATATAAGGATATTATAAGTTACTGAGGAGTTTCATGACCATATAAAAACACGAGGCTGATCTCACTTTGAGAAAAGCCTTGGGTTTGGCCGAAACGTCAGTCTTTTGCTCTACAATAAAGTAATATCTGAATTTTAAGTCCTGTGAGTGCAGATCTTTCTATTGGGGTATATATATATATATATCTAGACAAAAAAACAAACACACCAAGCAGGGCTTAATATAAAGTCCAAATATCAAAATTTATTTTCAACGTTTCGGCTCCATAGCTTGAGCCATATTCCTGAAGACGGCTGAAGCTATGGAGCCGAAACGTTGAAAATAAATTTTGATATTTGGACTTTATATTAAGCCCTGCTTGGTGTGTTTTTTTTTGTCTAACTAAGAGTATCATTGTTTCCAGCACACAGGCATTGGATGTTTTACAAACTGTCATATATATATATATATATATATATATATATATAAAAAAAAATATATATGAATTTTAATACCTGTGAGTGCAGATCTTTCTATTGGTATAAGTATATATGTGTGTGTGTGTGTATATATATATATATATATATATATATATATATATATATATATATATATATATATATATATATATATATATATATATATATATATATATATATATATATATATATATATATATATATATATATATACACACACACACACACAACGTATATATATATATATACGTATATATATATATATATATATATATATTTATATTTTAAAAAAAAAGAAGAGGAAAAATGTAACCCCTTAAATGCCGGCAGCTTTTGTTCTATCCATGCCAAGCACTGCAGGAAAGGCATGCCCTGACAAAAAAGCAAACGCAGGAATGTAGAATGCACTGCTCTAGCACAATGGTGTATTTATACTGCACATATAGAGTTACTAACAGCAATTCTGTATAACTGTCTCCAAGATAGAATGCCACAACTGAACCTGCTCTCACCCCTTTCCCATGCATAAAACCCAGGGTAAATATAAAATATCACAGCCGGGGCCTCAGCTTCAGGTGCTATACTATGCATTTCAGACTTAATTTCCCAGCATCCTCGCTCAGTAAAGTTTAAAATTCGCATTTTAGGCAACTGCTGTACAGATGGAATAACTTGCCAGGACAACATGCAGCTTTGCCCAGGTGGGATACAAAGAGAATCGTCACTGAGAGAGAATGAATACGCTCATTTAGCCAGGGGCCTTGGAGGAGGAAGAGAACACAGGAGAGTCAGTTAGAGGCGGCTGCTCGTCGGAGTAACAAGTTCTGAGCAACAGCTTCATCCTTTCTGCACTGACAAGCCCAGCAGTGTCTCCCAGCAGCCCACCCACTGACACTGGCCTAGTGTATCCACACACCATCATATCCTTGTGCTCTGTCTGTAATGCAGCCTCTGTCTTTATGTACAACACATACAGTAACTCATCCCCAATGCTTAAAGGAACAGTTCAGTGTAAAAATAAAAACTGTGTACATACATAGGCTGTGCAAAATAAAAAGAAAATCTAATATCGTTAGTTATCCATAAATGTAATGTATAAAGGCTGGAGTGACTGGATGTGTAACATATAAGATCAGAACACTACTTCCTGCTTTTCAGCTCTCTAACTCTGAGTTAGTCAGCGACTTTAAGGGGGGGGGGGCAGATGGGACATAACTGTTCAGTGAGTTTGCAATTGATCCTTAGCATCCAGCTCAGATTCAAAAGCAATAATTATGACCCATCTGGCCCACCCTCAAGTCACTGATTGGTTACTGCCTGGTAACCAATCACTGGAAACCAAGAGAGCTGCAAAGCAGGAAGTAGTGTTCTGGCTATTATGTTAGACATCCAGTCACTCCAGCCTTTATACATTACATTTTTGGCTAAATAACTATATTAGAAACATTTTATTTTGCATGGGCTATTTGCCCAGTTTATATATTTATTATACACAAAAGCCATGAATATCCTGTAAATTATATCCTTATAAACAGTGAGTTCTGATGTCATCAGTTATAAACAGTGAGTTCTGATGTCATTTTGGTCACATGACTCACTGAAACTTGTGTATTATAATAAATAAAGTACCCCAGTTGCAAAATATGAGGATATTAGAATTTACCTCGGAGTTCCATGACCTGTATAAAAAAACTTGGCCTTCGGCCTCGTGTTTTTATATGGTCATGAAACTCCTCGATAACTTGTAATATCCTTATAATTTACAACAGGGGCTACTTTATTCACTATACACTGAACAATTCCTCTATAAGCTGCTGATACTGAACTGCAGTTACAGAGACGCTGATTCCAGTGTCAGGCAAAGCAGCTCTCTCCCCTGATATCAGTCCATACAACCCTCTGGCTATCACAAGAAGTTGGAGTTGCAAATGTGTAAATGTAACAGGGTGATACAAGTTTCCAGAGCTAATGAATATGCCACATTATATATAAAAAATAGAATTCTGCTAATTAGAATAGTTTGAGCAGAACCCAATTCCCCATCATGAACAGCAGCTACAATCCTATAATGATTATATAGCGCCAACATATAAGGGATACTGTCATGGGAAAATTTTTTTCAAAACTCATCAGTTAATAGTGCTGCTCCAGCAGAATTCTGCACTAAAATCCGTTTCTCAAAAGAGTAAATAGATTTTTTTATATTTCATTTTGAAATCTGACATGGGGGCTAGACATATTGTCAATTTCCCAACTGCCCCAAGTCATGTGACTTGTGCTCTGATAAACTTCACTCTTTACTGCAAGTTGGAGTGATATCACCCCCTCCCTTTCCACCCAGCAGCCTAACAACAGAACAATGGGAAGGTAACCAGATAGCAGCTCCCTAACACAAGATAACAGCTGATTGGTAGATCTAAGAACAGCACTCAATAGTAAAATCCAGGTCCTACTGATTCAGTTACATTAAGTAGGAGAAACAACAGCCTGCCAGAAAGCAGTTCCATCCTAAAGTGCTGGCTCTTTCTGAAAGCACATGACCAGGCAAAATGACCTGAGATGCACCTACACACCAATATTACAACTAAACAATACATTTGCTGGTTCAGGAATTAAATTTGTGTGAACAGTGTAATTTAGAAATAAAAAAACTACATCATAAAAATCATGACAGAAGCTGGCCATAAATAGTGAGATCTGTGAGTGGATCAGGTGGGCGATATAGGATGATCCTATCGTGGGGACTAGGGCCCAATGATTGGATCACAACGAGAAGAATACGGACGGTTGGGTCAAGAACCGCATTAAAGAACCGATGATGTCCTCAATCCAATGGGATTTTTAAACCTGCCCAATCGACATATGGCCGACTTCTGGCCAGAAATCGATTGTGGATACCCGTTGGAGAGCCCCATACACTGCCCAATAAGCTGCCGACTTAATCTGTCAGCAGCTTCTATTTGTCCGTGTATGGGGGCCTTTAGAAAACAACTACAAAAAGGCTAGACGTTCTTTTGACTCGTCCTCCTTGGGGACCTCTGAGCAGTGATTAAACACCAAGGATAATTGCCAATTATGTGGCAGTGGATGAATAGAGAACATGAGCAACTGTCATATAGAGTAATTACTCTATATGACAGTTGTTGTGTTGTGTATTAATGCCATTTATATACAGAGAGTTTAGCAAAAGATTTAACAGGCAGAATGGTCTGGGGAGCGGGTCAGTTGAACAGCACTGCCTTATTCAATCCAAAAAAAAGGTGTAATATGCTTTATCTCTCACCTTGCTTATTTCTGATCTTGCCCACTCCCACACCTTGTGTCTCATTCCCTTCCCCTTTAGATTGTAAGCTCTTTTGCACAGGGCCTTCCTCACCTTTTGTACCAGTACTGGTCGTTATGTATGTGACGCTGCATTTTCTATGTACAAGTATGTAATTCATGTGATTTCTTTGTATAAGCACACTTATTGTACAGCGCTTGCAATATGTTGGCACTCTTAAGGTGGGCATATCGGGGAATCTCTCCCCGATATGCCCACCTTGAGGTGGGCAATATCGGGCTGATCCGTGGGTCCTAGGGCCCAATGATCGGATCCTAACGAATGGGAGACGTGATCCGATGGGATTTTTTGTCCCATCCGATCGAGATCTGGCAGACTTTCGGCCAGATCTCGATCGGGGAAGCCCGTTGGGGGCCCCATACACGGGCCAATAAGCTGCCAACTTGGTCTGTCGGCAGCTTTTATCGGCCCGTGTATGGCCACCTTTAGAATTTATAATAATAAAAGGCAGCCGAGACACTCAATAGGCACTTAGCTGACAGCTATTTCCTCGTGACACTGTATGGGTTTGGCAAAGTTTGTCCAGGGCCAGTCACCCATAGCAACTAATCAGCAGTTACAATAATTAAACCATTGTGGGTTCACCATGTTACAACATACCCACTATTATCTTTCATATAAAGCTACGGTCCCCTCTTCCCAACAACAGCAACAATCTCTCCAGCAGCAACAAACAGGTGACAAATGTGTAACTACGTGTTTACTTTAATCATCACATTCCACTTGCACTGAGACTTGGATGTAAAAGGTTTGAAGGATACAATATATCAGCATTTCAGCTTTCTCTTTCAGTAAGGGTCAGGGCACGGGGTCGGGGAGACTAGTCGCCCGGCGACAAATCTCATCTTCTTCAGGGCGACTAATCTCCCCCAACTGCCTCCCAGCCGGCTAAAATGTAAATCGCCAGCAGGATGGCACTAAGAGCGCTTCGTTTTCCGAAGTCGCCCGGAGTTGCCTCACAAGGAATCTTTGGGCGACTTTGGAATACGAATTACTCCGAGTGCCATTTTGCCAGCGATTTACACTTTAGCCAGCGGGAAGGCAGGGGAGGCAGTCCGTGAGATTAGTCGCCCCGAAGAAGAGGAGATTTGTCGCCGGTGTGCCCTGACACTAAAGATAAAAGAAAACCTTCTATTATTTTGAGTAAGAGGCTGCAACAGGTTGCTTAGATACTGGAGTGCTGCAGACTAAATTATACATTAATGTCTGAATTATGACCACTTAAGGTCTGAATATATGACCGAAAATGTTGATTCTGCACAATAAAAATGATTTTTTAATTTTTTAAGCAAAGTCCTATGAGTGCTAAGTCAATGCTGTGGATGTGCTTGCTGAACTACAACTTGGCAACCAGGCAGTTGATGGTGTATACTCTGAACATACAGACGTCCATACAAAACAATGACTAACAGATAGAAGAGGTAAAGGAGCTTACAATTTGGACATTTACTGGATATTTTGCGTTAGGGTCACACAGCCATTGCCTGTGTAGGGGTATAGATACAGGTATGGGACGTGTGAACTAGATTTTCATTTCTTTCTATGGGGAAACCACATGAACATGACACTCTGTTCACAAAGTTTTAGGTCTGCTTTCATATATACAAGAATGGGACCGGTTATCCAGAATACTCAGAACCTGGGATTCTCCAGATAAGGGGTCTATTCTGAAATTTGGCTCACCCTACCTTCAGTCTACTAAAATATCATTAAAAAATTAATTAATCCCAATAGGATTGACTATGAAGATTTTCATTCATCCATGGATGACCTGGATGAATTGAACTGAAGAAGCTGCTCGGATGAGTAGTGAAACTTCTTCAATGATTACTCAGCACGTCCAGTTGTTTTAGATTTACCTATACTAGATATCCCTATACTAGATATCCCTATACTAAATTTCCCAATAGGATTGTTTTGTCTCTAATAAGGATTCAAGAAAAAGGGAATGATTTGTAAACATGGACACAGTGGCAGATGGCCGTGCCATAATTTGGAATTATCTGGGTAACGGGTTTCCAGAGAATAGATCCCATACCGTTGTACTTTTAACAAAGTAATACAGAGAATAAAACCAGACAGACACTGCTTTCAATAGAAATCACAAACAACTTCCAAACCACTGAAAATGCCTAATGACTGTATATTGGGAAGTGGTTTAGAATCCAGATCTCTCTTTATATGGAGCTATTTGTATAAGCTCATCACTACAGAACATAGAGGGGACTCACACTAAAATGACCAGGTGTGAATAACAGACACAGGAGGAGGCCAAGCCCTGGACTGCAGAGCTTACAATCTAAGTGGCACTGATCATGGAAAGAATCTCCCCTGGAGGCAGTTATGTAGTCAGCCACCTATAGAGAGAGATGATAATGTAAAGAGGGAAAGGTACCTTACATACATATATATGTGCCCCTATACTGAGCCAGAAGGGGCGGGTCTCTGATTCCCATATATTCCCTGGAGGCCCATATGGACTACACCGGCTATAGGAGAGATATAGATGACATCACACACTCCCCTGACACACAACTAATTCTACCTGGGCGCCCAGCTTTTGTTTTTGAACTGCCTGTTACCCGCATACCGCTTATGACGTCACACCCCCTCTAGTCCCGCCTCCGCCAGGTCCCTACTTACCGTCACCGGCAGCTCCTCACAACGTGGAACCTCCACATGCCGCCGGCAGGGTGCAGGGGAAACACTCACCGACACCTCCGGTGAACACCGAGCCCTACCACCGCTAGGGCCCTGAAAAATCCTCACACGCATGCGTTCTGGAACGTCCACCCTGTGTGGATGCGCATCCGTCTATGGTTGATGCTGCGGAAGAAGTGCATGGTGGGGATTGTAGTTTTAGCTGGGTAACTACGGTTGCCGTGACAACAAAGTACTCCAGTAGCTCTTTAACGTCTTCCTTGTAACACTACGGACCTGTTTTATTCCCATAACCCTTTTAGTTAGAGTAACCTGATGTATTTAGAATAGTAATATGGAGCCGCCCACGCTTCAAACGCAGTTTATTAGGAGTAGCAACATGGCGGCGAAAACTGTATAAACTATAGGCGCGTAGTACTGGGTGTAGCAATATGGAGTCGCACGCTGATAAGTAATGTAGCGGCACACTGTGTAAGCTAGGGGGCGCTGACTCTTTAAAGGAACTTCCGACCAAAGACCTGCGTCAATCCTAAAGCTGCCACCACTGTTATGGCTGGTATTCTGTGTCGGAGAGTCCAGGTAAGATGGCTCAGTGCCACTGCCAAGTGATTCATATAAGTTCACACTGGTATAATGGGCTGAAATGATACTTATGTATAATAAGAACAACTAGCGAGATGTACTCACAGCAGGACACACGGACACCAAGCTGTTTGCGCTGTCTGGGGCAAATGAATGTCACTGTATGGAATACTATAACACTGCACTTATTATACTTATATATAAGCCTGCCAGACCTCAGCTCCAACAGAACCTCTTGACTCACAACATGAATAGGAAATGACAGTTTTGACCCCCAGACACTTGTACTGAAACATTTAAAGGGGTTCTTCATCCTTTGAGTTAACTTTTAGTATGACATGGAGAGTGATACTCTGAGACAATTTGCAATTGGTTTTCATTTTTTATTATTTGTGGTTTTTGAGTTATTTAGCATTTTATTCAGCAGCTCTCCAGTTTGCAATTTCAGCAATCGGGTTGCTAGGGGTCCAAATTACCCTAGCAAACATGCATTGATTTAAATATGAGACTGGAATAAGATTAGAATAGAACCTAAATAGATAGATGAGTAATAAAAAGTATCAATAACAATTAATGTGTAGCCTTACAGAGCATATGTTTATTGGATGGGGTCAGTGACCCCTCCCCCTCATTTGAAAGATGGACATAGTCAAAAGAACAAGGCAAATAATTAAAAACCTATAAAAAAATAAATAATGAAGGCCAATTGAAAAGTTGCTTAGAACTGATTGAAGTCCCTTTAAAGGAGAACTAAACCCTAAAAATTAATATGGCATAAAATGCCATATTTTATATACTGAACTTATTGCACAAGGCTAAAGTTTCAGCTTGTCAATAGCAGCAATGATCCAGGACTTCAAACTTGTCACAGGGGGTCACCATCTTGGAAAGTGTCTTTGACACTCACATGCTCAGTGGGCTCTGAGCAGCTGTTGAGAAGCTAAGCTTAGGGCTCGTCACTAATTATCCAGCAGAAAATGAGCTTCCCCTGTAATATAAGCTGATGCTACAGGTTTGCTGATTATTAAATTCTGATGCTAATTGCCCTGGTTTCTGTGCTGCCATGTAGTAATTATCTGTATTAATTACTAATCAGCCTTATATTGTGACATTTCTATTCTATGTGTACTGTATATTGTGAGTGGGTCCCTAAGCTCAGTAAGTGACAGCAGCACAGAGCATGTGCAGTGAATCAGCAGAAAAGAAGATGGGGAGCTACTGGGGCATCTTTGGAGACACAGATCTTTACTGCTAAAGGGCTGTGGTTGCCTTGGGCTGGTACAGAAGCTCAAAACATAATGTACAACATTTCTAGCTACTTCTTTAGTTAGGCTTTAGTTCTTCTTTAAAACAATCTAACTATGTATAGACACTCCAAAAACATACAGACAGGTCTATTTTGATCCTGATCAAAGTGACTCTCTCTTGTGTGCGGATGCGTGAGGGTCTCTAGATTGTAAGCTCTGCTGGGCGGCTGTCAATAATAATCTATGTGCACTGCTGAATATTTTGCCATTTTGGTGAGTTCTGGTTGATAGCGCTAATTATCAGGGAATTGCAGATGAACAGGAGAAAAGGAAACCTTTTAGGGCTGTTAGCATTGAGTGCTGATTATTGTTCAGTAGCCATCAACCTTAAAAAGACATAAAGGAATAATCAATGCTGGTATTGACTTAGTGCTCATTAATACAGTGGGAAAATAAAAGCCACAGTCAACTGTGTTAATTAACTGTCATTAATGTGTGTGTGCTGCAATCTGTGGATATTACTGTACAGAATGTAGCTCTTAGTATTGCCATATGGATCAGGACGTTCTGCTCTTAGTGAATCCCCTCAGTGCATTTTTATATCTACCCACTTAACATGTTTCTCCAGTGAGGTGAAACTACAGTTATGGGATCTGTTATCCAGAATGCTTGGCACCTGGGGTTTTCTGGATATCAGATCTTTCTGTAATTTGGATCTTCATACCTTAAAGGGATCCTGTCATCAGAAAACATGTTTTTTTCCTGTAAACATTAAATAAACCCAAGAGGCTAATTTTGCTTCCAAGTTGGGATGAAGTACAAGATACTGTTTTATTATTACATTAAAAAAAAAAAAAGTGGATAAAATGGAGGCCATTTTGTAATTCGGAGCTTTCTGGATAATGGGTTTCCGGATAATGGATCCCATATCTGTATAAAGAAAGCGTGCTGTTCTTTGTGTCAGTGCTACTGGTATATATACAGATATAAGCTTCCACATCGCTCTCCTTATGTGACATTTCTAATTAAATAGCATGTGTCTCGTTAGGTAAGGGGTGTCCAACCTGCAGCCCAAGGGCCCCATGTGGCCCAGTATGGATATGAATGCGGCTCAGCTTGAACTTCCGCCAATCTAGGAAATGTCATGTTGCAATGTCATGCACAGAGAGCTAATTGTGTGCATGTGCGCTTTAAAGGAGAAGGAAAGGCTAAAATTAAGTAAGTTTTATCAGAAAGGTCTATATAAATACACCAGTAAACCCTCAAAATAATGCTGCTCTGAGTCCTCTGTCAAAAGAAACACCACATTTCTTTCCTTCTTTAGTGTACACAGGGCTTCTGTATCAGACTTCCTGTTTTCATCTTAAACCTCCAGGGCTAGGGCTTGAGCATGCTCAGTTTGCTCCTCTCCCCCCCCCTCATCTGAGCCCAGAGCTATGAGTGAGCAGGGAAACTCAGGCAGGAAGTGATGTCACACCAAGAAAATATGGCAGCTGCTATCCTAAACAAACCGAGAGAGCTTCTAGAGCTGTTTACTCTGGTATGGTAAAGCATTCCACCAAATAAATGGTGTTATAGCTTGCACTATTGTGGCTAATCTATTGGCAATAAACTGCTTTGCTAGCTTTCCTTCTCCTTTAAATTTTATTTGGGGTGTGCGGTGTTTGGCTTCCTAGAGCAGGAAAAGCGGTTAACAAGTGAGCGTTCGGTTACTTAAAAAAGCAGGTAAGCATTATGTGCTTTATGTTTGTGAGCAACGTTTTTCAAGAATGAACACACAGGGGGCAGTAACCCATGGCAACAAATCAAATTGCTGAATTCATTTTTCTACTTGCAGCTGGCTTTAAAAAGCTAATCACTGATTGGTTGCTATAGGTAACTGCCCATGGGCAAATTTGCCCAGTTTTGATAAATGAGCCCCACTAAGTCAGAGTAAAATTAGAACCAAATAATCTGATGAGAATTCACTGACAATTGCAACTACTTCAATTGAACCAGATATTGATACATTTGTTTCTCAAACACAATGTCAAAAATCCCACTAGGTTTACGATACCCTCTTTTCTTTTACTTTTACAATAAAATAAATCAAAAGTTAGCATTCGTGTTTGTGTGTATTTCGAGTGTGGCCCCAGAACATTTTTCTTATTCCAATGTGGCCCAGGGAAGCCAAAAGGTTGGACACCCCTGTGTTAGGTTGAGCAGAGATTACCACCCCTAGTACCATGTTACTAAAGCTGTTCATTCATTTGCACATCTCCCAGCCCAAGTGTCCGTTTACTGAATTCTACCAGTTGGGGGTTCTTTGTGGTCCTGCCTTATAACTGGGCTTGAGGTACCAGATGGTCTATTCTGGGCTGAATGGGATGACTTTTAGCCTTTACATTATTATCCTTTATTTAAATAGCAGCAATAGCAGAACTTTACAAAGATTATACATAGATTCACATTAGTCCCTGCCCCAGTGGAACTTACAATCTAACTAATGAAAGATTTATGCCTTGTATTGGTACTTACCGAGCCTTACGGCCTCAGTTCCTTATACCCCCACTACCAGGGCATTGAAGTACAGGTATGGGACCTGTTATCCAGAATGGTCAGGACCTGGGGTTTTCCGGATTATAGATATTTCCGTAATTTGGAAGTTCATACCCTAAGTCTACTAGAAATTAATTTAAACATTAAATAAACCCAATTGACTGGTTTTGCTTCCAATAAGGATTAATAATATCTTAGTTGGGATCAAGTACAAGCTACTGTTTTATTATTGGTGCTACTGTTCCTTTAACAGAATAAGTATTCTAATGACCGTTTTGGTGTAAATTTCCATCATAGTAAATTAAAACTGACAATTCTGGGACCAAAATATGTGTATTTGGTCATGCCCAGTTATGTACTGACTATGTCCCTAAAAGGTTCACTCCAAGACTGTGAGTACAGGGGTGAGCCATAACAATTGTTTTGGGGCATGTTTACTAACATTGGAGATAAATATCTGGAGAGATTTCTGGAGATGTTGCCCATGGCAACCAATCAGCAATTAGATTTAAACAGCCAGCAAAGATCTGATTGGTTGCTATGGGCAACATCTCCAGAAATCTCTCCAAATATTTATCTCCAATGTTAGTAAACATGCCCCTTGGTTTGCTGGTAGTCCACAAGGGGCCCAGCCTAGTCAGGGACTGCTCCAGAGTTGGAAGGTAGTGCCCAGTGGGCTAGGTTTTATTTTTATGATTTTGTTTGTATGATAAAATGGTCACCCCTGTGTATGTGGATTATTGACTGTCTTTGAAAAGTGGGAAAATAAACCTGTATTGTCCTTGAAGAAGCTGTGTGTCCCTGTCTTTATGCTCCCTGTTCCTATGCTGCCTGCTCATATATATATATATATATATATATATATATATATATATATATATATATATATATATATATATATATATATATATATATATATATATATATACAGTGACCAGCTCCATGTTGTAGCTCCCACCCTTCCCAGCTATAGTCAGGTGATCCCACTGGTGTCTAATAAAAGGGCAGCCAAGTTTGGGAGTTTTACTTTGAAAGCAGCAAGTAAGTTGCAGGTAAAACTTAGTCCCTTTGTAAAATGTATAATGAAGCAATTGAATTCTTAATGAATCAGATGAAAATTGAGCATAGGACTGGCCAGATATGGGATGATTTATGGGCAGCTTAAATATATTGCAATATATGGACAAACAATCCCTGTGTTGTTTAAAGGGTAAGGCATTTTTTAGTAGCAGTATGCACAAAATGTCTCTGTCTTAAATATATTGGGTTGAGTGCAGAGGATCTCTTGTAGTTGACTATATATATTTTATATATATATATATATATATATATATATATATATATATTTTATATATATATATATATATATATATATATATATGTATATATATATATATATATATATATGTATATATATATATATATATATGTGTGTATGCATTTTTACTGTGTATTATGGGACCTGTATATATGCATCCGCACATATGACAGGATAGTTTCTATTTTGGTTACAACTGTAGCATTCTAGGAATGTATGTGCTATGGAAGATATTCCTGGTGGGGTTGTTAGATAGAGGGGCCAGATTTGGGGAGGGGAGGACATTTGCTGCTCTAGTTATACAGGTATGGGACCTGTTATCCAGAATGTTCCAGGCCTGGGGTTTTCCGGATAATTAATTTTTCCATAATTTAGATCTTCATACCTAAGTCTAATAGAAAATCATGTAAACATTAAAGTGGACCTGTCACCTACACATAAAAAGCTGCATAATGAAAGTCCTTTGCAAATTAAATATGGAACATCCATACCTATTATAAAGGTGTTTAAATATCTGAACTGTCAATCAAATATTACCTGTCCCATCTCTATGCCCATGGCATAGAGGAGGGGCATTCAATTACTTTCACTTTCCATTCAGCACTTCTTAGATGTCACGGCTCTCCTCACATTCCCCCTTCCCTCCTCAGGCTCTATAATTGTGTACGGCACTGCACATGGACATTAGGTCCCCCATTCTGGTGCATACACAAGATTTTGGGTTGATACACAATTTCCCTTAATAACCATGTCCACAAAATGGCAGCTGCCTGCTTGCTGTGATTGTATAATTCCAAGACAGAAGGAAACAAAAATGTAATAATAAATACAGTGTAAGCAAAGTTTTATTTTGCTCAACTAACATGATAGAAAAGAATTTGAAATTAATTTTTAGGGTGACAGGTCCCCTTTAAATAAACCCAATAGGCTGGTTTTGTCCTGAGTGAGGATTAATTATATCTTAGTTGGGATCAAGTACAAGATACTGTTTTATTATTACAGAGAAAAAGGAAATCATTTTTAAAAAATGTGGATTATTTGGATAAAATGGAGTCTATGGGAGATGGCCTTTCTGTAATTCAGAGCTTTCTGGATAATGGGTTGTCGGATAACGCATCCCATATCTGTACCTGGAACTATATTTCCGTAACTGAAAAAAACGGCATATGTAGAATGTTGGACACACGGTAACAGTCCGTGGCCAGTTGGAAGATTAATATTTACCCCAGTAACCATTACGGCCAAGAATAAGAAACAAAGTGAAAGTTATCAGATTATTCTGTGTGTGACATTTACTCTGAATACCCAGACCTGCCAAGGTGAACTCGGTTCAGAACCAGGATTTCCAAAGACAACTTGGAACAGTCAAATGTCATTCTCAACTGAATCAAAGGCAAAGCCTTCTAACCCAGCACTCGTCTGGCAAAATATTAACCTTATCCTGTCTAAAGGCATATGAACTATATGAAACTCCCATGACCCTGGAACTGGTCTGCACTGCAAATGAATACATTCAACTACATGTGTTTGCAACACAGCTGCTGAGTTTACAGAAAAATCCTTTTATTGCCAGAAATAGTTGCCAGTTTGTCTGTAGGCGCCATTCCTTAATGGAACAGTTAAGTGTAAAAATTGGGTAAATTGATAGACTTTGCAAAATAAAAAATGTTTCTAATATAGTTAGTTAGCCAAAAATGTAATGTATAAAGGCTGGAGTGACTGGATGTGTAACACTATAGCCAGAACACTACTTCCTGCTTTTCAGCTCTCTAACTCTGAGTTAGTCAGTGACTATAAGGGGGGCCACATGGGCCATAACTGTTCAGTGAGTTTACAATCGATCCTCAGCATTCAGCTCAGATTCAAAAGAAACAGTTATGTCCCATGCCCCCCCCTCAAATCACTGATTGGTTATTGCCTGGTAACCAGTCAGTGTAAAGAGAGCTGCAAAGCAGGAAGTAGTGTTCTGGCTATTATGTTACACATCCAGTCACTCCAGCCGTTATACATTACATTTTTGGCTAACTAACTATATTAGAAACATTTTTTATTTTGCACAGCCTATCTATTTACACAGTTTTTATTTTTACCCTGAACAATTCCTTTAAAGCTGAAGAAGTGCCCAGTTCTTAGGATGCAGATTGGCAATACATGCACACATTACCTGCTGCAAGTCACTTCTCTGCAGAACAGGAAATCAAATAATTTAAAAACTATTTAAAAAAAATTAAGACCAGTTGCAATGTTGCTAAGAATTAGTACATTTTTAACATACTAAAAGTTAACTTGTGCACCTTTGAGTTAACATTTAGTATGATGTAGAGTGATATTCTGAGACAATCTGCAATTGGTTTTCATTTTTTTTTGGTTTTTGTTATTAAGCTGTTTATTCAGCAGCTCTCCAGTTTTTAATTTCAACAATCTGGTTGTGAGGGTCCAAATTACCCTAGCAACCATGCATTGATTTGAATAAGAGACAGGAGTATGAATAAGAGAGGTCCTGACTAGAAAGATGAGTAATAAAAAGTAGTAATAACAATACATTTGTAGTCTCTGTTAGATGGGGTCAGTGACCTCTATAGGAAAGCTGGAAAGAGTCAGAAGAAAAAAAGCAAATAGTTCAAAAACTATAAAAAAATTAATATTGAAGACCAATTGAAAAGTTTCTGAGAAATAGCCATTCTAGAATATACTAATATTAACTTAAAGGTGAACCACCCCTTTTTTATCATAAAACTGTCCTGCAGCTTAAAAAGAAAAATCTTGACAGCTGTGGCCTAGTAGATCATTGACATAAATCTAGTACAATATTAATCATATTTATTATAAGGTCCATGTCTTAAGCTGGCCATAGACGCAAAGATCTGATCGTACGATTTTCGGACCATGTGTGAAGAGTCCCGACATTTTTCGTCCGGCGGAGATCGGTCGTTTGGTCGATCGGACAGGTTAGAAAATTTCTGTCGGCTGCCGATAATATCTCTGCGTTTATTGCCGATCGTACGATTTTCAGTGGGAGACTGTCACCAGCTTTGGTTGGACATAGATATCGTACGCTTGCTGTCAGGGGCAGGACATTGCTGATCTGTTCTTTAACTAATCTGACTGGTAAGACTTTGATCTGAATGGTTAGTGGCGGGTCGGGAGATGGGAAAGTCCGATCGTACGATGATTCGTACGATCGGATCTTTGCATCTATGGCCAGCTTTATTATTGGCATGTCTTCATCTTGGTCTATTTCTCTTGTGATTTTTCCTCTGCAGTTGCTGGGCAGAAGAATCGCACACCCTGTCTGTGGGTTTCAGGCTGTCTCCCATCGATGGAAATCTTCAGCTGTAGATCCCTTGGTTCAAGTACCCAGGGAAGGTGCAATAAATGCCCCCCTGCAGACTTACACCGAAGAGGAGACCATGATAAAGGAAATGGGTAATGACGGCCTATTCCCTTTCCTTTCCAATCGCATGCCTGCACAGTGATTGGGTGTTCACCCTTTTTCATATGGAGATCAGATGTTCGTATACCAGGAATGTGCATTGTATATCAAAAGAGTTAAATTTATTTTTACTTTGGGGTATACCATTACACTAATGGAGAGAAAGGTAGGCACTCGCAGATCCCACAGACTGGCATGTAAAGGAACTAAGGATGCACCGAATCCATGGATTCGGTTCGGGATTCTGACTTTTTAAGCAGGATTCGGACGAATCCTTCTGCCCGGCAGACCTGAATCCTAATTTGCATATGCAAATTAGGGGAGGGGAAGGAAAGCACGTGACTTTTTGTCACGAAACAAGGAAGTAAAAAATGTTTTCCCCTTCCCAACCCTAATTTGCATATGTAAATTAGGATTCAGTTCGGTATTCGGCCAGATCTCTCGCAAATGTTTCAGGGTTCGGCCAAATCCAAAATAGTGGTTTTTGGGCAAAGAGTAGACTAACACATAGCCTTACGCTTTTCATGCACATAGACAAACCCTTTACCAAATAAACCCCTACCCCCCCCACCCTATGTAGACCCCCCCCCTGTGAAATACTCCTAACTTTTTTACTTACCCCTCGGAGCAGAGTCACAGCATCAGAGTTCACGGGAGCCATCTTCCCGGTCTTCATGTCTTCTTCCATTACTTCAGCAATTTCCGGCCATTTTGGCGCACGCGCAGTTGTGATGGCTGTGGTGAACTCCGATGCTGGGACTCCAAGGGGTAAGTAAAAAGTAAGGGGCAAGGTTAGGAGGGAGGAGGGGGTCTATGTGGGGTGGGGGTAGGGGTTATTTTGGTAAAGGGTTTGTTTCTCCATTAATCATAGGTTATGTCATGTCTGTGATTAAGTGCATGAGACGCTTTGTCTGAAATAAAGTCTTCAGTTGCTTTAAATGCCTGTCAGGGGGATCTGCGAGTGCCTAACTTTCTCTCCTTTAGTTGAAAACCTCTACCTTAAGCTGTAGGTCTGTGGCATGAGCACCCAGACTCCGTCTATACTGGTGAGATTACAGACTTGTCGTTGACATACCAGGGTTTCCTTTCCCTCTTTTTCTAACTTATACAATTGCACTGCTTGTTTTTATTTCACAATATGCATTTTTCAAGTCTGTTTTGGAGCTATATCTGGATGCATGTCAGTGTATATTTAATGTGAAATAAATGAATATAGGCACTGCTTATAAGTGTTCTTCTGCTACTCAAAAAAAAAAGGCTGTTGAAGGAGCTTTCCCTGCTTTCCTGCATTCAGAGATATTGTGTAAATAGAGCTCCACAGGTATCAGTCTTCTTTCTTTTGTGTTTTGTATGAGAAATGATCCAGGAAGTAAAATAAATGGGGTATTTCTATGTCTATGCCAGGCACAGGCCCAAACCAATCATTTGCCTTCCTATCCCGCAGTTAAGAAATTTGCTCAGGAGCGGATTGCACCACTGGTAAAAACTATGGACGCCAACTCAAAAATGGACAACTCCGTCATTGAGGGACTGTTCGAATTAGGGGTGAGTAGTGATATGTGCGCCTCTGTTTTGTGCTAGTATTTTATTATGACTGTTTGTGAAGTCCTCAGATTCAGAAGAAACATATATTATTAATAAAATAACTCAAAAGAGCAAGAGAGAATATTTTTGTCAAGTATGGAATTGGATGCAAAGGACAAAAGGTTTGGGGGGCTATGAAGTGATTGAGATTGTCACTTCTCTTTTAGCTCATGGGCGTTGAGGTTGATCCAAAGTACGGCGGCACCGGGGCTTCTTTCTTTTCCTCCATTCTTGTCGTCGAGGAATTGGCCAAGGTGGATCCATCAGTATCAGTCATGTGTGATATTCAGAACACTCTCATCAACATGCTGTTCCAACGACTAGGCACAGAGGAGCAAAAGGAAACCTACCTGCCCCGGCTCTGCAGAGACACGGTGAGCTGCCAATGTGATTATTGCTTTGTATCCGGGGCACAACACTTTTTTTAGTTCAGTTAGTTTCACATAGTTCACCAGAAATAAAGACTTTTTCCAATTACTTTCTATTTTATACGTGACAGTTTTTCTAATATTGAAGTGTAACGTTTCATTTTTCACCTTCTAAAGCAGCTGTGGGAGGGAGGGTCGCCGACCCTTTAAACTGTTCTAAATTGATACATTTAGTTGATACATTTCTTATCTTGGTCCCTGCTGAGCAGAATCCCTGAGTTTCATTAAAGGCAGCTGTTAGAATTGATACAATAGTTGCTAATATTCCAGAGATACACCTGAAAAGTGTATCCACGAAGGGGCAGAT
The DNA here is from genome assembly GCA_038501925.1 of Xenopus petersii. Classification (NCBI taxonomy): domain Eukaryota; kingdom Metazoa; phylum Chordata; class Amphibia; order Anura; family Pipidae; genus Xenopus; species Xenopus petersii. Next base: position 127,318,619 of record CM076684.1, read on the forward strand.
TTATCAAGGTTCAAATTTCGAAATTCATATGAGTTTTTTTTTAAAAACTCCCATGAACCTGAAATTTGACCAATTGAAATTTATTAACAAATTTATTAAAAAATCGAATTTGTTCAACTCGGGTGAATAGGATCGACCCAAAAAATCGAATTCGATTTTTCTCTGAAAAAAAACCTCGAATGTCAGAAAGGCTGCAAACAACTCCAAATTGATCCCTGGACCCCTCCCACAATATTAATCATGTTGATTATAAGGTCCATGTCTTATTATTGGCATGTCTTAAACAGCAATTCAGCAGGTTTTAGGTGGCAAATCGTCGAATTTGAGTTCCTAAAGGACCAGAGTATGATAAATCTCGAAAATCTGATTTGAATCTGATAATTTGAATAATTCCCGAGTCTAATTTGACAGTTTTGGTCATAAAAAATTTGACCCTTGATAAATCTGCCCCTAAATGTTGCAGAATTGTAACAGTTTAGAGTCTGCACCTGAATTACTGAGCTGCCAGACTGAAACACCAGAGACAGGGACATTCAACTTTAATTTTGGAAAAACTGTATATATAAAAAAAAAAAAAAAAAAAAAAAAAAAAAAAAAGGAAAGTAATTGAAAAAAGTCTTTATTCCTGGGGAACAATCTGCAAACAATTGAACTGAAAAAAGTGTTTGAAAGGTGAACAACCCCCTTTAATGGATACTTGTTTTTTTGTAGGTAAAGTTAATAAAAGGAAAACACTGAGCTCATGTTTATCCTCACATAGATCCTATTTATACTTATCGGAGGAAGGAAAAAAAGGAACTAAGGATGCACCGAATCCACGGATTCGGTTCAGGATTCGGACTTTTTAAGCAGGATTCGGATTCGAATGAATCCTTCTGCCCGGCAGACCTGAATCCTAATTTGCATATGCAAATTAGGGGAGGGGAAGGAAAGCACGTGACTTTTTGTCACAAAACAAGGAAGTAAAAAATTTTTTCCCCTTCCCAACCCTAATTTGCATATGTAAATTAGGATTCAGTTCGGTATTCGGCCAGATCTCTCGCAAAGGATTCAGGGTTCGGCCAAATCCAAAATAGTGGATTTCGGGCAAAGAGTAGACTAACACATAGCCTTACGCTTTTCGTGCACATAGACAAACCCTTTACCAAATAAACCCCTACCCCCCCATGTAGACCCCCCCCCCCCCCCGTGAAATACTCCTAACTTTTTTACTTACCCCTCGGAGCAGAGTCACAGCATCGGAGTTCACGGGAGCCATCTTCCCAGTCTTCATGTCTTCTTCCATTACTTCAGCAATTTCCGGCCACTTTGGCGCATGCGCAGTTGTGATGGCTGCGGTGAACTCCGATGCTGGGACTCCAAGGGGTAAGTAAAAAGTAAGGGGCATTGCCCCGGGGGGGGGGGAGCTAGGTTAGGGGGGAGGAGGGGGTCTATGTGGGGTGGGGGTAGGGGTTATTTTGATAAATCTGCCCCTAAATGTTGCAGAATTGTAACTGTTTAGAGTCTGCACCTGAATTACTGAGCTGCCAGACTGAAACACCAGAGACAGGGACATTCAACTTTCATTTTGGAAAAACTGTATATATAAAAAAAATAAATAAATAAAATAAAAAAAGAAAAGTAATTGAAAAAAGTCTTTATTCCTGGGGAACAATCTGCAAACAATTGAACTGAAAAAAGTGTTTGAAAGGTGAACAACCCCCTTTAATGGATACTTGTCTTTTTGTAGGTAAAGTTAATAAAAGGAAAACACTGAGCTCATGTTTATCCTCACATAGATCCTATTTATACTTATCGGAGGAAGGAAAAACATTAGTCATCTGATCTGTAAGTGGGGGAAATATATTGTATTGCATGTTTCTCCTTAGTTCACTATCCATGAATCTGTTCTGTAGCTAGAAAAAAACTGAACCAAGTTGAACATTCCTTATTATAAAAGTATTGAATTCATCTCTATTCTTCTGTTTAATGAGAAAGCGCGTAGCAATAGAGTTTGCAAAAACTAGCCATTTAGATTGTCCAACTGGCAACTTTGGTTGCAGCAGGAAAAAAAACATTAGGTTGATGAGCGCACTAATAAGCCATGTAATAATGATTGCTTTATGACTGGTTCTTACATTGTAACCTGAGGTTCTCATTGTCTTTATACCCCTTGATTATCTGTTTGCGCCTGTTGTAGCTGGGCAGTTTCTGCCTCTCCGAGGCCGAGTCTGGAAGTGATGCCTTTTCCCTGAGAACTAACGCCCAGAAGCACAAGGATTATTATATTATTAATGGTTCCAAGATGTGGATCAGTAACTCGGAGCAAGCTGGTGTCTTCCTTGTAATGGCCAATGCCAACCCCTCTGCTGTGAGTTACTCTCGTTTTACTTCAATAGTTAACGCACAAACTATGTTATCAAATGCTATGTATGTTATACTGAGGGCTTCTTCTTATTGGACCTGCCATTTGTTTTGACTATCGTGAAAATGAAAATGTAATATTAGCTTCAGCATACTGAAGTAAGAAACTTTCTAAATACAATCAGGGGATGAACCTGCCAGCGTGGTTATATATGATAGGCTGTACTGTGCCCTACTGAGCACACAAAACATTTAAAGGGGAACTATCACAAAAAATTTAATATAAGCTTCATCATACTGAAGTAAGAAACTTTCTACATACAATCAATTAAAAATTGTGCATTGTTTCTGAAATAATCAAGTTTATCTTCACTATCCCTCTCTCAGCCTCTGTTTCTCTTCATTCATGAGTTGGGTGTCAGATGAATGATCCAATATATCTTATAGGGGGGGCTCCTTTTACCTAGAAGATGTATTCGAGCTCACTCTTTTAAAACCACCAGACATCATGTCTCTCTACATGCAGAATTTGTGCAAAAGGCAGTTGTTTTGTTAGAGCTCACTCAAATAACTGATTCCAGTACAAACCAAATCTAACAAAACAACTGCCTTTTGCACAAATTCTGCATGTAGAGAGACATTAGAGCTCACTCAAATTACTGATTCCAGTACAAGCCAAATCTAATACATCTGCTAGGAAAGGAAGCCGCCCCCCCCCCTATAAGATATATTGGATCTAACTGTGATTATCTGACACCCAACTCCTGAATGAAGACAGAATGAAGAGAAACAGAAGCTTTGAGAAGGATAGTGAAGATAAACTTGATTATTTTAGAAACAATGCAGAATTTTTAATTGATTGTACTTAGAAAGTTTCTTACTTTAGTATGATGACTTGGTTTGTGTGCTCAGTAGGGCACAGTACAGCCTATCATATCATATATAACCACGCTGGCAGGTTCATCCCCTCTTGAAACACAGAAAGAAATCACCAGCGATCGGTCTAACCCAAAATCTGGAGTTGTTGAGCTGCTATAAATGATAAAAGCCAATATTTGTACACAAAAAGGAGAGAGATTGCCAGTGCACGGTTTGTCTTTAAAAAGTATTATTACAAAAAATGAGGCGTTAGTACCACACTTTGACCACAATATGTAAGCTCATGTGCCACGTAAAGGCCCCTCTTGGCCTGCCTTGTGATGAGAAAGGATAGTTACAATTTTGGGAAGTTCAGCCTTTTTTTCAGATTTTTGCAACTCTTATGTTTTTCTGCTTTCTACAGGATTTCTCGTGGGGCTGCAAACTCCCCCTTAGGCCCTGTCACTACTAAAGAAAGCTCTGCCAGGAGCCTGTGTTTATCAATCTGTTATTCCATGTTTATTAAGAAGCTTGTGTTGGTAACTCACTCTGCCTTTTGTTTGTCAGGGGTACAAAGGTATCACATGTTTCATTGTCCCTAAAGACACTGAAGGGTTTCACATTGGAAAGAAGGAAGATAAGCTGGGACTGAGAGCTTCTTCCACCTGCTCACTGACCTTCGATAATGTCAAGGTATGTCCAGGAAGTTATTTTCTTCTTGTAAAAAGAGAAGAATGAAGTTGGAGAACTGTATATAGTTGATTTTAGATATATTCACAAATTGATATAAACTGTCAGATTCATTAAGATAATTACAGGCTTTTACTTACTTTAACAGGTCCCAGAGTCCAGCATATTGGGGCAGCTTGGTCATGGATATAAATACGCCATAGGAATGCTCAATGAAGGCCGAATTGGCATTGCAGCACAGGTGAGAGATTTACCCAATACATTTAGGGGCATGTTGACTAATATTGGAGATATATATCCCTGGAGATGCTGCTCATAGCAACCAATCCGGTAGCCCTACACTATAAGATCTGCTTGTTTGGCGAGGTCGAGGAACGACCAGAACTTAACACGATTTGCCCATCAAAAGCCGGGTGATATCGGGTTAATTCGATCATTCGGCCCTAGGGCCAAACGACTGGATTACAATGCTGAGAATAGGCACCGACGGGATGAGGACTGCATGGTGGTCCTTGATCATAAAGAAAAATTAAACCTGGCCGATCAGATATCGATCAGGGAGACCCCTCGCAATGCCCCATACACAAGCAGATAAACTGCCGAATCGGTCTAAAGGACTGATATCGGCAGCTTTAATCTGTCTGTGTTTGGCCACCCAAAGGGTCAGGGCACACAGGCAGATTCAAGGAGATTAGCAGCCTGGTGACAAATTTCCTCTTCTTCGGAGCAACTTATCTCCCCGAACTGCCTCCCGCCGGCTATGCAATGCAAATTGCCAGCGGGATGGCAATCAACATGCTTAGTTTTCCGAAGTCGCACAAAGTTGCCTCACGAGGAAACTTCGGGCAACTTCAGAAAACGAATCGGTCCGAGTGCCATCCCACCGGCGATTTTCATTTTAGCCGACGGGGAGGCAGTTAGGGGAGATCAGTCGCCCTAAAGAAGAGGAGATTTGTCGCCGGGCGACTAATCTCCTCAAATCTGCCTGTGTGCCCTGACCCTAACTTGTATGCGTCTCTTTAAATCGAGTTGCTCCAGAGATATTTATCTCCAATATTAGTAAACTTAGTGTCTTATCACAATCCTCAGTCAAATTATTTAGAAAGTTGTGCCCTCAAGATATATTGTTTTATCTTGTGTTTGGGTATACAGTAATTTTTACATTCACAAACCAGTCTACTGACTCACAGTTGCACAGTTTGCAGTATCCCCCAGCAGTTGCATGTACCTAGTGCAGCCTGGGAGGTCATTTGGTTATTGGATGGGTGCAAATTAGGGATGCACCGAATCCAGGATTCGGTTCAGGATTCGGCCAGGATTCGACCTTTTTCAGCAAGATTCGGATTCAGCCGAATCCTTCTGCCCAGCTGAACCGAATCCTAATTTTCATATGAAAATTAGGGCGGGAGGGAAACTGCGTGACTTTTTGTCACAAAACAATGAAGTTAAAAATGTTTTCCCCTTCCGCCCCTAATTTGCATATGCAAATTAGGATTCCATTCGGTATTCGCCCAAATCTTTCTCGAAAGATTCTGGGGTTCGCCGAATCCAAAATAGATTCGGTGCATCCCCAGTGCAAATGTTGGCAGGGTAAAATACATACTGTACTGTATTATAGCTACTTCATAGCTGATCCAAGGTACAAGCAAAGTTCACTCTGGAGAGCCAAATTCGATTCAGTGTACTTTATTCAATCACAACATGTTTCGGACAGACATGTCCTTCATCAGGTGCTAATCCTGATGAAGGTCATGTCTGTCTGAAACATGTTGTGATTGAATAAAGTACACTGAATCGAATTTGGCTCTCCAGAGTGAACTTTGCTTGTACCTTGGATGTTGTGTGGCTTGGACGGTGCCACTGACTCTGTTTGATGGAGCCTTGATGCTTCTGGAGCGAGGGACCACCCGACCAATAATTGTATTACTTGTTCATAGCTGATCCACCTATGAGTTAATGAGAACCTGATGTGTAGTGGGGACCGGGGGAAGGTAATAGAACAGGTTAAAGAGCTGACTATAATGGAAGGCAGAAAAATGGTCGGCTGTATTCCGGCTGAATTGCCAGACACATGCTCTTTTCTTAGGAATAATCCTTTGCATTTCATTTTAGTGTGCTGCTGATGTATTCAATCTTTTCCTTCCATTGCAGATGTTAGGGCTGGCACAGGGATGTTTTGATCATACGATCCCATATACCAAGCAGAGGGTGCAGTTTGGCAAGAGAATAATTGATTTCCAGGTATTAATGTTTCTCACTTTCTTGCTCATCGGTCACACACAATTATTGGTTTCTATAGTGTCATCAAATTAAAAAAGATTTGGTTAAACCTGTATACAGTCACAATCTGTGATACCCAACCTGGAGACCTGTGGCTATAGATGAATTGAACCCACCAGCACAAGGAGGTGGATAAGGCTGGGGCTCATAATTCAGCTGGAGGCCAAAGGTTGGACATCTCTGATGCAATGAATATAAACTATAAGGAATGCACAGAATTCAGTTTGGCTGAATCCTAATCGTTCCTGTCACTTTAATCCATGGGACAGCAAACATTTTTGGAATTATTCTGTTTTCTATTTATTTGAATATGCAAAAAGTTTTATTTATTTTTTGGTATTTGTCTATTTTTTTGTGAAGGGTTTGTGATTAGGCTAAATACAAAAATTATGGATTTGGCGCAATCCTAAAAAATCCTAAATTAGTGATGTGCGGCTATATCTGATATCTGCTGGTTGAGCTACAAATCGGAGTTGTTCGTTTTGGGCATTACCTTCTAGGAAGCCTTCCCTGTTGGTGAGCTCAGTGGAAGGCCCTCACCACTCCTTTAAGGGGAACTATCACGAAAATGAAAATATAATATAAGCTGCCTCATACTGAAGTAAGGAACATTCTAAATATAATCAATTAAAAATTCTGCATTGTTTATAAAATAATCCAGTTTATATTCACTAGTCCTCTCTCAGCATCTGTTTCTCTTCATGCAGCAGTCGGTCGATAAATAATCCAATATATTTTATAGGGGGGCTTCCTTTCCTAGCAGATGAATTAATGCTCACTCAAATAACTGATTCCAGTACAAACAAAATCTAACAAATTAACTGCCTTAGTAGAGTGAGCTCTAATACATCTTCTAGACAAAAGGAGCCCCCCTATAAGATATATTGGATCATTCATATGATGTCCAACTCCTGAATGAAGAGAAACAGATGCTGAGAGAGGAATAGTGAATATAAACTTGATTATTTCAGAAATGGTAGAGAAATATTAATTGATTGCATTTAAAAAGCTAACGCTTATATTAAATTTTCATGCTAGTTCCCCTTTAATGTCATCAGTAGGTAAAGGTTCAGTTCAAAATAAGGGTCTTGGATGGGTGCAGGTTTCCTAGGTTCTGGTGCAGGGCACAGGTTTTGTTATCCACACCATCATATATGCTAAATATGATATAACATTGTCCAGGAAGCATTATTAACCAATATAAGGAATCGCCTATCAATGATAATGCTTTGCCTAAATCTCATGGCTGTTCTATCACACAGGGCATGCAGCATCAGATCTCACAAGTGGCAACACAGCTGGAGGCGACTCGCTTGCTCACCTACAATGCGGCCAGGCTGAAGGAAGCAGGGAGGGACTTTAAAAAGGAGGCGTGCATGGCCAAGTACTTTGCCTCGGAGGTAATGGTGGACAATCTAGGGAATGGAATGAAATTTACTGCCACTAATGTCCTTTACTTAAGGAACAGTAATACCAAAAAGTGAAAGTGTTTTAAAGTAATCAAAATATAATGTACTGTTGCCCTGCACTGGTAAATCTGGTGTGTTTGCTTCAGAAACACTACTATAGTTTATATGAACATGGTGCTGTGTAGCAATGGGGGCAAATACAAGAGTCCTCTGCACTCAACCCATTATCAATATATTTAGGACATTGAGACATTTTGTGCCTTAAGCTACTAAAAATGCCTTACCCTTTAAATAAAACAGGGATTGATGAATCCGATTCAGTTTTAGTGTAGGACTGGCCAGATATGGGATGACTTTGACGTAGTTGGCCAGCTTAAATATATTGCAATATATTAGGGATGCACCGAATCCAGGATTCGGTTCGGGATTCGGCCAGGATTCGGCCTTTTTCAGCAGGATTTGGATTCGGCCGAATCCTTCTGCCTGGCCGAACCGAATCCTAATTTGCATATGCAAATTAGGGCCGGGAGGGAAATTGCGTGACTTTTTGTCAGAAAACAAGGAATTAAAAAATGTTTTCCCCCTCCCACCCCTAATTTGCATATGCAAATCAGGGTTCGGATTCGATTCGGTATTCGGCCGAATCTTTCGTGAAGGATTCGGGGGTTCGGCCGAATCCAAAAAAGTGGATTCGGTGCATCCCTACAATATATGGACAAACAATCCCTGTTTTGTTTGCACTGTGTAGAATACCATTGTATTCTATTGCAGAGCTTATCTGTTATCTGCTAAGTAACCTGTGCCTTTTCTCCTTTTTCATCTTAAAGGAGAAGGAAGGGCTAAAATTAAGTAAGCTTTATCAGAAAGGTCTATATAAATACCAGTAAACCCTCAAACAGTAGCGTCACTTGAGCGGGGCGGACCCTGGTACGTGACGCGCAGCCGGGCCCTGCCCACCTCCATTCGGCCACATTTGCCCACATTTGTCAGTGGCGCGTGAGCTGCCGGGGGGCCCTGAGGGGGTGGGGCACTGGCCCGCTCGCACCCCCTGCTCCCCCGGTAGTTCCGCCACTGCCCTCAAAGTAATGCTGCTCTGAGTCAAAAGAAACACAGCATTTCTTCTTCCTTTGTGTACACATGGGCTTCTGTATCAGACTTCCTGTTTTCAGCTTAAACCTCCAGGGCTTGGGCTTGAGCATGCTCAGTTTGCTTCTCTCTCCCCTTTCCCCCTCCCCTTCCTGCTGTAATATGAGCCCAGAGCTATGAGTGAGCAGGGAAAGACGCAGGCAGGAAGTGATATCACACAAAGCTAATATGGCAGCTGCTATCCTAAACAAACAGAGAGCTTCTAGCAAAGTTTACTCAGGTATAGTAAAGCATTCAGCAGAATAAATAGTGTTCTAACTTGCACTGTTGTGGTTAATCTATTGACAATAAACTGCTTTGGTAGCTTTCCTTCTCCTTTTAAAAGGCTGATCCCATGGCTACACAGCAACCTATTGGTATAAACTATAGTAGTATTTCTAAAGCAAAAACATACCTTTTACCAATGCAGGACAATGGTTATATATAAAATTATATTTTTAAAATGCTTTAATTTTTTGGTGATACTGTTCCTTTAACCTGCCAGTCCTATAATGACACGGGCCTGAGCTCCCCCACTCTATCAAGTAGTGACTCCTTAACTGACGTAGGTCTTTAACAGCACAAGCTCCAATTGCCTGTTGATCTAATGACTAAACCTGTTACTTCTATTAAAATTCTTTTATTTTTTTCAGGTGGCCTGCTTAACCACCAGCAAATGCATCGAGTGGATGGGGGGAGTGGGATACACCAAAGACTACCCCATCGAAAAATATTATCGAGATTCCAAAATTGGTAAGCAGAGCCCACTATGGGTGTCTTTCTCTGAATAGCAGCAAACTATGTTGGGGAGCGTTACCCAAGTGTTCGCTAATTATATCTCGTTATGTGTTCCAAGACGTGATATCTAACTGCAGATATACCACAGAAAGTCATGTTGTTTTTCTACTGAGAAATCTCTCACATCTCAGAGGTTCATCCATACAAATGTATAAAGCAGCTGCAACTGCATGAACATACCTTCTACACCTTCATTGTAAGCCAACTTCTCCTTTAAAGGAGAACTAAACCGTAAAAATTATTATGGCTATAACTGCCATATTTGATATAGTGAACTTATTGCACGAGGCTAAAGTTTCAGCTTGTCAATAGCAGCAATGATCCAGAACTTCAAACTTGTCACAGGGGGTCACCATCTTGGAAAGTGTCTGTGACACTCACATGCTCAGTGGGCTCTGATTGGCTGTTGAGAAGCTAAGCTTAGGGCTCGTCACTAATTATCCAGCAGAAAATGAGCTTCCCCTGTAATATAAGCTGATGCTACAGGGCTGATTATTAAATTCTGACGGTAATTGCACTGGTTTCTGTGCTGCCATGTAGTAATTATCTGTATTAATTACTGATCAGCCTTATATTGTGACATTTCTATTCTATGTGTACTGTATATTGTGAGTGGGTCCCTAAGCTCAGTAAGTGACAGCAGCACAGAGCATGTGCAGTGAATCAGCAGAAAAGAAGATGGGGAGCTACTGGGGCATCTTTGGAGACACCGATCTTTACTGCTAAAAGGCTGTGGTTGCCTTGGGCTGGAACAGAAGCACAAAATATAATGTACAACATTTCTAGCTACTTCTTTAGTTTATCTTTAGTTCTCCTTTAAAATAGGAATAGTTACACCCCCATATGCTGAAGACCTTCCTCCAGATATGCAGATTTAAGCAATGTTTTTTTTCCCCATTCCAGGTACAATCTATGAAGGAACGTCCAACATCCAGCTGAGTACTATTGCCAAGTTGATTGAGCAGGAGTACTGAGGGAGTATTGTTACTCTCAGTGTGAATTAATAAGAAGACAGCAGGGGAATGTACAATAAGGTCTCATCTTCTGGAGTAGATTGGAACAAAATGGTAGCACTTTTATATCAGATTGTGGCCTTATAAGGCGCCCTGTCATGTCCACATAGAGCCAATGTTGTTACTATCCTTCCTTCAGTCTCTAGTAGTATCTGAACACTTCATATATTTAATATATTCGTAGCAGAGTTGATGTTCTGGACAGTTACAGGCTACATTATGAATCTGCTTTTGTAACTCAATTTACAGTTTGTGAAACCATCAGATGTGAAGCGTTTGTGTGGGACAAGGTGAATATAGAACACTATGGGGCAGATTTATTAAGGGTTGAAGTGAAAATTCAAATTTTTTTTATTTATTTATTTTTTTGGGTGAAAACCAGGGATGGGCGAATTTGACCCGTTTCGTTTGCGACATTTCGCCGGCGGCGAATTTTTGGCAAGACGCCCATTAAAGTCTATGGGCGTCAAAAAAAAATTGTCGCGCGACGAAATTCTTTTGTCGCGCGTCTTTTTTTTTTTGACGCACGTCTCCATACAAGTCTATGGGCGTAATTTTTTCGGCGAAACGAGGCGAAAAAATTCGCCCATCCCTAGTGAAAACTCTCAAATTTGAATTGTGAATTATCAAACTCAATTCAAGTTTTAATTCGAATTTCGAGATTTATCATACTCCGGCCCTTCAAATTCGACTATTTTCATATATAAAGTCCCCATAGACGCAAAGATTTCTCTTGCCGAACAACCGATTTCAGCGAAGTCCGACCAATCCTTCGAAATTATCGTGCGGTTAGTGGGATTCGAATGATCGAACATCTTACGATTTTTCAGCCGACATCTGTCAGGAAATTGATCGGCCAGGTTAAAAAATCTTTGTCGGCCCCAGTGCAATCTATCTATGTTTGCAGGGCCAAGCAGGCAGCTCCCCTTTGTTTTCCTGGCAAATTGGTCTTTTTAGTTGATGGACAATTCGCACGATCGTTCCGAAATAATCGTGGTCTAATTTAATAGAGTTTAAAAAAAACTCGTATGAATTCAAAATTTGACCCTTGATAAATGTGCCTCTATGGGGCAGATTTATCAAGGGTCGAATTTCGAGTTTATGGAACTCTCATAAACTCGGAATTCAAAAAAAAAACGACCAATGGAAATTTATTTTAAAAAAAATCAAATTTTTTTTTATACTTGGGGGAATAGGATCGAATTTGATTCAACTTTTTCACCAAAATTAGAATTTTTGTTAAACTCAAACGAATTTGGACTATTCCCTAGTCGAATTACACTAAAATAAAATTTTCAATTCGACCCTTGATATATCTGCCCCTATGTGTATTTAGCTCTTATGGGACATCTAAAGGGTGAACAGACCGTTCACCAAAAGGTTCCAACCTGACTGCAAAGAGCGCAGTTTTTTTTCAGATTTTAGTAAATTGCTTGTTTTCACCCTAATTCAATAAGGTAATTTTGTGATTTCTTGTCTGTAATTATCTGTCGGTGCATTCAAATAAAAGGAGACTTAGAGGTTTCCTAAAACGTTGTTTTTGTGTAAATTAAAACTCCAGCATATCTTTGAATGACTACAGTGTGAGAGTGAATTTTGGTTGGGCCCAGGGTAACATATTGCAGTGGTCCCTTTTTCCATCTAAAGGGCTGTACAACATATGATCCTTTGGGTGTTAGTGGGTGCTTTAAGGGTTAAGGCACAAAGGCGGATTCGGGGCGATAAGTCGCCCAGTGACAAATCTCATCTTCTTCAGGGCAACTGATCTGCCGGTAGAATGTAAATCACCGGCAGAATGGCACAGCGAGGAATTCGTTTTTTTTTTTCTGTTGCCTGACGAAACTTCGGACGACTTCGGAAAACGAAACGCTCCAAGTGCCATCCCGCTGGCGATTTACATTTTAGCTGGTGGGAAGGCAGTTTGGGGAGATTAGTCGCCCTGAAGAAGAGGCGATGTGTCGCCAGGCGACTAATCTCCCCGAATCTGCCCGTGTGCCCTGACCCTAAAGGAGACATATAGGATAAATAAAAACCCTAATTTTGTAGGCAATAATGTAGACTATATGCTGCTGGTTTATTTTTGACTGTAAGTTAATATTGTCTTCAGAATTAGACTCTTTATTTTAGCTCCCTATAGATGTTCTTTGGTCCCTGTTTTAAATGAGGGTCGGCGTGTCCGAACAGTCCCTGCCAGAAGCAGAGTAGGAGGGGACAGCCAATCACAGCCCTGCAGTCACACAAGCTTCAGTTCCCTATCAGGTCAGCCAAGCTGCAGTGTACTAAGTGCCGCAGGCTCCCCTGCACAGCCTGGGAAAAGAGGCAGCAGGAAGTGGAACAGATGGGCGGGACTATTAGGGGTTTTGCAGAAATTTTCAATAAATCAGCCCAAAACACAACTTTTTAAAGAAGATTCCTTCTATATCTAAAAGAGTTTAATGCACCAGTACATTCTTTTTACATAATACGTTCTCTTTAATAACTTACTGTTGCACATCAAAAAAAATGTAACGTCCATACACTTTCCCCATGTGATTTCCTTTCCAGTCTCTAATTTTCATATGGAAATTCATATTCGGTTCAGCCAGGCACGAGGATTCGGCCCAATTTAAATCCTGCTGAAGGACGAATCTTGGATGAATCCAAGCCAAATTTTGTATTCCGTGCATCTCTACTCTGTAAAGGCTTCAAATGTATTTTTGTTGCTACTTTTTATTACTCATCTTTCTATTCAGGCCTCTCTCCTCTACACATTCCAGTATTCAAATCAATGCATGGTTGCTGGGGTAATTTGGCCCCTAGCAACCAGATGGCTGAAATTGCAAACTGGAGAACTGCTGAATAAAAAGCTAAATAACAAAAAAACACATAAAAAATAAAAATCAATTGCAAATTGTCTCCGCATACCACTCTCTACATCATACTAAAAGTTAGTTAAAAGGTGAGCAAACCCTTTAATAAAGACAGGTTTTATAGTACATTGAGGGGGTGATGCATTATCCTACTCAGTATGTAAGAGCCCACTAAGGGACTCCAGCTGCTAACCTGTAAACAAGGCCAGAAATACATAAATCTGATTTAAAGTGGACCCGTCGCCCAGACATAAAATCTGTATATTTAAAGTCCTTTTCAAATTAAACATGAAATCCAATTTCTATTTTTATTAAAGCATTCATAGCTGTTGTAAACTCATTTAAAAATCTCAGCTGTCAATCAAATATTGTCTGCCCCTCCTCTATGACAATTACTTTCACTTTCCATTCAGCACTTCCAAGATGTCACTGCTCTCCCCACATTCCCCCGTTCTCTTTACCGTTTAATTGTGTAACCAGGACATGGGGATGGACATCAGGTCCCCCATTTTGGTGCACAAACAACATTCTGAGATGATACAAGACTTGTCTTAATAACAGTGTCCACAAAATGGCTGCTGCCTGCTTGTTATAATTATGAATTCCCAGACTGAAGGAAACAAGATTCAATTAATTTATATAGTGTAATTAAAGTTCATTTTGCTTGACTAATGGGATAAAATAGGATTTTGAATAATTTTTTTGGGTGACAGGTCCCCTTTAATAAGTGTTTTAATAAAATGTAAAGTGTTGCTGCTGCCATCTTGCTGTAGTCGAGCTGCTAACACTCTTCCTGCCTGCAGGGCTGCCCTTATTTGCCCCTTCTTTCCCATGAATAAAGAGGCTAAGAGGTTGGCAACCGGCTTCTTTGAAGTGACCATTTTTCTACACTCTGTAGATCTTTTAGATAAGCCTGGCCTTTACATTGTGCAGGAGATAAGCCAATGCACAAAGCAATGCAGCAAAGTAATAAAAATACAATAAAAATGCCTGGCCGTACATAGGAAGCAATATCTAATAAAGAGATGAATAATACACTGAGCAAGAGCCTTGTGCATTAGCCACGCTCCCCTGTCATGTCTTCTCCACAGGCCCCAAGCCCAGATCATTCTTTCCCAAAGGTTAAGATGGCTTTATTGGTAAGCTGCAGATATTTATTTTCAAGTTATGTCTCAGCAGGAGCCGTGCAGCATGTGAAGAGTGGGATGAAAGGCGCGCGGTGGGATATGTGTGTCTAGGGAGGGGGTCTCATTGTGCCTCTCTTTATAAACTCACCCTTTACTTAATTTCCTCACTGCCAGGCCTGTCCCAGTTAATAAATGTAATTGCTGCCTTTCATGAAAATACTATTATCCAGATCACACGTTACAGCAGCAAAGCGGTTCTCTCTTTAAACACAGCGTCTGTCGCCTCTAATTATTCCCCTATCAAGTGGATTTGGCACAATAGAAGAGCGTGTCGGGGGGGAACCAGGAATGAGAGTGCGGGGAGGCTGGGGACAATGCACAGATTACACATTCATTTCCTGCTGAAAACTCAAAAACAATTTGCTATCTGTAAAAAGATGAACGGGGGGTTGGGGTACAGAAAAGGGTCCCTGCAATTTCTAAGACTATGATCAGCGGCTGCTGCCTGTAACAATACAGACATATACAGGTATGGGACCTGTTATCCAGAATGCTCGGGACCTGGGGTTTTCCAGATAACTGATCTTTCTGTATTTTGGATCTTCATACCTTAAGTCTACTAGAAAATCATGTAAACCTTAAATAAACCCAAGAGGCTGCTTTTGCCTCCAATAAGGAGTAATTATATCTTAGTTGGGATCAAGTACAAGCCACTGTTTTATTATTACAGGTATGGGACCTATTATCCAGAATGCTCGGGACCTGGGGTTTTCCGGATAGTGGATCTTTCCCTAATTTATATCTTCATACCTTAAGTCTACTAAAAAATCATGAAAACATTAAATAAACCCAATCGGCTGGTTTTGCTTCCAATAAGAATTAATTATATCTTAGTTGGGATCAAGTACAAGCTACTGTTTTATTATTACAGAGAAAAAGGGAAATCATTTGTTGGATTATTTGATTATAATGGAGTCTATTGGAGATTGCCTTTCCGTAATTTCGGAGCTTTGCGGATAAAGGGTTTCCGTATAACGGATCCTATACCTGTAGTAACCATAGCTATCTTGCTACCAATCACACCATTCTCAATGGCCTGAATTTTGCATCTATTTACGCACTAGGATCCTCATTTATATATGCCCTGTATGCAAACGCCTACTGAGCACTAAAGATAACCGTAATACTCTGGCATGTCTGATTATTTGCCGCAGAACAGATCTGGACTCAGTTTGGCAACTTATGCACAGAATTCATCCTGACCTGATCATTGGCCCTGGGGCTTACGGAAGCCCATTGGACAAGGAGTGCATTTACACACCAACGTGCATCTCACCCTAAGGGAATGAGTGATTAATGATTAATGCTTGGCTAATTTTTGGACAGATATATTGGTAGGCGCCCCCCATGAGCCAATCGGCTGCCAACTCCGGAGTGGACAAGAGTAGGCCACCTAGAGGTGCCCATTTTTTTTTTAACCCATTGTGATCTAGCAGTTGCTTCTGGGACCCCTCAGAACACTTTACCAACTACTCCTGTGCCCTGCATCTTGGGTTGCCACCTTTTCTGGAAAAAAATACTGGCCTTCCTATTTATTTACCTTTTTTCCCTATTAATAACATTGGGATCAGCCATCATTTTTACCAGCGAGGCCGGTAAAATACCGGCCAGGTGGCAACCGTACCTGCACCCCACTCCAAAATTAAAAACCCAGTGAAAGGTGCAAAGTGCAGCTCAGGCAGCTGCTGGTGCTCCCTAATCTGCATGCTTCTCTCCACCCGTCGCCCATGAATACAAAACTGCCAAACCCAGGCATCACCGTATTCATGAGAGAAGAGGCAAAGACCTGCAAAATAGAAGGCAGGGTGCACTTGTGGTCATTTTTTCATTTAGCACCCTGGCCCACAACTTCATAAATGACCCCTTAGATCCACGACACACTCCTCTGATAGTGGGTCTGAACTGAAATGGTTGCATTGGTCAGTTGCACTTTGGCAAAAATGTGGGAAAAAGAGGCAATAACAATAAGGGGCTCATTTACTAAGGGTCGAAGTGAATTCAAAGGGAATTTTCAAATTCAAAAACTTCGAATTTCTAATATCTAGTATAGGTCAATCTAAAAAAACAAACAAAAAACAACTGGACTTGCTGAGTAATCAATGAAGTCCAGTTGTTTTTAGATTGACCTATACTAGATATACTATGACCTGGATGAATGAAAATCTTCATAGTCATATTCGAATTTCTAAGTAATTTTTGGGTACTTCGACCGTCGAGTAAGCCAAAATTCGATTTGAATTGAAAAAACTTTGAATATTCAACCATTAGAAAATCAAAGTACTGTTTCTTTAAAAAACTTTGAATTCATCACTTCACCACCTTAAACCTTCCAAATTGCTATGTTAGCCTATGGGGACCTCCTAGAAGTTTTTTGAAAATCGTTCTATCGATCAATTAGATTGTTCGAAACGTTCAATTCAAACGATTTCTATGATCGATCGAAAACAAATTCAAACAAAAAAAAAAACTTTTAAATTTTTTCAATTCGATGGTCGAATTTCGAAGTTTTAGCCCTTCGAAATTTGGCCCTTAGTAAATGTGCCCCCCAATGTGTAGCCTTACAGAGCACTTGATTTTTAGATGGAAACAGACAGAAGAAGAAGGCAAATCATTTGAAAACTATAAAAAATATTTCAGCAATCTGGTTTCTAGGGTCCACGTTACCCTAGCAACCATGCATTGATATGAATAAGAGAGCGTAATATGAATAGGAGAGGGAGTGAATAGCAAGAGGAGTAGTAAAAAAGTTTCAATACTGAGCATTGTTTTTAAGATGTGGTCAGTGACCCCCATTTAAAAGGCTAATTGAAAAGATGTTTCGAATTCGCTATTCTATAACATACTAAACGTTAACTTAAAGGTGAAATATACCTCTAAACATTTACGTGAGATATATAGAGCTGTGTGGGATTCCCCTCTGGGGAACAGTGGAGGTGACCTCTGGTTTCCCTGTTTTAAAAATATGTCCCGAAAATCATTCATAAGTGAATAGAGGGCTGTGGCATTGCCCTCTGATAAAATGTTTTTCCTAAATATGCCCAGAAATGTAACTGTCTTTTTTTAATCTGCTGTGTCTGTGGAAGCCTGGTGCTGGCATCTTTCCCTATTGTCTGTGTATTTGTTATTATTATTATATTTTATTGTTCATACCCCCATGTACCTCATTTCTTTGCACCCCCATAAGGACAGCTAGCCAGTTCTTTATTATACAGGACGGCGCCATGAAACTTTCTTTTCTTAGTAACGACACAGTTTGGCGACCTTTCTCGTTGAGAGGCTGGCGGGGAAGAAGAAGACTAAATGAAGGATGAAGGTGAGGATGTGTAAAGCATCCTGTTACTGTCTGATACACAGACTCTGCCGGCCGGCGGGATTTATGGGCGTGAGGAGAGGAAAGACGTATTGGCGGGTTTAGCCGTATTTTCAGTGGGAATGGCACCTTGCAACCATTACGCCGGTATTTATTTGATTCCCGAGCAGCACAAAAGCCAGCTCCACAAATAAAGAAGATTGAGGAGGCGCCGGTGAGTGGTGAGCTCGCTTTAAACTCTGAATGAGGTGTCGGCCGCTGACTTACTGTGTCCAACTACCATTTGTACAGCGTGAAAAGTGCGGGTATTTCTCTGGGCTGTCAGAGGCCGCAGTGCAGCCAGTGTGGCTGAGTGATACGCTGCAAAGGCTCTGCTCCAGGGAACATCACTCTTTAGGCCACTCCATTCAATGTATCAATCCGCACCCCTTGTATGATTGATTCCCCCCCCCCCCGAGAACTTGTATAGTCTGGGAACTACAACTCCCAACCTGCCCTTCATAAGTGCTCAGGGCTCTCTGTTCATGGCCGGAGGGTGCAAACAAGGCTAATCCACCTGGGCCCCAAAGTACAACAGGAATAGAGATGGATTTTTCTTTTCTGGGATTGTTTGTGTAGTAAGACAATGGGCCTCATTTACTGCCCATGGGCAGTTACCTATAGCAACCAATCAGCGATAAGCTTTTTAAAGCCAGCTGGGAGTAGAACAATGAATGCAGCAATCTGATTGTTTGCCATGGGTTACTGCCCATGGGCAAATTTGTGTTGATAAATGACCCCCAATATGTTATCATGGGAGTGGACTCTTAAGTGCAAATTCACTAACCTCCGAAAATTCGCCAGCGACGGCTTCACTCACAGGCACAGCGCAACACCTCGACAGGCGTAGATTCGCCAGGACAACGCTAATTCACTAAAATCCAAAGTTGCATCCAGGACGCCAAACGCTGGCGAAGTTGAGCTAGCGTTACTGCACCAAGCAAATCTAAGTTGCGCAAGTGTTGCCTAATTTGCATATGGTGGGAAGTTAAAGTTGAATGGACGTATATGTTGCAGCAAATACATTACACTACACAACTCCAAGAAACCTTAATAAAATAAAATAAAGTTGTTATATTGCCCTACACATGAGCCCAGTGTATAGTTTATGTGCCATATGTTAGGAAATGTAGGGGGGAAGAGGGTTACCCCAAAAAATGTATACGCTTTTTGCAGCCTATCACCCTGAAAAAAGGAAAAGTCCCAATGTTTTTTGGAACTATTTTTTGAGGAAGCCCTATCTACTCTATTGCAATTCACCTGGTCTGAGGTAGCGAAGGCAAGTCTGGCACAAGAGGTAACGTTCAGTAAAATCCGCATCTTAATGAATTTGCGTAGTTACGTTCATTCGCCAGAGCGCAAATTCACCAGGTGTTATAGAGCGAAGTACCGCTAGAGTCTATCTCCTTCGCAAGCGAAGTTACGCCAGTGACCATTAGTAAATCGGTGAAGTACCGAAATGATGTCGCTGGTGAATTTTTGCCCACGTTAGTCACTTTGCCCTTTAATAAATTTACCCCTTACTGTGCCCCTTTATGTATAGTAAAATGTGGCCATACAAAAGCCGGTAGAAGCAGGAAAACTGCCAGCCTGGTGTATGGGAATCTCAATGTGTACGGCCTTTTGAGTATAAAGTAAGGCAAGATATTGTTACAGTAGCTGTGGTGCTGTGTGTATAATAAGGCAAGAGTGAGCCAGGGAAAGGATAGACGGTATCAGAGATTGGAGCTGTAACTGTGGGATAGTGGGTATAGAGAGGCAAGATGGGGATATTCCTGGTATAGTAAATAAAACATGATGCCAGCGTTGGTTTGCATTGGAGCTCCATTCAGCCTCCTAGTTGAGAACTCGTTGAGTCTTCGGTTTTCAGGGGATGCTGGGAGTCCTAATTTACTAAACAGAGCTGTGGTTTGGGGGTCTCTCACTACTAAGGAAAGTTCTGATAATGTACTCAGTCAGGAATGTATCTTTGTATAAGGGTAGAACTACAGGAGCACTTCAGATCAGATTTTGTGGGTCAGATTTTATCTGATCATTATCTCACAACACCGCGCAACGCCGCGCAACGACACACAAAAGCACGAGCATGTTACAAAATCTAATGCCCCTAGGTTAGAATGTAAAGTCGGATCAGATAAGTTGGATGGAGTCTATGGGCTGAAATACACGGTGCGCCTTCTTCAGATCCGACGCGATGAGAGGAATCGCATGCGACGAGACGGATGCGGCGAATATGATGTAAGTAATAGAAATGCTGGACCTACAAGCTGCGTGCATCTGACATGACTGATGCAAACACTGCACGTTGCGTCTTCATCCGACAGTCGTGTTGTATAGGATGCATGCAGCTTGTAGATCCGACATTTCTATTACATTATATTTGGCGCATCCATCATGTCGCATGCGCTTCCTCTCATTGCGTCGGATCTAAAGAAGGCGCACCGTGTATTCAAGTTCTTTAGTTCATGCATTTACATCCAACAGTCAATATATTTCAATGAGGGGAAAAAAGTCTTTCCGAGACCATCTGTTTTTATCTTGTCGGATGAAGACGCAGCATGCAGAGTTCAAATCCAACATTTGTGTTGTGTCGGATGG
Source organism: Xenopus petersii (assembly GCA_038501925.1). Taxonomy (NCBI): domain Eukaryota; kingdom Metazoa; phylum Chordata; class Amphibia; order Anura; family Pipidae; genus Xenopus; species Xenopus petersii. Next base: position 127,339,118 of record CM076684.1, read on the forward strand.
AAAATTTTACATGTAGTTTACGCATCCAATTTTTGTATGAGTCTCATTATATTTTAACCCAGGCTGCAAAATCCAATTTGTAGGATGCGTTTTGTAGATCCAACACCATCCTGCAAAAGCACTCGTGGAATTCAGCCATAAGGGCCAATGCAAAACTACAACCCCCAGAATTCTTTGACAGCCAAAGACTGTACCAACTGAACCCCAGAACTTGTTTCCCATCTGCAGGCAGGCCAGGGTATATTTCTTAACAGCTACCGTTGACCTATAACTCCCAACATATTGGGAAAACCTTCAGAAACTTAGTGACAATAGCTGCACAAGTAGGGCTTCACTACTTTACGGAATGCCAAGCAGAAAAACTGAGCCTTTTATTTTAGATAGATAGATAGATAGATAGATAAAAATAGATAGAAAGATAGATAGATAGATAGATAGATAGATAGATAGATAGATAGATAGATAAAAATAGATAGAAAGATAGATGATAGATAGATAGATAGATAGATAGATAGATAGATAGATAGATAGATAGATAGATAGATAGATAGATAGATAGATAGATAGATAGATAGATAGATAGATAGATAGATAGATAGATACATAGATAGATAGATAGATAGATAGATAGATAGATAGATAGATAGATAGATAGATAGATAGATAGATAGATAGATAGATAGATAGATAGATAGATAAAAATAGATAGAAAGATAGATAGATAGAAAGAAAGAAAGAAAGAGATATAGAAAGATAGATAGATAGATAGATAGATAAAAATAGATAGATAGATAGATAGATAAAAATAGATAGATAGATAGATAGATAGATAAAAATAGATAGAAAGATAGATAGATAGATAAATAGATAGATAGATAGATAGATAGATAGATAGATAGATAGATAGATAGATAGATAGATAAAAATAGATAGAAAGATAGATAGATAGAAAGAAAGAAAGAGATATAGAAAGATAGATAGATAGATAGATAGATAGATAGATAGATAAAAATAGATAGATAGATAGATAGATAGATAGATAGATAGATAGATAGATAGATAGATAGATAGATAGGGAGTTCCCTGCTAGTAGTTCTTTATTTACTAATTATTTGTACAGATCAGTCTCAGCCAATTAGAGAATAACCGGTGCACACGAGGCACCATTTAGGCCCTTCTGTAAGTAAAGAGGGTTTCCTGACAGTATGATAAATACAGGTTATTAATGGTTCATTTTTAGGGTGCAGCCCCCAGTGCGTTCAGCACAAAGCCCCCAGTGACTGCGGCACCTCCTTAAGTAGGAATTGATAGAGAGGAACGGTGACTGGGCCCTGACCTCTATTGATTGGAGTCTCGGGACACAGCTGAGCTCTGCCGACCGGTCAGCTGAGGAGAAATGGAAAGTCCTTGTCTTGGGCCCATCAATAACCTGTCGGAGGGGGACTGAGAGGCGCGGGGAGAAGCCTGGCAGTGCCGAGTCCCTGGTCTTCTACTCTCCCTCTATCCTGAGCATCAAATGGGACCTGGGTAATGTGTGGGCAGACATCAGCTGTTTCCCAGACCAATGGGGCAGAATAGATTCTATCCATAGAGCTCTCCATGGAAACCAAAGAGAAATGACATACCAACACAGGCCAGGAGATATTTGGGGACCCAGGGGGTCTTCTGTTAAGCATGCAAGGACGGTATAAGCAACTTGTGGCCCTACATTTTATTAGTTGGATTATTATACAACATCTGGGGGAGGGGTCACAGGTTGTCTAACTTGAACCTGAAATTTGGGCACTTTGACAATTAATATTGGCTAACTTTTTTAGATTTCATGATAGCAGCTGTTCTTACCCTTATCCTGAATGCATAACAGGAGGGCCCCTGAGGATGATATTACTGATAAAAGAAGAATCTCTTGATGTTTCTCTGCTCTGTTCCTCAGCAGAAAGAATTCCTCATCTTAGGCAAGAAATATGGCCGCCTGTGTGCCCAACACTGCCATGAACAATCAAATGCAGGTAAGACGCTATTGCGTTGCATCTCACCTCTCTTTGGTGGTCTAGAGCAGAGCTGTGGGTACAGACATAACAATAAAATACAGGATTTGTTAAGGAATAGTAACATCAAAAAATTAACGTTATTAATAAAAATATAATACATTTTTTGGTGTTACTGTTCCTTTAAGTGTTGCTTTCCTGTGCATTAGAATGCATAAAAAACCCACTGCGGGTAATTATGCGAATAAGCCCCCATGTGTAAGGGTCCTTTAATACAAATGAAAGGGCAGTAAAGGCTACTTATGAATGTGGTCAATTCTCCCAGTGCTGAATCTGAATCCTGCAGTCATTTTTATGTTATCGCTGCAGATCTAGCATTCCCAGAGAGAGAAAAAATCTCATAAACCTGTTCATCAAAAATATAATCTGCCCCTGTCACACCTGCCCAGCACTTCCATTTGTCTGCGCGCACGTTAAATGCCTGCTACCATTTTAGAAAATATATTCTGAGGTGTCAATTTGTCTTCTTTTTTTTTAGTATGAAGGTGCCATTCCAGCTTTAATGCCTTGAACACATATGTGTTTAGTTATTTGCTGGTCTATCTAGTGAGAGAGGAATGGAATTCATGTATAGGTATGGGATCTGTTATCCGGAAACCCCTTATCCAGAAAGAGCAAAACTAGAGAAAGACCATCGCCCATAGGCTACATTTTATCCAAATAATCCAAATATGATTTCCTTTTTCTCTTTAAAAATATAACATTACCTCGTAATTGATCCCAGCTAGTGATCGTCGAATTTGTCCATTCTCGATTTTCACGAATTTTGCTCTAAATGTGGAAATTTTCCAGGGGGTGCGAAATACTAATCTTGACGTCCGTGTCAATTTTGACGCTGGCGTTAAAGTCAATGGGCATCCGAATATTGGTGATGCATACGACTTTTCCGACGGGTGTCCAAAATTTTTTGACGCTGGTGAATTTTTGTCAACTAATTTTTGCGGCAGTTTCATAATTTTCACCATCAGCAAAACGTGGAAATTCACAGTGGATTCGCGCCTGGCTAATTTATTTGCTCATCACTTATCCCATCTAAGATATAATTTATCCTTTTTAGAAGCAAAACTTCTATTGGCTCTATTGGGTTTATTTCATGTTTTTCTAGTAGACTTAAGGTATGAAAATACAAATTACGGAGCATTCTGGATACCGAGCATTCTGGATAACGTCTCATACCTGTACCTTCAGGGGCGTTCTGCCAATGAGGCGAGTTGAGACACTCGCCTCAGGCGGCAGCGCCCCCTGGTTGCCAGGGGCGGCAAAAATGCCGCTCCTGGTAACTAAGAGCCGAATTTCCGCTTTTGAACCCGGAAATTCGGGTCTTCTGGTGCAGAGAGCGCAATTGTGAGACGCGGACGTGGACCCCCATCTGGCGCTGAAGGTGAGTGACGTGGGGGAGGCGGGGGCGGCAAAAACATAGGCCGCCTCGGGTGGCAAATTGGGCAGGATCGCCCCTGTGTACCTTGTTTAGGGGAACTTTAACCACATATATGGAATTTCCAACCAAAACTGTTCTTTTGCCCCAAAGAAGAAAATGTCATTTTAAGCCACTTTCCAGGTACACATTCATTAGTAATGTAAAGTGGTCTTATGGGTATTTGTAACTGTAATTTATATTGATATCCATATTTATCCCTTTCTGTTTTCTGGTTCTGACATTTTAAACAATGTAGCAGAACTCAGTTGTCTTTTTGGGTGGAGCTCCCCTTTAAAGCAGTTGTTCACCGTTCAATTAACTTTTAGGGGCAGATTTATCAAGAGTCGAATTTCGAAATAGAAAAAGCTTCGAAATTCGACCACCGAATTGGAATACTTCGACTTCGAATATCGAAGTCGAAGTTTTTTTTACATCGAATTTGGCCAATTGTGGTTGAAGTAAAATCGTTCAATAGAACGATGAAATCCTTCAAATCGAACGATTCGAATGATTTCATCCATCAATCGAACGATTTTTCTTCGACTTCAAAAAACTTAGAAAAATGCGCTAGAAGGTCCCCATAGGCTAACATAGCACTTCGGCAGGTTTAATTTGGCGAAGTATTGAAGTCGAAGTTTTTTAAAGAGACAGTACTTTGATTATCGAATGATTGAGCAGTCAAAGTATTTTTACTTCGAGTCGAAGTCGTAGTAGCCTATTCGAGCCTAGTCGAAAGTATCCAAAAAATTCCCACAAATTCACTTCGACCCTAGATAAATCTGCCCCTTAGTATGATGTAGAGAGTGATATTCTGAGACAATTTGCAATTGGTTTTCATTTTTTATTATTTGTGTTTTTTGAGTTATTTAGCTTTTTATTCAGCAGATCTCCAGTTTGCAGTTTCAGCTGTCTGGTTGCCATGATGGGCGAATTTGTCTCGTTTTGCCCCCCGAATTTCGCGAAATTTGAGAAACTGACGAAAAGTTTGCGAAACGGCGACGTCCATTAAAGTCAATGGGCGTCTGTTTATTCTCGGCGGGATCTAAATGGGCGTCTGTGTCGGAACCATTGACTGTGTCTAAAAAACTTTGATGCCGTCGCCAGCATCAAATTCTCTAATTTATTCGCCAGTGGCGAAAAGGGCAAATTCGCAGAGAATAAATTCCCCATCACTAGTTGCCAGGCCTGGACTGGTAATCTGTTGATTCTGTCAAAGGGGCTGCTGTAAGATGCTAGGGACAGTGACTATTTTTTGGGCCAGTGAAGGGCTTTTCGGGCCTCGGTCTACTTGAAATGCCAGAGCTTATTTTGGATTCTCATCGATAAATTCTGTGCATATCCCAAATCATGTAAATGAAATGTCCTGTCCAGCTGGAGATCCTGGAAAGTGTTTTCAGTAAACCAAAAACTACCAGATACTTTGATAAAGACGTCATGATGTTATACGAGGTGCTGCTGTACTCACAAGATACTCAGTGGAAAGAAACATGGCGTCCACAGGCAACATTGGCTCAACAGGGTCATAATTACAGTAGAGGCGGCACTGGGCAAGGCAGGACTTGTAGATAAACTCCCTGACTATTCATAACATGGTAAATTATTAACTAATGTGGCATTGTTATTGTCTTCATAATGGGGAGGGCGTGATATTGGGCGCCAAAAAAAAAGCAAATATCTTCCCTATCCTACCCTGGCAGATTACCATTCACCTCATCTCAGTCTACCTTAAAAAATTCTACCCCCCAATGGATTGCCCATTCAAGGGGCTCTTAAATGCAGCACATCTTTAATGTATAATAAAAGTACTTCTGAGGGCATGGGTATATAGCCTTACAGCATGACTAATGCCAAGAGACACGGGAGGAAAGGAGCTTATTGCTTCACTTAAAAAAAATCAAAGAAACCTTAATTTATTGAGTAACTCCGGCACAGTGACATTTATACAGCCCGTTCAATACTTTGCACCCTCCGTGATAATCACAAAGGACTCTCCTGAAGGTCTCCATGCCCTTGAGTATAGGTGCAGACACCCAGCCCTGGTGGGGCTCCTAGGAGTATACATCCATCAGGCATCCCATTATAGTGATGGGGAGATCTCCTGCTCCTGAGTAATGTTTTTAAATCGGAGGAAAGTGGAGAGGTAACTGAGCATGCAAAAGCTTTCAGAACATAATGCTGAAATAAATTGGGGAAACCCACAGGGGATCCCTTTACCGGGAAATGCTTCAGGAGACTGAGGCCGATAAAAGGCAAAAGGATAATACTAAAATACATCCAGGCAGAGAAGAAAAAGTCTTTATATAAATCAAGGGAATGAGAGACCTGGAGAGAGAAGGAGGCGAGGTAACAGTAATTCTGTTCTCAAACGAGCCAATATCAAGAAAATCATTTTAAAGTGCAGAGATCTACAACAGGGGCCGGGAGAGCAGCTGAAGCTAAAAGGTGTTGGGGGGTAGGGATGGGATATAAAATTTTACTATCTATAATATAGATACATAGCTGATGTAGAGAGGTTTTTTTTTACATAGGTTCTTCTCATGAGATCGCAGAGGATGCTGGGAATTGTAGTTGTAAAGAGGTAGAGGGTATCATGTATTACACTAGAGCAGTGGTTCCCAAACTGTGGGGTTGCCTTCTTTGGGGGACCTGGAGTAATGGCAGGTGGGGCTCAGCCTGAAGACCACTAAAGGTGAGAATTTGGGAGGATGCCTAGTTGCTCTCCTATATACACCTGAAAGCCAAACCAGAAGGTCAGTAAAAAAAAGAAAATTCAGGGTATAATATTGACCCCTTTGTGTCACTGTCTCTGTCCACTTATGACCAATGTGTAAAAGAAAAGTAAAAGAAAACGGATCCGCACACACGCCAATTAGTGCAGTTGGGGATTATCCCCTTTTATTCAGCCACCAAACATCAACGTTTCTGTCCACTTATGGCCACTCCCCTTGTCACTGTCCCGCCCCTATTTAAGTCCAGGACAAATTTTTTTCTTTTGAAAAGCTGGCAACCCAAAATATTGCATGGCCACTTAAAAGCCAAAGATGACTGATCCTCCAAACCCCACCCACTTTAGGGGTATTTAAAGGCCCTCCCACCTAAATAAAGACACTTGGATGGTTGTTTATTAACAGATTCTGTGTTCTGTCACTAGGGGGCGCATGCAGTGAAGCCATGCAACAGAGGAAGCTCTGTTAAAATCCTTGCCTTTTGGCATTGCTGCAAAGTCCTCCATCACAGAAACCATGCCTCCCAGAATTCTGCAATGTGCTATTACAATGGCAGAACCATCCCACAGAAGAAACATAATTTATGGGGGGGGGGTTTTATAAATAGAAATCTAAAAAAATATATATTCTGATTTTTGTAAAAAAAAAAAAACATGTTTCTTCTGTTATATCTGTAATAAAAAAAACTGTTTAGATGTAAAGGCCAGTTATTTATTTTGATACATTTCATCATTTGTTGGTTAAATATGCAGTTGAGCTGTATTCAAATATTGAAACATTTTTAAATATTCATATTAGTGGAAATAGGGACATTCAGCAAAACGGATTGGTTTTCCACCCATGGATCAGTCCTGATTATGTGATAATTGGATGATACTTATGAAAATGTCATTAAGTGGGCGGCAGTAATAAATTGAGCATATGCACAAGGGTCCCTAGACTTTTGCCAAGGGCCCCACCAATGCAGGGGCCCCACTTGTGTTAAGAGACCCAGAAATAGCAGCACTGGAACTGTGGGCAGTATACAATTAAGCTACATGATGAGTATTGTTATTGTAATAATATTTCATTTCTTTGGAGGCTGATCGGACCCTAAATCACTACCCTGTTTAGGGCCCCTGTTGATCTTAATGAACTCTAAGTATAGACTCTCTCCTCTCTATATCTCTCTAGACAGATAAAGCTTTATAATTGAAAGATACAATAATAACCTCAAGAGCAGCAGATGCCTCAGCCTGGGGGAGGTAACTTGCCTGGGGTTGACACACATGAAATATATCAGAGGCAGCAACTGTATTGATTGCCCCGCAGCTCTGCTTTCTGCATTGCTCACAGGAGGGGGCATTTATGGACACAATAGAGAGTACAAAGCATGGAAACACAGGCAAAATTGCATCCATTTATCTAAATAGGTTCTCAAATCAATATATACTCCTCTAGACTTGCACCTTGCCTCAGAATGCAGGATCATTGGTGAATAAGGTGTAAAGTACAGGGTGCATGGGTGCAAGGGAGCCCTGGAATTAACATCTACCGTAACATGATGTTAAGAGAGGAGTCATATAAAAAAAAACCCAGCCCAAGAGCACTAAAGGGTGCAAAAGTGAAGGGCCGCTCTAGCCAAGAGGCAAGGTGAAAACCTTGATTAAGGCAACAGTAAATGGCCAGTTACCAGAGGTGGCAAAATATGCCGCCTCCTATAAGGAGAACTAAAGTCTAAAATAGAATAAGGCTAGAAATGCTGTATTTTGTATACTAAAAATAAACATGAACTTACTGCACCACAAGCCTAATGAAACAAATGATTTATGCTTTCAAAGTTTGCCACAGGGGGTCACCATCTTGTAACATCTTTGCAAGACCAAGACTGTGCACATGCTCAGTGTGGTCTGGGCTGCTTAGGGATCATAATAAAGCACAAGTCAAATAATATCGGCCAGAAGCCGATACAGCAAGACTGATTAATAATCAGAATATACAGACTGCACTGGGTCCTGTGCAGTAACATAACTAGAGGGGGATGGGCCCTGGTGCGGGACGTGCAGACGGGCCCACTCCGTATGCTATTTGCTATTTTCTGCCCAGAATCAGCCGGAGTCAGTGGCGCCCAATCGTACCCCCTGCTCCCCTAGTAGTTACGCCACTGGTCCTGTGTTGTCATGTAATCTAATGTGGATTTTATAGAATCCCAGTTTATCTGTTTAAATCTGGCTCCATGATCTTTGTCCCTGCAGCTGGAGTTGGAAACATTAAAGGGGATGTAAAGGAAAAAAATTAATTCAATATGAATCTCTACACAGACGCCGACTGCTCTACAGGGAAACAAACAAAGCTGCTCAAGTTTTGGGAAGAGCAAGTAAATGAAGGGGGAATTTCACTGCATACAGTCAGGTTTCTTATAAAAACGATAGACATTTTTTAATTGAAGCATAATGGAGATAGATTTCATTTTCATCAAAGAAAGTAAAAATGGGATTTTATTTTTTTGCATTTACAAGAACTGAATTTCTATTTTTTAAAACAAAACTTCAGCTCCGCTAGTGCAGAGAGTGACAGGGCGCTTATTGCACTAGCAATGTGGCCTCACCTTTGTCCTGCTCAGACGCTAAAATGCGTGCGTAGTGGTGCGGGGCGTTATCTGCTGCAGCCTCAGGCGGTGTCGGACTGGGCTGGCGGGACACCGGGAAAAAAACTGCACAGACCTTCTCCTCCTGCTGCCCCATAAAGGTCTGAACTGCGCTCAGGCAGGCACACAACGTAGCACCAAATGTTTGGGCATGCGTGCATTGCAACGTATACAGGCAGTGGGCCAGGGAGTCGGAGTTCGGAGGGGGCCCCCCCCGGACTGCCAGGAGGGCCCTTCATTTGCAGCCCTGGTGGGCCCTCAAGGCTCCAGTCCGACCCTGGCCCCAGGATCACCCCTGCCCTTAGTGCTTCTGTAGAGGTTCTAGCTGGGCTCTGACCATTGGCCAGATAAGAAATCCAGCATAAAGTGCAGCGTTGGTATAGGGCAGTCTGTGCCCACTGGAGCTGCCCAACTTGCATGTCAGTTACAATAAAGGCAGAGGCGTAACTACAGGGGAAGCAGACCCTGTGGCTGCAGGGGGTCCGGGAGGTATAGGGGCCCCATGACGCCCTAATTCATATACAATTTCAATAAATATTGGTAAAAAAAGTTCAACCTCTAGACATTTTGGGGGCCTGAAAATAATTTTCTGTGGGGCCCAGTAATATTTAGTTACGCCACTGAATGAAGGGGTGAATACCTAAGTGCCTCGGTGGGGTGCAAAGTCTAAAATACACAGTGGATTGACAATGTGGGCACAAATTACCACGTGCACTGGTAAGTCACATTCTAACTGCTTATTTTTTGGAAAAACATTGCATGGTGGGTTTAAATTAAAAAGAAAAAAAAACATGGCATCTTTTGCACTTGCATTTGGAAATGAACCCTTTAATATTGTTGTTGGTAATATAAAAGATTGCCCTCTCCCCCACCCATGTATGTTGCACCCTGATCTTTGATTTTCTGGGGGGGAGATATAAGGGTGAGGCAGGGAGGGACACTGAATTGAGGAAAGAGGAGTGTGCGTCTTTAATTCCTCCCCCGGGAGCACATTAGTCTATCAATCTAATAAATTGGAAAGCTATTAGCAGGTCTGGTTTATGCGTTTCAAGCTGTTAACTAGAGTTTGATGAATGGTTCTCCCTTTGATGGGATATGGAGGCCTGATCTGACTGGGTTGGACGCTGCTATAAATTACAGCCTTGCTTCTCTGAGAGATTCTCCCTACAGGCACTGGCTGCTCCCAGCACACTGCTCACTCTCTTCTTTATGGGCCTATTTAGCTCGAAAGCTCCTCAACAATCCTGGCCTCCAAAAAATCGAAGCATAATCAAGGTGTATGTTTGGAAAATTTATTGTTATAATTTTCCCTGCGTAATCTCCTCCATTTTCCCGGCAGCTCCAACTCATAGATCATCATCTAAAAGGGAAAATGAATAGCAGTTTAAAATTTATCGGTCTTTGATTCTCAATTATACGTGTTTATGGCTTCATCTGTCTTCAGTGGCTTCAACCTTTTCCATTCCGGTGGAATATTATTTGTACGAGATCCATTAAATTCACAATCCAGCCCTAATGGTCGGCGCTAGCATTTGCAGAAGGAAATTTTTTGAAAGGTGGTTTGCAAAAAGCACAGCTGTTATGACATTGGAAATTGCCTTATTGATGGCTCCTCTCTCGGCTGCTCTTGGTGCAATTTGTAACCTGGCCCATATCTATATCTTAGCCTGACAGCTCAAGAATAGCCCTCCCACACCCCTTCCCACATATCATCCCGCTGGGTGACACAAGGTGTTTCGACAGATGGACAAAGCCCTGTCACTCCTGCTCAGCCTCACCCATAACAAATGCAGCCTAAAAAGGTTTGTCAGGCAGGAAAAAGTTAAATATCTATCTACCTGTTCTGTCTATCTATATGGGGCTATCTACCAAGATCCATAAAGACATATATCCCAAAAGAGCCACACCCACATACAGGTTTTTACTATTAGGACAGAGATACACACGAAAATTCGGTGTGATTTAATGGCCTGGCGAAAAATCGCTTCTTCTTCTAGTGGCTAATCTCCCCAAAAAGCCTCCCCGGCAGCTAGAATCTAAATTGCCGGCAGGGTGGCACTTGGAGCGCTTCGTTTTCCGGCAACTTTAGAAAACGCATTGCTCCAACTGCCATCCCACCGAGATTTCGATTCTAGCCGGCAGGAAGGCAGTTCAGGGAGATTAGTTGCCTGAAGAAGAGGCGATTTGTCGCCGGCAGGGGCGGAACTACCGGGGGAGCAGGGGGTGCGAGTGGGCCAGGGCCCGCACCCCCTCAGGGCCCCCCGGCAGTCCGCCCGCCGCATGTTCGGCGGCCACTTCCGGGTTTACGGAGGGGGGCGGGGGCCCGGCTGCGCGTCCTGCGCCAGGGCCCGCCCCCCTCTAGTTCCGTTTTTGGTCGCCGGGCGACTAATCTCCCTGAATCTTTACATGTGTCTCTGCCCTTAAGAGACAAACTTTTTATACTATGCAGTTAAAGGGGTGGTTCACCTTTACGCAGGGCCGGATTCCTGCCTCTGGCGCCCCGAGGCTGCTCTGCACCGAAGGGTCCTAGTGCCGCCAACGGCGCACCGCTGGGTTCTAGTGCCCACGAACGTCACGCGGAAACCCCTGTTCCCACTGAGATGCGTATGTGCGCATGCAGGCGGCTGGGCGGCATGCCGCCCCTACAGTTTTGCTGCCCTAGGAACGGGCCTATGTGGCCTCGCCACAAATCCGGGCCTGCCTCTAAGCTAACTTTTCAATTGGTTTTCATTGTTTATTTTCTGTAGTTTTTAATTATTTGCCTTTTTCGACTAACTCTTTCCAGCTTTTCAAATCACTGACCCCATCTAAAAACAAATGTTCTGTAAAGCTACACATTTATAGTTATAGCTGCTTTTTACTACTCATCTTTCTATGCAGGCCTCTCCTATTCATATTCCAGTCTCTTATTTAAATCAAGCATGGTAGCTAGGGTAATTTGGACCCTAGCAACCAGATTGCTGAAATTGAAAACTGGAGAGCTGCTAAATAAAAAGCTAAATAACTCAAAAACTGCAGATAATAAAAAATGAAAACCCAACTGCAAATTATTTCAGAATATCCCTCTCTACATCACACTCAAAGTTAAAAGTTAACAATTGGTTTTAATTTTTTATTATTTGTGGCTTTTGAGTTATTTAGCTTTTTATCCAGCAGCTCTCCAGTTTGCAATTTCAGCCATCTGGTTACTAGGGTCCAAATTACCTTAGCAACTGTGCATTGATTTAAACAAGGGACTGGAATATGAATAGGAGAGGCCTGAATAGAAAGATGAGTAATAAAAAGTAGCAATAACAATACATTTGTAGACTTACAGAGCATTTGTTTTTAGATGGGGTCAGTGACCCCCATTTGAAAGCTGGAAAGAGTCATAAGAGGAAGGCAAATAATTTAAAAACTATAAAAAATTAAATAATGAAGACCAATTAAAACGTTACTTAGTATTGGTCATACAATAACATGCTAAAAGTGAAACACTACATTTTACACTTGCACTTTATGGTAATGGTCCTTTTGATTATAGTACATGTTAGCGCTAGACTAGATAGGACTTACTGTAACTTTACTGTATTTAGAAGAGGACAGACGTTTTGTAACTTTATTGTATATAGCTAGCGTAATCAGAACTTTATTTTATTATTGTATGTGTTAATGATCTAGTCTGTGAAGAAAGCATTCAAGTCAGAATCTCTTGAATCTATACAGACATGATTGTTTTCTTAGGGCTGGGACACACTGGGCGATTTGGGGAGATTTAGTCGCCTGGCGACTAATCGCAGCGACTTTTCTCCCCGAATGCCTCCCCTCGCTCTGCGCCTGGCTAAAATGAAAAATCGATTGCGCTAATCACACGCGGCGATTCGTTTTCCGAAGTCACCCGAAGTTGCCTCACGAGGAAACTTCAGGCGACTTTGGAAAACGAATCGCCGCGTGTGATTAGCGCAGGCGATTTTTCATTTTAGCCAGGCGCAGAGCGAGGGGAGGCATTCGGGGAAGATTGGTCGTGGAAAGTCGCGGCGATTAGTCGCCAGGCGGCTAAATCTCCCCAAATCGCCCAGTATGTCCCAGCCCTTACTAGACTGTGGGCTACCACAAAAAATCTTCCTCACACTGCAGGCTTCCGTTTCCCTGAATTTATAGACTTTTTTTTCTGAGTTTTTCCGTGGGGGCGGGGCAGGCCCGGGTCTATAAATAAAGGGGACAGAGTGAGCCGGGGGCGGGTTAGGGTTGGATGCGCGTTGAGGGAAACTCGACCGCGCATCTTTATTTCGTACATAAGTAACATTAATGAATGGTGTCAGCACATCAATTTTAGCGTGACCATACACACCATTTGTACATGACCCTTATGTTATGGCAGCTTTACTGTTTAATGATCGCAGTATCTTTAAATCTATTTATAGGAGAAAAAATTTAATTACCCGACACCCCGGGCCGGTGCTCCTATCATCAGAAAACTGCACCGGCTCCGGGTTATTCCAGCTAGCACCACAGAGCGATCCTTTTCCGCCTTTTTCTTTCTTCAAATTTCCCAGAGCAGACGCATGCGCATTTTGATGAAAGTTTGGCTTTTCGCACTACTACGCATGCACAGCTGCGAGAAGAAAGAAGAAGTCGGAATATAATCGCTCCGTGGTGCTCGCTGGAAGAAACCTGGACTGGTGCAGATTTCTCCTAATAGGAGCAGCCCAGGGTGTCAGGCAGGTAAATGGGATCACTTGGTGGTGTCTAATTTTTGGCACCCCAAATGTAAAAGGACTTTCCTTCTCCTTTATGCTGACAATGAGGAATTGTATTGCCCCTATTGATTTCCTATAGAATTGGTAGTCATTTGGTTTACTTGAAGTTTTAAGTAACTCTGGGGGTGGAACGCATATTTCTCATGGACCCCTATCCCATGGTATGTACACTGCCAGTCTAAAGTTTCTGAACACTTTATTTTATTTTTTTTTGCAATTTTTGCAGAATTTCAACGAATATCTAAACCAATATCTAAATACATTTAAAAAAAACGTTTTAGACTTACATTTTATGCCAAACAATGTCATTAAAAATGGACTTTTCATCAGTGAAATTAGGCTCTTCACCATAGTTCTGCCTTTGCATGTTTTATCCATAATGGCTAATGGGTGAATCATGCCTGTATTAAAGCAGTAATGTAGAATCTGAGAGTCTGCCAATTTACAAGCCCTGAAATACAAGTATGGGACCTGTTATCCAGAATGATTCGGACCTGGGGTTTTCCAGATAATGGATTGTTTCATAATTTGGATCGTCATACCTTAAGTCTACTAGAAAATCATGTAAACATTAAATAAACCCAATAGGCTGATTTTGCTTCCAATAAGGATTAATTATATCTTAGTTGGGATCAAGTACAAGCCACTGTTTTATTATTACAGAGAAAAAGGTAATCATTTTTAAAAATTTGGATAAAATGGAGTCTATGGGAGATGGCCTTTTTGTAATTTGGAGCTTTCTGGATAACAGGTTTCTGGATAACAGATCCCATACCTATATAAATAATCTGAATGATTAGTGGTAGGTTGGGAGTAGTGATACACATGCTGGCCCGAAACCGGTGGGACCCACGGGTAGTGTTGGACTGGCCCACCGGGATACCAGGAAAACTCCCGGGTGAGTGGGCCTCTTGCTTCTAACTATTTAGCCTATATCATGATCATTCCCTATTTCTTTATGGGAACAAAGAGGGTTAATAATGGAATCATAGAGTACAGTATGTAGAGAAAAGAGACTAAGAGAATAAAGAGGTTGAGTGAGGAGAGGAAGTTTAATAGTTTGGAAAGTGGACCCTCAGCCTAAGGTCTTCTGTTGGGCCCCTGGCATCCCAATCCGACACTTCCCATGGGTCAGGCAGGTTTGGGCCGGCCAATGCAAAAATCTTCGGGGGTTTGGGTCAAGTGCTCCCTTCAGCTCTCCCCACCCACGACCTCACACTGCCGGCTTCCAGCTTCCATTCTATGAATTTATAGACTCACACTGGCCCCACCCCTATTGTGATGTCACCGTGGGTGGTGGACACAGGTCTATAGATAAAAGGTATGAAGCAGGCCGGGTTCGGGTTTGGAGGGGTGGGTTAGGGTCGGTGTGGGTCGAAGGAAACTCGTCCCGCACATCTCTAGTTGGGAGATCGTTTGTCAGACATAAGGATATGGCTACACGTCTATGGCCAGCTTTACATGAAAGGGCCTGACTAAGATGGGGACCTCCATAATGTTACTATAAGTTATAAATCAAAGCAGTTACCACAATTCCATGCCATACACACTGGGATAATACCTTCTGGGCACCCCATTGTGATGAAACAGGATAATGAATAATGGCAAGCTCTGCGGATGCTCTATGTGAAGACTTGAGTTGATTTGGTATGAATCAGATAGAAAGGTCAATGCTAAACCAGGTCTGGACTGAGATTAAAAATAGGACTTGACATGAATTAAACAGAGGCAAACAGGCCACAACTAATTTTTGTCATTAGAAAAAATAGCAGAATGTAGTTTCAGCATAAGTTGTAATTGTTTTGCTCATGTTGGAAAATGTGTGTATATGTGTATACTGTCCCTTTAATTTATCAGTGGATATAATGATCTTTTACTGAAATTCCTGATTTTAGATTCTGTTCCACCTCCCAGATGAGTTGGCGATTGTGAAAGTGTATTTAGGAACAGATAGTTCTGGTGGATTCATTACTAGAGTTACTCCTAAGTTACTCTGTTTTGTTTTTTGAGTTGTTGTTACTTAGCAAACAAGTATTTCTGTCAAGTTCTGAAGCCCTTGAACCATGGGGGGGGGTCATATAGTTGTCACTGATGTCAGAATAACACCAGCCTAATGCTGAAAATTCTTCTTCAACAGTTGGAGATTCCCTCAAACCCTGTATATAAAATGAGGTTATGTACCCTCTACTACGATAGTAAAAGAACAGTAAAACTGTTATTTATGACTTGGAGGTGTAAATGCGGTTGAGCTATAAATGACACAAATGTTATGCGCATTGATGAGATCCATTAAAGGTGATTGGGGACAAATGTGCTCCTTTGTACTTGTGTAAGTGCGCCTGTGTAATCTGGTGTCCCCTGGAGCTATTGCCACCCTGAACATGCGGTAGCTCCAAAAGTGCATTTACAAACACTGCGTAGTGTGCAAAGTACAAATTCGGAGAGTTTGGGAGTGGTATATGGTTTTCCAGTGGGCACCTCTTCCTGTCCATATTTAATATAATGGTAAGCTTTTCTCTTTTGGACTCCACCTGTTAACAGGGTGGAGGCTGCTGGGGAGCCTGGAGCAGGAGACCCCAGCAAAAAATGGAACCAACCCCTTTGTAATGGCAAGGAGCAGAATAAGGTCACAGTTAAGCTTCTGTCATAGCACACCCCAGAGGTGTAAGATAGTCAGGGAGCTTAGCAGGAGCAACAATTGGCACCAACATTAACTCTCCCGGGCAATACCTTGCTTAATACCTTGCTTAATACCTTGCTTAAAGCAAAGAGACACTTGACTGGAACGGGACTCAGGATCGATTTACCCCGGTGTGGCTTCCACAGGAGAGGATCGGGACCACTAGTAGGTATATTTATTTGTGAAATTACAAAGGACTTTCTCGTACTTGAGCTTGTCTCTCTACCTCTTACTTGATATCCCTGCTCTAAAACTACCTCTTATAGATCTCTTTCATGGTTAAAAAAAACACTGGTGCCCTTATTTCTTCAATCATAGCATTTGATTTGTAGTTCAACTACACCATTCCTTCCTCAGTTCACCACAGTGAGGAACTTGCTGAGAGGGAGGTTACATATAAAAAAGGGTTGGGGTGGGTCATTAAGGGTTAAGCTGTGTATTTATCTATATATGTGTATGCATAGTGGGGTTCATTTATCAACACTGGGTAAATTTGCCCATGGGCAGTTACCTATAGCAACCAATCAGGGATTAGCTTTTTAATGCCAGCTACAAGTAGAACAATGAATGCAGCAATGTGATTGGTTGCCATGGGTTACTGCCCATTGGCAAATTTGCCCAGTGTTGATAAATGACTCCCAGTGTGTCCAAAATGATAGCACTCACAATTGCAAAAATATATCATTAAAAAGACCTTTATTGTTCCAACGTTTCGGTCCCACACAAGGACCTTTATCAAGGCAACATATATATGTGTATGCATAAATATATATTTGTGTGTGTGTATATATATATGTATAAATGTATTTATATGTATAATGCATTACACCTTTATTGGGTTATTTACTAAAATCCGAATTATCTTGTTTTATTAAAAAAAAAAAAACATGACCAAACTCCCATGCCCGATTTTTGTTATTTATTAATTTAAAAACTTGATTTAATCAGATCGCTGAACAACTCGATAAAATCTAGCAAAAACCCGAATCCTTCAAAATGTTCAGGCTTTTTCCCCCCGAATAGTTTGATTCTATTTTTTTTTTGCCTGAAAACCCGCCGAAAAAGTCAGATTTTCGGGCTAAACCCAGTGCAGACCACGGAAGCTTCAAATTGTGATAGGTGCCTCTCCCACTGAATTATATAAAACCTCAACAGGATCAACAATTTTCGGATCTGGGCTTTTTGCAGCTTCCGGGTATAATAAATCTCGAAAAATAGTTTTTTTCCCTCTAGGGAAAGAAACTCAAAATTTTTGTGATTTCACAACCTTTAATAAATAACCCCCTATATGTAAATTGAATGATTCCTTAGATTTTATGTGTTGGATGAGAAAGAGTCAGATAATTAAAAGCAACACAAATATCTCTCAGCATAATTATTCTCTTCTCATTTGTACCTAAAATATTGCCTGTTCTGAGCCCTGAATGGGAGTGCAGCTATATATATATATTAGAGAATCGCAAGGAATGGAGAGAAAATCAGAGTCTCTCTCTCTCTCCTTTTTATTTTGAGGATTGCAAATAAAAGTCGAGAAGAAAGAATTGTTGGTGGGGTGAGATTTTTCTTCATTTACCCGTTAGATGGTGATGGATGCCGGGCTATAAAAAATACCTAAACTGAAATCTTTAGCTATCCTGCAGCCTACAATTCTCATCATCGTTTTAATAGGAATCAGTGACTGGTGCACGCCATTTGTCATTTTCACACAGGAGGAATCAATATCTGGCCTATGAAATTAATAATTTAACACTCCCCCCATACATTATTTTCCCCCTTCGGTTTCTGTTAAGTAGAAGTTAGGACAAAGAGAGGTGGGGGGGGGTTGGCTTCTGATCATGAAAAACATCTATACCACCCCCCCCCTTTCCCTATAGACTGAATGCAGAGCAGAATAATCATCAACAACACGGCTGAGCATTCTGCACTGGGTCCAATACATGTATGCCATTGGTTGATTACTGTTATGACTTCACAATGATGTCATTGTTTGTATTAAATAAAAGCATTGATTTAGTAATTATTCTTGTTTTTTTTTTTTTTTGCATTTTTATCCATTAAAATAAACTTATATGGCAGCATGAGCACCTCTACATACTGCAATAAGTATGCGAGTTACTAGGGATGCACCAAATTCAGGATTCGGTTCTAGATTCAGCCTTTTTTAGCAGGATTCAGCCGAATCCTTGTGCCTGGTAGAACCAAAACTTACATTTGCTTATGTAAATTGGGGGTGGGAAGTGAAATCATGTGCCTTTTCGTCACAAAACAAGGAAGTAAAAAAATGCTTTCCCCACCTTTTCCTTTCCTGTCCCTACTTTACACATGCAATTTAGGATTCGATCAGGTTCGGTATTTGGCCGAATCTTACACAAAGGATTCAGGGATTCGGCCAAATCCCAAAAAGGAGATTCGGTGCATCCCTACAAGTTACAGCAAGGATATACCTTTAAATACAGGGTGCTCCATTTACAGAAATTATGTAAAATATGTGGCAAAATAAAAAAACAAATCCACGACACTTAACACTGAAAAAATTAAAATGGCTTTTGGGGGTTTGTGTCTAGTCCCACAGTGTAGAGTCCGGTAAGGGGATGGGGTACCCGCGGGTTACCCGCAAAAACCTGCGGTACCCTGCAGGTTTGCTTCGTTGGTACCGCTACGGAGCGCCGATCAAAGCAATTACGGAGTCAGGCGTTTGAATATCAAAATGTTGGCTTTATTCAGCGCATTAAAATTGTAGTGGAGGGTGCAGGTTGCAGGTAGAAGTTCCGGGTTCGGGGATAGATGCGGGTCGTCGGTTCTGTGGGTTTGCGGGTCGCGCCGCGGGTCTTCTCAATATCGATATTTACTCCTTTTTTCTGATCATGTCGATGTCCGATGATGTCACTTCCAGTTTACAATGACAGCACTTCCTGATTCTTGATGGTCAGCGGGTCACGGGTCCAGGTTGCGGATAAGGTACTTGCGGGTCGGGTAGCGGGTCCAAGCGGGTATGAATGCGGGTCAGGGTTGCGGATTGCAGGTTGCGGGTATGGGTTCCAAAATATAGACCCGCGCTGGACTCTACCACAGTGCAGGCATACCTCGGTGAGTCAGTGTAATGGATCCCCTCCACTGGAAGCTTCTCAGAGATAAATATAGTCCCTTTCCAGGCGGTGGTACCTACACTAGGTGGGTGTTGCTTTAAAGTACCAACTCCACTACTTCTCCTTGGTTGAGCATGGGACTGCTCTTGTTATCTGACCAGGGCCAGGAACTAGAAGTAGGCAGAAGAGGCATGTGCCTAGGGTGCAACAGTGTGGGAGAACCATAGTTACACAGTTAAATCAGGTTGAAAAAGACAAAGTCCATCAAGTTCAACCCCTCCTATACTATAGAGTTTAGTATCACAATAGCCTTTGATATTATGGTACATACCAGGTACATACCTCTTCTGGTCGCCTACCTCCTAGTTTGCAGCTCCAGGGGGATCTTGAACCTACTTTCACTCCCTTGCGGCACTTCCTGGCCCACTTCACGCCCCCCCCCGCATTTGAGTTGAGTGCCTGAGCGGGAGCTGATGAGAGCATTCTGCCTAGGGCACAACCGTAAGTTGGCCCAGCCAGCACTGTATCTGACATGATTTACTTAGACCCTTTGGGTGTTTTAAAACTGTCACTATCTGACCTTCATCCCCAGGTTCCCTGTACCCCTACTTTACTAAGAGGTTGGCTTCCTTAGGGTGTAAAAACAAGACTCCTGCACTAAGACCTACTTCAACCGCGGGTTACCTGCAAAAACCTGCGGTACCCTGCGGGTCGGGTACGGGTTCCAAAAAATGGACCCGTGCAGGACTCTACCACCTCCTACTGGCATGTGATCTCTCCCATTATATATACTGTGTTTATATATATATATACCTTAGGCGGGAAATTGTCACTAGATCCCTGGGCCAATTGACAGAACTGGGACTTCCTAAAACCCCTGAGTCCCCATGAATTCACTAATCTAACTGTAGATCCTGAGATTGCTGTAACATTGTGCTGTCCAATAAGTTATCCAAGCTACTCTTAAAGGCATTAATGAAATCTCCCATTACCAGTAGGGATGTAGCGAACGTCGGAAAAAAAGTTTGCGAACATATTCGCGAACTTGCGCAAAAATGCGAGCGGTTCGCGAACGGTTCGCGAACCCCATAGACTTCAATGGGAAGGCGAACTTTAACATCTAAAAAAGACATTTCTGGCCAGAAAAATGATTTTAAAGTTGTTTAAAGGGTGCAACGACCTGGACAGTGGCATGCCAGAGGGGGATCAAGGGCAAAAATGTATCTGAAAAATCTGCCTGTGTGTGCTTGGAAGAGATAGTGTAGGGGGAGAGCTGTTAGTGATTTCAGGGACAGATGATAGTAAGTTTGCTGGCTAGTAATCTGCTTGATACTGCTCTGTATTGGAACAAAAAAATAAATAAAAGCAGTCCTTACAAGGACTACTGTTATTGCAGCAGTCAGCAGATCAGAAGCAGGACAGCTGCCCACTGCAGCTACATACAGAGCACTGCAGTAGAAGGTAGATTACTAGCCAGCAAAGCTACCTAAGCTTAAATGTCCCTCAAACCCCTGCAGACTTCTGTCCCTCCAATAACAGAGCAGTATCAAAACGATTACTAGCCAGCAAACTTTCAACTGTCCCTGAAATCACTAACAGGCAGCAGCTCTCTCCCTACACTATCTCTTCAGCACACACAGGCAGAGTGAAAAAAACGCTGCAGGGCTTCGGTTTTTATAGGGAAGGGGAGTGGTCCAGGGGAGAGCTTCCTGATTGGCTGCCATGTACCTGCTGGTCTGGGGTGAGAGGGCAAAAAAAAGCGCCAACAATGGCGAACCCAAAATGGCGAACGTCGCGCGACGTTCGCGAACTTCCGGCGAGCGCGAACACCCGATGTTCGCGCGAACAAGTTCGCCGGCGAACAGTTCGCGCCATCCCTAATTACCAGAACTGGAGATAGGGAGGAAATGGAACCATTTAGGCACTCACTAGTAGGGGCACTATTAGACTTAAACACCAATGTTTGCTTCCCTTCCCTGTAACCTTTGAAAGTCCTGCTGCTGCTGCTGCTAAAACATCTCTCTGCTTTCCTATACTTTTGTCAGTGTTGGAATGGAGACCCTTGAAAATCCACTACAGGTGCCCCTTGCTCCAACACTGCAAACCCCCATCTTCTGTGCATTTAATGTCCTGCCCAATGGACCTATAGAGGCAAGGCTCACTAAGGTTGGGGTCCACTGGGATTTCTCCTGGTATCCTGGTGCTCCAGTCTGATGCTGAATGTGGTCAAGCCTTTACTGCTTACTTTACTAAGCTGCTCGCCCGGGATTCTGGGTACTGAGAAATTGTTAGAGGAGAAGAGGGCACCCTGTGCCTAGGGAACTGGATTAACTAGGTCTGGCACATTAGTACGCTAGTCTGACCTTGGCCATAGGAATGATTGGAGAGCAATACCAAGCATGGTGTTGGCCACTCACCAAGCTGGAAAATGCGTAAACATTTGGAATTTCCCCATCAGCTATTGCCCATAAGTAATTTGTCTTTCTGAAAGTTAGCTGCTATCAGTCGGAACTGACTTTTGTCTGTTATTAAAGGAGAATGAAAGCTACTGAAGCAGTTTATTGCCAATAGATTAGCCACAATAGTGTAAGCTATAACACTATATTTATTTTGCAGAATGCTTTACCATACTTGAATAAAAAGCTCTAGATTCTCTATGTTTGTTTAGTATAGCAGCCGCCATATT
This sequence comes from Xenopus petersii, assembly GCA_038501925.1. Taxonomy (NCBI): domain Eukaryota; kingdom Metazoa; phylum Chordata; class Amphibia; order Anura; family Pipidae; genus Xenopus; species Xenopus petersii. Next base: position 127,361,126 of record CM076684.1, read on the forward strand.
AGCTTGGTGTGACATCACTTCCTGTCTGAGTCTCTCCCTGCTCACTCATAGCTCTGGGCTCAGATTACAGCAGGGAGGGGAGGAGGGAAAGGGAGGGGGAGAGGAGCAAACTGAGCATGCTCAAGCCCAAGCCCTGGAGGTTTAAGCTGAAAACAGGAAGTCTGATACAGAAGCCCATGAGTACACAATAGAAGGAAAGAAATGTGGTGTTTCTTTTGACAGAGGACTCAGAGCAGCATTATTTTAAAGGGTTTACTGGTGTATTTATATAGACCTTTCTGATACAGCTTACTTAATTTTAGCCTTTCCTTCTGCTTTAAAAAAAACCCACTTAATTAGAGAAAGTACTTAAACACAATGAGCAGGTGAGAGATCCTCTTTAAAAATCATACTTATATATACAATGCATGTAGTGGAATATTTGAATCTGAAAGGTGTCAGCGTATTTGGTATAACTGACGAATAGAAATAAAACTTAAACTCAAACCAATGAGATTCTGGGGGTGAAGGAATGAATTGCTCCAGTGTACAGTCCATTGCTCTGCACCTATTTCAGAGTAAGGTGGGGGGGGGGGCTTCTACAGCAATAGATCATTGCATCAAATTTTTATTGGTGTAAAGAATGTGCTAAGAGTGAATTATGACCTGACCCCAAACTCAGATTAAGTCAGAAGAAAGTGACCTAAGAAGCAAGGGACAATTTACAGCAGGTCATGAAATCACTCCTAATATAAAGGATTTATAGCCCAGCTGTCCATGTCATTGGTGATACACAATAATACCTTCGCTCCAGCCTCCAGCACCCCCTGCTTTTACCATTATTGTTTGTACTTCTTTAGGTTCAGTTATGAAGAAAAGAGAATTTGGTTACACTAAAATATACTGTTTGATTGTATTTCCCCCATCCAGGGCCGGATTACTAAAGGGGGGACCCATGGCAATGAAGTGAGGCTGGAGCCCATTGTGGGGGGTGCATATATAAATCAAGGATGTCCAACTTGCAGTATTCAGCTGTTGTTCAACTACAACTTCCATCATACCCTCTGTAAGGCTGCATTTTGGATATCTGTGAATCACTGTCAAATCCAGGCTGATGGTAACTTCAGGTTTCCCTTGCGGCAGTGCCTTTCACTTATACCCTGCTGAATAGCATTAATGCATGCTAAATTGTGTCTCTGTTTTAGCAGTTGAGCTTGCAGTTGTAAGTGAGCATTTAATTGCATAAACTGGTATTGTAAAACACTTGTAACAAAAAAAGAAATTTGCATTATAGCATTCACAATTATTATAATATTTTAGAATTGTTTTCAATAGGGGCTTCTATAGGCACCATCTCTCCCTACTATACCTGCTATCCCACAGTCACACTCCCTTCCCAGAGACTATTATCCACTGTTACTATAGGCACCATCTCTCCCTACTATACCTGCTATCCCACAGTCACATTCCCTTCCCAGAGACTGTTATCCACTGTTACTATAGGCACCATCTCTCCCTACTATACCTGCCATCCCACAGTCACACTCCCTTCCCAGAGACTATTATCCCCAGTGTTACTATAGGCACCATCTCTCCCTACTATACCTGCTATCCCACAGTCACACTCCCTTCCCAGAGACTATTATCCCCACTGTTACTATAGGCACCATCTCTCCCTACTATACCTGCTATCCCACAGTCACACTCCCTTCCCAGAGACTATTATCCACTGTTACTATAGGCACCATCTCTCCCTACTATACCTGCTATACCACAGTCACACTCCCTTCCCAGAGACTATTATCCACTGTTACTATAGACGCCATCTCTCCCTACTATACCTGCTATCCCACAGTCACACTCCCTTCCCAGAGACTATTATCCCACTGTTACTATAGGCACCATCTCTCCCTACTATACCTGCTATCCCACAGTCACACTCCCTTCCCAGAGACTATTATCCACTGTTACTATAGGCACCATCTCTCCCTACTATACCTGCTATACCACAGTCACACTCCCTTCCCAGAGACTATTATCCCCACTGTTACTATAGGCACCATCTCTCCCTACTATACCTGCTATCCCACAGTCACACTCCCTTCCCAGAGACTATTATCCACTGTTACTATAGGCACCATCTCTCCCTACTATACCTGCTATACCACAGTCACACTCCCTTCCCAGAGACTATTATCCACTGTTACTATAGACGCCATCTCTCCCTACTATACCTGCTATCCCACAGTCACACTCCCTTCCCAGAGACTATTATCCCACTGTTACTATAGGCACCATCTCTCCCTACTATACCTGCTATCCCACAGTCACACTCCCTTCCCAGAGACTATTATCCCACTGTTACTATAGGCACCATCTCTCCCTACTATACCTGCTATCCCACAGTCACACTCCCTTCCCAGAGACTATTATCCCACTGTTACTATAGGCACCATCTCTCCCTACTATACCTGCTATCCCACAGTCACACTCCCTTCCCAGAGACTATTATCCCACTGTTACTATAGGCACCATCTCTCCCTACTATACCTGCTATCCCACAGTCACACTCCCTTCCCAGAGACTATTATCCCACTGTTACTATAGGCACCATCTCTCCCTACTTCAGTACAGAGAACTGTTGTACATCTCAACAGGGGTAATTGCTATGTCTGTATAGTAGATCTGGTCCAATGTGTGGGTGCCAAGACGTCAGATCTGGCTGGGTCACCCACAAAAACAGCTATGATGCAACTAGTAATATACCATTAATTTCCAGCAACCCCACAGGCAATAAAGTTAAAATATTCTCTGTACACGTTGCTGAGCTGCAGCAGTTCCTAAACACACCAGCAGAGTGCGCCCAAACACCGATATTACATGCGCCTCACACTCCACTAAAAAATGTACAAATTCATGGCTGTTATTTTTGATTTTTATGACTTATTTATGTAGTGCGCATATTTAACATTACTGCCAGCATTTGAAAATTCGTTTTAAAAACACATTTCGGTACATAGCATCCATAAAGGTATAATGTGCACCTAGCAGAGTGGAGGGGATATTCCTGGTGCTTTTGTTGCGATGTGATTGGTTGGTTAGAGCAGCAAGCGCTAGAGCCAAAGATCGATTAGCGCCTGTGCGCACCTGGGGCCGTCCGTCTCCTCTCAGGGACTCAAACCAAATAATAATCACATTCAGCAAGAGGGAAATATTCATTTGTCAGACAAGGAATGAAGCCGCTCCTGTTCCCATTCAATCGCTTTGTCCTCTTAGATTTGTAGCAATAAATAATGTTGTCTCCCCAGCCGCACAATGTCTTTACTCCTCAATTGGCTGCGACTAAATCGCAATATTTTATCTCAGGGCATTTCCTGCACGTTTTTCCAACAACTTCCAGCCCCTTTATAAATACTTATAGACTTACTGAATAAATATGGATAAAGAGAGATGATAGAGATCAGACAGAGGAGATTAAACTAATGATGATGATGAGGAGAGACAGACAGACAGACATAGAAAGATGATAGATTATATAGAGAGATTATTGACTGATACATATACAGACTATATATATATATATATATATATATATATATATACACACTATATGTTCTATAGAAGCAACAGACATGTGAAAAACGGCAGGTCCTTAAATGTATATACTTGTATGTGTATATACAAAGAAAAAAAACATGTATATACACACGCATATAAATATAGTCAGATGTGCATGCACTCATGGACTTATTGCATATGTATGTATAGTAAATACACAAGGTATATATATATATATATATATATATATATATATATATATATATCCACACACACAAATCTGAATATACAAATATATAGAAGCACTAATACACATTTACACACCTAATCTATCTATCATCTATCTATCTATATCTGTCTATAATCTATCTATCTATCCATCTATCTTTCTATCTATTATCTATCTATTTATCATCTATCTATCTATCTATCTATCTCTCACACAAATCTGAATATACAAATATATATAGAAGCACTAATACACAATTACACACCTAAACTTTCTATCATCTATCTATCTATAATCAATCTATATCTATCTATCTATCTATCTATCTATCTATCTATCCATCTATCATCTATCTATCTATCTATCTATCTATCTATCTATCTATCTATCTATCTATCATCTATCTATCTATCTATCTATCTATTATCTATCTATCTATCTATCTATCTATCTATCTATCTATCTATCTATCTATCTATCTATCTATCTATCTATCTATCTGTCTGTTTTTTCTCTATTAATGAAGTCGATCAGATATGTCCAGGGCTGCTGGGAGTTGTAGTTCTGTGACATCTGGGGTCCTACAGAAACGTGTGGAGAAGCGCTGTACTGACTCTCGTTTTCTAACTAAATCTTCAGTTAGCATTTGCCTTTCCCCAGATACTGAGCAGCTTCTCTAGCAACATGGGGGATTTATTATTTGGGGGGTCTGGCTGCACCCGCCTTGTTTATACTCGATAGAATATAAAAAAGAGGAAGGAATTGCCCCAGACCTTTACATTGCGTCTGTCTGATAAATGCGATTTCGCGCCGGGACATTTTCCTCTGAAGTCTTGACAACAGCAGGTTTGTCACCAAAAGGTCAGTAATGTGTCTGTCTCTCCTGTTATCAACGGGTACTCGCTAGTGACACAAGGCAAGAGCCCCCAAACACTCACCACTAGTAATTGCCCCAAGCGCTATTAATTGCCCCAAGCGCTATGTACATTCCCCTGAGCCGCCGGGAGTTATTTCATTCTACTATTCTAGTGAAATAAATATAAACACGCTTTTAATACAAAGATGCAGAAATCTAAAGAATGTATTGATATAAAAAAAATTAAATCGTGTCGATTTAGCAGCACAGAAAAGAAGGTTTCATTAATAATCTGCTCGTTAGGAATGAGATGCTGGATATGATGGATTTATTTTAGTGATCGTTTCAACAATGGCTGACAAATGGGATCTGCAATGGGGCCTGGACCCTTAAATTTGGGGACGAGTGATATTTGTAGGACACGGAGACGGTGAGATTTTTGGGACCCTCTTGGCAATATGAGAATTCGAAAAAAAAATCATAAATACAAAATGAAAAAAATCGAAATAGTTTCAGGGATGACCAAATTGGACACCTGTAATCATCCCTACATCCCTCAGACTGGAATAATCGCATATAACTCTCACTCAATACCGCAATGTTTGCCATCATTTACTAACATTTATGTTTTAACAAACACATTTGACTTTTTTTTGGTAGAGTTGTTTTAATGTGTGTGACAGAATTGCTTTGTGTGGGTGTTTTATTTTGTGAACAGATGTGCAGTTGGTCAGCTGGTTTGGAACAGAAAGTGAAAGGTTTTCGGCGAATCCGCGCAGAACTGGTTTGTCAGGGGATCTAGTGGGCTGCGTGAGATTTGGAATGTGGGGTACAGGGTGGGTTATGTGGCCACAGATATTTTGGGGTCGGTGTCATTTTCGGGAGCAGCAGGTGGGGTGGTAGTTTTGGGTCAGATGCTGGTGGGTTTTGGGTGTAGGTGATGTATTTGGGGCAGATAGTAAATTCTATGGAGGGATTTTAATGTCATATCTTTGTCACTTTTATAATCTCTGGCTCTGCCCCCCCACAATGACCCCCTGCCCTGTAGCGACACTTCACACCACAGAAGCCCCAGTGAAAAGCAGTCGGAACTAATAGTCCTGTGCCAACTGCCTGGCGCACTTGTAGCTGCTGCGCTTTATCCTTTGTGCCAACAGTCCTGCGCTCATTTGCTGCCTAATTGCACTATATAAAGCCAATAAGAGTTTCTGTATCCTAAAGCCAAAGCCCTGAGTGTGGGAGTTGGGCTGAGAGATCTTCCTCCTCCCTTCCCTCCTCCTCCTGGTCCTTTCCCCTCTCCCTCCTCCTCTCTTTGGCTCTTCCTCCTCTCTCCTCTCCCCAGTTGCTATCAGACTCCCCAGTCTGCAGGTAGTCACTGCTCTTCCCTGGTTGCCTCTTGGCCTGCTGCTTTTGTCTGGCCCCACAAATGTTGGCTTAGGAGTCCTAGGAGCACTTGTCTGGCTTTTCTCCTCTTTCTCTCTCCTTCCATCCCAGGATTCTTGGGGGGATCCCCTGCAAGGGTCTGACACCCTCCATCTGGTTGATGCTAAGATCTGCCCCGAGCTATCATGCCTGAGACAGGACAGGAGAGCAGCAACCCTCCGGCCAAGGAGTCCCCCTTCTCTATCAAGAGCCTTCTCACCTGTGAGCCCAGCAGGGCGGCCCGACCCCCCAAGGCTCTCTTCACCCCCATTAAAGGGGCCCTGGACGGAGCAGCGTTTGCCTTCTCCCCGCTGACAGATTTCACCTTCCCTCGGCTAGAGATCCCGACTCAAAGGTTCGCCCTCCCGGCTCATTATTTGGAGAGATCCCCGGGCTGGTGGTATTCTTATACCTTGGCACACGGAGGGCACACGCCGAGGACTGAAGGTACTTATTACTTTTTGCACAGGGAACACGGGCTACAATGTATAGTGTGGGGCACTAGATGATTCCAAGTGTGCGCCCAACTCCTGGCACCACAATAGAGTTTGGGGCATGTGTTGCACAGCTGGTACATGGGGCTGCCAAAGTACATTGTATGAGAAGCATAGAGAGGGGACAGTTCAATTAGCAAGAGCTGAAAGGGTGAAGTAGAAAGGAACAGGTGTATTAATACATTTGTAGTAAGTTGTGCGCACTGTGCGCACCGAAATTGCATTTTCCCCATGTCTCTCTTCTGCCTGTCTTCTGTCTTTCCTTCTCTCTCTGGCTCACTCTTTTTCTGCTGATGCTAAATGAAGAGTTTGATGGATGAAAAGGCAGATAATGAGATAAATAAATGGCACCAGAGACGGAAATGGAGTCTTTTCAGCGCTCAGATAGAGAATAAAATAACCTTCCTCTCTAGCATCACATCTGAGGAAGCTTAATAGGGAAAGATAGATATGTATAAAAACAGGGAAGAGAAGTACAGGCTTTCATTAAAAAAATGTAGTGTAAGAGACAAAGATGATATCGAATTTATAGGGATTAATACAAGGAAATGAATATAAATGTAGATAAATATACATATACAATTTAGTCTTGTTTTCTGTGCCTCCTTCATACTCTTGATTAGACTGAAACGCCCATGAAGGCCTTGGTTTGCTCTGTGTGTTCCTTTGGCTAATATTCTGTGGGTGGGCTATGTTCAGTGGGCTAGTGGCTCAGGAGCCGAGTTGTTGGTGGCCTTGGGCTATCTGAGGATGATGATGATGATGATGGTGATAAGTTGGTGTCAGTGAATGATGAGACTTCTTTGTATCTCCTTAGTGCCAGACAAGAGCCTTCTGCTGGGCCCCACATCTCCAGTGTCTGGGGGCGAGAGGGACTCCCCTGATCCAATACATCCCCTCAAAACAGAGTTGGAGGCCAAGGAGAGCGAGTCCAAGAGCCCGGAGGAGATTATCCTGGAGGAAAGTGATCCTGAGGAAGGCAAAAAGGACGACAGCGGGGAGGACTGGAAGAAAAGGGAGGACAGCCCGGACAAGAAGCCCTGTAGGAAGAAGAAGACCCGGACAGTGTTCTCCAGGAGTCAGGTCTTCCAGCTGGAGTCCACCTTTGACATGAAGAGATACCTGAGCAGCTCAGAGAGGGCAGGCTTAGCGGCCTCCCTGCACCTCACAGAGACCCAAGTAAAGATTTGGTTCCAGAACCGCAGGAACAAGTGGAAAAGGCAACTGGCCGCAGAACTGGAGGCTGCCAACTTGAGCCACGCAGCCGCCCAGCGCATCGTCAGGGTGCCCATCTTGTACCACGAAAACTCATCCAGCGCAGAGAGTGCTAGCTCTGCAGCCAACGTGCCCGTCAGCCAGCCCCTCCTGACTTTTCCCCACCCAGTCTATTACTCCCACCCCGTGGTCACATCAGTACCTTTGCTCAGGCCAGTGTGAGATCTGCTACTCCTCCTCATTGGCACCGGGCACCAGGGTAAGGGGGAGCCCTCCGTCCAATCCCCAGGACACTCCCGAAGTGTTTGTAAGTACTGAAGACTGGCAGACCCCAGGCTACAGGGCGGGGGCAGAGTAGATCCAAAAAAAAAAAAAGGACACGAAATAAATGAATAAAAATACAGATTTCTGTTTTGTAAAATAAAACGCGCAGATTTGTGACTTTAAAACATTCAAACTGGTGACGTTCGATTTGCCAAAATATTTATCCATCAATAACTTGTTCTGTTCCCCCCACAACATTTCTCCATTCTCATCTGTTCAGCTAAACGCCGGAAAAAAAAATCTATTTGTATATTTGTTTTTATTCTCAATTTTGTAAATTTTTGTTTGTGAGCCTTTCAACCTCCATCCCCTCCCTGTTATTTATTCACTCCATGTTTTTTGTTTTTTTTTGGTGTCTCCTTCCACACAATGGACTATTTAACTTGAAACAAGACTGTACATTTTTTTAATTGCATATTTTTTTGTTTTCTTTGTAATATAATTATTGGATTGTGCAATACGAACAGGTAGTCGTTTATTGAACCCCCTCGTCAACACAATTGGCTCTGACTGGGTGGAAACGTGAGGGTAAAAAAAAAAATAAAATGTTACAAAAATTATATCCATAAAATTTAAAGTTCAGCTCTCAGAAGCCATTTCTATGTTAAAGTCTGATACCCAGGCAGAGAGAATGGCGCTAAATCCGATACAATGATGTGTATAGTTCAACACTTTGATATAAGGGACAATCAATGATGTAATTTAAGTTATTTTGTAAATGTAAAAGTTTCCTTCAATTGCAAAGGGGGGTGAAGTTTGGGCACCCGAAAACCCGAACACAGACCCTTGTGTATGGCAGATCCCTCAGTCTCCTTTACACAATGCAGTCTCTTTTTTTTTGTAAAAAAACAAACAAAAATCCCAAAACGACAAAATATATTTGTTAAATAAATGTTTGTTGTGAAAACGAAATAAAATACACTTTACTTATTTTGTGTCTGTGTGATCTTCAGTTCTGGGTTGCTACAATATTTCTGCTCACTTTATATATATATATATATATATATATATATATATATATATATTATATATATATATATTATACATCACTTACTAAATATACCTATATTTACTGCATTTGATATATAACAGAAAAAAAAAGAATAGAAGATACATCATATGCATGGATTATTGATAATTTGATAGAACCAAATTAGGGAATGAACTGCAAACATGTTAACTTCTTAAGGGGCCTCATTAAATATCTGTGTGTTTGAAAATAATATATTTTTGGAATGAAAAACATTCTTTTTTTTTCCCCCACCATAGACCTTTTTAACGCACAGAATTCAGTGGTTTTTAAATGCTGGCTTTGAGGTTTTTTATTACTCAACCAAAAATGAAAATGAAGTTCAAGTAATGCTGCTGCTCTAAAGGTTTCGAATAAAATGATATTAGGCGCCACGAATGGTTTGAGACTGGAACCCATTTCACTAACAATCTAAAGGAGCTTTGCAAAACTTTGGATGGAGCTGTTGATTCTTGCAGTTCTGCGTCTGATATGAGACCAAACCATTATCAAATACATGAAGCTCAAGTAGAAATCAGCCAAAATAAATATAAGCAAATGCGTATTTGCATCCATAAACGCTCTAAAATAATATACTGTAAAACAAAAGTGGCCCCAATCTATCCATGGGCCAAGTATACGTGTCCAACAAGGTGTTTATCTATTATTACTGTGCGCTCTGCTACCGTTTATGGGCTGATTGCACCTGTAGGAGAGACAGTGGCTTACATCTAAACACAAAACCAGTCTAAGCAAACTATGTTTCTGCCTTTTGTGTTTCTAGTAGCAAACATTTCATGTTGTGATTTACTGTAAAAATAAAAAAAATAATAATAAAGAGATTATATCGTTTTGAGCTGATAGAAAACCAACCCCTAAAATGATTTGTGTGTGTTTATGTCAAATCCTCTCAAAGCAGGTTCAATGCTTCAGAAAAAGGGAACAGCTCATTTGAAGTTCAGTTTGGAACCAAAACGCTGGCATGCGGCTTTAATGAAAAATAAACAGGTATTCAAAGGCAAATATGTTGTTCCTTGTGTATGATAAAAATACAGGGGATGCTTCCATTGTTTGCAATACTAACTGCCAGAGAAGTCAAAGCCACCTCATTAAATTGTTGTAACAGCAAACACGCTCCAGATTTGAAAGATAGGCTCCCATGTTACCAAATAAAGAGGTGGAAAAAGACTTCTTTATTTGGGGTTTGCGTCCTGCTAAATGTTTCTCGCCTGAGCCAGTCCTTACTAGTGCGAGATTGTTACAAGTACAGAATGTGCTTTGTGTCTTTTTTGGAGTCACTTTGTAACACTGAAACAATTGCTCTGTATTCCAAAATGACATGAACTCTCGGGGTATCACTGTGGCCCCAGGTAATGTATGCGTTTTAGGGTGCTGGTTGGCACAGGAAGACTTAATAATTGCCTTCAATGAAACTGGACTGTCTGTGTGTCTTGTCACCAGCAACATAAACTGCTGCTGCTTGTATTTTGTCTTAATCTGTAGCAGAACAAGCAGGCAATGATATAATAATGATTCCTCATCCCTTTGGCTCATACACAATCTCTTTTTCTCTATATATTTGCCCTGATCTGAGTGAATTCAATACAGCACATAGCGATGCTCGTGTTGTTACTATAATAAAGAGGAATGAGTTTTTTTCCCTGTGTATCAAGCTCCAGATTAATATCTGATTTATCTTTCTGGAATTGAAACATTGTGTTTTTTTCCCCCTGTATTGTGTCGTTCACTGGTGCATTTGCTCAAGCGTCTTTTGCAACATCACCATGAACGATCGCTATAAATCTGGACATAGTTGATTAATTCCAGTATATTTCTGTCGATGTCGCTACCTCTTCCTCTTAAACTTAATATTTTATGAACAGAATTTGCTAACCTGGACGAAATTGAGATTATTCTATCACTTGGTTATTTCCTCTGTGAGTCTATCAGGAGTGGAGCCTGAATTGGAGCTACAATTTTTTGGCACTTGAGATGATATATCCTTAATTACCGATCATATATATATATATATATATATATATATATATATATATATATATATATATATATATATATATAAATAGCCAGATTTAGCTAAAAAAAAAAAAAATAGTTTTCTTTAGATCAAAACAAAACAGTCACTGGGCGCAACTGTTTGTTTTCAAACACGGTTTGGAATTATTTTTAAAAAAGCACTTTGCAACAAATAGCTCTGCTTTATTTATGGTACATCGCCAATGTTGATTTTATAAATTCAGGCATAAATAAAAGGAGAGCAGGGGATGGGGGAGATGTGGGCAAATAGCAAGATGAAAGAAAAGGGGGGCACGAGTCAGATCTCCCAGATTAAAACCACCTGTGTGTTTTCCATGTAAACGCCACGTTCCCTCGAATTAAACAATTAAATAATTAGGTAAACAAAGGGGACACTTTTTGCAACACAAATAAAGATCTCTGAGTTACAGATAGATACAATGCTGGCAAAACAATGGCATTCAGCCTGTGTCATTTGCTAAACAGCTGCCCTCTTCTCAAGCAATGTAATTACAGGCATAGGGACCCTCGTTTGGAAACTGCTGCTGTATTTGTTGAAAAGCCTCTTTATACTGAGCCTGACTATAAAGGCAGTGTTTTTGTAAGTGATAAAATATAGACAGTTGCTGATAGCCATGGATCATATTTTTTTTTTTTACAATTGGGTTTTAAAAGTCTGGATATCCTGCATAACAAGTCTGTGCGCTAAAAGCGCAAATACTTGGCACAATACGCAGGACTTGGCACATGCTGTCATGTACACTACTACATAAAACAGGCAGAGGGAAATTCTAACCAGCGATTGCAAAGTGGTGTATCAGAATGACCTGGGTGTACAGTAGGGGTCACTGAGGGCACCACTGTGCCAGGCATTTACTTTGTTCTCTACAGGTTTGCAACAGAATGAAGTGGCAGGGGGGTTATTGTCCATAAAGGTAAATTTTACTTTGCCATTGCGCTTTATCGCAATCTCCAGTGCCATTAGTGTGGTGGAAGGTGCCACGGGTGTGGCAGAATCCTACCCTTTCAGAGTGAGTGTCTGGCAGCATCTTTCTGCCAGAGTTAAAAAAAAATCACAACGTGCCAATGTCACTCCCTACACTACTGTACAGAGCGCAGTGCCCCAGCGCCTTCAATCTCTTTGATGGAGCCAATTGCGCAAAGTGGCCACGTTTTCTTTGGCAATCTGCTGACAAGTCCTGGGCCACTTGTGTTGATTCGTTTGACTTTGGTTTCTTAAATCTGTGCGTTTGTTTGCAATTAAAAGTTGAAAAAAAAGATGAATTTCTTTCTATAAATCCAATGTTTTCAACCTGACTGTGCAGCTCTCGCTTGGCTGTTTGTAGTCATAACACACATGTATTTCTTTTATTTGATAGTAAATACTTCAGCTCTGTGTATAGACAACAACAGGCTGTAATATATAAACTTTCATCCAGCACATAGGCAGATATATCCACATGTTGTCAAGACTCATCTAAGCTCCAAGCAGGCGCACCCCACTTCTCTCTCTACACTGTTCCCCCAGGATTGGCACCCAGACACCCTGTAAGGTAAGTACTCCCCAAGGGATACATTGGGACTACACTAGACCACCCATTTAACCCGTGCTTTGCTTAAAGTCAGCTTTTTATTATTATAAGGGGGAGAGGAGAATTTAGCTACATACACAAGTTGCCTTGACATAATGGAAAAGAACGTCTTTCTATGTCAGGTGAGGGGGGGTTTTAACTCAAAAGAGAAAAGGCATCGAAAATGCTGTGTGGACAGAATTGCCTAAAAGGGAAGGGGAACCATTGCGTCAAATAGAAAGGCTGCTTAGACCAGTGATAGACTTTCCGCTGCTACTGCTGCTGTTGTTGCACGACATCTTTTTGTAGTTCTGCAAGAGTTGTTGGCACATCTAATAAGCTGATACTATTGGATCCCTATAGCAGGGTCACTGAGGACAATATTTAGGGATATCTAATCTAGTTATGGGCTTCATGGGGCTGTATTAATTAACCCTACACGTGGACGTTCACCCAACACTACAGGGCAACGACCTGCTCTTATATTTTAACCCTTTACACGAGTAACCTGTTAAAGGAGTGGGTCACCTTTAAGTTTACTGCTAGTATGTTATAGAGTGGCCAATCCCAAGCAACTTTTATTATTTATTTATTTTTATAGTTTTTTTCATTATTTGCCTTTTTCTTCTGAGTCTTTCCAGCTTTCAAATGGGGGTCACTGATCCCATCTAAAAACAAATGCTCTGTAAGGCTACATACACATGTATAGTTATTGCTACTTTTTATTACTCATCTCTCTATTCAGGCCTCTCCTATTCGTATCTCAATCTCTTATTCAAATCAACGCACGGTTTGGACCTTAGTAACTAGATGGCTGATATTGCAAACTGGAGAGCTGCTGAATAAAAAGCTAAATAATTAAAAAACCACGACTCTTAAAACAATGAAAACCAATTGCAAATTGTCTCAGACTATCACTCTCTACATCATACTAAAAAATAACTCAAAGGTGAACAACCCATTTAAGGTCTTAGCTCTGTTACCTGCTTTGTGATGTCACTTGTGTCACATGACATGAAAGAAAATTGACAGGTATCAATATAAATGTATCCCATTGTACAATATAAGGCTATTAAAAGGTGTATAATATAATACCTCTTGACCTTTATATGGTAATAAGTTCTTTATACTCCAGAGGAATATATATATATATTATAGAGGTGATGCTTTTCAGGGGGTTCAGGGCTAATATGGGGCTGTATTTGAACAGGAATATGTGGCAAGTGTCTGTACAGTAATCACTTTAGCCTATCGACTCCTAGCAGTGTGCAAACAGAATGAGCAGCCCATTAAGAAACATTAACAGATTGCTGCAGCATAATGCTCCGGTCCCTATTGATCGTAAAATGTCTGTAAAATATTGTTTCAAATGAATCTATTGTTCCACTGCTGTTGTGTCATTTACTGACCTTGGCTTTCTTCTCAAACAGCCAAATGAGGCTTTGATGTCGCTGATCAGATTAACAAATTTTCCCAAATATCACTGCAGGGGGGGAGAGCAGAATAAAGGGGTCAGGGGGGACACGGATCATATTTTCATTTGTCTTTTCCTGTGATTTCCCTAAACAGCTTCCCAGACAGGGGGAAATGCACCCCCCCATCTAACGTTTTACATGAGCCCACCCTAATGTGACCTTTCTGATCAGTGGGCAGTTTTTAGCACCCTGTGGGTGAGGCTGCATTCCCTATCAGTGTATGTATATAAGGAGGGAGGGGGTTACTATTTTCATCACATCTTTATGCACAGCATTTTGGAACATTCCTCTCTTGACAAACAAAAAATAATCATAATCATACTCGCACCAATATTTAATGCAGATAATCAGTGGGAGAAGCAGACACCTACTAGGAGACACACACTCAATCACCCATGTATATACCAGGAAACACTCAAACAAACTAGATTGACACACAGGCTGACACTTTATTTTTTTTTTCTAAACACACAAGCAACCAGAATGACCACATTTAGTTCAGTAGGGCAAAACCATCAATCCCAAATTGGGGCCAGTAAATCTGTCCCAGAAGCAGAAGTCATTGTCCTTGAGTCTGTTTAGCAAGGCCTGGGGTCAGACCTTAATGTGCCTTAAATTATACTAATTATTAGCTGCTCTGCCCCTTTTTCAGGTTAACCCCTTCATCCCAGAATATATATATATACACTATATATATAAAAAGTTCTGGGATGAAGGGGTTAACCTGAAAAAGGGTTATAGAATAGTCTTATTCTATAATGTCACCAATAGACATTTGACTGTCATACCCCACCCATGACTGCTATTAACCCCTTCTCTGCCAGTACTGGGTATAAATGAAGCCCATGGCCCTCTGTGGTGCCCCTCTAACTCTGCTGCCTGCTCTCCTGTGCCAGATCCCTGTTGATAGAGAGCGAGCATCAGATTTTCATCAGAGTTCCATTAAGAGAAACATAGGTTGGAGGGCAGCCCCTGATTGAAACAGTTTAAATTTTAATTGTGTTTTTAATTTGACATATAGTTGCAGAAAGGAATGACACTACAACGCCAAAGGCCGGTCGATTTCCTTAATTTCTCCCAGAGGAATTGATGGGTTTATCAGGCAACTAGATTGGAAAGCCATTAAAGACTCCTCTGGCTGGGGCTGTTAATTGGAACTTGATGGATGGAGGGACTCAGTGGAGGCAATGCTGATCCAATCTTTAGGACTTTGTGTTTTCCAATAAATTACCCAATTCATTTCCCAAGCACAGATTACATAAATTCTACTCCTCCAGGGCTCTGGGTTAAAAAAAAAAAAAAAAAAAAAAAATCTTCTCCCCCCCCCATAATGCCAGATGCCATTTGCACCAAAATATCTTCTGAATGAAAATCGAAATATAATCAACGTTTATACTTAGAAAATTTATTGCAATCATTTTCTCTCGTAATTTCCTTATTCTAAAGTTTGGACATGCCATATATCATAACCCCAGTCAGTGGGGGAAAACTAGGCAAGTAGCATGTGTTTAATATTTAGCAAAGGTTTATTCCAGGATCAAACTTGTTTATGGCTTCATCTGTCATTTACACCCATACACTTTCCCCCAATATAATGGCCCAGCAACAAGCCTATTTCCAACTGCAGCACAAAGGGGAAGGAAAAAGGATCAATTTTTATTAAGGCTGCATGAAATCTCACAGCCCTGGTGCCATGAGGATTAACCCAGTGGCAGTCTCCACACTCAGAGTAAGGGAAATATAGAAACAAGGTACAGAGAGGGAGGCAGGTATCAGGATGCAGGTTATTGGAGACCCATTTTAAGCACATTTTCAATTGGTCTTCATTATTTATATTTTTTTAATTATTTGCCTTACCTTCTGACTTTTACCAGCTTTCAAATGGGGGGGGGGGGGGCATTGATCACATCTTTCTAATCAGGCCCTCTTCTATTCACATTCCAGTCTCTTATTTAAATTGGTGCATGGTTGCTAGGGTAATTTGGACCCTGACAACCAGATTGTTGAAACTGGAGAGATGCTGAATAAAAAGCTGAATAACTCAAAAACCCCAACTAAAAAAATAAAATAAAAACCAATTGCAAATTGTCTCAGAATATCACTCTCATCATACTAAAAATTAACAGCCCCTTTAATTCTCTATTTCTCTTGAAAGCAGAAGTATCTGCTTTCTTTTATTCATTGCACTGTTGGTTCTGACTACATGTACCTTTAAACTATTGCAGCAGAAGTCAGTTTGTCTCAGCCAAGACTCAGTACTTGTACACTTTTGCAGTTCTCCTTCCTTATGGTCTATTAATCACAGCACATACAAGGCACTGTGGGAATTGGAGTTTTGGCTGTAGGGAGCTGACCATGGCTAAATTGTTTGAACTGTATATTTAGTCAGGACCAGCAGTGCACAGAACAGTGCAGGAAAGACATATACTGCTTTCAGAAGCATTTAAATTTACACATAGCTGTAACTTTAATGTACATTGGAAATGTTATCATGCAAAATTATACCTTTAGTCATATACCGTATATACTCGAGTATAAGCCGTCCCGAGTATAAGCCGAGGTACCTAATTTTACCTCAAAAAACTGGGAAAGCTTATTGACTCGAGTATAAGCCGAGGGTGAGAAATGCAGCAGCTTATGGTAAGTTTCAATCTCGTTTTTGGATGACTATTCTTAGGCGCTGGCTACTATTCTAAGCGCCGGCGAATATTCTTAGGCGCCGGCTACTATTCTAAGGTGCCGGCGAATATTCTTAGGTGCCGGCTACTATTCTAAGGCACCGGCGAATATTCTTAGGCGCCGGCTACTATTCTAAGGCGCCGGCGAATATTCTTAGGCGCCAGCGACCGTTTTTGCGCTTGACCCGAGTATAAGCCGAGGTAGAGGTTTTCAGCATATTTTGGGGGCTGAAAAACTCGTCTTATACTCGAGTATATACGGTAATCCCAAATTAGATTCACAGACTGACCCCACATACTGTACAAGCCTGAGTAACTGCCTTTTGGTCCATGGGCAGCAAATTAAGTTTTGTGAAACACAGTGTAGAGTTGAAAAATTAAAAGTACCAGCATAGTATCCGATATTGTCGTTTAATTTACTTCTATTATTGAGCTTTTACTGACTGCGTCGGTAGAGTCCCAGGAGCCCTGGGGTGAAGGATATCCAAATTCCCACTTGCCATTACACCAGGCTGTGCAGGTACAGAACAGGGCCAGAATGGACAGCACGAGTACCAGAGTTTCTCCCAGTGGGTCCTAGCTTAGCTGTTTCTTATTTCTACCATAATTTCTATACAATTTAGAACTGTCACCATCTATTTGTTGCAAGCAGGCCATGGGTGTCAAGCTCTCTGCTTGGCTCTATGTTACCTAACACTGACACCTGTACTAAGGGAATTTCACAGGAAGGGATTCAGTAAATTTCAATGTTCCTGTATGAAGGAACTTTCACAACAGGCCTAGTTTTATCCACACACTCTTTGCACAATGGTAAAACTGCCAGTCTTCACTGTCTGTGTCCTGCTGACACTTAGATATTGGATCAGTTTGCACTGAGAATGGAGGGAGAATTCAGCTCTGCGTCTTGGATTACACCACTCCACCTCCCATCCTGGTTCCTTGAACTCCTAAATATTTCAGGACATCTCAGAGGAAGTGGGGCTAGTGTAGTATACACCTGGCATGGGGAGTTGCCTTGCATATTTGTCTGCTCCTTGGCAGCACCGCGCTCTGTGAGTTATGTGGATTGTCACACGTCTATTAAGTTGGTTGTACCATTTTCCAGTAAGAAAAAGGAAGGTGCCATTGCATGAGAGTTCAAAGCCTTGCAGAATCAGTATCAGTATGTAGGGCAGTGATCCCCAACCAGTAGCTCGTGAGCAACATGTCGCTTTCCAACCCCTTGGATGTTGCTCTCAGTGTCCTCAAAGCAGGTGCTTATTTTTGAATTCCAAGCTTGAAAAGCAAGTTAAAATCACATAAAAACTAAGTATAGTGCCAAGTAGAGACTCTTGTAGGCTGCCAGTCCACATAGGGGCTACCAAATAGCCAATCATAGCCGTTGTCTGGCACCCCAAGGGACTTTTTCATGCTTGTGTTGCTCCCCAACTCTTTTTAAATTTTAATGTGTTTAAAAAGGTTGGGGACCCCTGATGTAGGGGCTCAGAGATGTCTTTAGGATAGTCTAAAAAAGGGTGCCTCAATATTGGGAATCATAAAGAAAGAGCTGCAGGAATAATGTGATGGGTACTTCATATATTGTATGCTGACATTGACTATACAAGTAGCACAGCAGAAACTTTTGGTAGCAGGGATAATAGCACTGCAGCACTACAAGTAGCAAATCTATAATACTAGTTGGGGAACCAATACTGAGAATCTTCCACCCCTTCAGTTGTTGGTGTACAGTTCTCAGCATTCACTATGGCCAGAACAGGTCACAGAGAACCTGTTTGCTTGAATCTTGAAAGCTAGCCACACTACTTTTTTACTTATTTTCTATATGAATTGAATTATCATTGGCCTGTGTATGAATACTTCTCCTCCTGGGAGTAACCCCAGCACAACTGATTGGCTAAAATAAAAAAACTGTCCCAACTAATCATATGGTATTGTACTGGAGATCCAGTCATTTAACCAACAGACAAAACATCAAACCTATTGGTCTCCAGCTTCACTTTGGATCACAATTGACTATGGCTATAAGTTAAAGTTTAAGTTATTAAAAATCTGTTCACCTTAGGTCACAGCCACCTTGATTTAGCAGTTTTAAGCTCCTTTCCCCAAAGCTGCACACAGGAATTGCTGTAATTATTTCAATTTTATATGAGTATATCTGTTACAAATTCACTACAGCCAATGTTTGTCAGGAACTTTTTGGCATATTTATGGAGGCCTGAAGGCTCTCATTGTTGTGTTATTAATATTCATTCAAGAGGTGACCAATCCAAAGCCTTCAAACTTTGTGAATGTTTTCTTGGTAAATGTAATATAATAACTGTTATAATAAACCAACAGGGTGATGCACTAATGAGCATTTTTAGTAGCAGATAGATTCTCAAACGTGGTTGATCCATATGGTGCCAAGTTTCCACCACTGGGTTTATCCAATTATAGTAGGGAGAGATGGTGCCTATAGTAGCACTGGGATAATAGTATCTGGGAAATGACTATGGCTGTGGGATAGCAGGTATAGTAGGGAGAGATGGTGCCTATAGTAAAAGTGGGATAATAGTCTCTGGGAAGGGAGTGTGACTGTGGGATAGCAGGTATAGTAGGGAGAGATGGTGCCTATAGTAACAGTGGATAATAGTCTCTGGGAAGGGAGTGTGACTGTGGGATAGCAGGTATAGTAGGGAGAGATGGTGCCTATAGTAACAGTGGGATAATAGTCTCTGGGAAGGGAGTGTGACTGTGGGATAGCAGGTATAGTAGAGAGATATGGTGTCTATAGTAACAGTGGGATAATAGTTTCTGGGAAGAGAGTGTGACTGTGGGATAGCAGGTATAGTAGGGAGATATGGTGCCTATAGTAACAGTGGGATAATAGTCTCTGGGAAGGGAGTATGACTGTGGGATAGCAGGTATAGTAGGGAGAGATGGTGCCTATAGTAACAGTGGGATAATAGTCTCTGGGAAGGGAGTGTGACTGTGGGATAGCAGGTATAGTAGGGAGAGATGGTGCCTATAGTAACAGTGGGATAATAGTCTCTGGGAAGGGAGTGTGACTGTGGGATAGCAGGTATAGTAGGGAGAGATGGTGTCTATAGTAACAGTGGATAATAGTCTCTGGGAAGGGACTGTGACTGTGGGATAGCAGGTATAGTAGGGAGAGATGGTGTCTATAGTAACAGTGGGATAATAGTCTCTGGGAAGAGAGTGTGACTGTGGGATAGCAGGTATAGTAGGGAGAGATGGTGCCTATAGTAACAGTGGGATAATAGTCTCTGGGAAGGGAGTATGACTGTGGGATAGCAGGTATAGTAGTGAGAGAGAGAGAAATGACGGTGGCTAAAAGTATGGTGGAGGAAGAACAGTCTCTGTATTAATGCTGCCCTCTTAGGACCACAAACTGAGAGCTGTAGTTAAACCAGAGCTGAAGGACCATAGGTTAACCAGTTGTTTTTTATATAAATAACAGGCAATGTCTGTTTGACCCTGTTGGCGAGGGTGCATATGGAAGAGGGACCAGACATTGATTTGTGAAGTTTTCCTACTTAAAGAGTTGGAAATCCTGCCGAAAGGTCTTTGAGACACTCTGCTCAGCTGACAGATGTGCTCATTTAACAAGCTGAAGCTGAAATGGGTGTATAAAATCTCCCCATTTAGCTGTGACAGAGGAGATTTCACGGCTTGTCTACAGAGGTTGTAAATTTAGTCCCCAACTGTGCTGCAGTCAAGTTGCCCAATATATTCAGTCACGGTGGGCAGAGGCCCCCTGCTCTTAGCATATGCCTCTTTCTAATGGTCGCACTGAGTATGGCTGACTGGAGAGAAGGAAACCCTGCTCCAAGGATGACCCTACTTGCCCTTTAAATATATACGTCCTAGGTTAAAGAAGCTCTGTCAAAGCTACACGACACCCAATGGTATATATACATGCATATATGCATACAATGGGGAAGAGGATGCTTTAAGCTTAACACGGTGCAATTTAACACAAAGGGATATGATAATTATAATAATGGCAGACCCTGTGTTTGCTGGAGGGTCCATTACTACAGAATGTCCAATGGTGTTCCTTCTCAATATGGTGAATCCAATACATGTATACAAATATCATCCTAAGAATGAAACATCTGTTTATATATACCAATGACGGCACATCCTCAATGAATAGCAGTGAGTGGCATTAGGTCTGGCAGAACATTTTGGGCTTTATTACTAAATCCTTCCACCTCTCTTTTGGGTGAAATCGGTCAAATTGAGCATCTGATTCAGAGCATGCACAGCATATCTTGAGATGTGTAAGATGACATACCATGATTCTGAATACTCAGTCCCATAAATTTGGCCAAATTTGAATATTTAAATTTGTGAAAAAAGACTGTCACCTTCAATGCTTTAAATGGGCTGGTCATCTTTAAATTCACTTTTAGTATGACGTAGAGAGCGATATACTGAGACTATTTGCATTGCATTTGGTTTTCATTTTTTATTATTTGTGGTTTTTGAGTTATTTAACATTTAGTCAGCAGCTCTCCAGTTTGCAATTCCTGGTTTCTAGAGTCCAAATTACCCTAGCAACCATGCGTTAATTTGAATAAGAGACTGAAATATGAGCAGGAGAGGCCTGAATAGAAAGAAGAGTAACACAAAGTAGCAATATAAAACATTTGTAGCCTAACAGAGTACTGTTTTTTTATACGGGGTCAGTGACCCCCATTTGAAAGCTGGAAAGAGTCAGAAGAAGATGACAAACATTTCAAAAAACTATAAAAAAAAAAAATGAAGGCCAGTTGAAAAGTTGCTTAGAATTAGCCAAGAAGAATAGAAAGAAGAGTAACACAAAGTAGCAATATAAAACATTTGTAGCCTAACAGAGTACTGTTTTTTATACGGGGTCAGTGACCCCCATTTGAAAGCTGGAAAGAGTCAGAAGAAGATGACAAACATTTCAAAAAACTATAAAAAAAAAAAATGAAGGCCAGTTGAAAAGTTGCTTAGAATTAGCCATTCTATAACATACTAAAAGTTATCTTAAAGGTGAAACGCCCCTAAGTCATGTGAATTTTAGGGTTTGGATTTGGTTCGGCTGAATTTGAAGCATTTTTATTCTCTTCACTTCCTGTTCTGCAGAACTGGTAACAAAAAGTGTTACTTTGTAGCTTGTTGTCCCATGTGCAAGCTGGCTATGTACAGTAGATAGGAAACTCATTTTCCCATTGACCAGAAGAGGCGAGATTAGATTCGTTAAAGCTTTCTTGTACTCAGCCTTTGAAGAATTATGGTATTAATGTGAGCCCCTGTGGGCTGGGCCTTGAATAATTTCTCTGTTACTATAATTATGGTTAGAATGGAAGACTGACAATGATCTGTAGGCATTAAGGGCTTAAATCTCCAGTATTCCAAAGGGTCGGTGACTGCACCAGCCCACAGCTCCCCCTGTCCCCCCTATCTCCAGGCTGTGCGAGACTGCAACATGGTGCTTTTAATTCTCTATTCTATGTTAATGGCTCGCTGCAGGATTGACAAGTAATTGATACAAAGACTTTATCGCACTTTTAATTAGTTTAACGCTTCATCCTGACAGCACAGATACAGGGCAACAGCGTTTGTCAAATTTTTCTTTATCCTCTTACTGCCATGGGGGTCGGTCATTTAATTACCCATCATTATATCACACTATGAAGTGGCAGTGGCAGTGAATGAGCAATAAAAGGAGGAAGGCAGAGGATCCAACTACACAGCACAGATACAGATATGCTGAATTTGATGAGTGATAATGGCCAATTGGCCTCCCAGTTCTACCCTGCTTAACAAACCTACCATAAAAATCATTATCTTTAATTTATAAAGCTTCACTCTGTTCCTCCTCTTATAACCTAAGGCTACCATCACACAGGAGCGACTTCACAGCCTTGATTAAAGGCAGTGGGAAGTTTCCAAAAGTGTGATAAATTGCCCTCTATGGAGAAAGGCATATGGGGAAGGCACAGCTGCAGTGTTTATTAGTGAATGGCATGGGCTCAGCCCTTCTTGACAAATCATGTAGTTTGGCTATAATATATAGCCAGTAACATTCAGACTACACTAGTAAGCCACACTGTCTGATAGCACAATTAGTTGTTTTACTTTTTTAAATATATCAACCAATCACAATGAGCCTGTCAAGATGCCAAGTATGGTATTCAGCTGGCCTATGAAAGGGGTGGTTCAACGCTAAGTTAACTTTTAATATGTTATAGAATGGCCAATTCTCAGCAACTTTTCAATTGGTCTTCATTATTTATTTATTTATTTTTAGTTTTTGAATTATTTGCCTTCTTTTTCTGACTCTTTCCAGCTTTTAAATGGGGGCCACTGACCGCATCTAAAAACAAATGCTCTGTAAGGCTACACATTTATTGTTATTGCTACTTTTTTATTACTCATCTCTCTTTTCTGGCCCTCTCCTATTCATATTCCAGTCTCTTATTCGAAACAATGCATGGTTGCTAGGGTAATTTGGAGCCTGGCAACCAGACTGCTGAAATTGGAGAGCTGCTGAATAAAAAGCCAAATAACTCATAAACCACAAATAGTAAAAAATGAAAAGCAAATGCAAATTGTCTCAGAATATCACTCTCTACATCATACTAAAATTAATTTAAAGGTAAACAACCCTGTTAACTAATTATCTTAGTTGTGATCCTAAGATTACACAAAGAAGTGCCTTATTGTATAGCTACCATCTTGCTTGCATGGGTGGAGGTATTCTTCATAGATTTCAACAGAACAGCACCTAATGGTAAAAAAGAGAACAGCTGCTGTTGATTTTTATGGGGACTTTAGAAGCTCAGTCATCCCCTCTCCTTTGCATGAAGAGCAGGTCCTATGGATATAATATAATATATAATAAATTATCCCCGGGGAGCTAAACAATGTCTTTTGTGACCCCATCATTATGATATTTCGAGGAGTACTGTAGGCTGTAAATGCAGCCAGTAAAAAATTGCCTGGTCTGCCTCTGAAAGTAAGTGAATTATATCATTAACTGGGGAGAAACCTGTTTTGGAGACAGAGGTGTCTGACATTGTCAGAACTCATAAAGATATAAACAGATCTTTACATTTCTTAAGTGGGAACTGCTAATAACGGCCCAAGACTGAAGGAAACTGGCCAGCAGTGTGTGGTGGAGGCCAGGAGGGTGCAGACTGGATATTGGCAGTATTTCTTGTTTTGGGTTTAAAGATTGGTAAAAGTTGCATTTTTTGTATTTATGGTTTATACAAAGATCCTCCCTTTTCTTGTGGACGTGCTTATTTACACACATACAAGCACAGGTTATCTGCTCGACCATCTCTTCCACTGTGCAAACTATCCCCTTTGTTTCATGTGCATGTAGCACCTTCTTGGAACATACTTGTATTAGTCTGTTTTGTAACTGGTTTACCATGCTTACCCATACATGCCAGGCTTGGTTCAGCATCTGTTCATCTTTCATTGGTGGACAGGGACTGGTACAAGTAAAAAAAATTCTTGGTGGCCAGACCCCCCAGTTAAAAAAAAACCATTTGTGGCCAAGTCCCCCCAAGTTAAAAAAAATCAGCTGCCAGGGCCCCCCAAGTTA
The DNA here is from genome assembly GCA_038501925.1 of Xenopus petersii. Classification (NCBI taxonomy): domain Eukaryota; kingdom Metazoa; phylum Chordata; class Amphibia; order Anura; family Pipidae; genus Xenopus; species Xenopus petersii. The sequence continues at coordinate 127,385,561 of CM076684.1, forward strand.
AAAAAACAAATCAGCTGCCAGGGCCACCAAGTTAAAAAAAAAAAACTAGTGGCCAAAGGTTTTAAAAAAAATATTTTGGTGGTCGGCATGGCTCCTACTACAGCTCGACCCGGTGGCCATGGCTGGGGTAGATTAAACCCTGGCAACCAGATAGCTGTTTAAATGTCAAACTAAAGATCTGCAGAACAAAAAGCTAATCATTCAAAAATTTCAAAAGTTTAAAAAAATATTTTGGTGTTCGGCATGGCTTGGCTCCTACTTCAGCTCAACTCGGCTCCTTCTTCAGCGCAACTTGACTCCTACTTCGGCTCAACTCGACTCCTACTTCAGCGCAACTCTGCTCCTACTTCAGCGCAATTCGGCTCCTACTTCAGCAGTTGAAGGGGACCCCCACTAATCCAGGAAACGCAGCACGGCCAGGCAATTGCCCCCCCCAGTGTCCCCCTGATGGTGGCCCTGGCTGGGGTAGATGAACCCTGGCAACCAGATAGCTGTTTAAATGTCAAACTAAAGAGCTGCAGAACAAAAAGCTAATCATTCAAAAATTGCAAAATATACTAAATGAATTGCAATGTCAGAATATCACTGTGTACATCATATTAAAAGTTAATTTAAAGATGAACCACCCCCCTCAAATGCACCTAATAAAGCACAGTATGCAAAGTTCTGCACAAGGCATTGCCCATATAGGAAAATAAGGTGGATGTAAACACTGCTTATGAATAGGGTATGCTGTCCCTTTAAGAATAAAGATTTTTGGATGGAAACATTATCACTGCCAGAATGACACAATATACTCCACACTTATTGCTGATCTCCAGCTCACATTTTGTTAGACTGCTACGCACTTGCGGCTTTCTCCCACTTCGTCTCTGCTGCATCTGACGTCTGCCTGGCGGATGGTAACCAGATCAATAAATGGACTCCTTAATTCCCTGTGTGTCTGTACATACCGAACACTGTTGGGCATCAACTGCAGCACAATGAGTCTTGACGTGTTACAATTTACATTTACACTGAATGCATATTTACTTTCTTTAGGCAAAACTTTATTTTTGGATTTGTATTCTCTTTAAAGGGAAAGCTTAACTTAAAATGAACTTGTTTTATTTTTTTGTTGTTTTTATTTTTTTATATTTTGGGTTGAGCAGCTGTCAGGTTTGGAATTTAACACCATCCTGGTTGCTAAGGCTAAATTTACCCTAGCTACCAGGCATCTGTTGGGAAGTCAAAATGAAAGAGGGCCCAAGTACAAATATGAGCAACAGAATAGGAAGGCTAATAAATGAAGACGAATAAAAAAGTTTTGTAGGATAGTTTTATCCAGGGTCTTCTTCATGGGAGGTACAGGTTGGAATCCAGGATTCGGTTTGGGATTCGGCCAGGATTCTGCCTTTTTCAGCAGGATAGTAATGAAAAGAAAGGAAAAAGAAATGACCCTTTGTATTGCACCTTCCCATCCATACGTTGTGAACAAACAAATGAAGTGTTGATTAAAACTTAACTTTTAATGTAACCATTAAAATAAGTCTAGAAAGCAACATTAAAATGTTGGTTAGGCAGGAGGCTGATTGACTAATAAGCCAGGGGTAGGTGGGATGAGGTCACCTGAGAGTGACTGTTGGTTGGAGCGAAACACACAGTACTAGCGATTATTAAACAATTAATGTTATTAAGAAAATATCGATTCCCACATGCCACCCCTTCTCCCACCTTCGGATTCCTCCCTTCAGGTCTGCAGTCACCCCGCAGGGTGATTGATACGTCGAGGCCTAAGTATAGCCTTAGTGGCAGGTGAGTATGAATTGTATTGGTACGTTCGTTCGCCCCACGGATCTCCGATGGCCAACCCCTTCACCCTCAAGAAGTACCCTCCCAATCCGTTATTCCCAGGCTGTGATAATTGTCCCTATCCGGCGCCTGCCTAGCCAGAAACTAAAATTGCGCCTGACGCGCGTTTCGCCCGTTCTGTCACGGGCTTTGTCAAAGGCATCTAGGGACAATTATCACAGCCCGTTCTGTCACGGGCTTTGTCAAAGGCATCTAGGGACAATTATCACAGCCTGGGAATAACGGATTGGGAGGGTACTTCTTGAGGGTGAAGGGGTTGGCCATCGGAGATCCGTGGGGCGAACGAACGTACCAATACAATTCATACTCACCTGCCACTAAGGCTATACTTAGGCCTCGACGTATCAATCACCCTGCGGGGTGACTGCAGACCTGAAGGGAGGAATCCGAAGGTGGGAGAAGGGGTGGCATGTGGGAATCGATATTTTCTTAATAACATTAATTGTTTAATAATCGCTAGTACTGTGTGTTTCGCTCCAACCAACAGTCACTCTCAGGTGACCTCATCCCACCTACCCCTGGCTTATTAGTCAATCAGCCTCCTGCCTAACCAACATTTTAATGTTGCTTTCTAGACTTATTTTAATGGTTACATTAAAAGTTAAGTTTTAATCAACACTTCATTTGTTTGTTCACAACGTATGGATGGGAAGGTGCAATACAAAGGGTCATTTCTTTTTCCTTTCTTTTCATTACTAACCTATATCTGACCTTGCACACCATCTTTCATTTTGGATGATTGGTGCTCCCCAACTCTACACCTATTACTTTTTCAGCAGGATTTGGATTCAGCCGAATTCTTCTACCCGGCCGAACCGAATCTGAATCTGCAAATTAGGTTTGGGATGGAAATTGTGTGACTTTTGTCAGAAAACAAGGAAGTAAAAAATGTTTTCCCCTTCAGATTCGTTTTGGTAGTCGGACGAATCTTTAGTGAAGGATTCGGGGGTTCGGCCGAATCCAAAATAGTGGATTGGTGGCATCCCTACTAAGTAGTATTTCCTCCATGTACCCTGTGTCCACCTATAACATTCTATGGGTCTGGCCACACGGGCAGATTTGAGGAGATTAGTCACCATGCGTCAAATCTCCTCTTCTTCGCGGCGACTTATCTCCCTGATCTGTCTTCCCCTGCCTTCCGCCGGCTAAAATGAAAATCACCTGGGGGCAGGCACACGGAGCGTTTTGTTTCCCGAAGTCGGTCGAAGTTTCCTCGTGAGGCAATTACAGGCGACTTCGGAAAATGAAGCGCTGCGTGTGCCTGCCCCCAGGCGATTTTCATTTTAACCGTCGGAAGGCAGGGGAAGACAGACCTGGGAGATAAGTGGCCGCGAAGAAGAGGAGATTTGTCACCTTGCGACTAATCTCCCGAATCTGCCCGAGTGGCCAGACCCTAAAAGTTCGTTTAAAGATGAAAGTAAGACCAATAGAAATTTATTACTGCCTATTGAATACTACAATCCCCTTAATTACGATAAAATATTGCAGATAGGTGGTGCTGTTGCTATACTAAGGGCTGAATTTTTTTTTTCAAATTAACCTTGGCTTAGACAAACAATATGGCAGCTCCTACATGTAAAAATGTAAAAACGCATAGAAGGAAAGCTTTGTAAATGTAATAAGAGGGGAAAATGCCCTCCCTTCCCTGACCTAAAACCAGCCCAAGCTTTGTGTTTTGTTTTTCGCTATAATTATCTTCTATCGATCTATCATCTTAATAGGAAATAAGATTTATGATAGTAAAGGGATGGATAGACATGTGGCTTTTTTTTAAGCTTGATCAAAAATACATGCAAGGGTGTATCAGGGGAATTGCAAAGGATCCCCAAGTGTCTATATTGTGTCTATGATATTTTGTAGAGCTTCCTTTCCTTTTAAATAAATAGTATTATAATGACAATGAGTGTTCTTAAATAGCAGATAATATCAAACCCACATGTGGGTGAGTCTATTTGTGTGCCTGGGTGTTAATATAAGTATATACAGGGACTGAAGGACATATTCCCAAATAGTTTTTCAATGCGGGGTCTCCCCGGGTTAATGACCTGACATCATGATAAAAGCTGACCATTTGTAATGTGTCTGGACTGTGGTAGGGAGCCCTGAAAAGGTTAATGTGCTGATAGAGGAGATATTTTACCCTGCACCTGCCCCGCACCCTGACATAGAAAGAGGGACTGTGGAGAACAAAGGGCAACATGCTAAAGGGAGAGAAGGGGAAAGTGGCTTGTAGAAAGGGAGGAAGATAGAATGATGGAAATTAACGATAAAGAGATCTGATTTTGCTCCAGTAACACTAACAATACTTAAAAATCAGTATATTTACAGTGTTTGTTTACTTTATGACAAATTTGTTAGCAATTCATTTCAATGCATGGGACATGACTGCGCAAAAACCAATGCAGTCTGCAGCATGCACTTAAATTAAGTTAATACATTTTATTTAGCATACAGATAAAGAATCAGGCCCCCTTGACCATTTCAATACACCCTTTGTAACCCCAGATATTGCCTTGCCTATCTGCAAAAAAACTAGGGATGCACCGAATCCACTATTTTGTATTCGGCCGAAACCCCCAAATCCTTGGCGAAAGATTCGGCCGAATACCGAACAGAATCCGAACCCTAATTTGCATAGTCAGAACAACTTCCTTGTTTTGTGACAAAAAGCCATGCAATTTTCCTCCCTGCCTCTAATTTGCATATGTACATTAGGATTCGGATTTGGTTCGGCCAGGCAGAAGGATTCAGACGAATCTGAATCCTGCTGAAAAAGGCCGAATCCCAAACCGAATCCTGGATTCGATGCATCCCTAAAAAAAACTAGTATAATATGGCCCAGTCTTCTTGTTCATACTAGTAGCTGTTTGTGAACCCAGAAAAGTTGCATATGGTATTGGCTGTCTTTGCAGAAATGAGTAATTTGCCATTTAAAGGAACAGTAACGCTGAAAAAAACCTAAAGTGTATTAAAGGAATGACAATATAATGTACTGCACTGGTACAACTGGTGTGTTTGCTTCAGAAACTCAATAGTTAATGTAAACAAGCTGCTGTGTAGCCATGGGGGCAGCCCTTTAAAGCTGAAAAAGGAGAAAAGGCACAGGATACACAGCAGATAACAGATAAGCTCTGTAGTATACAATGGGATTCTTCAGAACGAATCTGCTATCTACTGTATATCCTGTGTTTGAATGGCTGCCCCCATGGCTACACAGCAGTTTGTTTATATAAACTATAGTAGTGTTTCTGAAGCAAACACACGTTTTACCAGTGCAGGGCAAAAATACATTATATTGTTGTTCCTTTTGTTCATTTTTTTGTTGTTCATTTTTTGGTGTTACTGTTCCTTTAAGTAACTTTTTTTGTGATATAAACAATTTGCAATTGGCTTTCATTTTGTTCTTATTGCTGTTTTTTGAATTAGTTTTTTTTTCTCGTTCAGCAACTCTCCAGTTTGGTACTGCAGCAGCTATCTGGTTGCAAGGGTCAAATTTACCATAGCAACTAGGCAGTCAATTGAATGAGAGACTACAAGATGAATAGGAGAGGAACTTCATAAAAGTATACGTGATAAAAAGTAACAATGACAATAAAACGGTAGCCTCACAGGGCAATAGTTTTTCAGGGGCTGCCATATTGCTTGTCTAGGATAAAATGAGCAATGAAAAGCAAAAATAACCGCCCCAGTGCTCTCAGATGGCACTGCTTGTATAGTTGTCTGTGTATTGTTTGTTTATGGCAAGTCTGGCTAACATGTAAATAGAAGTAATGTTCTGTGCATGCAAAAAGCTGTACCCTCATACTTATTGTTCTGTTTAAATGGATTGTTCACATTCAAACACGTTTTCCAGTTCAGTTGGTTTCAGATAGTTCACCAGAAATAAAGACTTTCCATTTTCTATTTGTGACCGTTTTTCTAATATTGAAGTGTACAATTTAATTTTTCACTTTCGAAAGCAGCTCGGGGGGGGTCGCCGACCCTTTAACTGTTCTAAATTGATACATTGAGTTGATACATTTTTTTAATCTTTGCCCCTGCTGAGCTGAATTCTTCAGTTTGATTAAAGGCAGCTGTTAGAATTGATACAATAGTTGCTAAAATTCCGCAGATACTGCTGAGTAATGGATCAACTCAATGTATCAACTAAATGTAGCAAATTGCTCCTGGATCACTGAGCTGCCAGACTGAGACACCAGAGACAGGAACGTTAAATTTTAAAGGGGTGGTTCACCTTTAAGGTAACTTTTATTATGTTATAGAACGGCTAATTCTAAGCAACTTTTCAATTTGTTTTCCTTATTTATATTTTATAGCTTTATAGTCATTTGCCTTTTTCTTCTGACTTTCAAATGGACGTCGCTGACGCCCATCTAAAAAACAAATGCTCTGTAAAGCTACACATTTATTGTTATTGTTACTTTTTATTACTGCTCCTTCTATTCCGGCCTCTCCTATTCATATTCCAGTCTCTTATTCAAATCAATGCATGGTTGCTAGGGTAATTTGGACCCTAGTTACTAGATCGGTTAAGATGCAAATTGAAGAGCTGCTGAACAAAAAGCTAAATAAATCAAAAACCTTCAATAATAAAAAATTAAAACAAACTGCAAATTGTCTCAGAATATAAATCTCTACATCATGCTAAAAGTTATCTATAATTTGAACAACCCCTTTAAAATTCAATTTTGTGAAAACTGTAAAAAAACTAAGAGATGCAAAGCAATTGAAAAAAGTTGTTGTTAATGGTGAATAATCTGAAAACAACTGAACTGGAAAAAAGTGTTTTTAATCCATTTAAGGGAAAATTAGCCCAATTTATATACATGGTACATTTTCCCTTTAAAATGTATTGTAGTGGGGCCTAGAAATAGCTGAGCACTGCCAAGAGATAGGGTGTAGCAGATCAATAAACCATTTCCACTGAATGTAGTGATGCCCCATGAATCTTTCCTTTTCCTCCCCAATAAACATGACAGGTAACATGATGAGGCCGCCTTGTCTGGGATGGGGGCTGGGGGGGCATCACAGAACTGCTGGGTTTGGCCCATCCTTCAGGAGCGACTCTTCATGTCATACATAGTCTTGTCTCAGGTTCCAGGCGCCAGTCTCATATCTCTCATCTGTCCCAATACTCATACCTAGGCAGGCAGTGGGTGGGGTTGGAGGAGGGGCTGAGTGGGTTAGGTGGGGGCATATTTAGGGGTAATTGGGAAGAAGTAAGGAACCTAGGAGATTAATGAGCCACTGAAAGCTCTGTAATCCATATTTTTGTTATATTATATCGGCCAGTTTAAAGGTATCGACCTCTTCAACCAGACTTCTCTTTCCAGGACTATTAAAGTAACTTATACACAAACCTGACAGTCAGACAGTCTGGAGAGGACGAGAGAGCAAGTTGTGCCCAGTCATCAAACTGCAAACTTTTCCCTTTCCCCCCTGCTCTGTCAGTAACCACATCCACCCCGACAAGCAGAATGTCCCTTCCTTCATAATGAGCAGCAGAGGAAGTGCAAATGTTACAGCATTGATACATTGGTCACTTAAACTTCCACTTCTTACCAGTTTTGGCTTAAAGGGGTGGTTCACCTTCATGTTAACATTTAGTATGTTACATAATGGCTAATTCTAAGCAACTTTTCCATTGGTCTTCATTGTTTTAATCATTTGCCTTCTTCTTCTGACTCTTTTCCAGCTTTCGAATGGGAGTCACCGACCCCATCTAAAAACAAATGCTCTGTAAGACTACAAATGTATTGTTTTTATTACTTTTAATGACTCATCTTTCTATTCAAGTCTCTCATATACATATTCCAGTCTCTTAATCAAATCAGGGCATGGTTGCTAGGGTAATGTGGACCCTAGCAACCGGGTTGCTGAAATCGTAAACTGGAGAGCTGCTGAATAAAAAGCTAAATAACTCAAAAGCCACACATAATAAAAAATGGAAACCAATAGCAAAATGATTCACTTGATAAAGGGTATTGAACCCAAAACATGTTGTGTTTACCACTGCCTGGAATAAAAAGTTGTTTGCAGTAATACTGCTGGAGTTCCTCTTCCTTCTCCTATAATTGGATCATTTGCAGCAGTTGCAGCAAAGAGCAACTATTAGGAATTGGACACATATCATTTGGAAAAGCTGTGCTGACCACCATCCCCATCTTCTATTTGGGCAATAGCAAATATTCTCAGAATATCACTCTCTACATCATACTAAAAGTTAACTCAAAGGAGAACAACCCCTTTAATGAATGGGGTTATCTAAAAACTGGTGCAAACTTTGTGATATGCATTACATTACCCCCCTAGGATGTTTGCATGCAGTACAAAACATATCTTTTAGAACTATTTGGAAACAGGAGCTGCCATACTGCATGCCTCAGATGAGGCACTGACCATAGTGGTTGAAATATTTTTCCGGTGGAAAAAAAATATGGAAGCCCATATACTGTATGTATATATATATATATATATATATATATATATATATATATATATATATATATATATATATATATAATCACTGAGCTAGGTTGTACCTTTGAGCAGTGGATGCTGGGATCTATAACCTGAGGGAGCCCAGAAGGATGCAAAGATGAATCCTGGGACTTGTAGTTCATTGGTGACATGAAAGCCTCAGATTGAGTATCCCTGATAACAGCACTGCCTTCGCACAGTCAAGAATCTACACAGCCTTGCTAAGAGTATTGGTGGTTTGGCCAAAACCCAGGGGTCTGTGGAACAACATTGAATATGTTTTATAAATCAACCTGCAGTTCTCTTGTAACTCCAGGAATCCCCATACAGCCCATATCTGTCAGAAGTTCAGCAACAGTTGGATCCTGCACATTACACTGCTTCCCTGTTGGGTACTAGCCAGCATTCACTGTGGTGGCCAAGCATGCATAAGGGTTCTGATGGGTATGCCACTGCCATGACTACTAGGGAGCTACAGGTTGTAGACCATTCATTCTGTTTCCAGCATTTCTGCAATGCCCAGTCAGTGATCTGGCAGTAACTGTGTGAACTAAGCAGCCTCTCTGTATAGTCACTATGCCTGGTTAGTCTGTGTCTCCCCCCAAAGCCCCCTAGCAGCTGCTGCACATCAAGCAGCAAATCCTCTTTTCTATGCTTTCTCCCTGCTTCTCTCTGCTTTCTCCCTGCAGTGGGAGTGGGACTCCACACATTCCCCTACCATCTACCCTCTACCTCCTATGGAGGACAGGTGCCAGGGGCCCAGGGGGACTGTGGGGTTTTAGTGCAATTTCATTTTTTTTCCCTGCTGCACAGAGGAGCTTATGATTGGTCCTATGGAACTGAGAGTCTCATGCAAATGTGGCCACGCCAGCAGGCAGTCTGGAGATCAGAAGGGACTTGGGCTGTGTGAGGGGAGGGCAGCAGTCTGTTTGAGCAAACTGGAAGCAAAGGCACCCCAATTCAATAATAATAATAACAATAACAATAATAATAAATATCAGCACCCCCTCCTTCTACTCTGCTCCCCCTCACCTTCCCAGTGAGGCTCCACCATCCTCATCCTCTATCTCTCCTTCCTCTGCACTCAGGATGAGCACCAAAGAAGAGCCCACCAAGCCCACCCCAGGCACCCTCTCCAGCTTCACCATCCAGTCCATCCTGCAGGGCACCACATCGGACAGAGGGCGAAACGTTGCCAGGGTTTATACCAGGGAAACCATCTCCTGCCAGCAGTCAAGCCCCAGCACATCTTCAGATGACGAGGAACAAGACGAATCCTGGACGGTGTACGGTTGTAACTGCCCCGACCCCGGGGATAAGGATTCCAAGGGCCAAGCCCCCAACCCCTGCGGTGCCCACAGGTGCCCTAGTAAGTACCCACTATACTCAAACATCATTATTACCCGGCCTGTGTGCAACTGATGTCACCAGCCATCTAGTTATACAGATAATATTTACTAGACTTTCTTCTGAATTTATGAATAATCCCAGCAGTTCTGGCCGAGAAAGAGAGAGATTCAGTAATTGCTGGGTTGTCTGTGCGAGGTTTTGCTCAGCGCTGCCTCTGCTCCCTAAATTAAATAATTGATATTAGTCGATCATGTCCTTCAGTCATTTTTTTCTCTAAATGATATTTGACTATAGGACCGGGAAGTATTTAGTAAAAAAAAAAAAAAAAAAAAGTCATTAAACGATTGAAGAATAAATGGTCTGTCATTTTGGGAAGCCTTTTTTTTTTTTTTTTTGTTAAACGTACTGATTTATTATTGGGAAGAATTGATTTTTTTTTTTTTTTGTTATATCCTTGAAAAAAAAATACAATACGAATTCACAGAACCAGATATGACAAAGATTTATCCTCGAATTTATTATTCATTATCAGTGCTAAGCAGCATTCTGCTTTTATGTCATTATGGGTTTTAAGAGTAAATTGCATTTTTTTGTGACTTCTATTCCAGGGAAGAACACTTCATTTAAAATAATTTTCATATATTTCGGACGCAAAATTTAAGACAGGTAGACTGTATTAAAACAAATAAGAGCAAGAGAGGAGTGTCTATGAAATGTTAGATGTAATACATTCATGTTATTTCGTTTATATTGGCGTTTTTACGGAATTTAGAGGAATTTCTATTTATTGCACGTGTATGTTGTTAGCTCGGTTGGTGCCAGGGTTGGGAGCAGCTTAAATTGCAGGGACATCTAATGACTTTTTGATCTTCTGTAGACAGGACCCTGGGATCCTTGCCCAGCAATAAGAGACTGCAGATGCCCTCTCCTTCCCAGAAGGACTACACAGAGGAGAAGGACAGCCATTACCCCCAGTCTTTAGGAGAAAGGCACAAGGATGCAGGGGACAACATGGGCAACTCAAAGAAAAAGACCAGGACAGTGTTCTCTAGAAGTCAAGTCTACCAGCTGGAGTCCACCTTTGACATGAAGAGATACCTGAGCAGCTCGGAGAGGTCCTGCTTAGCTTCTAGCCTTCAGCTAACAGAGACCCAAGTCAAGACCTGGTTCCAGAACCGCAGGAACAAATGGAAAAGGCAACTGTCTGCTGAGCTGGAGGCTGCTAACATGGCCCATGCATCAGCACAGACTCTGGTGGGAATGCCCTTGGTGTTCAGGGACAACTCCATCCTAAGGGTTCCAGTGCCCAGGTCCATTGCCTTCCCTGCCCCTCTGTACTACCCCACCAGCAACGTCTCTCTACCTCTGTATAACCTGTACAACAAGATGGAATACTAATTCTACTGATTCCCACCCCAAAAAAAGTTTGTCAGGACCTGATCTTCCTTCAGCTGCTACAACCTACCTACCCATCTCCAAGTCTGTGAATGCTGATACAGAGCAGAAGCAACAAAATACACAATGTGTATTCACTAGGCTTTATTTTATTTGTCGGGTTATTTACGGGCACTTGTTTATGTATTATTCTAATACATAATGTCTAAATATATCTATATATATATATATATATATATATATATATCTATATATATATATATATATATATATATATATATATATATATATATATATATATATATATATATATATCTCATAAATTATTGCATCAACTTGTAGCAGGCATGACAGATTTTGACAAGCAGCGTTTGGTATTATCTAACGAAATATTTCCTGATATCTAAAGGAAAAGAAAAAAAAATCGAATCCCCTGTCTTCTCCAGTTTATATAAATCCCATTCACCTGTGCTGATAATGCTGTCCTATTAACTGCTATGTTCTAATAGCAAAAGAGACTGTTGAAACTGTATTTTTACAGGGTTATTTTCTTTTATTCGTTTTTTTTTATTATTCCAAAATGGAATCAGCATGTGAATATTTCATATGTTTTATCAATATATTTACACTTCCTTGTATCGCTCAGATTAATGTCAATTATTAAAAAAGAGTATTAAAAATAACAGGAGGCCCCAAAACGGCATGATCTTTGTTGTGTTTGTTCCTAAAATTGAGAGTTGTATTTTTAAACGAGACTATTAGATCAATTACATATTTATTTGATTGGAGAATTAAGAATTTCTGTTTAAATTTAGCAATTGCGGCCACGTTTAGTATTCACTAAATATTTGCATCTGTTACTAACTGCTGAATCTGGAAAGTATTGAGTTTCTAATTATAATGAGGGAATCTGTCCTGACGATATTTTTATACAAATGAAAACACTAATCTGCCCTTTGTGAATGGATTCCAGAAAATATTCCAGAAAAAAAATTGAACGCTCTATTTCAGCAGTTTGTACCCAAATAAAATATAGGATGATTTTTTTATTTTCTGAAATGGGTGTATTATTTTAAGGGGGTGATGAGGGACACTTTTCTGAAATGTGTATTCGGATTTATTCGGATTGTGTAATACTGCACCCATTTTCTGGGTGTTTCAATGAACTGCTGCACAGCTCAGCGATTTTATCGCAGTCTGTAAATAAATTTTGACTACTAAATGGACTAAAAAAAAACAGCCCACTCCTGTGCACAATTTTTAAAATAATAAATCTAATAACCTTTCATTTCTACATTCGGCTTATTTAAAGGCATACGACCACAATAGATATCCAGAGGTTATCAATAATTCATTTTTTATTATATTTCTGTTTATAAATAAACTGTCCCCTTTATTTGGTAGTAGCGGGCCACTTGATTTGTTCTGCAATTCAGTACTTGGGGCAACACAATTTGCGACAGGCATTGACCCAGAGAGAGAGGCTGCAGCCAATTAAGTGTGTCATTGTCCCCCCCCCCCAGATGCAGATGATGAGGGTAATGAGCTGTCAATGAAACAATTTGCATGTTTACTTTCAACCAGGTTAATATGCAGCCGCTTTCACAAGGCTGGTAGCTGCCATCGGTTCTGCCAGGAGAAGGGAATTGGGCAGTGCCCAATAATCACCCTGCCTAGTCTGTATGCTCCCAACTCACACTCTCCTACTTCCCTTATTCATGTAATAATTATCTGAATGTATCCAATGTACACACTCACTAAAAACTTCACTCCCACGCCTTGTCACACATATACACACACCACAGTCATCTATTTATCTAACCAACACAAACACACCCATACATTCTCACATACACAGTATGCACATACTCATACACCAACAGGTATTATCACTATCACACATTTTCTTTCTCACACACCTACCTATACAACTCTTTCTCAAACACCTACCTATCCAACTATTTCTCTCTCAAACCCACACTTACCTATTTTAAACATACTCACTGACCCACCTGCCTTATTTTATCACTTATACATACCCATCTACCTCACTCTCACTCAGATACACACTTAACCACCCACATCACTCTGCCTCTTACACCTTCACGCTTAGACACCTACCTTATTCTTTCTCTTACACATTGTTACCCATCTACTTCACTCTCACTCAGATACATACTTAACTGCCTATGTCACTCTATTTCTTCACACAGCCATTTACCTCACTGTTTCTCTTACACATATCTAGCCACATACCCACACATAAACACTCATACTCGTATGCCTCGCTACTCTAAAAACATACACATGTACCCATCTACCTCATTCTCTCTTACATACACACTTACCCGCTACCTGATTCACAGATACACATTACTCCAGTGTCGGACTGGGACACCAGGGGCCCACCCAAAAACCTTTGACAAGGGGCCCACCAATTAATCTTAGACAAGGGGCCCACTCTCAGTATTATTCGTCTATTTCTTCTCACTCAACCTCTATTCTCCTAGTCTCTTTTCTTTACATACTATAGTCTATTATTCCATCTATTTAGTCTCTTTGTTCTCATAGAAATAGGGAATGACCATGAAATAGACCAAATGTTTAGCAGCTTGAGGGGCACTGACACCTGGGCCCACCGGGACTTTTCCTGGTATCCTGGTGGGCCAGTCCGACAAAGTGACAGGTCCGGACTGAGAATTAAAATAGGCCCTGGCATTTCAGATACACAGAGGCCCAATCAGCCCACATAGAGGCCCAAGCAGCCCCCACCAGCCCACTAAATACTGACTTTCTATGGGACCTTATAGCAGCCCCTCTGGCATTTGCCAGAACCCACAGATTGCCAGTCCGGGCCTGCGACACTGCATTACCCACTCTCTCTCTCTTGCACATATACACCAACCATTGTGCAACACTCTATCTTTCTCTCCTATATACACATTTTCCTATATGTCTCATGATCTCTCTTTCAGTTAACCATATGCTGTCCAATACATGTTGATATCTGGTGATCAGACCATATGGATGGAAGCTATACAAGTGGCCATACACAATATGGGCTGAGGCTTGTTTTCGCTTCCCCATATTATGGCAGATATGGTACAGATTACATTTTAAAACCTGCCTGATCCATGAAGTAATCAATATCTATTGTACATCAATATATGTGAAGATGGTGAAGCCGTTATACATATACAAAAAATATACAAAACTGTACAGCAAATGTATGTCTAGCTTTATACACATATAAAACGAGTATATGGAGTATATTAGATACATTTAGATGAGTTTACCGCTATGCAGGGTGGGCCCGGGTGTACACTCCCCAGCAGGGCTGATCCTATCAAATGTGGGGCCCAATTGGGACCATGTTGGCGGGGCCCCTAGACAAAGTGTTGCTGGCTACTGACACAGCAAGTATTTAGGAAAATAAGGGCATACAGGCACAAAATAGAAAGGAAAGGGGCAGTGCGGGGCCCCCAGAGGTGCGGGGCCCAATTGGTCCAATTGGCCTAAGGCCGGCCCTGCTCCCCAGATCTTCAGCAAAGGGAGGAAACACCAGGAAACATCAGAAGAGGATGGCACAAGCCAGGAGTAGTAGAGCCGGAGTCAGATTGAAGTTAAAAAGCTCGCACTCTAATCCAGTCTTGGAGTTACTGTGGGTGCTGGGTCAAAGCTTTAGCATACAGTGATTAAATAGGGACCCGCACTCCAATGTTGCGTGAAGAAAAAAAGGGTTTTTATTTCAACTTAGATGCATCCAAGTTGAAATAAAAACCCTTTTTTTCTTCACGCAACATTGGAGTGCGGGTCCCTATTTAATCACTATATATATATATATATATATATATATATATATATATATATATATATATATATATATATATATATATATATATATATATATATATATATATATACATATATATATATATGTCTCCCAGTAAAAAAAAAAACAGAACAGCCACACATTTTTCAGTAGAAAGAAGCACATATTAAAACAAGTTGCTATGATACAAATGCATATAGAATATCAATCACTGCTAAATCTATACTTACACTTAACTAATGATGTGCTTCCTTCCAAATGCTAATGATTATCAGACACATTGATACTTAACATATACAGTAAAGTGTAAGAAGCAGCGGGGTGAGGCAGGTAAGGAAACAGTTAACCTAATAACCATAGAGTAGGCTTCTGGAGCGCACTGGGCACATTACTGCAGAGCTCATTATGCCTGCTGAGTGCACAGGCCATTTAAACAACTAATATTTACTGCAGAGCTGTTGTAGATTATGATCTTATTATCTGAATGTCATTCACAAATCTGCAGAATACTTATGATTTCTGTATAGGCCAGTTCTTATTTTTCTAATTAGATCTACAGAAATACTCTTAATCTGCAGCCCCTAATGTCTTTACCATGAATAGAAAAACAGAGCCTGTACATGCCACAGACTGCAATAAAGAGTCACTATTGTAAAAAGTGATTTTATTTTCCACTGTATAACCTTGCCTCACTAGATGGTTGGTAGTTATTATCCCAGAGATAATAACTTACAATTGTAAGTGCTACACAAGCTGTCATTTTTAGTACTTTTTAGTGAATCTAGGCCAAGCATAATGGTGCACAGATTACATCTGTGGCATAAATGCTGTGTATTGCTTTTAAATGCATAAGGCATTTCTGTGTTCAGGCTGTAGCCACTTACCTTTATATCTATATAGACTCTGTCTGGTATTTCTTAATGCTCATTGTAGCTCAGATGGTTCTATGAATGTCATTGGATGCATGGCCTTTTCATTACCTTGGGGGGATTCAGAAAAGTAGAGTAAACTGAAATTGGAGTAAGAAATATTATAAACGTTAACAGAATGTCAGATTTACAAAAGTCTTATCCATGTCATAAATAGGGCGTAATTGGACATTTTACTTCAGATTAATGCTTAATTTCTTTTATTGCCATTTTTGTAAATCCCCCCTATTGATCACTTAGCAATAGACATACTCTCCCTTCAGATTTACACCCTATTAGCTGTTAATGTATAAAGTACAAGGTCATACTAATACTATACCTTTTCCTTATCTATCATCATTCAGATACAATATCTGTAAAGCTGCTAATATCACACTGAAAACCTTAAGGCTAAGGCCACACTAGGCGATAGCGCCGCGATTTGACTCGCGGCGACTTTTCGCCGCGACTTTTAATCCGCAATCGCTGGGGAAACTTTTGCGCTGGCGTCTATGGGGAATCGCGGCGTAAAAACACACGCGGCGATCTTTTTTCTATTGTCGTTCTAAATCGCCTAGCGAGGCAATTTCGAGCGACAGTAGAAAAAAGATCGCCGCGTGTGTTTTTACGCTGGCGATTTTTCGCGATTCCCCATAGACGCCAGCGCAAAAGTTTCCCCAGCGATTGCGGATTAAAAGTCGCGGCGAAAAGTCGCCGCGAGTCAAATCGCGGCGCTATCGCCTAGTGTGGCCCTAGCCTAAGGAATTGATCACCATTCAGTTGTTGTCAAATAGAACACTAACTTCTTTTTTTTTTTTTGTCCATTTCTTTTTAATGTTTCTTTCTTCAGGTTGGCAGAAGCGGAATCTGAACTGTTACAATTTGCTACATTAGTTGACATATTTCTCAGCAACATTTGTGCAATGTGAGCAACTGTTGTATCAGTTAAATCAGCTGATTTTAACAAAACTCTGGTAATATGTTCAGCAGAGCCAAAGATAAGAAATGTATCAACAAATGTATAAATTTAGAACAATTTACACTGTGACGCCCCCACCTTCTTCCAGAGCTGATCCACGGAGACATGGGGTGAAAATGATGGCCTTGCACATAGGACAGTTTTTGGGTTTTGTGGATGTTGGGTGCTCAGTTGGATATGTACACACACACAGGTAAAGTATTTTTAAATTCTTTATGGAGTTCATTAAATAGGTGGCATTATTCCATTCTAGAGCCAGACCCAAAGTTGTCAAAAAGACACATATGGACACATATACTCAAGCCTGTTTTGGAAAACATTACTGAATGGTCCCTTTGGTCAGGAGTCCCCAATATGTTATACCCATGAGCTGGCCCACATTCAAATATAAAATGAGTTGGGGAGCAACACAAGCATAAGAATTTCTGGGGTGCATAAAGGACTGTGATTGGATATTTGGTAACCCCTCGGGGACTAGGGTTGCCACCTTTACCGGCCTTCCTATAGATTTATCTTTTTTCCCTATTAATAACATTGGGATCAACCATCATTTTTCCGACCAGGCCAGTAAAATACCGACCAGGTGGCAACTCTGTCAGGACTAGCAGACTACAGGAGGCTCTGATTGACAGTACATTGTGTATTTATGCAATTAAAACTTGCCTTCAAGCCTGGAATTAAAAAATAAGCACCTGCTTTGAGGCCACTGGAAGCAACATCCAAAGGGTTGGTGAGGAGCAACGTGTTGGTCACAACTCACGAGTCACTGGTTGGGGATCACTGCCTTTGTGTATGTAAAATAGAATGTGAAGATACTTTCTATCCTCTCTCTAAGGAAAGATAGATGCACTGGGGGAGTGTCAGATTGTTAGGAACCCCCAGTGATTCTAGTCGGTAGGTGCTCCTCTTCTTCAAAAATCCATTGGCCAGGGGAACTTGTTTGCCGATGCCAAAATGAAGGCAGATCAGCTCTTACTGTGAGCAGGTCTTCAGAAACTTAAATTATTACCTTGTTGAGGAAAAAAAAAAAAAAAAATAATATATATATATATATATATATATATATATATATATAATAATCCAAAAAATATAAAACCGCACTCCAAGGTCTCGAAATAGTGATAATAGTGGAAAGTGCGGTTTTATATTTTTTGGATTATTATACTATGCTATAACCAGCACCCAGGCAGTTGCTTGTATTGCGAGTGGACCACTATAGACTCTCTCTCTCTCTCTCTATATATATATATGTATATATATATATATATGTATATATATATATATATATATATATATATATATATATATATATATATATGAACTATAAATTTTAGGCATGCACCGAATCCAGGATTCAGTTTGGGATTCGGCATTTTTCAGCAGGATTCGGCCGAATCCTTCTGCCCGGCCGAACCAAATCCTAATTTGCATATGCAAATAAGGGGCGGAGAAAGAAATTGCGTGACTTTTTGTCACAAAACAAGGAAGTAAAAAATGTTGTTGCCTTCCCACCCCTTTAAAGGAATTGTTCAGTGTGAAAATAAAAACTGGATAAATAAATAGGCTGTGCAAAATAAAAAATGTTTCTAATATAGTTAGTTAGCAAAAAATGTAATGTATAAAGGCTGGAGTGATTTTATGTGTAACATATCAGTCAGACACTACTCACTTCTGCTTTTCAGCTCTCTTTGTTTACACTGACTGGTTACCCTGGCTACCAGGCAGTAACCAATCAGAGACTTGAGGGGGGGCCACATGGGTCATTTCTGTTGCTTTTGAATCTGAGCTGAATGCTGAGGATCAATTACAAACTCACTGAACAGAAATGTACCATGTGGCCCCCCTTCAAGTCGCTGACTAACTCAGAGTTATAGAGCTGAAAAGCAGGAAGTTGGATTCTGGCTGTTTTATTACACATTTGTTCACTCCAGCCCTCATACATTACATTTTTTCCTAACTAACTATATTAGAAACATTTTTTATTTTGCACAGACTATCTATTTACCCAGTTTTTATTTTCACACTGAACTATTCCTTTAAGAGGCAGATTTATCAAGGGTCGAATTTCGAAGTACAAAAAACGACGAAATTCGACCATTGAATTGAAAAACTTTGAATTCGTATATCGAAGTTTTTTCACCGAATTTGGCAATCGTACGATCGAATAAAAATCGTTCGAATCGAACGATTAAACCGCTCGAATCGAAAGATTTTAGCGTATGATCAAAGGATTTTTATTCGATGTGCAAAGACTTTAAAAAAGTTTGTAGAAGGTCCCCATAGGCTAACATAGCACTTCGGCAGGTTTAATTTGGTGAAGTGTTGAAGTCAAAGTTTTTTTTAAAGAGACAGTACATCGATTATCAAATGATAGAATATTCGAACAATTTTTACTGCGAATCGAAGAAAATTCGTAGTATCCCATTCTATGGTCAAAGTATCCAAAAAATTACTTCAAATTTTTTTACTTCGAAAATTCCCTGGAATACACTTCGACCCTTGATAAATCTGCCCCTTAGTGTAATCAATGTCTAGAGGAAAGTCACTTCGACGTACATGCACCTTCATTAGGGAATAACAATGTAACGGCCCTACATTCCACACCCACGAAATAGCTTAGCTCAGGCAACTTTATTCCCCAGTCAGATCATCAGCTATTGAAGCAATGCAAGGTTTTCCAACTAACACGCTCGCACTGTACCACGGGAAACTATGAGGTAACCTCCGCCCCTTACGAGCTGACGTAGTAACCCGCCTCTTCCGGCGTCAGCTTCGTTAGTCCAATGAGAGAAGAGATGATATTTTGAAACAAACCAATCACAAATTCTCTTGTTGAGCGGCGCGGCAGAGCGGGTTTGCGTGAGGGGAATTTGAAGTGAAGGCCGGATAAAAGGAAAATAAGCCGGTAGCGGAGAGAAGGTGAGAGGAGGCGATTGTTTGTATGGGGGGAAGTGGAGGGTGAGTGAGACGGGCATGGCGGTGTTGTACGTGCCAGTGATCTCCATGCTTCCCGCATGTCCCTTATTTGTGGCTTCGGGTTCCCAAAAATCGCTGGACATGGTGGCAGATACAATACTCTCGTGTTTATAGGATTAGTGACTTCTATTTAGGACCGGCCTTTGTTTAGCGGGTG
This sequence comes from Xenopus petersii, assembly GCA_038501925.1. Taxonomy (NCBI): domain Eukaryota; kingdom Metazoa; phylum Chordata; class Amphibia; order Anura; family Pipidae; genus Xenopus; species Xenopus petersii. The sequence goes on from CM076684.1 coordinate 127,405,489, forward strand.
TTCGTGTTACTGGTTAGGGGCTAGAACACGTTCCATTCCCAGTCTGTTTCGCTAGTAACACTTCCCCCCGCCCCGTTTCTTATCCTTGGCTCTCTGACAACTACACTACCCAGAATGCTTTGCTGCTGTATTCTATGTGGCGGGATGCTGGTAGTTGTAGTTTTTGGCCAGGGATATTGTAGTCCATTGTGAGAAGCCGTTCATTGTGCGTCTATATGATCTGCCAATTAGCCTTGTGTTGTCTGTGGTCCACTCAGGGCCGGGCCAAGGTATTTTGGAACCCTAGGCAAGTGCTTCAGTCAGTGCCACCCCCACCTGGTCCTGCATTTCCCACCTTACCACTCATATTGCCCCCTGTACCTGAGCCAGCAGCCATAATGTTGCCCCTGTGACCCTGTCCATCCCTCAGATTGCTTCCAAGGCTACAATCTGTACCTGTCCCAGCGGCAGCCAAAAAAATCCATATTGCCCCTGTGCCAGTAGGAGCCAAAAATCCATCATATTGCCCCAAACATCTGTGTACCTGTACCAGCAGCCACCATATTGCCCCCATGTACCTGAGCCAGCAGCAGCCAATCCCTCATATTGCCCCCAATCTGTACCTGTGCCAGCAGCAGCCACAAAATCCACAATATTGCCCCCAAATATGTACCTGTGCCAATAGGAGCCAAAATCCATTATATTGGCCCCAAATATGTACCTGTGTACCAGCAGCTGCCAAGAGGGAGGTAGGGAGTGCTTTTGCCCATATGAATCACTGACAAAAGAGGGTTGGAACAGGCAGTTTATAAAATTGAAAAACTATTAAAGGCCAAGCAAACCACGGTTTAAAAAAGAAAAAACATTCCCCTTAAAAGTGCGCCCCCCACCCCATGATTGTGCCCTAGGCGCGCGCCTACTCTGCCTACCCCTAATTCAGGCCCAGGGTCCACAGTGGCTAACAGTCTATAATATGAATATACAGTGAGTCCTTGCCTGTAACCTACAGGTATAGGATCCCTTATCGGGAAACCCGATATCCATAAAGCTCTGAATTACAGAATGGCTGCCTCCCATAGACTCAATTTTATCCAAATAATCCACATTTTTAAAAACTATTTCCTATTTCTCTGTAATAATAAAACACTAGCTTGTACTTGATCCCAACTAAGATATAATTAATTCTTATTGGAAACAAAACCAGCCTATTGGGTTTATTCAATGTTGAAATGAATTTCTAGTAGACTTAAGGCATGAAGACCCAGATCCGTTATCCGGAAAACCCCAGGTCCCGAGCATTCTGGATAACGGGTCCCATACCTGTAGTAACTAGCATGTTGTGCTTTCACTTGCATTAAAGGGGTGGTTCACATTTAAGGTGACTTTTTTTATTCTGTTATAGAACGGCTGATTCTAAGCAACTTTTCAATTGGTTTTCATTATTTCTTATTTATAGTTATTTGCCTTTTTCTTCTGACTCTTTGCAGCTTTCAAATGGGTGTCGCTGACTCCCTTCTAAAAAAACAAATGCTCTGTAAGGCTACACATGTATTGTTATTGCTACTTTTTATTACTCCTCTTTCTATTCAAGCCTCTATTCGTATTCCAGTTTCTTATTCAAATCAATGCATGGTTGCTAGAGTAATTTGGACCCTAGTTACCAGATTGCTTAATATGCAAATAGAAGAGCTGCTGACTAAAAAGCTATATAACTCAAAAACCACAAATAATAATACATGAAAACCAATTGCAAATTGTCTCAGAATATCACTCTCTACATCATAAAAAAGTTATCTCAAAGGGGAACAATCACTTTAAATTCTTTGATCACAGCCACATGGATGGCAGGAGCAGCACAGCATCCCCTCCTGTAATTTTTAAAGGGGCAGTTCACCTTTAACATAACTTTAATATTGAAGTAAGAGATAAATTGGCTGTATATTTTTAGGGTTGCTTAAATTGTAGCAAAACCTGTGCATGATTTAAGGACCCTCGGGGTCTGATCTAATTTGGCCAAGCTGTCTAATCAGATTACTATGCGTACAGCTAGCTTGGGGTTGTTTAAAAATAGAGAACCAGGGTCATATTAAGTCACCACCATTCACAATTCCAAGTGAAAAAATAGGGTTATTGGTCCATTTTTAGTTTTATTAGCCCACATGTAAAGCATAGATAGGTTTTGTTATTTGTATTTAAAATGCTGTTGCACGATCATTCTTTGCATGGATGTTGCAGTGAAGCATCTGCTACTGACGTCTTCCTCTCCCAAGCGCAAGTAAGGTGCCACCTTCTACATCACACAGGGTGTTTTGTCGTCTACTCAATTTATCGCAGCATTGAATACACTACCCACAATGGCTCCAGACCTAAGAATCCGACATTAAGTATGATTGAGTACAGCCTGCAGTGATTTCAAGGGGGTCACTTGCATTTTAATTCTTTTTTTTTTTTTTTTTTTTTTTTCCTGCCTCTTTCCAGTTTTCACATGGCAGTCCCTGTCCCTGGAACCCAAAAATCTATTGCTCTGGCAGGCTGTTTTATTATCTTTCATTTCAGGCCCTCTCCTATTCATCTTCTAGTCTCTCTCATTCAATCCTCTGCCTAGTTGCTAGGGTACAGCATAACCTAGCAATCTGCTTCTGAAATTCCAGCTTCTATACAAAAATTTAAATAATTCATAGAAAAAATGGGAGACCAATTGCAATTTGTCTCAGACGCTATCCACATCGTACTAAGACCTAAATTAAAGGTGAAATACAGTGATTATAGTATCCCTTTAATATTTAGATGCCATTTGTTGTTCAGTGAGTTGAACATAGCACTGTCTGTTTCACTTTTATTATTGTGTATGTTTCTTCATTTGTGTATTGCCATCCATGTACACAGCCCTTCACTCTTGCTTAGTGTCCGGTTAAGTGTGTGGATGCAGTGAGAGGAGAGTCAGAAGGAAGAGACATATAATAAAAGCTTCAGTGTTGAGCTAACAAGCATCCCGATGAACACTCAAACTGATGTAAGTTCTACTTCATTAGATTTACCTTTTAGTTCTCTGTGCAGTTAACCTTTTTAAATACATATTTATATTTTGCTGTTAAACTTTGTAACAAAATTTTAATTTATCCATAGTTTCTGTTCAGCTGGATCCATTGCAATTCATTCTTAAGCTTCACATGTTGTGTTTAGTTTGTGTGCATGCAACATTGTTTCATTCTGTAGCCCCTCCAGCAGTGTCATTAAAGGGGCTGTTCACCTTCAAACACTCGTTTTAGCACCAGAAATACTTTTTCCCCATTTACTTTCTATTTTCTATGTGCCCATTTTTCTTTGTATTTAAGTGTAATTTTTCACCTCTCTGAAGCAACTCTGGAAGGGGATCGCGACCCTGTAAACCAGAGATCCCCAACCTTTTGAACCCGTGAGCAACATTCAGAAGTGAAAGTAGTTGGGGAGCAACACAAGCATGAAAAATGTTCTTGGGGTGCCAAATAAGTGCTGCGATTGGCCATTTGGTAGCCCCTATGTGGATTGTCAACCTACATTGAGGCTCAGTTTGGCACTGCACCTGGTTTTTATACAACCAAAACTTGCCTCCAAGCCTGGAATTCAAAAATAAGCACCTGCTTTGAGACCACTGGGAGCAACATCCAAGGGGTTGGAGAGCAACATGTTACTCACAAGCTACTAGTTGGGGATCACTGCGAGTGTAAACAGTTCTAAATTGATCCATTTAGTTGATCCATTTCTTATCTTTGTCGCTGCTGAGCGGAATCCCTGAGTTTCATTACATTAGTTGCTAATACTCCAGAGATGCTGCTGAGAAATGTATCAACTAAATGTTGCAAAATTGTAACCGCGCAGAATCTGCACCTGAATTACTGAACCCCCAGATTCAAACACCAGAGACATGAACCTTAAACTTAGGCTGTAGTGCTTTAATTTATACTTCTCTATAGGACATAGTGACAGGCACATAAGGGCATTTCCACTGTCCTACTTTTTGGCCTTATAACAATCAAAACAAAGCATGCCATACAAGTAGTCATCACATTATTTGCGATTGGTTGTTGAAAACCAGGTGTAAAGGGGACCAGTCACCCAAAAACTGTATAATAAAAGTCCTCTTAGATTTAAACATGGAACCCAAATTCTTTATTAAAACATACATATCTGTCATAAACTCATTTAGTAATCTCTGCTGTCTTCCCCACCTCTGTCTCAGGCGGGGAAGTCACCTTCTATCCTGCACTTATTTAATGCCACTGCACTCCTCATATACTCCCTCTCTCCTCGTGGTCTATAATTGTATAGCCCAGTGGTACCCAAAAGGTAGATCGGGGATCTACCAGTAGATCTTTAGTTGGTGATCAGTAGACAAGAAGCTGTCCATAAACAGCTTGTCTAAATCCCCCTTCTGTTTCATTAAGATATTTATTACAGTTCATTTATTAAATAAATAGTTGTTGGTTAAACATAGCTATATACATTTGCTCATAAATCAATATAATAAAGTAATATTTTCCATGGAGTAGAATGCGAACAATGCTTTTATTGATGTAGATCATAATGGGGCAACATTACTAAAAGTAGACCCCTCATTAGTAAAGTATGGGCACTCCTGGTATAGCCTGTTCATGTGCATCGGATCCCTCATTCTGGCACATACACAAAATTTGGGGGTGCCAAAGCTTAAAGGGGTTTTTCCCCCTTCCAACAATTTTTCAGTTCAGTTGTTTTTTGGATAGTTCAGCCGATAGGCTTTTTTTTTTCATTTACTTACTATTCTCTTGTTTTTGATCTTTTTTTGTAATATTAAGTTTAAAGGGGAACTATTGCGGCAATGAAAATCTAATATAAGCTTCAGCACACTGAAATAAGAAACTTGCTAAATACAATCAATTAAAAATTCTGTACCATACTGAAGTAATCAAGTTTATGTTCCGCATCTGTTTCTCTTCATTCTGTAAGATCCAATATATCTTGTAGGGAGGGTGCTCCTTTTGGTTAGATGTATTAGAGAGCTCACTCTTAAAATCAGCAAAAATTGTCTCTCCACATGCAGAATTTCTGCAAAAGGCAGTTATTTTGTTAGATTTTGTTTGCTCTAATTCATCTGCTAGGAAAGGAATCCCCCCTATAAGATATATTAAATCATTTATCTGACACCCAACTGCTACAAGAAGACAGAATGAAGAGAAACAGATGCCGGTAGAGGAATAGTGAATATAAACTTGATTTTTTTCAGAAACAATGCAGATTTCTTAATTGATTGTATTTGAAAAGTTCCTTACTTCAGTATGAGGAAGCTTATATTAAATTCATTTTCCCTTTTAAATGGATACTGTCATGGGAAAAATTTTTTTCCAAAATTAATCCGTTAATAGTGCTGCTCCAGCAGAATTCTGCACTGAAATCCATTTCTCAAAAGAACAAACATTTTTTTTATATTCAATTTTGAAATCTGACATGGGGCTAGACATATTGTCAATTTCCCAGCTGCCCCAAGTCATGTGACTTGTGCTCTGATAAACTTCAATCACTCTTTACTGCAAGTTGGAGTGATATCACCCAGCCCTTTTCCTCCCCAGCAGCCAAACAAACGAACAATGGGAAGGTAACCAGAAAACAGCTCCCTAACACAAGATAACAGCTGTCTGGTAGATCTAAGAACAACACTCAATAGTAAAAACCCATGTCCAACTGAGACACATTCAGTTACATTGAGAAGGAAAAACCGCAGCCTGCCAGAAAGCATTTCTCTCCTAAAGTGCAGGCACAAGTCACATGACTGGAGGCAGCTGGGAAATAAACAAAATGTCTAGCTCCATGTCAGATTTCAAAATTGAATATAAAAAAATCTGTTTGCTCTTTTGAGAAATGGATTTCAGTTCAGAATTCTGCTGGAGTAGCACTATTAACTGATGCGTTTTGAAAAAAACATGTTTTCAGATGACAGGATCCCTTTAAAGTCACGGGGAAAAAAAAATGTTGCTGACCGTTACCCTTTAATGGATCCTATTTACATATTTGGGGTTTGGAACTATTCTCTCCTAGTGTGACTGTCCCTTTTTGGTTCTATCTCCGTTCTGGAGGCTTTCAGAGGATGGATTCTATGTTCATTCACCAGCATAATATGCCACTGGTTCTTCATGGTTATCTGCCCATCCTGATGCCACCAATTCTGCTGGTCTCCTACTAGCTTTTTCCTTTGCCTTTAATTATTTTCAATGAAGATTTATACTGCCCTCCTTATTTTATCAGATAAAATATTCTTATAAATGGTGCCTATTTACCCTTGGTTACAGTTAAGTGATCTAGTAACCAGCTACAATCCGTATAATAATCCTTTGCTGTTTAGTGCAATTAGCAGCAGATCCCTGGCAGAGCAGGGTTAATTGACATGGGCCTGTTTATGCAGGCTGGTTTTGTGGAGGCGAATCTGTGAAATTAAATTTGCTCCAAGCCACTGGCATATTTTTATTTAAACGTCTGTAGTATATAATTACTTTATTGATCTGAGAGGAAATGAGCTGCGTTAGTGGGCTTTTCTTTATTTTATTAGTGGCTTCATAGAGGCCTGTGTTTAGGAAAGACATATGTCTTGTTTAAACCAATCTTCGTTTCTGGTAATTTAGCAGGTTAAAATACTTAGTAATTAGTGACAGATCTTGTTACAGAGAAGACATTCCTTATTCATTTATTAATATAGTTGCCACTAGAACAGGCTTCATTAGGAAGAAAAAAAACTCCCATTGATTAGCTGCATCTTTCCAAGAAAGCAATACAGAGACCATACAATTTGCATGTCTGTGAGCTCAAGGTACTTTTAGTCACATTTCCATGGAAGTCTTATTTCTAATGGTCTGATCACAGCAGAGCTTTTACCTCTGTTTAATACCAGTGTAGAAAAAAAGCCTACTTAATGGTAATGCTCTGTTGCTTATGACAATTTCTCTGCTCCTTCAGCAGAGTTTAAAGTCTATTCTGGAAGATGCTTGATTCAATTTTATATTGAATTTTGCCTGCTACACAAATAACATGCTGGAGCTGCTCTATCGCTGTGCATGGAAATGCAATAATGTGCCTTTGCAGCAATAATGGCAAATGTGGAATTGTGAGCTGGCAGTTTCTTGGACCATATGTTGGTTGGAAACAACAGGCTCCTTGAATATATCTTATTAGCCTGTAAGGGACCCCTGATCCAATTATTTGTCTCCCAAGTCCCACAACTGGATCAGGCCAAATCGGCTGGGTGGGCAAACCTGTGCTTGTTTCTGATACTGTTTGTGGCACAACATTGCAAATTGATTGCCATTCAAAGAAATAACATTTTGGCTATACAGGTATGTGGTCCATTATCCGGAAACCGTTATTCAGAAAGCTCCTAGTTACGAAACGGGTGTCTCCCATAGACTCCATTTTATCTAAATAATCCAAATTTTTATAAATGATTTCCTTTATCTCTTTAATAAAACAGTGCCTTGTACTTGATCCAAGCTATTGCGTTTATTTAATGAGTTTCTAGTAGATTTAAGGTATTAAGATCAAAATTAAGGATCCTTTATCCGGAAAAACCCAAGTCCTGAGCATTCTGGATAACAGATCCCATACCTCGATTTGTTTTTAATGCTTTTGACTGAAGGTATAAGAGAGAGAGTGCCTGTGAACTGTTAAGTCTTTATTTTTAATCAGATTCCTTTTCTGTTGTTCATTTCTTTAGATGACCGGGTCAAATGAGTTTAAGCTGAACCAAGCACCCGAAGATGGGATTTCTGCTGTCAAGTTCAGTCCAAACACCTCCCAGTTTTTGCTGGTCTCCTCTTGGGACTCATCTGTGCGCCTGTATGATGTTCCTGCAAACACAATGAGACTTAAATACCAGCATGCTGGACCAGTCCTGGACTGTGCTTTTTATGTAAGCATTACTTTTGTGTTCCTGATGTGCAACTTGTGAAAATAATGTGAGGACATGACTGCACATCTTTGTTTTAAAAGCAGAAAACATTTCATGTCCTGCTACCGATTTCACTTAATGATCCCTTGAATTCTATGTAGCATTTATTCAGAATCTCTTTTAAGGATCCAACCCATGCCTGGAGCGGAGGATTGGACCACCAATTAAAAATGCACGATTTAAACACAGATGGAGGTATGTAGCAGTTCACATATTCTTTAATGTTTCTATTTTTTTTCCTGCAGGGGCTTGTCTTCAGTATGGCACAATGCTGAAAGTAATATTGCACCCGCACCACCCTTAGTGCTTGCTTCTACTGGAGGCATTGCCTCACCTTTATTTTAATATACACAGAGGCTATTGTCCCCACTGCAAGTGTAGGGACTCTCTCCCTACTATACCTGCTATCCCACAGTCGCACTCCCTTCCCAGAGACTATTATCCCACTGTTACTATAGGCACCATCACTCCCTACTATACCTGCTATCCCACAGTCACACTCCCTTCCCAGAGACTATTATCCACTGTTACTATAGGCACAATCTCTCCCTACTATACCTGCTATCCCACAGTCACACTCCCTTCCCAGAGACTATTATCCACTGTTACTATAGGCACCATCACTCCCTACTATACCTGCTATCCCACAGTCACACTCCCTTCCCAGAGACTATTATCCACTGTTACTATAGGCACCATCACTCCCTACTATACCTGCTATCCCACAGTCACACTCCCTTCCCAGAGACTATTATCCACTGTTACTATAGGCACAATCTCTCCCTACTATACCTGCTATCCCACAGTCGCACTCCCTTCCCAGAGACTTATTATCCCACTGTTACTATAGGCACCATCTCTCCCTACTATACCTGCTATCCCACAGTCACACTCCCTTCCCAGAGACTATTATCCACTGTTACTATAGGCACCATCTCTCCCTACTATACCTGCTATCCCACAGTCACACTCCCTTCCCAGAGACTATTATCCACTGTTACTAGAGAGGCACCATCTCTCCCTACTATACCTGCTATCCCACAGTCACACTCCCTTCCCAGAGACTATTATTCCACTGTTACTATAGGCACCATCTCTCCCTACTATACCTGCTATCCCACAGTCACACTCCCTTCCCAGAGACTATTATCCACTGTTACTATAGGCACCATCTCTCCCTACTATACCTGCTATCCCACAGTCACACTCCCTTCCCATAGACTATTATCCACTGTTACTATAGGCACCATCTCTCCCTACTATACCTGCTATCTCACAGTCACACTCCCTTCCCAGAGACTATTATCCACTGTTACTATAGGCACCATCTCTCCCTACTATACCTGCTATCCCACAGTCACACTCCCTTCCCAGAGACTATTATCCCACTGTTACTATAGGCACCATCTCTCCCTACTATACCTGCTATCCCACAGTCCCTTCCCAGAAGCTATTATGCTATACCAACTTTTCATGGCTCTTGGTTTGGCTAGCAGTGCAGCAATGCTTTTTTACTAGACATTCAGACTTGCCCTTGTACACAACTTTTAACTATTGTTACTATTTTTTATACCTATGGTTTGTGTTGGTTGTCATTTTATTTCTGTGTAGACACTGTGGTTGGGAGTCATGATGCTCCCATTCGATGTGTGGAATACTGTCCAGAGGTGAATGTAATTGTGACCGGCAGCTGGGATCAAACCGTGAAGCTATGGGACCCAAGGACTCCTTGCAATGCAGGGACCTTCTCTCAGCCGGATAAGGTCTGTAATTATTAACACTAATAGTTGTGATCTACATAAGTACAAAGTTTGTTTGTCGATTCTGTTGAGTTCCTTTATATTTGCTGCTACAGTGTCTGCTTTAGTGATCACCTAAAACTCAGTTGGTTTTTTCAGACCTCACATAAGATTGAGGTGCTTACATTTATTACATTCTTTTCCCGTTCATATTTTCCACTAAGTTATTGTGTCAATATAGAGCAGGAAACCCATCTCCTTCCACTAAATCAACAGAACACTTCTGTGCCCGTGCTTCCTCTTAAATATACCGGCCAGTTTGGAGCCATCATTATAGGTCTTGCACTCTTTCTAAATGGCCATCATTTTTACCCCATCACGACTGAATCTACTTCTGGCGAGACCTTTGTGCGGAGCAGAATAATTGCATTGTTTCTTGGTTTGATTTATGGATGTATGTGGCCAGTAAAAGGCCATGATGAATAGCTGACAGAACAGCATATAATAGACGGCCACTGGGAAGCCGCCTACTGATTGGCTCAGACAGCTGGGCATGTCAGGGTTTTTTTCTTTAATTTTTTCTTTCCATACTCCTGATAAATGTGTCCACCCAGTCGCAGCATGACACGCTGGTTTGGGGTGATTGATGAGACTGCTGGATAGAAAGACTACTTCCAATCTAGGTGTGACACCAGTTTGTAAAGAAGATTTAGGATTTTCAGTGCCGCCAATGAGATTTTCATTAGGATTTTTCCTTCATGTGTACTATAGTTGCCGTATGTCTTGGTAATGGTGGCAGACGCCATACCTGTGGCAGTATTGTAAAGCGGCTAGCATCGCTACATTCATTCATTTTTTTTAGCTTGTGTGCTGATATCATGTCCCTTCTGTCTTCAGCTGTGTGCTTTAATGTTTTGTTAGAGGATTTTTTCATTATTTATTTATTTTTTTTTTAAAGGTTAATTTTTATTGATTTTACAAAACCAAAACAAACACAAAACCACAATGTTGGTAGTGTTTAGGGATACTGCATGTGATGTTAGGTTAAGCTTAAAGTCGCCATAGACGTAGAGATTCGCTTGTTTGGCGATGTCGCCAAACAAGAGGGTCACTACCCGATAGAATGGATGGATATGGGCGGTCGGAGCATAGATGCACAGATGCGGCCGCGATCCGACCGGATTTTTTAACCTGCCAGATATAGATCGGGGAAGCCCGTCGGATGACCCCACACACCTTCCAATAAGCTGCTGACTCGGTTTTCATTATTCAAGTAATCAGAGGTAGTATTATATAGCATATCACAGCAGTTTTATAGGTATCAGTTATTCATCAAGGGAGTCTTATTCGGACCAGTCCCCCCAAACTTTTTTCAAATTTGCCCTCGCGTTTCGTAAGTTAGTTTTACTAGGGGGGTAGCTTCATCCATTAGGTGTCTCCAGAAAGTCACGGACGGGTGAGTTCCTCCCATCCAGTGCATAATTTTATTTGCATAGAACACAAGTGTTTGCAATCGAACTCTGGCCGCAGTGCTGAAAATTCATGCACAGGGGGGCAGGACCAGGCCACATGAATAAAATATGCCCCAGAGGATTTACTTTGTGGACAGCAGTCCTCTTGTCTCTTGCCAAATTTCTTTAGCTTGAGAGGCAGCATACAAGTTTGTTGGATGAATTTGTATTGCATGAGGCTGTCCTTTTATTGATATTAGAAATTTGTAGGCATTTTTCGTGGCTTCCTCTACTTTGTCAGGTTCAAGTCCTGGGATAACTTGAGTCCACAGGAGGCAGGCTCGATCAAAGGGTGGCTTGATTGCTCCCATAATTCCTCTATATAGCTTATACAGGAGTTTGGCTGGGGATGGGGATTAAAGGGCATCTTCTAGAGGTATTAAGTCCATTGTGGGGGAGAAAGTATGAAACTGTGCATGAAAAGGCAATACCTACCATAATCTAGGCATAATTATTTAGACTGGCTGATAACATTGCTACATACAGGACATTGCCTTGTAAGTGCCTGACAAATTTGGACAGTGAATTCCCATCTGAGGCTCATACCTGCACTACTTGGTCATTTTACATTTTTGGTTCTGGGCTTAGATGTGTCCTAGATGCCACAGACACAATGTGAGGATGTAATTGTACAGAAGTAGTCATCTTGAAATGAAAGTCTAGGAAAGGGGGACAACGCGTTTCATTCCTTATAGGCACTTTGTAACATGGTTTCACTTTTTTTATTCTGCCACGGTTCCTAAAGAGGCAGTGGGCACCTTACTGTTTCTACTACTGTATTCCTTTGTGACCTGGGTGCTGCTCCGTTATCTTGCAGGCTACTTATCTTTTTTTTTTTTATATTATTGTACATCGCCTTTGTCTGCCTGTAACTGTCAGGCAGGGATTTAATGGAACTTTTTGTGCTTTCTCAATTAGGTTTACACCCTGTCTGTGTCAGGGGACAGACTGATCGTGGGCACTGCTGGTCGTAGGGTTCTGGTATGGGATCTTCGAAATATGGGCTATGTTCAGCAAAGGCGAGAATCTAGTCTAAAGTACCAAACACGATGCATCAGGGCATTCCCAAATAAACAGGTAATAACCTTTACTCACTGCATGTGTGCTTTCTGGGATTTGATTTGTATACATTAAGCGCAAGTCCCTGTTGTAAAGCCAATAGAAGTGACTGCAGTTCTAAACACAATCTGAGGGTGAGAGAGAGCACCCCCTCTCTTTTTCACTTGCTTTTCAAACCTCAAGGCATCATGGTGTGAGTAATAAATAGCAAGCCTCTTCATTCAAAAATTATACTTTAAATTCTAATACCCTCTGCACTGAAAGTTGTGTGTCCCTGGAGCTGACGTTTGCGACCTAGTGTCTTAATTTTCTCCTTTTTTGTCGTACACAGGGATATGTACTGAGCTCCATTGAAGGCAGAGTTGCTGTCGAATACCTGGATCCAAGTTTGGAAGTCCAGAAGAAGAAATATGCTTTCAAGTGTCATCGACTGAAAGAGAACAACATTGAGCAAATTTACCCAGTCAATGCTGTGTCTTTCCACAATTTGCACAACACTTTTGCTACAGGTCAGTTTTGTCTGTCACCATATGAGCAAGCAGCAACCACCTCCTATGAATTTGCTTGTATTCTCTACTAAAAATAAAACTGAAAGGGGAACTATCGTAAAATGAAAATTTTAAAGGAAAACAAAAACTATACCCCCAAAATGAACACTTAAGCAACAGATCGTTTACATCATATTAAGTGGCATATTTAAGAATCTTACCAAACTGGTCTATATATTTAGTGGCATATTAAAGAAGCTTACCAAACTGGTCTATATATTTAAGTAAATCTTGCCCTTTTACATCTCTTTCCTTGAGCAACCATTTTTTGATGGTCTGTGTGGTGCCTCAGAGATCACCTGACCAGAAATACTACAACTCTAACTGTAACCGGAAGAAATGTGGAAGCAAAAGACAGAACTGTCTGTTAATTGGCTCATGTGACCTAACATGTATGGTTTGTTTGGTATGTTTGTGTGCACAGTGAATCGTACGATCCCAGGGGGCGGCCCTTATTTTTTAAAATGGCAATTTTCTATTTAGGATTACCCAATGGGACATACTACTGGAAAAAGTATATTATTATGAAAATGGTTTATTTACAGGAAGCAAGGTTTCACATATGAGCTGTTTTATGCAATATCTTTTTATAAAGACCTACATTGTTTTTCTTTAATCTAATCATCATACTAAAATAAGAAACTTTCTAAATACATTCCGTTAAATATTCTGTGTTGTTTCTGAAATAATCAAGTTTATGTTCACTATCCCTTTCTTGATTCTGTCTTTTTGCAGCAGTTGGGTCATTTACGGTTAGATCCAATATACCTTATGGGGGGGGGGCTTCCTTTCCTAGCAGATCTATTAGAGCTCACTCAAATAACTGATTCCAGTACAAACAAAATCTAACAAAATAACTGCAAAACTTCTGCATGTGTAGAGACAGAATTTCTGGTGATTTTAATGAGCAAGCTCTAATCCATCTTCTACTCAAAAGGAGCCCCCCCCTTATAAGATATATTTGATCTGTCAATGAATATCTGACACCCAACTGCTGAAAGAAGAGAAACCGATGCTGAGAGAGGAATAGTGAATATAAACTTGATTATTTTAGAAACAGTAAAGAATTTTTAATTGATTATATTTGGAAAAATTCTTATTTCAATATGCTTAAGATTGTATTAAATGTTAATTTTCACGATAGTTCCCCTTTAAGACATGGGCATTTTTAATACAGGTGACTGGATTTGTGTGTTCCTCAGAGTTAACGGACACTGGCACAGACCCGGTGGAAAAACTAAAACCATCAACTCTTGAACAGCTGTGTGTTGGAACACACAAATGTCCACCACCTGGAAATTGCTTAAAGGAATTGTTCAGTGTAAAAATAAAAACTGGGTAAATAGGCTGTGCAATATAAAAAATGTTTCTAATATAGTTAGTTAGCCAAAAATGTAATGTATAAAGGCTGGAGTGATTTCATGTATAACAAGTCAGTCAGATCACTACTTCCTGCTTTTCAACTCTCTTTGTTTACACTGACTGGTTGCCCTGGCTACCAGACAGTAACCAATCAGAGACTTGAGGGGGGGCCACATGGGTCATTTCTGTTGCTTTTGAATGTGAGCTGAATGCTGAGGGTCAATTACAAACTCACTGAACAGAAATGTACCATGTGGCCCCCCTTCAAGTCGCTGACTAACTCAGAGTTATAGAGCTGAAAAGCAGGAAGTTGGATTCTGGCTGTTTTATTAGACATCTGTTCACTCCAGCCTTTATATATTACATTTTTGCCTAACTAACTTTATTAGAAACATTTTTTATTTTGCACAGCCTATCTATTTACACAGTTTTTATTTTCACACTGAACTATTCCTTTAAAGGAACAGTAACACCAAAAAATGTAAGTGTTTTAAAGTAATGAAAATATCATGTACGGTTGCCCTGCACTGGTAAAACTGATCTGTTTGCTTCAGAAACACTACTATAGTTCATATAAACAAGCTGCTGTGTAGCAATGGTGGAAATTGAAAAAAGGCTATATGGCACAGGTTAACTAATGGATAACAGATAACACCATTAGACAGACAGCTTATCTGCTGTGTAACTTGAGCTTTTTCTCCTTTGAATGGCTGCCCCCATTGCTACACAGCAGCTTATTTATACAACTATAGTAGTGTTTCTTAAGCAAACACAGCAGTTTTACCAGTGCAGGGCAACACTGCATTATATTTTCATTACTTTAAAACATTTCTTTTTGTTGTTGACATTACTGTTCCTTTAAACCAGCACCCTTGCTTATACTAAGCATCATTTTCCAGGAGTATGAAAATGTATAGGGATACAGTAAGGTAAGGATGCACCGAATCCACTATTTTGGATTCGCAAGAGATACGGCCGAATACCGAACAGAATCCTAATTTGCATATGCAAAATACATTTTTTACTTCCTTGTTTTGTGACAAAAACTCACACATTTTCCCTTCCCACCCTAATTAACATATGCAAATTAATGTTCGGCCGGGCAGAAGGATTCGTCCGAATCCTGGACGAATCCTGAACCGAATCTTGGATTCTGTGCATCCCTACAGTAAAGTAAAATTGCTCAGTAAAGTTCATGTTTAACATTATCTTAACTTCTATGCAGGAGGCTCTGATGGTTTTGTCAACATTTGGGATCCCTTTAACAAAAAGCGCCTGTGCCAGTTCCATCGCTATCCCACAAGCATTGCTTCCCTGGCCTTCAGCAACGACGGCAGCACTCTGGCAATTGCCGCCTCCTACATGTATGAAATGGATGACATTGATCACCCCGAAGATGCTATCTACATACGGCAAGTGACAGACGCAGAGACAAAGCCCAAGTGAGGCAGCTTCACCTGCCTCCCCTCCGCAGCTCTGAGATTTTATTAATTTTCCCTTGGCTCATGAATAGTGTTATTGATGTCAAGGGGAGATAACCATGGCTGACTGTAGGGCTGGGGGAGATTTTATCACATCCTTCCAAGCTTTCAATATCCGTCAGTTGATAGACGTCTGACAGATAAAATTATGCTCAGTTGTTTTATACAGGAGCGCGTCGACCTCTTCTGCATTTTCGCCCTTTATTATTTCACCTGGAGAACTCCTTACTGTTGGCTTGCCCTTTATAATGGCAGTTGCGAAATTGACTGTCATTTACCATCTCACCTCCTTATTACTCGATTCTTACTAGTACATTTACATAATACAGGTTTTTCAAAACGTCCACAAGCGTATGGATGGAAAAGAAGCTTTTCAGTAAATTTCCCATTTGCAAATCCCTCGTTTGGAGGTTAAACATATAAAAAGTGAAATCTATTTTACAGGGGGAATTAGAGCGATTGAATTGAATGTGTGGAAGATGCAACTTAATTCATCTACTGTAAATGGGCATTCCAAAACATGACACCAGCTTTGGTTTTGCTTTGCAGATCCACTTGCTTAGACTGTTTTTTTTTTTTTTTTTTATAATTTGTTTTTCCTTTGTGTGGTCTATCGAAGTGGTACAGTCCCATCCCCATGTCTATAAGAAATGTATGCAGATACTATCTCCATACAGCCACATTCTATCACACTTTAAAGGGACATTATCAACTCTATTTCAGCATGAGCACAATCAATAGTTTCTTCTGAACATACATTATTTTTCACCTAATTCTATTATTTTTGGTCTGACACTAAACAAGAAAATGAAACTGGTTTCATTTTAGCACTTCCTGGTCCTGCAGAGCGCAGGAAAAGCTGATGGAACTTCTTACCTGTCCACTGAGATGCCCTCTGATTAGGATTGCTCAACGGCTGCTGAGAAGGGGGAGGGGTTGGTTCAAAAGTAAAAAGATCTGAACAACTTGACCTGTGTTTAAAAGGGGGGTTGGGAGAATGTTCAAATGAGTGCTTTAAAATGTAAAATAAATATAGATACTTTAAGTTAGGCAGAATGCATTTTCAAAACCAGTCCTATTTATAGAGATGCACCGGATCCACTATTTTGGATTCAGCCGAACCCCGAATCCTTCGCGAAAGATTCGACCGAATCCTAATTTGCATATGCTAATTAGGATTCGGTTCAGCCGAGCAGAAGGATTTTTCCGAATCCTGCTGAAAAAGACAGAATCCTGGATTCGATGCATCCCTGTCTATTTATTGTGCTCATTTTTAGCAGTTTTTTTTTTTTAGGTCTGTCTCTTTAAGAGGCTGTTGCATGCTTTTGTACTACCCTGAGAAGTTTCTATAGCTTCATTTTTCACCTCTGGGGATTGGCCAATTTCTGTGCCAAATTCAAAGAAATGAAATCCTTTTATATGAAATAAAACAAACTGCTATCCCTCAGTATTTCAGCCACAGTAAACTCTCCAGCACCTCTGTTTATATGTTTGGACTTTAACTTTTCTGTAGTCTTTTGTCTTAAACTTTGTCCTGTTTGTAGTATTTTGAGAGGAAACCCTACAAGACTGTGTCGCTATGTTATACAAAATGGATTTTGGTCTATTTGACCAGAGATTTGTAATAAAACATCTGTAAATACCTATCCTCTGCTAGTCATATTCTTTGTTACTACTGATTTCATTGGCTGTTCGTATCCTAGTTTCTTATGGTTAGTATTGGGAATGCTTGCGGCATTCCAGGATTAGGTCTCCGTTACTGTAGATTAGTTCTTAATTGAGGAGTATTTCACCTGTAACTGCCTTTAGTGTAACATCTAAAGGGCTATTCTGTGGGAATCTACAACTGGTCTTCATTTCTTATTGTGGTTTTTCAGCTTTTGGTTCAGCAGCTGGAATTTGATCACATGTCTTGCTGCTAGGGTGCTCTTACCCAAACAACCAGCGAGTGGTTTTTGAATGAGAGACTGGAAGATGAACAGGAGAGGACCTAAATAAAGTAACAAATAAAGAGAACAAAGATAAAGTAACTACCATTGTAGCCTCACAGCAATATTTTTATTGGGGTCGGTGGGCCAGTGATTCTTATTTAAAAGCTGAAACAAAACATGGAGAGGAAGACAAATAATTAAAAGTATTCTAAAATTTCAAATCAACAACTAAAAAGTTGCCAGAGTAGGACATTCTATAACAAGTTAACTAACCCTTTTAATTACACACACCACATGCTTTCCTGCCTCTCGTTATTGGTCCAACCTTGTATTTTCCTGCTGTATACACCATATACAGGTGTAGTATCTATTATCCAGAATGCTCAGGACCTGGAGTTTTCCAGAAAATGACCCTAACCTCAAGTCTACAATGGTGTAGTTTTTATTTCTAAATTACACGGTTTACACTGCAAATAATTCACTCTACAATATAAAATGTCATTCCTGAACCAGCAAGTGTATTTTTTAGTTGTAACATTGGTGTGTAGGAGCTAGGGATGCACCGAATCCACTATTTGGGATTCGGCCGAATCCCCGAATCCTTTGTGAAAGATTCGGCCGAATACCGAACCGAATACGAACCCTAATTTGCATATGTAAATTAGGGGTAGGAAAGGAAAAAGTGGAAAAAAATCTTCTTTTGTGACAAAGTCATGTGATTTCCCTACCTGCCCCTAATTTACGTATGCAAATTAGGATTTGGATTCGGTTCGGCCAGGCACAAGGATTCGGCTGAATCCGAATCCTGCTGAAAAAGGCCGAATCCTGGTCGAATCCCGAACCGAATCCTGGATTCGGTACATCCCTAGTAGGGGCATCTCAGGTCATTTTGCCTGGTCATGTGCTTTCAGAAAGAGCCAGCACTTTAGGATGGAACTGCTTTCCGGCAGGCTGTTGTTTCTCCTACTCTATGTAACTGAATGTGTCCCAGTGGGACCTGGATTTTATTATTGAGTGATGTTCTTATATCTACCAGGGGGCTGGTATCTTGTGTTAGGGAGCTGCTATCTGGTTGCTTTCCAGATAGCAAAAAGTCCTACAGTTATCACTTACTTGCCCTTTAATATGTTCTCTCCAAGTTTGCCATTCGGCTTCTGTCTCTAGTATAATCTGGTTTTATGTGGATCATTAAAGACCTGGTGTTTTCAGCATAACTGATCTTTCTGTAATTTGGATCTTCATACCTTGAAAGAGAAGAAAAAAAAAAAAAAAAAGCTACCTACTAACCTAGATAGTCCCCCTATCTTCGAGATCACCTGTCTTCATCTCTAATAGGTCGCTGCACTGCTGCATGCGCAGTTGGAGCAGTCTTCCAGTTCATACCGACTGCGCATGCCACAAAAGTGCCGGAAATCGGTGGAGGACCCGAAAAAAAACAGATGATCAGGAAGATAGCATCGGCAAGCTATCGATGCTGAGGTGAGAAATATTTTAGGGACATTTCAGGGCTATTGAAGTATGGAAGGGACCTATGTAACTTAGTAGGCAGGGACTTTTCTTATTTGGGTGATTGAGTTCTCTATATAAACATATAATAATAAATCATGTAAACATTAATTTAATTGGTTGCTGGGGTCAGTGACCCCTAATTGGAAAGCTAGAAATAATCAGAAGAATAGGCAAATCATTCAAAAACTATAAAAAAGGAAGGCTAATTGAAAAGTTTCTTAGAAGTGGTCATTGTATAACACTGTGAAAGTTAACTCAAATGAATTGTTCTGTATAAAAACTGTTCTTTCAATATAGTTAGTCAAAAATGTAATGTGTGGCTGTGTAACATAATAGCCAGAACACTACTTCCTGCTTTGTAGCTCTCTTGGTTTCCATTGATTGGTTACCAGGCAATAACTAACTAACTAAAATGACTTTGAGGCATAGCCACACATTAGAATAAATTTTTATTTTGCACAGCCTATCTATTTAAACAGTTTCTATATTTACACTGAACTGTTCCTTTAAAGGTAAACTGCCCCTTTAAAGTAGCCATACACATCAGAGAAAAGCTGCCGACTAGGTGAAATTTGGACATGTATCAGCAGGAAGGGTAGAGCATGCTGTCGTATGAGGGCCATATCTGCCCCAGCTTGTCTTGTGTTGGTCACTTTTGGTCATCTGCATCCAACATTGGGTTTAAAATTGGTCTTAAAGGAACAGTTTAATGTAAAAATAAAAACTGGGTAAATAGGCTGTGCAAAATAAAGAATGTTTCTAATATATTTAGTAAGCCAAAAATGTAATGTATAAAGGCTGGAGTGAGCAGATGTCTTAACATAACAGAGCAGCATACAACTTCCTGCTTTGCAGCTCTCTTGGTTTCCGCTGATTGGTTATCAGGCAGAAAGTCACTGACTAACTCAGAGTTAAAGAGTTGAAAAGCAGGAAGTTGTGTTCTGGCTTTTATGTTAGACATCCAGTCACTCCAGCCTTTATACATTAAATAACTATATTAGAAACATTGTTTATTTTGCACTATATTATTTATACTGAACTATTCCTTTAAATGTAAACTGCCCCTTTAAAGGAGAACTAAACCCTAAAAATGAATAGGGCTAAAATGTCATATTTTATATACTGAACTTATTGCACCAGTCTAAAGATTCAACTTGTCAATAGCAGCAATGATCCAGGACTTCAAACTTGTCACAGGGGGTCACCATCTTGGAAAGTGTCTGTGACACTCACATGCTCAGTGGGCTCTGAGCAGCTGTTGAGAAGCTAAGCTTAGGGCTCGTCACTAATTATCCAGCAGAAAATGAGGTTGGTCTGTAATATAAGCTGATGCTACAGGGCTAATTATTAAATTCTGATGCTAATTGCACTGGTTTCTTTGCTGCCATGTAGTAATTAACTGTATTAATTACTAATCAGCCTTATATTGTGACATTTCTATTCTATGTGTACTGTATATTGTGAGTGGGTCCCTAAGCTCAGTAAGTGACAGCAGCACAGAGCATGTGCAGTGAATCAGCAGAAAAGAAGATGGGGAGCTACTGGGCATCTTTGGAGACATAGAGCTTTACTGCTAAAGGGCTGTGGTTGCCTTGGGCTGGTACAGAAGCCCAAAACATAATGTACAACATTTCTAGCTACTTCTTTAGTTTAACTTTCCTTGTCCTTTAAAGTAGCCATACACATAAGAGAAAAGCTGCCGACTAGGTGAAATTCAGACCGTTATTGAGCAGGAAGGATAGAGAATCCCCTCGTAGGAAGGCCATATCTGCCCCAGCTTGTCTATGTTGGTAACATTGGGTTTAAAATGTGTCTTGTTTGTCTTCCTTCATGAACAGCCAACTAAGAATGGCTGTCCTGTGATGGCTTTGGAAAAGATAATTTCGTTGGCTTTGTGCACATGGGGAGGATGTAGGACAAAACTGAGACCCCCAATTCAATGTGACATGTAATATCTCTGTCTCTAGGTTCAACAACAAAGTGACTTCAACCAATGAAGCTGCCCATGTGTTACGCACAAGTAAGTGTATTGTGTGTTTGGGAGGATAATGGAAATGGCTCTTTCTCCTTCATTAACCCACTGGGGCGTCTTCAAAAAGCCAAAGGACTTGGCCGCGCAACACTGCGTTTTCACCCTTTGCCCTCTTGACCTTGGGTGGAGATAACCATCAGCAGAACATCAGAGAATCGACGGTAACATCGGAAGTGCCGATAAAGGTGAGGATATGACCAAGTAATTACCTTCTGAGCATGGGCCGTGGCCGTGAGGCCTAAAACAAACTCCCATTGTCCTGTGAGCATCATTGTAGGGAGGGGCGCGGGGTGGGGGAGAACATATCAGGGAATTGTATTTGGCTGGTTAAAGGCTCATCTTACCTGGAAGCATTTTATGGCTGCTGATTTGGAGCAGGTCTGTCTGTCGGCCTGAAGAGGTCCATTGTGGGGCTTTAAAGACTCGCTGACAGGCTGGCAATGGGGGATGGGGGCTTCAGGGGCGACTTTAGATTTTCTAAATTTCTTGGATATTTGGTATTGTAAATGTAAGCGCCCAATCTAACAAAAGTTTATTCCAGTAGCAAAAAAAAAAAAAGATGACCCCAGGCCTTGTGTGTGTGCGTGTTTGCTGTGTTCTAGTTGGTACAGCGGAGATGCCTTTAAATCGCTTGCACTTACACCATGACAATAGCTCTTGTGTTCTCCCATGCGCCGCTCTTACAGAAGGACATACACCTGCTTTACATTCTGATGCTCTCAATGCACGCTCATATTTATCCCTTGTTTTTCAGCCAAACGATCTCTGCATAACGAGGGGTACAGCTTCTGTAGTCACTAACGGAGAATAAGTAATAGTTCCCTGGCACAAGTCTTATTATAGATCCGTAGCGTTTTTATAGAACCAAATGTTTTTGTTATATATATATATATATATATATATATAACACAAAAGCCATGAATATCTTGTAAATTATATCCTTATAAACGTTGAGTTCTGATGTCATTTCTGTAACATGACTTACTGAAACTTGTGTATTATAATAAATAAAATACCCCCAGGTGCAAAATATGAGGATATTAAAAGTTACCTTGGAGTTCCATGACCTGTATAAAAACACTCGGACTTCATAAATAAAGTACCCCTTGTTGTAAAATATGAGGCCTTTAACCTCGAGCTTTATTCTATGCTTGCAGTATATTTTGAGTCAATCCCTAAATTCCCTAAGTGACAGTGGCACAGAGCATGTGCAGTGAATCAGCAGAAAAGAAGATGGGGAGCTACTGGGGCATCTTTGGAGACACATATCTATCCATCCATCCATCCATCCATCATTTATCACATTTACACAGCCATAGCTGAATTCTCAGATTTGAGGGGCACACCATGATGGTCCTTGCAAGTCAGAGGGAGGCTATTTCCCTACCCCCTATTAGGCTGGCAGAGTTATTAAGCTCTTCCCTAACCTTCTTCCATCATTCCATGGTTGTGGAACTTAAAGTCCATCCACTTTTCATTAAATCAGTACCCTACCCACTATGGAAAACAGAGGGACTTCAAGTCCCAGAATTCATCACAAAGGAACAAGGTGAGGGAGGGGTTGAATGACTCTGCCAGCCTACGGGATGGGTGGGGAAATGCAACCATTGTGATTGGATGTCTGTGATTTTACTACCCTCAAGGGTTTAAATGCGGGGACATTCCCTACCAATTCAGCTGAACTGAAGAAGCCACTCGGATGAGTGGTGAAACGTTTTGAAGAAGAACTCTAAATGTCCAGTTGCCTTTGACGTAATTCTACTAGATGCAGTTTATGCAGCCTCTGTACATAATCCCAACTGAATGAGCTCATGTCAAAAGCGGGGGAGATTTTTTTTCCCCTTGAATATTCTGCAGGGACCCGGCAGTACAGAGAGTAAGGCTTGAAGTGTGCCTTCTTCCCCACCGGTGACAAGGGCCACGCGCAGCTTGTGCTCCCTGATTTATGAGGCCGATATAACCTCTGACTCCCCGCTTCATCATCACCGACTCCCACTCGGCCTCCATTTTCCCCCATTGAACAAGGCCGATATTCATAATAATGATCATAAAAAAGTGCTTTGCTTCTTCTCCTTTCTTTTTTTTTCCCCTCCCTTTTTCCCTTTCTTGCAGCCCCTCGGCTTAATTTGGCTCATTATGCTGTCTGCGAAGCTCTTTAGAGCCCCACTCTCCTGCCGAGATGGCTTTTTCATGTCAGCTCCTTTCAGTCCCTCTCCCCGGCTGCAGTTTCACGTTTTCTCTGAAAGCCGCGCAGCCGAGAGAAAGGGAATTATTCCATTAAAGAGGAGCAATTTTTGTAATGCGACTTAGAGTGTTCTGCAGAAGTGCACCAAGTTTCCCTCAATCTCCGCAGTATTATTCACTCATTTAGTTAAATGATGTTTCTAATTCCTGGGTAATTACCTGTAATGAGGGCCTCTTTCTCTTCTGATGAGACTTTAGCTTAATGCGACATGGCGGCTTTTTTTTTTTTCCTCCTCTTTTCCTTTAAGGGGCTAATTACCTTTTCAGAAGAAAAAGCGCAGTTTGTTGTCCAGAGCTCGCAAATTATTATTTTATTTCCTGCCATCCCGGCTGCCAGTAAATTATGAAATTAGGTTTCAGAGGAGCATTAATGCCATTTGGACGAGAAGCTTGTATGTTATTATGACTCCTCCTCTGCGTGTTGCAGGTCTCCATTTTCTCCTCCGCTCCTGAGCCTACCTACAAAGCTGCCATTTGGGGACGCTAATTGGTATGTTTCCCTTTAAGAGTGCTGGTTTTTGAAGATGGGCGCATTAAAGGCTGGGGAAATGGGTGGAAAAGCCACATCTGTTTTATTCCTTGGGAAATTTGATCCAATTTTCTTTTTTTGTGTTGGCTTCTCATCAGCATGATGTGCTGAAGAATCTCTGCCTGATGGGGGGGGGGGGAGGCCAAATCACTGCCTTCCAGGCTGTCTGGGGCCGCTCTGACATCAACACAAGCACTATTGTCAGTGTTCTTCCATTAAATATAGCATATCTTGCTTTAATATTTATTATTTATCATAGAACTGGCCTTCTGGAAGAGATTTCTCCTTTGCCAACTCATTCCTTTAAATCAAGGAAACCTTTGATCACTGTTGTTACCCCCATCTTGTCATAAAAAACTATTCATCTGCCCATAGCCTTGGGTACTTGATCTTCTCTTTTCCTTTCCCAGGTATTGTTTGCTTGAGGCGGCACATGCTCAGTACAGTAAGACGTACTAGAACTGCTGTTCTGTGCATGTTTCCACCCCAAGCCCATGCAAGAGTGTTTTAAGGGTTCCTTGTCCTTTAAAATTGCACAACCTGCACTTGTTACAATGTAGGACCCATGGGTTGGGCGGGTTCAGGCCAAGAAGGTGACCCCCATGTACAGATTCAGGGCAGGTGGTGTGGGTAAAAGTACACAGGGCCCCTCCACTTTGGTGGTGTAATAGTCCTCACCTTGGTGGTTGATCCCACCATACAAGAATTATCAGAGCGTAGTTTGGTTGCATGCGCCTGCCTTTATATTACCTGACATTTAGGACTTAAAGGGATACTGTCATGGGAAAAACTTTTGTTTTATTATCAGTTTATAGTGCTGCTCTAGCAGAATTCTGCACTGAAATCTATTTCTCAAAAGTGCAAACAGATTTTTTTATATTTAATTTTGAAATCTGACATGGGGCTAAACATATTTTCAGTTTCCCAGCTGCCCCCAGTCATGTGACTTGTGCTCTGATAAACTTCAGTCACTCTTTACTTCTGTACTGCAAGTTTGAGTGATATCCCCCTCTCCCTGCCCCCAGCAGCCAAACAACTGACAATGGGAAGGTAACCAGATAGCAGTTCCCAAACACAAGATAACAGCTGCCTGGTAGATCTAAGAACAGCTCTCCATAGTAAAATTCAGGTCCCACTGAGACGCATTCAGTTACATTGAGTAGGAGAAACAACAGCCTGACAGAAAGCAGTTCCATCCTAAAGTGTTGGCTCTTTCTGAAAGCACATGAGCAGGCAAAATGACCTGAGATGGCTGCCTACACACCAATATTACAAATTAAAAAAAAACACACTTGCTGGTTCAGGAATTAAATTAATTATTTGCAGTGTAAACATTGTAATTTGGGGGGAAAAAACAACATCATAAAAATCATTACAGAAGAATCCCTTTAAGTTAAGGCACAGGGGACACTTGGTGGTCATTATGCTCAGGCAGAAAACAATGGCAGGTTCAATGTGTGTATGGCAAAGGCTTTGCAGTTCGTAGTTCCTCCCAGTCTATATCCCAACCGTGTCTACTTCCAGGATCAGAGAGATATTTGTGTTTCTATCCATAGAAGGCTTTCCATTGGATATAAACATAGCAGCTGGTCTCTATTTGTGGAGCCAAAGTCTCTCTAAATCAGCATTTGCCCCCCCCCATGCCACTTCTTTTCTATACCCACTAAATCTTATGCACTGCAGCTCCTGCATCCACCCAATTAGATGGTATTGGGAGAATGGGCACTAGATGGGCACATGTTTGAAGGAAAACGTTACCCCCAAAATGAATACTTAAGCAAAAAATTGTTGATATCATTTTAAAGGAAAACTATACCCCCAAAATGAACACTTAAGCAACAGTTCATATCATATTAAGTGACATATTAAAGAATCTTACCAAACTGTAATATATATTTAAGTAAATGTTGCCCTTTTACATCTCTTGCCTTGAGCCACCATTTCGTGATGGTCTCTGTGCTGCCTCAGAGATCACCTGACCAGAAATACTTCAACTCTAACTGTAACAGGAAGAAGTGTGGAAGCAAAAGACACAACTCTGTCTGTTAATTGGCTCATGTGACCTTACATGTATGGTTTGTTGGTTTGTTTGTGAATACAGTGAATCCTACGATCCCAGGGGTGGCCCTTATTTTTTAAAATGGCAATTTTCTATTTATGATTACCCAATGGCACATACTACTAGAAAAGTATATTATTATGAAAATGGTTTATTTACATGAAGCAGGGTTTTACATATGAGCTGTTTTATGCAATATCTTTTTATAGAGACCTACATTGTTTGGGGGGTATAGTTTTCCTTTAAGTGACATATTAAACAATCTTACCAAACTGGTATATATATTTAAGTAAATATTGCCCTTTTACATCTCTTGCCTTGAACCACTATTTTGTGATGGTCTGGTCAGAGATCACCTGACCAGAAATACTGCAGCTCTAACTGTAACAGGAAGAAGTGTGGAAGCAAAAGACACAACTCTGTCTGTTAATTGGCTCATGTGACCTAACATGTTTGTGTGCACCGTGAATCCTACGATCCCAGGGGGCGGCCCTTATTTTTTTAAAATGCCAATTTTCTATTTAGGATTACCCAATGGCACATACTGCTAGAAAAGTATATTATTATGAAAATTATTTATTTACATGAAGCAGGCTTTTACACATGAGCCGTTTGGAGGGTATAGTTTTCCTTTTAGAACAACCCCAGACTCATGTGCTGGTTCTCAATGATCAGATAGGTGGTCTGTACCCAGCATTGCCAGACAATAACCAGCTCAGTGCTCTGAAGAACATTTAGGCATATAGTTTCTCCTTTGCTACAGTGCACTAGCAGCTCTCCAATACTATGGAACATATTTATTGGTCACATGGGCAGGACTATGCTTTGGGGTTAGAGTTAGCAGATCACCCCTAGATACATGTTTAGTCCTTTTCCACTCCAGTCCTTTAGTCCTATTCTCCCTCCCAGTTCTTTCCCCTTTCTAGTGACCCGCTTCTTTTATTAAGGCCCAGTCTCCTCTGCGGCACTTGAATCTTTAGATAGCGGTGCAGCTTGTCTAATGTCTTTTTAGGAATAATCGGTGAAAGGCCTGGGTAACAACAGGTCTAGGGCAAACGTTACCCATCTTTTCATGACGAGACCCTGCAAACAGTTGGTGTAAAATATTAATGCACTTTAAATAAAAATTATGTGAAATTGACAATAAATGCAATTTGTCCCAGAGGAGTCCCCTCTAGCAGACCTTGGGCCGGATCCAATTTATATCAATAGAAATGCAACTATGCATTTCACAGTACATATACCAGGCAATTTCGGAGTAATGTTCCCGGGCCCCGTCTGACACGACAGGCTGTAAAACACAGGGAAGACGGGCCTGGGCTATAAAGGCACCAAAGGAAGGAATCGCCTGCATCCAATGGATAATCCTCTGGCGAATGGAATAGAAATAGAGAAAGGATTAAAATGCTCCGCACGCTGTAATGCCACCTTAATGCAGCTGGATTTGTGAAATAATGTTTTTGTTACTAATAATTATGTGCAATTCCTGAATGATTAATGAAGGTAAATGAGGTTGGAAAATGACAGGACACAAACATTTTGCTAATTAAGAGGCTGAGAATTGCTAATCAAGCGGCAGCCGAAGTTAATTGGCAGTTTTGGTTTGTAGTGGAAAACAATGTGTGTGTACCGCCCGCTTGTCAGTACAAACAGAGCCCTCGCTGTGCCCCAGAGGGATTAGAAGTGGGCGGGGCTTACAAACAAAAGGGGAAGTAAACCCCAACACACTTGAGAAGACATGAAATTAAGGGTGGTGTAACATTTTTGTCGACCCCCCTGGTTCAAAATATGGTTCATTGAGCGAACGTAATTGGGTTTATATAGCAACATATTTCCCCAATGCATGAACCCTTAAGGACCAGTCACCATGATGCTCATAATGAGTGAGAATGAAGAGAATGGAGTGGGTGCACAAGAAGAATAAACTTTAGTATGTTATAGACTGGTTTATTCTAAGCAACTTTTTCTTTTCTTTTTTTATATACTTTCCATATTCTTCTGACTCAAATGCTCTGTAAGACAATGAATTTATTACTATTGCTATTTTTTATTACTCATCTTTCTATTTGGGTCTCTCTTATTCAAATCAATAAATTGTTGCTAGGATAATTTGGACCCTAGTAACCAGATTGCTAAAATTGCAAACTGGAGAGCTGCTGAATTACTCAAATAATAAAAAAGGAAAACCAAAGGCAAATTGTCTCAGAATATCACTCTCTGCATCATTGTAAAAGTTAATTCAGAGGTGAAGGACTGCTTTCAGGGTAAGACACAAAAGAAAGGGAAACTAGGGACAGAATATTGGGAAGGAGGAGAAGAAAGTGGAGAGTAGAAGTGAAATAGAAATCAGGAAAGAACAAAGTGTAGTAAACAGTGATTCCTTCTCCTTTAATTTGGCGTTTGTTGTTCCTTCTGTTGACTACAGTTATAGGTTCTCTACTTTTCTCATTTGTTATGTCACTTTCTGAAGCAGAGTATGCCCTCTTTATATACAGACATAAATCCTCATCATCTGTATTTTATTGAATTTTCAGGTGCAGGGAATCCTCCTCATATAAGACATACTACCAGGCCCAGACTGGCAATCTGTGGATTCTGGCAAATGCCAGAAGGGCTGCTATAAGGTGCATTAGAAAGTCAGTATTTAGTGGGCTGGTGGGGGCTGTTTGGGCCTCTGTGTGGGCTGATTGGGCCTCTGTGTACCTTAAATGGGAGGGCCTATTTTAATTCTCAGTCCAGACCTGCATACTACCTATACAACTCTATTCATCTTATTCCTCTCCTTATTTTTGTCCAGAAACCAACTGTGCCCTGGGCATTTATACATAAGGAGGGTCCAGCTTTGACTGATAAGACTTCTGTCTGCGATGACACAAAGTGCTAATGTATGGGCTGCGTTCCCTGTCAAACCCAACTCCCTATACGCATCCATCATGGAGGAAATCTACAGCATTCATCTGCGTCCCTGACTCCCAGTTCTTTGAAGCAATTACGCAGGGTGGGTGTCTCTCCCATAACATCATTACATGGAGAAGCCTGTCTCCAGGCTCGTTGTTTTAAAGAAAGCAGAAGCTTCTCTAGAGCTTTGACATAAGAAGCTATATTGGGAAGTCCTCACACAGAGCCTCATCAGATGTTACTGTTTCAATAATGATGTTGTCTAATGTTTTGTAAGTAATGAATTGGCTGCCAGTAGGTTCCAGCCCTGCTCATTTGAAAGCTGGCCGATACATGGGCACAAACTGATGTTAACTGGGCACGGATGTTCATGCCAAAACCTCCCATGAAATGTAAAATATCCTCACTGCCTTCCATTTAACTTCTTAAGCTAATTCATGGCTACTGAAGTAGTGATGAGCCAATATTTTTTCACCAGCCATGGATTTGCATCAACATCTTTTCGTGAAACTGTGGCAAAAATTTGCCTCAACAAGAGCCAATAAGACAAAAATGTCACTGAGACAAAAAAAAAGTCAACCACAAGAACAAACACGCATTGACTTTAATGTATTTGGACAAAAAAGTCTCCATAAGAAAAAACACTGCATAAATGGGGCTCATTTATCAACACTGGGCAAATTTGCCCATGGTCAGTTACCTATAGCAACCAATCGGTGATTAGCTTTTTAAAGCCAGCTGCAAGTAGAACAATGAAAGCAGCAATTTGATTGGTTGACATGGGTTACTGCTCATGGGCAAATTTGCCCAGTGTTGATAAATGACCCCCATTGACTTATATGCAGTTGGACAAAAAAAGTCTCCATAAGAAAAAAGCCCATTTGGGGGAATGTAATAAAAGTCGCAAAGAGCAAAACAATTCGCACCAATAAGACTAAAAATCCACATCTCGCAATGTAATATTGTTCCTTAAACTGTTATTGCATTGCGAATTTTAATTGCGCATTGCGAATTTTAATAAGAAGTGCTTGAAGGTGTCGTAATCTTTTAGATCAAACATAACGACTTTTTCAGTAAGAAGTTTTATTACATTGACTGCGCATTGGCACAAACTATAAAATTTGCAAACGGTCTTTCACTGTCGGAAGTGGTCGCTAAACAGTTTCCGGGCTCGCAAAAGCTATATTAAATTCGCACAAAGCAAAATTTGTTCGCGCAAAGGCATAACTTTTCGCATTGCGAATAGTTTTTCCATTAGCGATTTTTATTACATTCCCCCGATTGACTTTAATGCAGTTGGACAAAAAGTCGACTATAAGAAAAAAATGACCATTGACTTTAATGCAGTTGGACAAAAAAGTCGCCATAAGAAAAAAAGTCCATTGACTTTAATGCATTTGGAGTGAGAAAAATTGTCACCAAAAATGTTGACAGCCATTGACTTCAGTGCATTTTGCTAATTTGTCTGCGTTTCATATTGTTTTTGTTTTTTTTTTGCAGTTTCGTGAATTTTTTGGCAAAGCAAAACAGATTCGCTCATCACTAATGGCAAGGTTTTACTTGGGTTGTATGGAAGAGATTACATATGAATGATGAATCCAAATGGTTGGAGAAGGTAAGACAGAAAGGGCATTTGTTCTGACCCTCTTTGATGGAGGCGGTAGATACAGATAGAGACATACTCTGCAACAGTTGTTACATATACTATACCTTCAGTTTAAACATCTGAGTTGTGCTACCTTTAGTTCTCCAGCTGCTGATCTCCAACTCAGGTTGCTGGGATTTGTAGTTGAACAACTGATTTATATAATGATTTCATCTGCAAAGACTGTCGGTGAAAGGCACCAGCTGAAGTTCCCCCCAAGAAAGTGAAACTGTCAGCAGACAAAAGGAGGTCAAGAAATTTGTATTTAATGAATTCTGTGTTGTCAGTTGTGCCGTTCCACTGCTGTTTCCAACACGTAACATAATGCCGTAAAGTCCTTTAGGCGGTCGCTGAGAAGAAAAGAGAGGCTCAAACTGTCATCTAAACAAGATTTGGGGGAAAAAAACACAAATCCATGGAGGTTTGCAGCCATAAGATCCTTACTTATGGAGACCCTGGGAACAGGCTTAGGAGACCTTTGGCTAATCATCTGGTAATTAATAGGACAGTTACTTAACTCTCTGCTCCAACCCTAAAAGTGATAC
Source organism: Xenopus petersii (assembly GCA_038501925.1). NCBI lineage: Eukaryota > Metazoa > Chordata > Amphibia > Anura > Pipidae > Xenopus > Xenopus petersii. The sequence goes on from CM076684.1 coordinate 127,436,511, forward strand.
ATCTGACACCTGCAGAGATTTAATATGACAAATCTCTTTCACACAATGTCACAGACTAATTTGTTGACAGGTGATAGCAATAACAGAAGCCGGGGGGAGAGCACTCACTCAGCAGGTTACAGGTTAATATCTCCCCAAACACACACAAAGACCTCATCAGCTCAGGGTCAGTTTCCTAAATATATTAGCTATGACCCCTCGCTAAGTGCCCGAAACAGTGAGTGCCGAGGACCGAAAGAACAGTGACAGGCAGAAGAGGCAGGGAGGGTCCCTTTAACCCTTTAGATTGGTGGCATACGCAGCGTTCTGGGGAGATTAGTCGCCCAGTGACAAATCTCCACATCTTCGGGCGACTAATCTCGCCGAAATGCCTTCCCGCCAGCTAGAATGTGAATTGTCGGCGGGATGGCACTCAGATCGTTTCAGTTTTCCGAAGTTGCCTGAAGTTTCCTCGTGAGGCAACTTCGGAAAACCAAACGATCCGAGTGCCATCACCCTTAAGTGCCTGCGGTTCTTTGGAAAGGGCCCAGACAGAACAACATATCATGAAATATAGATATAATGAAAGGAATCTGAATCTTGCTGAAAAAGGCAGAATTTTGGCCAAATCCCTAACAGAATCCTGGATTTGGTGCATTCCTAGAATCCAAGTGCCTCACCAAACCGAATTTCAATCCTTAAAACAAGGAAGTCAGCATTTTTGTAGCTGCACTCTGCAAGCACGGTTCTCTTTGGCTCTTCCTGGCACTAATTTGCATATTCAAATTAGATTCAGTTTGCGAATTCGGCTGAATCCCAAAATAGTGGATTTGGTGCATCCTTATAGAACCGTGGTCGCCAACCTTTTTTTACCCATGAGCCACGTTCAAATGTAAAATGAGTAGAGAAGCAACACAAGCACGAACATAGTTCCTGGGGGAACCAAGAAACGGTTGTGATTGGCTATTTGGTAGCCCCTTATGTGGACTGACAGCCTACAGGAGACTCTGTTGGCAGTAAACCTGTTTTTTTTGCAACAAAAACTTGCCTCCAATTCAACAATAAGCACCTGCTTTGAGTCCACTGGGAGCAACATTCAAGGGGTTGAGCAATATGTTGTTCACGAGCCGCTATTTGCGGGATCACTATTATAGAATATACATTTATACCAGAAAATCATTAAACTCTACCCTATGCCAAAAAGTTGGAGTAACATTGTCTTAAATAAAACTTTTGAAATATAGCATATTTTTGTGGTTGATAAATCTCATAAAAACATATTTTTTAAATTCTGCAGTAACATGGAAAAGGAGTAGACAATACTCTTTGATTGTTAGTCAGTAGGCCTGTATTTGTAACTGTGTGTGTATATGGCAAAATGTATCCATACAGGATATGACGGACTCCAAACAAACCCTCAGCTTGAAGGATAGCTGGCTCCATATTTACAAATGTAGGGACATTCAGTATAAAAGCTGTGGCTAACATAAGCCCATGTTGCAACTGGAGAATGTATAGACTGCAAGTTATCTAAGGCTGGTGAGTGATTGAGAGTGAAGACTGAAAAAGCCCTTTAGAGGGCATTGACTTGATTTTTAACTTTCCTTGTCCTTTAAACTGTACATGTGCTTAACCCATTTTAATCCATTTGTAAGCAATGTGTGCAGTGTGCCTGCACTAGAATTTCTCCGATTCCCCCACAGCTGTGGAGGTTGTAGTTGGACAGCAGCAGCTAGAGAGATGAGACTACATAGATATGCATCCAGACAATAGAAGCTGCCACAGGAAAACACTAATTACAGGTATTTAGTCCATGTAAGTCTACAGGGGGCTAAGAGGTCCCCAGTGTATTGCAGTGAATACACACAGTTATAGATTGTCCAAATTTCTGATAGATGCCTTTATGGGACCCGGTTCACCCCAGCCACACAATTATGCCCAAGACACCCAGATATATACCCAAGCCACCCCTTCAGTAATAATAATTCAATCTCCACCACCTTGGGGGACCATGAGTCATAATTGTCCCATAAAAATTAAAGGGGTGGTTCACCTTTAAGTTAGTATGTCATAAAATGGGTAATTCTAAAAAACATTTAAATTGGACTTCATTTTTTCTTTTTTTATAGTTTTTTAATGATTTGCCTTTTTCTTTTGACTTTTTCCAGGTTTCAAATGGGGGTCACTGACCCCAACTAAAAAACAAATGCTATAGATAGATAATAGATGATAGATAAATAGGTAGATAGATAATAGATAGATGATAGATAGATATATAGAGATAAATAGAGATAGATAGATGGAGATAAATAGATATAGATAGATAGGTAGATAGATAGATAGATAGATAGATAGATAGATAGATAGATAGATAGATAGATAGACAGACAGATAGATGATAGATAGATAGACCATCGACAGGAGGTAGAAATAGATAGATAGATGATAGATAGATGATAGATAAATAGATAGATAGATAGATAGATAGATAGATAGATAGATAGAGATAGCTGGAGATAAATAGAGATAAATAGATAGAGATAAATAGATAGAGATAAATAGATAGAGATAGATAGAGATAGATAGATAAATAGATATATAGATAGATAGATAGATAGATAGCTAGATAGATATATGATAGATGATATATAGATAGATAGAGATAAATAGATAGAGATAAATAGATAGATAGATAGATAGATAGATAGATAGATAGATAGATAATAGATGATAGATAGATAGACCATCGACAGGAGGTAGAAATAGATAGATAGATAGATAGATGATAGAGATAAATAGATAGAGATAGATAGATAAATAGATAGAGATAGATAGATAGATGGGTAGTATCTATCTGTGGACATTTAGAGAGAATTTAATGATAAGAAGCAGCAGTACAATCTAGGAGATGGCCTGCCCTGGATGAACCCCCATTCTACATGCCAGTATCATGTGTCAGTGCCATTACCTGCTGCAGCCTGTTCCCTCTGAGTATACAGGACAGGATTATATGAGATGTGCTCACTCAGCCCTGGGGGGGGGAAGCTTTTAAGCAGGTCTCAGAGGTTGGTAACGTTCTGTAGATGAATTGTAGTTACATTACAAAGCAATTAGCAGTGCTCAAGGCTATGGGAGATCCATGCGAGGGGGACATAGGAATGTGTTAAACAGTGCTAAATCCAAAATCCAGTTGCTTTAATGAAGGGCCGACTAGTAAATATGAACTAATATAAGTGTAATCATGGATTAAGCCATTTTAATCTATTTTTGCATGAGGGAGTGATCTTGTTTTTAATTTAATTTTGTTTTGCTCAGTGTGTGTCTGTATATTCAAGTTTGCAACTTTGAAATGAGGAGGGTCAGAGCCAACCAATAGCCAAGCAGAGAATATTAGTGATGAGCGAATTTGTCCTGTTTTGCCCTGCCGAAAAATTCTTAAAACTACACAAAAATTTGTGAAAGGGCAGAAAATCAGCAAAACGCTGCAAATTTGCTGTGCTATTCAGCCATTAATTTGCTGTAATTTGGTCACATATAATGGGGGGAGAGAGACATTAGAAAATGCGGGGGTGGCCCTGCTACCTGCCATGACTAAGCGAGACATCTCTTCTTTGGGCGATTTCGGAAAACGAAGCACTCCGAGTGCCCACCCGCTGGCAATTTACATTCTAGTTGGCAGGAAGGCAGGGGAAGGCTGTTCGGAGATTAGTCGCCCCGAAGAAGAGGAGATTTGTCGCCAGGCCACTAATTTCCCTGAATCTGACCATGTGTTTCTGCCCTAAGTGGGTATTTGTCAGGTTTGTCACCATAAATATGTATTGATGCACCAGGATAATATAGACTGCCCTGATTTGCTTCCTCCATAAGTGGTGATATCAGTGGTGGCTTCAGGGCAGGACAAACATTGGGTGCAGGTTTTATTTCTTTCTGAAACATGGTGATGTTTATGTGCCTTGCTCTGGGTCCCAGTTATGAATGGGATAAATAATTAATAATTGTTGTTCATAATAAAGGGACAAGGGAAGATATACAAAGAGAATGCAGCTGATTTCTGTTGGATCCGCTAAGTCATGGCAGGTAGAAGGGCCACCCCCGCACTTTCTAATGTACCTCTCCCCATCCCATGTTCTAAGGCCACATTACAGGAAATTAATGGCTGAATAGCACAGCAAATTGAGTGGGAGGGGGACACCCAGAATTTAATATCCGAAGCAGCTGTTTTCCCCAATTAAGACCCCTCTTGTTTGGCGCTGAAGTGGTGCCGGCACTTGTACTCATGCAGCTAAACTTGTCCTTTGTCAACAAGGAGACTCACAGGCACTTGGTCCCAATGTGTTCAGTGTCACCTTTTCTTTAGAGTCCCTGCTAGATCTATCCACCTGCCCCTATTCATAGGAAAAGAGCTTCAGATATGTCGGGGAGTGGGAGGGAGGCTGACACCCCTTCTCCCACTGTTTTAAGGAGCATCTGCTCTCTCTCCTGTCCTCCTCTTGTGCCTGAAGAGCAGTCTTACTATCCCTCTTAAAGGAACCAGACAAAAAGATGCCGCTCCGTGTACCAGGCCTTTCTCTACCTACAAGTTAAAAAGCTTCTTCTCGGCCCTTTTGTTTGCAAAGAGATTGCTGTGTGGGTCCCTTGATAGGAGAATGAAAAGAACACTGAGATACCACTGTCGATGATTTCATTTGAGAAAGGGGAAGCCCCTCCCTCTGCTGCCCCCCCAATCCTTTCTTCCACTAATTGGCAAAGCATGTCCACTTTATGAAGTAATCACTTAATGCAGTAATTAGCCTCGCTCTTTCTTACTCAGATTCATGCACAATGTCGCACCTACACATAACTCTCTGTTTTCTGATATATCCCTTTACACACCTAGCTTCTTTTTTTTTTTATTACACTTTTAAGCCATTTATTGGCTCGGTCCTAATCCCGTCTCTTTTTCATTAGTCGTCAGCTTTTGGGTAACAACAAACACACAATCACATAGGGGTTATTCAGGGTATTTATGGGTTCTAATGATCACATAGGAGTCCTAAAAATCAGTGGTTTGGCACATTTTGGCAAATACATTTTTCAATATGCTAGACTATTTTTTATACAGAATAACAAATCCCTATTACTTATCTGTAAGGGTCAGCAGAGGACCCCTGTGTAGTATAATGTAAGGACCCCCATAGAACTCTCCCAGTCTCCCATGGGTTCCCGAGCTAATTATATTTTTATATATTATTTAATACTTTATGTAGAGCATCAGAGTCCGGTGACCTGGACAAGTTCCCAAACTGCTGGGGTGGCCTATAGGAATGCCAAAGCAGTGACTGTAAAGCTCAGCCTGGAGACCAATGGTAATATCTAGGGGATGGGTGTTTGTGTATTTTCTAGAATGTCTAATTCTAAACAACTTTTCAATTGGGCTTCATTTTTTATAATTATTTACCTTCTTTTTCTGACTCATTTCAGCTTTCAAATGGGGGGTCACTGAGTGCAAACAAATGCTCTGTAAGGCTTCACATTTATAGTTATTGTTACTTTTTATTATTCTTCTTTCTATTCAGCCCTATTCTCCTATTTATATTCCAGTCTCTTATTCAAATCAATGCATGGTTGCTGGGGTAATTTGGACCCTAACAACCAGAATGCTGAACTTGTGAAGCTGAGAGCTGTTGAATAAAAACAGTTTTAAACCATAATAAAGATTGGGGTCTCCTACAATTGAGAGGTCATAGAGGTCCATAGTTCTATGAGTTCTTGAGTGTTGGTGGTAAATATCTGTCCAGGGGGCCCACATTTTGTGGAATTTGTTGGGGACTCCCCTTTTCATATACATTGATCGCTCAATATTGCAGGTATCCTGCATTACCAACTTCCAAGCAGAGAAGCTAGGAGGCGCCACATTTCTCCAATTCTGAGTAATCAACATCGAAGCTAATAGTAACGCCTCAAGTAGAAAAAGCGAATGATATTGATTTAACTTGAGGTCCCGTATTATGGCCAACACACAAGCTTTAAGTGTTCTGAGCATTGGCACATGTAAGACCCCCTCTAAAGTATCTAATATTTCCCTCCAGTATAAAGTGGGTTTGGTGCAGCTCCATAACATGTGTAACAGAGTACCCTGTTTTAGAGCACACCTAGAGCAAATATCCGGGGTGTTGGGGGTTAATGTAATGTAGTCTGACAGGGGTGTAGTAAGCCCAATGGAGAAAATATAGCTGGATAAGACGTAGCCTATAGTTGGGTGATACTCTCCATTTCATATTAAAGGCTATTTTAAAGATGAACAACTCCTGAAAGTTTGTATGGAAGAAGGGTGTTTAAGTGGGTGCCTCAATTTTGTATGTGCCTGGACCAGCATTGTTAAGAGCAATCAGACAGGTTTAAAGTTTTGCATTTAAACCTGCACATTTGCACATTGATACAGTCCTTGTCCGAAGTGCCTGCATAGCGGAAATTATGATCTGATCATTGGCCCGAGGGCCAAACCATCGGATCAGCCCGGTATTGCCGGTATTGGTGAGTTTGCCAAACAAAGGGATCTTAAAATAGACGATGAACCCTGCTGAGAATTTTTTCTCTTTTTCAGTGTTTGCTTTTATTGACATTAGTGAGAAAGGTTCTCTCCATGCAAGAACATCTCCCAGCCACAACGTAAGGAAGGCTGCCCCTTTCCTAATGGTGCTTTGTGATATTCTCTTTTTTCCCCCCCTGGAGGCAGAAAGGAATCAGTGAATTCTTCCTGTATGTCCCATTCATGGTCAGCTGAGCAGAACTAATGTAACAAAATGTCTTTGGCCCTTTCAGGTTCACATTACATGTTTTGGGTGCGGCTGGAGGGGATCCTTTGCTGGCTGGGCCGGAGGGGGAGGAGAAGAGAGAGATATCTGTTACTTCATTGTCAATTTCATCCCTTGACCTCTGCAACCTCATGTGATCTCTTTAACCCGTTCCCGGCCAGATCCGAGGTGCAGTCCAGCAAGCGGCTGGTGTCTGCCTGGTTACGAAGAGATGCTTTGCATATAGGATTAAGTCTATGCTACTACACAATTAGTATCTTGCATGTCAGCCCTGGGGAATGCAGCAAATCTGTGTTGGGTATTTACTAACACCGTGATTACTAAAGACTGGTCATTTTTCCCTTTTAAAATTGATTTTTACATAATTTTGATGTATCTGCCAGTGCAGGAGAAGGAAAATGAGCCTTTAGCTCACTGTATCATCTGGATCCCTTGGGTCACATTACAGATGAATGGCCTGAATATTTAAAGATTGGAACACAAATAAGACACAATATGCTGGACCCTGACATTCCTCATGCTCCCCGTCAATCAAGTGTCATATTATTCCTGCCAGCTGTTACCTGGATTTAAAGCAGGGGCAAGCAACCTGCAACCCATTATTAGTATGCATTTATAAAGTGCCAACATATTCTGTAGATTTGTACTTAAGAAGGGTAAATAGATTGAAAAAACCCACAAAGATGCAGAACCCTAAAGGTGATTTTCTTATGGGAGGACCATATTGTGCATGAAGATTGGTCAGAAAGTGCCAAGTGCAAAAACAGAAGGCAGCAAAGAGCAGTTGTTCCCCCAACCAGTGGCTCGTGAACAACATGTTGCTCAAAACCCCTTGGATGTTGCTGCCAGTGGCCTCAAAACAAGTGCTTATTTTTGAATTTTTGGCTTGGAGGCCAAATAGAGGACACATAGAGCCTTTTATAGGCTGCCAATCCACATAGGGGGCTAACAAATAGCCAATCACAGCGCTTATTTGGCACCTCTGGGACTTTTTTTCATGCCTGTGTTGCTCCCCAACTTGTTTTACATTTAAAGGAGAACGAAAGCCCGAGGGCGCAAAACCCCTCCCCCCCTCCCCTCCGTTGCCCCCCCTCCCTCCTCCCCCCTGGCCTACCCCTCCCCCTGGGCAAATGCCCCTAACTTGTTACTCACCCCTCTGCGCAGGTCCTGTCCATGGAGTTCGCAGTCGCCATCTTCTTCCACTCGTGTCTTCTTCCTGCTCTGATCGGCGTTTTCTGGCGCATGCGCAGTAGGAACAGTTACGGTACGGCTCTACTGCGCATGCGCCGAATGTCACGAAGTTTTCCGATTTCACTTCGTGACATTCGGCGCATGCGCAGTAGAGCCGTACCGGTAACTGTTCCTACTGCGCATGCGCCAGAAAACGCCGATCAGAGCAGGAAGAAGACGCGAGTGGAAGAAGATGGCGACTGCGAACTCCATGGACAGGACCTGCGCAGAGGGGTGAGTAACAAGTTAGGGGCATTTGCCCAAGGGGAGGGGTAGGCCAGGGGGGAGGAGGGAGGGGGGGCAACGGAGGGGAGGGGGGGAGGGGTTTTGCGCCATGGGGCTTTCGTTCTCCTTTAAATATGGGGCTCATGGGTAAAAAAAGATTGGGACCCCTGGTCTAGTGGTTAAAGGTCCATTATATACTATAATTTTTTCTAATGTATTTCACTTGGTAAAGGGGATACCTATGCTGAGATAGGATTATTATATATAGTATATCGGTATAGGCTAAGATAGAATAAAGGTGTTGAGTTATTGCTATATGTGGAATATTCCATTTTGAGACCTGTTTACCTATGTAATCCCAGACATATTGTATAGTCTACGGCTATTCCCTACTAGCTTTTTGAATGGGAATTAAAATATTACAAGAAGTCTATGGGAGGTGGTAGAGAAGATGTGGGGATACAGCAGGACAACAACTTAAAGACAGGAAAGTGAGTTGATAAAACCTTGGGTAGCGCCGGCTCTCAGATAAGAACCAAGGAAACAGTTAGTTCTCCCCAAGTCCACAAATGCTAGTACTTTCCTGCTCCTTTTAACCCACCTCACCCATTATTCCCCATATGCACCAAAATGTCAAACATAAGATTAGATACATCTACACTTACTTACTGCTAGGACTAGTTGCTGTAGGTCTTTGCAGTAATGATGACAGCTCTTGGATCTTGTGGGGAAAATGGCTTGGCAAGAGTGAAGGCAACGTAAATGGGGGCCAAGGCTTTCTGAGACCTCAAGCTGTAAACTTATACTTCACCTATTTTTATGGTCCAGCCAAAGGGGTCACCACAGTGCAGAGGTGTTCAGATCCTCACAGTTGTCTTGAATTTGGACAATTTAGCTAATAATAGCTTTCTAGATATTTGAAGATACGGTCATTACAGTCACTGTTCCAATCTGGCTGATCAACCACTGACGCTTATGGAGATCCGTTGGAAGAGGACTGTATCAATTTACAAATGTGCTCCTCACCCGACAGGATTTTCATACCTGTCTCATTGATATCTGGATGATTCCTGCTGGACCCCAGACACAGCCAGATAAGCTTCCAACTTGATTTAAAAGGGCTAAATCAGCAGCTTAATGGGTGGTTTCCCTTAGGTAAGGGCACATGCTGCTATTTCGGGAGATTAAATTGCTTCTTTTTCGGGCGACTAATCTCCCCGAACTGCAGCAAAATAGCAGCATGTGCCCTTACCCATAGGTTAACTTTTAGTATGTGATAGAATGGCTAATTCAAATCACTTTTTCAATTGGCCTTCATTTTTTATGTTAGGGCAGAGGCACATGCGAAGATTTAGGGATTTTAGTCGCCCGGCGACAAATTGCCTCTTTTTTGGTCAACTAACTGCCTTCCCGTCGGCTAGAATAGAAATCGCCAGCAGGATGGCACTCGCAACGCTTCGTTTTCCAAAGTCGCCCGAAGTTGCCTCACGAGGAAAAGAAGCGATTCGACTGCCATCCCGCTGGCGATTTCGATTCTAGCCAGTTCATGAGATTGGTCGTCTGAAGAAGCCTTTTGTCGCTGGGCGACAAATCTCCTGAAATAGCAGCGTGTGCCCTGGACCTTTTAGTTTTTGATTTATCTGCCTTTTACTTCTGATTCATTCCAGCTTTTAAATGGGGGTCACTGAACCCATCCAAAAACAAAAGCTCTAAAAGGCTACAAATGTATTGTTATGTTATTACTCATCTTTCTATTCATGCCTCTCCTATTCATATCCCAGTCTGTTATTCAAACCAGTGTATGGTTGCTAGGGGAATTTGGATCCTAGTAACCAGATTGCTGAAATTGCAAACTGGAGAGCTGCGGAATAAAAGGCTAAATAACTAAAACATAATGAAGAATTTAAACCAATTGCAAATTATCTCAGAATATCGCTCTCTACATCATACTAAAAGTTAATTCAAAGGTGAACAACCAGCTTTAGACCCCACTAAAGGAACCAATCCCACAGTTTGGGATGTAGTGAGACGTTGTGACATCATTGCCGCTGCACCATGATAAGGGCATCACAGTTATGTCTATACAAATACCACTAATTTTGTCAGCCCTGCTAAAATCAAATTATAGCGGTTAATTTAGATTTATTGATCCGTTACTGCACCCACGGTGACAATTACCAGCCTAAATACCAAAAATAGCTTCAAAACCTTTTTTTTTTTTTTTTTTAAGCCTTGTTTAACGGCTCATTTGCTTAACAGCCGCAGTGAAACATCTAATGACAACGGATTTCAGATATGGGGGTCGAAATAAATAAGAGCCTCCTCGCCCCCCCATCAGACGCAGGAAAATGACTGGAGAAGTCAAAGCTCTCTCCCCTCCTCTTCCAACCCCCAGTCATCGACAGAAAGGAAAACACAAACAAGACATTGGTATCCAGGAGAAAATAATTAGGGCCCTCATCAGTGTAATTCCCTCTAATAATGCACCCAGGGCTGACACGTAGCTCGTGCCACTCAGCCTTAATGAATAGATGGGCTGCTTTTTTGTTAAAAAGGTTTTTAGCAGAAAATCGATAATGTTACTTCAGTGTCGGTGATTGCAAATGCAATTACTGCGGCGGTGATTAGCTATAGTCGTATTATTGTTGTCATTATTATTATTATTTTTAAAACGGGGGCTTCCATAGAGGTTTTTTTTTTTTCCCTTTATATATTTATAGCGAGAGTGAAAGAAAATGGGCTAAAAGCGGAGATAATGCCTGAAAGCGATTAGCCCTCGCCTTGGCATTATCAAAGGGATGTTGGCTCTCTGCGCGCCAATTAGCTCATTAACCCTTCAACGCATAAAAACACATCTATGAAATAAAATAAAATCCTGCGATTGAGAATGGGGTTTGGCGATTCCTCATTTGGAATTGAAATGAGGCATATGAACGCATAGGGCAGGCGTCTGATATCTCGCCCCTTGATATTCCCTTATATAAACCGCATATCAACGAATGCATTGAACAATGTAGGCTAATCTCTATTTGCCGTTCTGCTTCCGTTCTGGCAGGCTGATATATCTTTTAATAACCCACGACGAGGATCGTTCTCTCACCAATCGCTGATAGTGTCACAGTCTCGCCGCTGTCGGAATGAAACAAAAAAAAAAAAAAATGAAATTATAGGGGAAAAAAAATTAAGTGTAGGTATTTTTTTTTTCATTATGTCGATATTTCCAGGATAAAAATATGTTTGCATAATGTTTACACAGCAGGTGACATCTAGTGGTCAGAGGTTCACTTGTTTATATCAATGGAACCTCAGAATATCGAATTAAAGGGGTTGTTCACCTTTAAATTAGATTTTAGTATGATGTAGAGAGTGATATTCTCTGTAATTGGTTTTCAGTTTTTATTAATTGTGTTTTGAGTTATTTAGCTGTTTATTCAGCAGTTCTTCGGTTTGCAATTTCAGCCACCTGGTTGCTAGGGTCCGAATCACCCTAGCAACCGTGCACTGATTGGAATAAGAGACTGCAATATGAATAGGAGAGGCCTGAATAGAAAGATGAGTAATAAAAAGTAGCAATAACAATAAACGTGTAGCCTTACAGAGCATTTGTTTTTTAGATGGGGTCGGTGACCCCCATTTGAAGGCTTGAAAGAGTCAGAAGAAGAAGGCTGCTAATTTAAAAAAAAACTATAAATTAGTCACTCTATAACATACTAAATGTTAACTTAAAGTTGAACCACCCCTTTAATATACACACACTTAAAGGGGTGGTTCACCATCAAGTTAATTTTAAGTACGTTATAGAATGTCTTATTCTAAGCAACTTTTCAATTAGTCATCATTATCTATTCTTTATCGGTTTTGAACGATATGCCTTCTTCTTCTGACTCTTTATAGCTTTCAAATGGGGGTCACTGGCCCCATCTAAAAACAAATGTTCTGTAAGGCTACGAATGTAATGTTATTGCTACTTTTTAATACTCATATTTCTATATAGACCCTCTCCTATTCATATTCCAGTCTCTGATTCAAATCAATGAATGGTTACTAGGGTAATTTGGCCCCTAGCAACCAGACTGATGAAATTGCAAACTGGAGAGCTGCTGAATAAAACGTTAAGTAACTGAAAAAACACAAATAATAAAAAATTAAAACCAACTGCAAAATGCCTCAGAATATCCCTCTCTACATCATACTAAAAGGTAATTTAAAGGTGAACAACACCTTGTGGCAAAATCTGACATCTTGCTATACACGGTATCCCACAGTTATATTCTATGTTGAGTTGTGATTAGGGATGCATTGAATCCAGGATTCGGTTTGGGATTCGGCCAGGTTTCTGCCTTTTTCAGCAGGATTCGACCGAATTCTCCTGCCTGTCTGAACCGAATCCTAATCCTAATTTGCATATGCAAATGAGGGGCGGGTAGGGAAATTGCGTGACTTTTTGTCATAGAACAAGAAAGTAAAACATGTTTTCCCCTTCCCACCCTAATTTTCATATACAAATTAGGATTCGGATTCAGTTCGGTATTTGGCCGAATCTTTCACAAAGATTTCTGGGGTTCCGCTAAATTAATAGTGGATTCAGTGCATCCAGTAGCGATCCTAGAGGGGGGAGGGCCCTGGTGCGTGACGCATTTGGCCGCATTTGTTAGTGGCGCACGGACTGCCGGGGTGGGCCTGAGGGGGTGCCACTGGGTGCATCCCTAGTTGTGATACACTCTGTCCCAACATTACTGTCCTTTCCCTGACATTTTGCCTTACTATACACATACTGTCCCACAGTTAAATCCTATATCCCATAAACACCATGCCACAATTATAGCATCTTGCTTTAATATACAAACACTATCTGAGAATCAAGCCCCACCCATAACAGAGATAAGGACCGGGTGCAAAAGTGTTAGGGCAGAGACAGACGTGAAGATTCGGGGAGATTTAGTCGCCTGGCGACTAATTGCCTCTTCTTCAGGGCGATTAATCTCCCTGAAAAGCCTTCCCATCAGCTAGAATGTGAATCGCCGGGCGGGATGGCACTCGGAACGCTTCGTTTTCCGAAGTCGCCTGAAGTCTCCTCATGAGGCAACTTTGGCGACTCCGGAAAACAAAATGCTCCGAGTGCCATCCCACCGGCGATTTACATTCTAGGCTTCTAGCTGGCGGGAAGGCTTTTCGGGGAGATTAGTCACCCGAACAAGAGGTGATTAGTCGAAGGGCGACAGAATCTCTCCGAATCTTATCGTCTGTCTCTGCCCTTAAAAGAAAAAAATAGGGGCAATCCATCATTTGCACTTTTCACCCTGCGTGTAAAAAAATTGCAGCAGATTTCTGTGCTCCAAAACAGGGTGCATAGATATGTGTTCACCCCATGAATACACTGTTGCTTTGGTTCCTCCACCGAACCCTCATGGCAGCTCCTGCTCATAAGTATAAATGCTAAAACTCTGGGGGTTATCTACTTAAATCTGAATTCATCTCATAATATTTTTTTAAAAAAAGCTTGACCAAACTCCCATGCCCAGTTTAAGCTAATTTATAAATAAAATAACTTGAATGAATCATATTCTGAAAACTTGAATCATACAAATTTTACAGGCCCCTTTCCAAATGCGTTTTTTCCAAATCGAGTTTTTTTCAAATCGAGTTTTTTCCAAATCTAGTTTTTTCCAAATCTAATTTTTTCCAAATCTAGTTTTTTTCCCCGAAAAACCTAAAATGGTCTGATTTTCGGGCTTAACCACAATAAGTTGAATTTGGTATAGGTGCCTTTACCATTGATTCATACAGGACCTGGACAGGTCTGAGATGGCGGATTTAAGGATTCATACTTTTTGCAGCATCGGGGTATATTAAATCTCAAAAAATAATTTTCCCTCTAAAAATTCAAGTTTTCTAGTGACAAAAACGAAAATTTTTATGAGATTTCACAATTTGACCTTTATAAATGACTCTCTAAATGAAAGGATGCTAATTGCACATAGAGCTGAGGCCTAATGTCTTGTCACTTATAGGGCTGTAACTACAGAGGAAGCAGACCCTGCGGCTGCAGACGAGGCCCAGGAGGAATAGGGGCCCCATGAGGCCCTAATTCATATACAATTCAAATAAATAAAACTGCTCAACCTCTAGACATTTTGGGGGGCTGAAAAATGATTTGCTGTGAGGCCCAGTTATATCTAGTTACATCTATGCAAGGGTAACTAAGCCCTGCTTATCCAATCCCTTTCATTTGAATGGCACCCCTTTAAAGACATATGGGCCCTTGAAGAGGTGAGACTTGTGCAGCTAAATGAACCTATAATTATTTTATTATGATGACTCTGTCTGCTTTGCCTTTTCTCTCCCTCTTCTTGCTCTATACAAACAATAATTGCCTTCCAGCTATTATTCTAAACTAGCCTGCCTTAACCACAGGAGCTGACACTCGGTGGCTGCTTTTATGGTGAAAACACTTCAGCCCATCTCAGTGTGAATTAGCCGGCCGGCTCCTTTTGATGTCAGTGTTAGTGGTACTCCTATTTACGAGATGTGATGTGCTTAAAGGTTTGCTATTGATGGAAAGACCCAGCAGAGGCCTTTATCGCTCGCTCTGTACCATTCTCTCTTAGAAATAAATGGCCTCGCTGAAAGGCATGTTGTGGACTATGACTGCAATTTACCAGCTAAGCACCTCATAACAGGATACTTGAGAAATACCTTTATTCCTCAATCTCTTTTGTACCAGTTCTTTTGCAGCCGCAGCCGAGCAAACCCTGTATTGACCAGGGCCAGTCAAAAACTGTTTGCTCCAGCTTTATCAGGGTGTTTAATTACACTGAGTCTTTAGGGGGATGAGCAGACCCTTAGAAACTAAACTGATTAAATTCTCTTTAATGCAGCTAATGCCATTCTCAGTTAAAGGGATTGTATAATAATCTCCTTTTCATTTATATAATTTCAATACCTTTTCCAGTTTAGGCTTTAAAGGGATAACTTAAATGTTTTCAAGTGCTATTAATTATATAGAGTTTTACTTTACTATATGTATTACATTACATTGATGGGAATCCAATAGCTGAACCTAGGGCTGGAAACCCTTTTCTCTCTCTGATGGGGATCATACAGTAAGGGTACCACCACTTCCATTGACAAGGGTGTTAGCAAGTTGGGAGATATATGTTCAGTAGGGTTGCCACCTGTTCTGGAAAAAAATACCGGCCTTCCTGCATTCTTGCCATTTTTTTCTATTAATAACATTGGCATAAAGCATCATTTTTACCGGCCAGGCCGGTAAAATACTGGCCAGAAGGCAACCCTAATGTCCAGTAAGGGAAGCAGATACAGGGAAATAAAACATGCAATAGGCCCTAATTTAAATGCATATGGGAGAGAAACTTCCCATAATAAAAATTGCATTCCAACTTTATTTTATTAAGTAGAAATCTAGGGTCTAAAAAGTGTACTGCCCCTTTAAGAGAAATTCTACCCTAAAACTGTTATTTTTTTTATAATAATAAACGAATATTGTAAGCACCTTTCCAATATACAGGTATGGGACCTGTTTAAACTAAAAAAGTCCGAAAACCACTGCTTTAGAGGACAACAGGTATGGAACCTGTTAACCAGAATGCTCAGGACCTGGGGGTTTCCGTATAATGGATCTTTCTGTAATTTAGATCTTCATACCTTAAAGGGATACTGTCATGGGAAAAAAATGTTTTTTCAAAATGAATCAGTTAATAGTGCTGCTCCAGCAGAATTCTGCACTGAAATCCATTTCTCAAAATAGCAAACAGATTTTTTTATATTCAATTTTGAAATCTGACATGGGGCTAGACATATTGTCAATTTCCCAGCTGCCCCAAGTCATGTGACTTGTGCCTGCACTTTAGGAGAGAAATGCTTTCTGGCAGGCTGCTGTTTTTCCTTATCAAATCTCCAATGGTTTTAAAGTAAATGCAGTTGAAAGCAGTGTCTCTCTGGCTGTTTACATCTTCTGCATGTCTGGTTCCGACTCCTGAAGCAATGCAGCAGAAGCCAGACGGTGGACGAGATAAAGGGCAAGTATGCTGTAGTCTTTGTAGTATGTTAGAAATCGGCCTATTCTAAGCAGGTGGTTTTTAAATGCTTAGCCTTGTAATTCTGCCTATTTCCAGCCCAGCAACTGGTCGTTGTATGTTTCCAATTGTGAGGGTTCAATTTTACCCTCTTTTATCTTCTTTTGTATTTTTCCTATTCGTGCCCCCTGCATGCATTTACATAGCTGTGTTTGCTTTTCTTCTATTCACTTTACTTTTTTGTGTCTGCACTGCTGTTTAGTGATCATATCACTATTGATCCATATGTAAATGGGTTTATTTGGGGAGCTAAGCAAATCCTGCCCTGGGTGACTGCGTGTGTAGTCAGTACTGAAACATTGCACTTTTTACTTGTTGAGTGAACTGACACTGGTTGGATGAGAAGCCAACTGTAAGTGCAGATTTGCTGTGTTTGAGTTTTCACAAATGTTCCTTTTTGGGTTGCATATTCTTATATTTGTTTCATGTTCAAGAAATGCAGTAGCATTAGAAATGTTTAATATTTATGGTACAGACCTGGGGTCCCCAACCTTTTTTACCCGTGAACCAAGTTCAAATATAAAAAGTCCATGGGGTGCCAACTAAGGACTGTGATTGGCTATTTGGTAGCCCCTATGTGGACTGGCAGATTCTCTTTGGCAGTACATCTGGGTTTTATATAACCAAAAGTTGTTTCCAAGAATGGAATGTAAAAATAAGCACCTGCTTGGAGGCCACTGGGAGCAACATCCAAGTGGTTAGTGAGCAACATGTTGGGTATATGGTTGGTTGGTTCAGATCAAAATTACCATGGTCACACTACCATTTCCATGTTCTTTGTTGCCTCACTGCAACTGCGTCAGTGTTTCCCAAAGTGTTGGGCTGGTTCACTGGGCAGTGATGGGCCCTTAGCCTGAGGGCCAATTAGTTTTAAAATGTGTATAATATTTTCTAGATACTCCGGAAAGCTTACATGAAGGTTGTACTTGGTGATGAACAATTAATTGTATATCATTGGCACTAAAGCTGAAGGCAAGTGTTATTGCTTGAAGCATTGGACTGAACGTTGAGATAAGTGCACCAGCATATATCCTCACCCACATGGAATTTCATTGTCAACCCTCCAACTGGATCAGATTTTTGGTTACAACTGTTATTTTGGAGGCTCCAATCTGAGTAGTGATCTGCCACTAAAGTTGAAACTCACCAGATTGCTTGCGTTAATCTACACATGTGTAACAAGCCTGACCAGCCGGAAATATGCCATATTGCCAAAGGTATGGGGGCACCCCTTGCAATTATTTATTCCATGTTCCTACTTTGTGGCAACAGTTTGAGGAAGGCTCTTCTCTGTTTCAGTACTATAATGCCCCCATGCACAAATCTAGATCCATACAAAATGGGTTTGCAGCGAAGGAAGTGGAAGAACAAAACTGTCCTGTACAGATCCCTGAGCTCAACAAAACTGAACCCATGTGGAATGAAATAGAATACCAACTAGGCCTAAAACCCAACATGGTCTGTTATAAGTTTGACCAAGGTTATATTGTTGACCACAGCTTCCAATTTATTGGAAAGGCTAATATGGTCCAACCTTTTATTTATGAATAGGAGCAAATCCCACCAGCAATGTCCCATCCTCTAGTGGAAAACCTTTCCAGAGGAGCTAAGGGTAAAGGCTCATGGAGGATATAAGCATTGCGAGGATAACCAGATTCATATGAATACCCATGATTTGGGAATTAAATATTGGACAGACAGGTGACCACATGCTTTTGGCCATAGTGTGAGATGGATGACCTTCTCAACCAACAATATTTTCTTGCTTGTTGCTCAATTGCACTCAGCCATTTAACATGGAATAAATATGGTTGCAAAATATATGCTGAAAGACTAACAGTCCTACAATCCTCTGCCTTAATGTGATTAGAAAAAGGAGAGAGATATCCTTAGGACAGCCATCTCATTCTCTGTAAAATAGGGCATTAAAACAAGCAAGAAGTGAGCAGGCTTTTGGTTTCTACATTGTCACTACTTTTTTTGGCCCTTACCAGCCTTTCATTGCATTCACCAAAGCCCCTCAGCTCCCTCCTTCCCTACCTCTCCCTAATGTACCCTGTGAATAGCAAAGTGAAGATGGAGCAAAGAGCTGGTTTAACATGTGCCTGCAACTCCCAGCGCCCCCCCCCCAGCATATAATTGATGGGGAGAGGCTGCTGTTCACTTGATGATTCTGGGCCCTTTTACAGGTTTTAACAAGCCTGATGCTTTTAATAGCACTTTGAGCACCGTGTCTTTAGCCGGCGCTCTCTCTTTTTAAAGCAGTTTTAACTCAGCTCTTTCTGCTGCTAATGCCTGAAATCTGCCCTCCCTTTAATCATTGGCAGGTCAGCTAGCAAACAAGCGTAAAAAAACCCACACTCAATTACTGGATGCAACGCAATCAGCCAGAGAAGAAAAGGAAGAAAGTGAAAGAGAGAAAAAGGTGAATAAAGCCAGAGAATAGTTTGCTGCTCCTTTTTTTCTCCTAAGCACTAAAAATGTTACTTCAGTGTCTGAAAGTGGAAATAAAAGGAGATAAAATGTTCCAGAGATCTGACAGATCTGCCAGGCGTGTTCTCATGTCCAAACTTATAAAAGGTTTTTGAATTTTTTTTTGCGGGTTAATGATACATTGGGAATTGGTTAAAAAGGTGTTGCGGGAGAGAAGGTGCCTATAGAAGCAGTGGGGATAATAGTCTCTGGGAAGTAACTGTGACTGTGGGATTTCAGGTATAGTAGGGAGAGATGGTGCCTATAGTAACAGTGGATAATAATCTCTGGGAAGGGAGTGTGACTGTGGGATAGCAGGTATAGTAGGGAGAGATGGTGCCTATAGTAACAGTGGGATAATAGTCTCTGGGAAGGGAGTGTGGCTGTGGGATAGCAGGTATAGTAGGGAGAGATGGTGTCTATAGTAACAGTGGGATAATAATCTCTGGGAAGGGAGTGTGACTGTGGGATAGCAGGTATAGTAGGGAGAGATGGTGTCTATAGTAACAGTGGGATAATAGTCTCTGGGAAGGGAGTGTGGCTGTGGGATAGCAGGTATAGTAGGGAGAGATGGTGTCTATAGTAACAGTGGGATAATAATCTCTGGGAAGGGAGTGTGACTGTGGGATAGCAGGTATAGTAGGGAGAGATGGTGCCTATAGTAACAGTGGGATAATAGTCTCTGGGAAGGGAGTGTGACTGTGGGATAGCAGGTATAGTAGGGAGAGATGGTGTCTATAGTAACAGTGGGATAATAGTCTCTGGGAAGGGAGTGTGACTGTGGGATAGCAGGTATAGTAGGGAGAGATGGTGTCTATAGTAACAGTGGGATAATAGTCTCTGGGAAGGGAGTGTGGCTGTGGGATAGCAGGTATAGTAGGGAGAGATGGTGTCTATAGTAACAGTGGGATAATAGTCTCTGGGAAGGGAGTGTGGCTGTGGGATAGCAGGTATAGTAGGGAGAGATGGTGTCTATAGTTACAGTGGATAATAGTCTCTGGGAAGGAACTGTGACTGTGGGATAGCAGGTATAGTAGGGAGAGATGGTGCCTATAGTAACAGTGGGATAATAATCTCTGGGAAGGGAGTGTGACTGTGGGATAGCAGGTATAGTAGAGAGAGATGGTGCATATAGTAACAGTGGATAATAGTCTCTGGGAAGGAACTGTGACTGTGGGATATCAGGTATAGTAGGGAAAGATGGAGCCTATAGTAACAGTGGGATAATAGTCTCTGGGAAGGGAGTGTGACTGTGGGATAGCAGGTATAGTAGGGAGAGATGGTGCCTATTGTAGCTTTTCACAGTTCTCCAGCATTACTATGAATGCTACTAGTAGTGCATTTTCAAAGGACACTAACAAATCGTATCATTCACATATCAATGTTTTTCCCTTTAATGAGTATTATAAGAAGAACTGTCCCTGCAATAAAGAAGACTATGGAGCCCCACCACCATTTAAGAACCCTGTTCTACATAACACTAACAATTAAAGGAGAACTAAAGCCTAACTAAAGAAGTAGCTAGAAATGTTGTAAATTATGTTTTGTGCTTCTGTACCAGCCCAAGGCAACCACAGCCCTTTATTAGTAACGATCTGTGTCTCTAAAGATGCCCCAATAGCTCCCCATCTTATTTTCTGCTGATTCACTACACATGCTCTGTGCTGCTGTCACTTACTGAGCTTAGGAACCCACTCACAATATACAGTACACATAGAATAGAAATGTCACAATATAAGGCTGATTAGTAATTAATACAGATAATTACTACATGACAGCACAGAAACCAGTGCAATTAGCATCAGAATTTAATAATCAGCCCTGTAGCATCAGCTTATATTACAGACCAATCTTATTTTCTGCTGGATAATTAGTGACGAGCCCTAAGCTTCGTTTCTCAACAGCTGCTCAGAGCCCACTGAGCATGTGAACGGACACTTTCCAAGATGGTGACCCCCTGCGACATGTTTGAAGTCCTGGATCATTGCTGCTATTGACAAGCTGAAACTTTATGTTGGTGCAATAAGTTCAGAATATAAAATATGGCCACATTCATTTTAGGGTTTAGTTCTCCTTTAATGTGACCTGTTTAGATGTGGTGCAGTGTCCTCACTTTATATGTCCCTCTCAAGTAACATAAGTTCTTTTCCCCCAATGTCCTGGAATATGCAGACTAAGGGAATTCATGTAAAGGACAAAGAGATCGGAAACAAGAGGATCTCGGCTCATTTCCCTCCTTCATGCCTTAGTACATTTACCCCGGTGCCTTGCGTTTCTGTCCTTACAATGTCCCCGGGTGTGCGTGGAATAAAAATACACAGGTATAAATATCACTTAACCGTTATCTGTCACTAGATGATAATAAAGTTTATTCACAACAACTACTAAGCAATTCCTAGCAATACCTTTATGTTATATGTAAGAGCTGGTAAAAGAGCTCACATCTACAGAATATAAATATATGGCCAGTGGGTAAAGTATTAAACAGGTGCTGGTGAAATTAGAACTGGTCCAAGGGACTTTGGCTCCCAAGGCAATCTGTCCTTTCCCTAACGTCCAACCAAACTAATATCCCCGTCTGGAGGGAAACACTACGTGGTTGTGATTGACTCAGATCATACTCTACTGTGCATACAGCAATATGCTACTACTAGTTGTATCCAGGGTCAGACTGGGGCATCTGGGCTCACTGGAAAGGGCCCTCCTTGTGAACCCAAAGGGCCCCTCCACTTCATGTGCCATTTCATGTTGCCTTTTGTGCACCTCCCTCTTCCGTAACTCTGCCCCTGTGATCAGGGAAGAGGAGATGGTTCGGCGGTAGAGAAGACTGGGGTTGGCAGGCCCATAAAGTTTAGGGCCCACCAGGATTTTTCCCTGTGTCCCGCCAGCCCTGTCAGACACTTGCTCTATCTACAGATGAAACTGTATATTTTTGGAGAAGAATTGTGTTACCCACAGGAATGGCATACCATTGCCAATTACAATCATTCCCAGTTCTGGACTATCCCCTCACAATGCAGTGGCTTATTCTTTTTTGTATATTTGTGGGAGACACAGCTACCATTCTACATAGTCTGTAAAAGATATAAAAGATATTAAAGGTCCAATACAAGTAAGGTCCAATAAAAAAATGTTTATTACAAATTTATTGTAAAAAAAAAAAAAATGATATAGCAGAATTTGTAGGGGCAAATTTACTAAAGGGCGAAGTGACTAACGCTGGCGATATTTCGCCAGCGTGACGTCATTTTGGAACTTCGCAGATTTACTAACGGGCGCTGGCATAAATTTGCAAGCGAAGGAGATAGACTCTAGCGCTACTCTAACGCCAGGTGAAATTTCACTCTGGCGAATGGACGTAACTACGCAAATTCACTAAGATGTGGATTAGGGATGTACCGAATCCACTATTTTGGATTTAGCCGAACCCCCGAATCCTTCGCGAAAGATTCTGCCGAATACCAAACGGAATCTGAATCCTAATTTACATATGCAAATTAGGGTTGGGAAGGGGCAAACATTTTTTACTTCCTTGTTACGCATTTTCCCTCCCCACCCTAATTAGCATATGCAAATTATGGATTCGGTTCAGATGGGCAGAAGGATCCGGCGAATCCGAATCCTTCTGAAAAAGGCCGAACCGAATCATGGATTCGGTGCATCCCTTATGCGGATTTTACTGAACGTTACCTCTTGCGCCAGACTTGCCTTCGCCACCTCACCTCTACCAGAGTAAGAGTTCCTCAAAAAAAAGTTGAATATTCTTATAAGTCACAAAAAAACGCTGGCGACTTTTACTTTTTACAGGTTGATGGGCTGAAAAAGATCATAATTTCTTTTGGGGTTCCCTCCTTCCCCCCTCTACATTTTCTAACATATGGCACCTAAACTATACATTGGGCTCATGTGTAGGGCAATAGAACAACTTTATTTTATTTTATTAAGGTTCCCTGGGCTTGTGTAGTGTAAGTATTTACTGCAACATATACGTCCATTCAACTTTAACTTCCCGCCGTATGCTAATTAGACATCGCTAGCGTAACTTCGAACTGCTTATCGTATTATCGCTAGCGCAACTTCGCAAGCGTTCGGTACCCTGTGCGCAACTTCGGATCTTCGTGAATTAGCGTTGTCCAGGCGAATTTACAACTGGCGAAGTGTTGCAATGTGCGCGAAGCCAGTGCTGGGGGATTTTCGAGAGGTAAATAGTAAAGTAAATTTACCCCATAGACAAAGTTTTCACTTTGAAACAAAATTCATCTTTACCTTTAAAAATAATCAATTGCTCTGTATAATGTCTCAGTGACAATGAACGGGATCTGATAATAACCTTTGTGCTTGCACATGGCATTTCCTATAGGGTTGCCACCAGTAGAGTGCAATTTGACCTTTGAGATCCGGATAGACAAAAAAAATAATGGACTTCAGACGGCAGGCAGACGGCTCTAAAAACACAAGACCCATATGGCCTGTGTCCAGACGGCCTGAGGTGTGTGCTCCTAATGTAGGGGACAGAGTTCAAGTCCTTGCTGCTGCCAGGGTCAGCATTTTTTTACATTGTAGACAGGACCAGAAGGTGAAAGGCAAACTTAGGAGTTTGGATATTCAAAGGTCAAAGCCCTGATACATTAGAAAGCAGACCTAGCATGTGGGCCTAGATAAAGGATTCCAAGTAGAAGGTCATGAACCCTCACCTTCTCCTTACTGCTATTCCTGCTTAGCCTAACAGAGGCGTTTTTGTCTTCCAATGAATTGTTATAGGAATTCCATGTTTATTCTATTGAATATTAAGCATGACCGTAAGAGTGCTGGAACTTGTATTTTTGGTTACATTATGCCAAGGCTTTTTGCAGTGAGGGCTAAATACCCCTTATGTATTAGACTAGATCAGTGATCCCCAACCAGTAGCTTGTGAGCAACATGTTGCTCTCCAATCCCTTGGATGTTGCTCCCAGTGGCCTCAAAACAGCTGCTTATTTTTGAATTCCTGGCTTGGAGGCAAGTTTTAGTTGTATAAAAACCAGGTGTACTGCCAAAGAGAGCCTCAATATAGGTTGACAATCCACATAGGGGCTACCAAATGGCCAATCACAGCACTTATTTGGCACCCCAAGAACATTTTTCATGCGTGTGTTGCTCCCCAACTCCTTTTACTTCTGAATGTTGCTCATGGGTTCAAAAGGTTGGGGATCCCTGGACTAGATGGAGCAAATTCTGATTTATCTTGTATTGCCATATGGGATATGGAGTAATAAAAAAAGGATAAGGAACACAGCCTCCAGACAGGGTGGATTCCAAGATCAGCTGGTGTTGGGGAATGAAAGGAAAGGTACAATTAAGAAATACAGGAAATCCCTTTGAAATGAAAAACACAGAGAAAGTTTTTTGTGGTTGTTAAACTATAACTCATGGGACTTGATCCTTTGTAGAGTGTCACAGCGGTCATCTATAGCCCTGAAAACACAAGAAATATACAAAACAAATTTGGAACTTTATAGGCACCATCTCTCCCTACTATACCTGCTATCCCACAGTCACACTCCCTTCCCAGAGACTATTATCCACTGTTACTATAGACACCATCTCTCCCTACTATACCTGCTATCCCACAGTCACACTCCCTTCCCAGAGACTATTATCCACTGTTACTATAGGCACCATCTCTCCCTACTATGCCTGTTATCCCACAGTCACACTCCCTTCCCAGAGACTATTATCCACTGTTACTATAGGCACCATCTCTCCCTACTAGGGTTGCCACCCGGCCGGTAATTTACCAGCCTAGCCGGTAAAATACCTGCCAAGATCGGGGGCCGGTATTACAAATTTACCGGCAATGTAGCTGCCGGTAAATTTGTAATACGATCAAAAGGAGCCCTCGGCCTGCCCCCAATCCCCTGCAACTTACCTTTTTCTTTGCCTCTTCTAGCATCCGCGGGTCTCCGTCGCGTGGACCCGCCCCCTTTGACGTCACACCCCGCCCCTTTTGACATAACACACCCGCCCCTTTTGAGGCCCCGCCCCCCAAAAAATTATAAAAGGTGGCAACCCTACTCCCTACTATACCTGCTATCCCACAGTCACACTCCCTTCCCAGAGACTATTATCCCACTTCTACTATAGGCACCATCTCTCCCTACTACAAAAAATAGTGAATGTACTCATCTTTTTAATCACACTCCAGGGCACAATAAATGGATTAATAAATCTTTGGTCAGTTGAACAAATATGGCCATCTGGAATAGGCTGGAATCATCTGGATCTCAATAAACCTTTATCCTTAAAGAGTCTATCATTAAAGCTCTGCCATTTTCAGTTCTGCCAACAACGGGTTAATCATGATGACATTTGTAAATACGCACATTCATTCATTATAGCATCTGCTAATATGGCTGCCGGTGTGCGTATTTATGACCCTCTTCTGTTCCTGTTACTAGCAAAGGAGAATTCCTTTATACAAGAGCTTAGCATCTGTCTAGGGCATGCTTGCTGTTACAGACTGTAAACATAACTTCTGTTTGTGGCAGTTTTAAATCACATCATTAAATCCAAAATGGCTGATCGACTGCCTGACACCCTGCCAAAAAAATCAAGCGAGGGGGAATGCCTTCTTGTTTTATAGAACATGCATATATTATTATTATCAGTGAAGGCATTTCATATGGTGTCCCATCCTCTGCTCAAACACTCAGCTTGTGGTATAGAGTAACCAGGCTAAATGTCACCCCTCCAGCCCCAGTGTGTATGTTAAAAGGCATCACATGTCTGGCACTTCAAGGGAAACTATACCTTTTAAATGAATACCAACAAATAATTTGTCAAATTGTAATATACATTTCAGTAAATATGGCCAGTTCTGGACTGCGTTTCAAAAAGGGGTTTTGCATTTTAAGTACACAGAGACCCAAACAGCCCTCTACAGGCCCAATATATAGTGACTGTCTATGGCATTTTACACCAGCCCCTCTGGCATTTGCCAGTCCAGGCCTCAATATGGCCCTTTTACATCTTTTCCCTTGAGCCACCATTTTATGATGCTCTGTGTGTCACTCACTGATCACCTGACAGGAAATAATGCAGCTCTGTCTACCATTGGCTGATAAAACCTAGCATGCGTGCCCTTGGTTTGTGTGAGAGCACAGTGCATCATATGAGCCAGAAGGACAGACTTTAGTACTTACAATGACAGTTTTTTCTATAGGGAATTATCCAAAGGCTCATATTACTAGTAAAGTAGTACATGTTCATGAAAAGGCTGTATTTATATGAAGAAACTTTTAAAAATGGGCTGTTTATATTATTAGAGAACTCTTCAGTCAGGGGTTTAGGGTTCCTTTAAATAGTTTTGACTTACAACTTCCAGTATC
Source organism: Xenopus petersii (assembly GCA_038501925.1). NCBI lineage: Eukaryota > Metazoa > Chordata > Amphibia > Anura > Pipidae > Xenopus > Xenopus petersii. The sequence goes on from CM076684.1 coordinate 127,462,674, forward strand.
TTTAATTGGTCCATGTTTACCTGAGCGAGTTGTAGAATGGAAACATTTACATTCATGTGGGTTTATTTAATAGTATGTAAAGTGCAAGGAACAGGTGTAATCAACCATTTTTCCTTTTCTGATGAATTTGTCTTTGCGCCCATTGTAAGAAAAATCATTAGGTGTGAACCATACCAGATTAGCAGCTGTTGCATATCTCCTAATGTTTCTGTTTTTGTTGGACATAACAAGGGGTGCACTTCATGGAAAAATGGGTGGCATTTAGGCAGTTTGGGGGAGTTAGGCTGAATCTAGGTGTGGTGAGGCTAAATATTAAATAATGTATGTGTTGGGAGGTATGTTCTTGTACATGTCTCTCAAGCTGTATGACCACCATTATGAGTGTGACAAGGCAGGACCTTGGTCATTCTCTTCTGTGCCCTCCAATTGCTTATAACTGACATGATTTAGAAATGGAACCCTGAGCTCAATATCTGGTCAATGGCAGCTTTGAAGAGAAAGGTTCAAAGTTACTTTGCACTTTAGAGCAGAGGTCCCCAACCGCTGGCCAGAATTGGGCAGTGGACAGTCTTGAACTGGGCCACTGAGCCCAGCCTGCAAGTAATGCCAGAGCGCCGAATTGGACACTGCCCCCCAACCCCATCCCGACCCCTCCCAGACCCCCCTGTCCTTGCAAAAAATGTTGCCTTTACATCGGTCCCTGGGCCAAGAAAGGTTGGGGACTTCAGCTTTAGAGCACCTCAGTTCCAATAATTTGTGGTGCCTTGGAGTCTGGACCTGCCTGTCCTGTTGGCTTATAAAGCTTTCCTCTGTTTGGTGCAATCTGGTTGCAGCCCTGAGAAATGGCAGGGTATTGATGGTATCACCTGACGAAGGGGGAACACCTTCCAAAACATTGTGTGGCGCAATAAACGCACCAGGGGTATGACCACAGTTTAACTCGCCTTGTGTGCCTGCTTGAAGTATTGGACTTATTGGATATTGGGAGTGCCGTCTCCCTTAAGCCTTGTGCACCAAGCAGAACCAGTTGCGAAGGACCTGAGTGTGCACGTGACCTTTTCTACACAGGGAATTGATGGTAACCATTTAGATGGATAAGGACATTTTATTTACGACACAGGGGGTTGTTCTGGTGACCTGCTGGGCTCCCAAATACATCAGAGAAATATAAAAAAAATAATTTTGTGTCCTAGTGAAATTTGCTGTAATGCCTCAAATTTGAACCTACTTAAACATATAGAAGAAGAAATAGCTGTGAACCTCTCAGGGGGCTTGAATACTTAATTGGATCCCCAGCTCCAGTCTCTCAGGCTCCGTTGTACATTTAGTTATTGTGTGCGCTTTCCTGTTACTCCAGTCCCATCTGGTTCTGCATTCTGATTTCTGCTTGTTCCAGGATACTAGCCAGTACTGTATCATTATTAGCCCCAGAGTGCTGTCACGGTGCTCAGCGGGGGCAGACATTGTGCCCTGTGGGATTTATATAGATCCCTGCCTTGTTATTTGTCATGGAATACACAGTATAGTTGAGACACATTGGCTCTCGGTGACACCATGGCCTCCAGTGATGCATTGTGCTTATGTTCAATGACTCTGAATAGGCTCTGAAGTATTATTCTCCCCGACAGTGAGTCGCATACACTGATGTATAGTATATTAGTGCTATAATGGAGCAACATCAACTAACTCCATGTCACTGGTGAGATAACGATCCAGTCCATATACAGAAAGGGCATTAGTTATTTTGGCAAAAAGTTATCTCGGTGAAAAAAAACAGGAAAAAAATAGGCCCTGTTCTACTGTTGTTGTTTAATTTTGTTTGTATTATCCTTAAATGAGTTGTTCACCTTTAAATTACAATTGTTTTTCATTTTCTATTATCTGTGGTTTTTGTGTTATTTAGCTTTTTATTCAGCAGCTCTCCAGTTTGCAGTTTCAGCTGTTTGGTTGCTAGGGCCCAAATTACCCTAGCAACCATGCAATGATTTTAATAAGAGACTGGAATATAAACAGGAGAGGCCTGAATAGAAAGATGAGTAATAAAAAGTAGCAATAACAATACATTTGTAGCGTTACAGAGCATTTCTTTTTTAGATGGGGTCGGAAAGAGTCAGAAGAAAAAGGGAAATTACTATAAAATATAAATAATGAGGACCAAATGCAAAGCTTTTAGGAATTGGACATTCTATAACATACATAAAGTTATCTCAAAGGTGAACCACCCATTTAATGTATGTGCCCTTATACAAGGTTCTAAGCATTCTAGATAATAGATCTATATAACTATATAGAAGGCATTTGGGAAATATGTCATTTAAATATCCACCCCTAATGTATTCTGATACATGGAGTGATGTCACTTGCTTGGCGACATTGAAATGCGCCACTGCAGCGCCGTAATGCTATCCTACCGGCCTGCGTGCAGCCTTTTTAGCAGCTGTGCTCTTTATGTTGCAAGTTCTGTTAATATAGAAGCCACAGATTCTGAAGAGTTCCCCAGAGAACCTCCAGATGTGTTTTATTCTAATAGGGACATTACACGCTAAATTAAAACGAGACAGTAAAACCACAATGGCTCTCAGAGCACAGGCTTCTCAGTTTCAAGCTTCATGTGTGACGTCAGGCGCCGAATAAATGTGAATTAACTAGATGCAATAACTGTTCATCATTCGTATAATAAATAGTGATGAGCAGAGGGAGCAAGAGAGGGAGCGAGAGATTGTGTGTGTGCGAGACTGGCAGGCAGCAGGACAGTGAGTGTGTGTGTATGGGAAAAGCTAACCACTTACAGAGGGGGAATTATGAAAAGAATCAAAAAGGCATAACTGACAGAAGCCTTACAATCAGTCCGAAATTAGAACAAAAAAAATAAATAAAGCTGGAGGTCCACTTTAAAAAACAGCTTTTTACAGAACTGTGAGGAAGCATGCAAGGCATTATGGGAAGTGGAGATTAGTGATGGGCGAAGTTAGTCGCCAGGCATGGATTTGCGGCAAATTTGTTTCGTCGGCCACAAAACTGCGCCAAAAATTTGCTGCGACAATAAAATATAAATAAATAATTTAAATAATAAAAATAAAATAAATAATATGGACAAAATAGTCGCGCGTCCAAATTGCCGCTCGTGAAAAATTGTCTCACGTCAAAATAATTTTGATGCCCACTGACTTCACTGTGTTTCCTAATTTTTTGCGGACAGATTTACCCATCACTAGTGGAGATCTGACTGTAGAGCTGCACCCTGATGAAGGTAAGGGTGGCAAGCTGCACTCATAGTTACATAGTTAAATTGGGCTGACATGAATTCTATATACCCATACCTATACTAACTATAGAGCTTAGTAACATAATAGCCTTTGATATTATGTCACTCAATCCCTAAATTCATATCTTATTACAGGTATCCATTATACGGAAACCCGTTATCCAGAAAGCTCCAAAATATGGGAAGGCCGTCTCCCATAGACTCGATTTTATCCAAATAATCCAGATTTGTTAAAATGGTTTCCTTTTTCTCTGTAATAGTAAAACAGTAGCTTGTACTTGATCCCAACTAAGATATAATTAATCCCTATTGAAAGCAAAACCAGCCTATTTGGTTTACTTAATGTTTACATGATGTTCTAGTAGTCTTAAAGTATGAAGATCCAAACTACAGAAATATCCCTTATCTGGAAAACCTCAGGTCCCAAGCATTCTGTATAACAGGTCCCATTCCTGCACATTAAGCCTTGTCTGGAAAACATTATGGGGGGATGCAGACCTATGGGGTACCGTTTGTCCCAAGTGCATTGTGTTTACTGAAAAACACATTTGGGGCATAACTATATTCCCCATACATTGTTGGGCACAAAATGAATATCTTTACATCTGTAATTGTTGCCATGTACAAAATATACTCAATCCATTTTTGTAGTCAAGAATGAGAACAGGTCAAGTTTGTGCACAAAAGGACATTATATATATATATTATATATAAACAACATTCTGTAAATGTAAATGGCATTCTGTCTCTCAAGCTGTATTTTGGCTCTCAGAGTGAATTATGTAACAAAACAAACAAAATATATAAATCTAGCGCATGCCAAGCTACACAATAAATAAATAACTCTTGACTTTAATGTCAAAGTAGACAAGGGAAAATTACACATCACAGAATCTATGATGTCAACAAAATTAAACACAAAGTTCCACAAAACTAATGTTTTCATTTCCGCAAAAATCAATTCTGTGAACTTTTCCAGTCAAATTACAAAACAATAAGAGGCAAGCATACTTATTAACTAATAAAACTTGCATTGGAGTCCCATTTACTGGTCTTTCTTCCCACTGTTTTAATTGATTCTTAACTGTAAACTGTTGGGTGAAATATGTATTATGCTGCACTGGCAGAATGATTCTTTTGGCACAACCGATAAATTCTCTGTATGCAGAATGATTTTACTTCTAAAGTTACTTTTGTGTAAGTACTGTTTTTCCATTTTTATTGATATATATGGTATGCACCCGGAGTGATGCTCGGCAAGAAACGGTGCCAGCCAGATTTGCCATTATTTATTATACAGTACAGATAGTTACACATTGTACAGGTATGGGGTCCGTTATCCAGAAACCAGTTATCCAGAAAGTTCCGAATTATGGAAAGGCTGTCTCCCATAAACTCAATTTTATCTAAATAATCCAAATATTTAAAAATGATTTCCGAGCATTCTGGCTAACAGGTCCCATACCTGTACTGCTTAGACTTTGTTTGCATATAGTGTTAGACTATACATCACTATTAAACTGTCATGAACATATTTAATGGAATTTTCCCCTTATTCTCCCAATACAGTTGGACTCAATTCTTTCATTGAATTGAGGAGAGCTGGATTCAGCTACATTGTGTCACGTCAGAAACAGCAGTGCAGCCAGAGACAGACCGAAATTACATTATATAAACTCATCTAACAAAAAATTCAAATATTTTTGCACCACCGACGATGCACTCTGAGTTCAGAAACAGAAGCCGGGAAAATGGAAGAAATCGGCTAAAGTCCACCAGGAACAGCTGTGTAAGGCGGTGGGTGCAGGGAGAGGCACACGCACACCTAAAAGCAGATACAGATCTGACTCTGGTTAAAGTTAAGGTCAAGGGACACAGGGCCCTGAAGGAAGGTCGTGACTAGGATTCAGCAATCAGGAATCTTTTAACCTTTGTGCACAGCCTTCAGCTGGTTCAACCTTTGGCCCCTGGCAAGCTGCTGCCATTTAAGTCTAACTGCCAGTTCATAGGTGGCTCCTAAACTGGGGGTGATAATCTTCCTTGTAGGGTGGTTAATTGGTGCTTCCCATTGGTTTCCACTTGCCCCCCACTATTTGTTCATTTTGAAGTTTCCTATTGCTGTCAATGGAATAAGACTGGAGGAAGGTGGCAGCTGTTAGTTGCATGTAATGCCAATCAAAATGCTAGAAGTGACAGAAATGACAACAAACTAACACTTAGCCTGACAGGCTTCAATACTACATTGGATTCAGACCTTAAGACTGATGGCACTTGGGGGCACTTTTCAACCAACTGAAATTCTCCAGCCTCTGCTGCGAGTACATGAGCCCACCAACCGTGCACCAGCCCCAGATGCATCACTCGTGGGAACATATGTCATAATAATATGTCATAGTAAGTCAAAAGAACAATTTGCCATGTTTTAACCCACAGTATAAATTTTTCACCGTCATTGGATCTGCCCATAGGCAACCTAAATCGGTTAGAGGGAGGGAAGACTTAAATTATGAGGGTAGACTGTCAAGGTTGGGGTTGTTTTCTCTGGAAAAAATGTGCTTGTGAGGGGACATGATTACACTTTACAAGTACATTAGAGGACATTATAGACAAATAGCAGGGGACCTTTTTACCCATAAAGTGGATCACCGTACCAGAGGACACCCCTTTAGACTAGAAGAAAAGAACTTTCATTTGAAGCAACGTAGGGGGTTCTTCACAGTCAGGACAGTGAAGTTGTGGAATGCACTGCCGGCTGATGTTGTGATGCTGATTCAGTTAATGACTATAAGAGGGACTTGGAGGATTTTTTGGACAGACATAATATCAAAGGCTATTGTGATACTAAGCTCTATAGTTAGTATAGGTATGTGTATATAGAATTTATGTGAAAGTAGGGAGGGTGTGTGCATGGATGCTGGGTTTTCAATTGGAGGGCTTGAACTTGGTGGACTTTGTCTTTTTTCAACCCAATTTAACTATGTAACTATGTAATCTCGAGCTTAAATAGTATAATATATAGATATAATTAATCCTTATTGGAAGCAAAACCAGCCTATTGGGTTTATTTAATGTTTACATGATTTTCTAGTAGGCTTATGGCATGAAAAAAAAATAATTAAGGAAACATCCATTTTCCGGAAAACCCCAGGTCGAGGGTTTTCTGGATAACAGGTCCAATACCTGTACCATGTTACAGGATATGGTATGGATGCTAAATTCTACAGTGACATGCAACAGATAATTTCTCTCTCTATATATATAGACAAAGATTGGCACATGTTTATGCCCATTACTTTGCCTGCAGTAAATAAATCAGTCCCACCAAAGGTGCCAAATCCATTTCTTTGCACAAATGCAATATAATACAAAAATGTAATCTTAGGATACATAATATTTTGCCTGGATACTGTATCCCATGATTTTAACATCATTTTTCAATCAAGCTAAATAATGAATTGAGTGAATTGAGGACTTTTACTGTCCCTGGATAGAAGGAAAATCCACATTAATAACACCTAATTTAAAATCCAATGGGATAGATCCAAAAGGGAGCTGCAGTATTGGGGCAGCTCCTGGCATTACAAATTCCTGTACCTACATCTAGTTTAATATACAAATAAATCAGGTACTTTCCCAGACAATTATCTTTTACTTTATCTATCATCTATCTATCTATCTATCTATCTATCTATCTATCTATCTATCTATCTATCTATCTATCTATCTATCTATCATCTATCATCTATCTATCTATCTATCTATCTATCTATCTATCTATCTATCTATCTATCATCTATCTAATGTATCTATTATCCTTCTATCTATCTATCTATCTATCTATCTATCTATCTATCTATCTATCTATCTATCTATCTATCTATCTATCTATCTATCATCTATCTATCTATCTATCATCTATCTATCTATCATATATCTAATGTATCTATTATCTATCTATCTATCTATCTATCTATCTATCTATCTATCTATCTATCTATCTATCTATCTATCTATCTATCTATCTAATCTATAATCTATCTATCTATCTTTCTATCTATCTATCTTTCTTTCTATCTATCTATCTATCTATCTATCTATCTATCTATCTATCTATCTATCTATCTATCTATCTATCTATCATCTGTCTGTCTGTCTGTCTGTCTATCTATCTATCTATCATCAATCTATCATCATTTATCTATTTAATATCTCTCTATCTAGCTAAATAATATTCAAATAACTCAGATAATTTCCCAGGCAATTATCTTTTACTCTGCTGCTAAAATGTTCAGTTGTTCAAAAAGCTTATATTAATTCTGTTGTTTTTGTCTTTTCCCATTCATAATCACAGACACCTTTTACATTGTTAATTGCCAACAGCCCGCTTGCCTTTCATCCTGAGCACTAAGTGAATTTCAGCTGCTTTTGCCCAGTCTTGGGCCCTGCCCCAGTTTCTTTATCACCTGTCTTGACTGATCTATTTATTAAAATGTAATGTTCTCTACTCTCCTCTTTCATCCAGTCTCTGACTCCCCCCTCACAGTCCCTATTCCTCCCCTGTGTTTATTTGGAATAACAATGGGTTTCTTGCCAGGGTCTAACTCTTACGGTAACTTGGTCAGCCCCTTATCAAAGAAAGAGATTTTAATGGCATATCATATATTCCCAGCTCAGTGAAGATTAAAGTATATTACAATGTATTCGTGTCTCTATTTTCTTCATTCTGAAAGTGGTCAGTTTTAAAAAAAAATATCTTTTCCTGCTGTCTTTCATCTCCTGTGTGCGATAAATTGGCCAAAGCCTTTCAGAGGATGGTTTGAGCAAATTGAGATGTGTATTAAAGCTTGGAGCGTTGTTTAGCCCATTATCAAGGGGATAAAGCCCTACAGGCAACATCAAAAGCGCAAATATATTTCCCAAGTGCGGAAAAGTGCCACTGAGTCACATATTCGCGCCTGTTAATTGTTAGTTATTATTTTAATAGCTTCAGGTGGGATGCAGTCAGAGCTCTTTATACCTAGATAAAAGTTAGTTGTTAGATAACGTCTGCTAGTGGAGATGACCCTCAGCGCCTATATACGGTACATAACAGGCCGCACTGACTCTCGCCCTGGGCTCTGCAGAAGTTCTTTCACTCTATTTGAAATCTTTTCTGATCAAACTACAAATAGACTCTGAACTTTGCAGACTTTTCCTCACCTGGTAGTCTGGTAGAAAAAAAAAAAATACCTTATGGTAAGTACAGGTATGGGATCCGTTAGCCAGAAATCTGTTATCCAGAAAGCGCCGAATTACAGGACGGCCATCTGCCATAGACTTGCTTTATCCAAATTATCCATATTTTTAAAAATAATCCCCCTTTTCTCTGTAATAATAAAACAGTAGCTTGTACTTGATCCCAACTAAGATATAATTAATTCTTATTGGAAGCAAAACCAGCCTATTGGGTTTATTTAATGTTTACATGATGTTGCATTCTGGTTAACAGCTTCCATACCTGTTGTCCTCTAAAGCACTGGTTTCGGACTTTTTTTAGTTTTAACTATATAAATGTAAAGTCATGCACCTGGGATGTAAAAATATCCAAACCACTTATACCCTTGATGGGACTGCACTAGACAAATCCATTATGGAAGAAGATAAACTTGGCTGTAGCAAGCAATGCCAGTCAGCAGCATCAAGGGCAAATAAGGTCTTGAGCTGTATTAAAAAGGGCATAGAGTCACGGGAGGAGGGGGTCATTCTTCCACTGTATAGAGCACTGGTAAGGCCCCATCTAGAATATGTCATACAGTTTTGGTCTCCATCACTCAAACAGGACATTATTGTATTAGAGAGGGTACAGAGAAGGGCAACTAAGCTGGTAAAATATATGGAAAATCTTAGCTATTAGGGAAGACTGACCAAATTGGGGATGTTCACGCTGGAGAAGAGGGGTGATATGATAACTATGTATAAAAATATAAAGGGATCATATAATAATCTCTCTAATGCTTTATTTACCAGAAGAGATCACCCATTCCAATTAGAATAAAAGGAGGTTCCGTCTAAATATTGGAAGGGGTTTGTTACAGTGAAGAGCTGTGAAGATGTGGAATTGTCTCCCTGAATCAGTGGTACAGGACGATACATTAGATAGCTTTAAGAAGGGGTTGGATGGTGTTTAGCAAGTGAGGGAATACAGGGTTATGGAAGATAGCTCATAGTACAAGTTGATCCAGGGACTAGTCTGATTGCCATCTTTATGCGATCGGGCAGGGGGTGGAGGATGAAGAGGTCAGGCTCTGTAGAGTGGGTCTGGGCCAGCAGGGCCCACGAGTGCTGGGGTCCACCTAGGGTTGCCACCTGGCCAGTAAAAAAAAATTTTCTGGAAAAGGTGGCAACCTTAGGCCCACCGAGTATTTTGCCAGCATCCCGCCGGCCCAGTCCGATGCTGCTATGGGAGACAGCCTTTCTGTAATTCAGAACTTTCCGGATAATGGGTTTCCAGAAAACAGATCCCGTAACCTGTACATCAATAAAAAATAACCCAGTGGTGTTAAAGTAAACACAGTTAAAAGCAGTGATTTCTTTGTGCACTTTATAATGTTAGAAATCGTAAGTCATATTCATATCATGTATTTAAAACTTTTGAACTTATGTCAGCTTTGGCGTCTTGATTTAAAAATATGTTTTAAGGTCATCCCATGCCTGACTGTGGTAAAACCTCTGAATTATAGGGAAATGACCAACTCTAGCCATTGTTTGTGGCCTTGTTTGTGTTCTACAGGTTCTACACCAGCTGACCCGGTTCTTAACTATTTCTTTTGCAATTTTTCACCTTCCCAGGCACAATGCCTTTCAGCAGATGGTATGCAAAACATTCTTCCTTTTAATAGGTTCATGGAAAGTACTGTATTGTCCGTGCAACACTACTCCATTGTCTACACGTGAAACTATTTGTTTTAATGTCATTAGAAAATCTTTGTTGGCAAATGAAACTGAATTGGGCACAGTATTAACCATCAGAAGTCCCAGCGCACTGCTTCCTAATTTGTACTGTCCAATCAGAGGAGTGGAATGAGTGTTCATGGGAGATTGTCTATATGGGAGATCTTCACATTGAGATGCGTCACTAATGAACTGGCTTGATTCAGTTATGGCTGTGGTCTATTCTGGAGGTTATGGCCTTATATTACCTCCCATTGGCGTCTATTCTGTTAATAATACCATTACAAGAAGCTTATTAACAACCTGTGGGTGTAATGTGTTGTCATTGTGGATGCGACCAGCTGAATTGGGTCATAAATACTCTCAACTGAATGGGAACTTTGAAGCTTCTTTTTCCCTAGTGCTAAAGTTAAAGGAAACCTATACCCCTCAAACAATGTAGATGTAAAAAGATATTGCATAAAACAGCTCATATGTAAAACCCTGCTTCATGTAAATAAACCATTTTCATAATAATATACTTTTTTAGTAGTATGTGCCATTGGGTAATCCTAACTAGAAAACTGCCATTTTAAAAGATTAGGGCAGCCCCCTGGGATTGTATGATTTACAGTACACGCAAACATACCAAACAAACTATACTTGTTAGGTCACATGAGCCAATTAACAGGCAGAGTTGTGTCTTTTGCTTCCACACTTCTTCCTGTTACAGTTAGAGTTGAAGTATTTCTGGTCAGGTGATCTCTGAGGCAGCACAGAAATGGTGGTTCAAGGCAAGAGATGTAAAAGGACAATATTTACTTAGATATATATATATATATATATATATATATATATATATATATATATATATATAATAGTTTGATTAAAGTCTTTAATATGCCACTTAATTTGATATAAACTATAATATATAATCTGTTGCTCAAGTTTTCATTTTGGGGGTATAGTTTTCCTTTAAACGGTCATTTACAGGGAAGATTATTTTTTTCTGCAAAATTTACCATATAGGCACCAGAGGGAAGCCCCAGACACAACCCCTCAAGTGCCTACATGGTAAATACAGGGGAGGGCAGCTCCCCCCTGGTTGCCAAGGGCGGCAAAAATGCCGCTCCTGGTAACTAAGAGCTGAATTTCGGGTTTTCAACCCGGAAATTTGGGTCTTGTGATGCAGAGAGCGCAATTACGCTACCTGCACTGGAGACGTGGACCCCCCCGACCCCCGTCCGGCGCTGAAGGCGAGTGCCGTGGGGGAGGCGGCAAAAACATAGGCCGCCTCAGGCAGCAAATTGGGCAGGATCGCCCCTGGGTAAATACAGTCCTGGTGTGGGGCAGGGGGTATGTGTGCAAAGACACATCTATTTTATGTACTTTGCACTGCACTATATAAATTAACCCTATAGTGACTCTTCTAGTCTTCCCTTTATTTAATCTGTAGCATAAATCAGTACAGGTATGGGACCAGTTATCCAGAAAACTCGGGATATGGGGTTTTCCAGATAAGGATTTTTTTCCGCAATTTGGATCCCCATTCCTTAAGTTTGCTAAAAACATCTAAACTTTCATTGAACCCAATAGGCTGGTTTTGCTTCCAATAAGGATTAATTATATCTTAGTTGGGATCAAGTACAAGCTGCTGTTTTATTATTACACAGAAAAAGGAAATCATTTCTAAAATGGGAGATGGCCTTCTTATAATTCAGAGCTTTTTTGGATAACAGATCGTTTACCTGTAATAGCAAGATCATTTCCAAAATTCACGGCAAATTTTCACATTTCGCCGCCAGTGAATACATTTGCGAAACTGCGGCAAAAATTCACCTGCGAAAAATACGCTGCATCAAAAAAATCTGCCCACACGTCAGAATAGTTGCGCACTTAAAAATTTTGTGCATCAAAATATTCAGAAGCCCATTGACTTTAATGCATTTGAACAAAATAGTCGTGTGTATAAAAATTGTTGTGGGTGTTGAAATTGCTGCAGGTCAAAATGACGCCCTTTGACTTCAATGTGAATTTTTTGCCATTTCGCGAATTTCGTGGTACATTCGCCCATCACTAGTGCCAATTGGAAACTAAAGGAAAATGATACAAAGTCGATACCACTTTAACGTTCCATCTTATTTCCATGGCTTCAGTGGGATATGCCGTTTTATGGGCAGTTAACGCTTTCCTGACTTAAGACTCGAATGTCGGCTTTGCCCTGACAGAAATCTTGTAAGTCATATCTCAGAACAAGAGGGGAATAAAAAGTGCAGCATTTGCTCCAAAATCTCCAAGGCTTAAAAACTCTACTTCTGAAAGTTATAGGTCTCCGCAGGAAGCGACAATGGAACTAAAGCTTTTTAAGTAAGAAAACTCCATTTTGGCCGGAGGGCTCTGTCACGGCTCCTAATGAATGGTGCTCTTTCCATACAAATGCGCTGTTTGGCTCTCTGCGTCAGCTCCCAGGAAATGGAACCTTTTTATGATTTATGAGCTGGGTACGGGGAAAGGAAAGGGGGGTGGGATATATATGTTTTTTTTTCCAATCTCAGTATCGGTTGCACGTCAAGAAGAAAAATAAAGACAACATATAACTGTGATAGGAACACAAATGCTGTGCTAAAAGGGAAAACGTATCATTGCTTGGAAAGTTCTGTTGACAGTTTTGTCTGTCTGAGGTCCTTACTGAATTGAGATTAACAGGAACGTCGTTGGTGAACCGCAACCCAGATTAGTACAGGTATCGGATCCCATTTTCGGAAACCCGTTATCCAGAAAGCTCCGACTTACAGAAAGGCTGTCTCCCATTTTATCCAAATAATCCAAATTGTTTAAAAGTGATTACTTTTTTTTCTTTCTAATAATAAAACAGTGCCTCGTACTTGATCCCAACTAAGATATAATTAATCCTTATTGGACGCAAAACCAGCCTATTGGGTATATTTAATGTTTACATGATTTTCTAGTAGACTTAAGGTATGGAGATCCAAATTACGGAAAGATCTATTATCTGGAAAACCCCAGGTCCCGAGCATTCTGGATAACAGTTCCAATACCTGTATT